>CM045903.1:7810745-9219248 GCA_025169955.1 Salix arbutifolia
TTCTGGATCATCAGTGAGGACCTTAAAGGAAGTACTTCCTCCACACAGACAACATGGCTTTAAACTTGGTTGGCCATTAGGAACAGCCTTAATTTTCGTGCATATCTTTTCTGCATCAACCTGCAACAAAGGCATTGCCAAAAAATTAAAAACAAAAACGGAAATACCATAGCATACCAAGATAGCATGAGGCTATTCATACAAGAGGAACAAAAGGGACAATCAAATTCCGAGCAAAAAATTGTCTTAATATCAATTAGCACATTGAAAACCTCAAGGTGTGGCCAAAATTAAAAACTATCTAATTTGTATAAAATAAAATAGCATACAGCACATCGCCACTAAAATCAGGAGGTCTAATTTAAGCATGTTACTATAGTAAGATCAAACTTTAACAAATGAAGGCAAACTTGATCAGACACAAGAAAAAACAAAAACTGTGTTTTATAAAAGAGAATAGCTATTTAGGAAAAAGATCATTGAAGCTGAGGCATGGCAGCGTTACACAACGCGTTCATGAACTTGGAAACAAATGAGTAAATGCGAGACTCATTAGTAAAGATGTATTGCTGTGCACAGAGCCAATATCTACTGACAATTTATGTTAATGACATTTAGAGAAGATTATGGAAACAATGACAAGAACATTATCTATAAAGTAGCAACAAAAGATTAATTAAGGCCTACATAAAAAGGCAGGCTGACCACAAATTGTGAAGGGTTTTTCCATCATTTTTGCCAAGACAAACATCCACAAATTAGCTGGTTGAACATAAAATGACATCATTTCTTCCTTTTTTTAAAAACACAGGTCTAGTTGGATCCTCATAACCATAGTTAGGGTGCTTAACCATTCTAAGAGGTATGGAAAACAATAAAGTATCATGAGGATGTGGCGTTACAGTTGTGAATAATAAGATAAATACTTTTGAAAAGGTGAATAACCATCTTAAGCCATCAACCACCATGTGCAAATTTGAGAGAATATTGCACATAATAGAAACACAAAATCCAAGAGAAAAAAAAAATGCTTGATACATTAGAAAAGGTAAACTGTTAGAGAAGGCATGCTGGTAAAGCAAAACACATAACTGTAACTAATTATGTAAACATACGAGATCATTTGAATCACATACGCACCATCAATTTTTGAACTAAACCACATCGATACACAATTTGATGAGACAAGTAGCTCGATGAATAATAATCTGTAAAGAATTTCTGCACAGAATTACTGTATGATTCTCCCACCGAATATGGAATTGAACGGACAAGAATGGTAAAATGGCTTGGATTTGGAGGTGATGTTGTTATGTGTGCTAGCCTCATCTTGGTGATGCTTTTGTATTCCTGGAGAGAAGGGGCTGTTGTTAATAATCTTAACACATTAGCACACACAACTAGGTCACAAATAGATGCACGTGCTATCAATTAAGAGAGAAGTGGAAAAAATGTGTGTCATTCATTTCCTTACAAAGTAAAGAAGAACACAAGCTGAGCAGGATATGATGTATAATGTGAGACAATGTGCCCAAAGCCTGCCATGGAATAAATCAAAATAAAGAAATGAATTAACTGTCGGAAAATGTAGTTTTAAACAGTCAAGTCAATTAGTTAGACAGGCATAACAAATACCACTGAGGAGAAGCAACAGTCAGCAAGATAACATGGAATTGAAATTTCTTAGAAAAAGGATTTAAACTTTTTCACTAAATATTAAAAGGGAAACTTCGCACTCGCTCACTTTGCAAATTATTTGAGAATCTCCATACAGTTGTTCTAGAGTTCATAATCAAATGAAAAGGAGTGGTTAGGTAGACCTTCAGGGCAAGCCTCAAATCATAACGAGATCATAGCTAGTCAAATTTCTCGATATGAACCAACATAGAGATGGCTTCAAATTAGTACAAACCGAATCACTACATAGTTTTCACTATAATGAGGAATTAACAAAATAAAGCTCACGAGTAATACCATCTGGATCCTTCTTTCACATTTGCAATTGTAAATACATTGAGGGACTCGGCATGGATATGCTTGTGTTTCATCTCCTGCCCATAATAATTCACTGGAAGCACTAGGAACAGACACATAACAGCAGCAATAGAGAAGACTCTGATACTGTATGCAACCCCAGAGAAATAACATAGGTGGTTACAAAAATGCACAAAAGTAAAATAATTGTGTAGCTATAATAATAATGATAAAAAATAAAAATAAAAGAGCAGCAGAAGCAGAAGCATCCATTTTGAATATGACATCACCTGAAAACAAGTGTCCTCTGGAAAACCACAGCATCAAGGCCACCAATGGCCAAGATTTCATTTTCGGTTGTTTCCCATGCCTTGACAATCCAACTAGGAGAGGGCACAAATCTTTCGAAGGAGAAATGATTTCTGCTATTTCTGTTGTTTAAAGAAGCAAGCCTCCGCCCGAAATACACAATCGTGTTGCTTGGCTGTTTTCTCAATATTGAATACAGTGAAAAAAGCAACACAGATAAACCTGTATTGATAGCGGCCGAGGTTAAAAGGGCATCGATGTCCATCTGATCTCCTCTATTTTATCTGCCAAAATTAAAATCATCAATGATAATATTTTCATGAGAAGGCAATTCAAAGAATCTATACCGAAATAATCCAGAGCAGATTTTCTCTTAAATCCGTTGGTGTGTTAATAACACTCTCTGCTTTAACCAAAAATCCCCCCACCCACATTATCATTTTAAACTAGCAAACGAAAACACAAAGCAAATGATTGCTAATCAAGTTGCAAAATCAGGAACATGAACGTAAAGGGGGGAAATGGTAGCAGAAACACTACCTGCCTTGTTAGAATTATCAAGGAGAAGCGGATGAAATTGTTCCCAAACGACGCATTAAAAGGGAAATCAAAAACAATAATGTGATGATTTTTTGTGCTGTCAAAGGCATAATAAATGATGATGATGATGATGATGATGGTGCCATTTGCCTCGCCTTTTTGTTCTTTGCTTTCACTTCACATAAACTCGCACGAGAATTAAAAAAAAAAAACAGAGAGAGAGAATAATAATTGAAGAGAAAGAAATTGAAATTGAAAATCGAAAATCATAATAAAAATGAAGCTGTCTTAGCTTTGAAATTTGTTTTCGATTAATCAACAAGGAATTTGGGTGAAGTCGGTTACTACACGCATGTGGGAGGGTAGGGGAGTACACGTTGTCCATTTAACAAAAATTCCGGGAGAGAGCAACGTAACTGCCATGTGGCAGACAGAGAACTTGTGATAATATGTAACCGACCAAACAGTCTGTTTTTTGAAGCAAACTGTCATTGTTCCTGCACGGACTCAAAGATACGCTGCCCACGATTCTTACGCGTTTAATGAGGGGTGTTTTTCACAATGTTTTAAAAATTGTTTTTGAAAAAAAAAATATTTTTTATTTTAAATTATTTTTTTTATGTTTTTAGATTGTTAATATCAAAAATTATTTTTAAAAAATAAAAAAATATTATTTTAATATATTTCTAAAAAAACAATTTAAACCACAGACAAATACAACATGAGCCAATGCAATCGCACTTAGTGCCTGTTTGGGAGTGCGATTGCGGTAGTTTTTCAAAAGTGTTTTTCGTGCCGAAATACATCAAAATGATGTTTTTTTATTTTTTAAAAATTATTTTTGACATCAGCACATCAAAATGATCTAAAAACACCAAAATATATTTATTTAAAATGAAAAAAAATCAAATTTTCAGCAAACACCAATTATAACGCACTTACAAACAGGGGCTAAATAAAACACACACATGTGTGGGATCTCCCTGCGGGGAGCCTATAAGACAGCACAAATACCTTCACATGTGAGACCCTGTTTTTACTAAACTATAACCCCAAAGCAATAAATTGTACTATTTTTACAGAGATTATTGGATTTAAGATTTCTTTTATCGGAAGATAAAATAAAAAATAAAAATGAGTGGACATACCCCCGCAGTAACCTCTATAATACTACTTGTAAACTAAGGTTTTCAATTTCATTTCGATTGGTTTTTTAATTGGAATATAATATTTTTGATTTTAAAGTATTTTAATGTTTTATTTTGGAGTTGTATAATTTATATATTAATTCAACAAATAAAATTTTAGTTCAAATTCAAAAATAAAATTATTTAAAATTATATAATTTAAATTTCAAACATAAAAAAAGAAGATATGAACCGATATAACTTGATTTATTTGATGTCCAAAGATTACATAGAAAATTGATAAAAATATAATTAAACTAAAACAAAATCAAGTTGACATCTTAAAAAAATATATTAAAATAATTGTATATTGGATCAACTCGGGTCAACCTATGTTAATATTTCAAATGTGTGACTTGGGTTATAAAATCATGATAACATCAAATAAATCAAATCAAAGCAAATTATAAAGTTCAATTCCTAAGAAACTCGTTGTTGAATAATAAATTGAGAAAAAAATAATCTACAAAAACACAATAAAATGATTTTTCTGAACAAAATTATTAACTTGGATAATATCATGAGAATATCATCATCAATCTCGCAAGGTCGTTGGATTCTCTAATTACTCTGAAATTTTAACCTAAAATATATAAATATATCAATAGAATCATCGTAAAATGTCATCTTAAATTAAAGATCGGGTTAAGAGATGTGTTGATATTATAAAACTATTCAATATTTAAGAAAATATTATTTGGCCAAAATAAAATAGACGAAACAAAACTGGAACATTCCAAGCAAAATTTGGGTGGAATTTCCAGAACGGAACAAAATTTTGAGCAAGATAAAATTTATTCGGGTTTGCTCTATCTTTTGAACAAAAACAAGATATACCTGTTATTATGAACATAAAGAAACAAAATTGACAACCTTATCATAAACACTACTAAACACTACAGGGGAGGGTCACCTTGGTAGCTCCTGGAGAAGTGGATTGGTGAAGATGGCATTAAATCATAATGAAAAGATGATATTGTCCACAATGGTGGTTTAAAGGTTTTATGATTTAAGAGAAAATTCATCATTGCAGTATTGTAATAAATAGTGTTATGTGATTGAGGAAAAAATAAATTTCTTAGGAGATTTTTTTTTTTTTTTTAATGGTTTAACATTTTTTTTAAGGATAATTTAGTAATTTTATTACGCAAAAAAACACAATTAAAAAGCCTATTAACATTAATTTTATTTATTTATTTATAGGTAGCTAAGTAATTCTACGAAAACCTAAAAGACTATTTTGCATCCATGTGCTTTGAAAATGAAAATTAAATCATGATTAAAAAGATCTTGTTTGCCTCTATATCTAGATTAAGGGCATGTTTGAGACAACTATTGTTGTAGTTTTTTAAAGTGCTTTTCGTGCCGAAATATATCAAAATGATGTTTTTTTATTTTTAAAAACTATTTTTGACATCAGCACATCAAAATGATCTAAAAACATCAAAACGATCTAAAAACATCAAAACATATTTATTTAAAATGAAAAATAAATAAATTTTGGAAACGCAATTTCAAAAACTGTCCCAAACAGCTTCTAAAAATCTCATCATTATACAATAGAGTTGGTACACGATGAGGAATATTTTTTTTTGTTAATTTTGCTTTTCAAAACAATCTAATAATTAGTTAAAACATTTATAACAAGATGCTTGGAATTTTTCATAACATGCTTCTTCATCATTGATAGTTTTTTTAATACTAGTCAACAGGGATATTAAATGTTTTAATACATTTTTTAATATAGATTGATAGGAAGATTAAATGTTTATAAAAATAGGAGCTGAAAGATGAATCAATAATACTGTTAACAGAAAAGCAGGAAGACCAAATACGCCATTTTGCGCTGTATAATATTGTGCATTGCGATCTACCGGTATTATAATGGACGCGGGGCCACGTGTCTAGACATAAAAGGCAGTCCATAAAAAGGTAGGTCCAGGTTCCGTTAATAAAACAATTTGTGTTTTAAGAATATTTAAAAAAAAATTCATTTTTTTAATATTTTATATCAAAAATAAAATTTTAAAAGTAATTAAAAAAATATTTTAATATATTTTAAAAAAACTCTAATAATAATACTGTAAAACTGTCAGATAGGCTTAACTGGCTCTATTGGGTTTATGAGCCGAGACAGAAAGCAATGTGGAGTGGACAAGGGCTCAAATGGGGTAGCCCATTAGAGTTGACTGTTAAATTCTACGGAGTAAACATAAACTAGCTTATGCTCGAAAAAGTGTTGTTGTAAAAATAAATGAATTAAATATATAAAGAAAGCATTGTTTAAGCAGATCAAATCTAATAATTAATTTAAATTATGAAAAATTGAAGAAGACAACAGTTGTTTGGACAAAACATGACATGACCATCGAAGAAAGAGATATTTATAATGTTTACAATTGTGATTTAAAGTTTTTTTATTTGAAAATGTATTAAAATAATATTTTTTATTGCTGTAAAAATTTATTATTGATCATATTAAAACAATCCTAAAATATATATATATATATATATATATATTTTTAAATCAAGAATGACGCGTGCCAAACATTAATCACATAGATATACCACACACAAATTTGTGAGTGTATATTTGCAATTGAAAATGTTAAGATGCGGTTCCAAAAAAATACTAATGTGTAACCTTTCTCTTCTTCTTCTTTATAATAGGCAAAGAAATTTTAATAATAGCAATAATTTACAAAAACATTTATTTAATTTTGAAATAATCTCTCAAACTTCATGGTTTATTTAATTTCGTAGAAGATTTTGGTCGGTACTGCTAAACAACGTTTACATATTAAGAGAGGGGAAAATAGATAGAAAATAAATTATTTAATAAAAAATAGCAAGGAATTAAACATGCGATACAGCCACGGCCAACCTTTTTCTTCTTTCTTTTTCGGGTACAATACTAATAGACATGTATAATTACCAACCACCCCTCACCCAGCCAAATTTAATCCCTCCCTGTCTTTTTCTCTGCGTTTTTTTTTGGTAAGAAAGCAAAATGTAACTGTTCTATATCACGAACAAGATGACATGTCTGCGTGAATGTTTTTCCACAGGATATATCTGGACCGTGGCAAAGGATGGCGATGGACTAGAAGTTGCCTTGCCTTTATTGTCGGATTTGTAAGTGACCAACTTTAACACGTTAAAATGTCTGCCGGTTCATATCCTTTATAGCTAGGAAGGAATTAGGTATAGAAAAATTATGTTTTCATAGTAGTGAACTTAATAACGATCAGATTCATGATTGCTTGATAGGATTTTGGAGAGCCACTTATAGAAGGCTGATCTTTGATCGCAGGCCATTTCCTGGTAGTTGTGGTCGACGAAGTTCTTGATACGTTTCATTGCAGCTTTTAGAGTCCCTTCAGAGAGGTTTGCAAAGCAAATTCTGAACCAGCCAGGCTCCGAGCAATGGCAAGATGACCCGGGAGGGATGTTTAACCGGACGCCATATAAAATATTCTTCCATAGCTCCTCTTCGGCTTCAAATGTCTGGGAGCTTAAAAGATGTCTCAGGTCAACCCAGCAGAACAAGCCGGCATTGCTTTTCAAACACTTGATTCCGGCGGATTGAAGGCCAGAGACAAGCATTTCTTTCCTCTTACGTAGTCTCTTCCGGTTTTTCTCCATGTAGTTGCTGGTGAATTTGCTTTTAGAAAGCATGCGAGAGAGGAGATACTGAGTTTGGGAAGAAATCAGACCAAAACTTGACATTTTGGTTGCGGCGGAAACCACTGTTTCATTGTTGGAGTAAATCATGCCAACTCGAAAACCTGGCAGGCCTAGATCCTTTGAGAGACTGTAAACAATGTGAATGCGGCTCCATATATCTGTATTTTCCAGGTGTCGGTCCATCAAGGCCTCTATGATGCTTATGAACTTAGGACAGTCAAAAGCCGTGCCTGAATAAATCTCATCACTTACTATATGAATATTTTTGGCCATGGAAAAACTAATGAGGTGGTTAAGCTCATCGCGGGTCATTGTCGTCCCTAAGGGGTTTGAAGGATTCGTGATAAACACCCCCTTAACTTTCAAGTCAAGTCTCTGGGCTTCTTGATAAGATTTTTCTAACGCAGGCATGGTAATCTGGAAGTCGTTTGAGCTTGAGCAATGTATCGGAACGATTTCAACTCCAGTCCGCCATTTAAGATCTCTATCAAATCTGCCTTGCAAAAAAATTAATAAGAACAGAACATCAGAACATGATCATGCTGTAGAACCAGAAAGGGATGTGTGTGTGTGTATATAGTTCGTGTTTTTTTACTTCCAATTTAATTGTTACCCTGGATAGTATGGCGTCGGGAGAAGGAATGCATCGCCGCGTTCAGCAAGGCAAAACATCAGAGTCTCGTTAGCAGAGGTTGAACCAGCTGTGAGCACAAGCTTGTTGGGATCAAATTTTACTTTGTTTCCTCGTATTTCAGCCATAAACTTCACTAGTGCCTATTTAAATAAAACGAATAAGTTCGGGCCAAGATCAGATTGTGCACATATTTATATCCAGGCATATGATTTATATGAACACATGTTGATCTACATACAAGCAAAAAAGGAAAGAAAAAGTGTATCAATCGAAATTTACATTCTTGAAAGCAGGCAAGCCATGGTAGTCTTGAAAGAGAGCCAATTCTTTGAACATCGACGCACCATTCTTCTTCAACCCAACCGCATCCGGATTTCTTGCTATCCAAGATTCAATAAGGTCAAAAGAAAGCTGCAGAAAATAAAGTTCACTGAAAAATTATAGAGTGGTTCTTTTTTAATTCAAGCGGTAATTAAAATGGACATGCAAGAAGACATGGACACCCATTTCGCATCAAGGAGAGAAAAATAAACCTGGATATGCCATAAACATCAGCTATAGCTCTTTTTCACTAAAACTAGCTAGGGAAACATCTTTTTATCAAGTGCAGTGATTTTATTTTTTTGATATTTTTATTGGTCGAGAGTGCACTAATGTTGTATACACAGAAAATATGGCTCATGTAAAGCTTCTTAAAGTATATAAATGCAATACTTAATTTCCCTGGAACCTGTCCTTTTTCACCTGATTCTCTGCAAGTCCCATCTGAATAATCCCAGTTGGATTACGCACATCGTGATATGGATTCTTCTCATACTCTTGCCACCCTATAAAGTAGGAAGAGTCTTGTCCATGGGAGTCGCGACTAGCTTTCGTAGACAACATTTTCACAGATATATGCTGCCACTCTAGCTTTTATGTGGCCTATAAAGGTTTATGATCAAGTGAAAAGGGAGTTATAGGTGAGATCAGAGAGAGAGAGAGAGAGAGAGAGAGAGAGAGAGAGAGAGAGAGATTTATATGAGAGGCTTTGTAGGGAAGGAAGGCTATGGTATAGCATTTATATAGAAGTGATCAGTGGATGTCCCCAACAAGTTGCCCGACGACAATTAATACGTATTTGGTAAATTGATAGTGCTGATTCTGAGAAAGAGTGAGAGGGACTTGTTGGTGTTGACGTTCTCTGAAAATCATTTCCTTACTAATTAACATCAATTTTCAACTAATTAAATAAGGTCATTTTAAGATAACAATCCCAACTCTCTATATACTTTCTGCTAATAAATGTCATGATAGTTGCACCTGACGTATATTTTCGTAGATCTTAGTATTTGATTAGCTAGCTTTTGGCTTATTCAAGTCGTCGATATATCATGATCTCCAGCAAAATTGGCAGCTAAACTGGACTTTAGAATGCATTAACACTCTTTTGGCCGGTGGTATGAACACTTTAACTAACAATCTTTAATTATATTCTTTGAAAAACACCGTTTCTGATCGGAAAAAGGCACGGTACCGGTGTTATAAATGCATGCAGAGAATACTTTGAGCTATTATTGACTTCAGGTTTCGTATTGGACAACGTTATGTTTCTTAAGTGCAACGATGAAAATCACATATTTCATTTTCTAATTCGCGCTAATAACAATAAAAATAGTGGTAGCAATCTCGAAGAAAGTTTTTGCCGGCTTTCTTCTTTTCCATTAAAGGCAAATTTGATTATCGATATAACACTTTTTGGAGTTGTAATCCCTCTACTCGTTGCATAATTAGCATCCCCAATGCATATGCAATACCCACTTTTTTTTCCTCTGTTGTTTTTTAAAACTTTTTTTGACATCAGCTTTTTTTTTTTTAATATTCAAAATATTTTAAAACTAACCTCTACGTAAATATAAAATAAGTTATTTTTAATGATTTTAAGAGCGTCTTCAAACTATATAGCCAATATCAATTTAGTTAGTTGATTGATTATTTTTTTTTATCTATGCATGTCAACCAATTTGTTGATAATATAATATAGAGAATGTGTAAATTATTAAACGGTAATCAAATTGTAAACATAAAATATTTATTACTTTTAATTTTATTTACATAAAGAATAAACATTTGTATGTAAACTATATAAGAATACTAATTGTTCATTATTGAAATAAGAAAAGTGAGATTGAAATCGATCATGAACAATGGAATCAACAAAGTTTAAAGAGTAATAATTGGTTGAGGGAGTTAGAAATTATGATCAATTACAAAAAATAATCAATTTTAATTGACTATCCAAATACAAGAAGTAAGGTTGAAATCAATCATAAATAATTGAATCAACTAGGTTTAAAGAGTACTAACGATCACGAAGTTAGGACAAAACATTTATCGGACAAAACATTGTACTGTTATAAATAAACTATTTGGTTATTAGAAAAGATGATCAACCTTAAATATGCAATTTATCTTCCTTGTATAATATATAATTATTTTTCCATTTATCAATTTATTTACAAGATTTCTTTACCTTTTTTTTTTATTCCTTTTACTTCTTAAACAAACTTTTGAAACAATAGACCTTTTTCAAGAATCAGAGTATTAAACGCTTATTATCTATTTGATTTACAAGACTACTACTACCTCCATTTAAAATTAAGTTTCGAGTTTTAGTTTCTCTTTATTGAAAGGGAAAAAATGAAGCACGTGTAACATAATGATCCATGTGATATTGATTGGTCAACAATTCTCAGTATATAAGATCCTCACACAAGATTACAATGATGAGATTATGAAATGATTATATGTAGGCACTCCTTATATAATGATGTATTAAAAGTTCATAGTGACATATCGAATTATAATCACAAAAAATATAATATTTTTAATCTAACCTAATTATAATCATAGGGATTGAAATAATAGACAAACACATTCTATTTTATTTTATTTTATTTTATTTGTGATGCTATTATCTTTCTCCACTCAAAATATTATTTCTAATTATAATTTCTCCTTATTGAAAGGAAAAAACAAAGAATATGTAATGTAATGATCGAGAAAGCATCTAAGTCGTCAACATATCTTTTCTAGTATTTATAATCTTACATATAATTACAATAATGAAATTATAAAATTATAAAATTCTTATATATAACTCTTTGTCAAGGCATATGTAATGAAAGATCATGTGGTAACTACAAATCTCAATATAACTATATATCTCAAGTCAATATTGCAACATGTAACTATAGATCATGCATAAAAAAGGAGTCATAAATCATGAGATTTGATTTTTGGATTTTCATTCAAATGAATACGTAAAATCTACAACAAATAATGATTCTTATTGTATTATATATAGAAATTGTTGTTTTTATATCAATACATGAAAAATAACTAGTGGCAATTCAATTTTTTATATTGTCTTTATCTGTATCATGGTTATTGAACAACATCACTAATATTTTTTTATTATTATGTCAATATTTTCTATTTCTTTCACATTTTATACTCGACCCAACCACCTCTTTGTTTACAATCCCCCCTCATCTCTTAAAACCACTAAACTTAATTATACCAACTATTCAATCTAGAAGATTCTATATTTTAAAAGCCAAAAGGGTTTTGGCTATTCAGATGATACTCTTCAACAACCATTAAAGAAAATCACTAATGATAATAGTATAAAGTCTCATAATATGTAGGATTTGGTCTTTGAATTTACATTCAAATAAATATGTAAAATTTGTAGTAGATAATGATCTTTCGAAAAATAACCATAACCAATCAAATCCTCTTTTATTATCTTTACACTAGGAATATAGTGAATACAATAAAATTTATAGTAAAAAAGCAAGTTATATTCATAAAATATTTGATTTTTTTAACCTAATTATAATATGGGATCAAACAAGTTAATTTTAATATATTTTCCATGAATAATAAATTTATTCACGATGATGAGATGGTTATCAAAAAGATGATGATAGCAGACCAAACTTAATTACAACCATAACATATTTTATTTTATTATTATCTTGTAATAAGGATGAACTTATTTTTAACTGCTATAGTATATGCTACTGGATGTTGTCAAAAATACAATTCAATCTTTCTCTCAGATAAATAAATTGGCCACGGAACTCGCATATTGCATTGTATAAAACTGATGCTGGATGCTGCGACGTGTCTCGATTTGAACATTGAATGGAAGAGGTGGTCCACACGATTGGACATTGAATTTAACACGTGGCTCGTGGACCACCTAAGTGCATAGCATACACAGGAAGTGCTATCGGACTCGAAGCTGCCCCCTGGTCCAACTGTTAGTGGGTCCTGCCCATTCCTCCTTTTCACTTCATGTCTGCCACCTCATCATCTTTGTCTCCTTTACATATAAAAGTATCATCGACTGAAATAATAAATCGGTAGACGCAATAAACTCTGTTGATAGAATAATTTATGGGTGCCACAAATACTGGATTCACATACCTTGAATATTTTTTTCGCTTTACCTCGTGGAATGCCAATAAGTGTAAGAAGAAAAGGAAGAAGACACGTCGAGAAAAAATATTTATTTCTATTATCATATTTAAAATACAAACAAAAAGGTCAGAATAAATTTTAAGACTAGAGAAAGAAAAGTGATGGTGGTGAGAAAAAAAACTATGAAGGCGGTGGGTGAGTGATGTAATAATAATAGGAATATATTTTTTATATAAAAAAGGTTACTTCAATGTGTTTTTTATATAAATTAAATTCAAAGTGTAAATTAAATAGCCTATATAAGTAAGATCAAGATATTTCATAACATAAAGTAAGGCATGGATTTGATTGTGTTTACAAAACTTATTTATTTAAATAAATAAGTAAATAATAAATCTGCATCCTATAAAACTAATGACTTGAAAATAAACAAAAATAAAAATGACTAAATAAAATCACCTTGCAAAAAATATTACACATGTCAAACACATCTGCAATATAATTTTAAAATGAATGTTTTTATTTTAAAAAATAAACTTTATTTGTATAAAAAAGTTATAGATAATTTTGAATAATACCTTGAAAAATAAAATAAAAGCAGAACATCTAATATTTATATTTTTTAAAATAAATATGCAGAGCAGTAAGATCGTACAAAGTCAAATTCCCAACAAATAAAATGTTAAAAGATGAAACAAAAACATTTACACAAAAGGATCGGAATAAAATTAGAGTGAGAAAAAAACATTAAAAAAGAAAAAAAATCAATCAAAGGGTTTAATTGAATTGAAAAATAATTTTAATAAAAAGAAAAAAATCAAAAGAATGAGAGTCTAAGTAAAAAAATAAAACAACAGATAATTTAATTGAATGATGATATTGAGAAAAAAAAACAGTTTCAACAAAAATGTCAAGTATAAAATTAAAAAATTTAAATAATGAGCACCGATATGGAAAATCAAATACACAAGAAATTACAATTGAATGATAAAATTGAAAAAAATAAAAAAATTATTAATAAATAAATAAATAGGGAATGAAATAATAAAATAATTGAATGGAAATTGAAAAATAATCGTAAGTTACCATGTGTGACTTCAAATGGGAAAAAAACCCGACAACATATCTAGAAAAGCAATGAAAGATCAGTTGTGCTTATTGAATGGATGACGCGAACACACATATGTGTTGAGGCGTTCCGAGAACACGCCGACGGTTTTAAGCATTAAGATTTTTTTAATAAATAAATAAATATACCAAAATGCCTCTCAGCTTCGACAATTTCATAAATATTCATTTAAAAGTACAAAAATACTCTTAAACGCTACGCTTATGTTCTGTCTCTTCCAAGGTTAAAAATGTAATTGCAATGTACTCAACACCCTTATCAAGCAATACAATTAATTTTATTTTCTATTCCGATGGAAAAAACATATTTTTACTGTTAATAAGATTACTGGAAAAAAATACATCAATAATAATTATAACAAGGAGGAGCTGCAAGCAATCCCTGATAATATCAACTAGAAGAAAAATGAAAAACGCAAGCAATCGCACAGAGCCTATATTTTCTTTTATTTTGACGAACAGACGATGGAAGACTTAACCAAGTCTCAAAAGGGATAAGATTTCTTGTAATGATCATCTTGTACATGATGACCCAGAAAGCCTTTATTGTAATAATTCCTCTGAAATATAACCCAGAAATAAATTAATTATTTACTTTTCTAAAATGTCACCGTTGAACTCTGATCCCATTGCAATGAGTCCCCTCCGTTGATCAACTCTGTTATATCGTAAATCTTGACCACCATTGACACTTGAGAAGAGCAAATATGTTATGAGAAGGTCGGGCACTTGTCTTGAAATTCTGGAAGATGAGAATTTTTCGGGCCTTTAATACGATCTCAATTAATTAGTGCCCGTTTGATATTGTGATTCCACCGGTTTTTTACTGAAATTTGAATTTATTTTTTTACATTTTAAAAACCGGTGGTTTGGTATTTTTAGATCATTTTGATGTGCTGATTTCAAAAATAATTTTTAAAAAACAAAAAAAAACATCATTTTAATGTATTTCGACAAAATAAACACTTTAAAAAGCTACCGCGATTACACTCCCAAACAAGCTAATGTTTCTAGTCGTATCCGACAAGGCAAATGGATATTTTTGTATCTGTTCGATAAGTCACAAAGGTTTTTTTTCATATATAAATATAGAAAGAGAGAGACACACATCAATGAAACAAATTATTAGGTATCAACTAAGGAAATTTCTCCTGCCTTTTTGTCAGCATGTGATGGAAACTTATCCTTTACTTGTTGTATACAACTATTTTTTTGTATAAATAAAATTAGATTGTAATATTTGATTTCAATCTAATTAATATATATAAACTAAATCTATATATTTAACCAATTTATTTTGTTTTCTATAACAATCTTGTTTTTTTTTTCATTTTATTTCTTCAAAAGTCTTTAAAAAATAAAGACTGAATAAGTATTTTGAGAAAGTTAGTTTGGATATGAATTATTTTTTGGGGGGTTGTAAATCTGTTCACTCTCTATTATATTTTTGTAGTATTTTTTGTTAATATATATTAAATTTTATGTAGAATTCAATTCTTAATGCATAAAATAATTTTAAATATATAGTTTTTTAAAAAATATTAAAATGAAAACCTCAATGGAAAAGTGATGTTGCGAAAGTGGATCGCAATACCACAAAACAGCACACCGCAATCAAACATCATTTCTCTTACCGTAACAAAGTAGCTAGTGGAATGTTTTTTCACGGGTAAGACTTTTTTTAAAAGATTGCTAAATGGCCCCTCCAGATAGTACCTCAGTTTACGAGCAAATGCCACTTGTTTCGAAAACGCTCAAAACAAATTAAGCTTTTATTTCTTACTCCATTTTAAAAATTCTTTTGAAAAAATATTTAAAAATATATTTTAAAAAATATTATTATTTTTAATTAAAAAAATTGATATTTTTAGATTATTTTCATGTGATGATATCAAAAATAATTTTTTAAAATAAAAAAAATTTGATGCATTTCTAAGCGAAAAATATTTTAAAAAATAACTCAACCACGCTCATAAACAATCACAAAAAAAGGGTGAAGTTTTTAGAGAGAAACTCGAAATTCTTATTTGATAAATATTGGCAATCAAAATTTTAAAAAAATAGTATATTCTAGTTGGTTCGAGGGTCAAATAAAAAATTAAAACTAACAAAGAATTCGTAATTAATATGAAAATGATAAAAAAAACTATAAAGTTAGTTTTTTGAATTTATAAAATTACGTCAATCAAATATCATAACTTGTCATGGTAACAAAATAGGTTTTTCAAATTAAAGTGTGTTTTTTATTATTAATTTTGCTAGTCAATTTAGTTAATAAACTCGTCAGCTAATAATACTAAGCCATTCACATAACAAAAAATAATTACGAGTTTTTTTTTCTCGACAAACGGTGTGCATGTTAGACCATACCTCGCACAGCATCATGCAACAAGTATAATGCCCTCCCTGCCCCATAAATTCGTTGACAAGTTCCTAATTTCCCCACAATATTCGTCAACTCTCTCAGCTGAAGGACTGAAGAGCCCACTAAATCCACACCCGTAAATATAATATTTAAATTTGAAGCGATGATAGATTAGTCTAGGTTATGAAAAAACTTCACATGTAAACTTGCAAATATGTAGTGAATTTGAGAATATTTAATTAGATAAACCTTTTATTTACTTGACGATCCAATTTATTTATAGATTGAGGTCGAGTCAAGTTATCTCGGGGTGTAAATATTTGACTGATAATTAATTGTTAAAATTATTGGTGTCTATCATCAGTATAAACTTGGATCATGTCAACTTATCTCAGAACGTGAATATTTAAATAATAATTAATTGTTAAAAACATTGGTGTTTATCATCAGTTATAGAGTTTGGTTCTCCATTTGTGGAGAAATGAGTGATTATCAATGATATATTGATTATAAATAATCAATAGTTTAGAAAAACAAATGTTTGATTGCAAAAAATATGGTTTGTGTTTGCACTATCAATAACTGGTTAGAAAATCATGGTTGTCTATTTTTTTTTTTGGATTGGATTTTCTAAAATAAATATCTTGGAATTCAATTGAAATATTTATGCATATTTCAAAAGTCCCCTTTTAAAGTAAAAATATTGTACATCGACATTTTTTAATGCATGCATAAATATATGATCCAATTTGACTTGATAAGAAACTCAAGTCAATCAGCGACGCGATCAATCTAAGATAAAACATGGGTAAAAAATATAGTGACTTATATATATATATGGTAAAAACATGGTTGCTTTGATTATTTTTTTAATCTGAGTGGTTTAACCCTCCTGACTTGTGACTCGGGTCTTATCTGCATCCATCCCTGAGTCAGGTTTTAAAGTTATAATAATAATCAAATCTTTTGTGTTCTTGACCCATTACTTGGGCCTTGTCTCATATCAACCTCTTACTCAAGTTTTACAACTATGATACTAATATTTTTTATCCTTATATTGACCTGAATTAATGTTCAACCTGACTCGTGACTCAAGCCTAATTGATAAAGCATACCCCCAAGTTGACCCCTGATTTGGATTTTAGAACTATGGTAATAATAATTTTTATCTTAAGATTAATTTGAGTCAATGGTCAACTCAACATGTGACCCAGGCCTAATCCTGGGTCGGCTCCCGTGTCAAGTTTAAAAAGTATGATAATAATTAATTTTATCTTTATGTGAATCAAGTCAAATCAACCTAGCCTATGACTTGGTCCTATGTCAACATCCAAATTGGATTTTAAAACTATGATAATAATTATTTTTATGTTTACATAAACTCGAATCAACTAGATTAACTCTTTTGCAAAGCATTGGAGAAGTTTGTCCTATTCTTTTTAGTGTAATAAAAATATCTCTACTAGAATAGCCTTCAACATGATAAAAATTAATTTTTATAGTATCCAAAAGTAAACCAAACAATTTCAATAAAAAATATCTTTATTATTCTCCAACATTCGAAATACTAACTAATGGATTGGCGGTACGCTTCTCCATTTCACAATTATCGTTGATGCGCCCATGAAAGGGCTTTATCAATAAAAGTTAGAGAAAAAAAACAAAACACAATGTTTTTTTTAAAAAAAATATTTGTGAATTTTCACAGACAACAAGTATTCCTTCATAAGCATGTCCCAGCAGACAAGTTTGATTTTTTCCATGGAATAATGTGCGTTTGGTTAACACTGAGGGTCACGTGGATACGGCTCATTTTGCTTTTGACAATTCAACCTCGAGTTTTCTTTCAATCTGGCTGAAAATCATGGGCGTCCTGGATGCAATGTGAGATGGCATATAAATGGTGGACTTGTGCAATGAACTGTGACTGTACGAGCTTCACCGCCTGCTATTTTTATCAGCATAGAAGAGAAGAAGAATAAAAAATGCTGTTCTTTCAATTTACTATTAGAAAGGTTTTGCTTCCTGGGCAATCAGAATGGGAGAAACACGTACACGAGCTGTTTTTCCATTATTTAACACAACATTTCTGCAAAACAAAACAAAATTGAATTTCCAAAGTGTGTTTGACTTCGTGAAAATCATCTCAGGGAGCTGTGTTTCCATTCGCTGGGAGCTGAGATTTACGGTATGATTATTTATGGGCCTGGTTTGATCGTCTCCTTTGTCATTTATTGCTGGATATAAGAGCATAGCATGATGCCTAACCACAGCAAACTCTACAGATGTGAACGCATTATATGATCGGTTCGACGATTCTCGTACAGTGGAGTAATGCCCCACTGTTGGCAAAACCAGAAAGAACAAAGGCATGAGACAAAGTGCTGAATCATTTACAAAACAAAGTGTTGTTCGCAATTGGAAGCTGACTTCCACGCTCGATCGCACAACCTAATTAATGAGTATTTGACTATCTGTAATGAAAAAATAACAATTCTCAAACTAATTATTACTGATGACATTTCACAGGCATAGTCCTCGGTCAATGATTTTTTCCTTGCTAATAATTACTGATAAACGGTCCCCCCTCGCTCATCGTAAATTAATTAATGTGGAGAGCGCGGAGAATTTGAAAATCCTTCTCTCTTTTTTCCAATGCATAAATTTGCATTTCTGCTCAATGCACAAGTCCAGCAATCATCTCTAGATTAGCTTAATACGCGAGACTGCGAAACAATCAATTAAATCAACTATACTTTTAGTCCCATTTTGTGGATTAACCAGGGCTAGCAATGCTACATTCCATGCTATCACCAACTACCCAAATGAATTTCATGGTGAGGAAGAAAAGGAACTTATTAAGGTTCCTTATATTCACTCACTTTTTATGGGAAAAGTGTTACATGACCATGCATGTCATTCTACTTTGTCTCTTTAGAGAACTAGAATTATCTTTATGCACTCAATGATGCATGTTTCTAAAGACAACGCCACCAATGAAGTCAAGTAAATAACTTCACATAGAGATTGAGGTTTTGTTTCTGTGCTTGTTTGTTAGGTTTGATTGGCGATTGGAAGTTTGTCTATAAAATCAATATTTTCATGTAATAAGAGATTCTCTTGATCTCAAGTCAATCAATACATATGAGAAAATTGTGTGTAAAAGCGAAGTATTGTCGGGTGAAAATGCTAAGTATAATTTTTTATTTATTTATCGATTAATCGAAGATATTTATAGATATTGGTCATGCCATCCCACCTTGTGAGGTAGAGTGTTGAACGATAATTAATTGGTGTAGAAGTTGTGATTATTATTTACACGTTAGCAAGAAATAAGCAGTTAATATAAAGAAGACATTTGCATTGCAGAGAGCGGTGTGCGTTTGCCGTACAGCAATTGGCTAGAAATGTGATGACAACTATGTATAAAAATGTGTGCTTGAAGAAACATATTCTAGTGAAGCATGGAAAATTATGTGCATGGGTGATGCACAAATTCTAGTGAAACACTTTCAACCACGTTACTGAACACACATTGGTCTGTGCTGACTTTCTGCTGCCTATGTCCTCGCATCTGACAACTTCTCATTTCCTAACTGTATAATTGAAACCATTTACTATCCAGTTTATGCCTGCTGATATTCCAAGCCCGAAGGGATCCCCTGACACACTTGACTAATCCGGTCCGAATCAAAGCGTAGTCTGTCTAGAAGGCACCGACAAGCACATAAAAAAATCAAAGGTCTCACTATAATTGTCCTGGCAATGCTTTTTTCTACGCAGAACAGCCATTTGGCCGCTTCACTGGGACACTCAAACTCGAGGGGACATTATGCTACCGCATGGGCACGCTTGGGTCACCTCAAAGTCAAAGGTTTCGAGTTGTTGACTATTTGATTACTTGCAGTTTGTGATTTTCAAGAAGAAGATAGCAGGGCCAGGCCAGTCACCACCGAAAGTTATCTTCTTTCTGTCTATAGGTTTCTTGCTCTTGTAATGTCTTGGACAAATTCATGAAACAAACTTGTTGGAATCATAGAGGAGAGAAGAGGGCTGTCGTAATCGGGGTTAAGTTTCCTTTGAGCCTCCTTTTCACATCTTACCAGTGAAAGGACCGGAGCTGGTGGAAACTGGCAAGCTACAGCCGACAATGGAGTACGAAGAGGAGCAAAATTGCAATTGAAATCGAAATTGGCCTTAATAATTTATGCCATTAACTTGTTCAAGGACCGAGGTGGTTGAACAAGTGTGAACAATTATTGTGAAACAAGCAAAGCTGTGGATCTCAAGCTGGTTATGGATAGCTCTATCAGACTATACTAATGGCGGCTGGACCTCCAGCGCGCAATTCAGAGAGCACTGCTCTGTAATCCACATTATTGTGATCTTAATTCAACAAGCTTCTGTAGTAAATGATTACAAGCAACTATTCAGTTTGCGACCACATTGTAATCACTGCTATTAATTATCAAGAACAAGAATACGACTTTCTTTGCTAATCTACAACCGATCTTACTTATCCTGCTTCTATAAGATTTGAAAATGACTGGATACCTCAACTACCCCCTGAACTTGAACAGAAACCTTTTTTTTTCTGAAATGGTTATCATATTCACAGAACATGCTCGCACTGCATGCTGAGATGACCCAACTACTAATCTAAGAGGTTCCTGCCAATATAAATCATTGTCAAGGAATTATCTTATCTAAAAGTTTAAGCTGTTATGTGAAGTTCTAGAAAATAATTTATATTATTCTCTAACACCTCCTCAAGTGAAAGTCTTTTGGATTTGAAACTTGCACAGACTCACATTTATGCTTAATTTTTATCAAATAGAATTATGATAGTAAGATTTGAATTTATGACCGTTAGGTTAATAAAATTTTGATACCATGTTAAAAAATCATCTCACCTAAAAATTTAAAGTATTAAGTAAAATTTCAGGATATAATTTATATTATTCTCTAACACCAATCACATGTGTTTTGTGTTTTTTCATGACCAACACAGGCCATGCTGCGACTGGACAAATCGAGTACCATGCAATGCTTCTCCAGATATGCATTTACACGATAGCTACGACTAGAGTTTCCCAGATTTTTAACTCTCTGATACATAAACTGAAGTGCTTGTTGGGACATAAAATGATCCCTTTTTTACTCTTAAAATGGAAAGCCAAAACAGGATGTGACCACACAGCGAAACACCGACTGCATCAATCAGTTGACGGCGAAGGCCAAGTTTGATCTTGCGTGCAGTGGTGACCGCATCAATCCGAGAAAACTTTCTATAGGAATTTGCTTCATTTTTTTTCCTGTTCTGGGATAAATCATTCGTAAAGAATTTGAATTGCTCTGATACAAATGCGAGCTTGAAAAAAATGATTACATACGTAGAGCCGTAGACAATGATGTTGGCCGTAATTATGCAGGAGACATCAATTGCATTGCTCGAGTTGGGAAATTACAGTTAAAATGATGGTGCATAAATATGATCTCAACTAAATGACTTGAGGTGAAAAATTTGGCAATTTGGGTGGTATGAGCTCGTTGTTGCAGCCTGCTGAAACTTCTTAATGGCAGCTTCATTTTCTTCTAAGCTAGTCTGAAGAAAAAACCGTACCCACCAAGACGAGCTCCTCAATTTAGCCTGCAGTGCAAAAAAAAAAAAGAAAAAGCTTACATCGCATCATTTTCAGAGTAGAAGGAGTTCAACATTACGGAAACCCATCAGATATATTTTGTAATTGACACAAGAAAGATAACTCGGGAACAGAATTTGAAAATGTTGTGCAAATAAATTTCTAGATGTCAAGCATTGTTTTATCTCCAACAGTTCCAATGGCTAGACTTAGGGAATCTTCATTATTTTATTTACAAGAGAGACAGTCAGGCTAGAAACGTTGAGTTAGTGATTTGATCTAACTTCATAATATTTTTTTTCAGACCATGATATGTAATATAAAATAGACTCAGAAACTCATCACGACATGAAAGTTATGCGAGTGTGCTGCAATTTCATGCAGCTCCAAAACACAGACAACATGCAGTGATCCAGGAACCGATTCTGATCCCAAAATTAAGTTACTCACCGCCCTTCCAAATTTGGTCACCTCTGCAACTTTAGCTCTGTGTTGACCTGGAAGGCCTGCATTTATCACAACGAGAAGTAATTCAAAAGTTAAACCACAAAAGGCTTCTATTGTGCTTGTTTCTAGCTTTCTTTGTTGGGCTGTTTGTTATCAAACTTGATGCATTTATAGCCACTCCTTATCGACTGTGGCTGTATCGGTATTTGTAATTGTTTATTCAGTACGTTATTCTGGGAACAAAAAATCCCAACTTACTCCTTTCTCCAGCACCATTTTTTGGTGTGTGTGTCTTTCTCCAACATTAAGAACTGGCAAGCTGATCCTGGTCGTGGATTTTATGGGAGGAAATATAAACACAAAACTTCAAAAAATCCAATTTCAAGGACTCGCAAAAGAAAAGGAAGACTTAGATTATTATTTTTTGTAGGTGTTGATTGGTATAGCTTTTACATATAGTTCATAACTGGCAAAAAAATGTCAATTCATCTAACCTAGTGAAAAATATCAGCCTATTTCATGAGAATTTGAGAATTTTGAAAACAGCACTCATGAGAATTTCTAGTATATTAGATAGCAGAAGCTCCTTTTACCTGTAAATATTACAAGACCATCAGCTGATACCCTAGCCAAATCTGGAATTGTCTTGTTGAGGTATTTTGGTGACAAGTAATCCACAGCATCTGACACAATTACAAGAGAAAATGATTTTGGTCTGTAAGGAAGAGGAAACTTGATATCAGCAACCCGCACGATACCCCTCCGCACTAGTGCTTTGCAGTTACCATCGGCGTCCTCTATGTCGTATGGCTCGACACCCCAGGCTTCGGTCTCCTCTTCTTTTAGCAAGCGAGAAACCACATAACAAGTATTGGGGCCAATATGCAAAACTTTATGCATGCTATCTCCATAAGCCTTCTTCAAAATTGGGATTGCTTCTTGAACCTCAACGGTGCATGAAAAATCACCTGCATAAGCAGAAAAGAGATCACACCCTTCAAATCAAAGTTAACTTGGCTTAAAACTTTAGATGGAGCAGATAACTTAACAGTAACCATAGTGAAAACAGGATTATTGGCATTTAAATCTCCAGTGGACTCTATTCATGATCAGCAAAGTCCATTCAAATGAACTTGAAAAAATAAAAAAGGACTATTTAGTTTAAATTTGGATGCTCAAATGACCACTCTAATGAATTTGCAAGACACTTAGTGGAAAGTATCGATACCAAATGTCACAGGATGCCTACTGAGAATGAATGACAGTGTTAGAGAAATCGCCATCATATCGTTATACAGCATTAAACTACAATGAACCAAACCTCTGAAAATGAAGTCAGCCAACTTTACCTTGAACCCTATTTAAAGCCTGTCTGTTGCCGCCAGATAGTGCTACCATGCAAATAAAACACAGTCAGCAGATAGCGAAAAGAAGATCAAAATTCTGGAAACTGTGAATGTATGCGATGAGAAGTTGCAATTGGCTAATTCACCCTGCCTCCTTTGCAGGTAAGCTACAGTATTAAATGGTAACGTGCGGCAAGAATTTTAGTGAGTACCAACCTGAACTGCTGTATAAATAAACAAAAAGAAAGACTGCTCCCTGAAAAGTTTTCCATCAAAAACAGAAATAATAAATCAGACTCCACCGATCCTTACGCCGTGTCTAATCCATTTTCAATCCAACAAGATTTAATAAATATACAGAGATTCGATTTTAAAAAAAATCTCTAAAGCCAAAATGAACAAATACCAGGAGAATAAGGGCAATGGGGAAATATGGGGAAGAACGTGACAGGGAATTGAAGCCAAAAAGAGCACCTATCCCTCCACTCTCTCCAAATCGCCGAGAATTTTTTGATGATCTCCTCGACATTGCTGCAAATTTATTAATTTGAACTTACGATATCTTGCGCTGTTTCAAAAAGAAAAATCAAGTGAGCTAGGCAATCGTCTTCAAAAGTATGCAAAGCATTTAGTCCACACAAACTCGACAAGGAAATTAGCCAAAAATCTGCCGAAGACAATGAAGATGAGAAAAAAATGAAAGTGGAGATTACCTAGAGCCAGCAAGTGTAACAGCCTCATTTCTCGAGAAACTAGAGGATTTTTTTATGGATCAACAAGAATATAAGACTTCTTCTGTGGTTTGCAAATGCAGGAATTGCTACGCCCGTTCGCGTCGGCTGTGGCATCGGGCCTCAGCCAACTGTGCAGGTTTTTCCTTTCTCTCTCTTTGTTTAGTTTGGACTTTGCCTCAAATTAAACTTCAAGCCGTTAACTAATTCTGGTTGTAAGATCTCATTTGTTTTTTGTTTTAAAAACACTTGTAAATTGTTTATTTTTTATCTTGTAAATTAATTATTTTTAATTATTTCATTTAATGATATTAAAAAAAAATCTCAAAAATAAAAAATATATATTATTTTAATATATTTTCAAATAAAAAAATAATCACTACTGTAATATAAAAAAAAATTAAAAGCTCATTTGGAATTGAGATTAAATATATTTTTCATCAAAATCTATATAAAAAAATTTATTTTAAATGTTCTCTTTTTCTTAATGGCATGTGTTAACAGGGCCAAGCGTTTTGGGCCGTAATGCTAACGAAGAGCCTTTAGCAATATGGTACACGGGGTCCAACAGGGTGTCCATCAAAAGAAAGGCCCAATGTTTAAAAATTCTTACACTAATGTCTAAAGTAATTGTACATGATTATAGTAAGGCCCAAGAGGCCTGGCCCATATAAGGTTTCCTAGCAGTATTTGATTCCCTGATCAACTTTATTCCTTTTTCTGTTGTTTTTTTCTTTTAAAAGCTAAGCAATGGAGGGAATGGTATGCCCCTCTTTCTTACATGCAAAATCAACTCCGAAGTATCGTATGCGTTCTTTAAGCTGGATCCACTTGTACGCAACTCTGCTAGCATTAGATGTGTCTCGACTTGTTAATTTTTTAATATATAGAAAAACCAACAAGTTTTTATGTAGAAAAATTACCAAAATAGTCTTTTACTCGAGCTATTTTCTTAAAAAATAAATTATTACCCACTACGGAACACGGGTCAAAACATAATTTATTTTTAATGATGGTTTTTTTTTATTAATTTATATTTTGAATATTCGATTGGTTGGTAATTAGAATTTGTATAATCTTATCATTTTATAGTTTTTTAAAAATATATTGGTTTGTTGATTATCTTCAATTTTTTTCTACGAGTTTATCTCAATCTCATAATCTAGATTATTGATTTTACATGTCATTTTTTAATATAAGTTTTTTATAGAATTGTTTTGTTTGTGTTTTTTTTCAAGATATTACTCAAAATAAAAAAAGATTAAATCACATTGTTTATTTTTTTATTAATTTTAATAAATAAATTTAGTGAACACAATTTAGTGAACATGTCATTTTGTATGATTGAATATCTTGATTTGCATTAATCTCTTAGTTTCTTTAATTTCTCTTTTGGTTATTGTTCATTATTATTTTTATTTATTAATATTAATAAGTATTAATTTATAGGTATTTGAGTATTTCTACTTTTCATTTTACATTTAAAAGGCTTCCATGTTAAAAAAAAAATTAAAATGGTCAGCGTGCCCGATTAAAAAACAAAACCCGCCGCATAGCTCGGGTTAAATGGCTAATCTTACTCCAAAGCGCGCCGTCCACTGAAGAAGGCCGTGGCTACAGAAGTGGGTATTGGGCCCACTGTGTCATTAATTAATGACATGACAACCGGGCTTCGCTTTTTCAAAGTGATTAGTGATAAGGCAATGAATTAGTGACTTATTTGTTTTTTTCCAAAACAAACACTAATAAGAAACTTAAAAAAACCAAACGTATCAATCAAATTGCGGGAAGGGGGGGATTATAACAGGCCTCATGACATGCACAGTTGATTTGAACAGAAAATTTTCGTATCGGGATCGATCATTGATTATAATATATGCATGCATATTCTATGATCTTCTAGAATTGAGAACCGTCCCGTCAAATATTTTTGTAGTTTTACCAGGCATATATATATATATATATATATATATATATATATGCATTTAATTTGCTGTGGTCCCTGGTTCTACAAGTAATTATCAGACAAAAATCACGGCCTAAAAAACAATCAGAAATTAATTTTGGTACACATTGACGGGTCCCATTTCAAAAACTGGCCCTCTCAGAAGTCCCTGGCCATTAGCTAGCAAATTTTGTCCTGGATTCCGATGGCGAGACTTTCTCTTCTTCTTTTTTCTTGCGATCGGTTAAGCTTTTAGGGTTGGAAATTGAAGTGGCAAAAATTCAATCCGTGATCCCTTATAACGTTTTCTATCAAACTTTTGGGAGTCGTGTTTTTTTTTCAACTCAAGACAGCAGAATAAGGTTAGAGGATAACAACAATATAAGCCAGGGCTTCCCATGAAAAAAGGGGAGCAAAACTGAGAAGACCGCTCATGTTACATGGTTGGTATTGTATTAGACAAACTCTGGTTGACAAATTCATCAGCACAAAGTTATCTGCCTGATTTGGACTTTTGTTAACAACCTACGAAAAAGTTAATCGCTCCTTGTGTATAAACCAGGGAAATTGCAGGCTGGGTGAGAGATGGGTGAGCTGGATTGATTACATCAAGTGTACTCTAGGGTGGCACGTGTGTATACACACTTGCCTGCCGGATTGATGAAACACCCCCGCAGAAAACAAATGCCACATGCCCGTCCAATTCACAGATGTGACGCTCCTTCTTGTTGGGCACCACCCCTCTGCGTGGTCCCCAAATCAATATTCAATGTTCATATTTCTGGCCTGGACTCTATATTAACTGCAAGAACTACAAGCTAGGGTAAAAAAATGAAGATTTTTGTTTCCAATTTCCTGCGATGTAGCCTTGCCATCTGGCCGATCAGTACTGCTCATGGACCTATGGATCTCTCCCTCATACCTAAATTCATTTTGTCCTACTGGTGACAGCGTGAGGAAGTATTCATCCCAAGAGAAGGACAAAAACAAGCTGGTTGGGAAATCTGAAGAGAACGAAAAGGAAAGTTTTATTGGACTTTGAATGCGCTTCGAGGGAGAGGATTTTAGACTCTGATTGGAATCGCATTCCAATGTTTTATACAAATTTAAACTCTTTTTTTTTTTCATGAGCTATATCAAAAATATTATTTAAAAAGGAAAAAAAACAGCAGAAAATCCATGTGATGGCGTGGTCCAGCTGCTTCCTAATTATAAATACGGTTAAGAAACCTACCTTTGAAATGGGCCAGGCAAAGAAACCAGACAAGACAAATTCCCATGTGCAACCCAGATACTTGATCGATTTTGTATATGCGCTAGAAAAGCAACCTCATCAAGTCATCATCAATTCTAGCTGGGCACGCTTTTCGCACTTAAAATAATCTACTACTCAAGATCTGTCTGTAATCTTCGAATCCACACTGCCATCTCTAAATTTGCAGATAATTTTGGTGGAAAAGTAGGTGAAGTCTAGCTTTATATCCTTTTAACCAATCATCATGATAATTATCGGCCAATACCTGAAGCTACCCTATTGCTCTTGAGGTTACTAGAGCCATCAGGAAAGTCGGCAGACTCTAGAAAACGTTTCTAAGCACAAATCCAATTTATTTTGAAATATGAATTTTTAGTAAATTCCCACTAATTTACATAGCCACGAAAGATTTGTCAAGTGTCGTAAAAAGTGAATTGGCTCCTAGTCTTTACCTGAGCGACTCCAGAGCAGACGAACAAAAATTGCTTCACTGCCATCGAAGTTGGCCATTAGTAGAGAGAGATTAAACACAAACAGATGTAACATGCGATGAACCTTGAAGCTGTAATTAAAATTCATCTTTGATGTTTGAACCGCAGTTTTTCTTACAAAAGAATTGAACAAAAACGAAAGAATAAAGAAAACAAAAGGCAGACAAGGAAAAAAATAAAAAATAAAAAGAACCTTACATGTAATGAGAAGCATAAACACTATCTACTGTGTCATTCTTGCCCAACTGCAGCCATTCTTCTGTCCATTTTAACACACAAATATCTGTATCTCATATTGGGTGGAATGTATTGGGGTTCTGAAGGGTTGGAGGCAATCAAGAACAGAAGCACTCCCAGACCGGAACAGCTTTCCCATCTAAATTTTCTTTCCAGTGATGATCATACTTGTTGTCCACCCCAGTTCGCCTATGTTTATACCGGCAATGTATCTCGCCAATTATGCCATGCTTCCTTCACTGAACCTGCTCTCCTATCAAATCTAGACCGACAAGCAAGAATGATATCCCTTGAAATAGCAGGAAGTAGAAATGGATCCCCTGAGCAGACAGGAGGCTCCTTACTGAAGCTGTTAAAAGAAGGAAAGCTAGGGCCAACTCTTTCATGTATATTCTATTATGCTTCCTTTTCTTCTTATCTTTTTGATCTTGTTGCATAATTTCTTCCTTCAATTCATCAAGATTTGGCTCAGAAGAACCCCTTTGATGCTTCGTTTCTTTCTGAACCAAGGAAACAAGATCACCCTCAGAAGAGCGGCCGGACTTCTTAGTAACAACCCACTCGTAGGCACTTCCAAGCTGGAATAGCCCAGAGATCATAGCATTGAACTTGGTCACTGACATAGTGTTTTCAAACAGCAGATAGGGGACAATGAAAGGGAAGGATTTGGGGGCTGGGAGAATGTTGAGGAATGACATGGTAGCTGGAATGTAACACACAACCCATGCTGGGAGCTCAGCCTCTGGTATAAACATCGTCATGGGGAGAATTATGCAGAAAAGTGTGAAGGAATAAAATGGTAGGATCAGCTTTCTGAGCAGAAAGAAAAGAAAAATCATGTTGAATTTCTTCCACATGCTAATCTGCAAAAGACCAATACACATCACATAACAAAATCAGTAAAATATAACCGGCACAAAAATAGGGAAAAATTGCAATTACAGCAGAAGGTATTCTAAAAAGTATGTACCTTGGATCGAATAATAGCAGGTAAGCAGAGTCTAAATAGCTGCATGGGTCCAGAATGCCATCTGTGTTGCTGCTTTCTATATGCTTCGTATGATTCAGGCAATTCACACTGACACTGAAAGTAAACGGAACAAAACTATTAAACCATGTACAACTGCCACTAGATCTAGTGAGATGCTCACTGAAATCAATGACAAAACATTCGGTGATAGGAACTAAAAAGAAGATTGTAATACCTCGACATCGTTGAGGAAAATGAACTTCCAGCCATGAAGATGGGCACGAACAGCAATGTCCATGTCCTCAACAGTAGTCCGCTCCAACCAACCACCGGACTCCTCCAAAGCTTTTATCCTCCACACCCCAGCAGTCCCATTGAATCCAAAAAAATTTATGAAATGTCCATTCACTTGCTGTTCTACTTCAAAATGAAACGCCAAATTAATGTTCTGCAACCTAGCCAACAGGTTCTCATCCTTGTTCACAAAAGACCATCTTGCCTGAACAAGCCCTATCTCCTCATTATCCTGTAATGCCACAATCAATTTCAGCACTTTGTCTTTAGATGGTAGAATGTTTAAACTAACCACCTATCCAATTTTGCCACTGAATTTCACATAAATTTAACTCCCTTACTTGAAATTAGATGAAAATAGATTAAAAAGGAAGAGAAAAAAACAACAAGGAGTCGAGGTTAAGTACCTTAAAATGAGGAACTGTTCTTATGAGGAAGTCAGGGGTTGGCTGAAAGTCGGCATCGAAAATAGCAACAAACTCATAGTCTTTCACATAGCTACAATTCATAGCAGACTTAAGATTGCCAGCTTTATACCCATCTCTAATTACACGATGCCTATACAAAATGTGGGCACCCTCTTGCTGCCATTTATGAACTTCCTCTTTGATCAACAATTGCGTAGTTGGATCATCAGAATCATCTAGAATTTGTATTAAAATCTTCGATTTTGGCCAGTCTAAATTACAGACAGCAGCTATTGATTGTTGATAAACCTTAAGAGAGAGAGAGAGAACAAATTTAAATTAAAAAAAAAAAACATACAAGCACAAGTAACCGACTAAAAGCAAGAGCTAAAGTTTTGAAATTTGAAGGTACCTCTTTCTCATTGCACATGGGGATCTGGACAAGAACCATTGGAAAGAAGCCATTTTCACCAGATTCAAGATCACCAGCGTCGCCTTGTTTGGGGATTGGTTTAATCTTCTTAAACCGGATCCAGAAACAACCCAAACAAAGGACAAGTCTGTCAATACTCTGGATAATGAAGAGCACAATACACGCATTGGCTAGAAATTGCAATGGAGGAGCAAGATACTCCACACGAAATAAGACCCACCGTGAATACAAGGAATCAAAGATATCTTTGAACCCAAACGGTGTCGCTAATAAGTACTGCAATTGGAGATGTGGAGCTCCAAAATGCCACCCTTTAAAATAAGCAGCAATTTCAAAGCCTAATAGCAAAACTGACATCCAAAGAAAAATCTTGATGAAAGTATAGAATCTTGTTTTCACAGTGGGGTTCTCATTCTCCCGGTCGATATCTGTGGTTTCGGTGTCGGTGCGGCCTGAGTGGATGCGGCGCTTGATGGCGGAGCCGAGAGAGACCATGGCTGTGGCAATGGAGGTCAGGCAACCGGCAGCTTTGTGGGCTTTTAAGAGAAGAACCCATGTGAGCTGTTTAGCGTTTTTGTTACGTGATTTGTCGCGGCCGAGTCGACTCGGTGAGTCAGTGATTAAGAAATCTTCCTCTGATGGACCTTCCAGCTCCACCATTGACCAGTTCGGGTTCTCCATTTTGACTACCACCGGTGTTCCTTTATGGCTGTCCTTTGCCCACCAGTCAAACGAGGGTGCCATTGTCGTTGAAAGCCTTTCTCTTTTGAGCTTCTGATCTATAAAACGAAAGGATTCGGGCTCGCAATGGAAAGGAACAAATGCGTTGGAAACCCGATCTTTTTCTCTGTTTGGGGGCTAAAAAAAAGGCTAAAAATTTGATAACATGGTGTGTGAGACAGGGAATGTGTGAAAAGAGAGACGCGTGGAGGCGAAAGGGTAAGGAACTAAAGCGAGGAGGCTCCAAATAATGGTGACATAAGGAGATAATTTATACGATAACTATTTGTTAAGATGGACACAGGGAAAGAGAAGAAGAAAAAGGTGTCGTTTTCGAGATAATAGAGAGAGTGAGAGAAGGATAGAGACAACGAACTTGGGATATGAGTCCACAAAAGCTCTCACTCCATTACAGCTTGCATTGAGATTATATAAGGAGGAGACGGAGAAGAGAGAAATTACAGAGAGAGAAAGTGATGTCCAGAGGGATTTTTAGAAAAGGAGAAGGAAACAGCTCAACACGTCTTTTTTCGAGAGTTTTTCTTCTTTTAAAAGAATTAAATAATTAATTTTTAATTTTTGTAAAATGAAAGTAGGTGAGGGCACAGTGTGGACAGGCACAGATGAGTTGCATTGCAGCATAAATAGACACACACAGCCACTGTCATGTCAATGTAAGGAGGGGGGGTTCATATATACAAAAAAAAATAAAAACATTTTTCCTTCCCTTCTTGATTCCTTTGCTTTTTCATTTTTAAAATAAAAACATATTTAAAAATCTAAAAAATATGTTAATAAAATCTCATCATGCTTTTATTTTATTTTTAATATTTCAACTGCTGGAATCATTTAAGAAATTAAAAAAAGACTGGCAGATTTACGAGATCAATCCATGTTCTTTTTCTTTCTCCAAGTACACCCGAAACATTCCATGGATTAGCATTGCTTTTATCAAAACATATTCCTTTTCTTTTGCTTCTTCTTTCCATTTCTTATTGTATATACTGCTTTTCTTTGAGGAAAAACAAAACAGCGTGGGATAGTAATTTAACTTTTCTTTCTTTCAGCGATCAAAATATTATACGGTGAAGAGACAAAAGCTATCTTCAATCAAAATTTAAACAAGATCAGCCATCTGTCGGCTGGACGATTCAGCCTGTTTTGTTTTGTTAAGATTGTTTTTTTATATCATTTTGAGATGTTGATTTTAAAAATTATCTTTAAAAAAAAAAGCTTCTGGAACATAACTTGAAATTAGTAGTGTGTGTGTGTTTTAAATTTGGCCTTTAATCAAGTATACTTTGACCGGGTGAGTTATTGCCCGTGGAGGAAAGTGTGACGAAAGAAGCGCGTGCGGACGAGGCAAGAGGTAGTAAAGTGATACATTGGTGTTCTTCCTTCTTCTTTTTAATTACTATTTTTTTATTTTCATCTCCGTATTTAATTCCTTATCTAATTCTGTTAGGTTTAATGTAATATAGTAATTATATTGGTTAAGAAAGGAAGGTTGTTTCCCGGGGATTCGTGGCCGTCCCATTTGTGCACCGGAAAGCGTTTTATCGAAGCCCAGTTGCCGGTAGCGTCCCCTCGAACCAAATCATATACATAAATATAGCAATTTAATTAATACAATCTAATAAAAAAAAGGGGAAAGAAAGAAGCAAGTTTTTAAAGTGTGGAGTGTTGCAGGTATAGAAGCTGCACTAGATGTGTTGTGCATGGAGTCCACATGCACCATTGGTAAAATTCATTTGAAGTCTCTGCTCTCTCAAATAATTCACATCTGCGACCGTCAACATACTGTTTTATAAATCAAAATAATTTAATGGCTGCAAAGAAAAGAAGACATGGAAAAAATCAAAGATAGAAAAAAAATTTGTTCGGGTACACATCTAATTACGCAGACACCACATGAGTGTATTGACTATTATGTTAATTTAGAAATTACTTTATCATTTACATCGTGGACCGCTTGAGCAGAAAAAATATATTTAAATATTGTGAAGTTGATTCTGATTAATTTTATTGGTCTAAAAACAGCTTATATCATCCATAAAAACAGGGTATAAATAAAAAGATTTTTCAAAATAATATTTTTATTTAATGTTAACATAACAATGTATTTGATTGATTCGAGTACTTTCAAAATAACATGTCAAATCAATGATTTAAGTTATTAGACTAAAATAATCATATAAAAAACAAATTAAAATAAAATATAAAATTTAATTTTTAATTAACTCGATGTTAAACAGTAAAATAAAAAAACATAGAAAAAAGACTCTAGTTAGCATGTCAAGCTCGTTATATATGAATAAAAATGAGATAATATATTGAAAACAAATCAAAATAAATTATGAGTTTTAATTTCAATCTAATATTAAAAATAATTTTAAGAAAAATTAAAAATAAAATATAAAAAACAACCGACATAAATTTAGCAAATTCATAATTAAAGTTACTAGTTCAAGATAAAGTGATGATTGCTTTTTAAGAGGGGTAAACAATCTACACCTCTTTCAGTTTATAATTAATAATAATTTCTTCATACTTGGAGAAATATCCCGCTTTGCTGACATAGGAAAAAACTCGAAAGAAGCGCCAAGTTTTCAGATGATTTTATTGAATAATATATCAAAATGATTGATTCTTCAATTATGGGTCAAAGGGACGATTCGTGTCAAGGTGGAGTATTGAATGTAGGTAGATTAAAACACGCGCCATAGTTGCAGCTACGTATGTAAAGCGCATCGGTCCCAGGTGTGAACAATTAAGGTAACTATTAAATGTCTAAATTATCCCATTCCACCGACAATTTCAGCCAGAGAGGGTCATTCGAATATGGATAATAGTGGAATATACTACGCGGGCAGACACAGTTACAGTGGTGATGGGTTCCACGATGTTACGGTGGGAATCAAACGTCCCATTGAGAGGAGTTTGGTTTCCCTGCAACTTGTTTTTTTTTTATCAGAATTTAATTTTTTTATTTTAAATTATATTTTTATATCATTTAGGTTAATAAAAAAATTATTTTAATGTATTTCTAAGAAATACTTTGAAAATAAAATATTATTATATTTTTAAACACCTCTTAAATATGTGTTTATGATTTTATTTTAGAGAGTTTTTTACAATATTTTTTTATTGAAATATGATAACCTTTTTAGTTTTTACTATTATTATACTAAAATTAAAAAATATCTAAAGTGAAAGACATTACCCTAGTAAACAGTGCTCAAGAAAGAATTCACACACACACATAAAAACTTTCACTTTGAAAACAGCTGCCTGCTCCGAACCAGGCACTTGCATCTTCTCAATTGATATGCGGCTATAATATGTTCTTCCAATAATGTAACGCGAAGATACGTGCTGCTTTGGTAGCTGTATCATTAATCCAATTCACGTGAGAACTTTCAAAAATTTCACGAAAAGAGACGCGCTGCTACAGTGGACAATAAGGACACGGATAATGGGCAAAACGCCAATGGTAAATTTGCTAGTTTGGGAGTCGTAGATCTTCCAAACATGTTTGTTGAGAAGGGCTGTTTTGTAAATATACATGCTAGACTGGATCAAGAGACCGGACAAGCTGGAGAAGGGATGGCAGATGATGACACGTGGAGTGGCGGTGGTACATGGTCATTGGTCAGAGGCAGACACCATAATAATAGTACATAATAATCTTAATCTCAAACAGCCTGGCCACCACAGCCAGCAAGACCCTGTCTTGTCCTCAGGTTTACTAGCGCAATTTACGCTCTCCTTCCACGTCATCTCCCAACCCGAATCACGTTTTCCTTTTATTTTCTTCTGTTTTGTTTTTATTTTTCTTTCGAAGTAATTTTGTACACGCTGATCCACTGACCTCGTACCGAGTTGACATGCCTTCACTTCTTAAAAACACAAAAGGGGAAAAAATAGTTAACACTAGTTCATTGCCACCTGCTCCGTTATACAGTGGCTGTTTCCGCCACCAGCTAGATTAAATATTTTTAACCTGAAATAAAGTTTAAGATGATTTTGTTTTTTAAAATAAAAGAAATTAGATAATTAGATTAAATTTTGATTAATTTAATAATATGATAAAAAAGTAAAATCAACAAAAATAAATTATTTCTCTAAGCAAAACTGAACTAACACTCAAAATTCATGATCTACATATGAAATTTAGAATAACCTTATAAAAATATAATATGATAAAAAAATTGCTCGAGAAAAACGGTTTGAGAAAAATATTAAAAATAAAATAAAATGAAAAAACATATTAATCTTTGTTAACTTTTAAAACTTATGATCTAGATTATTAGACTAGAAAAATTATATAAAAAAAATCATAAAGCTTAATCTTTAAAAATGAAACGAAACATTGAAAGATAAAAAAAAATAAAACAAAAAAATATACAAACAGTGAAAAAAAAAGAGCATAACAACAAATTTTTATTTTAATATTTAAATCGAAAAGAATAAAAAAATCTAAATAAACAAACACGATACATTATAAACTTGGATTTAAAAATGAAGTTGAAAACAAAAAAAATTATTTCTTTTGAGAATTTTATGCTTGCACTTTCAATATTCCTTTCTAGCCCCTTAATTACTTACAAAATCAAATAATTCACTGTATAAATTGTAAATACAGTACTCAAATGAATAATCTTTTCCCACCGGTAACATTATAACAAAATATTTGCAAACATATATTGCTCATGGCTGTTGGGCGTGTTAAGACCGCATAGCCCTGTATAGTCGAGAGTCAACCTATCATGCATGTACATCCTTTTCATCGAGTCATTCCACCTACAAAACACGTGACTGAAATTTAACTAGAGCTACTATAATCGCCTACCACTCATGTGTTGTACAGAATCTGTATCTTCTAAGTGACATGCACATTGTCCATTTGGCGATGAGCAAGCTATTTTATTTTTTTAATTTTCAAATTACAATTTCACATGATTTTTTATTTTAATAAAACCTATAACTTCACTGCTTGCAATCTCTACTAACTAGTAAGATGAAAAAAATTGACCCAAAGTAAGTGGCACCTTTAACTTGACCAGGAGGAGCTCAAATAGTTAAGGCATTGGGCTTATCTATCAAACAGGCCCAACTAAATAACAACCATGTGACCTTCTATAAAAAAGAACTCTCCATCGTAGCTCCAGTAACGAGGAAGAACCGCGAGACGTAATATTCCTCGTACAATGTTACAGTGCACTATGTTTTCATATCTATCTAGACAATCTTCGAATCAATTAGAGTTCACAAAAATCGAGATAAATAATAATGCTAAATGAAAAACACAAGTTTCTACGCCAACATCATACAAGCTGTTTGTAACAGTTTCTTAAAGTGCGTTTCAAAATTTTATTTTATTTTTTTTATTTAAAAAAAATATATTTTGGTGTTTTTAGATCATTTTGATATATTGATGTCAAAAATAATTTTTTTAAAATAAAAAAATATCATTTTAATATATTTTGACACGAAAAACACTTTGAAAAACTACAACAACAGCTGTCACAAACAGGCTCATAGTATCACATGTGAGTAATTATTAATTGTTAATAAAAGCAAAAATAAATATAAATTACAATACCCGTCAACTCTCAGGAGTTCATGATTTTCGAATTCAAATAATCATTCAAAGGAAGGAAGCGCACCTTGATTCGTGACAAGACACTTCGAAGTGAAAAGCTACGAGTAATTTTATTTAAAAAATTGTTTTTATTCTAACTTTTACTTATTTCAAACAATTTTTTTATGGGAAAACAATACCCATAAATTTCTTACACCATGAATCCAAAACCAAGCATGTGATTATGATAGAAAATCATTGCTTAAAATTATTAAATAAAATTTTAGTATTAATATTTAATAAACCATTTAAAACTTATCATCTCATCATGGAATCTCATGTTGCTATTGTTATGAGATTCGAATGAGCTATAGCTCACGTGATTAAATCTCTCCTAGCCTAGCCTGATTTAAATGTAACTTGTTTTAATTTAAAATTACTCGGTGATTTAATTGATCAACTTATTATTTAATTAAAATTCAATTTATTTATTTTTTAAAATTCAAAACAACACTCTTTTATTTATTTTTTATTAATCCAAATCAACCCATCTTCACGCCGAGTAAAGACCAGGTCAAGCTGAATCAATATGCTGTCTTTCGTTGTACACGGAGGGCGTTTCAGGCAATGTGGCTTGGTTAGTGGAATGAGGTAGCAATTGTACTGTGGAGGTTCATGGATGACAGCTCTCCAAATGATTGCTTTCGATTAACAAGTTATAATAAATAAATGATTTATATAATTGCTGTAATACCATTATCTTCTCTAAAATACTAATATAGGAGGAAAAAAGGTATAGATCAACTTCCTGTGCCGCTATGTACAATACAGGACGAAAAGGGAGGGGCGGGGTGGAGCTAGAAGACACGTGGTCCCCTACAAAATTATCAATATTGGTGTTTTTTTTTCCAGTTCGACTGAAATATTTCAGTTTTGAAGTATTTTTACGCGTGCGTCGTTTTGAGATTGTATTGTTTATATATATATTAATTCAAAAAAAATAGTTCAAAAAAATATATTTAGAATTGTGCAATTTAATCTAAAAAATACAATAAAATAACTTTTCCAAACAAAATTATGAACATGTATAATATTACGAGAATGTCACTGTCAATCTTGCAAGGTCATTACATTCTCTTATTGTTCTGAAATTTTAACATATATAAATATGTCAAGAGACTCCTCGTAAAATTTTATCTTAATCTAACAGTCGGATTAAGAGATATGATTGATATTGTAAAATTATTTATTATTTAAAAAAATACTATTAGACCGAAACGGAACAAGTGAAATGAAACAGGTATATTTCGACCAGTATTTGGTTGAAAAATTAGGAATAGATTGCAATTTAAATTGAGATAAAAACATCATTATTTTTGCCTATTTTTTTAACTTATCTAAATATTTTGACTGATTCGACTAAAATGGAAATAAATTAACAGCTATGATTTTATATAAACACCGAAAGGTTAGGTGTGTATGAACAACTGGAGGGGTTAATTGAAATAAAAAAAACAAAAACAAAACTTGAGTGATGTAACTCAACTGGACAATTTTAGTTAAGACACTGACATTGGACAGCAATGACAGATAAATGAAGTGATGGTATGATTTTATGTGCGTGTGCGGTCTCCACTGTGACTATTACCGACAACCGACACCACACTTTTCGAATCTTGGATCGTCAGTATACATGTGTAAGATTGTCAGATCCCATCACTTTTTTTATTTTAACATTAGCATATCTTAAAATATTAAAAATAAATCAAAATTATTTTTTAAAATACAAAACAAACATATACAGTCATGTAAATCAAATAATCTGTTGAATCAATTGAAGTTTGATTATTAATTGTCAAAAAACATTGTAAAAGAAGGAGACCCACATAAAAAAAACAAAGGAACAAAAGAAGAGAGAAAAGTGCATGTACAATGATGCGACGTGAAGACGTGCTCTAATTTTCCTCAGGAACTCACCATCCCTTTGAGTTTTCTCTTTATGACCCAATGATGCACAGAAAACGTGCAAAACCTTGGGCAGCGGTACGCATAATGCTATGCATGTTTGTTTGTTTTTTTTTATCCCTGCCGTGTTCTTCAATCTCGCTTCCTTGTGACTTTTGAGGATATCCATATTCAATCATTATACGTACGTTCAGTCGACGATTCCACACTCTGCATTAAAACTTTTGCATTGAAATAGAAATTATTTTTTTTTTCAAATGTTTTTGAAACACGAGAATAAACGGGCTCAAAGATAGAATTGTAGACAGTTTAGTTCATTTTAGTTAGAAATTAATTAATTAATTAATTTTGTGAATTTCATATTTGCTTCTAATAAGACACGGTATTTTGATCTAGCATGCAAGTATCTGCTATTGGCTGGCGACTGTTTCTCCGAGTTCGCGGCATAAGAGTCGTAGAGTACAGATGTCACTGTTGAGCCACCGTCACGATTTGTTTCAATTTAGGCGTATAAGACAAGCTCACCGACTTGATTGCCGCAGTTAAGAACGGAAGACTTGAACTAAAATCACAATATAATATTTACATATTATTTTTTTTGTTCTAATGGTTTATTAAGGACACGTGTTTGTTTGTCCTGAAGTAGTTTTATTTTAAAAAAATGGTTTTTGAGTAAAACACTCACAGGAGAAAAGACTCAAGGAAGTTGAAATTGAATAATAAATATCAATTTCATAAATTATTTCAAATAAAAAAAATATTAATAAATTTTTTTTGACATAATTTAAAAACTATTCTAAATTACTTAAGTTAAACACATCCTCTAGTTAAATTTCTTTAGCGTTTTTTATTTTTTAGATTTTTTTTTCCACTGAAAAAATTACTAGGCTGTGGGCTACACGGTCAAAGTAGCTTTCTCCCATGACACGTACTAGATATTAAAAAAGTTTAATAAATCATTTTTAGTTGATTTTTTTTATTTGTGTTCTTCCTGGATGTTTTTATTAGGTCCTTGAAACTTTTTTTATTCGCATCCTTGTATTTTTTTTTAATTAATCATTGTAGTTCAATTTTACAAAATTAGTTTTCAGTAAACTATAAAACAATATTTGAAATCCTAAACATGTAAAACAATATCAGATGACAAAAAATATTAATAAAACAATAAAAATGCAATGTAGAAAAAAGACGCAATCCACAATTGTTTGCAATAACTACCTACAAGTTTTCCCCTACTTGTAACATTTTTTTTCTCTTTTTTTTTAATTATTTATCACTTTAATTTTTTACCTCTAATTTATTCCTTTTATATTAAGTTAAATTAGAGTTGAATTTAATACTTATCTTGTTGGGCTTTACATGAGACCCTCACATTGTTAATAATAATTTTTTATGTTAACTTAATGTTAAATTTGACAAATTAAAATTTTATTTTACTGACCCAACCTAGTTATAACTTTTAGTATCTAATTTCAAACTGAAACAAGTATCCAACATCTTTTCTCTTTTTTTTCTTTAGAAAGACGGGCGGGGACTAGAAAGGGTTGGGGAGAGAGAGGAGCTAAGGGAGGGGTGGTGGTTTTTTATTATATTTTCTGTTTTTTAATATATATAAAATATATTTTTAATATTAAAATAGTCTAAAAATCTAAAAAATTAATTAAAATATAAATAAATATATTAGAAGTTGATCACAATATAAATTTTGTCTTGCAATTCTAATTTTATTTCAAATGATATTTTACCATATATTGTTCCACGATCAAATAGTCAGGGATCACAGAGTCCTTCACGTATGGATTTAGTCCGTGATGAAATTGCAAGTAGTTTAACGAGAGAATGAAAACAAATATATTTTTTCATGAATTATTAATTACATTTTATTGTTATGATTATTAATCTATTTTTTTAAAAAAACAATATGTGTGTGTGTGCGCGTGTCTTAAAGTAATTTTACAAGTTGACGGCAATATGAAAAACATGATAACCAAACACACGAAACTGTTTTTTATCAACCTCAAACTCAACCATGGTTTTAACTAAACACTTCAATTTCAATTATAAACCTTGACTAAAAATACTTTTTATAAAACTGTTTTTTTTAAATCTCAACTACAAAGCAAAAACAATACAAAACCTATCTTTCAAATTATATTCTGTGCTGACTTCTTATTTATAGTTGTTTTTGAAACTTATTTTCGTCTGTAGAACTTGGAAGAATAAGGATAACATGTACAGGTGTTAAATTTTCAGGAAGATAAATATGAAAAAAAATCTCATGTCGCTGTCGAGATTTGTTAGAATTCAACGCGATTATTTGGAATTCATGATGAGATTATTATTGAGGTTGATTTTGAAAATGTTTTTTTATTTAAAATATATAAAAATAATTATCATGTGAAAATGGTCTAAATTTAATTTTTGTCTCGTAATCCTAATTTTATTTTAGATAATATTTTACAATATGTTGTTCCTGTTGAAATAATTAGGAGCAAAAACATAAAAAGAGAGGCTACAATTGTGAGTTCTTGGCTTAACCTAATTACAAATAAACTATATATAGGTTAAGCATGAAATATTATTCTACCCTTAATGAATAAGACTAAATAAGTCAACATAATTATTATTTAACAGTTCCACGATCAAATAGTCGGGGATCGCAAAGACCTTCATGTATGGATTTAGTTCGTAATGAAATTGCAAATAATATAATGAGAGAATAAAAACAAATATTTAATTTTTTTCATGAATTATTAGTTACATTTTATTGTTATGATTAGTAATCTATAAAATTTAAAAAACAATATATATGTGTGTGTGTTCTTTCAAGTAATTTCACAAGTTGACAGTAATATGAAAAACATGATAACCAAATACACGAAACTGTTTTTTATCAACCTTAAACTCAATCATAGTTTTAACCAAACACTTCAATTTCAATTATGAACCGCACAACTAAAAATACTTTTTATGAAACTACTTTTTTAAAACCCCAGCTGCAAAACAAAACAATAACAGACCTACCTTTCAAATTATATTCTGTGCTGACTTCTTGTTTATAGTTGATTTTGAAACTTATTTTCGTATATAGAACTTGGAAGAATAAGGATAACGTGTACAGGTGTTAAAATTCCAGGAAGATAAATATGAAAAAAAAATCTCATGTCGCTTTCGAGATTTGTTAGAATTCAACATGATTATTTGGAATTCATGGGATTATTATTGAGTTTGATTTTAAAAATGTTTTTCTATTTAAAAATATATAAAAATAATTATCATGTGAAAATAAACTAAAAATACGTTATTTTTTATTTTTAAATAAAAATAATAAAAATAATAGTTTTCAAAAATACTTTTGAAATTAAATGTAAAACACGGTTTCAACTTGCTGGAAAACGCGTCAGCTACAAATATGATGCATAGTCTGAATTTCTTTTTCCAAACTTCTTGCTTTAACTCCAATGTTAAGACCAAGCACGATTGTGCCGTAGCCAAGGCTTGTTCGGGCTTGACTCCAAGACCGATTTATTTTCTTTTGTTTATTTTCATTTTTTGCTTTAAAATTGATTATATATTCAATTCCTGGTTGAATTCTTATTTTAAATTTATTGTGATGTCATAAATCTATTTGTGCGTGAATAAAGCTTATGATGTCTTATTTCTTTACTTCAGACCACAATCTTTTTATTAATATAAAATATACGTATTTTAGTGAAATAGATACAAGACAAAAAAATACAAGGATGAATCTGTTCTATTTTACTTTAGACTATACATTTTTTTGGAATGATTAAATGGAAGAAATATTGCATTTAAAAATATTTAAAATAAATTACGATAAAAATTGCCTAAATCATATTCCAAACATAGCATGCATAAAATCAGGTGCAAATGTTGGGTTTCTTGATCACTCCAAACTATATTTATTTAATTTTATTTTCTTTGGAACGTGCATCTATTTAAGAAGTAAGGAGATATAATTAAGGAGATTGTACAGAAAAAAACAAACAGTGACTTTAAAAAGACAAAATAAAACCCCGTTATTCGGGAGCTTCATAGACAAGTTGTCTGCAGCTCGACAACGACAATTACAAGTGATGTTCCTCGGGTTCAATTCACAGGGCAAGAATACGATTACAATTTTCTTTCACTCCAGGGGTCAATTGATTTGCTAGAGACGCTCTGCTCGGCCCGGTCCATGGGCCCGGATAGACTGCAAGCAAAAAACATGTCAAAAATGGAGATGATGAGCCATACGGACCGGTCAAACCGGTCCAAAGTAAACAGTCCGGACCTTTCTAACAGAAAAGTCCAGATTACCAAGCCCAAAAAGCAGACCTAAAGCCTAGATGTTCCCACCGCCAAAATGCTCAATTTGAATTTTAATTGGCCCACCAGTACACGAGCAACTTGTTGTTTGTGATTTAAGATCAATCGCCGAGCATTTTAGCTTACAAGCTAAAGGAAGATCACGTGAGTAGAATTAATTTTTTTAACATAAAAAAATAAATGTTACTATTATTTTTTTTAATAGTTTTTTAAACAATGTTTGAATTTATTTGGTATCACCGGATTGACTTGATAAATCAAAACGTAATCCATATAATAAATAAATGATTATTTGACGTAAAATAAATATCTAAGATCATATATATATATATATATGGAAACAAGAACATGTATTAATTCAGATCAACCAAGGTTACATATAGAGTAATAAAACCATGATAATTTTATAAAAATTAAATAAAAACAAATTATAAATCCTAATTTGTTATATGTATCGACTATACCATTAGCCACTAGAACCACTTCTTTGATTCATAAATACCATCTCCTCGTTGATTCATCATTTGGCTTGGAATAATTCCTTTACTAGCCGAGTTCTCTTTCACCTTCTTGAATTTATGAGTTTGCTTTCAACATAACTACTATAGATTCAATTTGTGAATTGATCTGATCAAGCTTGCCATACTTCTGTCATTTTTTGTAGGTGTTGAACCATGTTCCTCTAAAACCTTGGTTTTATTTTTATTTGTTTCTTTGAACAAAAGTAATTTTCCTTCTCCTTGGAAGAGTGGCTTTGATACTAGATCTTCCTTAACAAACAAGACTTTACAAAAAAAATAGGGGAGAAGTGGATGAAACTAAAGACAAGACAAATAATTTTGCATCAAAAATCAAATTCTTATGCTGGATCTTCCTTAATAAACAAGACCTTCCAAAAAAAAGCAAGGGAGAAGTAGAAGTGCGCGATATAGATCTCAAGATGACAAACTCTTCATTGTGGGTTGACTCTTGAAAGTAGCTGCTAAAATGTGGATGACGTCCAAGAGTACGTCCGTAAAAAGTAAAGGAAACTTGAGGTAAAAGAGATAAATCTGCATCAAAAATCAAATTCTTACTATATAATTATTGGCTAACTGGTTTATATACAATATCTTTCTTAGCTCGTAACAGAAGAATTAGAAATTGCTTCATCAAAGCATCACGGCCAGAAAATAATAACCCCACGGTTTATGGTTGACAACTTTAATTTACAGGCGTGGCGCGCACCCAGGATCAAACAGAGGAACTGGAGTGCAACTTGATGTTCTGATGGCTTTTAGTGAGCACACATTCGCTTGGATTCGGTTGAGCATCTGGTCATCATCTAACTTTTAGGTAAGCTTTCAATTCCACTTTCACTTGTGAAAATACTGTAAATATCACTACAGATGGCTGCTGTACTTGATGAGACAATCAATAATATCAGCACCCACGATGCTCGTCTATCATTCTTTGTTGCAATTCCATGCATATCCTTGAAGACAAACAGGAACTACGTAGTTTACTTTGTGATTGTGTGTAGTGTGTCAAGTTCAGCCCTCTGTGAAAAAAATTGAACCTAAGACAAGTTGCCATAAGATTTCATATCAAAATAAACCAAATTTAAGAATTGAAATATTCAATTTGTTGACTGTATTTTTAATGCCAAAAAACCGTACTTTTCTTAGATGGGTGTTGAAATGTACAAGCTAAAGATAAATTGAAGTACTTAACGGTAAACTACTTAGTGTGTGCTTCACCAAACACATTATAATATCTGCTACTTCATTGTAAAATATCAAAATCCAATAGGAATAAACTATTGATAGCATTTCATTGATGCAGTCCTGTTATAAACAGCAACCCTGAAAACTCCAACATCAAACAATTGGCACTCACCATTGACAATTGCCTGTAAATTTAAGCTAGATCATCTCATCAATTTAAGATCTAAAGGATATTTAATCAACACTCCTAATATTGGTAATGCACTATGATGCATAATTAGTAGTGGCAACTAGGAAAATAAACCCAATAACGATGGTGGTTGTCGCACCAGTGAACTAGAAAGCATCCCAGTGTTACACACAAAATTAGCTCCTAGAAAGATAAATCCCATGAGAGCTAAAGTTACTAAGAAAAATCTTCTATTGTCATATACAATAGGGAATGACATACAGGAACAAAAGCTCATCCAAGTTGAGGCGAAAGGAGAAGAACACAATAGGGAAGACAAGCATCAGGTGAACACCATAGCTAAGCCTAACCACATCATCAAGCAATGAGCTATTGGAACTCCAAGATCAACATCAAAATTGGCAAGGACATCATCCATTGTTTTATCACAAAAAAGAAGAACTCCAAAGAAACTGGTAGCAATATAGACTAACGGGCACAATGTCAGGGATGTGTGAACTATTGACTTCATGTGGGTGCGGTCTTTTAGTTCATTCTCTATGGGGTGAACTGCAAAATGCATTTGTACAAACAAACATCTAAAAGGTTACAGATATAATGAGAGCTATCCATAATGTGGATTTCACATGGTAAATAACTATATGACATGCACTTAAATGACACATAAATGCCCATTCATAAAGGAATTCAAGTAGCTTAAACCCTAGCAAACAATTAGCTTTAGCTTAAATTAACTTTGCAACTTAGATATGTCGATTCACTGGATAAGATAGTCACTAAGCAAAAGTGAAGCACTCAAGGCAACTCAGGAAACCTGATACACTAGAAGAAATTCCAAATCACAAGAAACCACACAAAGATAGTGGTTGCATAAATGTTATTTCAGAATTACAATAAAATATTAATAATAGCATCAAGTAAGTTTAGTTGAAGCAGAAATACAAGAAGCAATCCAAAGATCTGATAACTAATCAGAATGTTGTTCTAACTAACATCAAATAAATCTGGATTTCATAACTTACCATTGTGATGACATAAATAAGTTGTGACTATAAGAGGAACAGTGGTGAAAAACTTCCAAAATGATGCCTGATCAACTACTTCAGGCATCAAACATGGCATTCCAATCCTTCCTTCAATTAGTTTAACAACTGCCACTCCTGCAGTGATGGCAATAAATACAATGGCCAAACCCATTGACAATGTCGATGTGTATCTTAATGAATCTAGAGTAAAGGGAACAAAGATTAGTCCCATATATGTTAAACTGATATTATTACAAGAAAATAAAAGGTGATGGGCCATGCGAATAAAAGTATATCACCAATCCTATGCAAGATGTACTAGCATGATTAGCATGGACATTATTAGAATATTAAGAAAGTAGAAATTTGTTTTGTAGAAGCAAGAATGTCGCCTTGTTACTGAATATCAAGGCTCCTATATGCTTTACAGTTGCTTGGAACATGCTGAGGAAAACAATTGCTTTGACATCAATGCATACATACCATATGTTTTATATTCTCTTCTTAAACTAACAAAACAAACAGGTCAACTATCCTGTAATGACGCGGTGGTAAAAACAAAAATCTTTTGTGCCAAAGAATTGGCAAGTTAACTTTGAATTTACTAAAATAACACGGTTGACTCTTTTTTAGTTATAAAATAAAAATAATCAAGTCATATTGCTGAACTTGGTCCATTGCATCGACAGCCTTATACGACAATAACTAAAAACTCCAATCAACTGTAACGGTATCCACTAAACCTGTAAAGTACCATGGGAGCACTAGCATATTTAGGCTCCGTTTGTTTGCAGGAAAATGAATTCCGGAGAAAGTAAATTCTTCAAAAGTGAATTCCGATGTTTGGTAATGTAATGGAAAATAAGTTGGAAAATAGTTTCCAGTATTTGGTTATGTCATGGAAAATGAGCTGGAAAAATAACTTATTAATGATTTATTTTTCTCAAGTTTATTAAAATAATGAGAAACAAATCTTACAAATTAAAAAGTTGAATGAGAATGAAATTGAAAAAAAATATAATTTCATAAATTATCTCAAATAAAATAAATAATAATCAAAATAATAGAGATCAAATCTAAAAAATTAAAAAAAATAAAAGGTGAATAAATTAAAATAATAATAATTAACATTTCATAAATTATTTCAAATAAAATAAGTAACAATAAAAAAAATGAGGACCAAATTTGATAGATAAATTTTTTTAATAAAAAAATGATAAAAAAAACAAATAGCAATTATAAAAATAAGGACCAAAATTAATATAAAAATTAAATTTTAAGAGATGGAATTGAAAAATAAATATTCAAAATAAATTATATATAGCAATCAAAAGTTTGAGGATCAAATTTGATATAATCAGCAAATAATGACATTTCTAAATTTTTCACAATTTTCGGAAAGTATTTTCCCGCTCAAATTTTCCGGAAAACACTTTCCTGAAAACCAAGCCAAATTTTTCTTTGATTGAAAAGTGTTTTTTGTTGACCAACTTTTTTAATGGTAAACAAACACATGAAAGTTTGGAAAGTGGTTTTCCAGAAACCACTTTCCGGAAAACAAAACACAGCCTTACATAATTGAAACATTCCATAGCCAACATTGTAATATTATGGTGAGTATGCTTACCAACACGCTTGAATGAAATGAGAGGAACAAAAACAAAGACCATGGTCAATAGCAGCAAGGAGCAATGAGTAGTCCACCAATGTTGATCAAACAACTCTTCCATAACACCAGAATGCCGCACCCCATCTGACCACGTCCCGGATAACACATCTCCTGTAGCACAAATAATAAAATAATAATAATAATAATAAATCCCAAACTAATGCCATGCCAATCACCAACTATGCCAGTATCAACCAATAGCAATTCAAAATTCAAATGCTTATTACCGCTTCTAATCTCTAATAAAGAAAATCAAACATTTTGTCTAAAACCCCTGGCTAGAAAAATATGTATAACCCTTAAAAAATAATTTTTGATTTTATTATTGATTACAGTATCAAATGCTCTTGATTAAAACACTAAATTTACAAGGAGAAAGTCCATACTAATAATAATCATGTAAACAATAAGCATGCCCAGATTATTAATAACAATGCAGATCTGAAGGAGAGTCCGCCAAAAACCACCAAACGCATCGGCAACAATGCCAGAGTACGTGGAGGTTTTAGAGGCTCGGCCAAATCTTAATATCATATCAATTGACGTTTCTATTAACGCAGCTCCAATTAGAATCATAACGACACCTGGAATCAGCCCCAATTGTTTGAGTGTGGACGACAAAACCATGATTCTGGTGCCAACAATCGTTGTTGAGAGGTTAAAAACAATGTCGAAAAAAGATGCGCCAATGAAAAACCGACCTCGAGAGGCTAGTAATCGTCGTGTATTAGTGGGGGGAGTGATGTTTGTGGACTCCTTCGGTATTTTATGTTGTTTGAGGACATAACCATCATTTAGATAGAACTTTTGGTCGTCGTTGTATTGTATTTTCAGGGAAAGATGGATTGAAGAAGATGGTTTTTTTTTGTGATGTGGGGGCGTTTCCAGGAAGGGGTTTCTTTGTTCACGCGGGAACTAATGTGAACTAAATGGTTATTACAAATCGGTCAAGCCAACATTGATAAAAAAAAAAAAAATCATAAAAATATATAAAAATATTATTTTTATATTTAATATTTATAAATTAAAGTTATAAAAAATACTAATTTAAATAATTGTAAAAAATATATAAAAACAAAAAACAATCAAATTTTCAATCACCAAGATACCAACCCTCCACTTTTATTTATTTATTAGAGAAGAGAAGGACATACTGGGTTGGGATTTGTAAAAAATGGATAGTAAAAAATGAATTTTTTTATCCACGATTGACGAACCAGACCATGAGAGTGTGATACACTTCAAGAGCCACACCATAGACTTGCCAGCACTGCAGATGGTCTTTGGTTTGCACCAGTGGCTAATCCCAACCCAAATCCATATCTACTCACGAAACCTTCATCATACAAAATGGAATGTGCAATATAATCGAGGGCTTGCCTACAAGGCCACACGTGTTTGAACTTAGCTACTCTATTTCGCCTTCTGATTTGTTAATCGAGTGCAGTTGTATGATTGTTGTTTATGTTGGCGTTCTGCTTTTTATTAAAGTGTTTAAGACTAGTTGTTTTTAAAAAAACATGTTTTTTTTTAAAAAAAAAAACTAATTTGGACATAGCATATAAAAAAATAAAAATAAACTTAACAGATAGTAAGTTAAATCTCAATTCCAAGAATCCAACGTGATGATGTTCGACGAGGTTCGAGAAAATCCTTGCATACATTGTTTTTTCGAGGCTAATAGTTATACTAGAAGGTTATTGATGTTTGAACTTTGCACAAACACCTACAAACAAATCTTATACTAGACTAAACTTTTTGATGTTTAAATTAACACGAGTTAAAGAGTAAAACTAGATTGGTGCTTGTCTTAAGCTGCGGATCTATATTAATTTTTTTAATAAAGTATTTAGGTGTTGCTAGTACATTTTTTAAAGAAAAAATTCAATAACTCAAGTTATAATTATAATAAACTAAATAAATTGATATTATTTTAATCATATTAAAAAGAATGCAATGATAGCAAAATATATATATATATATATAAAGTGATCGGGATAATATGAAATAAAAACCTTTATCCAAAAGCAATTAAAAAACATATATGTGTTTGATAAATTTATTTTAATACTAATACATAACACAAGATCCTAAGATCGAATCTTCCAACCTAATATCACATGCATTGACCATATTAAAATTTAAAGTACCAGTGAAGGGATTTGGGGATAAAATGCTGTCCTCTAAGTTCTGGCCCTTGCAGCTCTTTAATCAACACCGAGCGCTGGAAATTAGTGATGTGAGATTTGCAGGCACTGATCGATCACTAACACCTGCAGGGTGAAAGACAAATAAACAGGTAAGAAACATTTGAAGAGAAAAGGAATTGCTGTTCATGAGTAGGTAAGCAAGCGCAAAGAATGTTTGTAAATTGACAAAGAACTTACAAGCATTGGTGCATGTGGCGCATCCCCAGATCAACGTTTTCTCTTTCTCTTGATGTTATCCTTCTTGGAGTCTGGATCTGATTGCAAAGCTAGCAACTTAGCCCCTACAGCAGAACTCCACAGGGCCCTTTCTATGTCTGATGGTGTAAAAATGTCCCCCCCTGAACTTAATTCCTTAAATATTCGCAACAGATAAAACACCAGCAAGTCAAAGAGAGAACTTATATTACTTCAATTTCTTCGACAAAAAACATGTGCACATGTAGAAAGCAGAGTAATGAATCTTAGGCCTTTAAGATAACAAACAAGATATCGTGTTAAATTGAAATCACATGATGGTTCAGTATACCAAATTGGCAAGTGAAGAGGATGTTTCAGAATATTAAATTTTCTAGAAAGTGTTTTAAAACATTTTCATTTCCAGTACTTGAGCCATAAACTAATTTCTCTAATGTGCAAGGTGTGGCCAAAGCTTTTGCTGAACTTTTTAGCCAGTATTAAGTTAACCATCATTAAAGAAAACTCTAATTAAATAAATATAGCTACCACCATATCCCAAGTTTTGATGACATGATTAGATATGTAAATTACTTTCCATAAAATTGCTGCCCACCAACCCCTTTACGAGCTCCGTCATCAAGCTTCTAATTACCAGACACTTTTTCGTGTGAATTTTAGCCCCCCTTTAACTGGTCCGAAGTAACCAGCAAATTTAGTATGATGAGAGGATATTGCGTGCTTCTTACAGAAATAAGGCAATGATACAAAACTAGGAAGACTTGAAACTCCATTTATATCGCCACATATTTCCCATCTTCTAAATTTCATATTTGCTGTCTTTGACAACTCATCAATCCCCTACATTTTACAAGAATCTCTTCCAAACTGGAGCACCCCCTTATAAATATGAAAACAATACTAATCAAAGACCAAGGCTGACATGATCAAAAGAACAAAAACTTTTATTCACTGTTTCCTCTCAAACAATTTTATGGTTCACTTTTGATGTTTCAGAATAGAGCCGTAATGTCCTTTATTGCTCAAAAACAATATACTTTGGAGTGTTGCAGAAACTGGGTTTGATATATTAACAGTTTTCCTAGTTTATTAGTTCATAATTGTGCACGCAAAAGCAACAGAGTTGCCTTCACTACTAAGTTAATGTCTACGTCCATGTTGCCTTAACTAAGGATTCCATCCAGATATAAGCCACAAACAGATAAACGCAAAAATACAGAAGCACCAGAAATATCATCAACTACTTGTTACTGGAGCAAAACATACTGTAGGAAAGCATCCATAAAGCATAAATTAGTAGATTGGAAGCGATACATGGACAATAAATCTGCTTTCAGATGTCAGCAGACAATATTGTAAGATCCAAAATCACAAGACATCAGCGTAAAATGAGAAATCAATTATGCAACAAGAATAATCAAACTGGCCCCCTTTCCAATTAAACAATCAATATGTGACAGCTGCGAAAGCCCCATTTCCCAGGGACCATCTTATAATTTCCCAATAAAAATAGCCAAGAAAGCACCGTAACCATCTTAAATTACGAGCAAGTTTACAAGCCAATAAATCAGTCACAACACTATGCAAAGCAATAACCATCCCAAAACAAGACACAAATGCCAATGCCCTAACTCCTGAGCCAGACTTGAAACTTCCATCCATGCAGATGACAAGAAGCAGTGACAAAAATACTTGTAAATTATTCTAAATCAAGACAATGAAGAGTGAAAAGAACACCAGTTTTTAATCGTCCTAATAAAAGAAAAATGAAACTGACCTTGGATTTTGTCTGCAATTTATCAACAAACAATAGATACTGCTTCAGGGTGTACTCTTTAGAGTTACCAAGAGCTGCCTCCATGGCCTATCACCATCATCACAACAAACCAAACAATGAAGACCTAAACATGAAAAAATAATAATAAAAACATTTCCCCCTAAAAATTACCTCATCGGACATGAAAGGTGCCACATCAGGCGCATAAGCAGCCAAAACGGCAGAGGCAGTTGCTGGACCAACACCTTTTAAAACCGTAAGCGCAGACACAGCTTTGGATACATCAGGAAGCGACTCGAATGCCTTTTGAGAAGCCGATTTCACGTGCGATTCATCCAAGGACGACACAAAATCCAGCAAACGTGGCCTGAAATGAACATTAAATGAAGCTAATGAATAGCCACTCGTGCTATAACGAAGTTAAATAAAAAAAACTTTAGCACCTCCATTTGCCACGGGAGAGTTTCCATTGCATGAGCTTGGAGAGCTCGAGGGTGGTGATGTGTGGGTCAGGGTTTCGTTGGTGAATGAGAGAAGGAAGTTCGATTCTGTAAAAATCGTCAAGAGAAACGAGGTTTGGTTTGTTGAGAGATTGAATTCTGGTTGAGTAAGCATCGAGGGAGTTTTTCCATACGCTAACATCGGAGCTCCTAAAATCCATCGTTTCCGTTACAGTTGTTGACCGGAGTTTTTTATTTAAAAAAACATTATGCCTCCAATGTATATGGACCTACAGCAAGCTGATTCGTGGGCCTTTAACTCCAGGGCCGGGCCTTGTTTTCCTTCCCACCACTTAAAAATGTCGTTTTGGTAAGGTCACGATCATGCGAAATTCTAAAGTAATGACAGCAAGGTTGCTCCCCGAACTAATATTATAGCCGTAAATGTATACTCTGCCCTGATTCTGCCATCGGGTACCTTGTAGTTGTGGTGGCTCACACGTGCATTTTATCTAGGATAAATTCATTTATACGTTTGCGCTTATTTATACAATCATTACATTTCATAATTACATGCTCAAAAACATATGTTATTAATTTGATGAAAGATGGATAAACAATGAAAGTGAAAATCAAAGTGACAGACATATTTGTAGTTTCACCTAAACTTTATTTATTTTTTGTATTTATCCCTCCTTAAAACAGGAGTAATTAATCATTAAATGCCATAAAGTTTCTCCAAATTATTCAACCACTTCAAATTCAAAGTGCTTTTCATTTACCCCATCAAAAACCGAAAAATTTGATTTACCAATGAGATAAGAGAGGAGACGGATCTTTCCAAAATCTTAAATTGATGGTTTTGTACAAGTTATAATCACATCACAATAATTAAAATAATAAAAAAGTTATAATCACATTACAGTAATTATAATTATAATAATAATAAAGTTATGATCACATTACTGTAATTGTAATAAAAAAATAATATAATCACATTATCATTAATAGGCTGATGTTAGACTTGCTATTATAAACACGCAGCCTCTCTTGCCGGATTTAAAACTATTATTAGCTTGACAAAAAATCTTGCTATGAGGTTGCTACTACACTATTATTTATGCCATACGTGGCATTGATAAATAATGGTGGAGAAGAAAATTAATTTTCAGGCCAGCTGACTGGTCATGGATTATACTCAACGCTAGCGGGTCCATCGCATTAATTTACCAAACAAGTTGTTTATCTCACCTTTCTTTAAATGTATATCTCTTCAATGGACATTTATATGGCAAAAATCTAACTATATATCTCCCTGTCATGTAACTCTCCTTGATGGCATGGTTGTTGGGCAGTGGGAAGCGTCAAAAACACCGCAGCAATGAAGCTGTAATTCATCTAACAAGTCTAATTTTGCAAGATAAATCTAAATAAAAAAAATAAAAATTGAAAAATATTATATTTATATATAAAAAAACACGACGCATTAAGTTAGTATATTAAATTCAAAATCAATACTAATATTATAAATTTAACCGGTCATTGTTGTGAGAAAACCCTACTTCTTACTCAATTCATTGTGCTTGTGATTTTCCATGTGTAGTTGCGTGGATGGAAGACGCAATAAGCAGGCACGCTTTCAAGGGGAAATTATTCAGCAAGAAAACATGGTATTTACCTACGTACCTAGCGATTCCAAATTCTAACCCTTTCCCTTGTCATGTAAAAGTGATAGGAATCGGCCACTACTTGATCGCTGAACGATTCAAAAAAAGAGTGCTCCTTTCAATTCCTGGCAAGCTACTTCTCGGGTCCGAGCCAGTTCAGGCTGTGGTTCTCGTATCTAATTGTGGGATCAGAACTAATACTGACTTCATGTCTCTGGTGGGGGAGTTATTTTACCTGCATCAGCCTACAATTTATATTCTGATTGAGAGTGTGTTTACAGTTGTTTTTTAAAGTATTTTTATTTAGAAATATATTAAAATGATATTTTTTTATTTTTAAAAATTATTTTTAACATCAACATATAAAAATAATTTTAAATAAAATTTTTTTTTTTTTTAAAATATTTTTAAAAGTGTATCAAACACTCGAGGGATTATACTGTCCTGAGATTACTCACGAGAGCACCAGTAAATAGATCGGTAGATTCGCACCACTTGCGTGGTGCCTGATTTGCAGTCAATATTCCACAATGGAGGTGCCTGAATCATCCTTCTATTGACCAGATAACCAGAAAATAAGCATGATTTTTTTGTAGAATAGAAAAGGATGGACGTGACTTGCCATGAAAAGATCGTGTTCGTGTATTGCTTGACTTTATCTAACACAGACGACGGGTACTTATTAGTGGTTGCTGGTGAATGCATCAACAAATAAGCAAACTGTATAATATTTATTTAATATTTGTTTTGCTATGCAAATAAATATAAACGCGTCTTTAACTATAATATATATATACATAGGATTAGGATGCGCGCGGCTGAATTTCTTGTGTCGTCCATTTAACATGCAGGGCTCTGTAGTTGCATGATCTTGTAGGAGTCAGGAGATTATTAGGATGGCATCGCTATAACCCTCTCAATGTTCTTTCCAAGACGATTATAAAACATAAAGCGTAGAAGGTTGGTCTTGGACAACCCGAACATATGGAAAGCACGTCAATGTTCTGCAACACGCTAGATCAAATATCAATTATTGAATAAAAACTATAAGTGTTGTTATTCTGTTTCCGTGTGAGATGAAATAATTGAAATGAGGATTAAAAACTTGACTGGTGTATCATATTAAATTGATTGACCACCATATGCATTAATAAATACAAGAAAAAACATCGGTGTGGTTTGTTTGACCTAGCATACAAACAGTGAATCAGTCACCTTATTCAAATGGTGATTTAGTGAGGAACAATTCTTGACTGGTCATTTTACCTTCGTCTATCCTTATCTAAGGATTAAATCATAAAAAATATTAAAAGAGTGAAATGAAAAAACACCACATATTGACCTAGGATAATTTGTGAAATCTACAACAATGGTAATAGACATGTTTGCAATGAGTTAACACGGTTGAACAACTTATCTCTTCTTTTTTCTCCCTTTATTCTCTTCCTAGTTGGTCCTTGATTAGGACTTAGCCGACGTGAATCATAGATATGACCACAATAAAATAACTTGGTTGGGCAATATATCTCTTTCTTTTCCCATGCCTTATTTTCTAATTGGATTTTTGTTGTCCTTGGATTGGAAATGTAGGATTAAATGAAGAGTTATAAATGGGATTTTAAAAAAATATATTATATTATATTAGCATTGATTAACCTAAATTAACCCACAAAGCTCATATATTTAGTCATGGATATGATCCCAATTAGGTAACATATCTCTTTCTTTTCTCATCCTTTGTTTTTTTCCTTGCTAGGTTTTGATTGGCCGTTAAATAGCCACAAGTTGTATATAATTTGAGAATAAATTGAAGAGATATTGCCAAATCAAGAGAGACAGAAAAGCCTTAAATCAATAAATACATGTGAGATTTATATAGAAACATGTCTAATTTTTTAAGCGAAATAACAAAATGAGAGCTTTTTTATTTTAGGATAGATTAATACTAATCATTGATGGCAAAGGGTGAAATTATATTTTATTTAAATTGGAGGACCAAAAAAGATAAAATATAGGGTAGCAAAAGTAAACTCATACTTGGACCTACACACCTGGCGCATCAATAGAAGGCTTGGCTGATGCGCCAAGTTTTTTATGTTTTTTTATATTTAAAAGCACATACAACATGTTATTTGTCCTAAAATTTGGTGATCCTCCAGTCGCTAAAAAAACGAGACATTGATTTTTTATTCCAAAAGTTAATTTTCAATCATTTTTTACCTAAAAAACCCAAAAAGCACCCTTAGAGACCTTAATTAACCTATCAGTGGCTTTCAACAACCTAAATTCAATGATGTTCTCCATCTTAGATCTGCAATTTAGGTGATGTTGATGTCAAGTAACACTCCAATGAAATTTTCCTTATTGAATGAAATTCTTTGATACCAAAAATTGATTGTTTTGGTGGTCAGAATTGGTGTCAACTAAACTTTCTCCGTTGAAATTCAATGGCACTCCCTTTTTTGTCTCAAATCAAGGACGAGAAAATCATAAATATAAAATATTAAACTAAAATTGAATTTCAAAAAACTTAAGGGTTAAAAGTGTCATTTGAAAAATTGGAGGGCTATATTCAATTTTTAGCACCAATTTTGAACCAAGCAATTTTATACTCCCACATATCTAGAAATACTTATTTTTTTATCCCGGCTATTATGAAATTAAGTTCAATTTATCTACATATTTTTTTTTTATTATTTTATACTTTGTTTTTTAAGAGTATATATAAAATGAGTTTTTTTTTCCATGTATTCTTTTAGAGGCACAGCAAGATTTATACTATAAAATATATAGTAGTAGCTTTAACTATTATGATGAAGTCACAATGATCGAGGTAAAATAGCGTCATTTTGGAAGGTGACACCACCTAGTTTTGCTGATATTTCATTTTAATACTCTAATTTGATGTCATCACTTTTGGTTCGTTGATATAAAGTAATGCAACCAGTTTACAGCTTTCAAACGTTATTATTCAATTAAGAGAGAGGGGGCGAGAGGGAGTCAATTTGTGTAGATGGAGAAGGAAAGAGATAGTAATAAAAACACTAATTTCCAGCACAGTATAATGTCTTTATAAAATTCATCAATCTCCCGAGTCAATTGGACATATTAGGAGTTTCAAGGTTGTCGGAAAAAATGTATATCTTGAGCTTCATTGTAGAAATAGGTTTTGAGAATTTGAGGTTGAAAAAACTTTATTGAGGTCTTGTAATTATTTTGAGGCGTTTTTATGTCAAAAATATTTTAAAAAAACACTTTTAATGGAAAAAAATCCAGCCATTATGACTTTTCAAAAATTAAAAAGACAAAATGCATGACTTGTTGTCCATTTTTATAATTATAAATAATATATTAACTGTGTTTTTTTATATTATTATTATCATTAATTCTTTTCACTTTTTTAATATTCTTTATTTTTATCCAAATTAAAAATAGAATTGTGTAAATAGATTAGGTTGAACTTTTTTTATAAATCTTCATATAGTGTTTTTAATATTCTTGATTTTTTTAATTGTTTTTTTGTAATTTTTTTAATTCTTCGGGCCAATTTAATGATTTTAACTGTTTGAGCAGTAACGTTGACAATAATTTTAACTGTTATAGTAATGACAATGATAGTAACGTAAGGATGAATTTTCAATTTATGTTTTATTCTTTTTGGAGATATAAAATTAACTACTTATTTTTTATGTGATTATTGCAGATGTTTTCATAATTTATATTTTGTTTGTTGTGTTTAATTTAAATTGAATTATAAAATGAACTAATCTTAATACAGTAAATTCAATAATTCAGATATTCGAATCCTCTTGATTTTTTAATGATAATAATAATTTTATACTGGTTATTTCATTAAATCCTACTAAATAGATAAATTTATATCAATTTAAAATTCATATATTTTATAGAAAACTTGCACTTCACAGAATTTCTGCACAAATTTATTATCTTGCCCAGATTTATATTATAATAAAAAAAATCTCACACAATTAATATATTTTTGCCATGAAAAAATATGATTTTGATCGCAATAAGGCGCAAGGGCAATTAATATATTTTTTGTGCCTTATTTTCTTTTTAGATCTCATCATTGGACATTAGTTTTTTTAAGGAAAAAATAGTTTTGTGGTTCTCTTTGATTTTTTTATATATTGAGTTATCCTAATTTTATAATCTAAAATACAAGCTTGTCGAGTTAACTTAGGCTTACTTGCTACTTGCTATCCAAGTTATATTTCTATCATACTAACTTAAGTTGATTAATGTTGATTATTTTATTATATTTTTACTCAATTTTATCATTTTATATTTAATTAGATAAAATATAAATACCATTTTTTACTACCATTGAGGGGGGGAAATCCAAACTATGAAGGTTATGAAGGTTATAATTAGATAAAATATAAATATCATTTTATATTTTAATTTTTGTTTTGTTTTTATATCATTTTTATATGTTGATGTCAAAAATAATTTAAAAAATATATCATTTTAATATATTTTTAAACCAACAATACATCTCCTCGACGAACTTATTCCTTCATCAAAATTTGGCAGTATTTTTTTATTGAATGTTTATGATTTCAACATCAGTTTTATGGATACTCCTTGGAACGATTATCTTTTTATTTATAATTTCATTGTCATTGGACACTCTTTCTAAGTTCATATAGGTTCATGTATTTTAAATTTATTTATTTTTATGTAAATAATATCTTTATACTTCTTAGTTAATAGAATCATTATACTATGAAACGTACTTAAAACACCATCTTACCTTTCTACTGTGTTAAAAATCAACTTGAGATACTACATGTTTTTACTAATATGTATAATATTCATATTATATTATTTAATGTAAATATAGACTTTTTGATTTATAATTTTATATTTTACAAAACAAATCGTTTATCAAAATACTATTTGTGATATCAAATTATACACTCCAAAAAAAAAGATGGTATACAATTCTGAGTTAAAACCAAAATAATTAAGATTTTTAACTTAATTTAATTTTATTGGTATTCTTTTAAATTTCATGCTTTAATATTTTATTGTTTGAGGATCAGTTTTTTTTTACGTGTTATCTCAGTCTTGTGATCCAAGTCACAAGTTTGTAGGTTGACTTAGGTGATTTTTTTTGGACTTTTTAAAAATTATTTTTTTAATATTATAATTTAACAATGAGTTTATTAGAAATTATGTTTTATAATTTATTTCAATTTTTTTATAAGGTTATCTTAGTATTATGATATAGATCACATGTTTGGTAGGTTAACTCTGGTCTAGTCAAGTCATATTTTTCATTTACTTTTTATAAGGTTATCTAAGTTTTATAATCTGAGTCATGAATTTGGTAGGTTAACCTAAATTAAATTTGTATTTTTTATATTTTTTTTTAATCTCATTTTCTAATATTTTTAAATCATTTTCATAATGTTAAAAAAATAGAAATAAAATATTTTTTTATTTATTTTTAAATAAAAATCAATTATAAAAATAATTTCTACTACAATACAAAACAAGTCTACGTGTCTAACAACACACCATATTGTAACGGTTGAACACAAGAATGTCCACGTCGAACCTGCTAGGATTTTTGCAAAAATATTCAGTCGAATATTGCAATTCTCCTCGAGTTAAGCTGTGGAATTTAGAATTTGACCAAATGAAGTGGCTCGGTCACCTTATCACCGCCCTCATATTCTAATGTTTGTCAACTATTGACTTTATATATATAAGTTTAACATCAATTGGTTGGTTGTTTTCGTAATACTTTTTGTCTGATCATTGATTTCTACAATACTTTACTTTATATTACTATTATTATTATCCAGGCTTAAACACTTAGTATAAAAATTATGTTTAGATTTCTAAAATAATTTTATTATTTTGGTTAGATATTTTTTATATATATTTTATGTTTTTTCATAATTATCTAACTACTTTAAATGTTGTTAAACAACATTAACTTTTTTAAGTGTATTATTTGTTAAAAAAGATTATACACACACACAAAATAATTTATTATAAAAGTAATCCAATTCAATAAAAAAAAATATAGTTAATATGTGTGTGTTTCTTGTCAATATTAAAATATTTATATATCATATTGTATCATAAACAAAATCTGGATATTTTATAAATATCAATATAATATTAACTAAAATATAAAACGCGTGCCCCTTTCCTGTAACTTTTATCACTATTCACCTAGACACAATTGCTACAGTGAAATGACCAGTTTACCCCAGGATCAAAAAAAATTAACCCCCGGGATTGGGGGTATTTTCAAAATTTTCAGGGGACATAGATGATATTTCTAAATTCGTTGCACGGTAAAAGTATGAAAATAGCCACGAAAACAACAAAAAATAACACTCGAGACCGGGGGTAGTTTCACAATTTCCAGGGGATATAGATAGTATTTATGAATTCTTTGACTAGTAAAACTACAAAAATAGCCCCCAAAAATGACTAAAGAAGAGAATTGGAACCAGGGGTATTTCAGGATTTTCATCCCGTTTTTTTCATAGATATCATTGGGTCCAAGGGTGTATGGGTAATTGATCAATTATTTATTTATTTTTCTAGAACACTACAGGCGTGTCCGTAGTGTTCCGCCAGCACACGTCTTTCAACGGCGCATGTGGCGTCTTCAGGCAGTGAAAACTAGGTTCTGTTATGTTACCTGGTGTGTCACCATGTCCTCTACCTCAACGCGCGACGCGTGGCCTGTGAATATGATCGTGTAATTGCCGGTAGATGGTTTTCTTCCCTCTCACCAGTTTCTCTTTCCTGTTGCCGGAAGTATGGTGTGGTCCTTCATATTTGTGGGTGTTTCATTTCAATCCATGATCTTTTGATTTCATTTTCTTATTGATTTCTTCAATGAAAATTTTGATTATTTTCAATTATGCTCTTCAATTGAAATTGATCATATATGGTTTGTTTCATTTCAGTCCTTACTTTTTTTTATTTTTGTTTGTTTTTGGTCCTTTAATAATTTTGGTATGCAAATTTTAATTTGTTCTGATTTTGTCCTCCAATTGAAATAGGTCATATATATTACTTTTCATTTCGATCCTTATTCTTTTATTTTTTTCAACAATTGCACTATATATATTTTTTAAAATCCCTTTATTATTTTTTATTCTAAAGTTTTGATTTGTTTCATTTTTATCCTTCAATTGGAATTAATTATATGTTTTGTTTTTTATTTTGGTACTTATTCTTTTAATTTTTTATTTGGTATTAACTCCTTTGTTTTTTTATCCTTCTTGGACAATGTTTATTTTTCATCCATATTTATGTATTTATATTTTTAATTTTTGTTATTTTATTTTTTGTTGGAGTTTTATTTTTTATTCGGTTCCATTATGAAATTTTAATTTATGTTGGTTACACTATATTTTGTTTTTAAAAATCTTTTTATTGTTTTTCGGTTCCAGGGTTTTGATTTGTTGCAGTTTTGTCATTCAATTGGAATTAATTATATGTATTGTTTTTCATTTTGGCACTTATTGGTATCAGAGCTATTCGGATCTTTTAGTTTTGTTTAGTATAATTGGTATTAGAGCTATTAGGATCTTTTAGTTTTTGTTTAGTTTAAAAATACGGTCATTCAATTGGAATTAATTTTTGTTTAGTATTGATTTCTTTTGTTTGTTTTTTTTCTTGGACAATGTTTATTTTTATCCGTATTTATTCATTTATACTTTTAGTTTTTGTTTTTGTTTTTAATTTTTATCATTTTATTTTTGATTGAGGTTTTATTGTTATTCGATTCAGTTCTGAAATTTTAATTTATGTCGATGATCATTTAAAAAATAATATTGCTCTTTTTTTCTTTATTCTTTTTTTGTGTTTTTTGTTATTTTTATATGTTTTTTGGATCAGATGATTTTATTGTTTGCGCAATGATAGTGATTTTTTTAGTGATTTTTTTAATTGTTTTTTTGTAATTTTTTTAATTCTTCGGGCCAATTTAATGATTTTAACTGTTTGAGCAGTAACGTTGACAATAATTTTAACTGTTATAGTAATGACAATGATAGTAACGTAAGGATGAATTTTCAATTTATGTTTTATTCTTTTTGGAGATATAAAATTAACTACTTATTTTTTATGTGATTATTGCAGATGTTTTCATAATTTATATTTTGTTTGTTGTGTTTAATTTAAATTGAATTATAAAATGAACTAATCTTAATACAGTAAATTCAATAATTCAGATATTCGAATCCTCTTGATTTTTTAATGATAATAATAATTTTATACTGGTTATTTCATTAAATCCTACTAAATAGATAAATTTATATCAATTTAAAATTCATATATTTTATAGAAAACTTGCACTTCACAGAATTTCTGCACAAATTTATTATCTTGCCCAGATTTATATTATAATAAAAAAAATCTCACACAATTAATATATTTTTGCCATGAAAAAATATGATTTTGATCGCAATAAGGCGCAAGGGCAATTAATATATTTTTTGTGCCTTATTTTCTTTTTAGATCTCATCATTGGACATTAGTTTTTTTAAGGAAAAAATAGTTTTGTGGTTCTCTTTGATTTTTTTATATATTGAGTTATCCTAATTTTATAATCTAAAATACAAGCTTGTCGAGTTAACTTAGGCTTACTTGCTACTTGCTATCCAAGTTATATTTCTATCATACTAACTTAAGTTGATTAATGTTGATTATTTTATTATATTTTTACTCAATTTTATCATTTTATATTTAATTAGATAAAATATAAATACCATTTTTTACTACCATTGAGGGGGGGAAATCCAAACTATGAAGGTTATGAAGGTTATAATTAGATAAAATATAAATATCATTTTATATTTTAATTTTTGTTTTGTTTTTATATCATTTTTATATGTTGATGTCAAAAATAATTTAAAAAATATATCATTTTAATATATTTTTAAACCAACAATACATCTCCTCGACGAACTTATTCCTTCATCAAAATTTGGCAGTATTTTTTTATTGAATGTTTATGATTTCAACATCAGTTTTATGGATACTCCTTGGAACGATTATCTTTTTATTTATAATTTCATTGTCATTGGACACTCTTTCTAAGTTCATATAGGTTCATGTATTTTAAATTTATTTATTTTTATGTAAATAATATCTTTATACTTCTTAGTTAATAGAATCATTATACTATGAAACGTACTTAAAACACCATCTTACCTTTCTACTGTGTTAAAAATCAACTTGAGATACTACATGTTTTTACTAATATGTATAATATTCATATTATATTATTTAATGTAAATATAGACTTTTTGATTTATAATTTTATATTTTACAAAACAAATCGTTTATCAAAATACTATTTGTGATATCAAATTATACACTCCAAAAAAAAAGATGGTATACAATTCTGAGTTAAAACCAAAATAATTAAGATTTTTAACTTAATTTAATTTTATTGGTATTCTTTTAAATTTCATGCTTTAATATTTTATTGTTTGAGGATCAGTTTTTTTTTACGTGTTATCTCAGTCTTGTGATCCAAGTCACAAGTTTGTAGGTTGACTTAGGTGATTTTTTTTGGACTTTTTAAAAATTATTTTTTTAATATTATAATTTAACAATGAGTTTATTAGAAATTATGTTTTATAATTTATTTCAATTTTTTTATAAGGTTATCTTAGTATTATGATATAGATCACATGTTTGGTAGGTTAACTCTGGTCTAGTCAAGTCATATTTTTCATTTACTTTTTATAAGGTTATCTAAGTTTTATAATCTGAGTCATGAATTTGGTAGGTTAACCTAAATTAAATTTGTATTTTTTATATTTTTTTTTAATCTCATTTTCTAATATTTTTAAATCATTTTCATAATGTTAAAAAAATAGAAATAAAATATTTTTTTATTTATTTTTAAATAAAAATCAATTATAAAAATAATTTCTACTACAATACAAAACAAGTCTACGTGTCTAACAACACACCATATTGTAACGGTTGAACACAAGAATGTCCACGTCGAACCTGCTAGGATTTTTGCAAAAATATTCAGTCGAATATTGCAATTCTCCTCGAGTTAAGCTGTGGAATTTAGAATTTGACCAAATGAAGTGGCTCGGTCACCTTATCACCGCCCTCATATTCTAATGTTTGTCAACTATTGACTTTATATATATAAGTTTAACATCAATTGGTTGGTTGTTTTCGTAATACTTTTTGTCTGATCATTGATTTCTACAATACTTTACTTTATATTACTATTATTATTATCCAGGCTTAAACACTTAGTATAAAAATTATGTTTAGATTTCTAAAATAATTTTATTATTTTGGTTAGATATTTTTTATATATATTTTATGTTTTTTCATAATTATCTAACTACTTTAAATGTTGTTAAACAACATTAACTTTTTTAAGTGTATTATTTGTTAAAAAAGATTATACACACACACAAAATAATTTATTATAAAAGTAATCCAATTCAATAAAAAAAAATATAGTTAATATGTGTGTGTTTCTTGTCAATATTAAAATATTTATATATCATATTGTATCATAAACAAAATCTGGATATTTTATAAATATCAATATAATATTAACTAAAATATAAAACGCGTGCCCCTTTCCTGTAACTTTTATCACTATTCACCTAGACACAATTGCTACAGTGAAATGACCAGTTTACCCCAGGATCAAAAAAAATTAACCCCCGGGATTGGGGGTATTTTCAAAATTTTCAGGGGACATAGATGATATTTCTAAATTCGTTGCACGGTAAAAGTATGAAAATAGCCACGAAAACAACAAAAAATAACACTCGAGACCGGGGGTAGTTTCACAATTTCCAGGGGATATAGATAGTATTTATGAATTCTTTGACTAGTAAAACTACAAAAATAGCCCCCAAAAATGACTAAAGAAGAGAATTGGAACCAGGGGTATTTCAGGATTTTCATCCCGTTTTTTTCATAGATATCATTGGGTCCAAGGGTGTATGGGTAATTGATCAATTATTTATTTATTTTTCTAGAACACTACAGGCGTGTCCGTAGTGTTCCGCCAGCACACGTCTTTCAACGGCGCATGTGGCGTCTTCAGGCAGTGAAAACTAGGTTCTGTTATGTTACCTGGTGTGTCACCATGTCCTCTACCTCAACGCGCGACGCGTGGCCTGTGAATATGATCGTGTAATTGCCGGTAGATGGTTTTCTTCCCTCTCACCAGTTTCTCTTTCCTGTTGCCGGAAGTATGGTGTGGTCCTTCATATTTGTGGGTGTTTCATTTCAATCCATGATCTTTTGATTTCATTTTCTTATTGATTTCTTCAATGAAAATTTTGATTATTTTCAATTATGCTCTTCAATTGAAATTGATCATATATGGTTTGTTTCATTTCAGTCCTTACTTTTTTTTATTTTTGTTTGTTTTTGGTCCTTTAATAATTTTGGTATGCAAATTTTAATTTGTTCTGATTTTGTCCTCCAATTGAAATAGGTCATATATATTACTTTTCATTTCGATCCTTATTCTTTTATTTTTTTCAACAATTGCACTATATATATTTTTTAAAATCCCTTTATTATTTTTTATTCTAAAGTTTTGATTTGTTTCATTTTTATCCTTCAATTGGAATTAATTATATGTTTTGTTTTTTATTTTGGTACTTATTCTTTTAATTTTTTATTTGGTATTAACTCCTTTGTTTTTTTATCCTTCTTGGACAATGTTTATTTTTCATCCATATTTATGTATTTATATTTTTAATTTTTGTTATTTTATTTTTTGTTGGAGTTTTATTTTTTATTCGGTTCCATTATGAAATTTTAATTTATGTTGGTTACACTATATTTTGTTTTTAAAAATCTTTTTATTGTTTTTCGGTTCCAGGGTTTTGATTTGTTGCAGTTTTGTCATTCAATTGGAATTAATTATATGTATTGTTTTTCATTTTGGCACTTATTGGTATCAGAGCTATTCGGATCTTTTAGTTTTGTTTAGTATAATTGGTATTAGAGCTATTAGGATCTTTTAGTTTTTGTTTAGTTTAAAAATACGGTCATTCAATTGGAATTAATTTTTGTTTAGTATTGATTTCTTTTGTTTGTTTTTTTTCTTGGACAATGTTTATTTTTATCCGTATTTATTCATTTATACTTTTAGTTTTTGTTTTTGTTTTTAATTTTTATCATTTTATTTTTGATTGAGGTTTTATTGTTATTCGATTCAGTTCTGAAATTTTAATTTATGTCGATGATCATTTAAAAAATAATATTGCTCTTTTTTTCTTTATTCTTTTTTTTGTGTTTTTTGTTATTTTTATATGTTTTTTGGATCAGATGATTTTATTGTTTGCGCAATGATAATGATAATTTTAGTGATTTTTTTAATTGTTTTTTTGTAATTTTTTTAATTCTTCGGGCCAATTTAATGATTTTAACTGTTTGAGCAGTAACGTTGACAATAATTTTAACTGTTATAGTAATGACAATGATAGTAACGTAAGGATGAATTTTCAATTTATGTTTTATTCTTTTTGGAGATATAAAATTAACTACTTATTTTTTATGTGATTATTGCAGATGTTTTCATAATTTATATTTTGTTTGTTGTGTTTAATTTAAATTGAATTATAAAATGAACTAATCTTAATACAGTAAATTCAATAATTCAGATATTCGAATCCTCTTGATTTTTTAATGATAATAATAATTTTATACTGGTTATTTCATTAAATCCTACTAAATAGATAAATTTATATCAATTTAAAATTCATATATTTTATAGAAAACTTGCACTTCACAGAATTTCTGCACAAATTTATTATCTTGCCCAGATTTATATTATAATAAAAAAAATCTCACACAATTAATATATTTTTGCCATGAAAAAATATGATTTTGATCGCAATATGGCGCAAGGGCAATTAATATATTTTTTGTGCCTTATTTTCTTTTTAGATCTCATCATTGGACATTAGTTTTTTTAAGGAAAAAATAGTTTTGTGGTTCTCTTTGATTTTTTTATATATTGAGTTATCCTAATTTTATAATCTAAAATACAAGCTTGTCGAGTTAACTTAGGCTTACTTGCTACTTGCTATCCAAGTTATATTTCTATTATACTAACTTAAGTTGATTAATGTTGATTATTTTATTATATTTTTACTCAATTTTATCATTTTATATTTAATTAGATAAAATATAAATACCATTTTTTACTGTCATTGAGGGGGGGAAATCCAAACTATGAAGGTTATGAAGGTTATAATTAGATAAAATATAAATATCATTTTATATTTAAAATATAAAATATAAAGTTATGAAGGTTATTTTTCAAGAAAACAATATTTACTATTATTGTCCAAACTTCCATCTTGTTACGGCATCCGTTTTGAATAAAAGAAAACAACAAAATTCTAAGGCAAACGAGACATTAAATAAACATTCAACTATGACAAATAATAATAATAAATTGCATTCTAATTAAAAAATTCAAAACTACAGTCATAACCCAATTTGGCTTATATTGAAGAGACGGACGGCTTTTTAATTTTTCTATAAAAAATAATAATAATAAAAGCTAATAAACGGTCAAAGGTACATCTTAGCTGATTCACCTTGCGGCGCATGGTAGCAACAATACATGTACACGTTAAAGCTGTGGTGATGGTTGTTAGAGCCTATAAAAAGGTGCATCCATTAGGAAGCCCTTGCCTAATTTGAAATCATTCAGAAACAACAACCAGGCAGGCGTTGCCAGCGAACCTTCTCTACGGGCCGAGCGAGAGAAAAGAAACATTGAAAAAAAATGGCGGATCAGTGCATGCAGGGATGGATTTTAGCTACTTTGTCTGTTCTTTTCGCTACCTGTTTTTTGTTAATTAAGAAGAAGGAACGGGGTACTAAAAAGGATTTGCTAGAATCGAGAAGTAAGTCTGTTAATTGCACAGCCACCACCAATGAAGAATGCAGATCCGGTAACTTTTCCGATGCCGACGTTATCATTGTCGGCGCCGGTGTTGCCGGTGCCGCTCTTGCTCATACTCTTGGCAAGGTATTTTCTTTTCCTTTCCTGCATTATCTCGGCAATTAAACGGATAGAAACAAACTTTCATTTTATTTTCCATTTGTTAAGCGACTATTCGAAACCCTGAAAATGGTTTTTCTTCTTCTAATTTGGCTATTTGTATATAAGAGACGCCTCAAATCATTACAAATTTTTTTCTAATGGAATAGGAAGCCTTTTAGTTGCAGCGCGTGCTTGAAAAACTTTGAGGATTGATGGGAAGAGTAATTTAATTTTTGAAATTATACGACACCGAATGGCACGTGCAGGATCTGATGATTCTTATGTGTTTATTTTGAATTTGTACAGTCTTTTTGTTCTTGTGATCTTACACACTTCTTTTATTCCACGGAGGTCACCCTTTGATATTTTCATCAACCACAGATTAAAATATTTGCAGGCCTGTAACAGTAAGGAAATTTTTGTTAAACACGTGCTTTGCCAACATGAAGTAGCCGTCCAAGTATTCTTTCTGAAAAGATTTTTTTTAACCTTCAATAATTTAATCAAAACAGTATTTATTAGTAAGGATTTCACTCTTGTTCATGATCCTAATAGATGGCTACTGGTAATATTTTCCAATCACTAAAGAAATCTTGTCATGCAGTTATTGAGATTGAGGTTCTACCGTATTTCGGTCTCGTCTAGGAAAATATGTCGTCATTCAAGCTTGCCTTCTTTTTTATTCTGATTAGTTTGCACTGTGATTTAACATAAACTTTCTTATTGGATTGACACGAGATCATATCTTTAGATTTTAGAATGAATACATATATATCCTATCTGCAATTTATTCCAATAGCATATTCACTGTATGTATTAAACGCAGGATGGACGTCGAGTGCGTGTCATTGAAAGAGACCTGACTGAGCCTGATAGGATTGTTGGTGAATTGCTACAGCCAGGGGGTTACCTAAATTTAATTGAGCTGGGACTTGAAGGTGCGTGTGATGAATTTCACAATTTCCTTTAAAGTTTTGAAATTCTACAAGTTTGTATTTATCGATACCATTTGCTGACACTCGATCATGGAAGAGCTTAGTTGCTAAATATGTTGCCGAAATTTTTTTTCTCACTGCAGATTGTGTAGAGAAAATTGATGCTCAGAAGGTGTTTGGTTATGCTCTTTTCAAGGATGGAAAGCATACTCGACTCTCTTATCCCTTGGAAAAGTTTCACTCAGATGTAGCAGGAAGGAGCTTTCACAATGGGCGTTTCATACAGAGGATGCGGGAAAAAGCTGTGTCCCTCCCCAAGTATGTCTTTTCTTTCATTGTAAATATTTGCAAGTGCCATTTCCCTTTTGAAAACTTAAATGGTTCTTAAAATGATTCATAAAATTGTTTCGAAGTGTTTGTGCATCATTCATTTCATTGTACCGGGACCCAATTAATATGGTTGGCATCTTCAGGCATGCGGTGAATGTCCAAGGTCATCTGATTGTCTGCTGTGTGCATGTTATAATTTTTAGATGCTGATCTTGAGAATATATTTTATCCCTACATAATATCTAGAAGCCTGTTTTTTGTTTGCTTTTAGTTTTATTTTCGTTTTCAATTTTACTAGTGTACAATTGGAGCAAGGAACTGTCACTTCTCTGCTCGAAGAGAAAGGGACAGTTAGAGGTGTGCAGTACAAAACAAAAGATGGGCAAGAGCTGACGGCAGTTGCTCCTCTGACAATTGTTTGTGATGGCTGTTTCTCGAACCTGCGCCGCTCCCTTTGCAACCCTAAGGTGAGAACCCTTCATATTGTTGGATGATAGCACTTCTATTATCAAAGCCCAAGACAACCCATTCAACAGAAATGTTGTCTCACTGCTTGCCTGTATTACAAAATGAATTACTTCCTAGAAATTAAAATTTGTCTCTAATTATCTTGCGCAGGTGGATGTGCCCTCATGTTTTGTTGGTATGGTCCTGAAGAATTGCCAGCTTCCATGTGCAAATTTCGGGCATGTTATATTAGGGGACCCATCTCCAATTTTGATGTATCCTATTAGCAGCACAGAGATTCGCTGTCTGGTTGATGTTCCTGGTCAGAAGGTTCCTTCCATTTCAAATGGTGAAATGGCAAAATATTTGAAGACTGTGGTGGCACCTCAGGTATGCTGTAATCTTCAACGCATTTTCAGCTGCTTGTTTGGCCTTCACTCATCTCTGTTCATTTCTATCTTCAGCTGACATTCTGATGTATCTGTTTTGCAGATTCCCCCAGAAGTTCATGATGCCTTTCTAGCTGCAGTTGATGAAGGAAACATTAGGACAATGCCAAACAGAAGCATGCCAGCTGATCCTTATCCTACTCCCGGTGCATTGTTGATGGGCGATGCATTCAACATGCGGCATCCTCTTACCGGGGGAGGGATGACTGTTGCATTGTCTGACATTGTTGTGCTACGGGATCTTCTCAGGCCTTTGTGTGACCTTAATGATGCACCTACCCTCTGCAGATACCTTGAGTCTTTCTACACCTTGCGTAAGGTAAGTTGTATCTCTGGTATTATGCTTGTCTGTTTTGTGTGACCTTAATTGCTGGTTGCACTTGCACAAATGTTGGAAAATCTTTGGGAAAGAAAAAGGTTCTCTGCTTCTGAAAGATAATAGGATTTAGAGCCAACTTTTAGTAGAGTTTTCATCAAGAAGAAGATGCCTTCAGCTGTTAAACTCAGATAATCCCATGTTTTTGCAGCCTGTAGCGTCCACAATCAATACACTGGCAGGTGCGCTTTACAAGGTCTTCTGTGCTTCACCTGATCAAGCAAGGAAGGAAATGCGGCAGGCATGCTTTGATTATTTAAGTCTTGGAGGTGTATTTTCAGAAGGACCCGTGTCTTTGCTGTCAGGTTTAAACCCCCGTCCGCTGAGCTTGGTTGCCCACTTCTTTGCTGTTGCTATATATGGTGTTGGTCGTTTGTTGCTGCCATTCCCTTCACCGAAACGCATCTGGATCGGAGCTAGATTGATTTCAGTGCGCATCTATCCCTCTGTGTGGCCCTTCTACTGCCATTTCAATCAATTTTCCATTACGATTACTATACATGCAATTTTTTTTTTCCCGAACACTGAAGGATCAAATTATTGTTCTGCAGGGTGCCTCAGGAATTATCTTCCCCATCATCAGGTCAGAAGGAGTTAGACAAATGTTCTTCCCCGCAACCGTGCCTGCATATTATAGAGCTCCTCCGGTCAAGCGAGACTGATTTGACCAAATGCGAGGAGATAGCAAAAAAGTTTTGACGCCGGTCAAATCAAGCCACTTGTCCTTCCCTTGTTCAAAGTGGACCGGGTGAGGGTGAATGCTTAAACGAATAACTGTGCATGATTATACTCTGTTTCGAGGATGGTTATGCATCTTCAACTCTTGACATCAATGTATAATATCCAGTTTCAAGTCGTCGGATTTTAATTCCTGCGACTCCTCGTATCCCTTCCATTTTTATTTTATTTATTTCGAGTAATTTCCTTGTTTCTCCATGTCACGAGTCCACTTGCGAGTTGCAGCTAGAGATGGCAATAATTATAGTCAGCTCCGCATTAAAAGAATAAGATATCAGGAAACAATTGGTCCAATTGTTATTATTGTTGCCATCCAGAATACCTACTCTCTTAAAAAAAATATAAAAAACTTTGAAAATGGAGAATAAACACGAAGAAAAAGTCATAAACCTAACTACAACTTTGAAAATGAGAGTTCTGCTGATATGAAAGGGAATGAATTAACACATGTACAACTAGTACATGAAAAAGATATAATGTTCTAAATAATTCAAGGTGCGTTTGGCAAAGACTTGTATGCTAGATAATCGATCTATTTCTTGGTTTTTGACAATTTAATCTATTTTTTAGCCATGGTGGATCAACATTTTTTAGAGAAAATAAAATGATATTAAATATAAATATTTTAAAAATAAATATGAGGTGGAAAATAAAAATTTTAATTTCTTGTTTAAAGAGTTCATGATCTGTTTATAGCATATGATAATTTTATGAAGAAAAATGGCTAAACCGTAATATTTCTCTAATGGTATTAAAGAGTAAGAACATCTCTACCATATGTATTAATATTGATAGAAAATATTAATTTGGATTAAAATATGGTGTGCCTTTTAAGAACTTTTAAACACTATATCTTACATCAATAAAAACATAAAAGATTTTTATACATTTAAGGTGTAGAAAAATTATGATCCGAATGTAGTTATGCCCACGAGGTTGGGTCGTTTTCTTGGCTAAATCCAAAAAATAAAGAGCTGGTTGTTTTTGCTAACCACAAAAATAACCGAGTCTTTCTCTTGATGAAGAAACAATCCTTCGCTTGGTTGAGTCCAATTAAGAATTTTTCAAGGGTTTTTATAGTCTTTGAATATGGTTCGTCAAAAAAGAAGAAGAAATGGTTCAAAGATCTTTTCTTTGAAGCTTCCTTTTGTTGACTTTTGTTGGCTGCTGAATTTCAAAATATTACCAAAGACCTTACACCGATGCCCTCTCTGTCTTTGTTCAGGACATTTCATTGACCTGCACTGCTGAGAAGGAAAAAAAAGAGCACGCTGGCAGCCCCCCTGGCGGCTTTGTCCCGGTCATACCACAAATCTGCAGCTCGTAAAATGACAAAATACACTTTGATCCCTTAGTTATAAAATTTTATAGTTGAATTCTCATTTGATCAAACTGGAAAAACAAGTAGCTATCCCAATAAAATAAAATAAAATAAAATAAAATAAATAAAGTTGTGTCAGGCAATAATGAATATAGTATCCCTTGTATATCATCTACAAACCAAACATATAACAACATTCAATTTGTTTTTCTACATAGTCGGTACTTGTTTTTTTATTGTTTATTATATTTAAATTAGTTTTTTTTTTAATTTTATCGTTCTTTGTTCTTTTTTTCTTCTCATCTATCATATTTTGTCTCATTCTTTTGAATGCTAGTTTCATTTTTAATCCTTTTTCTTGATTTATTTTTATTTTTATGTTTTGAATTATGTCCCTCATATTTTATTTTATTTTTATATCATATTTGATTCTCAGATTTGATCTCAAATTTTATTTATTTATTGTTTCCTGACTTGACAAGGATGGGTGAAAATGGCTAAAATTTAGCCTTATAGAGGTAAAATTTATGTTGACATTGATTTCAACCTATTTTAAACAGTAGTTGTTTTTTATACCTTTAAGTTTTAAAAAATCATTATAATTCATCAATAATTTTATTATTATAGTTTTTAATTTTTCAAGAAAATTAAAAATATTTATTTTCGTATAATATTTTTAATATCCATGATATTTTTTATCTTTTATTTTATTTAATCAATTTCATACATCCATTTTTATAATCGTTTGATTAATTAAAAAATGATCTTCATAAACAAACTCATTAAACAAAAACCTAGTTGTCAAGAATTTAGGCTGTTAAACCAAATATATCTGGTCTATCCAACTCCCATTTTTTTAATTTTAATTTATAACTAATAAGTTTTTATTTATTTATTAACAATTCTTAGTTTATTTTATTAGATGTTTTTCACTTTCAATTTTTTCATATAAAAATCATGTATATTTATTTTTTTTAGGAAAAAAATCCAACCTGCCAGATATAGCTTGGTTTTGTTTGACATGTAAACAGGGTACTATAGTCAAAATCAAATAAAAATTTACACAATTCGAATTAGGCAAAGAAGGCTCTCCACATTACCTTGCCCTTATTTATATATCTAGCTCGTAAGAAAATATATACTCGCGTCTCTCCACACAACCTCCTATCGATAAAATAACCAATTCTCCCTAAAATGAAGTTCCTATTGGATTCATTTTTTTCCCGGAGGAACCACACGATAATAAAGAATTCATCTGTATGAACATTTTGCAATCCCCTCGACCAGTGTCAGGAAGTTCAATATTTAGTGTTCTTTCTTTCTTCCTTAATGGCCTCGTAGGATATCATCACCTCTTTGAACTTTGCCTCGGCAGCCTCTGCAATAATCACAAGAAACTTCTTTATGTTTCACTTCAAAGCTGTGGCATCACAGTACAAGGTCATAGGTAGCGATGGAAGACAAAATCCAACCTTTATTATCTTGGTTCTGATCTGGGTGAAACTCCTTTGCCTTGGTCCTGAATGCTGTCTGCATATATATAAGTCCATTTAGAATCGCATTAATCCAAAAATAGAACAATAATCCCAGTTATAAGATGCAGCTCTTGATTTGAAAAAAGAGCAGGCAATGAAACCAAGTGGAATTGAGTATTACAGATGCAATCAGGAATAATCAGCCCCTAAGCTTCATGCAAGAAGAGAATGTGTAGATAAGAGATGAAAGTAGATGAACTAAATAGAGAATCCGGTGATTAAGTCAGATTAAAGATTTGAACACATGGACACATGGATGATAGCACTATGTAGGGAGAGCAGATAAGATATGAGTTGCACATTAGTCAGCCCCTAGCATTTTCCAAGCTTTCAAGTAAGGAGAAAATGTAGAATAGACATGAATGTAAACATACTAAATAGAGAATCTGGAGCTTAAGTCAGATTACAGATTTGAACACATGAAGGCGTGGATGATACTCTACATAGAGAATGCAGATAAGATGTTAATGGTAGTTTTTTTTTTGTTCAGTGGGGGTTTCATGGGGCTCAAATTATAAATATCATTGCCAAATCTGATCACTGGCTAACTAATATTGATTTCAAAGAGATGATATTGATCATGAGTGATACCTTAATCTCAGCTTCAGTATATGGTATTGTTCTGGACCTGTCACAAAAAGTCCAGTGAAAATATGTTAATCCCAACTGCTAATGGTACAGTCCAGATAACTGAGAAACTCTCATGAGTAAATACAATGAGAAACTTAGCTATACTGTATCACATTCCAAAAGCCTCTTAATCATCTAAAAGCTATATATCACCAGAATCAAGACAGCTACACAAGCAGACTGTCACACAAATAGGTGCTAATAGCTCTTGGCGTTACCTGTCAAGTCCCAAAATTGAGTAATGATGTGATAATGAATAGCTTCCACCGTCTCTTGAAGCTCTCCTGAAGTTAGTTCTCTGTTCTCTGAAAGAAGTGTCTGTTTTCCAATACCAATCATCACGCTGAAAATTTTGATGATATGCACCTGGACCACTTTCCCTCCACCTCTCATAGTCTCTTTTGCACTTGTTCCTTTCACGGTTAAACACGCTTTGCATGCGTCTTATACGCTCCTGCAAAACAAAAGTAAAACATCAGTACATCATGATTGCACTGACCTACATCAGTAAAACATCAGACTTATCACTGACCTACATGATTTATAAACAGAAATGAAGAGGGGCCAGCAGAAGGAGAGAGTTATACGACAGAATTTCTTAGGTCTAAAGAATTCTTGGAGGTTTGTTGTTATAGAAACACAAAATGGTAAAGATTAACTATGCTAGGCCATACAAAGAAGGACCCCTATTATGTTTCTACTATCTGAGCCCAATATTGAGGCATAAAAAAGAAGTTTTGCAGATATATATATCAAGTGGATATGGCAAAGCCGGAAATGACCTCTTCACGATGTAACTCAGATAGGGACAGAGAATTTTAACCAGAAGTAGCCTAACTTGCTATGAATTCTTAGGGAATTTTCTAGCTAAGAATCAGCTTATAGATTTAAATTCAAAACATATTTCTGAATTCAAACTGCACAAGGAGCAGTACTTCAACTAATCCATCTTGAAAACCTTGCTTCCTGGTGCAATTAAATGACAAAAAAAAGAACAGAATAAAATATAGAGTGGTAACATAAAGTATACCAGAACCAGCTTGACAGGTAATTGCTATCTTCTCTGAGCCCACCTTTTATTCTTAGAACTAGCAACAGTCTAGTTTCACAAGACAAAGAAGTCTAATATTTACAGGAAAATATCTGAAGGCATATATGAAGAAACCATATAACAAAAAATTGATATAGTATGTTCTGCGGGGTTCCATAATCTATATTGTTACTAATATGACAACAAAGGGAATGATTTGCAAGGCCAAAACTCACCACTCTCTCTGTTTCCTCTTCATATGCTTCTTGCATTCGACGATTATAATTCTTCCAAGCTTCCTCCTGAAAATATGTCCGAAATGACCTGGCAGATCCAGTTGCTCCTTTCCATTTTGATTGTGACCTGGTTAGCTAATCAGGCACGTTTACAGACATGATCAGCTCAGCCATTGGCAAGCATAAACAAGAAAAACATTAAAAAAAATTATCTTTTAATTATAATTAGAAAAATTTCACTCGCTTTTAGCAGGCCATACACTCAGAACCAGTCACTTCTTTTTGTAGACTACTTTCCTAGAGAATGGGTTTTCTAAACAATAAACTTAAGCTAAATTTTCAATGGAACTAGGAAAAAAAACAGAGATTACTGTTGGGCATTCAATTTGAGCAATATGAGAGCTGGATTTAAGTTAACGATGCAGGAAGGCCGTGCATTAATACTTGCAATAGTCTACCTGAGCATACAACTCATCAATAGTCCACCGCAGCCGTCTGGCCTGCCATGCCAAATCAATCAACTTTCTCAGAATCAAATATTATCCACTCCTCAATTGCTAAGGCAGATTCCAATGTTTGAATTACTAATTACACCGATACATATTGAATGCATTGCTTATCTACCACAAGATAAATAAACCATCTCCAAGAAATTTCACATAATAGTAATAAAAAAAAAAAATAGATCAAGATTAAGAAAGAGCACTAACAGCGTAGGTGGTGGCAGTGGCACCAATTAGACCGAATATGACAACACCCCAGAGACTCATGTCTTCGGATTTTTCATGATACGGTGGCGGTCTGTTTGGAGACGGCCAGGGATTATCCTTACTACGGTTAATTTCCTCGCCTCCCATTTTATTGTATTCTATTTAAATACAAAAACTAATAAATCCCTCACTGATTTCTATCGATTGAATTCTACGAAACCCTAGAAGCATATTTTTAGGGTTTTGACTGTCTACTATGATTTCTTGCACCTCCTCTCTCTCACTCACTCTCTTCTTTGATAAAAATATGATTTTTTAATATATATATTTTTTGTCGGAATGGAAAGGGAAGAGGAGTTGAAATGGATTTCTGGAGTAATTCGGAGCTTCTGGTTTATTGAAAACGGGAGCGAGAGAGATGCGTGAGGTGGCAATTGGAGAAGGGGTTATCTAAACTCTATTTCACTTTACCTTAGCCTTGCATGTAACTAACGAGGTGGCACATTGCATCTTTACATTTCAAAGTTTAATAATAATAATAATAATAATAATAATAATAATAATAATAATAATTTGTATATAATGCATGTTATACAAGTATCAAATATATCGTACACTTCTAGATGCCTTCATTGTATTCTTGTGTGGTTTGAGAGAATTTTAAAAATAAAAAATAAATTTATCTTGATTGATGATGGAGATAACTAGATCGGTGACGTTACATTACAAGATAATACATTTTTTCCACTGCAAAAAAAAAAAGATATCAAGGCACTGCAAACATTTCTGAAAAGAAAAAATAAAATGAGTTGAGTCAATGACTCAACTATGTTTAATAAACTCAACTAATTTAATTACATGAAAATAAATGCAACCATGATAAATAAAGTGAAAACAATTGACAATGAAAAAGGGTAAAAAAAACCCGACCCGGGCCCAGTTGTTAGCACGCCAAATATACGACTTGGTCTTGACATGGGGTAAACCCTTTAAATAAAAACTGAATAAAACTATTCAGTTTGATCACTAAAAGAGTCGATGTTGGATGGTAAGATTAAAAAATTAAAAAAAATATACACATAATCAAACCAAGTAAACACACCGACCCCTTGATCAAAGGTATAAGATTGGGTAATCTCGTGAAAAGGAAAATAAAAGGAAAAGGCATAAAAATCAAATTATAATCAATAAAATATTAAAGGATAAAATTAATTTAAAAAATTAATTTTAAGAAAAATCAAACATTGAATGATTTTATTTGACAACAAAAATAAATAAATGAGAACAAGATAACCTCATAAAAAATAAAATAAAAAAAATAAAGTTCAGTTTCCGACAAATAAAATGTAGAAATTTTAAATCAATATATATAATACAAAAAAGGCTAAAAAAATACAACTTTGGTCAGCATGTAAGATGCATGACCTAGTTGTGATATCAAAGTAATGTTGTTGAAAGGGATTTTATTTAAACTATGAAGGTTAATTGCCAAACAACCAAATATTGAAGTTCTATATAATTCAAATTATTTAAATAAATCAATGCAAAATTCATTAGAAAATAGATAAGAAAAAACTAACAACATAGTCTAGTCCTGAATTAGATAAATATTGAACGATGCATTTTAAACAAACAAGCTTGGAAAAAAAGTCAAGCAAACCCAAGTGAATTTTTAAAACCTAGATAACTCTTCCAATTTCACAACTTGTAATATCATAAACTTAAACTCGACCATAAAATTTAATTTTTAACAAATCTAATATTGAAGGATGACGAATAATTAATTTAAAAAATTATCAAATTAAAAAAACAACAATTTAGTTAACGCTTGAATCAAAAAGAGGAGAGGGAAATAAGGAGGGAGGGGGAGAGAGTCGAAAATGCCAAACCAGACATTTGTTTGGAACACAAGCCACGCCTCAATGGAGAGGAACCGAGACAAACCCAACGCTAAGTCATCGCTTGACCACTGCATGATGTTCCATGTGCAATCTACACTCGTGTATGTTTAATAATATCTATATTATTTTTCTTGAACTATTAACTTCATTTTTATTCATTCTATAAAGTTTTATCCATAAGAAAACTAAATTACTAAACAATAATAAAATTAAAAATATCAAGAGATAAGTCAAAATATTTAATTGTGTAACATAAGTCATTTACTAGATTCTGTTCGATGAATTTTTCTATTAAAACAAATAATAATAAAAACATACACATATATAAAACTAACTGAATAAAATAAAAGGAGAGGAAACAATCAAAGAAAGGTGCATATATTGGAAATACTATCCAAATACAAATATCTTTATTTTTAAAAATAAAATTCGTCTATATATAAAACAAATCAGAAACTTTTTGAAAAATAAATACATATAAAATAATAAAAAAATAACCTTTATTTGTAAAAAGCTAAATAACTAAAATAAAAAATCACATGGGTATTAATTTACATATATATTAATACATTGTTTTAAAAACATATAAAAAATATCTTTTTTTTAAAAAAAAAGGTACAATTAAAAAGAAAAGAAAGAAGAGGATTGAAGACGAAAGAGGTTAGGATAATTCTCCTTGCCTGTTTAGAAGGAGCCCATGCACGAGCCCTTGATAAAACAAACGTGGTTGCTGCAAAATCGAGTTTTATTTTAAAAAATATATTCTTTTTACTCAAAACGCTTACAATAAAAAATACTTAGACACAACAACACGACCAAGATAAAACATTTTCATGAACTTAAATCTGGTTTTTTAATACATTTTCACGGTGAAAAAACACATATAATTTTTTTTTGTCAAATAAAACTCGTTAATATTGAGATCAATTAAAATTTAGTAGTTAAAACCGTTGTCAACATTGATTTCTCTCTCTACCATAGGAATTTAGTTCTCTCTTGTTCTTCTCTCTCAAACTAGAGATTAAAAAATATCAAAGAAGATCTTTTTATATCAAAATTGAATTGCAAAAATATTAAGAGACCAAATATGTATAATTTGGGAAGTTTGAGGATTAAATTAGTTTTTTTGTGAAAACTTTGAAACCACCATCCATGTGTATTTTTTACTCCGGTCCTTCATCTTTTAATTTTATTTTTAGTCAATAAATTCAATTCAATTGTACTTTAATTTCACTCTATAAAAATGCAACCAAGCAAACATAGAGGATCAAAAAATTAAAAATTAAGTCATAAACTCACAATGAAATGTAAGAGCATGAATAGTATTTGTGTGCACAATGTTTAGAGTTTTATATAATAATTGTATTTTTAAGATTTTTTGATGTATAAAAAACCCCGAACACTTTCGAAAGGAAAGATAACCTAAAATTTTATATTTTCCTTGCTCGATACCTCCAAGGGGTGACTAGCTAGCGTAGCTGCTCTAAAAATGGAGAAGAACTCCACATAGGGAGATGTGCACCCTACGAGTTTATAATTTTATATGTCTCGTCGTGTAAAGGGCTGTGAAGAAGCCATCTGGCAAAACTATAGTGTGGATCAAACACACTGAGAGAATTTTATAATAACACACGTCGAGATTACCTTCAAATTCAAGCATTTATCTTAATAAATCTATAGGCAAGCAGTTTCGTCACAACAATTTCGATTTTTGTAGATTTAAAAGGTTAAAAAATGATATTTTGTTTATTTATTGATTGAAACCCTGTGTGTTTACTGAATAATATATAATTTTTTTAAATAGTTTATATGAGTAATAGGGTCTTGAAAAGTGATTATATATATTTGATAATATTGTAGAACATAAGTCGAAAAGATTTTTGTAGTATTTCAATAGATATAAAAATCATTTTTTTAATTTTTTTCAAGTTTATTAAAAAAATAAAAATCAATCTAACGCATAAAAAATTAAATGAAAATATTAAAAACTTCAATTTTATAAAATGTTTTCAATAAAATAATAAATCTCGACCAATTACTCCACTACACGGCCATTCTAAATATCCTTGTCAAAAGAACTCTTAAAAATTTTAATTTTTTTTTACTATATTTTTCAATCATATTTTATATTTTGATATAAAAAATAATTTTATCATTCATATACTTTTCTAAACCTAAAAACACTTTAAACCAAACCCCCAAACATTCCCTTAAACACGCGAGTTAGCCTCTCATGTAATATTCGGAAGTGCAGTCGCACTACTTTTTAGAATAAGAAATATATAAAGATACATCTAAAATAAAAAATATATTTTCAAAAAATAAATTTAAAATATGATATCATCATCGAACAGCCCCTTGATAATTATTAAGGGACAAGTGCTTGAATGATACCCAATTATTTTATCACACGTCTGCAGAGAAATAGATCAGTCTTTTCGAACATCATCGTACCGAAACAGATATCACGCAACTGTTTTTATTTTTTAAGCTTCATAAACCTCCCTGCAGAAAGCCTCGGACACCCTCAAATTCCCAATGAAGCAGGCAAAAAGTCAACATCACCAACAGAAGTCTCAATTCTTACCCGGACAATATACATATATCTGTGATTCGAGCACGTAATCTTCTTCCAAAAAATGTGAAGAACGAAGAGTTAGGAGCTTAAACCTATACAAAAAAAGAAACAAGATCTTTCTTCCCTATTCGTGTTTGTTTCAAAACGAGATCCAATATGAAAGTCAAACTTAAACCACTTCAATTCTTTGTTAGAAGGAATCAATGCCTTGCTATCCCTCTTCAACATTCAGAGCTCCGGTTTCAATCGTGCTGCTGAAAGCATTAGTGTTTCCAGGTCAGGAAAATAGAAACAAAAGTTTTGAGTTGAAATTACAAGTACTGCTGATTACCATTCGGTCCTAAATTGTCAATAGCTGAGCTGGAATCAAATCCCATTTGGAAATAGCTCTGGAGGTCATTATCTAACACAGCCTACACATGCAGAAACAATTCCAATAATAAGTTTTTGACGAGCAATTGATTCTGCGGAGCATTTGGAACGAACCATCACTTACATGAGGAGGTGGATTGGAATTTGGAATGACTTGTATGCCGGGATGAAAAATTCTATGTGAATACGGGTGTGAGTTTATCCCGGGATTGAAACCTAGAATAGCTGCATTGCCGCCACGTGAATGAAGGATCTGATGGAAGGGAAACCTATCAGGTTTTATTCAGAGTAACATACAGGAAAATTGTCTAAAAACTATTTCACCACATAAACCCTGCTTACATCTTTGGATAGAATCCTCTCAACATCAATTTGCAGTTCTGGATTTACAGTGGCAAGTTTCATTGACAAAAACTGCAAATGCAGGCAAGTATTAGTATCTTGTAGTTTCGGAAGAACAAATGGCTTCAGTGATGTTTGAATTCATCACAGAACTCTAAGTGCTTATATTTTGCAATTGTCATTCCCATAGAAAAGAAGCTAAAATTGATTCTCATCCATTTTATGATAGGAATGACAAGCTTAATGCTTGACTTATAAATCACAGTCTTTTATGGGTATACTATGAATTTATTCTGCTTTCAATAGTTCACAAAGGTGCATTGTTCTGCTTTATGGGTATACTACGAATTCATACGACATTTTCACAGTCTATAATCTCGATCTTAGAATGGCATACCTCGACTTGCTGTTGCAATGATTGCACATAGTTGATAATCTCATCAAGCATTACTGCCTTTCCAGTAATCTAAAACAATGATCAACACCAAACTAATCAGCATCCGTTTGTTTGTTTTTTCACTCAAATAAGTAGTTTCCATTGAGAAGCTATTTAAGTACCTTATTACATCCTGGGACAAGTTCTTGTAGCATTCTCATCCGCTCACTGATCTTTTCTCTTCTCACCTGCAAAAAGCCCTCTATGTTCAATATGGAAATGAGCCAGATCAATTTCCCATTGTTAACACATAATAGTGAGAAGGTACCCTCTCTGCAAGGCTGTGACTATTGGTAGCCTGACCCCTTCTGGCTCTCACATGAAAGTAATTATCTTTAGGACCGTCTCCACTTTGAGTATTGTCTTTAGCTTGTTTAGCTACCTGTTTGCCCCGCAAACTAGGACCGGGGTTTTGTTCAGTTGTTTGTGTCTTTTCATCCAGTTCTTCTGCATTATCACGACTCTCCCCCGAAAGATCCTTTTGTAACTCTCCTTCAGTATTCTAGATTCAAAGATAAAACATTCATGAATTCACAAACACGAAACACACAATTACATTGTGCAGAATTAAACCAGATTCAAATTACCTTGTTTGGATCAAGAGGAGAATTAGACTCGGTTAATCGTTTTCTTCTCTTTCCATTCGGTGAAGCTACTGTAGTTGTCTCTTCTGATAATAGCTGATCTTCCTGATGTTGTGCACTGTTTGCCTCCTCGTTGTAATTTGGAGGGCACCCTGTATGAGCACTCTGACCATACTCAGTCAGGCCAAGAGAGCCAACCATTTCTGAGAAATTTCCGCTTCCAAAGCCAGGAAACTTTGGCATCAGCTCAACAAAGCCTGAACCAGGTGGGTAATGAACAAGGTTACTAATACCTGGGTTTTCCATTACAATTGGGAAATGGGAATTGGAAAATCCACTTTGAGAAACTATTGATGAACCACCAAAATTCCCAGGCTGGCTAAGTGAAACTACTGGATCCCAAGCAGAAACATAGAAGGGGTTTGTGTTCATTCCTGAAGATGGGCAATTCATAACACTCTCACCTGTATTCTGATATCCTAAATCATCGATATTATCACCACTACCATCCATGTTCTAGGACTCAAAAGCTAAACCCTCCAATTCTAAGGAATAGCCTACGTATACGATTGAGGAGATAACCCAAAGCAACAGTCAGCAAAGACAAGTGCTAAATATAGATATGAAACAGAAGGAACTATAACCTTAAAAGTGCGAAATGAGTTTGACCAAAATTAGCTGGTGATATCTTGCACGACTCAACAAGGAACAAGGAACCTTGGCAGCTTTATAAAACTGCGAGGGTGCTATAAAGTAAAAGAAACCCATCGCAGCAGCATCCCGTAGACCCAAAGTGAAAAAGAGAAATCCAATGTATCAGGCATAAAATCTGACCAGCATCAGCTACTTCAATATTGCAAAAACCCTACGATCAAGTCTACTCTAATTTGCGAGAGAGAAAAATGAAAAATGGTTCCTGCAGACAGCAAAGTGAACCTTTCAGAGCATAAAGTAGACACAGACAAACAATGGCATTAGCTAACAAACAGCTCATCAAAAGGAAAGCAGAATCCCTTTTTTCACTTTTGTTGGACTAGCAAAAATTTCTCACCTTCTCCACTCATTTAAGCACCACCATATTGATCTCATCACCCTTGAATCTCTTCAATTAAGACCAACATTCAAGAGGATCACCACAAAACATGAAACAATGAACATGGAATTAGAGAAATGGTGTCCGGAGAAATTCCTAATACGGAAATGACTACAAGTTCCGAATATTTAATTAAAGACCAAACAACCCAAGAACCAAGAAAAGGTACGTTTCCAGGCACCCTTTGGCAATATTCTCAGATGGGTGTCCAAAAAAGCATCCAATTCAACTTGAATTATGCAAGAACCGAGTTTCATTCACAGTCCCCTAAATGGGTGGTTTGATAGTACCCCGGAGAGCATCAAATGCTTTCTCAAACAGACAAGAAAAAAACAAATTTCATCAGATCGGCTCCTCGTCAATCAGTAAAAGAAGCATCAAATTCCAACCTTTTCAATAGACTACGGACATTGTAGAGACCTATGAAGCTAGAGAGGCAGGGCGAGTGAAATACAAAAGGGCAGTGGGGGGTGGAGTCTCTTGGGTCACCTGCTCGATTTAACAGGTGACATGTATGATTTTAAAAGACAGACTAACTACTGTCCAACTGCTTTCGTTGCTAAATTATTATAGAACCTAATCACTTTACTCCTTGTAGTTTTTTTTATTCTTATTATTATGTTTATCTTTAAAAATTATTAAAACCCTGCACAGTGCTTTTCCTTTTCTTTTCTTAGAAACAAAAAAGAAATAGTAATTATATATGCTGTCTGAGAAAAGATCGGAAGAGGTTCTTCTCTTCAAGTCCAAGCTTCGCTTGCTTGCTTGCCAGATTGCTTCCTTCTATGACATATACTTTGTGTTTTTTTACCGACAAACTTGCCAACTATCCTAACAGGCTCTCTTTGCTGTTACACACTCATCTTTCTCAGTTCCAACAAACAAATCTATCCATCCTTTCATTTCTTTTGAGAGTTCTCATTATGCACTTGAGGTCCATCATCCTCAATGAATGAGCAGCCTTCAACTTGTTACACGTGGACCCTCCTTCCCTAGTCCCAGACCATCAAATGAATAAGCCCCAACAAGGCCATCCATTTCAGGCACTTGGTAGTCGGTATTTTCTCTCAGCAAGACACTGTTATTCCATTCACAAACAACACTTTTAATATAATTTTTAATCATTTATTTTGAAATTGAAATCGATAGAGATCTGGGATTCATTTATACATTGGTTTTGATTAAATAGCTGGTCACAGGCTCCATAAATACCCTAATGTTAAAAAAAAAAAAAAGTCTCCATCGTGCAAAAGAGGTTCCTTCTATTTGATGGCTGGTTTTTATGTGCGAGCCGGACAAGCGACGATGTGCGGCTGTGATTACAGAGCTCAGGGAAAGCACTCTAGCTGTGCAACACAGGGTATGGCCTCTACATGTTTTATTTATTTAGCTTTTGTTATTTTATTAATTAAAACCTGCAGCAATCTTTTTCTTTTTTTTACTTTGGAGGCTCTGGCCAATGGAGAACACATGGAATAATGGAATCTAATCATCAATTTTACCCTCTTGTCCTGGTACAGTTTCCAGCTGTAGGTGTAGTGGCTGCAGAAAACCTCTCAACTAACCTAACCCGGTCAAACCAAATAATCCGGTCAACTTCGAGTCTGCTGTGACCTTGCTGGAATTTTTAAATTTAATCCGGAATTAACGGCTAATTTTGTTCCAAAAGCTAGCCCTGTGCGAGACACCTCATTGCAAAGAGAGAATTATTGTATAGTAAGTACAAGCTCAAAGCGTGGGCTTGAAGATGATCTGATTCTGCAATTTGCATGCTGTCAAGCGGTTCCCACGTGAAGGACTCCACATTCAAAATTATTAGTATGTAGATATGATGATTGAGATGGGGCACCTAAGTAATCAATGTGGGCACTCCCACCAAATCCATCTTCGGTTTCCGACTGGTTACCTGTTTTTAATAATTTCGCTGTGGTTTTTTTAAAAAATATTTTTATTTAAAAATATATTAACATAATATTTTTATTTTTAAAAAATAATTTAAAATAAAAAAAAATAACTTTTTTAAAACATATGCAAAACAGGATCCGAGAGGTGGGGGCAAGCCCGGCCCTCAGGAAGTTAAGACATCTGTTTCTCTCTTTCTTGCCCCCCTCTCCTCATATCGAGAATGCGTTGGGATGCATTATTGTGTTGATGTTAGATTAAACAAAAAGATGAGAAAGAGCACCCCGTCCAGCTAGAAAGTAGAGCTCCAGCATACCTGCTTCAAATAGACCATGCACGGGATGGAAATTGAAGCCCGGTGATAATTGGGGCTCACTGTTCAGATTAGCGAAGATCTTTTCTTCTTTTTTTCTTTTTTTTCCCTTTTTTTGAATGATTAAAGGAAGACTTATAGCTACAAAGTGCATCATTAATCATGCATGCAGATATTGACTTAAATGAGATCATGCAACACATGCAGCAGCTGCTTCCTCTAGACGGTGTCGTTTTTTCCCACCATTTTCATAGAAAGAGCTAGCGCCAGGGAGAGGGCTGTGGGTTTCGAATGATTGTTGTTCTTCGTCGTAATAATAGACCGAAGAGTCATCGTGCAATGTCATTTTCATTTCTTCGATTGGAGGGTGAGGAGACGAATAAGTTGCGAACTGGATACATTTATTTGCAAGGAAGTAGAGCAATTGGTCAATAAAAAACACTTTTCAGTTAAAAGGAAATTGTTTGATTTTCAAGAAATTATAGTTTTTGTTTTATTTTATTTTGAGTGGAATATATTCTTTCGAAGTTATAAAAAAAATCGTGTTATATGTTGATTATATCAAATTTATTCTTTAATTTTTCAATTGCTATTTTTTTTTTCAATTTTATCGTTGAAATTTTATTTTTATATTGACTTTCGTTATCTTTTTTTCTGTCTTATTTTTTTTTAGTTGAAGTCTTTTTAACTATTAGATTTGCTTTTCGTTTTTTTATTTTTTTATTTGAAATAGTTTATGAAATTAAATCTTTTTTTCAATTTCATCCTCCATTAATTTTTTTACGCCATGATTAGGGGAAGCCTTCATTAAATTTCATACCACCATTTTTCACATTTCAGAACAAAATCCTGAGTTTAGCCACTTTAATTGTCCCTTTTAAGAGCTAAGCGGGTTCTTTATTTCAAGCTTGGAAAGCTACAGGTTTTGATCCATTATTGTTCTATTGTGCAAGAAGGGAGCAGCTTCAAATTTATTTTGTTCAGAGTTTTTTTTTAAAAAAAAATAATATATATATATATATATAGAGAGAGAGAGAGAGAGCTGGAAAAATAAAGAGCATGGAAGAAATTTCAATGACCATACCAATTTGATTATGAGTATCCAGCACGAAAGTCAATAAAAAAGAAATAATAAATTGAACGAAAATAAGTGTAATCCATCCCTCTATACATTTATATAGGCTTGAGGATCTTAATTACCATGTTCAATTATAGATGCAGCAGTGATAATTCATGGTGAGCCATCGAGATCATATGCTCAGAAAATGGATTTTGGGCCTGAGTTGCAGTTTATTTTAAAATAGTATTTTGAATAAAAAAAAAATATTTTTTGATTTATGATGACGAATTAAAATTTAACAATATATAAATTAATTTTTACAATTATTATAACTAATTCTTCAACTTTTTAATTTATAAAATTTACTATAAAAGAATGTGAAAAAAGAGTTTGATATAAGTGTTTTATTTTAGATTCCTATGCACCCTTTCTCATCTTATTTTTTTATGTTTTGATTTTATTCCAAAAAATGTAGAGCTTGGATCCACTTTGTTGAAAGAGAATTGAGTTATTTTACCTTGATATACATGTTATAAATATTGTTGTTGCAAAATAATGAGCAATGAAATCTTAAAGATAAATTATTCATTTTTAACAATAGCAAAAATTAATTATTTTAAATTGCTTTAAAACTGATTTGTTTTTTTTGTTTTTAATTTAAACATGATTTTTTTAATTATCGACATGCATGCTGGTAATTCTTTTTATTACAGCCGTGTTGAAAACATGTTTGTCTTGAGTTTTATTATTGTATATTTATAGATTGAAAGATTTATTCGCTCTAGGCTTCCGTTGAACAATTTTTCATGTTTTGTGCGCTCTTGTCATGATACTAGATATTTTTCCTCGTTTACATTAAGACTCAAGACTTTGTTACATTAACTTTGTTTAGTTTATCATGAGATAATAGCAATAATAATAATAATAATAATAATAATAATAATCTAGATTAATTATGAGAGCGACTTTTAGCATCTTTAAAATCTAAGTTATTATTAAACTTATTTTTAGTTGCTATATACTCACATGTAAATTTCATTTTAATTATACATGTTTTAATTTATACTTTTAATACAATTCCATAATTAAATTTATACTTTTAATTTAATTTTAATTTTATATTGATTGCGATTTTGAATGAATGTCTTGCATGCATGCCAGTATTTTTTTTCCAATTGTATTTATGTTGGAAGCATATTTATATTGAGTTTTATTTTTGCATGTTTATAAATTTAAAATTCTATTTATTATGATTTTCTAGAAAAGAAGATCATGTTTTGCATGTTTTTGTTATCATAAACTAAACATTTATGATGGAAAAAAAGACACCGGGCCTATTAACAAGTAAACAAGTCAGGTCCTTTTCAAGGAACCATAATTGATTTATTAATTAGTAATAAAGCTCAATAAAACATGGACACCACAACCATCACACGCGTAGCACGTGCCAAGCATGAGGTAGGCCTAATCTTCTTGGTCCACATGATGTGGTTCTGCCTAATTAGCCATTATAGCCAGAATATTTGGGATAAACCATTGCAGGGCATATTGTGAGAAGCAGCAGAAAATATTAATTGAAAAGGAACTCTTTAATTTAGGGTTTCGAGCACACCTTATGTCATTTGTATATTTTGGTGCAATTTTTTCCCGATCTTTGGAACCACCTAATTTTAAATGTGAAGCACGGCCTATATAGTTGACACGTGTGTACATATAGAGACGCGCGCGCGCATGTACACACAAGAAGCATACTGGACCAGAGCTCCAGTATATGGAGCTGCGTGATCTGGCCCATGTATATTTTAACTAGCAGGCCGAGTCTTTGGAGCCGCAGGGCTTGCTGGGAAAAGTTCATCTCCAGCATCACGCCTCAAAATCTGCTCAACAAAGTGAATATATTCCAAATCATCACGTCAGAATTTGGGTGTGTTTTTTAATAAAGAGTTTCATTTTTTGAAAACAATTAGCAAAACGTTAAAACTTTATAGAAAAATAACATGATTTGCATTTTCAATAACACAATATATAGATATAAAACCTGTAAATTCCGTTGAGAATTAACTCAAAATAATCTTTTTTAATAATAAAGTTATGAAGGCAGCGCAACTTTCACGGTCAAATTTGTGAAATCTTGCCTTCAAAGACAAATTTGCCATATTATATATTGGATGTGTAAAGAGTTAAAGTAATAATATGTTTGACTTTGTTACTCAAGACTATTTCCCATTGGTTCTAGGTAATAATACAATAAAATAAAATTTAATCAACTTGTTATTGTATAAATTGAATACAAAAATATATTGACTCGAGGTTGGAGTGGGGATAAACATTTCACACTAAATCTCACACATGTACACGAGTTTTATCTAGATTGATTTGACACACAGCAATTACATCGGATATGAGTTATTAATATATTGTATTTTGTTGTTGCTTGAACATCAATTATTTAGTTTTAACTTGTATCTGAGATAAAAAAAAAAAATGTTTAGACAAGTTGCATGGATATAATATATAAAGAACTTGATACTTTTAGCTTTGCTTACATGCTTTGTGGGATCAAACCCCTGGTCAGTAGGAGTCTTGTTGTAAAACTTTAACATTGCTGACATGCATTATTCAAAATAGATAATATAATAGTTTAAATAAATCAACATATATCATGTTATGTTGATATCGGTGACGAGCTATGTAGTATTGGTCAATAAAGTAAGCACAAACAAAATTGTTCGGTGATCATTGCATCTTATCTGGATATTTGAGATGTTAGGGGAGATCATGTTCTTATAAAGTGACAACGATTGATGTTGAAACCAGCATAGGATAGTATCTTTCCAGGTCTGTCTATGAACTGATATTGGTCCTCCTCACCACTATATAGATATCACAAACTTGTCCTTAAGCTGGGTGAGTCGGGGTGGTGTTGCAAATTGGTCCGCGAGTGCATTAAGTTTTTTTATTACTTGTAGTTATATGTTATTATATGTAATGAGAAATAAAAACAAATATATATAGTTTAGTTTTAGTAAAATTGTAAACAAATTACGAGGTGGGATGATTATTATATATAGTTTATATGTGTATTTTATATTATGAAAATTATAAACAAATATATAACTAGTTTAATTTTAATAAAATATTATGTGACGGTGATCGATTGTCTATTTTTAACAATCATGGTTGAATATGTTATGTGATTTATGTTTTAAGGCTCGAAAACTAATTATTTGATTTGTGTGGATTATTGTTGTTTTTGGTAAGGAGTTAATGGTTGAAGAAATTATCCCTAGAAAAGTCTCTAGTCGAGTCACATATTTCATTTGCGAAGCAATGTCATCACTGACATCTATAACTTGTGGGTTGCATGTATTGAATGGTACATGAGTGCCACATATGATATTCGCGACTTAATTAGGATTTTATTTGTTTTTGCATTGAAAAAACTCTTTTGCTAAAATTTGAATTATTTTTTTTTAAATTGTTTTCAGGTGTATTTTTTATATTCTCAGGATAAAAATAATTATTTATATATATATTATTTTAATATATTTTTAATCAAAAATTATTTTAAATAGCAATCATGACTACAAAATCAAATGAGGCTTAAGAGCATTTCTAATATTGGGGTTACTATTCTTTTCAAAATATTTTACTATAAAAATAAATCAAGATAGTATATGTGTTTTATTTTTTAAAATTTATTTTTAACACTAGAAATAAATTAAAGTAAAAATTCAATTCTTTTAAAAAATACAAGTAAAATATAACAATAAATATGAACCAAGTATTCTAGATCCATAAATATTGATATCTACCATTTAATATATTTTTTCTCATAGGTGTTATTGAATAAAAAAACAAATTAACCGTACGAAGTTTAAAAAAACACGTGAAAATAACAGCAGTAATTTTTAACAGATGATGTGTAGATTCCTGGATCCTCTAGCCTGCAGGGGCTGCATCTATGCTACTCTCTGTAAATGAAAAGACAAAACCAGAGACAAACAACGGCGGCTACCACGGAAACAGTAACTAAGACGGCTTACGAGTACCACGTGGAAGAACAGAATTGAAAGTAAAGAAATAACAGAGGGAGATCACGAGGGCAAAATTAAAGAAAAGTCATAAACTTCGGGCCAAAGATCCTAAATTAGATACGGGACGTTGACAGGACCCTTTTTTCCCGCCATCTTCTGTCCCTGTAACCCCTGACCTCACCCTGAAGAACCCTGGGTCCTGCACCTGGCTATTCAAGCTATCTACTCCACTGTGGCTCCTTCCAGCTATGGCTTCGGTGCCTTCTCTTTCACAGGTCAGAATTTCGTCTCTGTATTTGGCATCACGTTTGACCATCATGTTCCAGTAATTGAGGTGCTGCAACAAGAACCCATCGTGATAGATTTTCTTGTAATAATAAAACAAATAAATTATGTTTGTGATCGGGCCGGAGGAATTTAAAGAAGGTGGATGCGTTTGTTGAGTTTGATAGATTGGAGATCGTGGAAGAGACAAAATCGCCAAAAGAAAAAACGAGATCTACTGATTGTTATGAACGAATCGATGATGAAGATGACACATCGGCAATTAAAGCCAGGGTCCAGTCCATGCATTTGTGACGGACCAGGCCCGCCCCTACAAAAACCTCCCCCGTAGGCCATGCTCGAGCAGTGTTAATTTCTTTAAAAATTGAACGCGCGACGACACACTGTAAGAACAATCGTGAAAACAAAACAAGAGAGAGTTTGTATGATCGTATCTGTCAGGTAATCAACCTTCGGATTTCGACGTGATTAGTGCTCGGATTCGCTCATCTACCCCATCCCGAAAAGTAGAAGGCTTCCAACAAATATTATTATGGTATATTATGGTTCCCATGTGTGTGTGTGTGTATATATATATATATATTCCTGTGCGGCGGTGCAAATGGAGGAAAAAGATTCAATCATGTATACTTATATCAGGTCTGATCAGAGTTAGCAAAAGTAAATGAAAATCTCAGACGATAGACTGGTCCATGGAGGAAGCCAGGTCGGGTTTGAGCAAGAGCCTAGAGCCTCTACAGGTCTCCCCGGAAGAAACAGGCCCCCCTTATTCAAACAAACGTTATCTCATTTCACCATCAAGCACTGCTCGACAGCAACACAGACACCTGCAGGCGGTGGAATTCATTGCCTTCCAGTGAGCTGTTTCTCATGATAGGAATAAAAAATGGGGTCCTTCCTGATTAAACACTCCCTGGGACCATTTCAGCAAACAAGAGCCAATGCTGAAATTCAGCCATGTACACGGAACAGATTTCGACTGTGCACTGAAAATTTTCCCAGTACAGCTATTGAGTGCCTTTCATTTTTTACCTAAATCCACACGGGCTAGGAAGTTTTTATTCTTTTTTTTTCCATCACAAAAATATATTGAGTTGTTTTCAACAAATTAAAATCTAAATGTTTTTTTATTAAATCTATAAGATTGATACATGACCGAACATAAAAAAATTAAAAAATAATTACAAAACATAATTTTCAAAATAACCTAACGTTGAAGAATAAAAATAAAATGTACAAAAAATAAAATTGGATTTATAGGGGGTTAAATTGAAGAAATAAATATTATTTCAATTAATTTGTTGATAATTTAGCTATATCTTTTAATGTTTTGTTACCTAGCTGATTCTTTTGTTTTATGATTATCTATTTTCTTTGATAATTATATATAAAAAGAATCAGTATATTTATTTTAAGCTGCAGGTATCTTTATCATTTATGCACCGAGATAAAGCCGTACGACAAGGTATGTCTAGGTGGAGAGATTATTATGAAATTACTGTGCAGGGGTGGAAAGAAAGAAAGTCCATCCATCCATCCATCCGGTTCTTTCTGCTCGTAAAAGATCGAATTGTTGACCTTCATGGCTTTTTCATTATTGAATTTTTGAAATATGATCAAGCTACTACGTTGTACCTTGTGTGCAACTAACCGCCTGTTTGTTTTAATTTTTTCAACTATGATTTTCAAAAAAGTTATAATTTTTTATTTTATTTTAAATGAATATGGTTTAGTATTTTTAGATCATTTTGATGTGCTGATATAAAAAATAATTTTAAAAAAATATAAAAAATATTATTTTAATGTATTTTGATACGAAACACTTTTTAAAAAGCTATAAAAAACTGCAGGAACAACTCGCCTAAACACCCTCTAAAACCTGTCCATCAGGCCATTACTTTTCCGATGCTGTCTTGCACGAACTTTGTTTTGCCCATTCCAACCTGTCAGCACCGAGCATGCAATCATAATTCTTGACTAAATATAAAGAGGGTTTGAAATTCAGCTCAACGTTTTTGCCTTTTTCTCGTTAAAAATGAGAAGTGTCTCTTTACTTTTCAATCTTTTTCTTCATGAATTGCCAACTTTTTGACCACCAATCGCTCGCTTACTCATCTTTTCTTTGCCATGTTGTGTTTTTTGTTTGGATTGTTTCCCTATGCGTCGCCTCTTCATGTGTCTAATCAAACTTTGCTTTATTCTCCAAACATTTTGGCCTTTTATCTTCAAAAGTATGCACATTTTCGGTGATTAGATTAATACGTAGGGCATTTGTTGAATGTCATCATGAGGGAAAAGCCCAGTTTCATCGAAGAGAGATCTACTATAATTCGGAGGACAACTCATTTACGATGGTTTTTATATATTTTTTTTTTATGGCTATGTTATTCCTTGTCGCGACAAACATTGTGCTTAAAAAGTTTGGTTTTTCTGCTGCACTGGTAATAAAGGCCTATCTATATATTGTAGAGGAATGGAGATTGTCTGAATAGGGATGTTTTCCAAATAAATTACTTTTGCATCTAAAATCAAAATGAATTGTATTTAAAATTTATCTAACTAATATAACTTATTTAGCATTTGGGGTTCCTAGCTAGCAAACCCTTCATTAAATCATAATAAGATTTTAAATTTAAAGGAAACAAGCCCCCGAATCTTCTGTTAAATATCATTTCGACCCTACATTTAGATTAAATGTTACGTTTAATTTATTAAATTGAGTCTTTGACTCTTTTTCAACTTCTCATAACCTAAAAACCTTACTCATCAATATCATAATACAATATATATTAATATGACAAGAATATTGAAGAAGTTTCCCCACTGTCACTGCACTTTACTTCGAAAAACATTATCCTCTAGCTGACTAACATTGTCATGAATTGATGTACGAGAAAGATTGTTTTTAATATCTTAAATCCAATTTCAAAAAACATATATTCGTGAAGAATTTGTAAATTTAGGCAAACCTCTCAAGACCCAGAACATCAACCTTGAATAAAACTATAAATAAGATAGATGGCATCTTTAATTGAAGTGTTTGGGCATCTCTCACAACAATATATTGCCCTTCAACTCATTTGATAATTTTATACAGTAAACTTGCAAACCCAATTTAAAGGTCTTCGTGATCCCAGATCATCATGCAATGATTCACTAATTGCATCTTTACCTCCTCATAAATTTGTTAAAATCTAAAAATCTTAGTCATTAATAAACAATATACTAAATTATTATTATTACAAGAATATTAAAAGAAATCCCTCAGTGAAACATAACTTTGGATCCCTACACATGCATCTTTCGCTTGCAAAAAATGCAAGATCGATCGTGATTAACATGCCAAAGCAAGGCACGCAAGAATTTTACGCGAAAAAATGTTTTTTTAATTTAGTGTTTCACACTCACCTTAAAATGTGCATTGGAGCCTATATATAATTGATCGTTTTCTTTTCCGACAAGAAATTGAACAGCGAGGAAAATGGAAACCAGCATGAATCAGTAAAAGTTATTACAAGTCAGAATTTCTATTATGATGTCTTCATTGCTGGATTAACGTGGCTCATAATTTCCATCTTTTCAGTGGATGTTGCCATATCATCTAATCTTTTACGAGTCAAAGATTGCCATCAGGCTCAGCCTCACACATGCACACGAGGTAGATCTTCCACTACATTATTGCCACTATTTTCCTCGCGTCCACACAAGGACATGGAATCGCTTTTAGGTGCAAATAATCTGTGGGTTCCCATTAATAAGAGGGGTTAGAAAAGTTGGAGATAATTTTCAACCATGGCTACTTTACAGAAAAAACATAAAAAGGAGATCAAGTGACAACTAATCATGACTGTTAGAACCCTAAAATAAGCACAGCCGGAGTCCTTTTTCTCCGTTGGAATCTCTCCCACTGCCCTTTTCAATTGGTGAAGTGGGAATGTCTGTTACCTTGGAGTAAAGCTCAGATAACAAGGGATGGAATTGCCATGATGGTGTAGGGCAGATAGGCGAACAGATCGAGGGAATTTAAGAGATTTTGTGGTCAAAGTAAAACCCTTTTCATTATGGAGAGACATTGCGCTGGGTTTTTGTACTAAGCAGAGCCCTAAAAAGTAGAAAAGTGGATTCAATAATATAAGTAAAGCCACTTACTATATTTCCAGCATCATCATTCCACATAATTTTATCATTAGACTACTCACTACCCCTTCCCTTCATTCGCAAAATTTTTCATTCCAATATGTGCCAAAAGGTCAATTTGACAAAAGTTTCTGACACTTGGGTTACAGACAGATAATTGGCCCCCACTGTTGTCCATCGAATCCCCGATTTTTCCCTACTAACACCTTGAAAAGAAAACACAATGAAAACCCCTGTCCTGCCTTCACCCTTTCCTTTTCCTCGAACAGTATTTTCTGCTTTTCCCTGGTTCATGCAAAAACACATGTAAACACAAGGCCTTAGGTATCATTCCATGAAGCAAACACTGGCAAGTGAGACATGGGGATTGCCGCTGGCCGCAATTGGGCAGCTTGGAACCAAGGATTAACGCTAGTTGTAGGGCTAACGAATTTTGATGCTAGTGGAGGTTTAGCGAGGAGCATAGGGGTGACAGTCTTGTCAGGGCTAGGTTCTCTAGAACTGCTCAAACTGGTCACCAACGATGAAGGGTTAGAGAGAAGAGTCCCTAGCTTGGCTGACTCGTCTACCACTAGCTGGCTAGAGTTCACTGAATGATCAGTACCAATAAGATCTTGCAACGAGAAAGAAGAGCTTCGATAATTTCCAGAGCTCGTCGACTTCTGATCAAGAGATTCTCCACAGGCATTTGGCTGTTCCTGCGATGACTGATATAGAGCGCCATTGTTGTGTGTTGATGAGTTGTAATCAATGGCCCCAATGCTAGATTCCGTATCTCGGTTTCGCCTGGCTAGCTCTCCTGCTAGAAGAGTGTTGCTGGCCATGATCCTATCAACATCATATCTTGTTATGTTAAAGTTAGTCACGGCATTAACCCCACGAAATTTGATCGCAGCGATATCATAAGCTTCAGCAGCTTCCTCTTGAGTACCTGAAATTTGTTTTAATCAAACACTTATTAGCACGTTAAAATATCCACAGCTTGGTCTTGGTCTTGGTATTAAAGGACTACAGTCGCTTCAAAAATTTAGCCTTTAATCAAGCATTTTAGGCAGGAAATACTTTTTATTCCTCTTCAGAATCTTATCTGGCAAAACAGCCTTAAAAAAGTTCAAGTACTACTGGGAATCAGTGATGTGTCGCATAGTCCCAAAGTAAAACTATATCATCAGGCCTTATAAAAGCATCGCTAGTCTTTAGTGGAGACACAAGCAGAGATGTCATAAATGAGTCCTTTAAAAAGCTCTTTATGCACTGCAGAGCCCAACAAAATTTGAACTTAAAATGAGCGGATGAAGAGAATATGGCAAACAAAACAAGAGTAAAGCATTGAACTTACTGAAAGTCCCAAGATAAAGGTCCTTGTTTCCTGCAACCCTGCCTATCCTTGCTTGCCATCTTCCATGCTGGTGATGTCTGCAAAAGATGGAAAATTTGAGAACCGGACAAGAACAAGAACATCAATTGGAGTGAATTTTCTACAATAAAATTGGCCGGGAGTAAGAAGTTAATAAGAATAAAAACCTCGTCACTCCTCTGTAGATTGAGGCCCCCCTGGAAAACCCACTACTTTTTCTGCAAAGCAAAGGAGAAAATATGTGAACACCCTCATAAACAGTAACCATTTGTGAGGTAAGCCATTGCCTTACCTTCGCAAATGAGCAACATGTTCCTGGCGGCTCATATTTTTCATTTCTTCAAGCTCTTCCTGGTAATTTTCTAGCTGAAAAAGAAAACCACGACTTTTAGTAAACATAAAACAATCCAACGACATTCTCAGAGAGGATTGAATATTACCGGAAAATTTATATGAGTTGAGGGCCCCCAGTACTTAAGGGCAGCAAGATCATAAGCCCTCGCAGCTTTCTCTTCCATGTCATAACCCCCTATATCCAATCAATGAAATGGAGCTAATGTCAAAAGCGAACAGGAAGGCTCTTTCTAAAACGACCATCATTAGCGTTCAAGAGAAGGCTTACCCAGATAAACTGAAAATTGCATGATTCCAAGCAGCATGTGCCAGCCAAGTAAGAAATAAATAGCACAAGTCAGGGCCATGAAGACAAGATGGGGAAAAGGAAAATAAAAAACAGCACTTCCAAAATAGAAAATGCAAACATTATTTGCTTTCCTTGACCTACCTTGCCTTCCTTTCCTGGTCTGGCCCTCCTTCTTACAACTATTGTCCCAGAGATGGGCTTCATATCTACCAGTCCATCTGTGCCTGAAAGGGGGTTAATTCAAAACGGTTAATTGGACATATAAAGGAGCAAATGTATAAGGAAAACACCGCCCAAAATAGAAGGGTACAGAAAATAATTCAAAGTGGCAGTGATAACTGCGAGTGAGCAGAAACATCCAAAAGGAGGCAGGAGCGCAACTGTTCAGCAATTCATTAAAACGACAAAGAGCTGCGAAAATGTAGTGGGTTAGAGAAACTGTTCCAGCTAACCTTGTAACACCTCTATACTGTGATGTTCTTTGGCCAAATGTGTCGATAGACTTCCTATGAACAGGTTGTTTTTGACCCCCTTTTGCAGGACCTCGCTTCTTTGTTTCTATAGCAGCGCATTCAGTGCCAGTAGGAGAGATCTGCCTGGGAGCTGTAATGCAGCTTGACTGCGAACCAGGACTCATAGACAAGCTGAGAGACTGTAAGTCCCCACACCCCATGGCACTAACAGAACAAGATGACCCGCCATCATTAACCATGCTACTATTAATATGCTGCTCCAGTGCACTTTGGGAGGAATAGTGTCTATTGACCCAGTTTTTAAAGCAAGGCAGTTCGTCGTCTCCCATTTGAGGAACAGGTGAGCTACAATCTGCAAGCTGGGTACCCTTGGTTTCCCCCTCCAGTGGGGCCTGATACAGACCTTGGCATGCTATTCCAGAATAGTATGGGTGGGGCTGAACTGAAAACTGCTGGTCTTGCTGCCTATATGGTTCGTGAAGGTTGAGTGAATGTTGTCTATTAGTTTCTGGCTCTGAATTTTGATGGTAGTATATGCTGTCAAGGCTTAAGGCCATAGCTTCCCTTTCATGGCTACTGTACTGATGACTTTCCATAGTTGCACCACCTAGGAAGTCCTCCAGTTTCGGTGACGGACTCGACACCATTCCTTGAAACACAAACAAATAAGCTTTAAAGCAGTGTTTCAAACTAAGAGAGAGAAAACACGAGGTACTAAACAAGTAATAAGAAAGCATTGGTGCAAACCTTCGGGCTGTGATCTAGTGAGAGCTTCCATGATACAAAGAGACCCATCAGACTTAAGGGGCATGACAGACAGAGGAGAGTGAAATCCATCATTTTCTCCAACTCCATAACCGATTCCAGAGCTATTGAAGTGAGCAGTGGATAGGTAGAAACTTGTTGGAACAGCAGAAGAAGCATTGTTTTGATGATGGTACTGATGATGATGTTGGGGGTCGGAGGCAACCTCCATTTTCATGTGGGGTGAGAGAGAGAAGCCTAACCAGTTATTATTACTTCCATTGTTGTTATCACCCGTAGATTTCATCTTCTCCTCCTCTCACTCTACCTCTCTCTTCCTTTTCCTACTTCCAGAGCTTCCTTAGAAGCATCTCTCACACGCTGCAAGGCAACTCAATCATTGCCCATAGAAATAAACTAATCATACCAGAATCCCTCGCCTACTTCTATATGAAAGCTCGGTTTTTTTTTTTTTGTCTAGCAGCCAGAACACATTGCAAGGAAAAAAAACAATGACCCAAAACTCTTAGCTCTATGCACTCACCCTCTAGCACAATATTTTCCTCTATCCACTATAGGTTGACGTGCTAAACCTCGCCGGAAACTCACTCTAATCTAAAAAAAATTCTCCTCTTATCTCTAAATGAAACAAAATTGGTCTCTTTAAACTTAACAAAAGGAATGAATTCTAGCAAGCGATGCTGGGTAGCACCCCTGGCATTCCATAGGGATCTGTGTATGTTAGAAAGACCACGTCTTTAGCTTTATCTCTCTCAACTCCCTTCCTACTCTCTCTCTTTTTACCAAGAGAGTGTGTATATTTATATAGATATAATAGGTGGGGAGGAGTACGAATTTGGGGGAAATAGTTTTGATAGTAAGGTGTTATTAGATTGATTACCGTGATTATTAACAGTATAGTCATTAAAAAATAAAGATTTATAAGATTGTTAATTTTAGAATATGAGATTAATAAAATAACATATAAACTACACTCATATTAATAATAAATATATATATAAAAGAGAGCTCTCCTTAAACCCTAGGAAATAAAAGAAGCCGGATCCAATATACCACCGAAACCTTTTTCAATGGCTCACAAAATGAGTATATACTTTCCTCATCAGCCCCCGAAGATATTATCATTAAACTTTATTATCTCTCCTTCAATGACAGCTAAATCTAGTGGGGGGTGTAGCGGTAGCCAATAGGGTGAGACCGGCAGTAACCCAATGGGTGTAGCTTTATTTTACTGTGCAAAGGGCCTTAGATAGATTTGATGGGCAGGACATCTACCCCTTCAGTCACTTCATACAGGACACTGCCACTCTGCAATCCAACTTATATCTGTTGTTTTTCCTTTCAACTTAAATACTGCTCTAATTTGGTTCACAGCTTTCGATTCGAAAACATATGCTTCCCCGGTGGGACAACGGCTCAGGCCCCATGCAGTCACCCTCCTGCTGTCACCATGCATTGCTCACAGCCCCATCTCCCACCGTTCATTTGGATAGAAAGAAGGCTTCTTATGTGGGCCATTGATGTGACCATTTCTGACTTTCTGCTTTATTCATCTGGCAGTATGATATTGGGGGGTGACTGTCGTCTGTGAGCGTGACTTTACTTTTTTATAAGACATTGGGTGAAATGGCAACTACTGACTTCTCTGGGGTTTTTTTAATAGCTAGACGCCTAGGTTGATTTAAAATTCAAAGGAAAAGGAGTTAAAAGAAGTTCAATCAGAGAAATTAGTTCCGACCAAAATTAAAAAAATATTCAAAATAAGCATTTTGTTCTTTTGAGTGGCAACTACCAAACCAGCTAATTTCCTCCTTGTACGGCACATTACATCATCATTTTTTTCCAGAATTTTAAAGATACAGACAATGCTTTGGATTAAAAACAAAGCTCGGGATATTTAAAAAAAATAAAAGGGATTAACGGTTTCATAGCTTCATGTTGAAGTGCTGGCAATAAAATCTCTTGAAACTATCGCTACGTTGTTATTATATTTTAAAAATATTTTTGAAAAAAAATAATTTAATTTAATTTTTTTAATATTTTTATATCAAAAATATTTTTTTAAAATAAAAAATATATATTTTTAAAAACAAAAATACATACAATAATATTTCCATTGAAAAAGAAAAGAAAAGAACTTAAGATGATGTAAGAAAACAAAACGCGATTGTCACGTGCCACGCTATGTAGAGCGCGTGGCGTAGCACTCTTTCTTTTTGGATTTGAATATAAATGAGAAGAGAACAGAAACTCCATTTGCTTTTTTAACGACTCTGGGTCATTCGGTGTGGAGGGGGGTATATTTAAAAGGAAAAAAGGAGGGTTTTGCTTCTTATCATCTCTGCTTCCAGGGGAAAAGGAGGGCGAGTGGGCCTGTGAAATATTTAAAAGATTCCGGGAGTGATGATCGGAGGCCCCCCGGGAACATAAAGTCGGAATTTTTATTTTATTTCCCGATGCTACATTTGATTATAACGGTATCCTTGCCAGAGATGATATGTTTATTGCTCTTTTATATATATATATATATATATATATATATATATATATTAAAAACGTAGTGCATGTGACACAATCACTTGTTTACAATATCTTTCGGCTAAGAGTTATAATTAACCAAATCAACAAGGATTCTAAACACAATGTTTTTTATCAGGTATTTCTACTTGTACTTGGATTTCAACTAACATTTAACAATCCATTTTTAAAAATCTCTTCAGCACTCACTTTTGAAATGAGTGACACTGCTGTTCGTGTAAAAACATTGGTTTTGCATCGGAGACATGTCAAGAATCTTGAGCTAGTAAAACAATGGTGTTACTGTAATCATGGACTACGCCCCTAGCAAAAACTTTCTTGTATTCGACGCTGTATTCTTGCTTGTAAACTTTAGCTATCGGTCATATTTAAGGGGTGTTCGGGAATGTTTTTTAAAAATATTTTTGAAAAAAATTAAAAAAAAAATATTTTATTTTTAAGTTTAAATTAATAAAATTTGGTGTTTTTATATATTTTGATGTATTGATGTCAAAAATAATTTTTTAAAAATAAAAAATATATAATTTTAATGTATTTTTGAATTAAAATCACTTTAAAAAACAACCGCAACCACACTCCCAAACAGGCACTTAATATTTGTTAACCTACCATTTTTTTTTTAATTTTGTTTTCATACACTCATTTTACACCAATGTTATTTTATATTTCTTAAAGCTTCATCAATTTTCAAATGTTGATTTTCTCAGTAACATCAATTTCACCATGCATAGATTTTTAAACTTTATTTATTTATCAGCATCTCTAAAAGTCATGAGATCATAATATGATAATAGAATAAAACAGGTAGGTGGATGATCAAACTAATCAATTCACTTTAGCAATCATGCCCAATTTATCGTCTTGAATTCTACATGCTTTATTTTTATATATAAACTCCATCCCCCCATTTCTGTGCTAGGTAAAATTATTTTTTATTTTGAAAAACAAATAGCAGATGGTACGAACAATATTCTTCCTAGTTAGGATTACTAAAAATCATCTAAGCTAAGGAGTACTAATCTATCTCAACTCATGTGATTATTACTCCCAAAATTTAAATACCATCAATTTTAATGATTTTTTTTTATTCAAGTGACAAGCAAGCTATCAAAATAAAGATATTTCATATAATTTTTCTATGAAATCATATTTTCAATCACAACTTATATTAAAATAGTTTAATATTCAAATTTGTAATGTTCATGCTTGTGATCCCCGAAGCATTAAATGTTGATTTGTCCACTATTTGGATTGTAAAAAGTTGAATGATTATTCTCGTGTCCTTTTCTTTTTATTTGGTAATTAGAAAATCGGTCTATCTTTAAAAAATTCATGTCAAAAATTATCATTATTGTTGCTTTTTTCCATGCTATTTGTCTCCCATACCACCTGTTTATGAAACAGAGAAAATATTATTAGATGAAACTCGTAAAACTTGTCTTTTTCTTATTTTATTGATTCAACTTTGACTCGTAAATTAGCAAGAAACTTTGCAACTCATCAATATCCATGGACTCCTCTATTGAGCAAGTAATAAAATTGATTTTTAGCAGCAGTGATCAAAGAATTCTCTCAATGACAATGACATCTTTTGTTTTACTGTCATGGATTCATATCTTTACTGATGACTGTGGTAATTTTAAGAAAATAATACGTGACCATTTTTTTTATAATCATCCCAAGCAACTTAGTTTAACTTTTTTTTTGCTCCATTTGAAAAACAAACGAATAAAAATATTTATTTTCAAATGTTTAATTTAGTCCTTTCAAGAACAGTGTAAAATTATTTTCTATAAAATTGCGCTCTGATTCAACGTTAAAATATTTAATGATAAATCAAGTAAATGACAACATGCAAACAAAGCAGACAACAACAAAACATAACTTGTAAGAATGTAAATAAACATCAATAAAATTCAATGATTAAAATGAAAATAGAAAAAAAAAACTTAGGGATGATTTGGGAAAACACTATTTATCTGCGGTAAATGAACAATGTTTTCCCAGATCTTTTAGTTTATTTGTTAATTTTAGGCTGAGCTATCATTTTCTTTTTATTGTGGTCAGTGAGGACATGGATATCCTATCTATACCTGTAAAAAAACAAAACAAATAGAAGTAGCTATCTATATTATGTTATCTAATTTCCTGAATGCTAGCTACATTGCGCTATTCCTGATGACCCGATCAAAATTTATATTTTCCTTAATTTTCTCGGCCGTTTACCCTTAAAATAGCCGTGAGCTCTCTCTCTCTCTCTCTCTCTCTCTCATATATATATATATATATTGGATTCCTGGTGTGTGTTTTGTCATTTCAGGGAGGTTCTTTTCGAGGTGGGGGTGTGTTTGCATGGAGATTTGCATGAAAGTTGTTTATGGAGACAGATATTCAAATGTGAATGATTCGGTTGGACCGTGAAAGGAGAGGAGGGAAAGGGAAGTACTAGGGAGTTGAGTGCGTGCACAGAGGTTGGAGGGATTCTTTTGATTATATAGTAATGATGAGTGAATCCATGAGCACTGGTTTGTTTGGGGGGAGAGAGAGAGAGGAGAGATCCAAGTTCATAATATTTTTAAGAAATCATTAACTTTCTAAACTCAGAGTCAATAGACCCGAAACGCCCAGTCTAAAAATATCACGCAATCTAATTCTCAATTAATTATATTGAAGGTATTTGAATTGAATGATGAAATCGAAACCACTAAGTTTTCTTACAAGAAAAAAAAAAGAAATTCAGATAATAAGAACCGCATTTGAAGAATATAATATCTTATAAAATGGGATTAAAAAAATAAATAATAACAGATAAAAATTTAACAAAAAACTCAATATACATTTTTTAAAAACAGGTATAATAAAATTACTTTTGAAAATAAAATACATTTAACTAAAAGCCAGAACCCTTTCCAGATTTTTATTTTTAAAAATACAATAAAATGATTAGATTACATTTATATAGATTTATACAATAAAATACAATCCAGATATGTAACTTTTTATTATTTTATCATGATTTTTTTAGTTATATTTAAGTTTATAAAGAAACAATTTGGTATTTTAATAAATATGAAATATTATTTAAGAACTAAAATTGGCTTGTACATGTAACGAGTAGGAAACACCTACACTCTTCAAGCGACGCTTGAAATGTCTCTCACACCGATCTTGACCGATAATTTTAAATGCTTCCCGATAATCTTTTCGGGATGATTAAACATGTGTACACAATGGAGCAATGATTGAGTTATGGTAAAGTGTTTTTGTTTTTGCTTTACCCCCCCCCCATCTCGGGTCTCACTGAGTTTATATTAATTTTTATTATCTTTTTATTAGTATTCATTTTGTTTTTTTATATCAAAAATACTCTAAATATACATATATAAAATATAAAATAAAAATTGTTAATCTGAAAATCAAATGATTTATGAGGGATTTGTAATTTATGAGTCTTATTGTTTTTTTGAAGAAAAAAAATATTAGAAATTATTTTTCCCCAGTAATATTAATGAAAAATATTTTTTTTTATATAAATATTAATAAAACAAATATTCGAAGGTGTTTCATATATATAAGGAAATCTATCCACAGAGGCTTAGCTCTTCTTTAAGGCTGAATCCATGAGAATGGAAGCCCAGGCCTCTTACATGTAACCATGGGTTTTTTTAACATTAAAATCTGGGTTGATCAACTTGTCCTTCCTGATTCTACAGTTAAAAAAAAAACAATTAATTATCCATCCACTGTAAAAGGCTGGTGCGTTGTCATCTTGATGGAAGGGAAAGATCAGAGGGGAAACATAGAATTGGAGAAAATAAAATTTGACCACCTGCAGGCATAAATTCTTTGTCAGAAATGCAGAACTTCCAAGCTACAGAGAGGGGAGGTTAAAGGACAAATACTATTAACAAAGACAAACAACAGTGGGAAACAGTTGCAAGACAAACCAGTGCCGAGTTTCGTTTTAATTTAATGAGGTCCAGGACATTCAAAACTTTTAATCTGTAAGGGAGGGAGCCCTGATTATAACACGATGAAGTGCTGGTGAAGGGATTGCTTAAAACCTGTTCCGGTCATCTGAATTTTTGTTTTTCGACGGAGAATTCAACAGAAGTGACTCTTCTCTAGCAACCATGCAAGCTCTAGCAATCCCTTTTTATAGTTTAGATTTCTGAAGAGAGCAGCACCATCCTTTTTTATCTGGGGGAGGTCAACCGAGCACACACATAATTACATCACGATACAGTATAACCAACCTGCAGCTACCAGTAATCTCGACAATAGAATATTTCAGTATATAAAATGAAATAATTCGTACTTGTTTGGGTATCTGACACGTACGAAGATAGAAATAATTAACATTTAAATACTATATATAATGCTTTGCTTCAGCAGACATGCATATAATAAGCCTCGAAGAGGTGAAGTGACTGGTTGAGTTTAGTTTTCCAACCTCTTTAATACAATCCTGAGGTCCAGTCCTTTCTTGAGGGAGAGAATTTAATGCAGTAAGAAACAGGATTCACGTGAGACCACAAAATCCAAAACAAGATCCTATAAAAGATCACAAGCAAGAGGCCAGCAGCCAATTAGCGTGGCCGGCAGAAAGAAAGTGGATCGTGAGATCACTGGAAAGGCTAGCTGGGTTGAGCAGCTGGGAAGGACAGTAAAAGCTGCAACTCTCTGCGCCAATCTGTTTCCTCTCGCTGTTGATAAAATGCTTTATTTACCCCATGCTTCCGAGAAAGAAAGAGAGCTTGAATGAAAGTTGCCCGATATAAAAAATCAAAATTAAACGAAAGGGAGGAAGAAAAGAAGAAGCGGGAGCAGAAGGAAAGAATGAGAGAGACCTCAACACTGACTCTCATTTAAGGCTCCTTTACATGCAACAAATGAGATTTAACCTCTTGCCTTCCAACCATGCATTTGCTGTTTGTCGCTATTCCATCCTCTCGATCTCTGCTAGGGATGAAATGTCAAAATCTAAGCCCATCTGTCAAGTCCCAATCACCTGAGATTCTCTTTCACACTTCCCCTCTCCTGTTTCCTCAAGGGAGGTTTCTTTTCTCACAGTCCAGGAACAGCTAGCTAGGCTTCGATCAGCAGGGTAAAATATAGGCCCGAACCCTGAGTAAGGTAGGGCTGGGCATTGAAATCTTTAAGCAAATCAGTAAAACAAGCCACCCATCCTAATTGCTCTTCAAAGAGCCAAGAATGAATTGTTTTTTCAGATCCTACGATTGAAAGAGGTCTGGGCACGAAATCAATCAAGAAGGTGCGTGGGCTCCCATTGAAACATCGATTTCGCAACATCCCTTATTACCAACAACTTGTGAACGACGGTCAGAATTGAATGTTTGTTGCTAAACGACGGTCCGTATTGCCTCTTTGCTTGTTGAGTGGACAATACAGTGAAGGATATTTCTTTTTATAGTATCATAGCTTAATAACACAGCCTAGGAATGTGACCAGGATGAGATCCCAAAGCTCTCACTTTAAGCCCTTTCACATGCAGGGTATCTGTGTACTTCCATTTCCCGCTGCCCTGCGTAACAAGAAGACAAACCGGTTTGAGATTGTTATTAGAAATTATTTTTATTTAAAAATATATTAAGATAATAGTGTTTATAAATGATTTAAAAACATTTTAAAATATAAAAATAATTTTTAAAATATATATATATTTTTTGAAACTGTGCTAAAACTTGAAGTAACAAGACCATCTCTAAATTATAGGCTCGGGAGTTGTGCCTCGTCTGCTTCGTGCTGATCCAACACAGACCTGCAGGCAGTAAAACGAGCCCAGTTTGGATTCTTATCCGGTTCATAACCAGAGCTCGAAATTTGTATGAAATCCTTGTTGGTCTTGAACCAGGAACGACTACAGAATAAGTTTTCTATTTTTTTTTCTCTTTTTCAGTCTCATATATAAATATATGTATATATTATTTTAATATATTTTAAACAAAAAATTATTTAAAAAATTATTTCTAGATCAATGATAGCATAACTAAGATTTTAATTGATCAGCTCAATCAATTAAAATTTTAAAAATTTACGCTCACGAGAATAAAGCAATTAGCACAAATCTTAAAAATAAAATAATAAGAAAATAAAATCACAGGAATATCAATAAAATATTCATCCGTGTAATAATCTGGAAGAACCTTCGAAATATATATATTGAACTAGCCACTGCTCCCGCGTCTCATCGCGGATGTCACCATACTTTTTTACTGCAAAAAATATTAATTGTGTGTTTTTTGGTTATAATATAAATTTAGTCAAAATAATAAATTTGTGTAGAATTCATATGAAATGCAAGTTTTTTATAAAATATATAAATTTTAAATCGATATAAATTTATTTGTTTAATAGATTTTAATGAAATAACCAGCATAAAATTATTATCATCATTAAAAAAACAAGAATATTCGGATATTTGAATTATTGAATTCATTGTATTAAGATTAGTTCATTTTATAATTCAATTTAAATCACATTTAAAAAAATATATAAATTTTGAAAAGACCTACGATAATTAAATAACAAATAAGTAGTTAATTTTCTATTCACAAAAGACGAAAACATAAATTGAAAATTCATCCCTACATTATCATCATTTTCATTACTATAACAGTTCAAATTATTATCAACATTACTGCCCAAACAATTAAAATAATTAAATTACCCAAAAAATCAAAATCAAAACATTTTAACAATAAAACAATAAAATCATAAAATTATCTTATCCGAAAAATAGATAAAATAAAAGAAAACACAAAAAAAGAACAAAGGAGCAATATGAACTTTAAAATTATCACCAACATAAATTAAAATTTCAGAAAGGAGCCAAATAAAAATAAAACTCCGATAAAAAATGAATTGAAAAAATAATAATCTAAAAGCATGAATGAATAAATACGGACAGAAAACAAACATTATATTTTTTTAATGTTTTTAGATCATTTTCATTTCATGTGTTGAAGTTAAAAATAATTTAATTTTGTTTTATAATTTTAATATATTTTTAAATAAAAAATATATTTTTTAAAAATCAATCACATTTCCAAGCAAAATAAAAATTATATTAAAGCAAAATCAGAAACTGCCGAGAGTGGGATTCGAACACCCGACCTTTTTAATAATCAAGCGCACCTTTGCCAACTCGATTACCCGAACTTTTCGTTAATCTTTAACGAAAATATGTATTCATAGTATTTAGTTTTTGTGGATGCAAAATCAGAAACTGCTGGGGTGGGATTCAAACCCACGCTCTTTCTAATAATCTCTCGCGCCTTAGCCAACTCGACTACCTGATCATCTCGTTCATTGTTAACGATAATATATATTAATAGTATGTTTTACCGTGGATAAGCACAATAAAAACGGTTGTTAACAACAATGTATATTAATAATATATTTTACTGTGGATAAACACATTAAAACCGGGGGCACGTTTTATATTTTAGTTAATGTTGCTGTCCTTTTTTTTTTTAGACTCCGCTACTCCTAAGAATATAACTTTAAAATTTAATAAGTTTTGTGCGACGTTGCGCCGCTGACAACTGCTCTATTCTTCATTTATTTTCTCAGATAATATGTAGAAACATTTTTGCAGCTGTTTTATTTTATATTAAAAAAATAATTGATATATCCCATCGGTGTGATGTAGTGCCTGTTTGACAAAACACCGGCTTATCTTTTTTATATTATATGTTAATGTATTAATATTAAAAATAAATAAAAAATATTATTTATTTTCTTTTTGAATAATTTGTTTTTTGTAAAAACACGTTGTTACACAGCACCAGATTGAAAAACGTTTTTAAAAAAAATTAATTTTTTTATGGTAATTTTAGATTGATATTCTAATGCTAAAAATAATTTTAAAAAAATAAAAAAAAATATTATTTTAATATATTTAATAAACGATCGGATACTTTTGCTTTGTGAAATGTCCAATCAGACAGCACCGCATATAATTTGAGAAAAATCCTATACTGATTTGCCTGTTTGGAAACCCGGGGATCCACGATCTCATGTCTTGATAAACAACGAAATTTCTCACAGCAAATGACAGACCCCTAAACCAAGACGCGGGATGTTTCAACTTTATCGCGTGTTGTCTTGAATTAGATGTGCCTGAAACGACAGCCGATGGACAGGTTCTAGTCTCTGGCTAACCAGAATTTCATGGTTGTTTTGGCTGGAGAAGGAATAAAAGTTGAAGTGCATGCCCGACAAGCATCACGAAGTGCAACAGAAGAGTCAGAGAAACTACATTTCAGAGGGAAACAGAAATGATCCTCTGAGGGAGAACGGAGGGCTAGAAGGAGTCAACGTTTAGATTTCGGGGGGGGAAAGTGGGGGTCGTTCGTAGATTTATAACACTCTTGGGCCTATCATGAGCGGCCCGGTGTTACAAACCTTCGACCCATAGAAAAACGAAACATAAAAATCCTCTTGCTCATAGTCGTTTTGGGTATGAATCACGAGGTGTTCCTGGGCGGGCCCCAGCTAGGGGAGTCATCTTTAAGCCATATCCATAACCCTGGGTCGGCCCATAAGGAGTAAAGTGCTAGCTAAAATAGTGACTCCATACAAGAGTAAAATTCGAACCCCAGATCTCTCTCAAGAGAATGAGAGTGTTAAACCACTCACACCAACCAGATTTGGTTCTCTAGCTCATAGTTGAACAAAGACACAAATTCTTAACCACAAAGTTCCAGTCAATTCCTCAACATTCATTCCGTCCCAATTCAGAGTGACCAAAATTCAGTCCAAAGGCCACTAATATTGTGTAAAATTGTAGAATTAATGGTTCAAGAATGAATTTCAAAATGTTAACCGTAGTTAACCAGGAAATTAGTTTCACCATGATAGATCCCGAACGCCCGGAAGCCAAATCCAAGATATCTGAATGTGTCGACAGAAGAACAAGAAAGAGCTGGTCAGACCGATGTTAGTATTGGAGCTGGAGCTCTGCAACCGGAAGGAAATTATGAACCCGATGCTTTTGTTTAGGCGCAGGGCTGGGAAATAATGTTGAGTTTGTTAAGGTGCTGGTTAAGATTATTTAGAAAGTAGTTGGATGATTTCTTTAAATAAGTCTTGCTGACAAGTAGTTTGAGTAGGGGATTAATTGTAGCCTGTCAACTGATCTCCAGCCTAAATTGGAGAGTTCCATTGCAATCTACTATTTAAGTTATTCTGGGTCCCAACATTTCTGGTATCAGAGCCTAGTTATGGCCGCTAGCAAGGAGAGACTTGACAGGTTGGAGTTTGAGTTGTTGCAGCAGATACGTAATGGATTGATGCGATCAGTTGCGGAGATGGGGGAGACACGAGCTCAAATACGAGGGATGGAGGCCTGATTAAAAGAGATCTTTCACTCCTTATCAGGTTTCCATCTTTCTCGGGAAAAACCTTCCCAGAATTATGGTGAGCAGGGATCTGCTTCTCGAGGAGGGTACGATAGAGAAGAGGGGTTCCACCAGCTTAACCACTCGCGATTCACCAAGATGGAAACAGGTTGTTTGAAAAGGAGATCATAGCTTTGTACAGAGTTGCACCTCCACAGCGCCTTCTCCCAGCACCACCACTTCCAGCAGCACCTGTGGCTCCAAAACAGGTGGTTGGCTCTCCAGTTAAGCGCTGTCCTCGTCGTAGTCCTTTTTCCTCGCTAGATTTACTAGTCAAGAAAACGGATGGCTTAAGACGTTTCTGGACAAATTATAAGCATTAAACGAAGCTACGATCATGGCTTATAAATTAGAGTTTCCAGGGAATTCCAAGGTTCATCCTGTGTTCCATCGTTCCATATATCCTGCCTCGAGAAACGCATAGGAGAAGGGGAGGTTTCTACGTAGCACAGCTCCACCAGTTTATGAAGATGGGTTGGTGGAGTTTGAAACCATAAATGTCAAGGATCATAGGTGGGTGAAGCAAAGGAACCGGCTTGAAGTTGAGGTACTAATTCAATGGAGATATCTGCCTACAAGGAAGCTACGTGGGAATCAGTTCAACGGATGGAGAATCAATTTCCATGTCTTGACCTCGAGACCAAAGTCAAAGTCTTGGAGGCGACAAATGATAGATCCCGAAGACTCGGGAAGCCAAATCCAAGATACATGAATGTGTTGACAGCAGAACAGGGAAGAGCAAGTCAAGGGGATGTTAACGTTGGAGTTGGAGCTATTCAACAGGAAGGAAGTTATGAACCAGGTGCTTGTCTTTAGGAGCAGGGTTGGGAAATGTTGTTGAGCTTGTTTAGGGGCTAGTTAGATTATTTAGGAGACAGTCGTTGGGTGATTTCTTCAATTAAGTCTTGATGACAAGTAATTTCAGTAGGGAATTATTTGAAATTACGGTATTATCTCCGGCCCAAATTGGAGAGTTCTATTACAATCTATTATTTTAGTGTGAGTCAGTTATTCTAGGTCCCCCCAATACACCATCACTGGATCAAACATCATATCCACAAAAATACATCATTTAACAGAAATATGAAATGGTATAAGGTATTATTGATATAGACCTATAAACAGTACTCTAGATTTCCACAAGGCCATCAAACATGGACACTATAAATGGCAACTTCGGAACATGCCTCGACAGTACTACTTTCCCATTTCAACAATTAATTATCGGAAGAACTTTAAATTAACAACAAATAATTATTATATTTGTTTTTCAAAAAAAAAAAATTGCTGCAGCAGACTTTGGTATTAATGAATCTAGAAAATTACAGTATTATTCCATTCTATATACCCTCTCGACTTATACAGAGGAAACCAGTATATTCAGATTTAAGAACGCTTTAGTATTGAAATTCAAGTTATAACAATCACAAACTGACATCTAATCAGGATTTTTTCATACCTGTTACAATGGTGGCTGGTAAGTACAATGACACAGCGAATTCAAAAACTGAATAGCCACAAATTGACATCTAATCAGGATTTTTTTTTTCATACCTGTTACAATGGTGGCTGATAAGTACAATGACAACGAATTCAAAAACTGAAAAGCGATGATGTCTTCTGACTTGTGAGAGAAAAAACCCTCCAAATCACTTCACATCTGAATGGCCACATTGCCAGCCACGTTGTCACCACCTTCGTACCAATGATGTGAGCAACTACAAAGATTAACGCACAATTCTCCATTAGCAATCAGTATCACATTATATTAGAATAAGGGGAGGAATCCAATTTCAATCTGTAAAGAAGAGAAAAATGCTAATATATTTTGGCAAATCATTCAGCATACAAGGATGAGATATGTACCTATTTTTAATTGGAAAGTCCTTCTGATCATTTTAAAAAAGAAGGAAAGAAAGAAAGGGTGTAAAATGGAAAATTCCCGTTCCTTTTCCTTCCAAGAGTAGTCCAAGAGAATGGAAGAAGAACGAGAAGGAAAAGGGGAAGACCCTCCCAGGTAGGTTGTGGTTACTGTGCTGTTACATGGTGAAAACTACATGTTGACCCCCATGCCTCCTAACCAACTGACAACACATGCCTGTATCCAAATGTCGATCTCTTTTAAAAAAAAGTGAATCAACCCCAATTCTCAATTTCTATCTACACATTGCTCAACTCAGAAGCGAAAGTTCAGGGAACCAGTATTTAGGTATGGAATGCTTCCGAGGCATTGTGGTTCCGGAAAAAGAGCAGTACAATAAAGAGATCCTCCAAAGTAGTAGTTATGGCGTTCAAGGAACAATCAGAGCAAAAAGCTATGGCTTCAAGAATTCAGAGATTAAAAAAAAATTATAAAAAAAAACCTCAAATAGTTCAAATGGGCTGCCACGCCGGTATACATCATTCTTCTTATTCTCATCATTGGAGAGAACACTGGATAATAGCATCCTCCATCCAATAAGTAAAACACCTGTGCTTCCCATAGTTACTAAGATAAAGGTAGAAGGTGGAACGTGACCTGATGATACTGCCCTTATAATCAATCCTAGCTGCCAATCAAGTAAATGAAAGAAAACAGTTCAGCCAGCCATTCTTTTCCGTGCCTGCTTGACAAATACCAATATAGTTGCAATAATACCTTATGTAATTCAATAGTTTTCAGCCATGGAAGTCAATAAAGTAGTGAGCTATGTAAAGGTAATTGAAATGAATATTATTGAGAAGGAAAGAGCCTGTTCAGATATGACAAAACTCTAGACAACTTTGCAGCACAATCAAGGACGATCAAATTGGACATTTTAGAAAGAACATTAATAGAAATGTAAACCCTTTAAAACTGTCGTATAATGAATTATCTAGGAAGACATATACCGAGCAGTTTGAGATCACTAGGCTCTCACTACTTGCATGAGACATGGAACAGGTTAGAAATGCAGTTTAAACTGGTAAGTGAGAGGTACGATTGTACCAGAAAAGGGTTGCTGCAGACATATATTCCACTGATTTACTTATTTTAACATCAACTCATCTAAACCTCAGTCACCAATGATTGACTTCTCTTTATTAGATGTACAACTGAGACATGGAACCGTGGCATGTTTGATGGTGCAATCATGTTCCACAATCAACACGGACAATAAAGAAGAACATGTTGGCTATCTAGGAAAGAACCATTAACAAAATCAAAACCCTTTATATATCAAATGCTCTAGCAAGACCTCTACTGAGCATTTTGTCACTAGGCTCTCAGTACTTGATGAGACATAAAACAGATCAGAAATGCAATCGAGCCCTGTCACATGAGAAGAACAGTTTTACAATATAAAACCTGATACAGAATAAAATTGCACTGAATGCATGATTGTCACATCAACTCGACTAAACATTAGTCAAATGGATGTTTTCAAAAATGCAATTATTGACGTTGCTTCATTAAATGTACAATGGGCAACATGAGGAATATCAATTGCCCCTTACTTAGGACATTCCCTGCCTTCATAATACTCCTACTTATAGAGCATAGCCTCTAAGTCAATTAGAAATAGACCAATAAGTCTCACAATTTAGAGAGCCTCCATCAATTAACAATAGACCAAAAAGTCTCACAATTTAGAGAAGGGCAGCTGCTTAATAAAGAGTTCTCCAAAGTTGAAACTCTATATCAGAAAACACTATTGGACACACTCCATTGCAGACATTGCTGGAATCTAATTTGTAAGCAACACATTCAATCCTGCACCTGCTAAAGTCTAGTGTGCAAACTCCTTTGATCATCTAGATAACATGTGCAAAACAATGAACAAGCAACTCCATTCCAAAGCCAGGAGACCTTAATTGATGAGAATCATCAAGCAACAACACATGATCCAATAGAGGTGCAAATTGAGCCCATTACAAGGTCATGGGCCAAAAAGATTAAAGAGACACTCAATGTGCTTATTCAAGATATTTGGATCAAGTTAAGCTTTCAGACTTCAACAAGGGATGATCAATGTCTAATTAATGTAAATCCACACGGGAAAAGGAGTTGGGGAAGTAACAAGGAGGGGTGATTTGGGCTTGGTTTGCAAATTCCTTCAAGAGTCGGACTAATTTAAAGTTGGATGTTTACACTAATAAACATAATTTTTTATTTGACCATTGGATCAAGCTAAAATTTTATTTGAAGATTCCAAAAATCTTGTTTTGACTAGGAGGAGAAACCATGAGAGGCCTTTTGACACTTGGAATAGGATGAATGCAATTACAAGAAAAAAGATTTGTTTTGGGATACCATTACCAGGATTTAAATGAGAGGTTGCAAAGTATGACTTAGGGGTCTGAGTGTATAGTACTACTATAAAGAGATGGAAGTCTCTAGGTTTCTAAATGGATTGAACCATGAGATCGCAAACGTAATGGAGTTGCAACATTATATGGAGTTAGAAAATATGGTGTATCTAGCTATGAGGACGGAACGGTAACTCAAACAAAATGGAAGTTATGCAACAAGTATTAATTTCATAATAATATATTGAGTGTGGGATTTGCTCATCCTTTAGGTTCTTCATTTAACTCTTCTTGGACTTATCACAAATCAATTGTCTTTATAGCATTCTTTCTATACTTCTAGTTCATGATTCATTATAATCATAAGGTTAGGGTCTTTTTCATCAAATAATTTTGATGCCTTGATTCAGATAATCATTATGTCGGGTTTTTTTTTATCATAATTTGATTTTAGGTTTTTTTTTTGTGTGTGTGGGTTCAAAGGTTCTTACCCTCCAGGTTCGCATTATTATCTCCTTTTCTTTCTTGTCCATTAAAGCACAAATATGATGATGCCTAATAAATCAGAGTTGTTAACTAAGGGTAAAGTTCAGTCACCCCTCCACTGAGATTTATATGAATATGTGAAGTCATGAATAATAAACATGGCATGGGACATATGGGAAGACAAAGTTACTGCCAAAAATTAGAAGTATGGGCAAACTTTAAGATGACACGAAATGCCCAGGTTATGAGTTTTTACCATTATATGTATTTAAGATAAGTCCACGGGCAAAATCTAAGATGCTAAATAAGAAAGAAAAACGCAGTATGTGACAGACATTAATTAAATTTCATGATCAGAAGAGGCCAATAAGCATAATGTGAACCACCAAAAAGATCATACTATCAGGAAGATAATTATATCAAGAGAGGGAGATGTGTGCATAAAATAATACGATGGCATATAGCTATGCCATAAAATCAAGCATTTCAAAAGGAGACAAATTGAGTAAGTTTAATTCATGTCCAGACAAGGAGTTCAGGGATATTGTTATCTCAAATTAGCATCTGCACTCGCGAAATCCTCCTAATAACAATAGAAAATAAATAGACAGCACCTCCTAGCAGAAAATGAAACTTACAGTGATCCCCGTAGCCCATGATTTGGTAGCGGCAATAACAGCTTTAGACAGACCATTCATTCCACGACCATCATCACCATAACCCCCAAGGAAGTAAGCACCCAAAAACCATCCTGCTCATCATTAACCCACATTAACTCCCTTTGAGAAATTGAATTTAAACTTTAGACTGAAAAGAAAAACATGCAAATACATTTTTTATTAAAAAAATAGACATGCGTACCAGCAATAAAAGGATCAGCAGTGCGTAGTGTCTCGAAGTCAAAAACAGAGAAACCATGGCCAAACCTGCCAATTGCAGAGAACAAGAGCAAAGCTAACACGTCCCCACCAGCCAGCAAAGCCACACGACTGTCACATAGCATTAGAAACGTTAAATGAAAAGGAAAAGGCCTGTAAAAATCTGTAAATAAAAAGGACGAAAATTACCCCCATTTTTCAAGACGCCCAGAAGAAGTGGGTTTCTCGAACTGAATGACACCTTCTAAAGGAACATCCTCTTGGCCCACAAAAACAGTGTCGTTAGGCGTTGAAGGAGAGGGGTTTGGATTGTTGGTAGAGAGGGATTGCTTGGTTGCAGAAGTGGAGTCTAAACCTCCTTCGGGTTTGGCAAGAGTGAGGGGAAAGGTTGATTGTTTTCTGGAATTGAATTTGGGTTTGGTAGAGTTCAAGAATAATGGTGGATTTTGGTGGGCGAATTTGAGTGGAGTGCGTCTTTTGGCCGATAAAGCTCCTCTTGGAGCTTGGCTTAGCAGCAACATTTTTCTGTTTTCTTTTTTTCTTTTTTTTGGTTAACTGTCCTTGCGTTGAAGGAAAAGAAAAGAAAAGAATCTATCTAATTTCGGTATTTCTCACCATACGTTGCTCACGTGGAAGGAGAAGAAAGAAATAAATTAAATTGTTAAAAGAAGAAGTTATCGGAACCCTGGACCCATAATATTATTATATTAATAATTAATAAAAAAATAAACAATTCTCAGCAAATTACTATGCAGAAGAGCACATATTATTATTTATAATAGTATAATTATAAATTTATCCTTGAATAAAAAACTATTAAATTAAGTTTTGGAGCAAAGTTATAGTCTTAAAATACAAGAATTTAATGTCTCTCACTCAGGTAGGTGTGTTATAATCATTTTATTTATTTTTAAAATAGTATAATTATTTTGATGAATAAAACAATATAACCCTCTTGTATATTTTTTTTTTAAAATCATATTACGTTGATAAAATTGTAAATTTAGAGTTTGCTCAACTGAATTATAGTAATTTACATATATTAATATGATATGTTTAAACAAAATCCATTGGTGTGTGCAACGCACCAGCGGTGGATAACCACTCATTTTATTTGGCAATGTGTTTTGAAAATAATTTAAAAAGAATTGATTTTTTTTAAATTAAAAAAAATAATGTTTTTAAATATTTTCTGTTAAAATTAATTTTAAAAAATAAAAAATATTTTAAAAAATAACTTAAAACAACAATAACAATTTCCCAAACAAGCCGTGAATCATTCAAATGATGCTTAATAAATCATAAGGCCATCAAACACTGTCTCTCTCTTAAGGTGTCATTCGGAGGGTCTCGGCTCGCCAGCCCAATAAAACAACACATGTTAATCTATCATGACCAAGTTTAAATTACTAATTAGTCATGGCTAAATTTATTAGGGAAATGATCGGATCTCAAGATTCAACAATGAAATTGCTCTTAAATCAATCATGAGAAATTATCCATTAAAAAATAATATAAACTAAAATATGATGAGTTCATTCCCTATTGTTACAAAAACTATATATTTTTAATCTTTTATTCTCAACTTCCCTAGCAACTCAGTGGCTCAACCATCTCTATTGGTGATATATTGAATTGTTCAGATCACAGGATTTTTATTTCAATAAATTATTTACCCGTCAATTTTTCGGATATGAAGGAAAGCTTAGAGCCATGGAAATATAGATCACAAAGGTAGGCCAAAGCTAATCACATACTTTTCTCGTACCATCCAACAAGCACAAGAATCTAAAGAAAAGTAATGATTGTCCAGCAAATCCATACACCTATTACCCCTGTAATTATAAATATGATTTTAAAAACACTTCAACAGTGAAAAAGCAAAGTATTTGCAGTATCCTATTTTCCATTACTCTTTTAAGATATGGATGACTGTCAGACATTCAAGAAAACGCTGTGTACACTTCATAGTTATGCTTCATTAGTCGAGCAAGCCTCTTTACGATAAGCAAAAACTCCTTGGTCAAGCAAGCTTGATGACACCCTAGCAGCAGTACCACCAAAATAAATTCTCAACGCACGATCAGTGTTGAGTTTGCCCGAGTTTCCGTTGATGGTTCCACTCTACTAATCATTGCTCCAGAGATCTTCTCCAGCTTAGAACCAGCCATATCAATACCTCCAACCCGACCGAAGATTTCTTTTAAAACATTCAAGTGGACTTGAAATATAAGATATTAGACGTGTCAAGGTTTCTTTGCCGCGAGTACACCGTCTTCTCTCGCCATCAGCAGAGACGGGGACCAAAGCACAATAAAAATGAACAGTAGGGGTTAAATTTAAATTAAAAAAAAAAAACTAGTAAAGGATCAGGCTAAATATTACAAAATAACCTTACCGTCCACAAATGTTTGATAATAATAATAATTACATTACAAACTACAAAAGACATACCAAAAAACAGAAAGTAAAAACGAATAGTTCACATAAAAAGCATATGTTAGGAGGGGTGTGAAATGCAGGGACAGATGTTGAATTTAAATGCATTTATGTTAGGAGGACAGAATCATTTATTTACAAATGACTGGGAGTAGAGAGACATGGCAAGCAAGATGCTTGTGGCGTAAAGTTCACACAAAAGAAATGGACATCTAAACGGTGGTGGTTAAATTTGTCCTAGTCAATCAGTGAATAATTGCTAAACATCGATGTCCGCGGAATATGTGCAACAGATCAGGTAGAATTATCTACAGGTAAAGCTTTCAACTGCCCATCAAGATTCAAGACCTCCTCTATTCTGTTAACTTAGAGCACAGACACCACTACCTTCCAAACATAAAGCTTCAACTTCCATGGTTGCCCTCTTCACTCTTAGTTGCTGTTGCATCAGATGGAACATGTCCATTGCTGCCACGAACCAGATTCTTCACCATTCACACCAACCTCAACAATCCGATTATGCCTGCCAATTTCCATGCCCCCGATGCTACTCATCTCATGTGCATAAGCGGGATAAAGACAGGCATTGCTGTAAGGAAACAGTCCAGCTCCAAGCATGGGGGTCATTGGTGCGACCTCCAAACCAGGTCTTCCATATCCTACCATAGGGTATACACTCCCATAGAAACTCATTCCATAAAAATGACCACGAACATCATTATACATCGGGAAAGAGGTATAACATGGGTCATATCCTTGACCATAGAAAGGGTGATTTCCAAGCCGATGACCATTACCAACAAACCCATTTGAACCACCCCTAACAATATGACCATTAATTCTATCTTTGGGCACGGCCTTCTTCACCTCCACTTTCTTACCATTCAGCTCATGAGAACCGTTCAGCAAAACCTTGTCAACGGATTCCTCAGAATCAAAGGTGACAAACCCGAAACCCCTTGGCCTGTTGGTTAAACTATCTTGCATCACAACTACATCTACGGTCCTGCCAAACTGTTCAAAGTAATTTTTAAACTGTTCTTCAGTTACACTGGATGCTAAACCTCCCACAAAGATCTTCTTAGTCCTATTGTTTTCAGCGCTGATACTATTATCACTATTCTTACCCAACCCGTTGCTAGCTTCCTGGTTACCATGGGGGTGGTGTTGCCGCTGCTGCTGGTAGTGGTGTTTTTCAATTTTAGGTATTGCTTTCTTCACTTCTACCTGAAAAAAACAAAAAAAAAAAAACTCATCAACGAAATAAACAGTCGAGAAACACAAACAATAAATGCGCCCTTGAGTGTTTTAAATGGAGAATAATATCCAGGATTCAAATTAAAATTTCATGCACAGAATAAATAAAAAATACCACAATTATATTCTGTTTCCACTTCTATTGAAACAAAGAAGATGTAAATTAATAATTAAACATTAAACACTTCATTAAGACTAGTGATAAATCAAGAGCCAAAAACTGACCGTTCTCCCAAGAATAACATGATTATCTTGAAGAGCCCTAGTAGCAGAAGAAGGATCTGAGAAAACAACAAAACCAAATCCTCTAGGAAAGTTAGAGATTTTGTCCTTAGCAATAAGAGAATGCGAAACGACACCGTACTTGCTGAAGTAAGTTCTTAGAGTTTCTTCGCTTGTCTCGCGAGATATGCCTCCCACAAAAAGCTTCGCCTCGTCAATATTCATCTTCAATTACAGGATCAAACCGGAATTTCCAAAAAAACCCAAATTGGGAACATAAACCCTAGAAATTTTGGATTCTAGGGTTTCTGAAACTCGCACCTGTTTCGACTCTCGACTCTCCGACTTTTTTTCTTCTTCTTCTTCTTCTTTTTTTTTAAAAAAAGAACCTTTTACCGGATAGGATAAGCTTTGAGTGGGCTTGAAAGTAATCCAGATTAGAAAGGAGTAGATACTGAGCAAGGAATTTGCTTTGCACCACTAGTCTCGACCGACTACTTCAAACTCTGTAACAGACCAGCCCAATACCACACATTAGGTCCATGTTGTTAAATATCTGTTAAAAATGTGGTTGCTGTTTTTACGATCCAGATCAACATCGTTGCTTGAAACACAATTTTACCTTATGTATTATGATGGAATGTGTTTCATAGCCCAAGTAACATAAGCCCACATACAAAGAAGGTCCCTAGAAGCCCAATCGTAATCACTAGTTATGCAGTCAGCTTCCCTTTGGTCCACGTGGAGTGCAGAAAGCAAGCTGCGCACCACCTGATCAAAGGCCCGGGTCATAATTGAGCTAGCTCACCCCATTTCAAGTTTATCTTCGTAAAACCCAGCCCGGTCATGGATCAGATCAGCAACCAGTAGAGATAAGCAGCGTGCATTCGGACCAGCCTCGGGGAATTGCGATCCACGGATCAATTTAAAATATCAGCTTCCGTTTGCAAGAACTTTTCTCGCAGCAATGCCTTTGTTCAACGTGTAGCAAAAAGATTTACCCCTCACACCAACTACCCAGCAGCCCATCTTCCTCCCAAAATCCTACGAGGAAAGAAAGCCATCATAGAAACTAGAGTCAAAATTATACTAGACAAACACAATTCCATGGTAGAAATAACGAGCCTTAAAAGGACCTGCCTAGAAAATTGGCAATCGTCCTACAAGCCATCTACATTCTTTCTAAACAATCCAAGTCCCAGATAAATACATATAATAAAATCTAGAAAGAAGAAATATAACAGGCTGATTAAGAACTTTAAAAAACAAATTTTCATAATCTGGCATCAGCTGATGACTTCTTAATTGGCAGGTCAGAGAGTGACAAGGCAGGCAACGATGAAGAGAATGCACGATAGTAGATCGAAGGCCGTTGCAGAGATTGCCAACTTCATTGATCTTGTTCTCTGTTCCTGGGCTGCTTCCAGCACTACTATTTGAAAGGACGAAAAGGCAGACTTTTGTAAGCCCCGGTCGGAGATGAGCCTGCCCGAGAACTGTTAATCGGTATCAGCTGATGACTTCTTAACTGGCAGGTCTGAGAGTTACAAGGCAGGCAATGATGAAGAATGCACGATAGTAGATCCAAGGTCATTGCAGAGATTGCCTCCATTGGTCTTGTTCTCTGCTCTTGGGCTGCTTCCAGCACTGCTATTTGAAAGAGAGGTGAAGGCAGACTTTTGTAAGACCCCGGTTGGAGATGAGCCTGCCCTAGGACTGTTATCACATCTCTCTGTCACCAGGTTGAGCGATGATGAATTCTTGCATTCTGCTGTTGCATTATTATTGGTGTTGTGCAAAACCTCCCCAAGCGGACCACCCATTGAAGTTTCCCAAGAAATGGGAATCCAATTCGCTTGCCTTTGGTTTGGTTCGGTGGCGATACTACCGACTCCCACTCCCAGTCCCATCTGTATTGGATCAAATTCACGAGATAATCTCAGCGGGGGGAGAGTGGTCTTTTCATTGTTTGGAGATGAAGTGGATGGCATAAAGTCTGCAGGAGCCATGGGGGTTGAAATTGAAAGCTGGGTTCTCTCATATTGCAGATCAGGTTCAGGCCAAGAAACAGCAGCGCGATCAGAATGGCTTTTAGGCCAATCATCCATGAATTGGCGGAGGGAGTGCTGTGAAACAGATTCCTGGTCAGTAAGGTTCTGAGACAAACCAAAATTTCTACAACTCATCAAGGATGAGCTTTTCTGTGAATGGTTGAGGGAGTCAGAGGTGACAAGTGCAAACTCATTTCTCAGGGATTCACCGTAAGACTTCAGTTGTTTTGATATGAAGAATGGAGTTTCTTTGGATTGCAGGTCAATGCTGGATGGTAGCATGGATAAGCCCGATGCATCTTGCATTCTCTCACCTACATTCTCTGTAGTAAGTAACACCCTGCTAGTCATCCGTGAAAAGAAACCATTAATTACTTTCAAACAACCATTTTGGGTATAAAAGAAATAGCCCCTTAATATGACATCAACGAATTCCTCAGAAGCGACTCAAAATCGTTTTTTAACTAAAAAGAAAAAAATGAAAAATGAAACCCCCTTTTACAGGATGGAATAGATTCCAAACTGACTGCATTGCCGGAAAGATCAAACGAGGTTTAAAACCATCTTGCTTTTACCTGCTGAGCGTATCGGTGGCAGAAATATTAGATGAACTGGCAGGTTGCTGCTGGTTATGCACAGTAGTGTGGCTGTCAGACACAGCGCTGCAAAGCCCCACCACTGATGCTGATGCAGAAGAGAAAGTGCCATTGGGCATTGTCTTTATAGTGGTGGTGGCCGCAGCGGAATGGCCTGACTGGCCTTCCACAGGCTTTCTTGAACGATGGCGGCCCCTGTTCATGTGCCGCTCACAATATTTCTGTTCGGCAACTGCGTCTCTTGAGCACCGCCATTTCTTCCCATCTGTTCTTCGACACCGTCCTGGCTCCGGATCAGTGTTGCTGGAGAAACCCATATGGAAAGTACCCCATTGCACTGTATTTGCACATTACACAAGAAAAATGGAACAAATGTCAGTAAAAGAATTGATATTTGATTCCTGGCTAATCTGCGCGACGCAAATTCTTGGCAGATTAGTGTAGCACTTTCGTGCAAACTACTTTCGAGTGAAAGAAATCGAGAACAGGAATTATAGCTGAATTTTGGGGGTTGCAAGACTGTTTAGGTGGAGTTATTACTTCTCAGGGACTATTAACTTAATTAAGGTGCGAGGGGTTCCAACGAAAATGATCCATTAATTACCGCAGGATTAATACTCCGCGGAAAGGAAAAGGAAACCCGTCTTGCACAAACGATCCCTTCTCCACACAGAAAAAAGAAACACTGACGCCCACCTAGACGGGCTCAAAGGCATGTATGGCTACTTTGTACATCAAGATAGTCACTGAACCATTTAGAGGGGGGGGGGGAATCTGGTGGACAAAAAGGCAAAAAAACCTTAGAGATCTGTTTTTTCTGGAGGAAGAGACAAAGCTAGCTTACATGAACTGGGCTTGAAAAGTCCACCAGAAAAGCTTGAAAAACCAACAGAGTCAAGAGCATTCCTAATGGGGATGAGCAGATTAGATGGTATAGGCACATTTGCAGTTATGTATTTGTAGATCAAGGCCTGATGTTCAAGCTCCGTCCATTGTGATTGAGTGAATGGCCATCCAGTCTCAGACAAAACCCCATGCATGCTGGCAGCATTGGAGATTCCAGGGTTGTAACCTGAAAAAAAACACAGATAAGATTAAACTATGTAGAAAATGCAGATAATAAAATCCAAAGTTTAAAGTTTAATAGAAAAGGTTACATTATCCGGGTGCAAAAGCCAAAAAAAATAAACATGAAAAGTGTCTGGAGGGCAACTCAAATCAAAATTTGCCCGAAACATTTAAGGAGGCTGAAGAAATGATTTTCTGCATTTGATTGACCAAGAAAACAGACCACAAAGGTAGGAAAGGAGAAACAGACGGAATCCCAAACAAAAATTGGATCGTTTATGTCACTCTAGCCTTCCTATTTTCTGCTTCATACATGTTTCTTCTTTTGAACACACTTGTCTCCTGTGTTTGATTAATTCCCAGAACCCGTCACCCCCGAAACAGGAAGGAAGACACAGAAAAAAAAAACTCTACTTTATCTTGACAGGACTTTAATATAAGACCATTCCTAGATTTTAATGAAATAACTAACAAAATATCATTTATTTTTTAGACAGTAGTCCCATCTCCTGCGAGTTCATCATTCAAACCTTGGTTCCATGCAACACACCCAATAAAGCCTTAATGTTTATTGAAGCCAATTGCTACCACAAAGGGAACCGAGATATTACTTTCTTATCCTCAAATAATGAAGCATACCCCACGAACACTTGAATCCTTAATGACGGTACCTGTATTTCTATTATAAGCAGAAGATGTGAGGTGAAAGTATGGCAATATGGCATTTGAGGAGCTTCTCGCCACTGAAGAAGCTGATTTGGGACAGGAGAAGCTGAGCATCTGCTGCTGCTGCTGTCCATCAGTGAAGAGAGAGTTTCTAGATTTCACAAGTAAAGTGTTTCTTTGGTCAAGCAGCATTGACTCGGTTTTGGACAATTTAGAGTTGCTCCAACCATCATCGGCTGCTGCAGATCTCTCTTGCTTCAGGAACCCAGATCCGTACTTCTGCTTTGCTCCAGGGTCTGAACTAGCAAGAGAAGCAAAACCATTATTACTTGTGTCTGAACCCACCAACCCATCCAAACCCACCTGAACCCCAAAATCCATATTGAAAATCCCAACAAAAACTACAAAACCTCGACACTGAAGAAATAACAGTGAAGCATTAGTCCATTAGCAAAAAAGACATGAGCTTTGGGGGCTAGAGAGAGGTGCATTATAAGTGAATTGATGATGGATGTTAGTTAAGGCTACAAAAGCTGAAACTGGAAAAAACAGACAGGTTTTTGTGCGAAGAGTTGGAATTTGTTTTTTGGTAAGAGATAAAATAGTTGGAGAAAGACAATTTGGGGGGTGAGGGTGAGGGTGAGGGTGAGGATAGAAAGCGAGCAGACAAAGCTAGTACTAAAATATTTCAGACAAACTAACAAGGACCTCTTTTCACTAATATTACAAAGAAACCCCTGGAGAAGCAATATAGTTTGTCAGCAAAAAAAGAAGTGTAAGGGTTTTTATGTCATTTCGGATCTATGGTCGTCAACTTTGCCTCCTTCTAAAACCTATCGTCCTTCCATGGTTTTATTGAAAGAAGTTGAGCTTGCTTGCTTTGCCTTGTAAAGTCCGCTAGCGGTTGCCATTTGCAAATGCAATGCACAATGAAATCTCATTCCCTCTCCCTCTCCCTCTCTTTTCCATTGATTTGAAGCCCAGATGAGAAGTGGGCTGCATGAACAAATATGCATTGCCACGTGACAGACGCCACTTCAAAATTTATACCGTGATCTGTCCTCACACTCCCCGTTAATTATTATTGTTATTGTTATTATTATTATTCTTAGGTAGTTAATTATTAATTAACAATCTGATTCAGCACTGTTCCCTCCTCACATGTTAACGTTATTGGGACAGTAACGTGATATTTTCTATTTTTTAAACTTTTTAAATTTAACTATTATATTTAATATTAAATTTATATAAATTTAATTTTGTTATTTATTTTTATATAGTTACCAACAATGGAGGATGAAAATCACCATTTCTCTCCTCATATTTTACTGTTCATTGGAATAGCAATATGATTTTATATTTTAATATCCGTTTATTAAAACAAAAATATTTTGATTAATTTTATATAGAATTATCATTGTGTTAGAAAAATACATTGATGTTAATTTGATGTTCAATATAAATTGGTCAACCTTTTACTATCATGTTACTATCTCAGTAACTTCTTTTTTTTTTATTTGATGACCCCCCCCCCCCTCCCCCCCCCCCCTCCCCCTCCCCCTCCCCCTCCCTAAAAAAAAATATACTTTATAGATTTAGGTGAGCGAGTAAATCCCGATTATTTCAGACTCTTACAAGAAATGTACGTCCTGACTCGAACTTAAGATTCACTATACAGATTTTCAGTCTCTTATCATCACGCCATCCCCTTGGGGACTACTATCTCAATAACATTAACATGTGAATTAAAATATACATTATTCAGTTTATAATGGTTTCAAAAAACTATAATTATTATGAATTAAACTTCATATATTATTATGGTTTAATTTTTATAAAATTATTGGTATCTTAAAAATACATATCAGTATTGGTTAGTGCTTGGTTTTTTTAGTGTTTGATTTTTTATCATATTATTAAGTAAAAAGATTCCATAAAAATCATAATTATAAGAATTAGGCCGGATGATTTATTCTTTTAGGTTTATCGTGGTCTTAGAATAGCATCCCATACTGAGTTGGTCCTCAATTTTGAAAACATTTATTTTTTATCATATAATTAAATAAAAATATTTTTAAAAATTACTAAACTTAATGGAGTTCATGATCAAAGTTGTGTGTTTGAAAAGTCAACCTCAATTGATTCAGGTTGATTCATTGTGTGGTTGTCTATTTTTTTTTAAAAAAAATGTTTTTTTGCAAAAAAAATTAAGGTCAAACCTTGTGTTGACTAGTGTGGGTTTGACCCGGCCTAGGTTTCTAGCCTGAAGGCATTCACCTGGATTTTTTTGTAGGAGATGGATGACATTGGTTTAGTTTTCCAAAAAAGATAAATGATTCATCGTCAACTTTTGCTAAAAATGGAAAGCTTTTGGGTTGTTTTTTAGGTTTAAAACCTATTTTCCACTCTTTTTTGGCCTAGACAATAACCTTGTAACATCAAAAAACAGTAATTTCTCAATTTCAATTTGTATTTCTTTTGCGCTATTGAAGTTCAAAACAACAACCATTAAACATATGTTGTCACATGCAACCCGCCAACATCAAAATCGACCTTTTTAGTGCCTAAAATCAATGACAACTGGTGAACTTCACTCTCCTTCCTGAAATTTAGTGTCTTTGTCCTTTGTCAAGATAGAAAATTAAAAAATAATGAAAATTATATTTTGAATTTATTTTGAATGTTTAGAAACTATACGGATTGTGAAGGCTGAAAAATGAAACTATAGGTAAGAAAAAAGACGAGAAACTAAATAATTTGAGAAATGAAATAACCAAGATATGAAGAAGAAAAATAATCAATTAAAAAACTAAAAAAATATAAAATCTAGTTTGGTTTTTGTTTCAAAAGTCTAAAATCGATTGAACTAGATCAAACCAAATTGATCCGACCAGATTTTACAATTTGGCTCGATTGGGATTTTAAAAGTCTATTTCTTATCTTGATTATTTTACATTGAATATGAAATGCTCGTTGTGATCAATGATTAACCGGATCATTAATATTCATGACAATTTCCTTTTTGCAAATAAAGTTTGGGACAAACTATGATTGAAAGTTTCAGAGACAACCATTATTATATTCATGCTTTTTCCTTCATTTCTTAAATGAATCATCGAACCTTTTAATTTGGCAGTTAACTAACTAGTGATACTTGCAGCACTCTGGGTCGACCATGCTAACTTTCTCGAGTCTCTCGAGTATAAGATGCTCGAATAACTTTATTTTATAAGATGACATGAGACACCTAAAACACGATTACAGCCCCCCCCCCCCCCCCCTGTTGTTGCTTTAAAATGGACCTTTTTCTTTACTGGTCTTGTTTTTTCTATAGTTTTCTTTAATCACCATTTTTAGTCTGGTTCGTTAACTATTACCGGGGTGGCGGGGACATTTAGAGGGTGTTTGGGAGAGTAGCTTTTCAAAAAATGTTTCGTGCCGAAATACATCAAAATGATATTTTTTTATTTTTTAAAAATCATTTTTGACATCAGCACATCAAAATGATCTAAAAATAATAAACCATATTTATTTAAAATAAAAAAAAATGCAACTTTTTTGAAAACCATGGTTGAAAAAGCTAAAACAAACGGGCCCTTAAGGGTGTTTGATAATGTGTTTGGAAAATATTTTTGAAAAAAATTGAAAATTTTTATTTTAAATTTAATTTTTTTTGGTGTCTTTAGATCATTTTAATATCAAAAATGATTTTTAAAAATAAAAAAATCATTTTGATACGTTTTTGAATGATTTTTTTTAAAAATAACCTCTACCACACTACTAAACAAACACTTAATCTTATCATTTAATAAATAATAAGTAAAATATAAATATAAAAAATTGAGATGGGGGAATCCCCGTAGGCGTCCCTATGTGCATGCAGTGTGTCAAGGAATTATCTCACCTAAAAATTTAACCTATTAGGTAAGGTCCTATAATATAATTTATACTATTCTTTAACACCCCTTAAATGAAAGCCTTTTGGACTTGAAACTTGCATAGACGTATACTACCATGTACTTGGTTTTTTATCAAATAGAATGAGGATGATGAAATTCGAACTCGTGATCGTTGGGTCAACAAAACTCTGATACCATGTCAAGAAACCGACTCACCTAAAAACTTTAATTATTAGGTAATACCCATAATATGATTTATATTATTCTCTAATACAGTATTTTTCACAAAATTAATAATTTATTTGCCACGTGTGAGGCCGGCAGACCTTTCTTAATAAGTGAAAGCGTTGGGAAGCGCGTGCAGCAAATGCGATTTGAGTTTTAGCTCAGAGGGAGACAAATGGAGGATGGAAGATAAAAAGAGGCGCGAGAGGGGGAGAAACCAAACCAAAAACAAGCAAAACAAGGTGAGTTCAAAATAGGCACACCAAGCAAGCGATCAAGCATATCTCCATCATCATATCATCTCGGAATCACCAAATTTGCCTGTGCTTTATGGATCGAGGGAGACTGATGCTGACGTGTGCGCAGAAGGTGTGAGCGTGACAGTGACACGAGGGCCCACGGCATAGCATTTACCACTACCAAAGAGTACCACAGAAAAATAAGCAGAGACCGTGAAGGAATGACAAGTTGAGAGGGATGATATTCGTTGCCGGGCTTGGAGATGGCGAGATGTAGATTGAGCAGCTCGCTTCCCGTTTGCCGACAGCCTTCCGTCATCCCTCCCGTACCATTTCAACGGGACTTTTCTCCGCGAGGGCCCACTAAAGTTTGATGCTTTCAAAGCGAAGAGCTAGTACATGCGGAACCTCTTCTCATGTGTATTTTGAGAGAGTTTGAATTTTGTAAAAAAAGTTTGTTATGGTATCCTGGGAGTAGGTAGAACGAGGTAAAAGTAAACGTTTTACCTTTAAAAATTATTTTAAAAAACACGTATAGAAATTCTGGTAAAACATACATCATTACAAAGGAGCTTCTGTTAATTGAAATCTGTTTTTTACCGTTGGCATAATATTAATGTTTTCTTTTCAGGGTCTACCCCCCCGCTTGCATTAGTAATTTCTTTGAACTTATAATTGCAGTCCCTTTTAATCTAAGTTTATGCTGTCCCTGTTCATCCAACATCACGTGCATTAAAACAATTGACATAACAAGTGGGCTAATTTACAAATCCCCATTAAAGGCCAGTTTTGAGCCAACTGCTACCGCATTAGATGCCAACTGCAAAGGAGGTTGGGGCATTACATTTGATTTGTTTTTTTATTGTTTGTCACTTCACTTTAAAAATAGTATTAAAAAAACTTGATTTTTTTAAAAATAATTATTTTACATGTTTTTAAATTATTTTGATGTATTGATATTAAAAATTAAAAAAATATTATTTTGATATATTTTTAAACTAAAACACTTTGAAAACAATACACTTCCAAATACACACGGTGAAAAGCTGGCGTATTTCACATTTCATGTGCAAATATCCAGTAATTAGTTTTGCAAAATAAAACCTGCACTCTCATCGAAAATCTAAATGTTGAAACCCAATGGAAATGTGCTGGCATTAGATGGGAATGCGACTTTATTTGATTGATGACGGGGCATTTTAGAAAAGATATTTAGTTTTTTAGTATTTTTAAACTATTTTAATATATTTTACATGCTCGAGTGTTTCAACGTTTCAAAATAAAAGACTCTCCTCTCTAATTACTCTCTGTTTTTGTTTCTTAAAAAGCCAGCACCTAGGGCCACGAACCTTTTTATATGCCACCACAATTTGCCAATGACATTTCCTTGCACGACACGTCGGGTTATTTTTTTCCAGAAAAGAAGGACACGATCCTACACACAAGGCAAGCATCAAATCTTCACGCACCACTTGTTGCGGTGCGAGCATCACATAAATTATTCTGTCATTAATTATTGGTAGTAAATATTGATAGTTTCTAGATGAATTACAGCTAGATAATATTTTGATACGATGATGTGATATATTGTAATGACGGATATCAACATGCATCTTCTATTGGTAATGTAGTCGGTAAATACCGACATAAATGCATGCAATCTTGACTAGGAATTAGGACGCCTTAATTAAGATAAAAAAAAAATATTTTTTTTAACGGTGAAATTAAAAAGAAGAATCAGTATAGCAAAAGTTAGTAAAACGATAATTAAAAAGCAACTGTACCACCGCGGTTCTCAGTAAAGATAGCACCTACACAAGGCAAAAACCTCTCTGCGACGCCAGATCGAATTCGTTCAGGTTGTCTGGAAGTTATTCTTGCTAAATCCAAGACTTCTATTGCATGAATAGGCTGAGATAATAGTGTAGAGATTGTGTCTAGTCTGGTTGTTGTTTTGGGCTTTTAGACCATGTAAGAACCCAGAAAAAGAAAATGTTTGAAGTGGCAACAAAATGGGACGCTTTACAATCTCCACAAGGGCAGGGCAGGATTTCAAACAAGCAAACCAGACGAAATTTGCTTGAACTTTGATAAATGAAGTTGCATGCTAGTAGTCTAGAGGAGATACGCAAGAAGAGGTCCGCATGACTTTTGGTTCAATTGAATTTTCAAAACGGCCTTGCTATTATTATTACGAAGAAGAGCGAAAACAAAAGCCAATTAATAAAGCTGTGCTTAGATATCATGGAGGAATTGCATAAGATTTTGAGCCACTCGACCATCCTAATATGATGATTCCAAACACTCTTTTCTGGGAACTCTCCTCCTAACTGTGACCCTGCGATAAACAAGAGCCTCGACAGAAAAATTCGGAAACACAGCATCGGCAATACGTGATGGCGATCCGTTGTATTATACTTTGTCAATGTTCTATGGTTTGGTTCTCCCAACCACAGTCCAAACAGAGAGTCCAGAAGGAGATAATATAGGGGCGCATTCTTCTGATGGTGAAAACAGATTTACAAAGAATCGCTAAATTTAACCAGGCCTCAGATTGGCGATCCATTGTATAATACCTGTCAATGTTCTATGGTATGGTTCTCCTTAAAGATCAGTTGCAAGGCCAGAGAAAACATGGTCATGTAAAAAAATAATGAAAAATAAAGTATCGGGTAACGAGTACAAATGGCGTCATGAACTTGAAAAACTGTCCAAATTTCAGGAATTTTTTGTTAATTATGCCCATTTTATAGAACTCTTATTGACAGACATAATACGAAAGGATAATTGTTTTATTAATTAGAACTTGAAAAATTGAAAAAACATGGTCATTATTTTATTAATGCATAAGAGGAACTTGAAAAATTGCAGGTCATTTTTTGTTAATTGTTAATATTCAAATAATGGCTCCCTTGATTTGACACGAAAGGACTGAATATTCACAGACAACAGTATCATTTTATCAAAGATTTAAAGGAACTATAGAATTGGGGGGATCTATGGATATCCCACCGGGGATCTACCATGTTTCCACAGTTTATCACTTCCAACACAGAAATAAACCCTTAAAATGAGGTATTTTTTTTGGGACACATTTTTTTAAGGACATCACGACACCACAGGGTTGCTTTTTTTTTTATCTACACTTATCATTCAATTAGATGTTAAACGAGACATGGTGGCGTGCGTAACCCAAATCCACATTACCAGCTGCCATCAAATCAGGGCTTTAAAGTTTAAACAACACCAGATGATTATATAGATTAGAATAGACACAATGCAACAAGTAAACACTGACCAGCTCCTACGAATCTGTAAACAATTTCCACCACCTGCACGATTAATTCAGCAGAAATAACCTAATTTTGATATGGAAATGTTTTGTTTTGCTTTAAAAAACAGTCGTAACCAAAAGTATTGTAATTTTTTACCCAAAAAAAATTAAAACAGAGGATCGAGGAAGATGAAATCTGAAAATAAAGAAACAGGAGAGGTTGGTGCTCATATTCTATGGGTGTAAAAGAGTCTATCATGCCATGGCTATAGCATTCAGAACGAGGAATTTTTATAATCATCGCAGCCAACCCTCTCTATATCGATAGATAAAACAACCCTTTAATAATAAATGTTTAATCAAACAAAAGAGAAGGTAGAGATGTTACAATGGAGAAAAATAGCAGCGGTATAACAACTACCTTGTTCGGCACCGTGAAGCTTGAGGAGGGACTTGTTCCCGGCCTCCCTTTTATAGATAAAGAGAGCGGCTACGGAAAACCCTAATCCTCTTGCACGATAACAGAAATACTCCAAGTGATGCCGTTTCATGTACTTTTGATGTGGATTGTTATTGGGCTGGCCACCCATATTCTAACCGGGCTTTAACTAGCTCTTTCGGACCGACATTCCTGGCCCAGATTGTAACAAACTGACGCTAGTTTGAAAGAACATGTGGAGAGAAATAAATGGAAATGTTTTAGTTTTTAGGTTTGCTCTCAGTCCAAGATTTCCGCATTTATGATTGCCAATGTATAATTCATTAAAAATTTATATAATTATTAATTTTAGGATCCATAATATTAATCAAAAAATTTATATAATTATTAATTTTAGAATCTATAATATTAATCAAGATAATAACCTGGATATTCATATTAATAATATATAGAGAGAGAGAGTCACAATGATTTACAAGAAAGAAAAGAGGGAGATACAAATTATATCACCTAATTCTACGTGCCTTCTTCGATATATTTTGTTTCTAACATTATATTGGTAAGCTTTATTTGGTAAATTTAATTTATTTATTTTAATATTGGTTTTACCTTAAATTGTTAAAAGAATTGCATGGACCCTTAATGAAGGCAGAGGTGGAAGAACTGGAAATTATTTTCAATAAAATAATAAATATGGATATAAAACTCATGAGGTTTCTGTAAAAACAAGATTAGAGGTGAAATCGAAAAATACATAGTTTGTTTTCATACACCTCCATTACACGATTTCATTTATCAATCGAATCTTTTCCACTCCTCTTTTTTCTTGTCCTTTCTCCTTTTGATGCAAACAAAAGCGCAACAATGATATTGTGAACACAAAATGACATGAGATATATTGAAACAGGGTTAAAAGTGTCTACTTAACCACTATTTGAAAGAAATTGAGCTTTGAATTTTGACCACTTTACTTTCTATAGGTTTAGAGTGTCTACTTGACCACTATTTTTGATCAACTTGTTTTACTTACATGTTCTCGAGAGTGCAGTGTCAAAATTAACTTGGTGAGATTGAGGTCGTATATACATAAAGCTAAATCTACAATTTAAGTTAGGTGACAAAAAAAGACTTTGATGATTACTTAATTTTTTAAATTAGTTAAATTTGAAGTTCAAAATGATTAAAATGGATTTTTGTTTATGAAATGGCAAGTTATTTCACATTGAGTCAGACATTGAATTGGACAATCTTTACATCAAAACTAAGGTTCGGGTATATAAATTCCAAGTTATATAACCACTTAAATGATTTCTAAGATTTTCTTGCAAAAATCAATCATTCATTAAAAAAGTAAAGGGATAAAAGAATAAGAATTGTTCGTACCTCAAATACCTTATCTTAGTTGCCATCTCACTTGATATGCAACCAGAAAACTAGGTAACCATTGTTATTTATACAAAAAATTGAATAAATATAAATAAACGGAATCAAAATGAAATTATAAGTTTTATAAACCAAATAATTGAATTTTACAAAGAAAAAACACAATATACTTTCAACATAAATCTTAACATAAATTTGACTTTAACTTTATATAGCAGTTCAACTTTTTTTCATTGTGCTTTTGGAAATGTCTATTGTGTACATATTTGCAAATATTTTGATATATTTCAAGATCATTAAAAAAAACTCATTCATATGTATTAGTCAAAAGTTACCCGCAACACGTACAAGGTCGTTATGGAATGACAAAAAAATCCTCTGAGCATTTTTTTATCCTATTTTCGTAACCCCAAAATATCGTAATATTGTCCACTTTAGCTTTTATATCACCATGCTTACCCTATTTAATCAATAAATTACTCAACATAAGTTAAATGTTGTTGTGTGAACTTATGTTATTATGGTTTAAGTTTGGTTGTTTTAAAGCTTGAATTTGGGAATCAAACAAGGTTATAGGTGTACCTGTTATTTAGAATGAGCTTGGTATTAAAACCCTAAATGTATAGTGGTTGAAGCCCACACACAACATGAAGCGAGCTTAGGCTTAAAACATATAAATCTTTAGCCAAATCTTTTTTTTTTAATTATTCATTCAAAATCCCAACTTTAAAAATCTCTTAAACAATTCATGGTAAGCTTTGATAACTTATTGAAACATAAAGCACTCCTAAAACCATGTTAAACATCAATGTCCTATGAAAAACATAAACACCACCCCAAGATCCAAAACTAAAAATCCTCGCAAACTATGATGTTTTTTTATATAGTTATTTTTGAGATAAAAACACTTAATCCCTAACCCTATCATCGCATGGAATCGCTTGATATGAAATAAATTATTTTAGTGTTTGAAATCATTGTAAACAATAATTTTCTCTCTCTAAGATGGGAACCAATGATCCCATCTCCCTCTTCCAATAATTTTTTTTATAAATAATAATAAAAAAGATTGGTACCATGATTTTTTTTTAATTATAGTGATTAATCATCTAATAACTAACAAAGATACGAGACAAAAATAAAACTTCCAAAAAAACTTGAAGCCACCACCCGTGTTACCTGTGCTTTTTATTTCAATATTTTTTTCCCTTTGATTCAAAATTCTCTTAATAAAAACATGCAATTAGATTTTGGAATCAAAATATCAAATCATGTGAAAAAAAGTTTAAGAATGAAAAAATTTCTTTTTTAAAAAAAATACACTATTACAATCTAAATGAATTGTGATAAGATAAAAAAGTTACTATATTATTTTACTTACGAGCTTTATGACCCATTATCCAACCAAATCAAAATCCTCTACCCTCCCTTAAACCCCAGCACCTGAGACTCGCGCGTAGAGACATCTGGACTTTCTTATACCCACCGTGAATTGTTCTCTGAATTGAATTCCTTCTCTTCCAACTGCAAGTAATATTTCTTAGCCTCCTTGCAACCACATTCTTGTATTTGCCTGCCCTCTCTGGTTACTTGGGTAAATGACAGCGAAAATTGAAAACTCGAAATAATGTGCATGTTACCTCTTGACTGGCTACTCGTATATCTTCGTGTTCTTGGCATTTCCAAACGATTCTTGATTAGTATATCCCTTTGATTGCTGCAGCTGTCGAAATAGCTTGCGCATGTGCTAGAATGGGCAATAATCATCAGTTTTCTGGCGGTGGACAGGTAACTATAAAAAATCCAGTTTCAATTTTTTTTGTATCATAACCTGGAATCTATGTCAAGAGGGCTTAATTTTGTGCGCTTGTCTGTAAATATTACATATATCGCGAGAGAGATAAATAATAGCAACTGTTTGAAAAATGTGAGCTGGCTTTGGTTTTGATCAACACTAGAGGTCACTTTTATGTAGTGAACGGCCATTAGATTTTGTTTAAATAATTGGAAAAGGTTAAAATATTAGATATTTTTTCTTAAGTTACGAGGCATGACATTAATTCCGTAGAACTTTTCAATTTGGTATCTGGCCTTGAGTTCCGAAGCTCTTTGCATAACATGAAACCCTTCTCCATCTGTATATGCATGTCCTGGTGGATTAACCACTACAACCTCCTTCAGTTGGATCTTTTAGTTCACCCATTTCTGTGCAATTGCTCGGCAAGCATTACCGTTGGTAGTGTTATCAGAGTGTTATGATATATCATGGAAAATCCTTGCAGGTTCGACCAATGGTTCCAGCACACCAACGACAGCCGTTCATTCAGGTGACTTCCCAACAGTTTCAGCCAGTTGGACAAGGTATGCCTTCTTCACATGTTGGGATGCCAGCTGCCCGAAGTCAGCCTCTGTTATTTCCGCAACTAACCCAACAGTTACCACCATGGACAAATCAGCCTGGCCCGGGGGCACCTTCAGCAGGCTTTATCAATGCCTCATGCTCAACCAAACAGGCCTCTGACATCATCGCAGAACCAGCAAATTGCCCCTCCATTAAGTTATCATATGCACGGGGTTGGCACCTCAGGGATTCCTATTTCCTTGCCATATGCTGTAAGAACTCACCAGCAGATTTTTACTCTTTTGTTTATTGACTTATTTCATGGGATACCTTTTGGATTTACTTGTGAAGTTTTGCCTTGTTTTAGTTTGCTCCATCTTCTTTTGGCCTGACACAAAATAGTGCCAGTGCATTGCCCCAGTTCCTACCAATGTATGCAACTGCTGTATCTGTAAACGGTGCCCCCCCTCTCTGTCATTCAGCTCACCATTTATGCTTTCTATACCTCCTCCCATCAGAAGCTGTATAACTGTGCATTGCCCTGGCTCTCATTTTTCAGAGGGGTTTGATAGGAATTATATGTCTTTACATGTCAAAATTGATGTCTAGTCTAGACTATTCATTTCCATTTTCTTGATTTCTAAAGTACACCCTAACAAATGGTGAAAAAGTATTGATCTAGTTACCACTTTGGAGAGTTAAATAGTTGGTTTTTATTCTATGACACCCTTTGTGTCCTATACTAGTGTCTGAAAACCGGATGGCATCTTATTGCCAAAAAATGATGTTGCGTCTACAAGCTTGTAAAATTGAAGGACAAGAGAAGGGTTTTAAGTGACTTAATCTGGATTGCTGAAATTCTACTTTATGGTTTCATGGGACTTTCCTCCTTTTTTTGCATGTAGATGCAGTCTCTTTAACTTTAATAGCATTTTCCACTTCACAAAGGAGAGGTCTTTCAATCAAGACAGGTTGCTATGACTCTACCAAGTAGTGAATATTTTTAATTGATTTTGCCTTTTTTTCCCCAAACCCATAGAATTCTTTCAAAGGAGGGTTTGAATTAATGACCTCCCACTTTGGAGGAAGATTTACACTTCCAACTCATCTAGAATCGTGTGGCAAATGTTTAAATCAGTCGGATAGTGTTGGAAAGGACCACTTTTTGGTCAATGTTGTAAATGAGAAGATATGATTTCACATTGTGATGCTTATTTTTGAAATTCGAATTAAACATTGTTTGGGTATTTGAGTGAGTTTTAAATGAAGAAAATACATGGTATAAAGCACAATCACTTCCCTTTGTGGCTGGATTCTCCTAATCTTATTCTTGTTTTGATAATAATGATTAATTCATCTCGGCTATGATCACAACTACAAGACTGGATTATTCAATAGCCCACTCCTGGAAAAAAAGATAAGGAGCCAGAAATCAATGTGGTTTTGGAACCAACAGCAACTTTCCTATATAATTAGAGATTCCCATAATATGTCTTAGCTTTCATCTATTTGCATTACTTTTGGTGGTTAAAACTTAGCATCCACTAATGTGGTCTTAATCACTTCTTTAACTTCCTTTTCCTATGAATGGAAGTAATCCAGAGATGGCACATGGAAAGTGTGGTCCTCATACAGCCATATGATGGCTGACCACCTTCTGATTGACCTTGATGTGTTGTGTGAGTGGGGTATTTGTGGTTTAGCACGGTGAAAGATACATGGATAATGCTAGAAGTTCTGGAATTATGGATAGTGATTACTGCTTGAAAGTGTCCTTATTTTATTATATTTAATAAAATGGATGTAAAAGTTATTAAATGGAATGCCACCCATCTTTCTGTTTTTTTTTTGTTTTTTATCAGCAAACAACCTATGGCAGCAGAGATTGATATCTGAATTCAGGGAGGATGGAAAGCGGTGACAAGAAGTTGAAGAGTAGGGAATTAATTTACTTTTGAAAATAGCTTAGGCTTAACATGCGGCAATCAATCATGAGAAATCAATCATGTTTTTTACCATGTCATTAACAAGCTCTTCCAAAATGGTCTCTCCAATCTCTGACCCAATTTCGCTCTGTAACTCATACCCATTCCAGTCTTGTTCTGATTCCAGTAAAACAAAAGCAGTATCTCCAATCTCTAACCCGCTATCCTTTCTCTCTGACTTGTAATTACTCAATTCTTGTTCTGAATTCAATACATCCAAATCCAGCAATTTTGTCATGTTTGACTCATTACCAGATTGTTTATCCCATGGCCTTGTTTTTTCACCAATGATTGATCCGAGCTCTTCTGACCTGAAGAATTGTTTGTGATGACATTGCTGCTTCCTCTCCCTTCCTTTGGTCTCAACAATCTCCTTCACATAGTCGAACAGAAGTTGCTTCATTTGCTGCAGAACCATTTTGGATCTCAAGTACCGTGGAGAAGAATAAGACTGGACGAGTTGTCTTTCTGTGGCTTCTGCGCAAATTGGTTTCTCATTTGGTGAGTCGAAAAGTACTTTCCAAAGAGAAGCTGATAAAATGCAGTCTTCTGTCAACTTTTTTGGTAAAATAACTTTAGTTTTTGAAGGATTCTCCTCTTCTGCTGTACTGGAGTCCTCTGCATTATCTGTAAGAACAAGTTAAAGAGTTCAATTTTAAGAAAAAGTTAAAGAGGCTGGTAGCAAAATCATAAGATTATGCTGAATTTATAGCAGATAAAGATCCCAACTGTTCTGAAATGGGAAAGGTCCATGAGTAGGTGTTCCTTCTAGCAGTGTTGCTGGGCTGAGTGGTCTATCTTCTTCTATGCCTTGCTGTTGGAGTTTTCTATCTGCAATAGTCTGTTAGCTTTGTGAGTAACTGAACCAAGTTTGTATTCCTTAGGCATATAAATAAACAAATGTGAAATGCAACTTCTGTCTAATAATTAAGATGTCAATAACAAATAGTTTTTCTACCTCTTCTGTTGGATTATGGAGGTTGGGTGGCTGATAACAAGTGCTTGTTGTGAACAAGCTATCTTTTTGCGTTGAACATGGCACTTCTGCTCCACTCTTAGAAAATGAATCAAACACTGTTATGCAGCTGGTAGTTGAAAATATATCTGATTCTGCAACTTGCTGGTTACTTGTGCCCCTTTTAACCTTAAGTTTTCTATCTTTATGATCAGAACTATTGGTTCTTAGCCCTTGCTTTATGGAAATGACCTTGTTTAATACAGCTCCCAGTACCTTCGAACCTTGTGGATTGGCCCTTTTGCTAGTGTTTAGACCACGACTGACAAATCGCTTTAGGGACTTCCTAGAATTCACATGGCAGAACCTGGAGCTACTTTCTGTATTCGAGCTCTTTCTTGAACACCCTCTTTCTAGAAGGTAGATATTAAGAATGAAAGGTTCCTGCTGCTCTTGAAGGAGTTCTCGAAGTTGCTTAACTGGTTTTGTTTCTGTGATAGCCATCGAAGAAATGTCTTAAGTGTGGAGGATTGGTCTTGGATTTTTTTTTATCTATGCTTGAAGGAAAGATGATGGTATTTATGGCGGAGTATTAATTGGGGATACACGGAGTATATCTGTTAGTTTGGGGCCAAAAAAGAGCTGAAATAGCAGGGGGATCGGATATTTAGGTCTTGGATAGTGAGTGATAGAGATATCGCCTTAGAAGGTGTTGTGATGTCAAATAGTTTGAGATCAGTTTTGCAGGTTAGGATGTGTTTATCTTGTAAGAGACTAGAATAATCAGGGTTTTACTCGTAACAAATAATACTAAAGTGGGTGGTGTTTCCTCAAAAAAGAAAAAAGAAAAGGAAAGAGACATCTTGTAATTCTTCTCCAGGCTATATGGCTTTTCACTCTTGGTGGTACCCATTTTGTGTTCCAAGATCACCCTGTAATCTCGAGGTTTGTCATCTTCTATTCCAGTGTTTTAGCCGTGTCACTAATGGCAGTCTTCTGCTATCTCACCCTTCCCCTGTGAGAGACATAAATTTTGCACAAGTCGTTGCTATGCTTGCATGGTCCCCCAAAAAAATTGTCCTTACCCAATACGACATGGGTCTGTTTGTGTTGCTGTGATTATTTTCTGTGATTGTTTTAGAGTGTACTTAGCAACGAAAAGCATATTTTATTTGGAATGTATCGTTCAACCAATCTGTCTAATTACTAAGGATGCCTATATATGGAGTACGTGTATGAGGGCTAACGCCACGTTCTGTCGTGTGATTTTTTAGTGGATTTGGGTATTTTATAAATTTATTTTTTTTATGGATTTTACCCTCTTAATATATGTTTTGTTAAGGTAGCTATCATTTTGTTCAATTCCAGCAAGTCACGTGACATGTGTCAAAAATATGTATAATAATTGATAACATCACTATCAATTAATTAAATAAAAAACTTTAAAATAAAAGGTCCAAACCAATGGGAATGTATCATAACAGGTCATTTAGGTTTTGTTTGAACCTATTAAATTAACTCCTATATATTTTATTAAAACTTTATGCAAGACAAAAATCCAAAATAAAAGATTTAAAAATTTATGGTCTTGTTGCAAAATAAGCTTCGTGATTTCAATAACTTATTTTTACATTTTTAAAAATATAACCAGGCCGTGGCGGAGGGCGGGCAAAAATGAACGAGTATGTATTAATATTAACAAAAACACTAAAACAAAATGATATTTACTGTTCACCGTGACTCATGGTCACTATTCATTGGCAATTTGGCTCAATGCTTCGCGGGTGCACGTCCACCCTTTTTTTTTGTCTTTTCCTATTGTGAATAGTGTTTTAGCGTTTTTGCCCCCGATAATAAGACAAAAAACGGTTTCGGCTGAGGGGCACGGGTGTAATTGCATGCGTCCGGACCGGTCCGGTTCGGTCCGCCTCAAGTTTTTTTTTTTAATATTTTTTAAAATGGATAAATACGGTTATAGCCGCTAATAAGACAAAAACGTTAACTTGAGTATAGGGGCAGGCCAGTGATTGACCCTATTTTTTTTTTATTCTGTGGCTGTTAGGGCGTGAGGCACACGCGCCAGTCGGGTTTTCGCCTCACGCACTGTTTAGGTGGCGCGTGCGGTGTCATACGGTGACCGGAAATGGTCTTCCGGAGTCGTTTTCGATGCGTCTTCGCGTGACCTTCCTCCCGTAGTGGCTCGTGCACCCTAAACATGTCTGTGGACGCGGCGGCGGCCGGTCAAAGCTGCTGACCACGTTTCTTTCTCTCCTGCACGTAAAAGTGCAGGAGAGTCCCCCATTGTTTGTTACTTTTCACTTTGGTCCTTCTACTTTTAATTTCGTTTTTTATCCTGATTTCTATTATATAAATTTTGATTTAGTTCGATTGGGTCCTCCGTTTCCTACTTTTAATTTCCGGATTGGCCGTAAAAACTCAATAAATTCGGTACACAAGTTTCGATTTTTTCAACTTTGTCCTTTAATTTAAATTGATAATGACTGTGATTTTCATTTCAGCCCTTAGACTTTTAATTTTTGAATTTAATCCCTTTATATTTGATTTTCATTTCAGCCTTATACTTTTATTTTTTTATATTTCTAGATTAATCCCTACTTTTATCCATGTATATATAAGTGTACTTAACACAATAATAATAATAATAATAATAATAATAATAATAATAATAATAATAATAATAATAATTTAATTGTTTTCTTGCTTACTCTTTTGTTAATGTTTTTTTTTTCTCCGGATAATTTAATAATTTTTATTGTTTTGACAGTAATAGCAATGATATTTGTTTTTTTTTCTCTTGTTAAAGTTTCTGGGATATTTTTGGTCTTTCATTAATTATATGTTCTAATATTTATTGAATATTATCGCATAGGAATATATATAGGGAGAAGAAAACATGACCTAGGATTTTTTGAATAAAAAAAATTAATATCAGTATTCTTAAATACATTTAATATAATAATATAATGAATAAATCGGATAACATAAAAAAAAAATTGTCTTCGAATTTTAATTTTGTACTTAACACAATAATAATAATAATAATAATAATAATAATAATAATTTAATAATTTTTTCTTGCTTACTCTTCTGTTAATATTTGTTTTCCTCCGGATAATTTAATAATTTTTATTGCTTTGACAGTAATAGCAATGATAATTTTTATTTTTATTTTATTTTTTTATTTTATCTTTTGTTAAAGTTTCTTGAATATTTTTAGTCTTTCATTAATTATATATTCTAATATTTATTGAATATTATCGCCTAGGAATATATATAGGGAGAAGAAAACATGACCTAGGATTTTTTGAATAAAAAAATTAATATCAGTATTCTTAAATACATTTTATATAATAATATAATGAATTAATCGGATAATATAAAAAAAAATTGTCTTCGAATTTTATTTTTTTCCTCTTTGTTAAAAATTTATTTCTTGAAAAAAATTACAATATTTTGGTTTTTAATATTTCAGATCTAATATTACTGGGCAAAAAACTACAACTTAAATTTTTTTGACACATTTACCTAGATTTCAAAAATATGCGAGTAACTTCCCGTTTCAATTACAATATACTTTTTAGACGGCAAATAAGTCATTATAACACAAAAAAAAAAAGTTTTTTCCTAAAAATATATTACAATATTTTTATTTACAATGTGTCAGATCTAATATTACTGGGCAAAAAATACAACTGAAAAAAATATGAAAAATTTACCTAGGTTATTTACAATTAAAAAATATGCGAGTCACTTCCCGTGTGGATTATACTGTTCTTTCTAGACGACTAAGAAATAATTATTGCACGCAAAAAAAAAATGTTTATTTTTAAAAACAAATTACAAATTTTTTTTTAATGCGTCAGATCTAATATTACTGAGGAACAAAACAACTCATAAAAAAAAATGACAACTTTACCTAGGTTATCTACAATTAAAAAATATACGAACCACTTCCCATTTCGATTACTCTATAAAATATATGAGACTAATTATATGTTTTAATATTTATTGAATATTACTGCCTATAAATATATAGACAAAGGAAAAAATGACCTAAGATTTTTTCCTTAAAAAAAATTAATATCAATATTCTTAAATACATCTAATATAATTAATAAATCTTATAAAAAAATTCCTTCGAATTTAAATTTGGTATTCTTTGTTTAAGTTTATTTCTTAAAAACAAATTTACAATATTTTTATTTTTAATATTTTAAATATAATATTACCAGGGGGAAAATTAACCTAAAAAAAAAAATTACAAATTTGCTTAGGTTATCTACAATTAAAAAATATACAGGTCGCTTCCCGTTTCGATTCATGTTCCTTTTAGACGGCAAATAAGTCATTATAGCACATAAACAAATTAAGTTCATTTCTGGAAAATATTTAATTATTTTTATTTTTAATGTGTCAAATCTAATATTGCTAGGGAGAAAATGGAACTCAAAAAAAAAATTGCCAAATTTACCTAGGTCATCTACAATTAAAAATATACAAACCACTTCCCATTTAGATTAAACTATTCATTTAAGGCGGGGGGAAATTTATATATTACATATTTGATCTATTATAGTGTAACTGATGAAATATTTAAACAACTAATTACAACATTTTAAAAATCAAATAGTTTTCTGCATAGAAAAAACCCTAACGCAATGCGCGGGCAGGCATACCAATTATACAATGCAAAAAACTTATTTCTAACATATTTAATCTATTGCAATTTCAGTAATTAAACATTAAAATAACTTATTACAGGGCGAAAAGAATATAAGTTTATTTCTGGGAAAAAATAATTACAATATTTTTATTTATAATGTGTTAAATCTAATATTACTGAGGAAAAAATGCAACTCATAAAAAAAAATTACTTGCGTTATCTACAATTACAAAATATACAAACCACTTTCTATTTTGATTATATAGATTTTATCAATTATAATTTTTACTAATTAAATATTAAAATAATAAAATACAATAAATATAAAAGTAATCAATTTTTTACATAGATAAAAAAAGCCCCGGCGCATCGCGCGGGCATACCGCTCATTATACTCTAAGTGCTCGTTTGGTTATGTGGTACAAACTGCGTTTTGTTGAAAACACAGTTTGTACCCCTTTTGTAGTGTTTGGCAACTTTAAAATTGATGGTGGGACCCATCAATTTTAAAGTTGCAAACCACGGTTTGCGGAAAGCAGGAAATTGGTGCTTTCCGCAAACCGTTTTGACCTGAGGGGGCGCTAAGCTCCCAGCTATGCGCCCCCTCATGTCTATATATATATATATATATATATATATATATATATATATATATATATAAATATAATTTTTTTGTCTCGCAATTCTAATTTTGTTTTAAATGATATTTTACTATTGTTTTGAGATCGAAGAGCCCTTCACGTATAGATTTAGTTTGGATGAAATTACAAGTAGTTTGATGAGAGAATAAAAACAAGTGTCTAATTTAGTTGAATTATTAATTATATTTTTTTATTATATCCTGTATCCCCACCCCAGCCCATATATATATATATATATATATATTATAAGAATATCACAATATAATTTTTGTCTTGCAATTCTAATTTTATTTTAGATGATATTTTACTATTGTTCCGGGATAAATTTAATTCGTGATAAAATTACAAGTAGCTTGATGAAAGAATAAAAATAAGTGTCTAATTTACTTGAAATATTAATTATATTTTATTATTATAATCATTAAATCTATAATATTTAAAAAATTATATATATACATATGTATATATACACATATATTCCTTTTAAAATAATTTCACAAGTTAAAAGCAATATGAAAAACTTGGTAACCAAACATTTTAAAACTGCTTTTTTTCAACCTCAAACTCAACCACAGTTTTAACCAAACACTTCACTATTTACTTTGAACCGCAATAAAAATACTTTTTATGAAACTTCTTTTTTTCAATCTAAACCAAAACAGTAACCACAATACCAAATATACCCTAAATCCAGGCCTTAGAAATGGACGAAAAGGGGACGAGGACACGTGTTATGATTTTTATTTTATTTTGATCGACTTTCAGTCGTGGGACAATTGGGGCCCAGACCATGGGAATGCCCGTGCTTGCATGGGAATTGTGGGCCTTACACCCATCACCGTCTAATCAATAATCCAAAATATATAACTGCTTATGGACTCACTCTCATCTTTGGATCTATGCATCTCTGCTCGAATCGATGACTAGGAGAGAGAGAGAGGGAAAACTTGTTTTCTTTCGTTCTGTTTTCGGTTCCCTTTCCTACTTTTTTTTTTTTTGAAAAACAATATGATTAATGAGGTTTGGCTGGCTACATGTCTCGAGTGCTGGACATTTACACGCGTGAGACGTGGATTTAATGAGAGTAGTAGTTCGATAATCTAAATTCAATTAGTGATTGATATTTAAAAATATATTAAATAATATTTTTAAGTTTTAAAATTTATTTTTGATATCAGCACATGAAATTAAAATATCTAAAAAGTATAAAAATAAATTATTTTCTTTAAAAAATATTTTTAAAAAACATTATCTTTATCTTACTTTGCAAAAACTTTTAGTCTCTTGATTTTATCATGAAAACCTATTTTTATTTTCTTCAGTCTAGAATACAATTTATAACACCAAACAATTTACTAGAAATTCTAGTTAGACCAATTACACGGTCAAGAATATATTATTTCAAGAGAGACATCATCCACTTGCAGCTTAGTTTTAATTATTTTGCAAAGTGGAGCATGCAACAACCTTGATTTATTGTTTCCACGTGTTTCATGCAAAAAAAAGTTTATCTTGACAAGTTTGACAACTCAGCAAATTTTATTTGTTGTGGAAATAAAACTAAAGAGTTTGTGTCCTCCAAGAAAGCTATAGGTCGCAACATGCTTATCTTGAAGATTTCCCTATTGACTATTTTACATGGAAATAAAGAGGCGTCAGCTATTTACTTTTGTTTCTAGATACCTAAGAGTATAGCCACACACACACAGATACATACATTAAGGCTGATTGTTCTGAATTTATTTTAGTTCATGGCATGCGACATCACAACTTTCTATTTTATACTGTAAACATTCTTTTACATGATTAATTATAGCGATTCCAGTAATATTGTTATCGCCACATACATACATACATACATACAAAATATTTTAAAAAAAACACTTTAAATTCAATGTGAAACAGTTACTGAAACAATAAGCGAGCAATGCCACCACGAGGTGGTGTCGATATTCGACCTTTTGGTTACACAAATATTATAATCAAAATCCACAATAGGCGTCCACATCCCGTTGGAACACGTGTTCAATCAGTGTCCGCATTTGAATAGGTAGCGAACTTGAATTTTGCTTTGTACGGTAGCATTTGTTATATTGATAGTGATTGTTTTAAAATGTTTTTTTATTTAAAGATGTATTAAAATAATAATGTATGTTTTTAAAATATATATATTTTAAAAAACATGGTTGAACCATGAAAGTAAACATATTCTAAATATTTGTCATTGTAATAACGATAATTTTTTTAAATGATTTTTTTATATTTAAAAACATTAAAAAAATCATTTAAAATTTATTTTTGATATTACCGTACTAAAATAAATATAATATATATATATTTTTTAAATACAAGTTTTTCAAAATCTCGGTGCCAAAATAAAAAAACACGGCCTGAACGAATCCTCATTTCAGTATGTATAATAATAAACAGTGTTCTTATGTCTAAGTCAAGAATCTGCTTAGAAGCAGCTAGATCGTCCAAAGTATTCTCCTATTCATTGTTCTCATAACCATCAGACTGTAGATACTGCATTTCAAAACATCAATTGATGCAAGGAAGTGATTCGTTTGGAATTCATCATAAGGCAGTCCTAGTCAGTCTCCCGCCTCTAAATTAGGTGCATGAAATGTCTGAATGCAGGAGTGAACATGTATCTATTAATCTACAAGGAACCAGAACTTCTGAGAACGAGTGTTTTACCTGTGTGGCTTCTTATGCTGAAAATCTAGAGAATGATGCATTCCCAGACAGCATTTCTAAACATGTTGACGATTGGTAGGATTCAATATACAACTCGCACCTGAAAATAGTGTACTTGAAAGGTGTAAGATTTGATCTTCAACCAGTTCTTTCATCTCTAAAGTAGTATGCTATAAAGAGGATCAATTCTGCCACAGTGTTTTGGAACTTGACAGCATGCATTATGTGGACTTCACAGCAAACAGAAAACTGGTCCACTGTAAGAGTCAGAAATGTAAATAAGATCCATGGAATATAACTCTACATTTACACACTCCCTTGTCTATATATATCTTAAAATGCTGGCAGCACCTAGGATATCTTCGAAAGAGGAAAAGACACTCGGAAACAAGATAAACAAATTCATCAGATTCAGATATGACTTGTCTTATGGTCACATGCTAGTAAGTTACACTTTGCATTCAAATGCGCTTCAAAAGAAGTTCCAGCAGAACTAAAAATGATTACATTTCGAGTTATTAGAATCTTTCAAATATCAGCCATACTGTCCATGACATGACCATAAACTTAAATTACAATTTTATTTTTTCTTTTGGCTTGAATTGTCATATATTGTTTTACAAATAGCTAGACAGGCAACATTATGATTTGCACAAAATACAGAAATTAAATGATCGAAATCCTGAATAGGGGAAAAACACATCCAAAAATCAGGATGAAAAATAAAATCATGATTGATAAATGATATCTCGATGATTGTGACCAGGCAGCTACCTTATAAGCGGAGCCGCGTATTGGATTATTCTTTTCTTCTTTATTCTGAACAGCTAGTTTCTCTGCTAATGCCAGGGATGTAATTGTGCCTTTCAACCTTTCAGAGAGCACTTTCCAGTTTTCTTGAACCAGAGAATCATTCACATTGAAAGATTTGTGATCGTCCATTGCCATAGAGAAACACTTTTCCAAATTTGAGAAAAGGCTCAAACCGATTTCACTTGTGGTAGCTAGGAATTTCCCAATTGAAGAGTCTCCATCGGGTACAAAACTCTGTTTAGGTACAAAAGTTGAAATCACATTTTACTAATTTAATACTTTCAGTAAAAAAGAATTGAAAGAGAGAGATGAATGCACAGCTTCACCTGCAATGTTAACAGAGCATCTTTGTAAATATCTCTGCAACTAGCCATGGATTCACATAGCCTTTGAGGTATTTCTCGAACTAGCACTACTTCATGTTTTAGTTCTGCTATCTCCCCCATTAGATGATCATTCAACCGTAACTGTTCCGAGTGCTTTTCCTGAAGTCATGTACACGCAATAAATGAAATTTAAATACTTGCAGCAGAAGAATAATAAGCAGAAATTGAATGGCATGATCAGCCAAAAAAACTATCTATTTTACATTAATTTACATAGATATCAAGAGTTTTACTACTTATAGCAAGAAATATACCTCGAAGGAACATTTATTTAGAGGTTAGAGATTGAAAGGAAGGCTTTCTATAGAGATCAACGCGTAGCTAAGTCCAGAAATAGATGGAAGCTTAGTGTGTGGACAGGAATGTTGAAGTATTTTTCTTCTAATTTTCAAATGAGTCAAAAATGGAAAAGGATAGCGCACTAAAGAATCGCCATGGCACGTTCCTCCTCTATAAACTGCAATTTGGATGCATTTCTAAATCAAATTTACCAATTGTGATGGTGCGTACTGTATAAAAAAGTATCCAATGAAATATTTGAAGAAAGCACACGACAATGCTGAACAGTCAACAAAAACATTCCACTTTCAAATATCAAGCTAACTCAATGAATCATCCACCGATTCATGAAATTGAAAATTGAGAAATGGCGAAAGCAAAATTGTAGGCAAACCTCGAGTTCATTCTTCTCTTCTAGGACAAGATCTAGTTGCCTTTTGAGATTCTGGACCTCTACTTTGTAATTCTCAGTTGAATAACCCTGAAAGAGATTTGGATAGGTCTAATTAGCATGGCTACACAAAATTATGTGGCTGGATGGTGCTACTATTATTATCTAAACATAGAAACATAAAAAGGTTCATCTACCATAGTCATTCATCAACCAAAGATTCAAAATGCTACAACACCCAAAGAATGGTTTAATAAAGGCCATGCTAAGATGTAGGCTTTATTAATTTATTACAAGTTTCCAAAGATGGAAACCCATAGCTTATAATTCAACTTTGTTGTTGTTATTGGGCTTATGCATGGAATGGAGAGATGACCATTCACATGCAAACAAGAAAATTCAATTTTTTTTTGAATCAGACCAACATTTAGATGAGTGGAAAGTGATTAGTTCTTCTAGTTGTTCCACTTCTTTTAGACACAAGTTCTGAAGAGTATATAATATTGTCCTCTCAGGCTTTTTCCTTAGTTTAACACACAGGAAAGAGACAAGTATAAATTACAGACAACAAGACTGAATAAGTGAATAATTTAACATAAACTCACTAGTGTCACATCACTAGAAGAGAAGGATTGAAATTCTCTTGCAGGAGTCATTTGGATTGAATCGAGGTCTGCGACGAATCCTCTGTTCATTTTCAACCACGTGTCTTCATCAGCCACATTGTTGTAGTTGTCTGGTAGAGGACTGAAATCACGCACCCTGGAGTAATTGGATCGTTTGCCAACGAAGGCATTGGGAGCTGCCTTGAAAGTAGGGGTTCCAAAAACATCTTCTTGGAAGACAATGTTGTTGCCACTGAATTCCTCGAGGCTCTGTTTCCCATCATTCTGTTCCTACTACCAATAGTGATTTTATTATCAGAGCATTAATCACCAAATAGAATTGAATAATTTTTTTTGATGCATAAGAAACCACAGAAAGAATAGTAATGATTACATGTAATATATCGAACGAATACAGATAGAATAAAGATATATTATTTGTCATGCTATTTTAACGCAAAGGGGACTGTAGAAGACCAGGAGGAAACAGATTGGGGATTGCATATTTTACATACATCTTCCCACGCTCAGTTTGCACTTTGCACCAGGTCTCTGATTTGCATAGCTATATTTTTCGGCGCCCTTCATGTGCTTCCTTAAAAATCATACTAACAGTCATATATATTCATCATTAAGAACGTTTTGATATGCTGCATTACTGATATGGACATAAATGATTTAGAAATCCTAGAACCAGGGCAAGTTACTCTGGGTTACGGCATGAAGGCATGGATCAATAGTGGATGATGGCAAAACCACGATCTGTTACCAATTTTGTTTATCCAAGTACTAGAAAGAAGGTTATGCTATCCGATTAGTGACCTCTTCTGGATAAATCATAAAAGCACCGTGAAATTATAGTGTTTTTATTTGCTTGAATCATACCTGGCTAGAGCTCTTATCACCATCTGAAGAGTTGACGCGGGTATTGAGATTTTCAGTTTTCATCTGCTGCTCTTTGATACATTGATCACGTTCCTTGTGTGATTTCCTCTCCTCTTCCAGTTCCATCTCAAGCTTTTCTCTCTCTAATTCATACTGGAAATTGGAAAATGAGCAGATTAACACATGTTACAAGCGATGCTCATGATAATGGTCCAGACCATGTTAGAAGTAGAATCCACCTTCAGCATGTCATTTCTCAATTTTAAAATTTCTTGCTCCAGTACTTCAGCCCGGGATCCCTGAACAGGCATTTAACTAAATGAAGTATCTTCTAAATCTTTACCGACTAGAATACAGCGGATATGGCATGATCTTGACCTTAAGTTTCTTGCGCAGCTCCTCTATCTCTAATTTCTGCCGCTTCAGCAAGGCTGCATCTGATAAAATCTACAAGAAGATCACGAGGAATAGAATCCAGTCACGTAATTTAGTTAAGGTGACAGAATGGTTGACGCTTTTAACAAGACTAACAGATAGACCTCGTTCACTTGGGCACAATTGGTGATGCGCTTAGCTCGACTAGCAAACAGGAGAGTTCCCTTTGTTTCCTCAACGTGAAGCTAAAAACCAAAAAAAATGAAATACGGTTAATAATCTAAACGGCTCGACTTGACACCGGGCCAATGGGAAGCATGGGCGATGTATAAAATATAAACATTCCGATTAAAACAAATAAATGTCTACCTTCTCTGGGGCTACAGTGCATATAATTGAAGTTTTTGCATTTCCACCTAGAGAAGGTTGAAGTATACGAGTAAGCTTACTATCACGATAAGGAATGTGTCCCCTGTATTTATAAATTATAACATCAAAATACATTTCTGATAATCTTATTAAAGAGATCAACTGCTAAAGAAGCAATTACCTCTGCTTTGGCCCATCACTTAGCTTGTTTATTACTTTACCAAGAACCATCAAGCTCTTGTTAATGTAATTCCCTTCTTTTAAGCGTACACCACCAGCTCCGGTTTTAGTAATCCGTTCTGACCCAGCTAAATCTACCAAGTTCTACTTTCCGTATAGCGAAAAACGGCACGTAAAAGTTAGCGAAATCAGATCCTAGATAATTCAGTTACCATCACACAAAATATACATAATTGACGGGAAATCATCAAGACAGCAGTACACACTAGGACAGAAACTCGGATAGCATCACTACTTGTATAATCGCTAGAATTGGCATCCTTCCCCTTACTTTCAATCACCTGACATGTGACATGCATTGCCTTAGAACAAAAGTAAATTTCATCAAAGAAATCGAGGGCGATTATAGCTTTACGTCAATGATTACCATTCTAAATATCGTGTGAGATCTACTGCTGCGAGCATTCATGCTTGTCTCTCCAAAGTGCCGAATACCTGCAGTGCAGAAATTCCAAAATACGTGGAAGCACACATACATCTTCAGCAAAAAAGAAAGAAAGAAAGAAATTGCAAGGGCTACATGTATATTATATTAAGCTTCTTCCAATTGCAAACCTTCTCCTCCTTGGATCAACTTCAACACTTGTTCAGCATCACTCACAATTTCCTCCCTTAGTCCTGCGACAAACACGCCACGCTGGAAGCAAAAGGAAATATCGGTGAGTTATATGAACAATAGTAAAAGAGTGAAAAAGTAGTAGGAGAGTTGTTAAAGCCTCTATCCAACCTCCAAACTCTCATGTATTGGCAATTTCTGATTCTCTACAGCAAAAAGATCATTAATCTCCTCGTTATAGATTTCCATATAGGAAACTCTTATGAGAAACTCTCTGTCATAAATCTGCTTCAAAAAAATTCATCAACTATTTTAGTTTTTTGTAATCACATAACAAACAGCGCATGCTCTCCTAACAACACAGTATCCATTGTTCGCTTGCAGTAATTACCATGTGAATTTTATTAAAAACATCTTTCACAGCTCGATCAATAATTCCTCTATCATTTTGTGCACCATTCATAGTAAAAGTCTTTCCACTGCTAGTCTGACCATAAGCAAACACCGTTCCTGCAATATATATATATATATATATTCCATCAAATAATTAGCTTAAAAAATAATCCAGATTTGAAACAGCGTAACCTCTATAATAAACCACAATACCGTTGAAACCGTCAACCGCAGCATGAATCAGATCCTTGGTAAGGACCTCGTACACTCTAGAATTTGTGCAACTCTCATCAAAAACGTGATCTGGCGGAAAGAGATGAGTGAATAAAATACAGAAATGAACAAGGAAATAAAGAGAAATTGAAGATATAATCAGGTACCAAAGGCATAAGAGATGCCGGAGATAGGAGTGCCGTGAGATTTGTGAAGAGAGATGCGATTTTCTTCCACTTTCCAGTAGGTTCCATTAACGGTGGTGTCTTCAGATACAGTGACAGCTGGTCTCACTCTAACTGCCACACATATCTTCTCCATTTTTCTATCTCTTTCTTTGTTCTCTCTCTTTTTGTGGGTGGTTTGGGAATTTGGTGTTTTGAATTAGATGTTCACAGGCGGGTTGAGGCGCTTCTTTTGAAGATTGTTGGGATTTCAAAATGATTTATAATTACGGAAATGTCCCTATAAGGTTAGAAGCGATTGCACTTGTTTCTTTTTTGGGCTAGTGACTTTGGGTCTAGACCTGCAGTCCGAAGTATTATGTCAGCCCACGGGTGGAGACCCTTGTGCCGTTTATAGTCTATAGTTGATATATATTTTAATTAAATAAACATACTATGCTTCGAGAAATATTCATCCCAATTTTTTTTTTTGCAGGATCCATCAATTGGAACGGCTTCATCAATAGCTAATAATCAAGATACATGTATTTGGAATGAATTGTATCGCTTTTCTAAAATATAATATTTATATTAATAGTAAAAGGTTAATAGTTTATTTGGCATCGTGGTTTTGATTAATTTTTAAAAGATATATTAAAATAATTTTTAAAAAATATTAGAATATCAAAAAAATCTAAAAATACAAAGCAAATTTAATTTTAAATAAATAAAATAATATTTTCTTGAAAGTGTTTTTGAAACACAAAACATATAAAATTTAAAAAAACAAAAAAATAATAATTTCACTTTCCAATCATTATATACTAGACTTATGGTTATGAAAATGAAATCATAACACTAATTCCATGTTTAATATAAAACATTGATTTTTTAATATACGTATATATATAGAGGATATTTACGTACATAAATCAAGGCTCGAAATTAAATATATATTTTATAAACGAGGCTATGAAACGTACTAAAAGCCGGTTAAAAAAGAAAGGGTATAGCCTTTTGCTTTTTTCTTATAATATTGTCGGTTTATCGAAAGTTCAATTCATTCACGCCTTCGTGGGTGGAATATCTCAAATAGGAATAAAGAATTGCCAACATCCATGTATTAGAATGGCACGTGCAAAAACAATAGGACATGACATGGCAGTGATGCGACTCTCGTCCTACAAACCTCCTCCCTTTTTTTTTTGTATCGGGCAGTCCATTCCTGACTGCGTTCCATGCTTCCCGTCAAATGGAATTCCAAGGGAAGAAAGACTTGCAAGTAAACAAAGAGGCACGAGGGAGACGAGACATCAGAGCCAAGTCTGTTGAATGACAGGTATGTTTGTTGAGTTTAATTTTAAAAATATTTTTGAATATTAAAAATATTAAAAAAAATTAATTTAAAATAAAAAATAAAATAAGAAATAAGAAATATTTTTTAAAAAACTACCATTTCAACACTCGAAGGTGACGTACCATGCATGCATCTTTCGCGGTTTTTCTCCAAGTGATGGGGACATGATTACACGTAACCAATCAAGTTTGCTTTTTCACTGTCTGTTTTCCTCCAGAGTGATTCCTCCTTTATTGATTTTATGGGGATTGCAAATCTTATGATCCGAATCCACTCCTCCCACCAGGAACAAAAAGGGCCCGTTTTAGGAGACTTTGGACACCGCATCTGTTATTTACATTGACATTTTATTTTTAAAATATTTTTGAAAAAAATTAAAAAATTTTATTTTTTATTTTAAATTTAATTTTTTAAAATATTTTTAGATTATTTTCATATAACATTAAAAATAATTTTTAAAAATAAAATAAAATTATTTTGATATATTTCTAAATAAAAAAAATATTTTTAAAAATAACTTGAGTCACACTTTTAAACAAACATTAAGTATTGATTTTTTTTCCTGTTATATATATATAAAAATAAAAGTATAAAAAACCATATATATGTAAATAAATGAAAAAAAGAAATTATTAACAATAACTAAAAAAGAATTTTATAAAATAAAAACATGTAGAGCAAAATATTTAATCTTTCAATATTATCATTTGACCATTGAAAAATGTTGCATACGTGACCTGAAAAGCATGACCAACACTCGCGCGCGCTGGTATGTATGTAGACATGTTTTAGCTACTTTTTTTTAATAGTATTTATTTCCTTTTAAAATATATATAAAAAATAGAACTACTTTATTATAAAAAAAGAAAAAAAGAGCTAGGTGAGAATAAGGAGAAAAGTCCGTGGATAAAGGGTTATAATTTTTTTATTCCTAGGGAAAATCAATCATTTTATGGTGCCTTTTAAACTGAGAAATCTAAACAGCCCTTGAACCCGGTTTATTGTTTTGCTCAGGTTGTCAAATCACTGTTCAAATCCCCCTTCCGTTTGTTTTTAAGGCTGGGTGCGGGGGTTAGCAAGTTCTGTCTCCCTCTATGAAATAGTCGGATAAGAATATATCAGTACTCGTGTTGCTTCAAATCTTCTCCTCGTGAATCTCTTTTTTGTTTCTGAAGGACTTGTTGCTCTGCATTGCAGGTCCAAGCAGTGTTAGCTTCCCACTTAGGCTCGTAATTTTATTTTTTTTAAGCATCCTTAACTATCCGAACCGCATTTAAGGCTCGGTTTATTGGCTTAAACTAAAAAAGGAGTCGTGAACAATTTTGTATAGTAATTTGTAAGCGTGCAATAAATTTCATTGCGAGACAGGGAAGTGAAGATTCGACAAATTCTTAACCACTATCATAAGAGCATCCATTAACAATTCTTAGCTATTGTTTATTTTTATAATATTTTATTGTCCTTTCAGAGTGATAAAAAGACATAAGAAACAAATTGATAGAGTCTAGTAGAAATAGAAATATAGAATAGCAGCATGTTAACTGAGCGCGTGCATGAATTGATTGGTGTCGGCATTGTAAGAATCCCATAAACATGGCTACTTTCCAAAAAATACATTGTAAGAATCCTTAGTTGAATACGAAAGCGATATGTGCTACCAATTCATGAAGCTAATGAGCTTGCGAATGCTGATCATAGGATCTATTACATTCTGAAGGACCTAACCTCATCACAGGCTAAGCAAATAGATAGATAGAAAAGCTAGAGAGAAGGAAAAAAGAAAAAAGGCTGTCCTGCTAAAAAGAAAGTCCTCGACAAGACCACAAGGCAGGGTCTCAAATCTTCACATTGTATAGAAACGTGGGCTCTGCATCAGGCAGGATTTGAAGAACTGGCACTTTCAAGTAATTAGAGAGGGAGGGACTGAGGAGGGAGGGCTCTTGTATTATCTTATGAGTTGATTACAATTTTATCTGGCCTAATTATTTTTGTTAGAATTTCAGCGACGACGAGGAACATTGTTATTGTGACTTTTGCATGGCATTCACGGCAACGAGAGCATGGCATAAATCCGAAAGTCTGGCCTTGAGGGCCATGGATTCGAGCATTAAGCGGTCGTTCTCTCTCCATAATACGTGGGACTGGTTTAAGATTGAACCCAACCGGTTTTTGAGCTCCCGGTTTACATTTTCCAACCGGTTTAATTGTTGTGTGAGGTCCTCAAAATGCCTCTTCTTTCTCCAGCGGGACCTTCGGGCTGACTCACGGTTAGATAACATGCGCCTGCGCCTCCTCTCGTCGATAGAGCAAACCTCTTGGTTAGATCCGCTTGAACCCGAGTTTTGGCTGGGAGAGGGTGATTGGAGGAGAGATAAGAGCTCTTGAATTTCATTGTCCGTGAACCCAGGGCCATGAACCGGGTACTCGAGCTGGACAGCTTCTTGGGCAAAGGACATGATGAGCAAACCAAAAGTAAATCAATGAACCGGTTTTTCAAATTGAACCGGAGGGAGGAAAGGAAGGGAAAAGGGAAGTATCAATTGCTGAGGGTGGCTATTTATGCACCCAAGGGAAAGACATTCGAGGCCCACATGAAGAAAAGATTTTGGAGGGACGAGGGTATTTTGGTCCAGAAAATCTGCATTTATTTTCACGTCGACCCAGCTTTTTGTTGAAGGTAGTGGGATTGCTTTTGTCCACTTTGGGCTGCCTTTTGAATTTCTTGTGGAGAACTAAGCGTGGGTCAGGGAGAGAGAGAGAGGGGGGGAGAGAGAAAAAGTTAGCTTAGTGACGAAGCATCAAACGAAAAACAACAGAACACAACAAATTACATTAATAAAAGCTTGTCCTTGGCCACTTAAACTGTTACTGTGTCAGCCAGTCGTGAGGGAAGCGAGGGGGATCGATATGAACTTGGTGAAGAGGACTCTGTCGTTTTGGTTTATTGGTCCCCACGTGGTGGGATACCATGCATGGTTTAAGTACTGAAACTTAACATGATAATTTTTCAATCATTTTAATTATAGAGGCATTGAGTGGATAGGACTTTTATGCTTATTGTGTTCATGGATCATCAATTCAGCAGAATTTATACTGATTTTATACTTAATCTAATTAGTTTAGATAAATAACCTTTACGATAGATAGATATATTTATATATACCCTAATTTAAAAGAAGACAAATTAATATAGTGGAAGAAAATTATTCAAAAATCACATCATCCAGGAACAAAAAAAAAAGGCAGGTAAACCATCTAATAGGTGGTACAGTGATAAGAGCTTAAGGTTATAGGGTTTATTTTATATGGTCTCAAGTTCGAATCTTATGGTTTTTAATATGATGATCGTTAATTTCAAGGTCTATAAAATTAGTTAACGTGCACGCAAATTGATAAAGACACTATATTAATAATAAAAAAAAGTATGAAGACAGGAAACTAGCAGCAAAGCAGAACTGCTTAGTTTTAAAAAGAGAAGGGTTTTTATGAGTCCATTGCACGCAAGAAATTAAAAGGTAAATTTAAGTTTTTAGATTTCCCCAAAGCAAAACTTGCAAGAATTATCGTTTCCCAAATCAATAGTTTCTTTTGTCGAGTGATTTACTCTTCTCCCGGAAGCAATTTGATCTAGCTTCCTAGCTAGATGCTTTCAAATAGAAATGCCCGAGACTTTTTTGCAGGCAGAATATGCTTCTTACGATCATGGCATGCAAATTGTATAAATTTGGACTATGTATTGACGTACATGAACAATGAATATTCCAAGTTTGTTTTCTTAGTTGGCAGTTAATTCTGGTTATGGAATGTTACAATATGAAAAGCAACTGTAGTGGAGACTAACATGCAAACCTTCTGTTGTTATTTCAACTTTTGTTTCTCATCAACTAAAGTGAATCTAAGTTTCCTGCAATCTTTATCGTGTTTCAAGAACAAAGTAGCCTTCATGTGCTGCAGATCATGGCTATTAAATAAATCAGCCAGATACCTTTTTTCGTGATGTTCTAAGGTTATCTGGGTTAATTAACATATATAGCACCAACCTTCCACTTAAATTTTGGGTGTGGATCCATAAAAAAGAAGAAGAAAAACACATTACATTGCAGTGCTTCGTGAAAAGATAGTCGACCAAAGAACAGCAGCTGCAGCTGTGGTAAAAGAAGAGCCCAAGCAGACTAATTGTTGGCGTGAGCCGGTGCTTATCTTGAGATTGAGGTCGTCTGTTCAATCCCACCATGGCAGACAAGATATTAGAACTGGCATTTTATTTTAAAAGTGTTTTTTTTTAAATGTTTGAATTTTATTATTTTTGATATTTTTAGATTATTTTGCATGTAATATATTAAAAATGATTTTTAAAAATAAAAAATAATTTTAATATATTTTAAATAAAAACTATTTTAAAAAATAATTTCGATCAAACTCTCATACTTTTTAAATAAAACAAATGATGGAGGGCTGTAAAAAAAATTTAAAAATAAAAGTCAATGCCTTCACATTTTAATACAATTGTATTGAATTAAATTGTATTTGATTTTTTTAAAATTAATTTTTTTAATGTTTTAAATTATTTTCATATACTAATATAAAAAAATCATTTTAATATATTTCTAAACAATAAACACTTTCATAACCATCACTACCACACTCTTAGAAGGTCACTTTTAATCACGTAAATAACTTTTATTCTTTCCTCTCATTCTCGTTTTCATCAACTTCTGTGGCACAAGAGACGCAGACAAGAGGGGTGAAAATGGAAAAACATTCAATCTATACGACAGACATCGTAGCTTCAGAGCCCAGTTAATATGACCTGGACTCGTAAATGAGAGCACAACAAAAAACACAGTTGATTAATACTTTGTCAAATTCTTTAGTTGCATCCGTTTTCGCAAGAATATTGAAAACCATTCAATGGAAGGGACAAAGCTTATAGAACAAGGAGTTAGAATAAAGCACCACAGATAAGCAAAAGAATAAACCAACAGTCTCCGTCAGCTAATAAAAGGAGAAACCTTAAGCTACACGGAAAAGGGCGTCTTGGAAAGTCTTGGACATGGGCACAAAAGATTCAACTGCTAATGAGAATTGACCGAAAGGAACCGTCCAGTTCTTGCCTTTATTGCCATCCGTTATGCTAATTGGTTCGCAGAATCTCCGCACAAACGAGTTTTTAAATCCTCAAGTCTTGATAACTACCAGACGGAGCTTTTCTTTCTTTTCCTGGCGAAAAGAAAACATGGCAGAAATTTTTCTTAGCCACGGCAGCCCGGGGGTGGGAAATGGTTAAAAATGAAACTTAAAGAGCTATACATTGAACCTGGTAGGAAGGGATTCTGTTGTGTAAACGATACATAGAAACCATGATTCTGACATCAGGATTTCATCCAACAAAAGAGTTAACGAGGCTCGAAGTTGATCCGGCAAAAAATCCAATGCGCTGCTGAAATGTCAAACATTCGGCTGCTTTAAATGAAAAGGACCCTTATTGAAGTTCGAAAGTGGAAATCATCAACTGAAAATGAAGTTGATTTCATTGATTCACGTTAACAACAAAGTGAATTTCTGGGAACTGAAACAAGAGTTCTAGGTGTCAAGTATCATTTTATCAGAATCAATAGGATTATATCATTTCAAGTAGGAAGCTGCAGAAAAAAATGATCATGAAAAACTAAGTAGAGACAACACAAGTGAATGAAAAATGAAATCATGGTGCCCTACAATTCAAATCATCATCACATTTGTGCAGGTAGAGATATTTCAAGCTGGCAAATGTAATCTGTCATCGTCAACTAACCTGGCAAATTTAACATCGATTTTCTATAGCTAATAATGGAATCTCCAGCAGTTCGTTCCAAGTAGTCAGAATCTTAAGTTCTATAAAAGTCAGCAAAAAAAATTATAAAGCTTTTGAGATATGGAGATGATAGATATATGACACACTAGGCACCACTTTGATCTAAGGCATGCTAGTCTAATAGCCAGCCTGTTTGGTAGTGTGGTTGATATTATTTTTAAAAATGATTTTTGTTAGAAATGAATTAAAATGATATTTTTTTATTTTTTTTTAAATTATTTTTGACATCATCACTTGAAAATAATCTAAAAATACCATTTTTTTAATTTAAAGTAAAAAATAAAAAAAAATATTTAAAAAAAAATCAAAAATACTTTTGAAATACAGTGTGAAACAACTTTTAAGAGATGGATCAAAGTGTGAGAATTGCAAGCAGTTTAAAGCCTCTTCAAATCGGAATAGCTCAGAAAATGGAGTTCATAGCAGAGATCATGGAGCTGGTAAGTAAGTTTTCGCGTGTTGGATGGAAAGATGCACAGACCTTAGAATTCCTTGCCTTCCCAGAACTAGTATCATTTTTCTCAGGGAAATTACTGCTTGAATTGCCATCGTCCGACTCTCTGTCACTTGGAAATGCTGCCCCATTACGTGCATTGAGAAATACACAATATCAGTCGCCTCTTTCTATCAGGACCTAATGATAGAAAGATTACAGCATAAAATAAAAAGAACAAAGTTTAAAGATGTACATAATTGAAAACGCATCTCCAGGATATGAAGTATTTAATATCCTTTCTGTTCCTCAGCACAACGTGTTGAATAATTCATGCTCTTTATATGAAAAATTTATCATATTAAGGGTATGGCTCAGTGATAGTTCACGTATTTAAGTGATACAGATCAAATTTTCCTTCTAACATCCATGCATATTGAAATATGCAGTCCAGCTTTTAGTGAGAAAAATGTTGCTGCAATAGAAAATGTACGCTGTAGATCTTGCATACTGAAGCCTTGACAAGCACAATGGTGAATGGTCAAATGATAAGCCTAGTACAACTACATCAAAAGTGGAGTCGAAGTCATCAATTGCAAATCAGATATCTGCACATGCTGGTGGTGTATCTACTTCCTGCAAATTGCCACGGTTACTCGAATTCAAGTAATTAAAACAAGTGCCTCCAACCCACACCTGCTGAACTTTCACTGACTACATATCCAACTACTTGAAAAAGTAAGGATACTTGAGCATAACAAAGAGAAGAAGGAAAAGACAAACAACCGATAGCCTGGCCCTGGTATCTACTGCTAGAGCAACAATCAGAGTTTCATATCCACAGTTGCATAAACTTCCACGTTCTCCTACTAGCATGCTTTGGGCAGAAAGCCACAAACAACCAACAACTTTCCCTAGATCAAAATCAAGCCAAGCCACGATTGTATGCTGCTTCTTTACCTGAGCTGCCCACCTGCCTACAAAGGAGCGGTACTATCCACATTGCCATTGAAATCACATCCTTGTGTTCTCTACAACAACGTTTAAACAGAATTGGTACGGTTCATTGTCAACAGTAAAACAAAACTAGCCAATGCTGCATCTTCCTCTTCCACTGTACTTTTCCCTAACAACTTGGATTGTTTCTTCATCATAGAGAACATAAAGCATCTTATGTAAACAAGGTTTTACCTATTCAACTAGATTCATAAAATATGTTTTGGAAGTGATAATGTTTCTTCTAAAAAAAAAAAAAAACATCATGACTGCCAATTAAATAATAATTTCTATAATAAATCTCACGCACAAATAAATCCTAAAAAAATGCTATTCAATCTTCAATAACAAATCAATATTCAGTTTCTTTCTGTATTTTAATTTGGTTTTCTTATGATAATTAAGGGTAGCTGGGAAATTGAACAAATTAAAATTATATTTTAAAAAATAGTTAATGTTTGCACAATATACGTCAAAACATGAATCATATTCACAGCATCCAGACAATATATGCGGCTTCTCATGTCAAACAAAAGCTTGCTTCCATAACGGAGCTTGAATCCTAAAGTTAAAAAGCTTATTCGGTAAGGTAGTTAAATTTATTTTTTAAAGTATTTTTTTATTTAGAAATGTATTAAAATAATATTTTTTATATAAAAAAAATTTGATATTAGTTTATCAAAATGATCTAAAAATACCAAAAATATAATTTAAAACAAGAATTAAAAATAAAATATTTTTAATTTTTTTTCAAAAACGCTTTTAAAATATAATGTCAAACAGACACTTAGTGTTTACTTATATTAATTATTTTTTCTAACTAGTTTTGAATTTTAGTTTTTTTTTTTTACTAGGCTCAATTTTTTTTCAATTTTATTAGTATCATGCAATCTGAAGATTCCAATGCTACATTGATTATATTAACTAGGAATTCTTTCATTTAAAAGATTTTAGAAATTATATAAATAAAAAAATGCCTACTTTGTTTCATGTATATCAAGACTATTATTCATATTCACTAAAACTAGTGAATTTATTTTAGATTTTTCTATAGTTTGGTCTATAATCCAAGGGTCCGAAAACATACTTTTTTCTTTGTTGTGCGCTTTTTTTATAATCTTAGCCTACTGTCAACAACTTTTTTTTATCTTTTATTTTTTCTCTCATCCTTGTTTTTTAATTATTATTTATATATATTCGAAGTGATTTATAAAATTGAGAATTTTGTTTGGTTTCATCCTTCTTTGATTTTTTTTTATAATCGGGGTGTCCGGGTCAATTTGCACGCATCTCAACTATTTCTCGGACTCACTGAACATCCTGCAAGCCCAGTGAGCATGTAAGGCACCGCGGGGATGACAGACAGACCGGGGATGACAGGCATACAGGGCAGGGATCGAACCAGAGTCTCATGAAGGGGGGACCCTTCAAATACTGCTGGGACACTCAAACCATGGTCCCATGAGGAGAGACACCTTCCATCTACTGTTGGGATAAACCCCTACTAGTCCTTCTTTGATTTTTTAATATGTAGACTTGGTCTTTTTTTTATCTCGTCCATCTGCGAAACATTTCCTATTAAATCTTATCCCGATTATCTTGTTTTTTTTTAATATCTTGAGAAGCTTTTGAAATAGATATATTTTTTTTCAATTTGATTATAAAACATTAAATTAATCGGAACTTGAACTTTTAGTTGACCCAAGTCTAAGATTTTAAAGTTTATAAATTTAGAGAATTAATCCATGTTTAGGAATCTCGTCATGATTTGCTTTTTTTTTTTTTTTTTAAGGTTCATGTTTTTTTTCACCCTTTAAAATTTATTTAGTTGGATATTAGACTTTGTTATTTTTTTTACTTGCTTTCTATATGATTTTTCACTAATTTTGAAAGTGACTTGGATTATCTCACGTTTTTTTACTCTTTGTTAAATTTAGTTTTTCAAAAAGTTTTTTTTATTAAATTAAATTAATTAAATAAATAAAGGCATGCATTATTCACTCCATAATACTTGATTTGATTTCCAAATCATTTATCTTAAAGCGCATGCGACCATTTTTATGTCACCGTGTATATTTTTGTAATGGCACTGAAACTGCCTCAATGAATTTTTATTTTATAGTTAATTGGTGTTTATGATAAAGTGATAATCTTTTTTTAATGAATTTTTATTTATTTTCATTTTGAACATGATATTAATAACTTATTATTTTATAATTAATTATTCTTATTTATCATTATTTTTATATATATAATCATATTATTAAATTGACTGCTCAATAAACCGGTCATGATAATAACTTGAATCTTATATTTAACAGCGCAGGCCGAGGCTATGATTAATAATAAAGCGAGGCCTAATAATTAAAAATATATTTAAATAATATTTTTTTGAAATACAATGTGAAACAATTGATTGCTGCCCAACTAGAGCGGGTGTTCTCAGTTAGCGGTTCTTTGAAAGGGGCGGTGCATGGATGACACGATCCTCTAAGACGTGATTTTAATTTTAATATGTTCTGGATAAAGATCGGCGAGGTCATTATACTTGCACACTGTTCCACCTCAATCCCAGACATTTAATAAATATATAAATTTCCATGTAGTTTTCGGCCGGGGGCGCTGGGATCCAATCTAACCAGAAGGGTATCAGAGGTCAAATCTAACTTTTCTGTCACGTTCAATTAAAATTATTAAAATTATAATTTTAACACGACACAGAAAAAAAATTTAAAACTCGAATTGTAAAATTATATCTGAATTTTTCTGTACAAAAATTATAAAATTATAAAGATAAAAAAATCATAAAATCATAAGTAAAATATTTTCGAATATAATACAATATAATTATAATAATAAAACTTTATTATTTAAGATTCATATATGATTTAAAATAATTTAAAAAAACATTATAAAACAATTATGTAAATATACGAGAATCAATATAGAAACATCTAATAAATACTATTTTTTATTTTTAAATCAAGAGAATTTAAAAAATATTGATTTTTTTAATTTTTAAACCAGGAGAAAGAGAGGGAGGGCCACGCAAGGCATGGCCTATGGCCACATGGCAAGAGAGAGAGCCAGTTGGCCGGCCGGGGTGATGGCTTATGGCCACGTGGCGAGAGAGAGAGAGAGAGAGAGAGTCATTTTGGCGTGGAAATGTGGAATAGCCTGGGATCGTAAAATTGGACCGATCTGATCTGATTTTACAATGCTGTATGATTTTATATTTTTTTTATCGAGTTTTGCTTAAACCGATTTTTCTACTCGAGTTAACAAGGTTTGATGAGTTGACTCATAAAATCGTATGATTTGACGAGTCAACTCGCGATTTTAACAACCACAAGTTCAATCCTAATTGTTAAGCAAATATTGATTATATTTTTTATTTAGAAATGTATTAAAATATTTTTTATTTTTAATATTAATCTATTAAAAATAATTTAAAAATATTAAAATAATTAATTTAAATCAAAACAAGATCAAATATTTTTTTAAATCATTTTCAATACTTCCCAATCACTTGTACATGCTTGTTTTGGTATAGTAGTTGATTATTTTTTTAAATGTTATTTTGCTTATAAATATATTAAAATGGTAATATGTTTCTGTTTTTAGAAAGCAAGTTTCCCATGATTATGCAGCGCCCTCGTGAAAATTATACAAAGGATATCGCTTTTTTATTGTTGGTTGTTTTGCTTTTGCCTGGAATTATTGCGGACTTTACTATTCAATTAACAACTCCTTTATTTTATTGTTCATTTTGGTGTTTAGACTTTATTCTTTATCACTCTCACCCTGGTATATTATGTTCAGGATGTTTCATATGTCGAGCTCCCCTCTTCTTTGCACGTTCTTGCGAATTAAAGTATTCAATAAATTTTAAAAATTGTATTGGAGGCTAAAGTTTAAATTTATAGTATTAAAATAATTAGAAGAAGAAGAAACAAAAAAAAATTATGCAAAAAAAATCAGGCAAATCTCCCAAACCTACAACAATTTTTAAAACCCAGGCCCGTGAAATCATAAATCCATACTGGATCAAAAAGTTTATTTTTCAACCAATTTAATGTTAAATGATGGGGGGAATATTTGTCAAAGCAACAAAAATAGCAAGAAAAAGAACAATGATCAAATTTGTCAGGAAAAAAGGATGAAATTAAAAAAATCAATAGTAAAGAAAATATTAATAAAAAGAATGATGAGTGAAGTTGAAAGATTAAAAATTAAAGGAGATGAAATTGAAAAAAAAATTATAAATTGTTTGGAAATATTATTACACGTGTTGAAGAATAAAATCGACTTTTTTTAAAGAATAGCAAAAGAACATGACAAATAAAAAATTTCGAGATAACGAAGGTCATTTTCAAAACCAACAAAAGATTTTATATATAAAAAAAGAACTAAACCTAGACTTTAATTGAACATAGGTTAAAGGGTGAAAAAATATTAAACAAGGCGAAATCAAAGTTACGCAAACTAGATGTTGAACTTTTAATTTCGGTTTAATTTCTAAAACTTGTAACCCTAGAAATTTTGAATCCAAATTTAATTAAGAATAAGATGCTTAATTCTCAACTAAATTAATACTAAACAAAAGGTCATAAAAAACATCAATTTAATAAGCACGTGAGGGTAAAAATAAATAATAATTAAAAAACAAGGATCAAATTTTATATAGAAAAAAAAACCAAGTCAAATTAAATTGTAAAAAGAAAAATTATCAAAGAAAAAAAACAAATATCAATGAAAAAAACTGAAACTAAAATTGTAAGATAAAATAAATAGAAGAGGGTGAACTTATTTTAAAAGATCTTGTTTATAATTTTATCTAAAATCCCTTTCACGGGGTTTTGGCGGTAGTAATTATTTCTGTGGGGTTAGACTCGAGTGTTATTTATACTTTTACCGGTCAAAAAAAAAGAAGCAGGGTTATGATGCCACACAATTACTTACAGGATTAATTACGAAATGAGGTTTAATTAAATGAGACAAATAGGAGTATAATACGGTAATTTAAAAGCTGGAATAAATCTTGCTCATATTCGAATCAAACACGTCAATCTTCGGGTTCCTTGACGTGGAGAGCCATATTACAGTAAAAGAAGGTATCCAACAACAAACAACATTATGAGTTGTGATAAAGAATGACAGCATCATTCAAAATCACGGGGAAAATATCATTTTTAAATACTTAAAGCACGCTTTAGGCGTTAGTGCCGAATTTAACTTTTAAAACAGTATTTTGGAAATGATTGATTTTTTTTAATTTAAAAATATTATATTTTTTTTATCATTTAACACATGAAAATATCTAAAAATATTAAAAAATTAATTTAAAATAATATATATATTTTATTAATTTTTTTCAAAAACAATTTTAAAACACTTACAAAACACCCTCGGAGTAAAGTAATGCGTGAATTAATCTGATACCGAAGTTGACGACATCTAGCTCAAAACTGGTTATGATCGACTTGTGTTCTAGTTCAAATTCGTGATTATTGTTATGATAATTATTAAAAATTTACATGATTATGGACTTATAAAATTAGTCGAATTACTTGTAAAATTGCCCGATCCGCGTTAATAAAAAAAACTGGGTATGAATCGAAACTTTCTTTGAAAAGCTACAATAATGAAAACTGATACTGGAGAGATTTTGCCGATGCAGAAACCCAAGAACATAAAAGAAACATAACTTTTCATCAGTGGAAATTTATGAACATATGCAATTTGAGCGCTCTTATTGAATATTTTCATTCATCTTGATCGCAGTGTTAATTACAGCCCGTAAGAGAACAGACCACCAAACACAACTCCTCTTGCCATTTTCAAATAAAAAGAAGAACAAACCAACCTCACACATCCTAAAACCCCACAACTTACCGAAAAGAACCTTTCTTTTCAAGTTTGCTCATGGAACCATATGCATAATCTTAGTCCTCTTCGAATGATCCAGTGCTCCTCTTGCCTTTCCCCGTCCTTCTCCAGCTAATAGTGCCACCTCCATGATGCCTCGTGTTGCCATCATTGAGAATCAACGGTGCATCATTAGCTCCATCACCGTCATCTTCAGTGGCAATACGGATGCAAGAACATCTCTCCAGGGATGCAAAAAAAGCACTCGCCACGCCATTGACAAACCACATGGCTACCCCGTCAAGCTTTCCACACCCGGGTGATGAGCCATGGCTGGTTGTGGTCCGGACCCTTGTCTCAACAGAGTTTGACCGAAGATTGAAGAAGCTTGAGCAATTCGTGGAGGTAGTGGCAGCCATGAATCGAAAGATCCAGGTTGTAGTAGCCTCAGGAAGAGAGGTGAGATAAAGAAGCCCCAGGCTTTATATATCTCAGGTCTCTGCGGGCCTGATACCAAGGTTGTTAGTTATTACAAAGCAGTTTCTGAAACGTGCCCCTGTTGATTTCTGAAATTACGAGGCATGTCCTTGTAAATACTTATGAGAGTCACTTCAATGTGATTCTCTTTCATGTCCCTACACTAGTCGTGAATGGACAGAAGAGCCATTGTTCGCAGGCCAGTTTGACAGGTCCTTTTTGGAAATTACTTTTTCTTTTAATCGTGGAGGCGCAAGCAGTCCAGCTGTAATCAATGCAAAACTGAGGTATCGAAACTAACTATAAGTTGTTAAGAGTTAGGTAATAAAATATTTATTTTTTTATGATTTTATATGTGATTATTAATACGATAGTTACTGTAAATTTATATAAATATTAATTTCAGAACACATAAAATTAATTAAGATATGCATAAATTAAATCATATATCCAATTTAATAAAAAAAACTTAGTTCGTGATTAAACTATTAAGTTTTGGTAAAATAATAATAATAATAATTAGCATTTGTTGATATAAGAATGTGGTAACAGTCCTTTTCAATTGATGCCTATTTTCGTTTCTTATTATGAAAAACAATTCAGACATCTTACGACCTTTTTCTAATTAACGAAAGTAAACCCCCTTTTGAAACAGAATTTCAGACAAGCATTTAGCCGAAAGATTTCACAATTGATTACTATGAATTAAACTAATTAATGAGACAGGCATGACTTTATTTATCACTACATTTCAAAAATATTTCTGATTTTTTTTTTGTATTTTAAATTATCGAACATCGATTTATTGTAAATTGAAATTGCGGCAATAACATAAAGCCATTGAGGGATCCACGTATGGGGGAGACACGTCCTTTCTCTGGGAGCCAACACGAAGAATATGCTCTCCATTTACAGAAGTTTTAGAGGCAGCAAGTTATGGAAGCCGATCAAGGATAAGACTTCAAATGTAACGAAATTTGGAACAATAAAAAAAAATGATGATGCCACCAAGTGGAACAGGTGCATCTCATCATAGGTGGTGACCCCATCCATCGCATACCTGCTATAGATAGAAAAGCAGAGCGGTTTTCTTTACCGCCAAAATGTTTGCCTCTCAATTCAATGTATGAAATTATGAAAACGTGAGCGTGCATTTATATATAAGAAAAAACGAGGAGCTTTATATCAGAGTTTTAAAGTTGCCCAGTGGCTGACCGGCTTGAGATACAGATCATGGATTTTTTTACTTGATTATATATATATATATATATATATATATATATATATATATATATTATTTTTATTAAAAAAATTAATAGTTCATAAAACAAATCCTGGTAAAAAAAAAAGAAGCCGATATGGATTTGGTGTTCGAATGGACGCCACTGGCAACTGGGTTTTGATAAAACGCCTCCGGTGCTCAAATGGGACGGCCATGGATCCCCAGGAAACAACCTTCCTTTTTTAACCAATATAATTACTATATTGAATAAAACCTAAGAGATAATAAATTAAATACGGAAATCAAAATAAATAAAAAAGTGATTAAAAAGAAGAGGAAAGAACACCAATGTATCACTTTATTACCTTTTGCCTCATCCACAAGCGCTTGTTTGTTAGATAGTTCGTCACACTTTCCCTTCCTCTGCCCATTCTCTCAAGTCGAAGGAGATGTTATTTTTGTAATTAAGATTCAAAACGGTTTGGCTGGCCAGCAGAAATCAATGCAAACATTATCGTTTGCTGTCTTACTGAGTTTTTGTAGCCTGTAATAAGATTGCAGGGGATTGAATCCGCGGCTTTCTAATTCTCTGTGATGGTGGCGGGATCGTAATTCTGGGTGGTTGCTAGGCGGGATCTTCGTTTTCCTCTGCCGTTTGAGGAAAAGCCCACTTTCCTGTTATTGGGTCAAGCCAGCTCTGTACCATGTTAGCTTTTTACAAGTTTTTTCTTTCAACTGGGCCTCTATGTGTTCCGATTAATGCAGTCTTCGAATTTAAATTAATGCCCTGCACAGCATTCCTTAATTTTTTTTCTAACAATAACTAAGCTGTGGTATAATTATTTTTTTTGTAATCAGACTCCCCCCCCCTATAATTTCTGCTCCCTTGTCTTTTTTGGTTTCGGTCTCTTTATACATCATAAACGCGATTTTGATGTCAAAGTTAATTTCTCTTCTTTTTATCTCTTATTTTTTCACGAGAAAAGAGAGAGAATCACTGGATGGATTCAGTATAGAAAAAAAGTCATTGTTTGCTATTGCATGAGGAGAGTCATGCACGAGGTATCTAGGAGTTGTTAGTGTGTTTTTTGGTGAATAAATAAATAAATTGTATAAGGATTAATCTAATAGGTTTGGTCAATTTGACATTTCAAAGATAATATGAATGATTAATAAAAATATAGTTTGACCCGAAACAATTCAAGACAATATCTTTTTAATAATATTAAAATGATAATATATTATATCGATTCAAGATAACTTTAAATCGTCTCAAATTAATTTGTCAAACCCTGCAAAGAATATTTTTATCTATATAAAATTCAATTCTCAATCAATATTGAGTGATGAAATTAAAAATAAAACTCAATTAAAAGTAAGATAGGTTAACTTAGGTTTAATCTGCAAACCTGAGTTATGAAATTAAAATATTTTCGCAGAAATCAAATCAAAATAAATCAAACCTGTTTTTTATTAGTGTTTGACCTCGAGTTAATTAGGTCATGAATATATTTTGATTTTTGACGGAGTTAAGTTGGATTAATTATTTTTCAGTTTTTTTTAAAATCCATACTGGCTTAAATCTTGTGTCCCGGTTGACATGTCAAAATGGTCAAAAGGTGAGTCGGGTTTTATATATAAAGTTATTATACTATTATTAATTTTAACATTCAAAATAAACTATTAAAAAAATCAAATTATATTTTTAATCGTATAGGTATAATAATAACATATATTAAATATAAGATATTTTTTATTTTATATTTTATTCTGTCTATCCTCTACCAAACATAAAAGAGAGTGGGTCTATTTTATACTCTAGTGCCAAATATATATATTTTTCTATTCTAACTTATTTTACTCTATTCCACGTCTTTATCTTTACTACCATGAAACAATAAATAATCACTTTAAGTACTCGTCCAACCCAAATGTTTTGGCATATAAATTCCCGTGTCCCGTCAGCGTGTTACTACTTTTCCAGTTTTCCTCTTTCTTTTTTTATTTTTCTTTTTAATGCCCCAGCACCAGTCCCTGCATAGTCATGAACCGTCTAATCCCGTCAACTTTTCGTGACCTAATTGATTATTATACAACATATACACCAGCTTCATTCAGATTTGGCCTTATGGTGTGCTGGACCAAAAATAAAATTTATACTATTAAAATACATGAAGAAGATCTTCCCAAAGAGAGTATTTAGTCTAGTTTAGTTTATTTTTTATGCTACTTGAACAAGGATGATGTTTTTTGAAATTTAATGAAATCAATATTACGCAAAATAATTAAGAAATATTTCGAATTAAAATATCAAAATCAAACAAATTAACAAACTTTAGTTTTAGTCGACATTAGCCATTAGAATTTTAGAACTGGTCATCCATATAAATATGCATTAACTTTCACTATGATCATTCACAAGCATGAAGGTTTAATCTAGTAGCAACCTTAAGAATTAAAGAAATTGATGAAGCTAAACAATACAAACACAAGTGGATGCATTTAATTTCGTCGGTTGTTTACTTCCTAAGATCTAATAAATTCCAACACATCGATTCATTAAATCTTAGTTACTTCACAAATTAGAGGGATCATAAAATTATGGATTTGGTGTCTAATCTAGCAATAGATTGCAACAAACAATAAACTAGTAGGCCTCATAGTAATTAAATGAAACAATCATGAAAATAGACATAGAAGAACATCCAATATTTCAAAGTGTAAATTGAACACTAAAAACAAATTAGATCTAACAATTTTATTGATTCCACAGTTTCGTTTCCTTCGATCAATTATGTGAATTTAGCAGTTCAGAACCATGAAGAAAATTCAATGGGGAAACTGAATAATAGTGTATGTCAAGAGGTCCCTGAACTTATTTTTTTTCCCTTTTAACAAGTTCAATTCAATTTTTCTGCTCCTACAAACTCTCCTTGAGATATTCTAGGTATTATCCTCAAATAATAATATTTAAATTTGACCAATTAAGGAGAATAAAATCAAGATCTAATATAACTAGATAAGTGATGTTTCCGGCTGGAACTTTCATCTATCAGGATTCAAAATGTCGAGGACATTTGAATTGCAGGATAAAAGACGTTCCATGATTGCAAAATTGACCTTGATGCAGGCAGTATCTCTCAAAACTCAAAAACATGACACTTATAGAGCTATCTCTTGGTGTTCCATAGCATCTTGAATCATCTCAATCGTGTCAAAGATGAGAGAATTATGACCTGATTATGTATTGATGTTGAAACTGTCCAAAATCATCCAATTAGTTTGGTTCCGGATTTAACTCCTCTATTTGCATCCTGAATTAAAATAAGATAATAATGAGTGTATTTAAACACCATATTATTACAAAAGACTAGATATTAAGGAAGCAAAATATGATTTGCATTCCTATCACCTTACCTCTTTCAAGTGCTCTCTCCTCTCCGCTATATATAAATTCACCCCACTAATCCTCCATAATCCGCCATTGAAGAAACCCAAGGTGCAACTAAAACCCCCAAAAATGTCCAAGCTTACCCTTCTTACTGTAGCCCTTCTCCTCAGCTTTGCGCTTACTTATGCTGCTCGCCCCCAGCAGGTCCTATCCGATGACTCTCTGGTGAGAACCTAACCTGCTCTCTATATATTTCAATCATCATGTCTCCGTTTTTATTTGTATTCATAGACTCTAATTTTACGTTGATTTTCAATACCTTCTTTTTTTGCAAAAAAAAAGAGAATTATTGTTTCGTGGATTAGTTCTTTCTTTGTTGCGATTCTGGGTTCTTGATTTCTGTGTGATTTTTAGGATGCCATGGCAGAAGAGGCTGCGGTTGTTGAGAGTTGTGAAGGGCTAGGGGAAGAGGAGTGCTTGATGAGAAGGACCCTCGCTGCTCATGTGGATTATATATATACACAGAAGCACAAGCCATGAGCTAGTTATCGTGCAATTGTAAAATCAATAATGATGGAAGTTAATTGCATCTGGTGGTAATGATATGTTAAGAAGTTTATTCTGCTTCTTGCTACTTGTATTTTAGTCTCAAAATTTTATTGTATTTTCTTGTCGCTGTGATCAGGAATAATTCATAACCAGAATAGGAAAATATAGCACCACCGTGTGTAATCCGTTAGTTTCTTGTTAGTACTGTTTTAGTTGGAAATGGACTGGTGGTTTCCCAGCATACAAGTTTCCATGGCTGATAACATGATTGGGAAATTGTTTTGGTTATTACCAGTGTGTTATACAGTCGAAGCGATTGTCCAAGACGTGCAACACTACTGTCGCCTTCAATTTTCAATGCCAATAATTCCAGTGACTCAAAAAAGTCACGAGTTTGCCTACTTTTGGACATGATAAATGAAGCTCCGTGGAAATTATTTGAAGAAGTGCAATGACCTCTTTCGTCCAAAAGCATGTAAATCACATCATATCTGCCACCGGAAATTCTTTCATTGACGACTTGGAGGCATAGGTAGAGACTCTTTTAGCACAGGTTTTTGGCATTTTACGGCCAATGCAAGCAACAAGCTGTGACGAATGATTTCGTAGACTTGCTCCAGAATCCACACCATTAGCTAGTAATGTTAATTCCTGTTAGCATAACTTACAGGCATTTCACGCGTAAATTAAAATAGCATCACTGCGTCAACCAGGCAAAAGAACAAGCTCTGTAGTGGCAGAATATAATGGATCGGTCAAAGAATTATTCAACTACCGTCTCAATTGAAGTAATGGGGTAGGAAACATCATAAGAACTACACGTTCAACCCATCAGGACAATTCCACTCAAACTCCACTATTATGAGTTTTGAATTCCACTTTCAATTCTGAAAAGATTCTGATGTTCTTACTATAGAATCACCACTAGTTTGAATAATCTCCATCATTCCTTTTAACATAATAGATGAATGCCGATCAATCTCATCTTATCTCTGCCAAGGCAATGGAGACTATAAATCACAAATATCCCAGTTTTTTTCCCGAAGAGCAATGAGGGGAAATAAAAAAGGACTATAAACTCAAGATAGATGGGGAGAGGGTAAGAAGTAGTAAGTATACAGATTTTCAAACAGATGATCTTCAAATGAAAACACAACAGCTCCTTTGGGAAAAAAAGAGTCCGAACACATACCGGAACTTCTCTGTTTCGATAACTTCTTGACCACAGGAAATGAACAGGTCAAGCACTTGTTCTATCCTCAGCAAATGACCCCACAACCAAGTTCATCTCAACTCAGCATTGCTTGATCATATATAACATGATAACTTGCTGTAATAACTCTAATGGTTCCTAATACATCATCTCTCACTCTTCTTCACGTTTGGAAAATAAATCATTTTTCTTCACTTCAATGGTCACAGACTCCGCGTAGACTGTGTAACTTATGATGAACTGGAACCAAAAGCTCTAAACTGTGGCTTCCATATGAACATAAAACTAAGCATATTGCGTGTGAACATTCATTCAAGTGTTAGTCAGATCGTAATTTTTATGCATCAAATCTGATTTTTTTTTTCTTTAAAGAAAAAAGAATCCATTAATAAGACTTGATGTTTACAATGAGGATGCGCAATTTAAAATCAATTTAACGAACTGATACAAGGATATACATGCAAGACCTCTCTAGTTCCACGAGAAGAGCTGCTTCACGGGGACGGTAGAGCCCTGCCAATTCAGGCAGGCAAGAGAACCCTAGTGTCATCCAGAACATGTAAATACAAGGCAAGGCATACGGTAACGATAACAGAGGACTTAGCCCCAACATATCTGACTACTTCAAGTCCCCTGTCTACAACCTCTTCCTGAACCACACCGAGACTTCTTTTCACCCCATCCGACATCTTCCACAGCATGAACTCCACAATGGACCTTATCGTTTCAAATGTAACCCTCCCGGTCACATCCATCACAAACTTCCTATTACTTGGCACTGACAAAGTAGATGAAACCATGCCAGCCCATCCACCATTCTGAACCTCATCAAAAGACTTTCTATCTTTCACACCCAATTCTTCACCCTGCTCGACAATCGAACAAGAAGAATCCGACTTTGCAGTCGAACTGGTGGTCAACACTTGGTGAGATGTTTTCACAAGTGTTTCCACAGCCCCGTTACAGATAGAAACCAGAACGTCCCTCACATTGTTTTGATGCTTTGGATTTGTCAGGCCAGTGAAAAACTCGTCATAAGCATTGATCTGCAACGTCTTATCAAGATAAACAGCAACCGCCGTGCTCACAAACTTTTGTATGCAATCAGCCATGAGCTCCCTACACCTATCATCACAGACCACGCCAATCCATCCAGTCACATCTGGTAAACTCGATCTCGATTGATCATCGCCACTCGAATAAAGCCCCAAAACCAAATTCCTCGCAAAACTACCGATCACAACAGAAACAAACCCGGTCCCTTCATTAGAAAACAACCTCCCCATCACCTTATCAGAAAAACTCGAATTCCGATAACCTAACCCAAACTTCTTATCATTTCCAGACTCCAAATTATACCCTCGCAGAACCCCAAGAGTCAAAGCCTGAGTAACCCTAATCAGAGACTCGGAGAACTCATCCGATTTCGCAATCTTCGAAATTTGCTTTAAACTATTGGGGATTTTATCGGCATCAGATTGCAAAAACTCATTCAAGTCCTTAGAGACAATACTAATAGTCTCTGAGGAATCGGAAACCATTTCAGCAATAGAAATCAAAGCCCCCATAAGTCTCATAAATCTCCTCCTTTTTCTTACCACAACAGGCGAATTATACACCTTATAAACCCCATAGCCAGATACACCAAGCACGGCCAAAAAAACCAACAATTTCTTTTTTCTCCTAGAAAGATCTAAACCCTTCATCACCAATTCAAGTTCCATCGTTTCCGCAAATTGGAACCCTAGGGATTAAATAGCGAAATTGGAGAAGGGATAACGGTTTATGGACGCGGAGATAAAGACAGAGAAGGGTTTGTTTATAAAAGCGAGAAAAAGAGGATTTGATTTCGTTCTAATGTTGTCAAGTGTTGTTGTGTTTATATATATATTTTGTTGGTAGTTGAATCAGCACAGGATGTTTTAAAAGGCGAGTAAATAAAATTGAAAGGTAGGTTTCGTATGCAAATGAATAAACGAGATAGAGAGAGATGACGAGGGAACCTGATTTGACTGTACAGAGCTACAGTGCAGGGAGGGAGGAGAGGTGGCAAGCTGACAACACAGCAGACAAAAACGGAGTAGAGGCAATGAGAGCTGATTGGTTGATGAAGGTAGGCTTTGAAGCTGTTTATGGATCTCTTCTTTTCTTTTTTTAAAAATAAAAAATAAAAAAATTTGCAGGCGGTGCTTGTGTTTGTATGATGCAAAGGTTTGCATGATGTGTTATTATCAACAGGATCTGTGCTCCCAGCTTCTTTCGTTGGTACTCTTTGTGTTTGTTATCAATAGGATAGTCGCTACTGTGAGTAAGGCTACAATTCTCACATAATTCTTTTTCCCCCAACAATTGTGTTATTTTTATAATTTATTTGCTATTGTTTTTTCAAAGTGTTTTTGAAAAATATTATATATATTTTTTTTAATTTTCGGATCACTTTGATGTAATAGTAACAAAAATAAATCTTAAAAAACAATTATTAGTACAATTCCATTACCATTATCATCGTAGGTTTGCATTTCTAGATGCAGCGCAACCTATATAGACTTTGTTGAATGAGTTGCTCTCCTTCTATGGCCAGCCATTTACAATATCAAAAGGGTTGCCCTTTTAGGTAAAGTGCAACCCCTCGATTAAAAAACAACCCCTTCTCTCTCGTTGAACTATTAAAGGCATGACCGAGATTATAAAATTTTTATAAGAAATTAAATTAAAAAAAAAAACATGAAACTCTATTTTAAATAAATTAAGGTTGAAATTGAGATAAAAAAAGACATGAAACTCTCTTTTAAATAAATTAAGATTGAAATTGAGAGGAAAAAAAACTAAATCCATTATAATATGATAATTCCATAAAAAAAACTAAAAAAAAAACTTTGAAAAAACTAAACAACCTAATATACAAGAAGATGAAATTAACAAGAAAAATATTGATTTATTGGAAAATAAAATTAAAAATATATTCAATTAAAGGACTCAACATATATATCACGTCAATTTAGATCAAACTTTCAAACTGAGTCTTAAAATCAAGATAAATTATAGAGAGAAATAAATTATGAAGATCAGTAAAAAGAATATGCCAAAAAAATAATCATAATCAACTCATATCAACCAATTAAAAATATATGCTCGTTAAAAAAATTACTCAATTAAAAAATGTGTCAAAACAATAAATATGTCAACCCAAATTAATTTGTCAAAATTATGACTCAATTTATAATTCCTTAAAAAAAAATTATAAAAGCTCAATTTTCAACCAACTAGGTGATAAAACATGAAACTTAAAAAACTTGATTAGAAAAAACATCCTTGAAAAACTAACTTGATTCAACCTGAATTAAAAAAAAAAACATGTTAACAAAATCATAAATAAAAATAAAAAAATTCATTTTTAAGAGATCTAATATTAAAGACTAGATATAAAAAAAAAAAAACAAATCCATGAAATTGATATATAATCCAGTAAAAAGAATATCGTTAAAAAATACAAAGCAGAACTCTTAAAATAATCAAGTATTGAAAAAATATTTTAAGTGTTTTTTAATGTGGTTCCGATGATTTAATAATAATTTATTGTTTTGTTGAAAATAGAGTAAAATGTTTGCATAATTTAATAGTCACTGTCTAGTTGCAGATCTGATCCAAAATACAATTAACGAATATTAATTGCAGTGCAAGAACTTAGGCAGGCTACAGCCAGGCCTGGAGGTTGCATGATGGGCTGGGCTTATTATTTCGGGCTGTTTTGTATGGCTTACACCATACAGGCTGGATAATGGATCGTATATGGGTACGAATAAAGGGCCTAGGGCGAAAAAATGAATGCATGCGACCGTTTCTGGGTAACGCTACTTCTGTACTGTATCATACTATCATCATCGTGGTAATTCAAGGAAGGATTCCAACTGAATAATCACACCATGTAATCGAGAAAGACCGAATTAAATCAGCAAGTCGGTCTACACGCCCGAGATAGGTGTGAACAATCTGAACTTGCCTACAATTTAACGCGGCAAAGGATCGTGTGATTATGCCCACTGTATATATAAGATGGGTACGTAGTGATTGAATTTTCAGGTAGAAGGTTATATATATATATACATACATACCATGAGTGTTCTAGCTGACTTGTATGTGCCTCGACTGGTATCATGGGCTTTGAAATTATGACCATATAAAACTCTAGTGGTCATTATATTAACAACCGCAAGGCTCAAACCTGAGATTAAGGAAAACAAGCTTTTTAATTCCAAACTCGTACCACTAGATCACCTACTAAATGATTATATATTCGATATGTGAAGTGATGGTATCATTATAAATTTCAAAATGTCTAGCAAATAGGAAAACACTTGTATTTAAATTAAGAATACAATTTATGAATCATGACATAGACACTTTATAATTGAATATTTTCTTTTATGTATTACAGTATATTGTATCCTCGAAACAAGTACTTGATAGAGAAGTAAATTTTATGATTAAGCTTCTAATAAATCATTCAAAAATCCAATTCATATATCTTAACAAATATAAAAATACAATACTTTACATGCACAAAACATCATTTTAGTTTCTAAGAATATATAAAATATTTTTGTTAATCACATCGCTTGTTTCATTGCTTCATATCATGCAATGAATTCTATGTCACAGTAGATGAAAAAACAATAGTTTGCTTAATATTTCTCTAAAACATGGCTCCTTTAGCAGAAAGAAGAAGAAGAAATGTATCATAAAATGGACTTTCATGCATCTACATAGCCAACAAAATTCAAAAATGAATAACCAATCATATCAGGACGGTCAATATACAGGTAAGTCAACTTGTAATTCTTAGTTATTTTAGTTACCTAATCCTGGACTACTTGGAAACATTCTTAGCATTTCTACTTTAAATACCAAGTTAGGTCATAGACTCGTGTGCATATATGAAACCGCCGACTGCGCAGATGTATAAAACATGTAATAAGTGCTGTCAACCTAGACAGAGTCAAGACTCCAACTAGACATGTAAAAACTAAACAACTAACGCTGGTGGTATCATGCATTTGCCTGTCAATAATACGCCTCAAAGCATACTCCTATATTTTGACAATCCAGTCAGGACAAGAAAACAACGAAGCTCGCTTGCATTTCTTGATCATTGATACATTGAATATGGCGACAAGGGATCTTGAGAAACTCGAATGATAAATGAGTGGAGTTAGTTGGAGTTGGTCAGAGTTGCTGACCAATTATTGTCGTCGTTCTTTCATTCCTTTTTAAGGAAGGTCGAACTGAGCTTAGACGAGTCATACAATGGAGGTAATACTCCTCAGTTTTCTTCCCACACTTTCCAGCTGTCCCTTTGGACAGTGTTCTTTGGAGGCTAGTTTTGAGAATAAGTTGAGCCATGACATGCAATACTCAGTCTATTTACAACGTGTTTATGATTCGGGTGTGATGGTAGAGGCTGGCCTTAAGATGACCACGGTCAATTTTCTTTTTATAAAATGTGCTGGAAAAAAATAAAAATAAAAATAAAAATAAAAATCGGCTTCTAAATGATCCACTTTTACTGTTATGTAGTCAATATCCAGTACCTCAGATTTGGAATTCCAAACTGACCAAAAGCAATAATTCTGAGCAAATAATGTCTAGTTGATATTGGTTTTCAGTAGTCGTTTTGATGATGGTGGCACTTTAATGATTGACGTTGGCATGCATTTCACCAGCAAATATGGAGGGATAAAAATAAAAGCTCAGACGCCGGCAATTCCACAAAAACTTTGAGTAGCTTTTAATTCAAGCTCTTTATTTTTATATCTTGGCATCTACATGATTCTGGTTCTCATTCGAAGATGGGAGGATTATTGCTTGCTTTCATTCTGAGGTTCCAAGATTTTCCAGCAAATTTACTCAGATTTTCATTTGTGCCCCCACCCCTCTTCTTCTTCTTCTTCTTCTTCTTTTTTGTGGCGAAGAAGATGACAGAAAAGTGGGGTCTAGGGCCCCTGGAATCCTTCTTATCCACATCATCTTGGCAGTGAACTGTCTTGCGGGATTCCGACTGGAAAAGTGTGCACTTTTAGGTAATAACGCCTGTTGAGCGCATTGCTATTGAACGGGCAGGTCCTTATAATTTTGGCGACCATGGGACTTGGTTTGACCAGCGGATCCAAAAACTCCATCCATTTGCTCACCTGTCTCTCTTTAAATATTGAAATTCAATATACGGGTAGGAAAATAAAATACTTTGCACTATGAATTACAGCAGCGACTTCTGCAACCATCTGACAGAGAGAAACCCAAATTTAAGTTTCAACAATCCTTCCTGTTCCAATTCCCATCAAACGATGCAAAGAAAATGGAATGAGAGAGGTTGAGATATCAACTCAATCAACACGTCAACAGGTTCTCCTCTGCTATTGCTATTCATGAACAGAAAGGCTCAAACTAGGAAAGTTAAAAAAGTCCCAATAAAAGGTACAGATCGGAGCCCATGATTCATGAGCTTACACTGAAATCCGAATGCAGACTGCAGAGTCCTCACAAATACTGCAATGACTGAGTCACGGTAAAACGCCAATTTAAACAGTGAAGAAAATATACGTTCTTCACAGAGAGCTTAAATAAAAGGGTGGAAAATCCGGGGATCAATGGGATGCTGAAAATTAACAACAATTACAAGGGAGAAATGCAAGCCCATCTGTTAAGGTTATTCCCTCCCCACATCTATTCACCGAATTGTCATCACCCAACTCCGGCAAAAAACCCACCAAACTTAGGATCAGATTGGTGGCAGTTTGGCAAAAGAACAAGAAAGAAAAAGATAGCCCAATTTAACAACATAACCTCTTTGGGTTATTATATATTAGAAAAATTGGCAAACCGCCAGCTTACAGAGAGTGGATTAATAGCTACACAGTATGCGATTAGCCTAAATCCACATTATGACGCTTCTATCATGTAAATTCAATACAGTGTATCGATGATCTTTGATATATACATGCGAGAGAGAAGAATACCTTACGACCCCATTTTGCATCATCTAATCTCCCGAGCTCAAGCCCCTTTCCATCTTGTGACAGGTGAAACGGATGGTATATATCAGCAAATTCTCACATTCACTGTATTGTTCTCGTAAGCTTAAACTCAGAACTAAAAATGGTAGATGTGTAATTTAGACTACACAATTTCAACAGTTCAACTGATTGCTGCTTCAACACAGGATTGCAACCGCTCTGTATTACTAGTAGTAGTTTGGCTGCCAAACCCGCCTTCACAGCAAGTGCAGTACATTCTTCTGGTGCGAGCATGCAAACTGCCCATAATATCGACAAAGCAAGCTGCGTGCAGGTCTCGGAAACCCTCATCAATAACTTAACCACATTCGGTATTGTGTTGGCACAAACCTTCAAAGCCAATCTTCCCTCGGGAATACTTGAAAGAACATCCAGGACATGAAGTGCTAATTCCAAGCACTCATTATTCAAACTTGGCAATAGCTCCACTAATGGAGGAACTGTCCCAAAGCTCACAACTGAGCCCCTTACTGATTCATGTGAACAAATACTCTTTAACAAACCAAGTCCAGCCAATAACCCATTTGGGTGTTTCTTATCTTTCACCAACCTCAACAGACCAGCTAGAAGACTCAAGCTCGACATGTTTGCGTGCTCAAAATCATTCCCTTCCATCAACATTTCCATCAATCGGGTACAATTAATCTTGGTCTCAATAGAACCCTCATTCAACATATCCACAAGTAAGGAAATCTTCGCAGGTTGCCTCAAATTCGACTTGGATGCAATATCGAGTTCCAAATTCACTAGAATTCCAACTGCTTCAGACCCAACAGCATGAGTGGTAAAGGGGCCCAATAAAGATGTAACCATGGCAGTCCCACCATTATCCAGCACAGCCTTCCTTGCCGTAGAATGTGCAGACACAACCTGCCTAAGCTCCTTCAGAGCTTGCACTCTAGCTTGACCCTTAACTTTCTTCAGATTATCCAGAAGTTCAATAGCCCTTCCTTGCACATCCTCTGATCTCTTCTTTTTGGTTAAGAACTTCTGCGAGAACCAGCTATAAATCAGCTGCTTCATAGTGCTGTTTGGCGTTACGGTATCGTCCCAAAGCTCTTGCATTGTAGTGGGGCACGTGCAATGGCCCAGAGAGAACCATTTGAGAATGTTGTATCTCTCATAAGTCTGTCCGGTGCAAAGAGTCACTGGGTCTTGCATTGGGTCTAACGAAATCGGACATATAAACACCGATGGCACTTCTATAGATTCAAGCTCTTCAACCATCCTTTTCAGATCCAATTTCTCCGCCACACCAGCACAAACTAAACCGCCGCCGGTATCACCGCCCAAAATGCCATCCTTAATGGCTGTTTCTAGATCTAGAACCTGGCCACAAGCACTCGCATCTAGCTTTACGTTTCTATAGCTGTTTGCTTCAAACATCGGCATTTTGGGATTCCGTTTAAGAAAGAAAACAACACTGCCCACTATCCAACAAGAAGGGATAAATCTGATTCAACAAAGAGCCCTGAGATGTCACAGGAAAAGGCAAAGAATAATAAAAATATTAAGACCCATCACATCCACGGGACAAGAAACGTGTGGGAAAGAGAACGAGAAAAAAAAAAGATAGATGGGAGAATTCTCTCTCTCTCCCCCCCCTCTCATTCACACACATGATATACACAAAGAATCAAAGGAATGCAGACAAGTTTTCTACATTGCATGCTTTATTCTGCTCTTTTATCTGATCTCTATCTCTGGTTAACAGAGTGTAAATAAATAAAAATTCTCCCCTCGTCTTCATCAAAGACATGATGATTCTACGTATATACACCAAAGCTTTCTCACGCAACTCAAAAAGGAAACAAAAAAGTGAAATCGTCTACAGCCCAGGTTCACATAAAAAGCAAATAATGACAAGGAAAAAATAACTTAAAGGGGCACTCTCTCTCACAGAAAAAAGAAGAAGGTAACAGTGAGCAGCAATAAGTACCTGGGCAGCTCAAAGAAAAGAAAAGGGGACGTGATGAAAATCGAAATTATAGCAGCAAAGGCATGAAAGAATGGGAAAACTGAGAGACCACACTTAACTATAGTGCGGCGACACAGAGAAGAAGTGTGTGGAGGAGAAACACACAAAATATAATAAAAAGCTGTACCTTGTGGACTGTGCAGGGCAGTCTTCTCTAACGTGCGCTGCTGCTGTTCTTTGTTGTGTGAAGCTATCAAAAGACCCTTGGAAATCTCGCTATTGTATTGGTGGAGATCACAGTTCAAGAAATTTGTAAATACAGCCCTGCCCACTTTATTGGGTCTTTACGAGAATCTTGGCAGAATGGGCGAGATCCGCTGCATTGTAAAATTCACCAGAGGCCACAGTCAATGTATGATATTTTTTAGTTTTTATTAATTTATCCCCCCCCTGTATTGTTGCTATCAGCTCCATTTTCTTAAAATACGCTAAGAGTGCAGTGCGTTTTTCTTACAGAGCTGTAAATTTATCAACTGCATCTGTCTTGAAATCTCCCATCTCTAGCTTTGTGTCTTTCTTTAATTTCCAGTTTGTGAATCAACTGGATTTAAATTAATTCATTTAATGAATTTAAATATAATTTGAATAATCAGCAAAAAGATGGGTTCTTTTTTTAAAAAAAATCAAGAGAATAATTTTAAAAAAAATACAAGACAAAGGTCATTTCCAATAAATTTAAAATTGAAGGATTAAATAAAAAAAATTAAAAAAAAAAACATTGAACAATCCATGTTAACATATCAAACTCATAATTTGAATTATGAGACCAATATAACCCAATAAAAATCAAGTTGAAATAAATTATAAAATTCAATCTTCAATCAATTTAATATCAAAATATTAAATAAAAAATAAAAAAATAACTTATATTAAGTAGAAAGTAAAATTAACTTATTAAACTCATGACTTTAGTGATGAGATAAGAATACACTCGTATAAAAGCAATTTAGAAAGTTTTATTCTCAATTAATTCATTGTTCTTTTAATAAAGTCAATTAGAAAAAAAACATCATTTTCATGATCCAGATAATAAATTAAAATTAAATTAAAACAATTATAAAACTCTATTTTCAATAAATTTAATATAAAAATAATGTTCTCCCTTTTCTCCTTTAGGTTTTTCGTTAATGTTAATTAAGTTTGTTGTTCTTGGTAGAAAACAGTTCGTGTGGGAATTAATTCACGTGACTTGATTAACTTGACAACTTAAATGACTAATAAAAATATTATTTGATTTGAGATAAATATTTAAAATGAGATTTTAAAATAAACATTGAGACAATAATATATTAAATTGATTCTAGTTTATCCAAGTTAAATTGTCAATTTACATTTTAAGTCATGGGATCATAATAACTTTATGAATATTACATCAAGATAAATTACAAAGGTCATTTCCAATAAATTAAAAATAAAAATATTAAATAAAAATAAAATAAAATAACCTCAGACAACTCAAATTAACATGTCAAATTTATAGCTTGGATTATGAGACCAAAATAATCCAATAGAAATCAAGTTGAAATAAATTATAAAGTTTAATATTCAATATCAAATTAAAAAATAAAATATTTAAAAAGAGATAAAAAAAAAAAACTCATGTCAATTAGAGTTAACTTTCCAAATTTATGATTTTAGTTATAAGATAAGAATACATATAAAAGCAAATTAGAATACACTCATATAAAACATATAAAATCAGATTAGGAAGTTTCATTCTCAATTAATTCATGATTCTTTTAATAAAGTCAATTAGAAGGGAAAAAAAACATTCCGTGATCCAGATAATAAATTAAAAATTAAATTAAAAAAAAACTACAAATATCAATTTCCAATAAATTTAATATAAAAAATAATTATGTTCTCCCTTTTCTCCTTTAGGTTTTTTATTAATGTTAATTAAGTTCGCTGTTCTTGCAGGCCTGCCACGTCCTGTACATCTAGCTCTAACAATCCACTCCTAGTTCTGCATTCCCCTGCTTTGCTGTGTCCAAAACATGTAAACTAGCATGCAAGCTCCAACGCTATAAGAACAAACAACAGTGGATTACAGGGCAGTGGTCGCTAATTCTATGCCATACCATCATCTCCGCTTCTCCAGAACAACATTCAAAAGTTCCAGACAAAGCTGAGTTTGATGATCTCCTCCTTTCTATCCCCATTCAAATACATCTTTCAATAAAATGTGGAGTCATAATTATAAAGCACTAAAGGATACAACGAGAACTACGAGAGAGAACACACAGATAAGAATGATTTGAAAGAAGCCCCGAGCAAAAGTGAAAAATGGAATAGTTGAAGCATGTATAAAGTATAAACACGAACGGGTGCTGTATAAACACGAAAAGTGAAATGGAATAGTAGAAGCATGTATAAACACGAAAGGGTGCTCTCCAATCATGGTTTTACAATGAAAGCAAGAAACTCTGCAATTCTACAGCTTCGAGACTCAAGGCAAAAGAAACTTAAGAACTGAAATAAAAGAATATACTTCCACCCCACAAAACCCTTACAAATTAAGGGTGTGAAAAATTGGGGATCAACGGAACAACATACAATTAACTACAATTACAACTGACGATACATCCATGTACGAATTGCTCATTCCCAGATGCCTTCCTTACTTTCCAAACCACCAGAACCTCACCAAAGCTCCATTAGAGACAACTTTACACATTAGTTGAGGATGGAAACAATCACGAATCCATGACCCAGCTCAGTCTTTTTGGCAAACAAAAACAGCTGAATTTAACAACCTCGCTCGCTTTGAGATTTTTGGTAAAACAACCAGCTTATAGACAGTGGATTGCCAGGTACACAATATGTGATTTGCCTAAGATACACGTTATGATGCTTCTATTATGGAAAAATCAATGCTATGCATCAAAGCTCTTTGATATACACAGGCGAGTGAGGGGGTACCTTACCAACCCCCGCCACGAGTTCCATCAGATCCCAAGAGCTCCTTCGCCTCTTGCGAGGTAAAAGAAATGCTTTATATCAAAATCTGCCAATTGCATTCACTGTATCGTTCTGGAAAGCTTACACTTGGAAATAAATATAGTAGTCGTGTAATTTAGACTACACAGTTTCAGGAGCTCAACTGAACGCTGCTTCAACAGAGGATTGCAGCCACTCTGTATTACAAGGAGTAGTTTCGCTGCCAGACCTGCCTCCACAGCCAGTGCTGCACATTCTTCGGGTGCAAGATTGCAAACCGCCCACAGTATTGATAATGCAAGCTGAGTACAGCTCTCCGATTTGCTCATCAAAAACTTGACCACATTAGGGATTGTGTTTGCACAGTCCTTCAAAGCCAATTTACCCTCCGGAATAGTTGACAGGACCTCCAAAATATGAAGTGCTAATTCCAAGCACTCATTATTCAAACCGGGCAATAGCTCCACTAATGGACGAACCGCCCCAATGCTCACAACTGAGTTCCTGACGGATTCATCTAAACAAATGGTATTTAACAAACCGAGTCCGGCCAATACTCCATTGGGGTGTCTCTTATCTTTCACCAACCTCAACAAACCCGCCAAAAGACTCAAACTTGACACATTTTCTGATCCCAGATCTTTTCGTCCTATCAACATCTCAATCAATTTAGTACAATTAATCTTGGTCTCAATCGAACCCTCATTCAACATATCCACAACTAGGGAAATCTTTGCAGGCTGCCTCAAATTTGCCTTGGATGGCAAATCAAGCTCCAAATTCACCAGAATACCAATTGCCTCAGCCCCAACAGCATGGGACGTAAAAGGACCCAATAAAGAAGAAACCAAGGCAACTCCACCCTTATCCATCACTGTCTTCTTCGCCATAGAATGGGCAACCACAACATTCCTTAGCTCCTTCAAAGTCTGCACTCTAGCTTGACCCTTAACCTTCTTTAAAGAATCCAGAAGCTCAGTGGCCCTCCCTAACACATCCTCTGATCTCTTCTTCATTGCCAAATACTTCTGCGAGAACCAGCTATATATCAGCTGCTGCAAAGTCCTGTTTGGAGTCACCGTATCATCCCAAAGCTCTTGCATTGTAGTGGGGCACGTGCAATGACCCAAAGAGAACCACTTGAGAATGTTGGGTCTCTCGTAAGTCTGCCCGGTGCAGAGAGTCACCGGGTCTTGCATTGGGTCCAATGAAATTGGACATATAAACACGGATGGCACTTCTATTGATTCAAGCTCCTCAATCATCTTCTTCAGATCCAATTTCTCCGTCACGCCAGCACAAACTAAACCACCTCCGCCGCCCAAAATGCCATCTTTAATGGCGGTTTCTAGATCTAGAACTTGCCCACCAGCACCCACATCTAGCCTTACATTTCTGAGGATATTTGGCTGATACATCGGCATTTTGTGATACCCTTTTGGAAAGAAAACACCACCTACTATCCAACAAAAGAAGCTAAATCTAAATCTAATTCAAGGAGAAAAGAAAAATAGTAGAAGAAGACCCGTCAAATCCACGGGACAAGAAACGTGTGGGAAAGGAAAAGAGAAAAGGAGAGAAGGCATAAAGAGTCTCTGGTCAAAACAGTAACAGTCTTTCCCATCATTATCATCATCAACAAGTAATCTTCTTCTCTAATACCAAAGTGGTGACTAAACTAACTTCATGTTTAAGTTCAAAGAAAAGAGTGGAATCATCAACAACCCAACTTCACATGAAAAGTGAGGAAAGTGCAATCAAAACGGATTGAAAAAAATGATGATGATGAAACTCCACAACTCAAATTCACCGTATAGATAAAATTAAAAAATATATATATTTGAAACGAGAAATTTGGACATGAACATACCTACTACTAGAGTAAGAGCATTTGAGGCAGAGAAATGAAAGTTATCAAGAAGGAAGGAGTGTCTTCAAATGGAGGCCCCAGAAGAAGAACAAAATAGTGTGTTGAATGGAATGGGTTCATTCATGCACTGCTGTCATTGAGAGGCCTGATTTTTATTTACTTTTTAGATGAGAGGGGGAAAAATATAGGAAAAGGGAACAGCTTAGCGGGAGTGACCGGCTATATCCAGTGTTTCAAACCATTGGTAACTGCGCACCACACGTGCAGTCGTATCGTTACTCACCTCAATATCCGGTTTCTGGATCATGGAAATTCAAAGAAATGATAAAACAGTAAAATAATTAACTTTTTTAAAAAAAAAACATTTCGGGTAGAGGGTTTTCTAGGAGTTGCGGCTCTCCGGTAGAAACGTAGGTTCACTATTTTGACGGTGTTTGTTTTTTAAAAATATTTTTATATTTTTTTGAGTTTTTAAAATGCATTTTTAACATTAATATATTAAAATAATTTTAAAAAATTATAAAGACACGCTACCAAAACCCATAATATACTAATCACCCATTGGGACTAAATTAACTGACAGATTCGTATTCAAATGGGTTTTATGTTTGACTGATCGTATTTTAAATGGCTTCTGGTTTGACTGAATTAATTGATAAGAGCACTTGGCACTTGGATGGATACATGTAACCTGTTTTGTATTGAGTTTTAAAAGTATTTTCTAAACAATATAAATTTGTTATTTTATTTTAAATTAAATATTTTTAGTGTTTTAAATTATTTTCACATGTGAAAAATAAAATTTAAAAAATATATCATTTTAATGTATTTCTAAATAAATAAATAAATTTTAAAAAAAAACTCAAATACAATAACAAACAATTATATAAAATAAAACTTTATAAATAAAAATAGAAATAGAAATAACTGGTATCTTTTAAAAATATTTCATGACAACCTATTCAATTATTAATTCCCCTGATAAATTAAAAATCAGATTGGATCAGGGAACTGGAAGTCCCGTGGGGGTGGGGCCCGCTGAGAGCGTGCCTTTCGTAAAGTGCCAGCTCGACTTTTGACCGGTTATCTTGGGTCTTGACCCTATACGTACGTCTTGGGTTGCCTTTCCGGTCTCTTGTTTGACCACTTTGATGCACTTTTGCTTGCTTTTTGGGCTCGATAGAAAACGCCACGTGGCCAATGAATCATGCGTCCCCTCTCTCTGCGCCATCCTCCGCCTCGAAGTTAGTTATTGTTTGTTTAATTGATTATTTAAACTCTGTCTAAAACAAAAGTTAATGTGAGCAGCAGCTGTAGCCATGGTAGCAGTGGAAGTGATGGCAAGTGGAGATTTGACCATTATTCTTTTGAGGAGGTGTACAGGTTGTCTTTTCTGTTGTTGCCTCCTCGCTTTTTTTTTCTTTTTTTTTATTAATGGATCAGAATTCAGAGCTAAATTATTGCTCCCAAATGTTGCACAGAGAATTGAGATCCTGCCGTGCTGTTTTAATAATAAAAAAAAAGGAAAATACCGCAAGGGAAAAGCCATGTATTTACATTATCCATGGAAGAAGATATATTACGTACGTTGGGCAAGGTGACCAAACTGATCACCTCAGATTGGGCTGAATCAGGGATTTCCAGCACTCTAAAAACTCATCAAGTGCCGTGTCGTTCTGGAGAACTGATGTGTGAGAAATCCCACCGCTTCTTTTGACCCTTGAGAGGTTGACTTTTTCCATAACTTCTCTCAATTCCTGGTAATCTTGCCGTGCTCACCGTGCCGTCTACGTCCCCGTAAACAATATCTGGTTGCTCGTCAGAATATTTTCGCAGTAACAAGTTCTCTTTCACCAGGTATTTTCGCACCTGGCAAACGTCGCGAGTTGCTTTCTGAAGTTGCTTGCAAGCAATGGATCAACAAAGGGCACTCCTAGTGAATTCCCCGACGCAAAGGCAACCATTTGTCCCACTGCGCGTTGGAGTGGAAAGTGCAGCAAATTTTTTCGTAATTTTTTTACGCCAAGATACTGGATTTCGGTTGAGAAGTTGGAGCACAAAAAGACGACCTAGAATGTGAGGCAGTAATTGCTGGCTTCCCTCCTGTATTTGCAGTTGACATCTTTTAAGTCCTGCAAGAACGTAGAACCGCTTTTCGATGGGTGTCCTTCTGCAGCCAAGCCATGTCGAGAATCGTATGAAGCTCCAAACAACTCGTAAATAACAGTTCAAAAACCTAAAAATCAAGATTTAGAGAGGTCACTGTATAAAAAAAACCCAAAGGTATAATTAACAAAAAACATATATTTATAAATAAACTCTCAATTGATTTGATTTGTATATGTTATAGCATTAAATCTCGAAGCAATTTTGTTTATTTGGAAGATTGTTTTTTAATTTATTTATTTTTAATTTTAATCATATATTTTTTATTTCCTTTCTAGATTAAATGTAGCCCTCCATAAGGTATACAGTTCAAATCGTTGATATCTTAAAATCAACATTATCATTAATAGACCTCTTATAATTTTAATGATGTTTATGGGAGGAGGGACCCTGCGTGATCAATAACAAAGAGTACAAAGTCTTGAGTGATCAAAATCGAAGTAAAGGGGCTAATTTGATTCATTCCCAGGACTTGAGGGACCTTGAAATTTATTCAACCCATTCGTTAACCTTGATTCGCACAGTAATTTCTTCGACGATATGAGAATGGCTACTGTGGGTGTCTAACTGCTCGGTTTTCTTTCTTTTCCGGTTTAGCTTTTGTTAATTTTCTATTTGGTTAGCAATTAGTTGCTTCCCTGTTGATTGGAAACAATAGCGTCATGCAGAGAACACTTTTGAAAAAAAAGAAATTTTTATTTTTTAATTTAAAATAATTTTAGATATTTTCATCTTACATTAAAAAAAAATAAAAAAAAATCATTTTAATTATTTTTCCAAACAGATAATTGATAGGGTGGGCTTATTATGAAAGTGATTGCAACGAGGCTTTGCGTAAACCTGAAGTGTCGTGAGCCTTTCCTTCCGAGGTGGGCCGTGCTTGGCGTTGTTAAAGAGATTTTGACCTGTCCCCTTCCAGCTCTTGATTTCTTGAGGACAAATAAAGCAATGAAAATTCGATGATTGAGATTTCTATGATCTCAGCACACCACAATAAAAATATACAGCACGGTAGGCTTACTCGAGATGGGATCCAGGAAGAGAAGAGACCGAGTGGAGCCGAGTGTAGCGCTCTTGTCTGAATCCCAGGGGCACTACGGTAATCACACATCTTTATAGCAGAAGAGCAACGTGCAATCCGCATAACAATTGAGTGGATGGTGCTCATAGAATAGAACCCCGGTGCTCAAGGGCTTGTAGCCACGGGTTAGCCTGGCTTCTAGTTGGTTTCCATCATTTCCAGGTACTGTTTGAAATTATAATTGTTTTTTAAAGTGTTTTATATTTAGAAATATATTAAAATATTTTTTTATTTTTTAAAAATAATTAAAATGTTTTACATTTAGAAATACATTAAAATAATATTATTTTTATTTTTAAAAAATAATTTTTAATATCATCAAATGATCTAATAACCACAAAAATAATTTAAAATAAAAATAAATAAATAAATTTTTTTTTCAAAAATTAGTTTTGAAACAGAATGTCAAATACACCATTAATATGATTCGGGCAAGAGAGGGAGACAGAGATGTGGCTCGAACTCGATGTTCGCCCATGACTTGCATATTTCAAAACCTTGAAACCTGTCCAAGGAATTTGATGTGAAGAACGGGCCACGTCGTCAATTGGAGTGAAGGCTTTTGGACCTTATTTATCATCCAATGAAAAGAAAATAGGTGACTCGTTATTTTTATTTTATTTTTTGTACGAGGCCCAACGGTAGTCTCAGCCTGGAAACAAACATGGGCTAGATCGAAAATAAGATTTTGATTTTAAAAAATATTTTCTCTATAATTTATTTATTTATTAAATTACTGGAGTAATTAAATAAAACAGATTTTGATTTTCACATGCTGGTAAACTGATAATTTTATGATGTTCAAAGAATAATTAGTGGTGGTGATGTGAAGAAAAACTTAGATAACATTAGGAGAAGAGATAAAAATATATTTTTATTATTTTTTACGTATCATGACTTTTATTTTAATTTTTATTAATAATCTATATAAAAATATTAATAGTTTCATATGATGTTAGTAAATGTATTCATGTTTATCAACAACAGTGCAAAACTTTTTCCAACCATAGAATTTTCCCAAAACATTTTGGAAAGTAGTATTTTTCAAAAAAAATCCTCATTTTTATAAAAGCTGAATCATGGTTGATGTCTGAGCTTTAAAAAAATATAATAATAAAATAAAGAAATATAATTGTTTTTAGAAAAGTAAATCAAATATTTTTTCAGATTTTAATTTTATTTTTAATATCAACACATTAAAATTATATAAAAAAAATACTATTAACACTCTATGTTTATACCTTTTCAAGGCCAATAATCTCTTGAAAAAAATACCCCACCCCTGTTGAAAACAGACAAGCAAACAAACACAAAAGTAAAAGCATCCAACCAGGGATATCAGACAAAGTTAACCCTCTCTCAGCCACTAATTTGAAACTTCAAATCATGTCTTTGTAGTCCATTATCATTTTCGAATCGAAAACATCGTCTGAAGAACGGAACAAAAATAAAAGGAAAAGAAAACAAAGAATATGCAGGAAACTGGAAAAAAATAATTCCTCATTGGTGTCCAAATGTTGCTTTCCCTGTACGGTTAATATTATGATGCAAAGATGAGCACCGGATGACATTTTGTTATCTGTGCGTATGCATTTTCTCTCCTGGTTGTTGGAATATTATATGATAGATACGTTTTCTTTAACATGTAGCTAACAGGAATCAGCAGCCTTTTCATTGTCAGGTGGATATGAACTCTCAGCAACATTTTCCATTTCCATTGCCACAGCCTCTCCATTTTTCATGTCATCCTCTACTTTCTCGACTTTCAATTTCTGTCAGAATATTATAGACAATCAGCTGTATTTTGTATATAATATAAAGATAGTCAGCTCTACCATTCTCCTCGAAAATGGTAGAAACTAGTTCCATGAAAGTTGATAAAATAATTCATTCATAAAATAATATCATCGACACCATTTCACAGCATTCCTCTGCATGCTGGAAAAGCACCTCAAACGTTTTCAGCTTTAAAATTTAAGGCCTATTTGACCTGGTTAGCATCTTTTTACCTTGGTTACGGTAGATGTTTGCTTTGTCATATGCGCAAACATGTTGGAATAGAGCTTTGCATCTCTCTTGTTACTTTCTGCTTGAAGTTGTTTCAATGTCTTCTGAATTAACTTCACCTCCCTGAAAAAGAACAAAGTCGCATGAATACACAGAAGACGCATAAGAAATTCATAGCTATAAACGTATACAAAAGCCATGTCCTCTAGTACCTGTTTCGAGGATCAACTTCAAGAGCTTTCTTAATGTCCATGTCAGCTGAGACCAAATCTGCAGCTTCAATGAGTGCTTGTGCCCGCCTATAAAGGGCTTTTATGTTGTTGAACTCAATATCCAGTACCTTCAACGGATAAAAACACGGGATACAACATGTCGTTTTGTCTTGTATCATCCCTATCTAGCCATATACAACGCTGGAGGCCGATAAATTTGCTCCTCTCTATCCATTTTAAATAAAATCTACATTCTTCAACCCAAAACCAGTTGAAATGCACAGATCATTTTTACTGAACAGCCTAGACTCATCATTTTAACAAGAGCAACGGACATTTATAGCATCTAGCCATTGCCCCTTTCAATGAAATTATGAAACTACTGCATAGCAATTAGAACCAATTTCTCCGGGGTGCCAAGGGAAAAACCTGCTTCGCCATCAAATTTCTACTCACTTGTAAAAGCTTATGGGACTAGAATGACAAGCTCGATCATAATTTTTTCCAATCCAGTAAATAACTTCTATATCTCAGTATTAACTTTAGAGATCCCATACCTCACTCAATTCATATGTTAATTATTTTATCATCAATTTTCCTCCTTCCAAATATAATCTCACACTGAAAAACGAATTTTCAAGCAATCTGATTTTTAAAATTTGACAGCATTCAGCGACTACTTTTCTTGATGCATCTTACCTTTGAACATAACTTGATTGCTCCCTTAAAATCATTAAGTTTGAGGCTACATGCTGCCTTGTTCAGCCAGCAAGTCACTCTCAATGCTGTAACCAGCTTTTGTTCATCATCCCCAAAAACTTCCTCTTCACCAACATAACTTGCAGCCTGATGGGATGGAACATGCAGTTAAAAATAAATCAAAATCTCCAAATCTTACCATAAGCAATGAAATATGGGAGAAATCAAGTGCTGATCTACCTTATCATACTTTTTTCCAGCTCTTAGATACTTCCCACTTTTAAATAGCAGATTTCCTTCTTCTTTCTTTGTCTCGGCAGCCTTAATCTTCTCCTGATTATTCATCTCCCATGGTGTTTTCTCCTATGTGTTGGACAACAGAAAGTATTTGGTCAACAGTCCTAAACCAGACAGCAAAAAGAAACTTTGGGGAGGGGGGATGCAGCTTAACAAATAGCCATCTCTGATTGTGTGGTTTATCATGTCTTATTATATTGACAATAGCCAGTAGTATCTCATCTGTAGCTCTACAATACAATCACTGAACTGGCTACCTTAATAAAATCCAACATTTCAACTTCATAGACTAAGACTGATGATGGGGGTACAATAGCAAGATCCCTCTTTGTTTCAATGTTTCCAAACCCATATTCTGGCTTTACTGTTAATATTGCACGTTCCCCCTTCTTCATCGTTGCCACTGCTCGGTCTAAACCAGCAATCACTTGCTCTAGATACAGAAAACACAATATTATTCTATTAGCAGTTCTCAGAAACAGCAAATGAGATACCATAGAAAAGAGATCAAACCATATCGGAGTTAAACTAACCTTCATCTGTTATAAATTGCAAAGGTTGCCCATCATCAATTCCTTTTCTTTCAAACACAGCTCCATCCTCTAGCCTAGCTGTATAGCTAACTGCATAAAGAATTTTGTAAGGATCAATATCTTCAGAGCATACATTTACACAATGCCACGGTTAAAAAATCTATGGGCTGGAAAGGACGTTTAGCTCCCTGGATCAGTCAGTTCTTAAGTAAGTAAATAGTTTTCACAGTATTGGAAGAGTCGGTTGCTGTTGTCTTTTCTGAAAGCCCGTTATTCATGGCATAAATGGATTAGCTGAGAAAAGGAGAGAAGGGGGGGATTCAATGTCAAATATACATATATATTCCTATCAAACTAAGCAAGAATTTGTACATGAAGCTGGAACTATTTAAACAATCTCCATTCACGAAGGTTTTCCGGGACAGGTTTACATATCTAGCGCACTAATTTCATTTTAGACCCAAGTGAGATATCACTTTGCAAAAAACTCCTAACCTAAATTGATTTTACCAATATCAGAGTACTTACTAGTTACTGTTGCACCATCATTTGCTACAAGGGAGCCCTCCCCCTCTTTCATGATCTTCTTGAAGACCTTAGCATCACCCGTGACATCAATAACAGGCTTAAAGGATATTAGCTCCAGATCAATGTACAGTGTAGAATTTGGTGGGACTGGAAGGGTTGCATCACTAGCATCTTTTCCTTCCTGTCCAAAAGCATCTGCAAGCATCATTTTTCCAGACGAAGGCCTAAAATTAAAATTTAAAAGAAGGGAGCCTATGAGATACACAACTAGAAAAGCATGAAGTTTGGACTCAATATCAAGATGAACAATGCCATAACCTCTCATGAAACAATTTGTAACAGTGATGAAAGACATACATTGAGGTTGAACAACTAGCTTGACTTTCTCTCCCCTTTTCATGGTCACGGTTGCTTTTGGCAATGCTGCACATAAATGACCTGAATAAAAGCACAAAATCGGCATCATCAGGAAAAAATTGATATTCCCAGACAAGAGCCACAAAATTCCAATTGATCAACATTACCATCTTTTACATAAAACCCAATTCCTTCTTCTTTTGTTTTTGCAACTATAGTGCCATCAGAAAGTGCCACCTGATACTTCACTGCATTGTTTTACAGAAACCCACCCACATCATCCCACGCATACATTCAAAATGATTAACAGAAAGGAACAAAAGTACATCACATAATGAGCAACTGAAGTACCAAGGACTTCATCTAAGTAACCAGGAAGCTCGTGCTTCTCTCCCTTCTCCACAATTTTCTTTATAATTCCACCATCTTTACTCACATCCACCACCTTAATCCACGAAACAAGCTCAACCTCGAATCGAACAAACGAATTTGTCGGCACCGTATCACGCCCTGCCACTCCAAAGCCCAATTCAGGAGGCAACGTGAACAGTGCATGTTCTCCCTTTTTCATGGTAACAATCCCATGATCCAATCCAGCCACCACTTCCCCTATTAGACGCACAAGCATAAGAATCAATCAATCTAAAGACTCAAATTAAGCAACTTCAAGCAGGAAAAAAAACTTGTTTTCTTAAAAGGGGACTGACCTTGACCAAGTTTCATAGTCACAGATGAATCCCTATCTATTGTGGAATCAAACTTAGTACCATCAAGTAATGTGCCCACATAATGAACTGCATTCAGATCACACGAACAACAATTTCTCTCAAAATTCATCACAAAAAAGTATCAATAAAACAAGCAAACGCTGTAGTAAACGGTAAATTAGTACCAGTGACTTCATCATTGAATTCTGGGGTTTCCCAGCCAAGGCCACGCTTGAGGAGCTTCTTCTTTATACCAGAATTACCAAGCTCTCTCTCCTCACCAACTTTGAGAGGAGGAGCTGATTCGATCACCTCCCCTGGTTCTTCATCGAGGTCTTCCTCGTGTTCAGTGTCTGACTCGCGAGTCCCTTTCTCTACTCCCATATGATAACGCCCTCGACTTCAACTTCTCGGCCTCCGATCAGATGCGCAGAGTTTTATTGTGTTTTCCGAGGTGAGAAATGAGTGGTGTTGACGGTGATAGTATCAGTAGTGGCGATCCCTATGAGAATAGTAGCTTCTGGAGTCTGTAATGTGGCGGGACGGGGACGCGAGGAGTCTGAGGGATATAAGGGTGTGCTATTTATTGTTTTTGTTTTTGTGGTTAGAATTTAAAAAAAAAACATTTTAAAAAACATTTTAGTTGTGATTCAAAATAATTTTTAAAGTGTTTGGTTAAAATTATGGTTGAGTTTGAGATTAATGAAAATCAGTTTCAAGTGTTTGGTTACCAAGCTTTTTATATTGTTTTTAATTTATGAAATTTTTATTTTTTATTTGAAATTTAAAAAAAAAATGTGTTTTTAGATCATTTTTATGTGCTGAAATCAAAAATAATTTTTAAAAAATATAGTATTTTAATATATTTCTGAATAAATAAAAAATATGTTATTTTAGTTTCTACAAAACTAAAATTTAAAACACAATAAAAAGTTTAAATATGTTTTACTTTTTAAAAAATATATATTTTTGAATATATGTAAAAAATAAATTTTAAGAGATTAAAAAAATATATATTATTGTGATAACTTTTAAATATAATATTTTAAAAAACAAATTATATGTAACCCACAAGCTACCACATGGCCTTTTCGTAGATTTTTTAACAAACAAAAACATCAACATCAAAACCAGGGCTAGAGTTTGGAGCAAAATTTGATATAAGAACATGCCAAAAATCTCCGGTTGACAATTAATCAAACACTATTTATTTGTTTTTCTCAAACCTCCGGCGCAAATGTAATACCAACGGCAAACGGCACCTTGATGATTACAGCATAGGAGCATGCCTTGTGAGTTGTGATTTTGCTTGGAGAATTGCGATATTTAGGCCTTTGAAATTTGAATTAATTTTCATTTTTATAGTAATTTATTTGGTCAAATCGCTGGGCTTTATTAGCTCGACCCAAATTTGAGAGTCAGGGAGGGAAGGAATCCCGTGAGATTCTTGTTATTTATTTATTTATTATTAGTATTAGTATTAGTATTATTATATCATCATTTATATTTCTAATTTGTCTTGCTTAAACAATTAAATAATTTATAGATAAGGATAAAGTCTGTTAAATTTTCTGCTCCGCTTTAAAACATAAAATTCAATTCAATTCAATTTATTTGTCATTATAAACTTTGTGTTTTTATCTTTATTTCTTTTTATTAGTTTCAGTTGCTTTATTTATAGTTTTTTTTTTAGTGTACCCATCCTTAGTTCCCATGGTTTATTATTTTTTACTTGAAAATCTTAATTGTATTTGCTTCTAAAATCCCATTTCTATTATTGAATTAACCTTAATATTCATCTCCATGTCTCAGAGTCAACGATGAATCTTGACTTTATTTATTATTTTAATTTATAAAACTTGACCATTTAAAATTTTTAAAATCTTCACTTATCATTGTTGATGGTGTGATTGGTTATCTATACCCATTTATTTTAACTAATTAGTATTGGTATTTTTATTCGTTATATACATGTGTTGTCTAGTATGCAAACCAATAATTTTATTTTTTTAATTAGCAGAATATATTAAAATATATTAGCAGAATATCCTATTAAAAGAATTACTAATATAATATAATAATTTGTACGGGAGATACATCAAAACTCAAATTATGACATCGTTAAAATAATTGGAGAGATTAATTCAACGACATCAAAAAATATCACAAATGACAACCCAAAAAAATCTCACTTATCACTCAAAGATGGCAAGTAACTCGTTTATATTTAACAACAAATATAAGTCACTTATATCAACAATAGTGACTTTTTTCTTATATTATTTTATTCTTTTAATCGATGAGATTTTTGTGTGATGTTAATAATTTTCTTTTTTCTCTATCCTCTCCATTTAATAATTTTTGTAGATATTGTTCAAGAGTTTAAAATATTATAAACAATGAAAGATGGACCTGTATAGGAGTACTTTCGAAGGATGTTAATAGACATGTCCATGATGTTAATAATATAGATTGCAATGACATGAAGGTAGATGTTAATATTTTTACTCAATTCAAAAGACATTTACAAGAGAAAGACGGCGTAGAAAATAAAAATGAAGTGGAGAGGTATTTGAATGATAGTTGCGAGAATTCTGATGATGATAGATTAGATATTTTAGGTTGGTGGAAAGATAATGGTTCAAAATATAAAATACCCTTGAAGGATGCACAACATGTTTTAGCTATTCCTATATCCACAGTAACTTCTGAATCAGCTTTTAGCATAGGCAATCGTATACTCGACCAATTTCAAGGTTCTTTATCTCCAGCAACTGTTCAAGTACTTGTTTGTTGTCAAAATTGGTTGCATCATGGATTAATCCCGATCGACACTACAACCTTGATGAATGATTATGAAAAATATGAAAATCTTGAATCAGGCTATTTTTCTTATACACTTGTATTTTTATTTTATTATTTACTAATCAACTTATTTTCAATCTAACATTTCAATTATTATCTTTTTTGTAGAATTTAATGGAAAGTTAAATCTAGCAACGGATGATAATTAGTTCAAAACCGAGTGTATTTTTTGAAATTTTTATGTTAATGTTGCTTGTTGTTTATTTTGAAGCCATTTGAAGGCATTTTCTGTAATTTAAATTTGTTCACTTGTGAAGTTTTAATTATTTCGCTTCATGCTAAATTAAACAAAACAAAAGTATTAGAAAGGTAAAAAAAAACTTAATAAACATTATATTAACAATTTAATACATTAATATTTGTATTAGTTGAAAAAAATTAAAAATACTTTGGGATCTTATAAGAAAATTAGTTTTTTTTATATTAATTACAAACCTATCACATGACCCAAAAATCAAATTCGATTTTTTCAATTTTTTAATTATAAAAACCGAACCGAACTGAAAGTGATCGGTTTTTAATAGGTTTGGTTCGGTATCGGTATCGGTTTTTTTTAAAAAAAATACAATTTTCAGTTTGATTACTTTTTTTGATAAAAACCAAACCGAAAATGTTCACCCCTACTGTATATAAACAAACATCGAAAATAAATGAAAGCGAGATGTTGACACTTTTTTTTATAAATATTTTTATTTAAAAATATATTAAATTAATTTTATTTTTAACATTAGCACACTAAAATAATTTAAAAAAATATTAATTTAATAATTTTTAAACCAAAAACACTTTTTTTTTTAAAAAAAAAGCTACTCCCGAACTGTTCTTAACATTAAAGGTCACCTACTTATTTTTTCAACAAATATAAAAAATAATATACAATTAAATTAAACAATAAAATAACAAAAATATCCCAGAAAAAATAAGCATAGGGTTAGAAAGCATTCTCTTCATTTCCTTTTATTCTCCTCCCCTGCAAATTACAGTTTGATTCTCTTGGTTATTGGTGTTGCAATTTTAGTCCCTATTTTTTATCCTGGCCTTTTTTTTTGTAGAATCTGTGTTTGTTTTAAATTTCATTCTTGAATATCAAATTACCAAGCATTATATTCTTTGATCTGATCCTCATTTTTTGGATTTTTTTTTTTGCCTTGGTTTTCTTGTAAAAAAATATTGGCTCTCAATTTCACCATTTGATTCAGATTAATGACATCATGTTTTCCAATTTTGTCCTCATTGTTTTAATTTCTAATTTGTTTCCTGGTTCCACTGTAAAATTCATTATACTGTTTTAATTCCACCATTTAATTGCAACGTTATTTTTTGTGTCAATTTAAAGTTTCTCTCTTCTCCTTTTTTTTGTCTTCTTACTAAATTATTTTTCTTTCTAATTTCACCATTCAGTTAAATATAATTTTTTTGTGCATTTAGTTTTTGTCCCGATTCTTTTAATTGTTATTTTTTAAAATTATTTTGTATATTTTTTTGGTTTATTTTTTTTTTTAAATCTTTATAATTATTTTTATTTTTTGTCGGACTATTACATGATGTAGATCACAGGTTTAACGAGGCACTTAAGTTGATACAGTTATAATCAATATGGTTACTAGTTCACTATGATTGATTTTCAATGCCTTATATCCCATTTTAAAACCAATAAACTATTTTTTTATGTACAAGTATAGTTCATCCCATAGTGATCGTTCTTTTTTGGATTCGAGAAAACTCACCCCTCTTTAGATACTATTTACGAGTTTGAGTTAAGCGAGTAAAACTCCACCTGTTCCAGACTTTTATAAGACGAGCACGTTTTGACTCAAATTCAGGATCAACAAGATAAAATTCAAACCCTTTTCTACCATGTCACGCCCCTTGAGGATTATCCCGCAGTGAAATGCTAAAACCTTGTTTAACACCGCGTTTCAAGAATGTTTTAAAAAAATATTTTTTTAATTTTCTACTTAATTTTTTTTTTGGTGTTTTCAAATTATTTTCATGTGTTGATGTGATTTTTTTAAAATAGACTATTTTAATGTATTTCTAAACAAAAAAACTATTTTGAAAATAACATCGACCACATTCTCAAATAAGCACTAAAACTAAGGGTCTATTTGAGAATGTGACTAGAGTTATTTTTGAAAATGATTTTTCATCTATAAATATTTTAAAATAATATATTTTTTATATTTTAAAAATTATTTTTGATATCAACACATCAAAATTATTTTAAAACACATAAAAAATAAAAAAATTTATTTATTTATTTTTTAAATGTTTTGAAACACAATGCCTACCAAACATTAAAAAAAATGAACAGTACTTAAGCAAACAATAAAGCCTAATATAAAATCATCTAGTAGTGATTCAATAACACAAGTTTTAGACTAAAAGGGTGTTTATTTTTGTGATGCAATCAGAGGTTGCAAAAAAGCTTCCTCTTCTACCGTTTGATTAATGTGAAAAACAAATTTTAACATGGACCCCACGTAACAAAATTGCATGAAAAGCTGACGCAAGAAAAGCAGCTATAAGCTGTTTTTCACTTTTTCTTGCTTTTCGCTCGAGAGACAATGCATCGAGAGTTATACAAAGCAATGCATCGCTGTTATACATTAATTTATTGCAGGGAGAGGGGGATGAGGAGGGTTAATATATTTTTAATATTAAAATAATTAAATATATTATTAAATATATTTTATTATTATAATGATTAAATATTTAAAAAACAATATATATATATATATATTGAAATAATTTCACAGGTTGAAAGCAATATAAAAAGTTTAGTAACAAAACACTTTAAAAATTATTTGAACCGCAAGTAAAGTGCTTTTCATAAAATTGTTTTTTTAAAACCTCAACTACAAAAGTAAAAGAAATACCAAACACACCCTAGGTGGCTTGCTTCTCATGTGATTTCAAGTTCGAGCCTTGTGGTTGCTAATATATGATGACCACTAGAGATGGTTTACATGATTATTAATTTCAGAGCTCATAAGATTAATTAAAAAATACACAAATTGACATAGACACATGGTAATAAAAGATAAAAATAAAGCCTAATATATTATCCAAACGTAGAATACTAACGGAGTTGGCATTGTTCCATAAAATAGATAACTTTATATTGAAGCATGCGATTAAGGCCCAAACAGGATCAACCGTAGAGGTTTGATGTTTATTCTTCGAAGTTCACTTTCATAAAGAGAGGCAGCGGCCCAACCTTCGAAATTTTCGAAACACCGTGATTCCACAGATAAACCGGTCCAACAAGGGGCCGGTTCAGGTATAAACAATGCACACGAATCAATTATGTGTGCTTATACCTCGTTTAATAAATTGTATAAATTATTTTTTTAATTTAAAAATATATTAAAATAATATATATATATATATATATATTTTATATCAGCACTTAAAAAATATAAAAACATATAAAAATTAGTTTGAAGAAAAAATATATTTTGTTTTAAAGTCTTCTCAAAAATACTTTCAAAATGCAAAAATAAAAATTATAAAAGCTTAATTGCTTTTATATTTCAAAAATATATTTTTAAAATTATTATTATTATTATTTTTAGTTTTTAAATTATTTTAATATGTAATATTAAAAATAAACTTTATAAATAAAAATATTATTTTTAAATAAAAAACCCCTGCAAATCAACCATTCTAAAAATACAAAACAGGCTTTAAACCCTCGTAAAATACCTAACACGCACCGCGTCGCCTTCTTTCACGTCTCTCTCTCTCTCTGCCCTCACCTCTTAAAATCATCACTCCTTAACAACTTAAACCCTAGGTGACATAGGTCGCCGATTTCTCCTTTTGGCTTCGAGTTTAGCCAAGCAGAAATGCTAGGAGCTGTTTATAGGAACAGCTCGATCGAGTGGAGGCCGTCACCAGTTGTATCTCTAGCCACCAGCGTCGACGAGTCTCAGGTCGCTGCCGCTCGTGAAGACGGCTCACTCGAGATTTGGCTCGTGTCTCCTGGCTCCGTCGGTTGGCACTGCCAGCTGGTACTTCATTGTAACACCTTTAGTCTCTTATTTATTTTATGAAACTAATTTAATTAATTAATTAATTAAAGGTATCTCTTAATTATTTTGCGAATTCTTATGCGCAGACAATTCACGGGGATCCTAACTCTCGAGTCTCGTCGCTCGTGTGGTGTCGTGCTGGCTCTAAAGGGTTACCTTGTGGTAGACTGTTTTCGTCTAGCATTGATGGTTCAGTTTCGGAGTGGGATATTTTTCACTTAAAGCAGAAGGTGAAATTATTGTCTGCATTTGGTTTGCTTTAAAGAATTTGAATGGAATATTTTGCTGCCTATTTTTTACAGTTGCAAATATACTCTATGAATGTGGTGCTACATAGTACTGATAGTTGATTAAATTTCTGTAACCTTTCCATATGTTGTTGAATGCACTGGCAGAATGTGTTGGAGTCAACTGGGGTCTCAATTTGGCAGATGGCGGTGGCACCATCTACCAATTCAGAAATTCACACAGAGCACAAGTCACAGCACCTTGGAAATGGATATGTAAATGACAGATACAAAGGTGGTGAAGCCTCTGAAGACAGTAGCGAGAGTGAAGACGATTCAGTCTCGGATGAACAACATGAGCATATAGTTGAGGATCAACTGCTGGCAATTGCTTGTGATGATGGGTGTGTGCGAATATACACTATTCCTGACTCGGATGATTTAATTTACAATAAAACTTTGCCTAGGGTCAGTGGTGAGACATCTGCACCTCTGAATCCTCTGTTGAGTTGTTGCTTTCCCATTTGTGAAGAACTATTTTCTCATGTGATTGTTTGCAGGGCGTGTTTTAAGTGTGACGTGGAGTCCTGATGCGAGTAGAATATATTCAGGCAGTAGCGATGGGTGAGTTTCCCTTGCAATCTGCTATTAACATGTAGCTTAGTGAACGTGACTTCAAAACCCTCAGATTTTAATCATAGCAGTAGCCAACAGTTCTGGAATTTTGTTGCTGTTTTGCTCTAAAACATTTTTTAATGATTCTCATTTTCAATTATATACTATCTCATGCATGACAGCATTCTTGCAGGTTCATAAGGTGCTGGGATGCTAAGCTGGGTAATGAAATATACAGGATTACAGCTGGGCTTGGTGGTTTGGGTGGCGGACCTGACCTTTGTATATGGTCTTTACTCGCGCTGAGGTAGATACACAAGCATTTCTGTCTGTCTGTTTGTTCTCTATGGTGAAGTATGTGTACTAAGTAGATGTACAGTGTACTTTAGGTCACGCCGTGGTTTTTCAACATATCTGATTGTTAAGGAACCATCTCACCTAAAAACTTAAGCTTATAGGTGAGGCCACAAAATATGATTTATATTATTCTCTAACACTGATAATCGATTCTTATTTCAGATGCGGGACCCTAGTTAGTGCAGACAGTACTGGTGCTGTTCAGTTTTGGGATTCTCAACATGGGACACTTTTGCAGGCACATACTTCTCACAAGGGTGATGTGAATGCTCTGGCAGCTGCACCTTCTCATAACAGGGTGTTCTCTGCTGGATCCGATGGTCAGGTACAGATACTTTGCATATGTGGAGCTTAAACTCGCTATAATTTCCTAACTATGTATCCATCCATCATGAGATGTAAATAGTAAATCCAATCCTTGAGAAAACCTCATGTTATTCTAAATGTTATTTGCTATCCATATAGGAATGAAGCTTACTTTTTGGCTAATGTTTTCTATGCTTCTGCTTGCAGGTTATTCTTTATAAGCTTTCTAGTGAGACAGTTGAATCTGCTTATGACAGACCTTCTAAAATGTTGAAGAAGTGGATATATGTTGGTTATGTAAGAGCGCATACACATGATGTTAGAGCATTAACAGTGGCAGTACCAATTAGTCGAGAAGGTGTGTATAGTATCTTTTACCCTGTGCTGTTCTTTTCGTGGCGCTTCAGTATGTAATGTATATTGCAAATACTTGTGTATGATTTTTGCTGCCTTAGATTCTGCATTTTGATGCTTCTCACTTACTGAAACTCTGTGCTTCTGAATGAAGATCCTTTGCCTGATGATAAAGTTAAAAGAATTCGTCAAAAGAAGAAGCCAGTTGAGTTTAGTTACCACAAGTGGGCGCATTTGGGAGTTCCTATGCTTATCTCTGCTGGTGATGACACAAAGCTCTTTGCCTATTCTGCTCAGGAATTCACTAAGTTCTCACCCCATGATATCTGCCCAGCACCCCAAAGAGTGCCAGTTCAGGTGGCTCTTAATACCGTATTCAACCAAAATTGTTTGCTTCTAATTCAATCACCTTCTTGGTTGGATATTCTTTGTGTTAAAACAAAAGGTGGATCTATGACTGATACTAGTCCTGGACCATCAAGGGGCCGTGCGACAACGGATATTCTAGCTCGAATTAAGACTAAGAGATCTCGGAAAATTATTTGCAGCACAATATCCAATGCAGGGGTTCTATTTGCTTACTCTGACCATGTTAAGCCCAGCCTTTTTGAATTGAAGAAGGAAGTCAGAAGAAATGCATGGACTGTTAATAAAAAACATCTCCCTCAGAACTTGCCATATGCGCATTCCATGGTTTTCAGTGCTGATTCTTCTCAATTGATGATAGCAGGACATGATAGAAAAATATATGTAAGTATTTTCAATGATGATCGTTTTTCTTTAAATTATGTCACTGGAAATTTCACCAGGTCTTTGCTGCATTGAGTCAAGATTGAAATAAAACCATCCAAACAACAATTTTCAATTAGGTAGTGTAAGATTTTAGGTGCAATGTTTTATTGCAAGACATACTGCTTAGGCTGTCTCCTCATAAAAAATCTAGTTTTGTGTCATGAAATAGCTCCTATAATTCTAGCTTTCATTGGGTGGTAAAGAAGATTCTACTGTGATTGTATTACCCAATAATTATTTTTGAAAGACCCCCCCCCCCCCCCCCCCCCCCCCCCCCCTGTTTGTCTGTCCAATCAAAACTCATAATTCAAAATAATACGATGTACTCCAATTATGAGCAATCCTTCTTCTCACCAAGTAATCATCAGGTCGATTATCCTACACCCTTGAAACCATGCTTTTATCGAGCCTTTCAAAATTTTGCTTGGCTATAGGGAAGTGGTTTTAGCTGGTAAAATAGATAGATTTTGTACAGAGGGTTCACTGGAATTTGGCTGGCCTTTCATCTTTGGTGGTGGCAAAAACTTTTTTTGAAATCATGGTGCTGGGGAAATTTTATGCCTGTTTCTTTTGCAAATTTATTTATCACCCTCTCTTTTACTAGATCAAGTGTTTGAGGTGGATGGAGCTTGAACAAATTAAATTGTTATTGGCCTTTTTTCACACTCCTTGCTTTTGCTGCTGCTGCAGGTGGTGGACGTGGGTAGCTCAGAGCTAGTACATACCTTCACACCACGTCGTGAGGAATATGATGAGGAATTGCCCCCTAGTGAGCCTCCCATAACAAAAATGTTTACTAGTTGTGATGGGCAATGGTTAGCTGCCACCAACTGCTTTGGAGACACATATGTATTTAATCTGGAGACCCAAAGGTTTGTAATCTAGCTTCTTGATACTGCCTTATTTGCATCTGGAGCCAATTTTAACTGCATGTTTAACAGCCCAAGTATGAGCCCACCCATTGTTACCTATAATTTACTTGAGACCTTTGATGTTCAAGAAAGCTTTTTAGAATGTGTTCCATGACTTCCGATGGTCCAGGAACCTAATTTGTCTGATTCTATTCTAATTGGATTTAAGACACCTGATGAGTCTCATGCCTTGTAGTCTTCCACAGGTCTAACTATATTTTGCTTCTGTAAAACAGGCAGCACTGGTTCATAGCAAGATTGGATGGTGCCTCTGTAACAGCTGGTGGTTTCCCCCCTCAAAATAACAATGTGCTTGTAATCACAACCTCATCAAATCAAGTCTATGCATTTGATGTGGAGGCAAAACAGTTAGGAGAATGGTCAATGCGGCATACATTTGTTCTACCTAAGAGATACCAAGAATTTCCTGGGGAGGTCATCGGGCTCTCTTTTCTGCCTTTGTCAAGCCCTCCTTCTGTTATCATTTACAGTGCCAGGTGCTGCTCCTATCTCCTTATTTGTTATCATTTATAGCGTGTAAATTTGTCCATCTGTAGCCCCCCATTTATATTTTTAGGAGTGAATGGGCCTCATTCTCATCTATTCATTCTAATACTTGTTTTCCGGGAAGGTTTTCCAAACATCATGTGTGGGAGGGGTAAAGTAAATCTCATCTATTTATGAAATACTGGTTTCATAGAAAATTTCTGAAGTTCGGTAGAAGAATGTTAGAGGGAGAGCATTTGTTATCCCCACCTTTTTTTGGTCAGTGTTCATTCCCCATCTTGGGATATAAACAGGATGTAATGGTGGGAAAGAATGAACATAGTGGCAGTTCCCATCTATTATGTAATTAGGGCTTAAGATAATTGGAGTCGAGTGTTTAGGGGGTAAAACAGCTGGCTTGGAACCTGTGACTGATTAGACTTCAATCCTTGGTTGGTCTCTAGAAGCATACACGGCATCATTCTTTGCTATCTACTTCAATGTTAAATATAATGTTTGAGATTTTGTCTGATGTATAGGGCAATGTGCTTGATTGACTTTGGGATGCCAGTTGATCGAGAGGAAGATGGTGATTTGGTAAACAGTCAGCATTCTTCACTGAAGAAGTTACAAGCTACCTTGAATGGGGGACTGAAACGTAAATTGAAGGAATATCAACCAGAGGCTAAACATAGGAAAAATTTTGAATTTCTTGCTTTCAGAGATCCTGTTTTATTTATTAGCCACCTTTCTGAAAATTCTATCTTGATACTGGACAAACCATGGATGGATGTGGTTAAAACTTTTGATGCCCAACCTGTCCACAGACATATATTTGGGACATAACTGCCAGGTCAAGGGTTCTTTTCTGGCATGATGGGGAATGAAGACATGGCAATTCTATCCATATTATTGACATCACAGTTTTGTTTTCGTCCTGGTGAGTGGGGTGGGATTATGGGTTTCCAAGGCATGGCGAGCATTATATTTCCTAAAATAGTTGCTGTTAACATGTTAAAATAGCAATTTTGACATCACCCTTGTCCAATACATGTTTTATGTGCAAGTTTATAGATCCAATCCATTTGTGATTTTTTTTATTTTGAATGGTGGACCGCAGCAGTCAGGTCTGAAGAGTCGAAGTCATAAACCTTGCCCAGAATGAAATGCAGAAATGGACTTCGGTTATCGAGGCAGCCTGCCTACTTTTTTTATGTATTGTCTACGTGCTGTTTCTTTATTCTGGACTGAGTTTAGTGCTAACATAGAGCTTCGTTATCGCCTTTAGAAGTCAGAGACGTATAATTGATGTAATAGTGCATTCTATTTCTTGATGCGGCTGCAGGGTTGTATGGCGACTTGGCCAAGTTTTTAGTTTTCCTCCATGCCTATCAGGATGGTAGCCCTTGTTCCAGTTTAGCTCCTATCTATAGAGCTGCCTTCATTAAAATAATGTTCATTTTTTTAGTTGTCTCTAATCTTACTTCTATGTCTGTTTCATACTGTGGAAGTTTTCTTGGGGTTTAAAAAAAATAAAAAACACAGTTTTAATTGTGGTTGAAAAGAAAGTTTTAAAAAATGTATATTTGGTTAAAATTTAAGATTGATTTTTTAATTTAAATTAAATGAAAACAAGTTTTATAACAAAAACATGATATTTTATTTTTTATAAAACTAAATACAATTATGTGTTTGAATTTGTTTGTTTTTGTGCTTTAAGAGTTTACAAAAGTTAATATTTTTTATTTTAAATTATTTTTTAAATGTTTTAGATTGTTTATATTACAAATAAATTGAAAAAAGAAAAGATATATTATTTTATTATATTTTTTAATTCAAATATTTAAAAAAATAATAGTCCAAGTAAACATGCTCAGTAAATCTGGTTCTTTGGGTGGATGCGTGTGATGATTTTGTGCTGAATTTTGAAGCCCTTCACGTTTCTCCATATCATAAGGAACCCGGTTCACTACTTCAAAAGAATGTCCTGCTGAAATTTCTAACTCTCATTTATATTATCCACAGAAATTAAATTTTAACATCAAGCTTGCAAAATTAGAAGAGTGGATAAGCATGGACCAAATGCTTCGGGGAATCTTACAATCTCCAGAACATGTAACTCAAGACTCATGTTGTGTTGTGCACAAGAGGAGTTATGATGCATGTTGTCCATTGGTTGCAATATTTCATGGAAAATGACCAGAGCTTGATTGAAAATTAATACAAAGATTGTAAAAATAATACATGAACAGTAGTTAAAATAATAATAAAAAATACAAGGACCTTATAGCAAAAATAAAGTTTTTATAACGAAAATAAATGATTTGAAAAGACTATAATCATGACTGTTGTTAATGCAATTTATTTTCACAGTATTTCAAATAATATAATTTATTATTTTATCTCAACATAAAAATCATAATTGATAATTAATTGAAATAAAATCACAAATCGAAAGTGACATGCTAATAATTAAATAAATATAATAGAAGGATATTATTGAACTTTAATCTTGAAAATAATTAGATAACTATTCACGAATCACGAGGATATTTATTTTCTTCTGAATTTTATATTCATAAAGAGCTTGACAAGTGCGTCCAAGAAGTTGCCTGCCTGGCCAACATCTGTTGATTTCTCACAATTGTTTGCATACTTCTCTGGTAAGTGAAGGGTCTGAATTCCATCTGAACTCCTTCTTATCTTCTTTATCTCAATTACCTGCAGCAACAGGGTCTGATTGCTGAGGATAATTATATATTAAGCTGAAATATTGGTCTCTGTCTCCTCCAATAATCTATCCTTATTTCTTCATTTATTTGACCATACAGTTATACTATAGCTGTTAGGGCATTAACCTCGATACATTTCCAAAGCTAGTATCATGTCGAATTATTTCTTATAAAGCAGAAACTACATTATAGGAGGTTTGACACGACACAAGTGAGGGTTTTGTCTTGTTCCTAAAATCCTTGTCTTCTTCCGAGACACGAGTTGCAAATTCTGAGGACAGGAGCCCCATCAGTAAAGATTTTGAAGGAAACCCACAAAAACAAATTCAATAATTGCATCCAATATTATGTATGGATCACATTCTTCGCAGGATGCAATCAGGGGTGGTAGGGATCTCTTCTTTTGGTCCCTTTTAGTGGAAATTGAGGCCTCCCTTTTGGTTTCTTCTATCTGGAGAAATTGTCTGGCCTGGAGTCCAGAAGGGCATCATCAATTGCCAAATTTTTCTGTCTCTTACGTATTTTTAATCCAGGCTAGTAGTCACAGGAGATGAAAAAATGGGTCACTTTTATGCTTTTTCATGGCCCTTTCTTCTCAATCTGTGATGTGTGTGGTCGGGTGGGGTGCAAATTGATACCTCGCTCATCAATGCCATATGAGACACTCTGTTCTTCAGAGGACTCTTGTTTTTTCCACTTTTCTTACCTGAAATCCCGTGTAGTCCTCGTTAATTGACTTCTTTTGACAATGCAACTAGATCTTGACAACAATTTTGTTTGGTATTGTGGTTTGAATTCAATTTGAAAAAAAAAAAAAGTTATGAAAAGAACCAAATATACGAAATTGTTATTCATTAAATCTTAAAATCAACCATAGTTTTAACCAAATATTTTTATTTTTGTTATGAATCGCAATTAAAAATACTTTTTATAAAATTATTTTTTTAAAATTTCAACCACAACAGCAACCGCAATACCATACATGCTCTAAAACTTGAGCCCCCATATTATGCATGTTGCTTTCTACTATATTTTTATCCTATATTCCTCCGAGCAAGTTGATAAATTTGATTCTGCACCCGTAAGAGTAGAGGAGGCAGGATTCCATAGTAGACCTACTAGTTTCCATAGGCGATCACCACAAGCGGTGACAAAAAAGAAAAGAAAAAAGGAGTGTCTTAAAGCAGATACTTAGTTTATTTTCTTATGTACTCGTGTTGTTTCCCACTGCATTGACAAGAAGAAATAAAAAAAGAAAAAGGAGTAGAACTGGAAAAAACAAAAATAAAAACAAAGGAACAAAATCTATATGAGATCCAATGGGCAATGACCATTCCCCCCAACACACTCCTTCCATTTCTCTCTCCAGAGTCTGGAGCAACTGCAGTGGCAAAGACAAAAGATGCTAATCATTACAGCTTGTCATTTCCATTTTCTTGCCTGCCAATCACCTGCCAATCTATTAATCATCACGAATTTCAGACAATGGAAACACTAATGAATCCTTAAAGTTTATAGTTTTAGATTAAAGATTACCAATCAGACACCGAGCAAAGTCTAACCTGGTTCTTTTGAAGCTGCCTTTTCAGCACGAGAGGATTGAAAGAATCCAAGGTGTTTCTTGAGTGAAGATTTCCCCTGAAATGACATTTGTTCCTATTTAGCGGTTGATTTAGAAATGTTTATCATAAAAGTAAATTGATTTAATAGAAAATTATATTTTCTTACACAGCTAGCGTGTGCATACACAGATTCAATTATACATACAAGCTACATGAATTGCCCCACAAACATATAACCTCTATAAATTATTTATAGAATTTACTCATCTAGCCGAATTAATCAGACAGAAGAACATGCATTTAAATTGTTAAAACGTAATCAATGCATATATGATGTAAAAATCTGATTTTTTAAAATGTTATTGGCTGGTGTGAGCAGATAATTAATTGCAGCGATTGGTTGGATCGAAAAACACAACAGATAAAAGGTTCGCTCTGTGCAGATTCGCTCCTAGTCACATACAAACTACATACATAGGTGGAGAGAATGATAAGAAAAATTGCGAAAAAATAGCCTAACACTGACAAGTACCTTGAAATGTGTCGCAGAGAAACCTTGGGAGAATTCAAGGACATGTTCCGCTGTACCTTCATTGTTCACTCTCTGCATATTTTTCCAGTGGCCATTTTTTCAATATATAAAAAAGTTTTTCTGCAATATATGAAAGATGAAGATTATATCTTTTCTTTTGAACTACTTGCCTTGCCCAATGCAGGAGAGCTAGCAGTGTCATCAAGATATGAATGGTGTTGGCTTCTGCCATATTCTGTGCTCTTCTTTTTGCTTTGGCTCTTCCTTTCCAATTTATCACAGCCGTATCCATCATCTTTACAATAATGAGGAGGTCCAGAGGATGCATCAGAAACCATTGACAAATCCTCCTCCTGTTCTTCCTCTCCTCTTGTATATTCTCCATCAGCAAACCCACCAAAACCCTGATATTGATGTTTTGAATTGGACGACTGGTCAAAGTATGATGTCCAACCAGATTCACATCCACCACCACTATATTCAGAAGCTGACACATTCATCTCCAGTCTTCTCTTTTTGAAGCCGACCTCAAATGGCTACTTATTGCTAATCACAGTTACAGTGACAGAGAGAAAAAGAAGGACAACGAAATCCCGCTCTCTTATTGATGGTTCTTCTCGACATAAATAGAAGATGGAGTGGAATAGAGCTGTGAAAAAACCAGATGAATCACGGTCAAATCCTAGACTGTTTTTGTCTTTTGCCCTATCCTTTCGCACCCCTCTTATTTTATCTGTATGTGGATCAACCAGGCTTGCCAGCATGTATGTATATGTGCGAGCGAGAGGAAACTACACCAATCGGTAAACATTTGTGACAAGGGAAACGATAAACGTCCAGCTTACTCTGCTCGTGGACCCTATGGGAGCCTCGAATGGAGTCAATAATTAGGTATTATCTGATTGCCATTTTCCTTTTCCTTCTCTTTATTTTTATTTGTCTAATATTTTGAAAGAAATTTGACGAACATATCCTTAAATAATAGGATAGTATCAATCTCTTTCTAATAAAAAGTCAGTGTTCACGCTTTCCATGTCTGCAGGTGGTTGTAAAAGAGATAGTCGCAATAAAAATACAGAAGATAAGACAGAATAGAAGAAAAAAACAAAATTATATTTGTTATTATTGTACTACATCAACTGATCATCTCTGTTATCCTGTTGTGTTCATAATGAGCAAGTTAAAATAAATTATTTAAAGAATTATTTTATTCTTCATAAATAATAATATCAAACTTATACATTTTAAAATTTGTACCACGTGTTGAAATTAGTAATAGTATAATAATCTAGTAATAAAACCTAGACTAATTCAAAAGGTTAATTTGGTACCTGACTAACCTAGAGCTTCGACTAATTTGGGTTTAATATTTTTTTTTTCTTTTCAACAATTGAACCAATAGAAAACTCAATAAACCAAGGGTCCAAAACCCATTGCCTTCATTTTTTGAAATATAAAACTGGTCAAAATGATGCCATTTTGATTCTTTTTAGAAAAAAATTGAGGTCCATCTGGGTTAACCCTCCTAGGACCCGAACTTTGTCCGAGGTTGATTTTCGAATCGGGTTTTAAGATTATGAGAATAATCACTTTCATTCTTAAATGTTTTAATTGAATAATTTTTAAATTAATAGATTTTTACTATTAATTTTTAGAGATATAAAATAGTAAATATTATTTATGTAGGTATGTTGTAACACCCCAAGTACCTGAGCAATACACCAATAATATTTTATAAAAAAAATATGGTGATTTATTTTTAATATTTAAATTCATACAAAGATCCTTTGAAATCTTTACCGACATTTCAACAAAACTTATTAAGAATATCCTATTACACTTCTATTAATCAATTTTCCAATCACAACCTAACCATCCCATGTCTCAATTCCAACAACCATCATTAGTAATCATAATTATCAAACATCAAATACTATAAAAATGAAGTATTAAATGACAACAAAATAGATATTCATAAATACATGTAGAATATAATTATATAAAAATCTAACTTAAGTTTATTCATTCAAATTTAAGGATATCATTACAATACAAGTCATGTCAATTCTTAAAATACAAAATTCCCATGTATTCAACTAAACCTAAACAATAAAAGGATAAAAATCTAGAAAAAAAATTCACTCATGTTATGAATGTAAAGAACTTGAAACCAATATAATTTTAAAATATAAATATTATGAATAACAATAGTGATATTGATGATTAAAAAAAAACCTATTCAAGATTAACATATATTCCTGTTTTCCCTACTTGGTTACTTTAGGGTTTATTTCTCATGAACTTAATAATACCTTCTAATTCACTCAAATTTTTCAACCATTACTATATATTGATCTTAGAGGACATCTTTATTCAAGGAAATACTAATACCATACCATTGACATCATTAACTATCCTTTACTGAATAACTAATCAAATCCTTATCTTTCCAAGACCCTTGAGGTGGTAATACTGATACTGACATATCTTATTAGTATCATTAGTCTCCGTTGTAGAAAATGACTTATCTATTTTGACATGAATGTAGATATCAATACAACCTATTGATATTATCAACCATTCCTAATCTCAGAATAGTTAATCAAGTCTTTACAATACCTTTAAATATCCTTGAAATTATATATGTCAAAAACCCTTGACATTATTAGCCTCCATACTAGAAAGAGCTAATCAAGTTTACATGAGATTGTCAATATCAATTTAATCCATTGACATAATTAAATATTCCTAACCCGAAATAATTAATCAAGTTCAATATTTCCCCCACGTTTCGAGGTGATAATGTCAATGTTAATAAACTCTACTAACACAATTAGCTTCATGTATTCGGGATAGACTAATCAAATTTGGGAAAGTTCTAATATTAATTAACATATATTCCTTTTTTTTCCCACACAATTTCTCTTCACTTGTTTCTTGCTAAAATCTGTGTCTAATGATGCTTTCCCTACCGGTTTATCTAAACCTCAAGTAAACTTAGCCAATAACATGGTTGTTTTTGACTCATACGTTTTTTTTTTTACGGATGAATGTTTAGCAATAGAAAATAAAAATTGGAATGTGTAACAAATTTTCTAAAGACATTTGACTACGCATTTGGCGCATGCAAGTTTTCTAAAGACACCTGCTATTCAGATTCAACAGTAGCAGGCTGTGTCGAATCATATGTATTCTGAGTGGCTGGTCGTGTCTCTAACTAATGACTCGAGTGTCTGATTTCTAAAGTTTCTTCATCCAATCTGAACAGAGATATTATTAATGCATGCAATTCCATGAGTGTAAAACAAACTAGATTCTTTCCCTTGTCCGCACGCTTGTTAATCCATGCATGTTGCTTTAATCACTTGCTGACTCATCACTTTGACCCTTTTGCTGTTCACTTCTATTGTTAATTGGAAGACTTGGGTCTCTAGATTTAGGGTCAACCTTGTGCTTGGCCACAAGATTTGTTCAGAAACATCAATCCCACAACTCTAATTCTATTTGATTTTATTGGCGTCAAGCAGGCAAAGTATAAACACGAATCTAAAAACCCTTCCCTTTTCAAGCTTCCACGTAATCCTTGCATCAGATCAACAAGGGCAATGATGAATTTGTTCGTCTAGATTTGGAAAAACAGCGAACGATATTGCACGGCTAGCTTTCTATGGTTCCACCATATATAGCATTTCAGGTGGCAATGACAAAATATAAACTATATCCCGTTTTCAGGTGGAAAATCTCCCCTGCTATATTCAAGTTTAGCTGTTCATGGGGCCCTAGCAATAATTTTGCGATTCTAATTTTTATCAGCGCCACTAAATAATGTCAAAAACAATTCGTAGGAACCAGTATAGATTTTTCATTATTTTTTTATATAGAACTTCTGTTGAGACCCCCCCTCTTGTTTTCTTTGGAATCACCTGTTGGACTTATACAGTTTTGGGGCCCTAAATTATTCTCTATGAAATCGACCTCATCACGGTTTTTACTAGAGATTCACCTTGACGTTGCTACAAGATAAAGGAATGCCGGGAGACAGGAAATGGATGAAAAACAACAACACATAAACCTTCGTATGTAAATGGATCAAAGCATTAGTATTAAACTCTCAAGATCCGTTGTATCAGCCAATCCTTTACTCAAAAGTAACAACCGATGCGTGTAATATTTTTTTCTGAAAGTGTCTCTCAAGAAAATCATCTACAGGAGGTGCTTATTAATTACAGGTATCATAAAACAAGTGACAGAAATCAACGACCTTTAAATAATATCAAAAGCTGATTTTTGATATAATGATCAGGAGATGAGACTGATTGAAAAGATCAATCATGGGGCCAAGCTAAGATCTTCGTCTGATTCAAAATTGCCCCACGCACTAAGGTGCACATGCCTTTTGTTAGTTTGTGGCCCTTTGCCAGTCCATGTTCCGTAATTCATGTGTATGGACTCCGTCGGTTTTAAATATTCCCTTTGTTATTTTTTTTTAACTTTTTTTGGATTAAAGTAAATCCTACTTTTTTTTAGATATTTTTTATAAACTCGGGTTAAACAAATAAAATTCTGGGTGTTTTAGATTCTTATAAAATATACATATCTTGTTTTGAATTCAAAACCTGCAAGATAGATCTAAAATTCTTTGTTACCCGCTAGAAAACATTATTTTTCTTTTTTGCGGTTGAAAAGAACCAAAAATCTATCTTTTTTTACATCAACAATAATAGAGACAAGCTTCAAACTTGGTCACACAGCTAAGCTCTATCGAACCATATTCAACGTGTATTTCGTTCATCTTTACGACTATTTGAATTTCAAATCCTTTTAGAGGTGGATTAGGATGACAAGTGAGTATATTCTATACGTTATTATAATTAACAAAAAAGAAATCATTATTGTTTCGACTAATTTTATGGAGCAGATGGATTGAGCTTATTATAATGGTTTGATGCCTAAAATCTTACTTCCTAAACAGTATCTCACTGTAGAATCCTCTGTTATATGAAACCATCGAAGAATGGGCTCCTGGTTGCGGCTTGAAGATGGTCCCCAACAACGGCACGGTCAAAGCTTGCTAGTTGCTACCCAATGTGTCGTGGAAACACTGCCATTTTTTCACATCCAGATTCCCCCTCCCTTGATACTTTTGTCTAGCGGAAAATCTAAACCATTGTCACAGAAAAGTCGCCCCATGTACATGCTAATAATAAACTCCACCGATCCTTTTACATTGTTAGTCTACATCACCTTGTCACATTTTATTTACTACTACCCTTGAGAGAAAATAAGAGTTCAAAGTCCACAAATTCCACAGGAAATCTGAAAACGCCTGCATATCCTAATCAATGGTGTGGTGCACACTTATATATATATATATATATATATATATATATATATATATATATATATATATGTATTTATTTAGATTTGAGGAAATTTCAATTTCTTTTAGACATTTTTGTATAGCCGAGTTAAACAATTAAAATTTCAATTATTCAAGGCTCGCAAAACAAATATATAGAATGTAGCTATTTACCGGCAGGGTTAGGTGTATTGTTTCATCGGTTGATCTATGAGGTATTAATAATTAGGATCTCGAGGCATTAAGAGTTTGACAAGAATGTGTCTCCAAGAAGTACGTCAAAGATGTCCTTACTCGTACAAGGATGACAGCCTGATAGTGTTTTTTTTCTCACTGCAAAGAAATTTCTCCGGCTGTACAATGGTGGAAATCTTCACGAACCAATCATGCAAGCAGTGTCGACTAAATAAATTATTTGAGAAGAGCTAACACACCGATTAAAGTGTCGTTATCGTGACTGACCGCCCGCCCATTTCTCGAACAAGCACAACCTGGCCGGTTTCAAACTGACATCAGCAATGCTAATTATCCCACCAATTCTCGACTGTGATTTACAGATGCTTCGCTTATCAGTCGAACGAAACAAAACAGTAACTGATGTGCTGTCATATCTTCTTCTTCTAGTTGTTTTTATTTATTTGTTTTTTCACAGTTGCAAATCTAAATGAAAATGTGGTGCTAACCAGCTAAAGATTTTGAAATCTATGGTCCCATCAGTCGTGTGTTATTATCAACTTTATATAGCTCGGCCGGCCGGTGAGGTTATCCTAGCTGGTGCAACGAGCTGCCATTCTTCTGAAAACAGACAGCACGGTTTGTAGACAACAAAATAAATCTCTCTCCTAAATATTTGGGGAATAGATTCCAGGTTACTTACGTGCGTTACAGTTCTTCAATCTGATTCTGAACAATGAGATACCGGGTACTATAATTTGATTACGTTGATTTTACACACGGTTACAAGTTCGAATCTCATCATTTTTATTTTATTTGATAAAAAATTAATTAGAATAATATTTTTATTATATTTTAAAAATTATTTTTAATATTAACACATTAAAATGATTTAGAAACATTAAAAATATTTTATTTTTTTTCAAAATCACCCCGAAGTGCAAAACTACCTTTGAAATTCACTGGCTTGCATAAATAAATGACTTGACATGGCAGTCAAACATTTATTGTTAAGAGAAAGACGTAAAAATAAAAATGGTTAAATAGGCCGAGACATTATTCATTTTTATACTTTACAGCCCACTTCATGTATATGACTGAACGAAACGTTTTCGTAACTGTTAAATTCAAACTTCATCATTTTTTATTCAACGTATATGGACAAATTAAGTGATTCTGTTCTGAAAATAAATAAATTTTGGTCCCACTACCTGTCTTTTCTTTTTAAAATGTATTTATTATGATTCTTGATATTATTCACTAATATATATATATATATATGTGTGTTTACAAAGTGAATTTTTTTTTTAAATTAAACTATTTAAAAAAAAAATTAAACTATTATATCTATCCATATATATATATATATATATATATATATTCGTGACTCATTCAAAATAAAATATAAGGTCAGCGTTGTTTATCAATAAAAACTACAAAGAAATATAGAGATGTATTTTATCACAAAGGGCATAAGAAAGGCCATATGAATTTAAGAATAATAAATCGTCTAGAAAAACTGTTGTAGAAAGCTTTCATAGCTCAGTTGGTTAGAGCACCCGTTTAGTAAGCGGGAGGTCTTGAGTTCGACTCTCAATGAAAGCAGAAGGGTGTTTTTGTTTGTTTTTTTGAATTGATTTTGGTACTCCCAAATCAGCTCTCAAGCAGTAGGATATCGAAAATATTTAGTTCAAGGATGTCGATCAGCAGTTACAATTTAACTAACGAATGAAGAGTAGCTTTCTTTCCAATTATTTCAACCTTATAATACCTCAAGCCGTTCAATTTCTAACAATCATTCAAGCCCCGCCATCTGATGTCGATCAGTCCAGCTAATCAACGATCAACAGGTGAAAAAGCCTGGCTTCCACCGGTCAGGAATTCTCGTAACCACCCAATCCCATGCAAGATTCCCACCAGGATCTCAAAACCTGTGGTTTGGAGGGCCTCAGGTTGGTTCTTGTAATGTATCAGCTTATGAAAAACAGGTGCCACACCTGACAGGCCCATCCCGAAGAAGAGCGCAGCAAGAAAGCTCCATCATCATCAGAGCTAAGTAGTTCTTACAGCACCACCACCCATTTGAGGGACGATTACGCCTGGTATCAAAACAGTCATGCCAAGAGTCAAAAGATAATGCTGAAAACTCAAAGGGATAATATATTTTTTATTTTTAAAATCATTTTTAACATCAGCACAACATACGATAATAATATAAATTAATATATATATATATATATATTAATTTAAAATAAAAATAAAAAATATTTTTTTCAAAAATATTTTTAAAATACAGTGTTAAATAACCAATGTGCCACTGCTCTACAGACGATACAAAGGGATTGCCCCTGGCAGTTCGCTCTCAATTGATATGAAATTGAATGTTCTTTTATTAGGTCTCGTCAGTTTTAAGGGGAGAGATATTGAACTCCTGTACTGGAAATTGATGATCCAGGTGAAAGGAAGCTGGCCCTTTTCAGCCCATTTGAGATTATGATTTTTTCAGTCTTTTTCGGCATTGCAATTAGTAAAAATATAAGGTATCCACAGTGTTAAATTCTACTTCTCAGGTAGAGGTGAAAAATGGCAATAGAGTTTTTGAATTTTTCTAGGCTAAAAACATCATCTGATTCATAAAAGAAAGAAAAAGAAAAAAGGTTTACAAAAATTCTGATCAAAATATCAATTTCAATTGTGAACCCGTGAATCAATTAATTTGTTTCTGTAAGATCCATCATTACTTCTACGCGTTAGGCATTGCAATAAAATATTTTAAAGGGATATACAAAAGAAGAAGAGAAAGCTTGCGAAATTACAAGAGTTGACCTGGACTACTGAGTTGTGCTGTTGCTAAATTCATAAAAATAAATTTATTTATTGCAGGGGAAATAAACTATGTACTGCTCACAAACAAACAATATGCACAGCCACGTTAAAGTGGTTGAAAAGCGCTTTTCATAAAAACATTCATAACATTGTTGTCAAAACATGTTAGATCGCATTTGTAGTTTTTGCCTTCCTTCTCCGGCCATCTACGAGACTAAGACAAACCTGCACTCAAAGATAGCAACGACTATTAACTTCAGCTCTGTCATATTTTGAGCAAGAATTGCATTACTGCTCACACAGCTCTACAAAGAATCTCCTTCATATTTCTAAAAAAACAAACCAGTTAATTGAAGTACATCATGCAACTTTGTCATGTTGATGAATGGTTCTGTAGACAAATAATGCTGCGTGAATACCCCAGTATCTTCAACTCATCTGAAATTAGCAATCCAGTTTTCTCCATTTTGCTCAGTACCCTGGAAGTTTCACTAATAATTTATTCACATGTACTCTATTTTGATTGCTAAAGGACTAAAGAAAGACATTGTGAGGCGTCACAAGAACTCTTGAGATCTAGCAAAATAAGGGCAGCGATGAAGAAGAAATGATGATAAGATGATCAAAATTATTTGACTATACTGCGTTCCTTCACCAAATCAACATACGAACAGAAAAGGGTATCTTTCATCTAATTCATCAACACACACGTTTATAGAAATCATGAAGAACTCACAGAAATGTTCTTGACAATATTTTTCATTGTGGTGGTACTGTGGCAATTGATGATATGTGATAATTTTGTGAAATTAACATAGTTCAATAGGGGCATAAGATGTCATGCAAGCTTTAAAATGGCAAAAGGAGCAGTGAGTGAGTAGCACCTAATAACAGTTTTTGCTGGTATCTATGACCACACTTACTAATTGGAAGCAGGTGTAGGTGAAAGAAAAGTAGATGCAACCACCGAAAAGTAATTAACAGATGTTGGCTTGGAGACCATCGGTAACCTTTGATGAAGTTTATAGCTAACACGGGTGTAAGTTAACATAGATTTGTTCATGATTTCTAAGAGATATTTTTGAAAGTTTTGGAAAATTAGTCCCTATGCAGAGATAAAATGTAACAGGAACTTAGGGCATAATGTAGTTTCAAATAACCTTGCAAACTTCCAAGAGTTATAGCGCTCTTCTAATTTTAGTATATCATGCCGCAACATTATGAATCAACAACATCTTACAAGCAGCTAGATCCACAAGGCAATTGTAAAGATACATTAAGTAATTATTGTAACAAAAATATTAACATCATAATAAATTCAATGCTGGTTGCAAAATGTCGTAGGTCATTGAAGTAAAACATGTTTATGATCTGTCTCTTTACCACAGATAACTTTTTAGAAATAATGAGGAACTCAGAAAAGCCCCTAAAACGTTGGACAAGTCACATATTACCCTCTCCTTGCACGATGTAATCTTTCCTAGGAGAAAGTAGACTATCTATATATCTTTATGATATCCTTTCCCTCAATATTTCTATGGTTTATTCACCATAACAATGAAGTATTCAATATGCCATTCCTCACTACAGTCCTCATATTAATTTATATGATCACAGCCTCAATGATTCACTGCCCCATATAAGACCAATTCCCAGATCCAATAACCAACAAGTTTAGCCATATAACAGAAAAGTTTTTAGAAATCTCAATCATTCATTGTCTCCAAATACCAGAAAAACAAAGCAAAAAAAAAAATTTGCAGGGGAAGGAGGTCATTACCAATCCAATTACTCCAATCCCTTCAACAAAGAACCACTGGAGCTTTGATTCCGAAACACATCGCCACCATCAGCAACCTCTTGTTTCTTGACCCAAACCTTTCCATTATCGCTCCCCTTACGCAGTCCATTTCCATTGAACCTCGTGTAGCCTCCTCTATAATGCCCATTACCACGATCACCACCATCATTATAACTTCTGTAATTCCGATCGCCTCCATTTGCATAGCTATTTCTACCATTAATAACCCTATTTTGCCTCTTTGATTTTTCACTCTCTTTCTCAACTGAAAGATCCTCAAATTCTTTCTCAATCTCCGCCGTCTGATTATTCTCCTTTACCATTTTCTCAACCTTTGCCCTATACTCCATCCGCGTGTCCCCCTTTCGCTCATATCCAATATTCTTCTTCTCACTTTTCACTAGCAGCGCGTGGTGTGGTTCACTTCCCGTCGTCACCTCCTCCGGTTCCCTAACTTGTCCTTTCCTTTCCTTCTCCTCTTTCTTCATTTTCATTTCTCTCTCGTTTTCTTCAACCGGCACAGCGCTCGGTTGCTCGACATCGGCGCCAATTATATTCTGGTGGTTAGATTTCCGGTCGGAATTTCTTCGAATTGATTGTACTTGTAGTGGCCCTGATTCTTTGTTATGAAGTTTCTTTTGATTTTTTTCCTCTTGCTCTTTTTCCTCCTCCTTTTGTTTCATCCACCGTTGTTGGAGTTGAGCGAGCGTCACGTAATTTGAAGGCAAATTTGGTTGCTTTTTGGTGGTGATGTTATCTTCCATGGAGAATTGGAGGAGAAGAGAAGAGGGGATTCGAAAATAGCGGGAATTAAAAATATACTATATATATATTTTTATTATTCTGGTATAATTCAATTTTTTTATTTTTTGTTTGATTAAATGATTGAAGGAAAAAACTCGATTAAAGTAAAAAAAATATTAAAAAAATGAGATTATTTTTCGGTTTTTTATTTAAAAAACAGAATTAAATTGAAACCGGTTAAATTTAAATCGTATTTGGTTTTTTTTTTTTTAATTTGAATGGTTTTACTGATAAAAACTAAACTGAAAATGCTCACCCCTCCAATTTGGTACTTTATTAACAATTAGACATCAAAACTAATATAGATAAAGTTTATAGATTAATATGTAAATGAGGAAAATTAGAGGTGGCATAATGGAAATACTATCAAAACTTATAGTTAAATGCTCTGAAAAAACAATAAAATCACTGTAATGTCCCTGAAAGAACACTGAAGGAACAAGGAAAGGGGTTTCTCTTTTGATATCAGTAGCAAATTTCCCTGCGCGTGTTCTAAATATGATATCGTGTTTGCTAGAAATTAATATAGTTAAAATAGGTTAAGAAATGTTTAAAAATAAAATTTAGCTATAAATTAAGCAAGATTTAGGTGATTAATCTCTTGTTATCTATCAAGTAATCTAGAGGAGAAACTCTCGATGACCGAATTTTTGCTAGTAAATTGAAGCTCCTTAATACATTATCATCATTAAAATCATTGACCAGAAAGAAAAAAGAAAAGAAAGAACCATACCTTCCCTAAAATGAAATTCTCTTGTGCCCTTGCTTTTGGGGTCGGATAGCCAAAGTTGCTATATAAAATAATAACGCGTCAAATATAAAAAGTTTTTTTTTTTTTTTAATTTTAAAAATTAAATAAATTTTAACCATCTTTTTTTAGCCACAATTCCATAGAAAAATGTGATATTTCTTTTTCGAGCATTGATATATCTGTTTGAAAGTATGATTGAAATTGTTTTTCAAAATATTTTTTATTTAGAAAAATCTTATTTTTGACATCGACATATCAAATTGATCTAAAAATACAAAAAAAAACAATTTAAAATAAAAAAAATCATTTTAAATAAAAAGCTTTTGTGTATATATACACGAAAATATTTGGGGAATCACATATAGATTTTGCAAATTAAAACTATTGGTTTTTAAAAATAAAAAAAAGATTAAAACTAAATTTAACCATAAAAAAAGATTAAAACTAAATTTAACCACAAAACAACTTTCTATACTCTTCAATTTATCTGTTATTCAGAAAGAAATTGGCTATCCTGGATAAACCGCACCGCATTGAATAATAACTCGCAGAGCTAACAACAACAGTGATATCAACAGCTATTATTATTGTCTTCCTATCTTCCAATTGCAGGTTCCTATCTTTCTTTCTGTATTCTCCACAGCCAACAAATAATTAAATCAGAAATACAAATTTCAATGAAAAACAAATAATTCGAATACATAAGGAGCACAGAATAATTCAAGTAATTCCAAGTTTGAGTTATTATATGAGTTCAATAACAATGCTATAAAATCTCTAACAACCTAGATATTAGTTTTTTATGTTTTTTTTCCAAACCGCAACACGAACATGATCAATGAACTAGTTCAAACCATATTTTAACATGGAAGATAAGCCTAATCCCTCTTACGTTGTCTTCCTGTCAATCCTTCCAGGGAACTCTTGATAAATGCTGTATTTGTTTTCATCACTTTCACACCGCTACAGACACCCTATCATGCACAGGCGAACGCTCCTTCACATTAACTAATACTCTAAAACAAAACAAACATTTCAACAGTGATGAGCACTGTTCACCGTGACTCATAGTCAATGTGGACGTGCACCTTGCTCCGGTACGGCGCGAGTGCACGTCCACCTGTTTTTTTTTTCCGGTTTCAAACAGTGTATTAACGAAATTAGCCCCCGAAAAAGACAAAAATCGCCGCCTTTTTCGGAGGCTGGACGGTCATTGACCGGTCCGGCCGACCGGTTTTTTTATTTTTTTAATATTAGAATGAACAGTGCATTAACGAATTCACCCCCCGAAAAAGACAAAAAACAGGCCTGGGGTGAGGGGCGTTCCGGTAATTAGCCAAATTTTTTATTATTTTTTTCGCTGAAAACAGTTGGCGCGTCGCTGGACGCGCCGTCCGTCTCAACGCTCACGCGTTTTTCAGACGGCGCGTGCGGCTTCATGCGGCGTCCAAAAATGCCCAACCGTCATCTAGAATGATTTTCATGCATGTTATCGTCCACATGGAGCGGCGCATGTGGCAATATGGTGTCCGGAGACTTGTCAATGATCGTTTGAATTTTCACCCCCACTTTCTCTCTCCTGCCTGCGCAAGATGACGTCAGCTAAGCTGTTTTTTGCCAAAGTTCATTTCAGTCTCTGAACGTTTTAATTTGTGATTATTGCCCTTAATGCTATTATATAGGTTTTCATTTCTTTCAATTTCGTCCCTCAAGTGAAATTGATTATATATTGGAGTTCCAATTCAGTCCTCATTCTTTTAATTGAGTGGATTGGGCTGCAATTCGGAATTTTTTTGGTATCAAAGTTTTAATTGATTTCAATTTCATCCTTCCATGCAAATTTATTATAAATCCTTAATATTTTAGGTATCAAAAGTTTGATTTCTTTCAATTCTATCCTTCTATGCAAGTTAATTATTGATTTCAGTTTCATTTCAGTCACAGTTCTTTTAATTTCCGGTTTTGTATTGAATTATTTGATTTCAATGTTTGGGTTTACTTCAATTTTGTCTTTTAAATTAAATATATTATTGAAAGTATATGAAATTAATTATATATTTGTATATTTATGTCAAATTAAAGTATGTAAAACTAATATTATGTTCAAATATTTATTGCATATTATCGCCTAAAAATATATAGAGGGAGAGGAAAAATGACCTAGGATTTTTTTAAGGACAGAAATTCATATCAGTATTCTTAAATATATTTAATTTAATAATAAGATGAATAAATATTATAAAAAAAAATTGGCTTCAAAATTAAATTTTGTGTTCTTTTGTTTAAGTTTATTTCTTGAAATAAATTTGCAGTGTTTTGACTTTTTAATTATATATTTGTGTATTTATGTCAAATTAAAATATGTAAAATCAATTATATGTTCTAATATTTATTGAATATTATCGCCTAAGAATATATACAGAGAGAACAAAATAGCCGAAGATTATCCTTTAAATTAAATATATTATTGAAATTATGTCAAATTAAAATATGTAAAACTAATTATATGTTTGAATATTTATTGAATATTATCGCTAAAAATATATAGAGGGAGAGGAAAAATGACTTGAGATTTTTTTAAGGACAGAAATTCATATCAATATTCTTAAATACATTTAATATAATAATATGATGAATAAATCTTATAAAATAAAAAAAAATATTATCTTCAAAATTAAATTTTGTGTTCTTTTGTTTAAGTTTATTTCTTGAAATAAATTTGCAGTGTTTTGACTTTTTAATTATATATTTGTGTATTTATGTCAAATTAAAATATGTTAAACCAATTATATGTTCTAATATTTATTGAATATTATCGCCTAAGAATATATAGAGAGAGAACAAAATAGCGTAAGATTATCCTTTAAATTAAATATATTATTGAAATTATGTCAAATTAATTATATATTTGTATATTTATGTCAAATTAAAATATGTAAAACTAATTATATGTTTGAATATTTATTGAATATTATCGCCTAAAAATATATAGAGGGAGAGGAAAAATGACCTGGGATTTTTTGAAGGACAGAAATTCATATCAATATTCTTAAATACATTTAATATAATAATACGATGAATAAATCTTATAAAATAAAAAAAATATTGTCTTCAAAATTAAATTTTGTTTTCTTTTGTTTAAGTTTATTTCTTGAAATAAATTTGCAGTGTTTTGACTTTTTAATTATATATTTGTGTATTTATGTCAAATTAAAATATGTGAAACCAATTATATGTTCTAATATTTATTGAATATTATCGCCTAAGAATATATACAGAGAGAACAAAATAGCCTAAAATTATCCTTTAAATTAAATATATTATTGAAATTATGTCACATTAATTATATATTTGTATATTTATGTCAAATTAAAATATATAAAACTAATTATATGTTTGAATATTTATTGAATATTATCGTCTAAAAATATATTGAGAGAGAGGAAAAATGACCCTAAAATTTTTTGAAGGACAGAAATTCATATCATGTTTTCTTAAATATATTTAATATAATAATATGATTAATAAATCTTATATAAAAAAAATTGGCTTCAAAATTTAATTTTGTGCTCTTTTATTTAAGTTTATTTCTTTACAAGAATTTTCAATGTTTTCATTTTTAATATTTTAGATCTAATACTACTGGAAAAAAAAACATCTCAAAAAAAAATGTTGACAAATTTACCTGCATTATCTATAAGTCAAATTAAAAAATATACAAGTCACTTTCCGTTTTCATTAAACTGTTCTTTTTAGACAGCAAATAAATAATTATAGCACACAAAAAATTTAAGTTTATGTTTTAAAAACAAATTACAATATTTTTATTTCTAATATGTCTGATATTTATTGAATATTATCGACTAAAAATATATTAAGAGAAGGAAAAATGACTTTGGATTTTTTGAATGACAAAAATTCATATCAGTATTTTTAAATATAATTATACTAACTAAATATTAAAATAATAAAATATAATATATATAAAAATAATCAATTTTCTATATAGATAAAAAAAAACCACCGCATCGCGCGGGTATACCGCTCGTCATCCTCTAAAAACTTATGCTCGTTCGAAACATTTTCTAACATTTCTCTCGCCTGAGGAGCTCGATTCTACCGAGGCTCAGCGGCCATGACTAACTGTACGGGGGTTCACAGGAAAAGCATCACATTTTACAAGGGCAGACAACTCGTTTTAGCAGCATTCTTGCTCGAAAGCCACGTGTGATTTTTATTTGCCCTGTATTTTCTCTCTCGAAGTTTTATGGTCTCAAAGCTTTCTCAGACCATCACTCGTCCTCCAATCAGAATGTAACGCATCCCCTTGCATGCAATACAAAAATGTAATGAGCTGACACATGTATGGCAGCCAACATTAACCGACCCATATAAGAGGCTTTAATGGTATAAACGATACCAAAAACAAAAATGGCCAAACCAATCCTGATAGGTGTATCCACGCATGGAAGCTAACTCCACACGCGTTATAATGAGAAGGCTCTCTGATTGGCGTGTTGGCAATTGGCATAACCCAGTAGTCTTAAAACTGATTTTGGTGCTCAGTTGTCAACAACCATTGTCTACCCATGATATGTGTAAGCATGCATGGAGCCCACTGACATACCCGAATCCCACATGTCACTTTCTCTGATCTTCACAAACACGTACCCACAGTCCATTTCCCAGTTGTCAACTTCCTTGCCTCTTCGCTTCATGCTACCTTTCTCTCATTGGCCAAAACCCATCGTTAAAACTGCCCCAAACCCACAATCCCTTTGTAAACAGAAACCCCCCAGCCCCCTCTAAACTCAATACATCTCCGCTGGCAGGAGATTCATTCAGCATTGTCTTCTAAATCACCCTGGCTTCTCGGCTCCTCTCGCTTGAGAAGCCGCGGTAAACGTCAGTGAAGCACAAAGTGAACCTAGCCACCATGATCAAGACCCTGAGCCCTTACTCCAACACAGCGAAAACAGCAGAAATTATGTCCAGGTATAGGCCGATAGCTCCAAAGCCTGAGGGTCCGGCCAGTTCAATGGATGAGAGTTCATCCATGTCTCGGAAAATCCGAGAATCTCCTTATTTAAGGACCCTATGGCCACAAATGCAGGCTAGGCCTACCAGAACCAGGAAGAGAGGTAGAGCTACCGTATCACTACCTACCATCAAAAGGCCAAGAATCCATTTGCTGGGCCTTTCTTCCCCTAGTCATGTAAGATCCCCTGCCAAACATCTCTCCTTGCAGGGTTTTGTTCATGGAATTCCCCAGCTTCCTGCTCCCAACCTGGTTGGGATCAATAGCGGCCTGGAAAATTCAGTTACTGTATCATCAGATCCAGTAACACTTCCACTTCTTCATAGTCCTACAACAGTAACTGTTATTGCAAACCAAACAGCAGTTACGGAACTTAATTGCCTGGAACCAAATAGAGACATGGTCATAGATTTAAACACCGTGGCTGAGGCTGAATTTCCGGAAGAGAAGGATCTCCTGCAACAATTACAGGTACCTTCCACCAACAAAGTTGTAGCACCTCAACCGGTTCGACTGGTAGGTTCAAGCATAAGTATAGCCTACATCAGTGAGGACCCAGGCTCCATCCCACTGGTGAGACTTCCAAAGAAGCCAGAGGAAGTTGAGGAAGAAGTTGAGTCTGAGGTCTTGCCTACAGTGATATCTGATTCCAACAACAAAGTGAGGCTAGCAAATTCTGCTTACAAAGAAATGGTGGGCCAGCCAGAATGTTCATGGATTGACTCGATGATGGCTGGAAATGGAAGTTTTGCAGGCAGGTCATGCAAGAGGATATGTGGGGAGGTGGAACTTCACCTTCCTGATTTAAGAGTGCCAGCATCTTCAAATGGGTTTTCATGCTGGGTGAGGATAGAATGGTGCAACAAGGGGACAAAGAATGTGATCAGTACTTTCTGTGATGTTATCAGATTATCCTGCGCGTCCAAGGATTACCTCTTTAGTTGGAGGTTCCACACTAGTAGCAGAATGGATTTTCAGTCTAAAACCAACGCTTGATGTCTTGTTGTGTACAGTACGCACTAATGGTAGATGTACACATAAGACGTCAAATATAAGTAGATTTGGTCAGCTTTTCAATGAATGTCTGAAGTGTATATAAGATCTTCTCTTCCCCTTTGGTTTGCCTCTTCTAGGAATATCATTGCCAGAATCTCATGTAAGCAAAGAAGATACTTACAACACAGGCATAAGAATTGTATTTTTCAAACAGAAGTTCGATACTTTCAATTCGCAGACACAGCAACATATATGATACATACACACATATATTAGACATACTAATATGCTTACATCTTTTCAAGTGTCAATGTATAGAACCGTGGTAATTTCGATCTTAATTTGCTGGGCCCTTCCACTTGAAATTGTCAGCGTACGATTTAGGCTGAAACGGGGAAAAGAAAAGAACAATAAATAGAGACAAATAGTGAACAAGGATTCACAATGGCTAATCCTGGACTATCATCTTACATATCCTAGCACGCAAGAAAGTCAACTGGGTGTCAAGTTGTCTAATATAGAAAAGGATAATTGATATTTACATATATCCACCAGATCTGGTAGCTACATGATAGCCTTTATTTTTTTACTATTTAATGTGTTTAGGAATTTAGGTGTTATACATATAAATTTTAGAAAATAAGAGTGGAGAAAGGGAAAAGGTAAAGGATAAAACAGGTCTGTGGTAATATATCACATGCAGCTTTCAAAACAAGTTCAAAGGCTGCTGTGAAATATCACTCTCCATCCTTCGATAAATTATACGACTGAGTTAAGATTTCTCAGTAGAGGGGTATTAAAATTTACATTAAGCACCTGTTTGGATGGGCGGTGCAACCGCTTTTTGCCAAATTTCATTTTTTTTTTTTTTTTTGCATTTTAAATGAAATTTTTTTTGTGCGTTTATATCATTTTGACGTGCTGATATCATTTTAAGAGGAAAAGATTTTGCAGTAAGCTACCGAAATCACCCCTGATTTTGCAACTATTCATCCTAGGGAATACGGAAATGGGGAAATACAAACCTTTAGAAGAGGGGTGTGACGTTTCTTGACCTGCACATGATTCAAATGTTTCAGAGATAGGCCGAATGAAATCAATAAACTGAAAACATTGCCTTGCTTAAGATGAATAGAGGTCCTGGACAAAATTATATATGGAGTTTTTTAAAATATTTTGATAAAATTATAAATAAGGTCTTTTAAATATTTATATATATATATATATATATATATATATCAGATAAGTGAGACCTTAAACAATTTTTATTTTGCACTTGGAGCTTTTGTCGACAATTTTTATTTTTTGTTGAGTGGAAATAATTTTCTTTATATTAAGGCATCTTGAGGCTTTTTATAAAGTAAGGGTCTTGGACCATTGTTTCTTAAGATACAATAATGAAGTAAAAAACAAGACAATGTAAAATGCGGTACCATTGTGATTTTAACATATTTATTAGGAACCTCCATATCAAACGAAATCACTAATAGAGAAAGCTCCATTAAACAATTAGAAAAATTATAAATGCACAGCAGAAGGACATGCTAAAGAGGAACTCGCCTCATATTCCCAACCATGTTTCTCAGCAAATGCCTTTGCAGCTTCTTCACTCTCAAAACCGAGCCCTGCCTCACCTACATTGGCATATGGATCTCCCGTAGAAGTCCAGCCCATCAAAGGATTTTCCCACCTGGATAAAATAATAAATAGTTAATATTATGCACATACCGTATTATGCTTACAATAATTGGCCGCAAACAAATAATTAATTACACAGGTTGAATGTTTGCCAATACATCCAGAAAAAAACTTCAAGATAATTACCCACTTCCTAGAATTGTCAAATTTACAGCTATAAATGCAAAGCACGCAACTGAGTAATTGACAAAGTATGCATACTTTTGTGTGGACAGAAAATTAATTTTCCATCTCCCAACTTTCCCTGAGCCCTGTTGCGTTGCCGTTCGAGCAGGTGAATAGATTATTACCTGAAATTCATCGACCCCATAGCAAGCCATTGAGCTCAGATTCCATGAGGGTCAAAAAGAAGGGAAACCCAATTTCAACAGTGAAAAAATAAACACAAGCACATGGCAATGGTGATAGCCATTGAATGGTACCTTTATTCATCTTAAATTCTTAAAAATCTAAAGTTCCGCTCTACAATTGGTAACCAGGAGCTAATTAGGGTTTATCTGTTCAACTTCTAGTGGTAGCTGAGAAGATATTCTGTTTAACAAAACAGTCTCTTCTTCTATTTTTTATTTGTAAGGAAGAGGGTTTGTAAAGAAGAAGAAAAGTCATCCATTTCTCAGTATCGCCATGAACATGGAACTGAAGAAACGCCGATGCCAACTAATCCGCTATGTTAAACGACACGTCACTTGAAATTAGCTATCTTGGATAAACCGCATCGTATTGAATATTAACTCACAAAGCTAACAACAACAGTGATGTCAACAGCTATGATCTTCTTCCTATCTTCCAATTGCAAGCTCCGAATATCATAGAGTCATGAATTCGATTCATTGAGTCGTTTTTTTAGTTTTTCTCTTACTACAAGTGCATGAGTTCAATTGCTTTCTTTCTGTGTTCTCTACAGCCAACAAATAATTAAATCAGAAATACAAATTTCAATGAAAAGCAAATAATCCAAATACATAAGGAGTACAGAGCAGTAAACAAAACATAAACTCACCCTTCTACGAAGGTGTTGCTCCGGAATGCCAGAGATCATGCCGACCTCACAGGGATTGACCTCAGCCAAGGGGGGTGAAGATAACCATCTTCGTGAAGATAAAAGGGCCAATCGATGAGCTCTAGTAAGATTTAGAACACATGAACTCGCCATTTCTTGGAGCTTTTCTTAATCAGATTTCTTCAATGCTAAATGTACACAAAAGCCTTCTACAGGATGGGCTGTGATATTCTTGTGGATTGTGTATGGATTTTCATAAAATAAAATTATTTTAGAAGTTTCGCGCTTTCTCTGCTGGCGCATCTCCAATCTGCCACGTCTGGCTTCAGTTTCATCCATACCATTTTTACTCAGAAACGTGGGTAAATTATTCTCTCGTCCCTGTAGACTTTGATATTATAACTTGGAGGTTATTTTTGAATTTTTTATTATTAAAAAGTATATCAAAATATATTTTGATATTAGCGTGAAAATAATTTAAAAATGTTAAAAAAAATTAATTTAAAATAAAAAATTAAAATTTTTAAAAATATTTTTAAAACACTTAACCAACATGAATGTTTAGAATAAGTGTCCTGCGATTTTTCTAAAAACCCCAATTTGACATTTACTTTCAAAAAATTAAAGAGTGAGCTCGCCTTTTCAAATTTTCTGAATTTTAAGTTCTTAGCATTTTTTTATTAAATATTAACATATTTTATTTTCCCTCTATTTAATGTTTAGTTATTCAAGTATTGTTCTCGAAAATCTCTCCATAGAAAGTCACAAAGGTGTTTTTCATAAATAACTTTTGATTGATATAAAAATAGTTGTTATTAAATTATATCAAAATTTTGTTTTTTTTATAAACTTTTGATTTGTAAATATTTTGAATCATTTTCATTAACCACACTTCTAATTTAAATCGATTTTCTTATAATTTATTTATGAAGTAATTTTTTTTATAATATGATTCAAAGGAAAGTTTTATTTTTTACAAGTTCTGGCAAACTATATAATATAACTAAAATATAAAGGCGTTTTACTCCATTCTCTACTCTTTCTCAATTTATTGTTCAAGTCGTTGTTTAATTGTTTATAGTCAATTTTTTCCTTCCAAGTCCCTAAAATTTTCTACAAAATTATATTGTTATTGCTCTATGTTTTTTAAAAATTGTTTTTGATGTATATTTATATTTATTCCAAAAAGCGTGACTCAATTGGTCAGGTTTTGAGTTTTTTTCTCTAGAGATTATCAATTCAAGTCTTATAACAGTAAGAATCACTAAAGATTTAGACTGATATTAATTTTAAAACATGTTAAATTAGTTTAAGTGTATATAAATTGGTCTGAATATTCAAAATAAATAAATTAATTAATATTTACATCACAAGATGGTTCGGAATTTGAGCTCTCAATCCCATACCCAAACCCAGTCAGATAATGAGTTGGGCGTGTTTGAAGAAAACTGAAAGAAATAAACAGGTGTCTGCCTGCTCTCTAGATCTTCTCCCCTGCTATATCCATCAGGTCAATTATCTCACCAGAATAATTCCCTCCTCCCCAAGCATCTGCCGAGTCCTAATATTTTTTGCTTCCTTCCTTGTTTGCCCCGATTTCCCCCACAAAATCCCTGCTTTAACCAAACGCCACTTTCCCATCTTTCCTAGAAAATTCTCCAATTTTGCCGAGAAAATCAAATCTCGCATGGCAGAACCAAACCTCAATTCCTTCTCTGCTTTTCCTGAAGATGTCCAATTCTGCATCCTCTCGTTCCTAAGCCCAACAGAAATCGCCAATTTCGCTTGCACTTCAAAACGGTATGCCCCTCTCTGTCAAAACGACAGCAAACTCTGGTACTCACTTTGCGACAGGAGGTGGGGCTCAAAGACCCAAATCAATAAATGGGGTGACGGTCAAATCTCCTATAAATTGCTCTACAAAACGCTTAACAAATGGGAAAATCTGATTGGTTTCTGGCGTCGTTGCGGCCAAAGTCAGCAGAAAGAAACGGTGAAGCCTCCATCGTTAGTTTTCTTCGAGTGGGGCTCTTCGTTTCTCTCCGGTTGGAGAGTCTCTCCGTCTCAAAACGCCTATTGCGTTATAAAATCTCCATTCTTGTTGATAAGTATTTCGCCCGAGGGTGAAATTGTGAATTATTTGGATCCGGAGGGGGAAAATAAGAATAAATTATATGGTGACTTGGGGTATTTAGATATGGATGTAGTTCCCGTTAATGTGAATTTTATCGGGGATTCACATTTTAGCGTGGAGGAGAATGTGAATTTTGCTTACAGAAGGAGTTTAAGTTCTGGGAATTTGAAAGGAGAGGATAGCGGAGAAGATATTGTTAGTGTTGCAAGTGGATCACCAGGGAGTTTACCGGAAACATTAGAGATTTATCAGTATTATGCAAACAGGATGAGTCCAGGCGCGGATAGAGCACTAAGGAGGCAGAGGAGGAGAGAAAAGGAGAAGCAGGGGAAGAAGAGGTGGGAGACTGAGCATTTTTTGAAGATTGTTGATTCATCACCCACGCTGGATCGGCCTTTGCAGGGTCTGTGGAAGGTGGGTGATTCTCCTGTTTCTACAATGTTTTTTTTTAAGCTTGAGGATTCGTTCATGTTAGTTAGTTTTGTCCTGAGCAGCCTTTTACTGCTCATTTTAGACAGAATTTGAGCATAAGGCATTGAACTCTGATGTATTTCCATGCTGGTTAGTTAACGATCATTGTTTTGATCTGAGTTTTTTTGCTTCTCGTTCTTACATTGAGAGATTGGAATAATTTTTTGAGCACTTACAGTGGCACTGTTGTCTCCTCCAACATTCATGTGGTGTATAGTAACTGTCCCATATGAATGAGAGGGAGGACTGTACGAGAGTATTGAATCATCTTCCAAGAAATTGGTCAGTTTGTTGATGTGCATTATGGATGTGGGTCTAATGTAAGGAATAACAATGCCATGTTTCAACAAAAGCACCAATCTATTATCCGTAGCCATGTCAAGTAAAAAACTTGCCATTAGATGAACTTTGATTCTGGAATCAAGTTAGAGGGCATTGCTCTTTGATTGGGAAACTTGATTCAATTTGGTGTCGATGGTTAACCAAATTTTAACTCTTTTAAGAATTGCTGTGATTTTGGTGTGACCAGTTGTCTCCTGTCCCTGCATCCTTTCAATTTGTTTACTGGCATATCGCTTGGAAGATGATGGAGACATAAAGGCTCTCTCATATTCTCTCCCCTCCTCATGTTCTTTCCTGCTTATTGCTGCAGGGAATCTGTGAGGACAGGAAGATGGAATTTTATCTTGTGGCATATGATGAATTTGGCATCTCCTGCCGAAGAGTTGGTGACTTGTCTGAGCGTCACTCTCGTTCTACACCAGTGTTTTGGACGTCAGATCCTACATTTATTGAGTTCCCTTTTCCAACCGAGGAAGAATATTTATATGATACTCGGATTCATATTCAGCCACCTGAAGCTGCAAACTCAGATTGGGATTTCCCTATAGAAAATGATGTTGTCTCTCGCATCATGTATATCAACTCAAGTTATGATTTAGTAATTCTGGGCGTGGAAGGAGTTTCCATGAATCCTTGGCGAGTTGAAGGAAGAGTTTGGCAGTACAGGAATGGGACGTTTGGATTTGGTTTTCTTCGTGACCATTTTATTGTGGACCTAAAGCACATTGCCAAAAATGGTTGTCTTCTTGATATCCCCGGAGACTTGTAGTGATTGGTATTCTTGTACAGGATCTTCTGCTCACGAGTAGATTTATAGCCATAATGCTCATTGGACATGTACCCTGTTGTGAAAATTAACTTATTGTAATGGCCACTTTTATTCAGGGTCGATTTGTTTCCTTCTGTTCCCTCCTTTCCTAAATGCCCAATTGCACATTAAATTGGCAGGGTTCTATTAGGATTGAGACTGCAGAATGTTGCTGAAATTCAATCTTTTTTTCAGTAAGATTGCTTACCTGATGGCTTAATTCAATCCAAACATGTGAAGAAGCTCTGTTTGAAGCCTGGCAATTCCACAGTTTTCTTCACATATTTGGAATATGAGTTATGTTTGAAGCCAGAGCAGTGTTTCCCAGTCCTATCATTGGAATGAGAGGTATACTGCGAGGGTTGAGGAGCCAGATGGATGCGTTGCCTTTCCATTTCGCTGGAGGTTTTTAATGTCGGAACATATTACATTTATTACTGGTGCTGCAGATGTTAACAAACACGATTTTTCATGGTATTGATAGTGCTGTAGAAGCCTGACGTAGAGTACGAACAAAATAGGAAGATGCTGCCTCGAGAATAAATGCGAAGTCAGCAGATCACCAGCAATAATTGAAAGACTCGAATGGGCAAAACATTGCTGATCACCAGCATCTGTTGGAAGTCAGCAGATCGTAATAAGCATTCCCATATTACGATCCCATCATATCACATGCTTGAATCAAACTGGTCTTCTCATCTCATGTGAACATCCATAGTAGCAGAACAAAATCCAAATACAACAAACAAAACCCCACACATTTCGGTGATAAATATCATGATTTGAATCTAACCCGTAAGCATAAAGCCATTTGAACTGCAGGAAGTGTAAACCATGAGGGTACATCATTGTGATTCAGCAGAAACTTCTCTTCCATTAGTTTTGTCATTCATGGAATCCTTCTCAATATCACCCTCAAGTTGGCTCAGATTACCCTTTTCCTTGATAAGTTGATTGTGGTGGTGTTTGCAGTAGAGGCGACCTTCATGCGCAATGTAGTTGGATGGGCTAATTGTACACCCTCCATGAATGCATTTGAAGCAGCTTTTGTGGTAAGGAGTTCCATTCACCGAAACCTTTTAACAGAGAATTATTATTAGTCTAAAATAAACGATAGATGTCAAGATCTTTTACAGATCAGTAACTTTTTGAAATTTATAAAAACATAGAACATGGAAACGAGTTGTGTCTGCTCTTAGTGTGTACAATATATTTGAAAAGTGGCAGTCTTTACCTTCTCAGTTGGATAGACAGTGTTCTTGCAGCCGAAACACTTGTCTCTGGTTCCAGCGAACATGGTCGAGACTTTAGTTGATTTAGGTTTCTGTTCAAAACAAATCATGGTTAGAACCAAAGAGAAGGGGAAAAGACTCAATTGAAAGACATAAGAAAGCATCTAAATGCCAGCAATATAGGCAAAAAAAATTAAAAATACCTCACTATCAACAGGTTTCTCTGGTTTTACAATTTTTGGTGTCCCTGGAAGGGAAATTGAATGCAAGTAAATCAGTTGGAATTCGAAAAGAAAATGAATGACTTGTGCATCACTAGCTTCATATTAGTTTTTCTTTATCTTTACCCTCAAAGCTTTTGTCAAGACTTCCAGTTCTTTTGAAGAGTTGATCAAAATGTGGCCTGCAGTAGAGTACCCCTTCAAAGGAATTGTAGTTGCCAAGCTGCAAATAAGAGCTAAAACTTGATAAATTATCCTCTATTATCTCTCGCTCAATACATACTTCGCTGAAAAATCCCAATACTGCATTAAGAATCTGATGCGGGAGGTTATTACATTTCATGGGCTCCCAACCAATTTAAATTGGCTAGTTAGGATCATCAATTCGATCAAAGGGTTGTTCTACGACTTAAAGCTGGAAGGAGTTAGTCTTCATTTAACAGTGAAAGATCATTGAGAATGTCATCAAAAGAAAGAGATCAAAGAAATCATGTCACTACGGGATATCAACACAATGTACCCTAAGGGAGCTCCTCCACCTAAAATGTTTGCTTCAGTGCCGGTAATATTGAAATTTGTATCTTATTGGTTGATCTATTTCATGGAACTGTTAGTTTCTGAAGGGTTTCAGTATCCAAAGGGTGATATCGTTCTGCTCATAATACAGAATTCGAAAATTAACTTGAGAATCCAATCATCCATGATACGTGACAAATCCAGGCATATGCTATTATGAAAGTTATATAGCCAAGACTAAGAGGACAAAAGTTGAACCGGGAAGCTAAGAAATACCGGAATACATGGAGCTCAATCTGTAGTTAGTAGAAAACGTCTAGGAATTCAACTTTAACATGCGCTAAAATATATGGATCTACCGATTTTTGATTTCTTTTTAACAAGCTTGCATATGGAGAGCATACCTTGAGGGTTCCTCTGCAATGATGGCATCGGAAGCAAGCCTTGTGGTACGCGCGGTTATCAGCTGTTAACTTGTCGACAAGATAGACAGTCTTGTCGCATGCCATACATTTCTGGGTTGTTCCTGCAAATGCCATGCCTTCAAAATTCTCAGCTTAGAAAATGCAACTGAAATCTCCTATTGCCTCCCTTTGTTTGTTCTGTTTCTGTGTAGGACTGATGAGAAAGTAATGAGGGGAAGGGGAAAATAAGGAAGAGAAATGATGGACAAATGCGCGGAGACCAAAGCAGAGTTGTACAATTGAAGTTAGTGGCAATTGGCAATCATTTTGTTCAACTTTGAAGCACCTAACTAGGGTTGTCAATATATTCTATTTCTCCCCTGTAATCCCAACATTTATAAATGCTACACATAAAATAGAAAATTATTAACTTTAGTTTGGTAATGTGGTTAGATTTTCACGAGTGACACTTACCGAGCTGAAAACAGTAAGAACTGGTATGATCAGATCAGGCATGGGTGTAAGTGGGCTGTCATAATATTGGTCGACTATATACCTGGCTGGCTACAAAATGGAAATTGTTGTCTGCAAATTCAACCAGGCACGTTGTCTGAAGATACCAAGTACCCACCTACTTAGATTACTTTTATTATTTGTTAGATGAAATCAGTAAATGTAATAGGTGGACATCTGCCCTTCTAATCTTATCCTACAAAAATATCTCTGGTTTCACACAAATATGGGCCACGGGATTAGGGTTAGTTCGATGGTTAAACTTTGAAAGAAAAAGGAGGGGACCATGAGAGCTGCAGTCTTGGACTGATCCTGCAGGGAAGCTTAATTAGATCCTCAACCCGGAAAAGAATATGATGGGAAAATAGCCATCCCATATCCTGCTGGATTGCTTGCATCTCACATTTTATTCGCTCTATCTTGTTCTCTTCAAATGTAAGCATTGAGGATGTTAGAGCTTGCTGATAAGGTAAGATTAAAGAAAAGATCGTGTACATTTTGTACAAATCTCTCCACCATTACCGCGTGATGCTGAGATGGGGATGGATATATCACAAATGTATGTTCTAATGGGTTCCTCCTTGGATTTTCAACAATGTGCAAATGATGGAAAAGGTACCACAAACCCCTTTTAGGGATTTCTCGTGGCACAAACCCCACTCAGGGAAAACAAAAGAGTCTAAAATGATGGGTGTAATCTCTTTATAGGGACTCTCTATGCCACTCAATGATGACGAAAATTGATCCCACGCCCATGGATGACCCACGCTCCTACCAAGCCGAAAAGATAGAAGAAGCCTGATCTGTACAGCCAGACGGGTAAAGTGGGCTAAATACATAAACCTCGGCCCAGTTTTCTATTTAGAACAGACCTGTATCTCTTTTCTCCATTCTTTTCTTTGTATTTTTGAGAATTTTAGAATAGACTCCGTGGGGGCACACATGATTCATGAATTATGACGGTCCAGTCTTAAAATAATTCCCATGTGAAATACTAATCAAATATTTTTGTTATCTTTGGTACAGATAGAAAGATAAAAACAACAAAGCCAGCCTCTTAGAGTAGCAAACAGTACTAGCAGCATCCCCTTGAATAATCTGCGGCACTTGCATCGGTCTAGGATGAAGCAAGGATTTGTAGCCGCAAATACGCCAAGGATTAGCACGTCATGTTTATATCATATTTCCCCAAGCTAGAATCGTATCCTAAGTACCCGTTTGGTATTGTTGTGACGCCGGAGATTTGAGAAAAGCAGTTGAAATATATGTTTGGTTACTTGTAAAACGCCGGTGCAAGGCATGGGTCCCCTGTTCAATTTGTTTTGAAATGCCAGTGCAAGAAAAGTAGCAATTTACTGTTTTTCTTGTTGTGATTTGATTGGGGGTGCTGGGTGTGTGTATATATATATATATAATCTAACAATTAATTAAAATATAAATAATATTTATATAATATATGTTTATTAATATAAAAAATATATTTTTAATATTAAAATAATCTAAAAAATAATTAAAAGTAATATAAAAAACATGATAACCAAGCACACAAAACAATTTTTTTTCAACCTTAAACTCAACCACAGTTTTAACCAAATACTTCACAATTTATTTTGATCCGCAGCAAAAGTGCTTTTTTTTATACTGTTTTTTTCAAATCTCAACCACAAAAGCAAAAGCAATATCAAACAGGCTCTAAATAATCAGATGGACCAGTTTGATCTAAAATTGAAGTTTAAACATAGTCCAAGGTGGTTTTGGAGACCATATGCAACGTATCTTCTATACTTTTATTATTATTATTATTAACATGAGCGTGAGTGTCCGTACAAATTTATACGTATCTCGATTAATTTCACGAGTACTGAAATTAACAATTATGTAAATTTTCAATGATCATTATATTAGCAATTACATGGCTCGAACCTGAAACTATATATATAAAAAAAAAAAACTCTTTAATTTCAAGCTCTTACAACTAAACACATGCTATATGATTATTTTCTATACTTTTTACTACCCGTAGTTGTAATCACTTATTTCTCCTTTCGTAATGCTCCTACTTATATTACGGAATGGTGGCGATTGGTCCACCGGAATCGGGAAAAACCAGCTTCTGCAATGCAACATCCAATTCATAAACCTCATCGGAGGGTGATTTACAAGTTCAACGAAAATGTCGATAATAGTAGTTTCTTCATGTTAACGACTTCGTTCAGGAAGGTTACAGCTATTAATTTGGGTTCTGCAAGCGATGCATTTCCGTAAGCGTGCTTTCTTTCTAAGCCCATTTTGCAATATTTGTTTGGTCATTGCGAAAGATTGTCCTGTACAAGCATGTAGGTGTGATTTTGCAATTAACATCGAAGATCTTATCAAACTAAGTGATGCACCTCGATCCCGATGGAGGTCAGCCAGCCTGCCTGCCCTTACCCAGTTGCTTAATGTCGACGAAATAAAATAAAATAATTGGATGGTTGAAATGGAAAACCAAATAATTTCATAATTCGTAGGTCTCTGTTTCAACAAATGAAAAGGACAGGAATCACATTTTGGGTTGAAAATTGTCATCGGAGCTATCCTCCTCTTCTTCTTTTTTCCCCGATTTATTAATGGGCCAAAGTAGCCAGCTCTTGAACTACACCTTCTTCGACTTCTTCTTTTTCCGGCTATGACTTTTTATAGTTCGTCCATCGTTTGGTTGTTGTATTGAATGAGCTCTGTGACCATTTGGAGCAGTAGGTGGCTAAGCTATTTGTTATTTGTTAAGAAACCATCTCACCTAAAAGTTCAAGTTATTAGGTGAGACCAATTTATATTATTTTCTAACACTTCTTCTTAAGTAAAAACCCTTTGGACTTGAAACTTGCACACAGGTCCATTCTACCTTGTGTTTGATTTTTATCAAATAGAATAGGGGTGGCGAGATTCGAACTCGTGACCGCTGGGTCAACAAGGCTCTAATACCATATTAAGAAATCATCTCACCTAAAAGCTCAAGTTATTAGGTGAGGCTTATAATATAATTTATATTATTCTCTAACACTATTAGAGGATTAAGGATTGTTGGCGCTGCGTTTCAAAAATATTTTTTAAAAAAATTATTATTTTTTTAAAATTTAATTTTTTTTGTGTTTTTAGTTAATTTTCATATACTTATTTCAAAAATATTTTTTTTAAAAAAAAAATCATTTTAAATATATATTTTTTAGCACAATAAAATAAACTTGTTTTTCAAGTCGTTTTTCTAGTGACGTGTGTGGTTTTGTTTATGGTGGAGAAGTGTCCATAATAAAATAATGATGTTGATAACTCGTTTTTTAGTTAATTATTGTCAGTAAGAATTTTGTTCGTGTTATTTGTTATTGATATTTCATTAATTATATTATTAAGTTTTAGATTATTATTTTTTTGCTTTCTTTGAAAACAGTAGTACGCTGCACACTTTTTTACATTAAAAAAATTAACTGGCCTCGGGCGGTTCATTTTAATTTCATTGACCACTATTAGGAAAGCGACCTAGCCTTTCTAGAAGTTGACTCATTAACTTCCCTCCGTCCCTGCCAGTTAGGCAAGCTGCTGCATCTTGTTCACGAGGATCATGTATGATATTTGTTACTTGTACGGCATTTTGGCGCACCTGATCACACCAACGCAGCAAAGATTCTAGAGAGTGACTAATTTTTTTTTCTTCTTTTAACTAAGGGCTTGTTTGGAACAGTTGTTAAAGTAGTTTTTTAAAGTGTATTTCATGCCAAAATATATCAAAATTATGTTTTTTTATTTTTTAAAAATCATTTTTGACATCAACACATCAAAATGATCTAAAAACACCAAAACATATTCATTTAAAATGAAAAAAAATTTTTTTTTTTAGAAATATCATTTCAAAAACTTTCCCAAACAACTTCTATACATGCATGAAAAGTTTCAGTGCCTTTCAAGCAACCTGGTCCTGTCCATGAAGGCAACTTTTGATCAGATCGATTATTATTATTTCTTTCTTTCTTATCCTTTCAGTGAGAAATCTAAAATCAGACTTAATTCTCTATCATGATTAACATTAAGTGTGTGATTAAAACAGATTTCAAGCAAATTACATGGAGCATCCCCCGAGAGGCAGGGCTTGAGCATTCTCATGTACTTATCACTAACACACACTTAAACGTCTGAGAATTTCAGATATCATGACGGTGTTTGGAATTGAAGTTGAATATATTTTTCATCAAAATTTGATTTTTTTTTACCTTTTTAGTGTTTCTTAATGTTTTGATGTGATGATATAATAATGAATTTTAAAAAATAAAAAAATATTATTTTAATATATATTTAAAAAAAAAAAACATTTTTAAAAATAACAATTACTATACTTCTAAACACCTCTATAAAATTCTGACCATATGCTTATTTCTCAAGGAATCTGTCTTAATTTGTTAGGTGTTTGAAACTGAAGTTGAATATGTTTTTTCATCAAAATTTTACTTTTTTAGTTTAAATTGTTTTGATGTATTGATATCAATAATAAATTCTCTCTTTAATTATTTATAATGATCTACCAAGAACTCAACCCCCCTTCTCCAAGAAATCATGTTTAACTATTCACACTAACTGTTCTCCTTGCTGGTTTTGGAAGGAATTAAGAACCAGCGTTACCCCTCCTCGCCAAGTCAAACGACACGAAATGAAATTAACAAGGAAACTTCTATTGGTTTTTGTTTTAGTCAAACCTTTTTATTTGATAAACGGCTGGCTAGCAGCTTGGATCCAGTCCTCTCTTTAGCATCCCTTCATACCTATATATATACTCTTTTGTGTCCTGTAATCCACAGAAAGTATCGCCAATCCAAAACTCACCTTGTTTACCTAAACAAGACTCATAACAGATGTTGAATTCATTCATTTGTGGGAATTTTCAGAATCAAGAGCTAGAGGGTGAAACATGGAACAGCCCTTCTTCAACACCGAAGAGATCCAGCCCTTCTGCAACACCAAGACGATCAAGCCCTTCTGCAACACCAAGACGATCAAGAAAGAACAGCAAGAATAACAAGAACCCATATTCGTCCCGTGGCCTTGACAAATTCTCCGCACTTCTTGCGGAACTTGAAGAGGAAAGGCAGAAGATATATACTCGGATTGGGCCAGACGATGTATCCATGGTTCGTTTCGTCTATTCAAGCTCAAATGATTGTATTCCTGTTATAGTGAAGGTTAAAGATCAAAAGCAAGACAAACCCAAGCTCGGTTGTGCTGATGATATCAAAAAGACGCCCATCGATCATAGCAGTGAAGCTAAGTTGCCATTACAGGCACCCGCTGAGACGAAACAAGTCGAGCAAACAAGATTGGAGACTGACAAAAAAAAGACTCAGAGGAATTGTTTTCCATGGAGCATCAAGATGCAAAGATGGAGAAGACCCTACTATTATATGCCAGTTGCTATAGTCTTGATATTGCTATTGCTGGTTTTCTTCGGGCGATCAGCTGCTATATTATGGACCTCTCTTGGATGGTATATCGTCCCTACATTGAGCACAAAAAAGCCAACAAAGGAGAAAGATGTTAGGAGATTAAGCCAGCCCAGGATGGTGATTAATCATGGGGTATCTTCTCCTAAGAGAAATAGTACTGGCAAAATGACTGGTAAATTGCCTGATCCACAACGAAAAAGCTTCTGAAGGCGATCTCGGTCCAGCTAGTTTCTCCTTTTTGCTTCCAATGTTGGATGTGTTTGGAAAATCAACTCCTCCTTGGAATCTTCACAATTGTAAATTAATTACACTAGTCATTGAGGTTCTCAAATCCCATGTCAATTGTTTATTTGTGTTTGGCGTGCATGGTGGTTCTGTAAGAACTCGATGAAATTTAACTTCCTTAATTATCATCCTTTCCTTCTCCTTTTTAGTATTAGTTTTGGATTTTATAATTTTTTATTTAATCAATGATTATAAAATATACTTTAAACTCCTGTCGTACTATTTAGAATTCAATTATCGATCTTCAAAAATATTTAAGATTTGCATTTTTCTTCTGTAGTTTTTTCAAGTTTGTATGTATTTAATAAACCCATTCTTTTTATTTTATGTTGCATCATCATCGTTAATATTTTTTAGTATTTAGTTATGTCATGAAAAATAACTTATTTATATTTTATTTTAAAAAAATACCTATTAAAAGAATGGAGATTAACTATAACGCATTAACTAATAGATCGACACTTACTCGAAGGACCATAAGACTCGAGGATTAATTGGTCTAGTTGTCATCGAGTTAGGCTCTCAATTATGTTTAACTTTAATTATAAAATAATGAAATAAATATAATGTTTAAAAGCATAAACACGTGATATATACATCCAAGAATTAATTAAGACAAAATCTTTATTGCATTGAAGAATCAAACTTAATCACAAAATGTGCAAACTAGTTAGATATAGCACCTAACCATGAACGGGACCATGCTAAGAGGTTCCGAAGATGGCATGAGGTGTTTCTTCTAGAAAAAAGCTTAATGAATAACCTGCTGGCTGTTGGATCAAGTCATTACAATCACAAATTACATTTAGGTGGTCCTTAGTTAGGCTAAACTTTGCGTTGCATGATCGCAGAACTGTTCAATTTTCCTTACATCATGGCTACAGCTTCTGAGTTCGATCAGTTGAAGCACCCGGAACCGCAATTGATTATCTCCATGGCACAAGACTTGGTTTTAAATGTCTGTTTAACACCGTGATTTGAAAGTATTTTTTAAAAAAAAAATATTATTTTTTATTTTATTTTATTTTTTGATATTTTTAGATTCTTTTTTTCACAATATCAAATAATACAAGAACATAAACAATTAGTATGAAAATGATGCTTTGTATTAAGACAACTCTTAGGTCATTCTTGTTAATTTCATTTTGTTTTGGCCAAAATGACTAAAACATTTTATGCTAGTTAAAAAAATGAGATAAAACGATATTGTTTTTACCTTGGTTTAAATTCCGGTTCATTCTGGATTTTTCGGCAAAATACCAGCCGAAACGTTCCGGTTTCATTCCGTTTCGGCCAATTGATGTTTTTTAAAAAAAAATAATGAATAATTTTACAATATCAATCATATATCTTAATCTGACAGTTAGATTGAGATGAAATTTTACGAGGAGTCTCTTGACATATTTATATATATTATATTAAAATTTCAGAGTAATCCAAGAGTGTAATTACCTTGCGAGATTGATGATGATATTCTCGTAATATTATACATGTTCATAATTTTGTTCAGAAAAATTATTTTATTGTGTCTTTTTTTATATTAAATTATATAATTCTAAATAATTTTATTTTTAGATTTGAACTAATTTTTTTGAGTTAATATATTTAATTATATATATAAAAAAATATTACAACCACAAAATAGAACATCAAAATGCTCCGAAATCAAAATATTTCTTGACTTTATAAAGCCTTACATCTAACAAGAATGAGAAATTGCAGCCCACGTAGCATATATTCAGCTTAATGGTTTGGATAATACAAATAATTAAAATAATTAGAAAACTCTAATAAACCCGGAAGAATAGGTCTTTATTCCAACAGCCTTAAACTCAAATATTTTTTTTCAATAATTTTGATTTGTTTGTCTCAAAAATAATTTTAAAAAATAAAAAAATATTATTATAATATTTTTTTTAATAAAATATAATTTCAATAACTCTCAGATAGGCGTGAATATCCTTCAGCTGTTTTTGCAAAAAGAAATGAGGGTGTTTCAATTTTGAGATGTGCAGATAAGGTATCTTATAGCAGAGATTTTCCTGATCTGGAGGGATTGATTGACTTGGTGAGAACAATTTACAAGTTATTGCAAAACAATTGACCCGAAACATAAGGGCCAGATTAACTCTTTAATCAAATAATTAATTGCAATCTTCTTCCATAGTTGATGCCTTGATGGAGTTAAACTTGAATTATTGACCATAAACGTGGGATGGATAGCCTTTCCACAAACGCTATGATATAAAATTAACTCGTTTATGTGCAAGGGGATCCTAACAACCATTAGAAGTCAACATCATTCCCTTAAATCAGATTTTTAGTCAAACAATCCATAAACTCATTTTTTGTCTGCTTAAAAATATATTTAAAGTTATTTTTTAAAGTATTTTTTGTTCAAAAATATATTAAAATAAAAATATTTTTTAAAAAAACAATGTTTTTAATATAAATACATCAAAATAATCTAAAAATACAAAAAAAAATATTTTTTTCAAAAACATTTGTTTTTGTTTTCAAAAGGCTTATATAAAAAGAAAATGATCTGGTCTTTGCATATGGGCCACGTTCTAAGGCGTCTTGCATTCTCCTACCCAATTATTTGTCTACAACGGCTTTGGAAACAAGGAAGGAATGGCTCAGGAGGGGTATTTTCAAATCAACATTCCCAAGTAGTAATGATTGGTTGTTGGCATCTTGACCTGAGCACATCTTGACCTGGCCAGGACGGAGATTAATAGCTTTCAAAATAAATTGTGGAAAATTTTAATTTCAATTCTTTTTTTATTCTTAAATTTTTTAAATAAACTCTTAACTTGATTTTATTACATTTATGATGTTTTTAACTTTCAAACACATGAACATATTATTTGTTTTAAATTGTTCTTACAATCATAAAATGTTTGATTTTTCACAAAAAAAAAAAACAATAATTCCAGATAAAAGCTTTACATTGCTAAAATAAATAAGAAATACATCAATAAAAGAATTTATCTTGATTAATAAAAATTCAAAAACAGCCAAACATTCCCTGAGACCTGGATTTTATTTTTATTTTTTTCTGGGTTTAATTTTCTTTTGAAACCCCCCAGGGTAGGCAGGCACATAAACTTATAATTCATTTACTTCTTTGTCCATAAGATGAATATTATCAAATTTTATTTTAATTAATAGGAACTTTAATCCGAGCTAATACAAAAAATAATATGGACCCATAGGCAAACTCACAGCAACGTGCTTTGCCACTTTACCAAACTTCGGACCTGTGACCTAATCGTAAAACAAATTGGACCAATCATCGTCAATTTTCTAGCATAAGGTCGCGGTGCAAATAATATGTTTGTGAAGGGAACAAAACATTAAGTTTTTGGTTTTTAACCAGAAGGAATCGCTCCTCGTGTTCTCAACTCAACCCGTACATATTTCTCAACGTGGGTGGTCACCATTCCTATTCCTGCACGAGAAAATGCAAGTCACTAGAGTAGATTTGTTGACTTTGATTGCAACATACAATGATGAAAGGCTATATAAAAATAAATGATTGCGACATGTTTGATGATTGGAAATCAGTTTTAGCATATTTGCCAGTAATGCAAAATATTCTAATACGAAAGGGAAAGTCTTAAACCGGATTTCTTTAACTTTATTAGCTTATTCTACTCTGGAGAACGAATAGCATAGCCAAAAACAGAGTTGGCCGTGTACTGACCTTGAACCTCTTCCGGCGTGTATCATCAGCAGTAAATTGAGACGAGTGAGGCTCGTGTCTGGGAGTTTCATTTCTGTAGTGCCCCCTTCCCTCTGCTGGCACCCTACTATTTTCTCGTGCTTGACTTCTTGAATTCTGGAAGAAGCCATCCTTGGCCCAGGTCACCTCGTAATCAGCCTTCAGTCGTGATCCTTGCTAAAAAAAAAAGTGTGACATGTTACTTGCCAATAGGAGCATCTCAAATTATCTGATTAAATGTTAACTTTTCCAAAACTTGGCAAGTATAGTTCTGACTGGTATTGGTGGCTTTGCGATTGCAATATATATGCCACATAACCATCATGGTGCTTGAAGTGCAAGAATTTGCTCTAAAACAATTATGATATCACAAGTGTTGTAACTGGGGGGGTGGAATTGGTTTTAGAAAATTCTCTATTTCTTTCGGTCATTTGATTTTAGATGATAAAATTAAGTGAGACACTGCACATATCCAAAATGCTCTTCATATTTGATAGTGCTTCTAGGTGTCATTTTCTCCACCCACAAGAGGGCTTCACTTCATTCCCACACACATCTGACACTCACTCCCTTCATCACAAGCTTAATTCTTCAGCATCATATAACCATTATTTGACAGTTGAAAAAAAAATAGCAATGAGTTGCAGAGCAACAAGTCCAAAGATTGGTAAAGTATCCTTTTCCACCTTCATTCCACTTTTACAGCAACATTAGGTTTTCATCTATACCTATTTGGCTTGCTGAATTTTGTAATTTATAGTGGATTCTTGACATGATGGGTTTTAAAGTTGAATAAGAGTGGGTTATGAATGTCTTTAGTTTGGATAATTTGGATGGAGGAGCATATGGATTTATATTTAAATATGATGATTTGATGATTAATGTCTTTAGTTTGTGGGGGTTTGGTTAAAGTAGGGGTATCATGTGTTTTAAGGTTTGATTTAGGTTTGAGATTAGTTAAGTTATAGGAAGAAAATAGAAGAGAGAGAGACAGAATGGTTTGGCTACTGTCAACTCCACAGAATCTTCGAGGAGATGATGACAAAATAAAGTTTGGTCCCTAGTTTGGAAAATATTGTGATTTGGTATATGGAGTTCGAAATTGTTATGAAGTGATCCTTGTTTTAATCATTTAGATCCTATTGGAGTTTGAATCAAGACCTTGCAAGCTTGAGTTTAGTTTCTAGCAATACTTCTTTATGTTTAGTGCGTGTTTTGTTCTTTGGCCAATTAGTTATGACTTTATCTTAATATGTATTAAAATTTATTTTGCTTTAGGTGTTTAGGAGGTTCCTTCATCCATAGCAATGTGACAATTGGTCTACGGTGTTAGAGTCCAATCTTCTGCAGATTGTATATATAGTGAATAAATAATGCATGTTAAGATCTTAGGTATGGATGAAGGAATGGAATTTTCTAATAGTAGCATATAATGTAAGCAATGGAATTTTGCATACATTTTGATTTTAAAGATCTATTTAATCATTTTAATTACACTAAGATAAATTTGGATTACATTTGAAGAATTAGTTATGTACACAAAAAGATTGAAAATTAATTTAATATATAGAGATCTTAGGTTCCGAAGGAAAACAACTTGAATCTTCGATTAACAGTTTCCATTTAAATAAAATTGTTATGAGTTATGATTTGATTTGCACATTAAAAAACAAGAAGTTTGGACTATCAGATTTGGTTATGAGTTTTTAAATGTTATGTTCAGTATGAATGTTACAGAGTTACCTATTATCAGAATACAATGCCAGCAAGGGAGTTTTCACCTATGCGCACATAGATATTTGCTACGCCCTAGCTAGTCTACAGGAAAACACTAGCCCGTGTGTTAGGACAACACACAAATAAGTGTGTATGATACTCTATCTAATAGGAGTTCCTTTGATGGGACACACAACGCGAGCACTTTACATTCTTCTCCTTTTATTTTCATGTGATAATTACTCTTAAAGAGTCAGATATCCAAATTTTTGCTTGTCATCATCATCTTTGTGTGCTTTGTATTATTTGCTTATTGGGTTGTGAAAATCCCCCTATCAGTATATCATCTTTTTCAAGTGTGAAAATGTTAGCAAGTCAAGTTCCATGTGATTAAGAGTTGTGTTATCGTTTAAGTTGGTACGTTGAGCTCCTCTCCAAGTAGTATTTTTCATGCCACATGATTTTGATCGTATATAGTTTGGGTTTGGCTATGTAAGCCTAATATTAGAGCTTTATATTTACAATAGGTTGGGTTTAGCTATGTGAAATTGATATTAGAGCTCCATGATTACAATAGGTTTAGGGCCTTTGTGTGAAAGATTTAGTGTGGTTTTGAGCTTATACATAATATATTTAGATCTATTTAGAACGAGTTTATTGTTCAAGTGTGTGTTTTGAGGCTTGTGAAGGTCAAGTTATCCTTGACATTTGTGTCGGTCACGTGCCTGCTTTTAGGGTTGTGACTGGTATGGTACGAGCCAGACCATGTTAAAGTTAGAGAGGATCAAATAACTATGACTTAACTCATAAAATATCGAAAGAACAGCACAGAGATGATCAAGTTACTACCTTCTGTAATGAGCGCCCACACAAGACCTTGAGAGCATTATAAAAGTCCCTGTGTTTCTCAAACTGAACAACAATCTTGCAGTGGAGGCCTGAAATTATGTCCCCACCATTCTCGTCTGCATCCTTATCTTGATCATCATCCTCAGCAACATTAAGATTCCTATTGCATGAGTTCAAAGAAGCAACAAGAATAAAATATAATGCTTTACTTTCCAATCAGGCAATATCTTAACGAAACAATCATCCAAATTCAACCATTAACAAGCTCAACAAGTATAAAATATAAACTGGGCAATATCTTACCGAAACAATTATCCAAATTCAATTATTAACAAGCTCAACAAGTATAAAATACAAACTAGATGTTTTATAAACTTCCAACAATACTCTTTCTCCAAGTTTTGATTGATAAAAATGATGTCAACCATCCCTAGGAGATAAAACCTCAAAACCCTTATTCCATCTAAGCATCCTGGATACACTATCAAAAGAAAGTAATGTGGCAGAACTTTTCATTTCTACCCTGACATTTATATCTACTCCTCTCCTATTATTCAGATTTAGCAGTAACATGGTAAGTGATAGAACTTATATAGACACCAACTTCTGGTGCAGTAGACAAGGTTGATGGATAAGTTAACCTCGCATTCATAATGAATCACACCATACCCTTTAAACATTTACCCCATCATGCAACCTCGACAAATAAAACAAGTTCCATAGTTCAATTTGAAAGTAAGCTAATACCATCCAGTTCTTGTCATTAGATGTCAGACAGAAGGGGATATGCCCTGCTAGCAACACGTGATTTACCAAATAAGAAATCATTTCTTCATTCACCTAAATTCCCCAAACCAGGACAACTAAATCCAACCCCAATATCGCTACCCAACAAAGCAGTTCTCGTGACCAATTCTCATAAAATCAAAACTTGAATTCAGAAACCTGTATTAGCTATCTAATACTAATCTACAGCAGCAAGTTTTCAGTCTTTTCCCTATCTACAACAACGCTAAAGCACCAGGTATTACAAACAAAGACTATATTAAGCCTGGAGTAAATCATCATAAAACCGCACAATTGAAAATCTCACTACCTTATCTTCCCAAATGTAGAAAAAACTGTGTGCGTAACTAACATCGAAGGCTTTGACGAAACCCTAGGCTCCGCAACCCACCGTGAAGGAACTCCTTTCATTACAATCGTATCCGGTTCCTGTCTCCCTCCTCTTACATACCCTACCAAAACAAATACTACCGCACATTATATGGAACTACAAGTTGTAAGGCTCACAACTTCAAGAAAACAGCAAACACCATATATATATTCAAGATTCACAAACCTTTATTTGCAAAAGCAAAAAATTCCTCCCACGATTTCTTCATTTCTTCAAAATCATCAGACTCCGGAACAGCCACACTAAGCCTATACTTCTCCCCTTGTAAATTCACCTCCATTTGATCCATTTTTTCCACAACATTATCTCTCCAATCTCGAAACTTCTTCCCCAAAATCTTCAAATCTTCACTTTCCTCTTCATTTCTCTTTTTACTATTTAAAAACCCTAGGTCACGAATGCTGAGGCTACCATGTGCTACGGGATCATCGCGCTTTCGCTTTTTGACATCCTTGAACCGTCTGATATCGAGGTCATCTTCAGTGATGGTGATAGATAGTGAGGTTTTTGCAAACTCGATGAGTGATCGCTTTAGCTTCCATTCATCGATTGGTTTTGTAGCTGATGATGGAATTGAAGGGTGGACAGTGAGATTGAGCTTCACGCGCGGAACTAGTGAGAGACCGTTCTCGATTTCTAGGGTACCTGTTGGAGAGATAGTCTCTAACGGTCGAAAACTGCTGCTCATTGCTTTCGGTAATCGTCTCGGTTTCGCTTACTCGATTCCTCCGGCTCTCTAGCTTCTATTTAATTAGTTATTCCAAGTTCTTCAGGATGGTCACAAAACGCTTCGTCTCGGTACGAAGTAAATGGGCTAAAGCTGGGTTTTGGCACTTGGGCTTATTAGTTAAGGCAATGACGTGGAAAGTCCGTTTCCCACACGTATAAATCCACCTGATAAACAAGGAGGTAGTTGTTAATTACGCGGCACGCGATTGACCGAGAAAGCTCATCCGGCATATGTAGGTTCGGCAAGAGAAAGAGAGTCGGAGGGGTAGTGGGGAGAGAAATGGGGCTATCGTGCTTCGCTTGCTTTGATGGAGGAAGCAGGTAACAGAGAAGAGAAGAAGAGAGACTGGCCTCCGCAGAAGCTCGTGCTAAAGCGGCCGAAGCTGCCCAGAAACGGTAATCTCAACTGATCCTATTGAATAGATACTGTTTGGTATTATTCATCGGATCGTGCACTCCATTCTTTTTCTCTTTTTTCAATGATTGAGTTTCGTAAAATTTGGCTGGCCTTTTTTTATTTGGAGTCCATTATTTTGGATTTTCGGTGTAATTTTCATTTAGATGCTTTAGTTGATTCTTCTATTTGCAAGTAGGGGCTATTAATGCTAATTCAGATTTTTACTGTAACGTAATGCTTATAGTGCTATAATTGCTACCATTCCCTGTTTTCAAATTCTGAACTTAACTCTAAGTCAGGTGGTTTGATACAGTGGGTGGTTGTGTTTTAGGGTTGTGAATTTTCTTACGGGTTCGAGGACCGAGGTTTTTGTTTTTGCCAAAAATAAAAAGAAGTGTTGTTGGCCTAAAATACGGACCACCGTGGTCTATTTTTGCTTTCAATTGAGCGGGTAAAGCCAACAACAACATTATGGACTTGTGAAAAATTACTTGCAAATAAAGTTATCTCAATAACTTCAAAAACACTTTTGAAAATATTTAAATTTATTTTATTTTTATTTTTCATTTGAATTAAAAAAAATTGTTGTTTTAATATCATTTTTATGTATTGATATCAAAAATAATTTTTAAAAAATATAAAAATATTATTTTAATGCATTTCTGAACGAAAATCATTTTTAAAAGCAACTGCAATCACATTTCCAAATAAGTAAGAAAAAGTAAGAAAGAAAGGGAATCTCAGGATTTTATTGCAATTTCAGAATTGCAAGATAATTAACAAGTAACCTCACACTAATCACTTTCATATTGGAATCTCACCAGTTAGAACATTAGCACAACATAATTTCTAGAATTACAATCCTGTCATAAATAGTTTTACAAATAACAATAGCTTAATAACTGAACAAATCTTAACAGCTAAAAACTAACTAGATAAAGACAATAATAGTCAATATTAACTACTACTGTCACTTGGTGATTAGCGTCATTTATTGGAAACCAACTCCTCTTTCTTGTCAAAGTACATTGTTGGAATTTTAGCTTGCACAAAATACTTCAATCCATTGGAACCTGTATCAACATAATCCTCGAGCACCATTTCCCCCTTTGTTAGATTCAATCTGTCTCTTTCCTTTGACTATGCTCCTGGTGTCCTTGTCTTGATCCTTAGAACTTGCATTGGTTGTTTTTAATGTAAAAATAGTAAAGATTTAAGCCTATTTAATGTAGAGTTTGCAACGGCACAGGAGAGTAGGAGTTTTTGGCTAGGATGCTATGATGATCGAGACAACTGAAAAGGCAAGCTGGAAAACAAAGATGATAAGCTCACTAAGAAATGAAACCTTAAGCAATTCCAATGATTTTGGAAGGGTTTCTTTCTTTGTTTATAACATTTAGATTATTATCTTGCTTGCAGGCAAGACCAATTTGAAAAGTCTGCAGCAGGGAGAGCTGCTCATGCACAGCTACAGGGGATGGCGAAGCAATCTGCAAACTCTAACAAAGGCGAACCAGTTCTAAAGGTTTGACGTTTGAATGCCTTTTGTTTTCTTGGTTGGTTGTAATAAATGGCAGCAGTGCAATACAATTAACTTTCAATAACCTTAATAGGGCCATTTAGGAATTTGATGTTACCTCTTAAAATGCCGCTGACTTCTTATTCATTGCCAAAATGCACTTGCAATTTGATATAGAATCCTGATATGGGTTCTTAACCCATTTGATATCATTTTGTCAAGAGAAGAAAAATAACATGAGAGCTTGACCCTCTTCTTGGTATTGATGCAGTGGCAGATGAGTTGAAGTTGAAACTTGTCCTTGATGTAGCTGCAGTTCTTATTGTAAGTAAGTCAGCTCTAACTTGCTAGGAATGAAGGGAATTTTTTGTGAATGCAATGTTATGAGTATGAACTTTCCTTATATAGATGGAATTTTGTTTTCGTGGCATGCATCATTCATTTATACAAATATCAGTTATGATCAAGTCTCAGGATAAATGGTGTAACATAGATATGTTGAAGACCTTTTTTCAGCATTTCTGATTTTGATGTTTACTTGTGTCTAAGAAATCCTTAATCCATGACTGCACACTAGAATTTGCAGTTTTAAGAAACCTTTTTAGTATATACGTATATGTTTACCATCAGTTATTTTTCTCACAATGTTCCAGTTCTGTATACTGATTCCTAGTTTCTCAGGGGTGTTTTCAACCGTGCAGTTCTTTCATTGGATTCGACCACATGGTCAACTTAACGGATTTCTCACCCTCTAACGGCACATTTATTGCCAGATATGTCTTTTGCTGAAGACATTTGGTGTACAGTATATTTTTTTGCTGATGACATTTGGTGTACAGTAGTGTGGACTGGTCCAACCAGAAGGTGATAGTGCATCCTCCTTGATATTTATGGTACTTTATCGGATGAAAAAAACATTCTACCTTTTTTCTTTTTCTAAAGAAAACATGACAAGCAGTTAATCTGTCTCATTTCTGATTGATGTTACGATGACTTGGCTTAATTGTGATGTTTATAAGTTATTTTCTCCAGATTCCAACTTACACTTTTACAATTCCTAAGGGGTGCAGCATCCTTCTTATTAAGTAACCAAAAGACGGTCTCTTTCATCAATGCTAGTAAAAATTATCCATTAACGATTCTACAATTATCATTGATTCGTGTTTTGGAGATGGGTGTACTATTCTAGAACAAAGGTATGGTTTGACCTAAACAATTGAATATTATTAGTTTAAACTGTTAGAATCTTAATTTAAAATTATAATCAATGATAGTTTTTTTAGTAATTAATAATTTTTGTTTACTTAACCGTAATCAGAACACCACGCCACAAACCACGGAAACAACAGCTCACACCTACCTGCAGCAGCTCGAACCACATGCCACCTGCCACCATTGCCAGTGACAGTGCGCGCCAACCCTTTTATTCCCACCAACTATCAGACGACAATTCCTCGAATAATCAATTATTCCCCTCCTTTTTTGTCTACGAGGACTGCCACACCCCACTGCTCTGCCAATACCCGGAACCGCTGCAAATTCTGGATCATCCATGTTCACAGAAAACAAAATCAAACTAGCCTCCAGCTCCAACAAGAACCTGCCTCCACACAGTTTGCACAACCAAAGCTTCCACACAATAATTGACAAAAAACAACCAAGCCACAACTCAAAGCCTCCTTCCTGCATAGCTCACACAAATACCCGGTCACTAACTGGTTTCACATAGTAATAAAAACAAACACCTAATGCACAACTAGATATACAGAAAACAAAAGGCAAGAGCCTAGCTCCTAGACGGTTTGCACTAGCACTACTTATCACAGAGCAAAACACACAGACACCGAAGCCTCATCTCAAGAGGCAAAAGCAAAAAGACAATTCAGAAATACAATAAGCAGATGCGTGCGTACATACACAATATTTATCCCCTAGTAATCAATATGTGACTCTTAGAAATCAGGAAATCACAACTGAAAAAGAAAAAAAAGCATATCTGACAGACCATACACATCCCCTAACAATAAAGAATCTAACTCCCTCAGAAATCAAGAAAAACCAAAGATCACATACCTGACAGCCCCTAAATGATAATGAACGCTAATTCTCTTTATCGAAACTGCTATCTCAGCTGTCATCGCCACAATCTAGTGCTTCTGACTGATTTATCACCAGTAAAAAATAGCTAGATGCCCTTGTAGAATAGTTTTGGTCAAATATAGAAATTGTCTGCCATCCTTGTAGAAGCACAAGGGTTGACTTGGCCCAATTTATTGTAAGAGCAATTTTTAGCCATTTATCCTCATCCCTCTGATCCACTTGGAGAAGTCATTGTTAAATACACTTCGCTATAAACAAAGTCCCTAAAGGATACAGCAGGATTCCTATAAAATTCAGCAACATGGGTTGCTAACTAAACTATGAGTGGAATGAGCACCAGGCAACAGTCGTTTGGCCGGTGCCCTTGTCCAGATACGTCTCAATAAAATCAATTTCTGAATTGCCATCACATAGCGCTCAGAATGGGAGCTGACAACTTGAGTTCATATGCAGCTTGAAAAAATTCTGCCGCTTGTTTTAGAGAGCCTTCCATTTTTGAAATCAAACCAAGATTTAACCATGCCTCGTGATTTGTGGGGTCCAATCTCAATGCATACATTAAAAAGCTTCTCGCAATGGGAAATGATTGGGTACCCAGCTTCATCAATACTTCTGCAGTTGCAACAATACTTGGAACATAATCTGGTTCCACTGACAATGAAACTGAAAAAGAAACGAGGGCTTCTTTGTGCAGTGATTGAGATTCAAACAACATTCCTGCAAAATCATGAGAATTCATTTTTTTAAGCTACCATAACTAAAGACATTATTTCTGTAGGCAAGATGGGTACAAAATGTTGTCCTTTATCAGACCAAGTTACAGAGACAGTAAACAACCTGTCGAGTGCCAACTTCTTGGAGAGTGAAACTCAATCAACTTGGTTTTGTCCACACAAATTTTGGCATCACCCCATGAGCCAATTTTTGTGTAAATGTCTGCCAAGTCTTGCCATGCTTCCAAGTTTCTTTCTACAAGTACCTGCAAGGAGAACATCATTCAGCACATTTTCCTCCAGAGTTCAATGCGTTACCAAAAATTCTAGCATCTTTGGAGCTAGTGAAGTTGATGTCAAAATGACATGTGATTAATCTTCCAAGTTTTGATTTGTGGTACAAACTATGTTTATCAAAACTTGGCATACTATGCTAACTTTGAGACATTTATGTTTCTTAAATTCCTCCAAATTAATCTTTAACCTGATTAATGACTCTATATACAAGATAGATGACAAGGCATATAAGAAGACACCTCAGACTTAAAGATATCTGTTTGCTCAGGGTTCTTGGCTTGGATATCCCGTTGTGCTTGGATAAGAGATAACAATATTCTATATGTTTCTATTGCTTGCTTGGGCTGTTCCTAGGCAATTTGTAGGACAGCCTTCAATCTAAGAAGTTCTAATTGCTCTATCCTCCCAGCCACGTCCAAAGCAAACTCCACAACTGTTTGAGCATCTCTGAACCATTGCTCTGCAGAAACAACAAGGGCCAATAACTTCCAACCTTTCACTATGTTTCCAACCATCATTTCAGAACACACAATTGCATTGTCAAAAGCAGCACCCAGGTTCCTTTGCACCATGTTTTCCAGCCCAAGGCTATATATCACTTCTGGATCCTCGTTCCTATTTAATGCTGCATTATTGAGACAGTTCATAAACACTTTATGTAAGAGAAATCTTTCAGAATCAGACAAGGAAACTCTTGCTGCATTCCCATAGCAAATACCAAGGAACTTGTGTGTCTGACCAATGAATGTTGATTCTGATGATCAGCCAAATCAAGCACCTTACGAGCAAAATTGATGCCTTCTTGAGCATGCGTTGGGTCTTGGGAACAAAAATTCGCTCCCAACAAAAAAGAAAGGATATGAGGTTTGTTCTTTGATTCTGAACAACCAGAAACTTTCTTTAGCAGGTTCAGGGCTGCTTCATTCTGACCTACAACAATGTAACAAAGTGCAAGAAGATATCATCTCTCAGCTCGGGTATAGACACCTGGAAGGGCTTGCTCCACATGCTTAGCTAATAACTCAAATTGTCCCACAATTGAGAGTGCATAAGTCAGATGGTCCATGATTTCTTCATCCCATTTTATTTCCCCACAAGCCACCTTACTCATGAGTACTAACAACAAGAGGATTGCTTCCTCTATGTTACTCTGGGGCTAGCTGGAAGGGGATGTCTTGCTTCAACAGCACTATAAAGTAACATAGAAGCTAATTCCTTTTGCACATCAGCCAAATTATGTGGGTCCAAGTTCCATGGCCTGACAAGAGCCCTATGGTAAGAAGCAATAGCTTCATCAAGCAAGCCCGCCTTTGTCCACAGAGCAAGTAGCAACTCTAATGCTTTGTGAAACATCTCCTCTAGTTTGCAGTCTTTACCAATGCCTTCAGGCATGCCATTCGGTAGAGCTGATTCAACTATGTTCAAAATAATTCTGCATTCCTTTGCAGCCTCTAATGCATGGAACAAGCATAAGAAACATTTGAGATTTTGAATTGCAAATACAAGAAAAGATCCATCAATATCAAGCCAGTGGAGTCCAATGTGGGGTCAAAACATGTTTTATGCCAAAAAACAAGTTTTATAAAGAAAAAGCATCCCATAATTCAAATTGCATAAGTAGACATCTTTGGTCAAAAGAAATAGTAATGGGCAGGGAAAGAATGCATTTTTGAAAAAACTAAAGTCTATTAATATCGTTTGAATTTTGAATTCTACAAAAGCCCACCCAATTTCCCCATTCGAGATATAACAGTAGCAAGCGAGTAATATTATACACACACACACACACACACACACACACACACACACACACACATACACACACACACACACCCCTCTGTGATGCCCAAGTTCCTCGAGTGATTTTGCTTTAAGCAAGATTGCTTCAACAAATAGACTCAGTGAGTGCATAGACATCACACTTGGAGGCACAATTTCATCTTTGGATCGTGACTTTCTATTGTGAATTCTTTCAACAATAGCCTTGATCATTTTGGGGGTTGAAGCCTTAATGTCAATACTCTGGAATACCTGAAGGGCTGCATCAAGTTTCCCTCTCTGATATTCAAGTCTCCCTAACAATGCCCTGGCTTCCTGTATCACATTCCAAGATGAAAAAATTCAAAGAAAAAATTTGAATTATTGGTCGAGGTTAGTGTTAAAAGTTATAAAACACACACCTCATAATTCAGTGACAGAGCCTCTTTGAGAGTAGATTCAGCTTCATCCATGTGAATATCCTCAAGTTTAGACTCCCAGTCTCCGATTGTCCTCGACGAAAGCCCACTCGCCGAGAAATCCCTCGTTGCCAGAGACTCCCGTGACTGTTGTGGTTCATCAAATTTGAATTGCTCCCCTGAGTAAGCACACAACCACTTGACCAAAATCCAACAGCGAAATCCGAATTTCTTTTGGTGAATTAGAAGCAAAAACGTCAGTCCTCAGCCAACTCTTCGCATGTAATGATAACAATCCATAAAATATTAGTCTATATTTCAAAAACGAAACACTTTATTCAGGCTATAACAATGCCATTTATGGCTGGTAACAGTAAGCCTCTCTTAAACAACAACGCGTATCCATAGCAAACGACGATGACCCATTTCCTAACAGTGCCCCTAAAAACAAAGCATCACAACAGAAACCCAGAAAGAAAAGAGATAAAGGGGAAGTATTGAAAGAGACGAGCAAGAGTGAGACAAGTGCATGTAAGAAAAATGAACAAAAAGGGAATAAATGACAAAAAAAAACACAGGCAGGATAAGAAAGGGGTGGGACGTCCAGGAGGGCAAAGCTTTGACCTTACCAGTAATCAGAATTAATCCAGCGACGTTTGTGTACTTGCAGCATTCGTTTTCGAGCCCAAGAAAGCTTTACCTACATTGCTATTTTCTCTCGTAAAAGGAAGCGGTTTTTTGGAGATGATTGAAGAGGAAATCATACGGGGAGTTGGATTTAGAGATGTGATAGTGATGATAATGATGAGAGGGCAAGGCCTAGCTATCATGTGTTGTTTTTCACTTTATTGTTAATGCAAAAGGTTGAAGTAGCTGACACAGGAACACTAATTCGCCAACGTAAGAATGGGGCCAACAGACCTTTATTATGATTTGGTGTTTTAACGGTAGTAAACATGGTTCACAACAAGGCTGCTTTTTTAATAATTTATTTTATGACTTGATATTAATTAACAGCTAATTTTTTATTATAAAAAAAACTCTAAACTGCATGGTGTTTTAAGGTTGTGGGATGTCTAATCGGGCCGTAAATAACCTTGTGAACTTTGAAACTGCATGCTTACATTGTAGCAAACCAATTCAGTTGGCCACAACTAAGGATTATTCCCTTGTGAAAGCTAGAATTTTTATGCACACCTTATGTTGACTATATATTTAAGGATGAATTGGGGGTCTAATATCTTTTTATTTTGAATTATGTATATACTCCAGCATGTTAACGATAAAGCAAACAAGTTCCAGCTGCTTTTCATTACTCAAATTCAATCACTCTCTTTTTAAGGCTTCTTCCTTTTTGACTTTGGGTACTGTTCATCCATCCATGTTAACTCTGGTTGGTGTTCTGGGGTCTCTTCCAAGTCGAACAAACTCATTCGGCCTTTATGATATGTTGAGAACTAAGCTCTGTTCATCATGAAGTTATTTGGTCGATTTAAACTTTGTATTCCTAGTACAACTCGCTATCACAACTAGAAAAAAATTTCACAGTTTTTTTTAACCTGGGGAACTGAGATGGAAAAGCAGATACAGTTTGATCACTCATAATTAAATCATTTACTCGCGGTTTTTTCTTGTTTTCTACCCCTTTCATATGCATACAATAATACTTTCAAGTTTCACGTTGCTTGCAAAAAGATAATTGTTAGTCTTTTGCTCTGTTTAGATGCATCTTGAAAAATAAGAAAAGAAAGGTATCGCGGGGAAAGGGAAAGGGAAAGGAAAAACTTGCTGCTAAATGGAATGAATCTGTGCAGTGATCTTTCTTTTTTGCAGACATGATAGGGTAATAACAGGTTGATGCGTTCGGGCATCCAACTCAAATAGAGATCAGAACATATAGATGGAAGTATAGTCTACCATCTAGGTTTCTTACAAGTTATAAACTATCTGGTATTTAAAAAAAAAATGAATGTGCACTATATTTCAAAAATAAAAATAAAAATAAAATGAAGATATGTTCATAGGTGTGACAATAACCAGACCACCCAGGCTTCATTCATTCTGAAAGGGTCTACAATAACACTTTCTGGCACTTGATAGTGCCTGGAAAATCCAGAAAAGTGCGGTCTAAATATTGCATCTTCTCGGCATCTGTCAACTTTGAGAACCCAAAACCATTTATCCAGGTGTCTAGCATACTAGGAACAGCAGGCAGCAATAACCTCTCCACTCCTAAATTCATGAGTTGCTTTTCGAGCTCATCCATCAGTATCTTACACATTCCAAGCCTACGGAACAGAAACCTGGTCCCGACAAGAGGAATCTCTGCCACCTTATCTCCGAAAACCCTCACATTAGCCATAATTATTAGCTCATCGTTTCTTTTTAGAAGCACTGTGTAGAATCCCTTAAAGTTCAAGCTATTTAGGTTACATTCTCTGCTAAAAATGACATCTTCGACAATATCTCTTCCTGTGTAAGTTTCAGTCGCTGGTTCAAAGCATTCATGAGTCACCTCAACTGCAAGACCAAGTTTGCTGTGCTTTCCTGTCGGGGCCTCAACATCACAGCTATCAGACTTCATAAACTTCCACAATGTCCAAGTGAGATTATCTGGACCTACTACAACTGATTTTCCCAACAGATTTTGAAGGCCTATAAATATTCACACTTGTTGCAGCAAAACCAACTATCCTTAGGATCTTTCCTTTTCAACTTAACCACTCTTTTGTTTCTTAAGCACCCAATGTGATAATTAAGCTCACATTGATCGCAACTGAGAAAACAAGAATCTTTAGGTTCCTGAACATTGCTCTTGAATTTGTTTTCACCACAGATACCGCAACAGCAAGGTGGGCAGAACCATTTCCCTTCTGGAATATCCTCCAAACCAACGCATTTTTTTGTGGAATGTGGATGGGCATCGATCGCATACAATTAAATGGCCTCCATCATGACAAACAGAACAAATATAGTCAGTCTCACCTTGATCTTGATTTTGTCTCCCCTTCCACTTAGCCTCTCTCGTGACCCTTAGCATCTTAATGCAGGGCTCCTTCTTTCTTTGGCATTCTAACAAGCTCCTGCCAGCTTCCAATATTATATTGGCAGCTGGTCTGTGATTGGTGCTTCCAGCATGAGATTCAAAGCCAGTGAGAGAAAAAATCTTCTGGCAACAATTACACTCAATCCCCTCGCGAGTTATCCTCCCTCTTGTCAATTCACCGCGACCCTTGCTGCCACGGTAACTCACTTTTTCCCCCAGCGAAAATAAATTGTTGTCAATCATCCAAGACAAGACAGCACAAGGTTTGCACTTTGAGGACCCAGGAGTCACTACCTGCATTGTTGTTCTGCTTGATTGTCGCCTCTGACCATCTCTTGGTTTCTTCAGAGATTCAATTACCTTTCCTCTCCTTTGCTTTAGAGGGATGGCATTTTGTTCTTGATTATTTTTCTGATAATCTCTAAGCTTCTTTGGAGTTTCAATTGTCTTCACTCTTCTTAGCTTCGGAAGACAGGCAATTTGATCCTGCTGGTGCCTCAGCTCAGAATCACCTAATAGCCCATCATCATCATTTCTTCCCTGAGAATCAGCTCTAGATGGAAACTGCGAGAACCCATCCATTCTTTTCCTCTTTATAGGATAGTCTCTGCCAGAGGACTTTTTAACATCGCTGATCAAGTCTCGGGAAATTATAGAAGAGCTCTCAATTGTGGGATCCCTCATATCAAGACAAAGCAGACGGAGAGAAAAGTAAGTGTTGCTACCATCTGGTGAGGTATACCAAAATTTGTATGCGCTGCAATATTTCATGCACTCAATTTTCCAGCCAACATATGCAAGGTGCTTCCTAACATCCATCACAAGAGGTTCCGGAGGCCGTTGGTTTCCATGAGAAGCATATCTTGTGATGGAACCGGGACAGAACTCAGCTGCAGGTAACAGGTCAGGACCAGCAGGAACCCACCTGGAGCCTTTCTGCGCTGGCCTTCTCCATCTCTTTCCAAGCCTTTTCCCATTAGCATCCAATAATCCTTCACCATTACAATCACCGACCATCATAGAGTCCCCATTAGCCGGATTCTTACCAGTGAAAACAACCTGAGAACCATCTTTGGAAACCCCATCAGAATCCACAACATCCATTCTTTCACAATCAGTCGCCATATCAACATTATTGCATGAATCCTTATCAGAGTTTGCCAAAACCACACAATCGGAATCAACAGCATTCATTACCATCCCACCACCCTCAAGATCAATCAATGGATTTTCCCTAGGAATTGAATCAACAATCATACGAGTCCCGTCAGGAACCGATTGATCTTTCTCACACCCCTCGAACAACCCAATTAATGGCCATGTTACCTTAGGGTTCCAAACTCCTGTAAATACATCCCATTCTTGACTGATCCTTAAAGACTTAATCTTTGTCTTTATCTCTTTCCCATATTCCAGCAAAAGAACAACCCTCTCATTAGACCCATCTTCATGATCAAAGATCACACCTTCCCACCAAGATCCCTTATCATAAACATCCACACACAGCCCATAAGACAAATCAAAAACCCCAAAACTGATCGCTGGTGGCGATGGCCTTAACCGCGAAGAAGAAACAGTGTCAGTGGGTGTCAAGGTAACAACTTCCACTAATTTTTCAGCACCATCTTCCAGTTGAAGCAAATTGTCGTATTGGACGTGATAAGATTGCTTGCTTGAATCAATAACTGTGGCTCTCATCCATGAACCATGAAAACCACTTTCTTGAGTTCTAACCTCAACTTTTTGGTTTACCCTAAACTGCATTGTGACTCTAAATTCCTTAAACACCGCCATAGTTTGTGTGCGGTATTTTACATAGCAGGGTGCAAAGAACGGAGAGAATATTTAAAGCCCCTTTGCTTTCCTGATTTATTATTGATTCTTGTTTGTTTAGTTTTCAATGTGAAGCCATTTCCTGGTCGCATACAGATTTTCTTTTTTCCGTGTTCCTATTGGAACCTGATGCAGCTTCCCATATGGTGCTAAAGACAAGTAATGGTCTGCTTTGCCGCGCTCTTGTGAGGCCCACTCGTTTAAATTGGACTTGCTATGCCCTTTTTATATTCGACCTGACCTTATTACTTGACTTTTAGCCCATTTATTAGTTCAATCTCCAAAACAATTTTTTTATTTTATTTTTTCTTATGCAAGATTATTCCGCAACATTAAAGTTTTGTTTAAAAAATAAACTCTTAATAATTGCACATATATAAAATTTACTTACAAATTTGTAGTAGAAGTCACAGTTGAGTTAAGGCTTGGGTATCATAGATAAGCAATTTTTTATTTTGTTAGTGATTAATGCACGTCCAAATAAAAAAAAAGGTGTTTGGGCACTAAAAATGTTTTTTGAAAAAGTTTGATTTTTATTGTTTTAAATGAAAAAAATAGTGTTTTTAGAATATTTTGATGTGTTGGTGTTATAAATAATTTTTTAAAAATAAATAAATATATATGATTGAGCATTGTGGTTTTTTAAAATATTAAAAGTGTATTTGATATTGTGTTTTAAAAACTTTTAAAAAAAAATTATTTTTTATTTTAAATTAATTTTTTTTAGTGTTGTTAAGAAGTGATGGTATTAAAAATAATTTTAAAAAAATATATTATTTTAATATATTTATTAACAAAAAAATATTTTTAAAAACAACTTTAAACACAATTTTAATTGTTCACTATGTCAACCGATCTTATCTATATACCGCACAGCACTCACTTCAGCAGAAACATGCCATTTCGCTGTTGGAATGTGGTAGACTAGTAAACTTCTGCTCAAATTGTGGCTGCCTACTCCCCTGATGTAAAGATTTGACTTAAGAGTTATGAAAGTCAAAGAAAAAATGACTTGTGCAATTATATTCCTCGGAATTATAAACAAATAGAAATAGCTGTTAGATAATATATATATTACAAAACAAATAAAAGGTGTGGCCTGTTGCACTGTAGACACAGACTGTATTTACTGTGGATTGTGGCAGTGCCCGGACGCTTCTACCCTTAATGAGCTCGCCTGTGTGGTTTTGTTTGTAGGGGCTACTTCGGTTTTTTCTCTTCATTCTCTCTGCGCCCTTTTTTTCTCTTCATTCTCTCTGCACCCTTTTCATCTTTTATTTTCGGTTTTTCCTCTTCATTCTCTGCTTCTGTTTTGGTTTTTCTGCGCCCGTTTTTCTGCGCGTGGGTCTAGGATGTGCTGGGGTTTGTTTGGAAGAGAAGGACGCGGGGAGCATGGAGGTGCTAAAGGTAACGACGGTGGAGGAGGTTGTTAGTATTTTGCTGCCGCAAACACCAGAGAAAGCTAGGGAGCTGGTGAGGTGGTCCTTTTATAAACGACCGCCTAGAATGCCGTCTTGGTTTCTGTGGGAATTCATTGAGGTTAGTTAATTTGTGTTCCATGACTTACAAATTTCTTCATCAATATTGCCTAGAAAACTTGACTGTGCCCATCAACTATACAAAAAGAATAGGTATGTAATTTTTTCCTTGATTTTGTTGTTTTTACGGTTCTTGATGGGAGAATTGAAATGGGTCTGGTTCAATTTTTGATTTTGAGAAAGAATTTTAGTGGGGTTTTGAGGGAGAATTAGGGTTTATTTAAGGGTGATTTTTTAGGGTGAAAGATTGGATCTTTTTAGGATTTATCGGTACGGGGTTGATTTTTTTTGGGTATGAAGATGTGAAAAAACAGGAAAAAAAACCTTATTGGTGGCGGTGGTGAATAATAATTGAATGGAAAGTGTAAGGTTTTGTGATAAAACTTTTTATTTATATATGTGTGTGAGAATGAGATAGAAGAGGAGAAGCTCCTGGGGGGCGATGACTACGAGATTTGTTCGTCTTCAAGCTCGGTAAGTAAGATTCAAAGTAGGATTAGAGATTGATGTGTTTGGTGATGCCCTTCTCCCATATGTTTTAAAAGTGTTTTGTAACCGTAAGGACATGGTAAAATTCTAATTGTAAGATAGGAAGAAAAAGCTTTGGTTGTTCCGGGAACCCTTTCAGTGATGGTTTTTTCTTCCCTGAGGTTCAGAGAAGGAAGAGGGAGTTGGAGATCTGTTCCACGGTGAGAAACATGGGTCACTTTCCGGCCAAAAACCAAACAGCTTGCTGGGTATGTAATTTGCATGTGTAGAATTTCATTACCCTGCTATTCTAAAAGATCTGGGAGACATAGTGGATGAACAACGAAGTTTTCTTCTTCTTTTTTCAATTCAGCTTCTCTTTTTTCCCAATTATCTTCTGCGTTTGTTTGTATATTCTTAAGTCAAAACAGAAATTTAGTTTAGTTTTCAAGAAAGTTTTTTTTATTGGGTTAGTTTAAAGGGTTTTTTATTTATTTCCTATTGTTTTTTTAATTATTGGGTAGATTTAGAGGATAAATATAAAACATTATTTTTAAAAAAATAGTAGCCGACGCATGCAGTGTAGTTGTGCTAGCTTGCAGAAGGTATTTGTGGCCTTGGAAGATGCGTGTGGCCGTATCTATCAACGAGACATCATTTTTCGGTGTTGCCTTTGAAGTTACTGTTTTGAAAAGAATTCAAAAATATTTTTAATTTTTTTTTATATTATTTTCATGTATGAATGTCAAAAATATTTTTATATTATTTGTTTTTCTCTTATTAATTTTTAAATTGAGATTTTTGACCTATAGATTTGATCTTTTATTTATTATTTTATTTTAAGTGCTCTATGTTTTTTTACAGTGCTCTCTGTTTTTTATAGTTTTATTTGATTCAGTTTAATCTAATTATTGCATTTCTAAATCTAGGTTCACAAGCATTGCTGGATGCAGATTATCTAAAGACCGGGAAGGGGGGGACAATCCGCCACAACCATGCATTGCCATTGCATTACAGGTACTGAAAGAGAAATAACCAATTTCATTTGTCTCAAGATGACTATCTTAGCCAGTCGTAGATTAGAAAATTCGCACATTTGATGTAGGGAGTTAGTGATTTTGTTGGGAATTTTACGGAGTTCGTTGAGTTTACCCGGTTGATTGTACTGTCTTTTCTGTTAATATGGTGTGCTGTCATTTTTTCTGTTAATTTGGTTTGTTGTCCATTTTATTTAATTAGTGAGATTTTGGCCTGTCATTTCGCATGCTGATTTCCTGTGTTTTTTGCAGGTGACCATGCTGTGTTTTGACTTCTTTTATTTCTGTGCTTGGTGGGGGTGATTTGAGCTGGGGGGGACTGGACACGCTTATTTATAGTGTCTTCTCCTGTGTTTTTTGGGTGTCCAAGTCCTGTATTGCTTTCTCTCCCTCTCAGGTTAGTCTGCTGCTTCCTCTCTTTTTTTGTTTCATTTCTGTCCTTTTTTGGCATCATATTAGTTGCTTTGTTTTAGTGTTTGTGCTCATTTTTCGGTTTTGACTGTTCAGATTATTGTCTGTTGGTTTTGCACTGCTGCTGCCAGTATTTGGGTGGGTTTTGGGTGCTCCTGCTGCTGCTTTTAAGGTAAGTTACGTTTTATTTTATAGTTGCTTGGTGGTTTCTTTGCTTTCTTTATGTCGCTGTTATTGTTTTCCATTTACTGTTGTTGTTGTTGAGGTTTTATAATAGTTGATTCAGTTTCTTTTTAAGATATATCGTTCATTGTTTGTTTTCTTGCTTTGTGGGTTTGGCTGTTTTGTTGCTATTTTCATGTTTTTTCGGTCTCAGTTCTGAGTTATTTCTATCATTGCCCTTGCTGCTTTTTATGCTTCTTGGCTCTCCTTTTCTTGCGTTTATCCTTTCGGTCCTTGGCTTTTCGGCATGTTCTCTTAGTATGTTTTTGTTGTTTCGTGCCATTCCAGCCAGGCTGGCACTTGGAAATTGCTGTTTTGATTGGGTTTTGTGGCAATGTTTTTCCTGATTTCTTTGCTGCTTTTTTAACCTGTTGATTAGACACTTTCTTTCATGCTTTTTATGCTTCTCTTTGTATCTTTATCCTGCATTTTCTGCTGCGAATGACTGGTTGTTTGGCTTTGGTGTGCTGGCGTTTGTTTGGCATGGGACCATTGAGTTTTTCAGCTAAGATTTATTTTTTCATTTTCATTGAGTTTTGATTCCTTCGGTTTTGTTTTATGAAGCTGTTGCCTGCTCTTTATTACCTTTTGCTGCCAAGACTACGTTTGATCCTTTGTGTTGTTCGTGCAACTTTTGAGGTTAGTTGTTTATGGTCTTCAGTAATTGTTTGTTGGTTTGTTAATTGATTTTTAGTATTGACCTCTCATAATCATCCATGGAAATTGCCATTGCTGTCTAGCTTTCGGTTGATGGCAGTTGATATTGCCAAATAAAGAACTTTGATGTGCATCACACTTTGATATATCAGAAATTAACTAGCATTAAAAACTCCATGTATATTTTCATCAAAGTTAACCAAACTTTCATGCTTATGGTGCCTATAAATGGTGGGGATTGTTTGAGCTCTTCAAAGAGCCAGCCTTAGGAAAAACCATGCAGAAATTGCACTTTCTGTTAAGTTATGGTTGATATGCTCAGATAGCACCTTAACTTGAACAAGTCAGATGTTTGTGGAGATGTTTCATTTTGTTGTTTGATAAGTTTGCATGTGTGTCTTTTCTTACAATAACTATTTTGTTATCTATGGCATGGCAAGTTTGAGTATTTTTTCATATGATGGAATATAGTAAATTCATATAGTATAACTTAAATAAAGAAAACTATAATCATATATATATCTTGGTTGCAACTGTTCAAAGCATCTTTGCCAATACAGAAAATGTTATAGGGTCAGGTTTCCACCCGCTGGCTACCCCTCTCTTATACAAACTTAAAAAGTCTTCAACCTTGCCTAATTTAGCATAAATATCTAAAATAGCTGAATATGTGACCTCATCAAGCATTAATCCTGTTTTATACATTCTTTCAAACCACTGCACAGCCTTATCAAACCTACTGCATTTTTTAGCACACGTAATGATAGTGGAATAAGTCAATAACATCGTCAGGCCTTTTAAAGTCAATATAGGCTCTAGAACAGGATTTATGCTTCTGGCTAGGAAACAATTTTAAGAAACAATTAGAAAGAAATACTATCAATCAAACACTTCACTGAAAAAATGAATTTTGATTGATACCATCTATCTTCATGTCATAATTTGATTATACACATTACTAACTTGAAAGAGATGGCCTTTCCACATGACTCAACTCATTATAAAACCATCAATGCAACTCTGTGTAGAATCGAGAAAGGTTTTGAAAAGGAAGCTATATAACAGTCCAAAGGAGAAATGCCACAACTAAAACTCCCTTCATGAATCATAAAGGAAGTTGTTGTGAGTAGTTGAAACAACTTTCTGATTATTTAGCTTTTAATATGCAGATTTTATTAACACATTTTCAACTATGAACCGAAATCTGAACTTCATTGAGCACACAAGTCAGTTGGGCTGGAAAGCGTAAGCACTCTCTGTCTCTCAATCTTAATCTGTTTCCAGTGAGTGATCTTATATCTAATGCGGTGTTTAGGGAGAAACGAGGAATGCCTTTGATCGTGTACCCTGGTCTTTACTCGACAACTAAAGCAGATATCTACGGGGCCACGCCGCTGAGATCTTTGCCAACAACATTTAAATTATTCACCGGTTAGTATTCAAAATCAACATGTCTTTTCTTTCCACGAACACTTGCTGGTAAGATTTATTATTGATGTGTAGTTCCTGAAAAGGATAAATAGATACATATTAGGTTTGAATTGTTTAAATCGGCAAATTTTAACAATTCTGCTGAAGCTTTGCTCAGTTTGTAAATGAATTTATCAGTAACCTTTGCTTCTTTGATAGAGTTTTAAGTTTGTCTAATGGCAAATGCAACTTGCAACTGGCAACTAAAATTGTGTCTTCTTTTGGGTTTCCTCTAGAAATAAATGGAAGATGAAAGTGCATTCTGTAACTAACGTAGTTTCATGGTGGACAAGTTTCCTTTTCTATATTCCTCAAGTTCATGTAATTAATAAAAAATGAAGAGTTAAAAGCTTTGTGTATTGATTAAAATTGCTGGAGGTATCTCTTTCATAGGCTGGCTTCATTATGTTTTTTTTTTCAATTTAACAAACCAGTGGTGTTTAATTGAGTCAACTATTAACAGGAGTCCAATTGCAGCCTTTGCTTTTCTGAAAACTGAAGCCATGAATTTTAGTTATTGCTAGATTTCAATGGCTTCCAACATATACTTTGCTGCCGAAACACTGAAAATGCTAGCAACTATGAAGACCCGCCATTCTGCATTCAGCTGAACTTAAATGATTTCCATTTGTTTCTGCAGCCTCAGCATGGATGGTTCTCACTCCCTCATTTGTTGAATGCTTAATTTGGGGTTGGGATAATCTACCGCGAACCTTGCTGATTTATTACACAAACTTCATTTCCTCACCTGAAGGATACTTCCACACAGTAATATGCAATGTGCCAGAGTTTGCTCAAACTACAGTCAGCCATGACCTGCACTACATTGCCTGGGACAATCCTCCCAAGCAGCATCCTCACATCCTTACCATCAATGACACGAACGAGATGATTGCGAGTGGTGCTGCCTTTGCCAGAAAATTCAAACACGACGATCCTATTTTGGATAAGATTGACAAGGATTTACTTTGCCGGAAGAATGGGAGCTTCACTCCTGGTTGATGGTGCTCTGGTTGTCCCAAATGTTCTGAGGTTGGGAACCTGGACAATATTAAACCAGGTCCTGAAGCTAGCAGACTGAAAGACCTCATATCTAGGGTAGCATTGCTTACAAATCTTAAACAAAACCAATGTAAATAGATTTCCCAGAAGTTTCTTGCTTGCAGGTGGAAAAGGATTCAACTTGAATCTACATGCGAGAAAATAGTTTATAAAAAAAAATTCTTTACGAAAAGAACCTTGATGCGAAAAAAATTTCTCTTTGGTTATAGTTACTCGCTGATGGTATTTTTACTTCTATTATTGCTATTTTTACCTAGATTGTTTCTATTATTGTTAAGGTTAATGTTGTTCAAAATGTTTAGCTTTTCATTTGGAACTACATATCCATGTGTTTCCTTGCTATAATTTGGCATGATAGTTTTCCAAGAGTTTTCCAAGGCTCCAAATTTTTCCCAATTATAGCATTCTTTTCCTCTTTTTTTTTTTTAGTGGTTGCAACAATTTTTGCAACATATGGTGTTAGTTCTTGATTGTTTTTTTTTGCCCATTTCCAGCATTTGTTCTTAATTATATACCTTAATGGCTGGTTTTTCATGCAGTTTTTTCAAGATATTTGCTGCATTTTTCTATTAGATGACAAGAATTTTTTATAGTTTCATTTATTACCTTGCAATGTTTTATTTTTAACAGGAAGATTAGCAACAAAATGAGCTGACTCATTTTGAAGAGGGGTTTTCACTTCGTCCTGCACCTCAACATTCCTTTATTTTGCAATGATGCACAAGTTGTATAATTTGCGCTCTTTTGTCATTTTTTTTGACACTGCATACATTCTAAAAGATTTAACCTATGTTTGCACATCAAACTCTTTTATGTCCTGGTGTTTAACTTTTTATTCAGTATATAACATAAGTATATCGTTATTGATTTAATTATATGATATTATATACACAGCTATGCCCGCAGCAACGCGCGGGCAATATAGCTAGTATATATATATAAAGGATCATCATTCAAATTTCCATGCCAGCAGTTTACTTCGCAGCAATGGCTAGAATTACGAGCAGTTCACTGGAAAAAGGTTTTGATTGCTGCAGAAACAGTGTGAAAGGAGGGTGTGAAATGGGACTTACAACTCAGTGAAAGGATGTGAAAAAAGAATATAATCTTTTTTGCATGATGACATCCATGTTTCATAAAAAAAGAAAGAAAGAAAAATCACAGTTTACTTGCCAGCTCAGTTAGTAGCCTGGAGGTTTATAAATGAAAATCAAAATGAAGTGTCTTCTTATTTGGTTTAAAATATCGTGAATACATTCCGAAGGTTACTAAATTGACCCTTATTGTTTTGTTATATCTTTATTTACAGCTATTGTTATTAAATTAATTTGATAACAAGTAAATTGAAACCTAATTCTAGCTTAGGTTTCATGTAAAATCAGGTAGGGTAGGAGTTGAACTCATATATTTATCTTATAATATGATAAAAATCTACATGTGATTTCATTTAGTTTTTTAAAATAATATTATTTTAATATGAATGATTGAGCTTAGAGATGCGATAGATTAAACATCTAGCGCTAACCCATCATTGTTTTCTTACACTCCATGCATATTGGACAACACACAAATTAATTAGCTCGAGGACAGTTAGCTACCAACTCCAATCGATGCAAAGTCATGATTGGAATTATTGGACATATCCATGTTAATAAAAATAAAAGTCGAGAGACTATAAAAGCCGACCACAGACTATACATCTATCTGCTCATTTGGTTATTCTATTGAGTACTGATGAGGACAAATTAGCATAAAATAGAGAGCTGAAGGATGGTACTAATAAAACCATTATGATGAGATAAAAATAAAAGAGAAGGGATGAAATGCTCCAGTTGTAACTTGTAAGCACAGCGTTGACCAACTCTTTCCGCTTTAAAAAAACCCTACTTGCTTGCAAAAAGCCCAAAACCAAACACCCACTTGCTGGTTCAACCAATCAGAAGTCAGAACAACGACTGTTACTAACGTAGAGTCAATCTCTCCTTTTCTTTTCACCACCTTTCGTCCCTGCGTGCCAGACACATTGATTGAACACGCCACCCACGTCCAGAATACAAGTTTTGAACACCCTCTGCCTATATTTAAGTGTCTGTAGCCCCCGTTTCAGTTCAAAAAGGACAAAACAATTTGGGATTAGCTTAGCCTCCGGTAATGATCTCCAACCATTGACGCCAAAGAGTCTACAGTCTCCGTCAAGATTACCCGAAATGGATCCCGCAATCTGGAGCCGTCTACCGGAGGAGTTACTGGAGCATGTTCTATCTTTCCTACCGTTTAGAACTTTCTTGAATTTGAGATCAACTTGCAAGCATTTCAAGTCTCTTTTGTTTTCTCCCTCCTTCATGTCCAAACACACGACTTCGGGCTCTCCTTTCTCTTCTTTTCTCTTGCTTTCTCACCCTCAGTTTTATCAGCAGTTCCCTTTATATGATTCTATTATTGGCTCCTGGCGTCATTTAACTTTATCACTCTCTGTTCTGCTACCAGTTTCTGGTTCTAATGGCTCCCCATCTTGTACTCTTCTTTCATCATCTAACGGGCTCTTTTGTTTCTCTATTCCTAGTTCATATTCCTTACTTGTATGCAATTTCTTGGCTAAATCTTCAAGGATTGTCGAATTCCCAAGCTACCCTTTTTCTTTTGACTCGCTTACTTTCGTGTCAAGGCCATTTGGGTACAAGATTTTCGTGCTATGTTCCAAGTTCTCTTCCAATTCTGTTTTTGTTTATGACTCCAAAATTCATTCCTGGCAAAAGTTTGATCGCTTTGAGCCAATTTTAGGCGATGATTATCGTCAAGAAGGTGTGCTCTTTGATGGGTCATTGTATTTTACCACCTCCGAGCCATTTTCTATAGTGTGCTTCGATTTGGAGAGTGGCAGGTGGGAGCGATTAGACAGTGAATTGCCAGGGGACCTTGCCTTTGTTAGGTTGGTGAGTGATGGTGAAAATAAGCTGTATTTGATTGGTGGGGTTGGGAGAAATGGGATTTCAAGAGGCGTGAAATTGTGGGAATTGGGTGATGGGAGGAATTGGATTGAAGTTGAAAGCTTGCCTGAAATGATGTGTAAGAAGTTTGTTTCAGTTTGCTACCACAACTATGAGCGTGTTTATTGCTTTTGGCATCAGGGGATGATCTGTATTTGCTGCTACACTTGGCCGGAGATATTGTATTGCAAGGTGTCGAGGAGGACTTGGCATTGGCTCCCTAAATGCCCTTCGTTGCCGGAGAAGTGGAGCTGTGGCTTCAGGTGGTTTTCTTTTGTTCCAGAGTTGTATGCTGCAGTCTAAGGCATTTGTTAGTGTTTCTTGGTCTATGTGCGAGGGTGTTACAAAAAATGGGTGCGGGGGTAATGGTGTGCCCGTGCTCGTAAATTTACGGATTTATTGTAACAGTGATTTGTTTTGTTTTGTTTTTTTAATTTTATTTTAGTTTTTAACGAGCAAATTTGCCCGCGCAATGCGCTGGGCTTTTTTTATCTATATAAGAAATTGATTGATTTTATATGTGTTGTATATTATTATTATAATATTTAATTAGTAAAATTATAATTGATAAAATCTGTTAAAAATGGTTTTTTTTTCCCACCAAAAAGCGATTACATGTTGCTATTGTTAAAACTCTTTTGATAAAATCTGTTAGAAATAATTTGTTTTTATATGTAGGAAACTGATTGTAAAATTTATTGCTCATATTATTATATTAAAAATATTTTAGAATAATAATAAATAGTTCATTTATTTATTTATATATATATATATATTAAGGCTCTAATATTAAATAAATATCAAAATATATAATCAGTCTGACATATTTTAAAGAAAATAAAACTTACAAATAATCATTATCATTATTTTGAATGTTTTATCTATAATAATTAGAAAATTCAATACCTAACAATATTAACAAAAAATAAATATGATTATATTTATAGAAATTATTTAACTTGAAGAATAAAAAAAAAAGAAATTATAACAAACATTATTTTTGAAATGATTACCAACACAAATTAAAATTTAACTATTAAAAAAAATCATAATAAGAGTGGAAAAAAAATTGGAAACAAAAACTAAGATCATGTATATATAAACATGGATAAAAATAAGAATTATGTAAGAAATATATAAAAGAAAGGATTTTTTTTAAAAATACTAATGAACAACGAAAACCACAGTTGAAATAACTGTTAATTACTGTTTGAAATTGCAATCTCCTTTAGTTATTCTATAAAATAATAGTCGTGGTACTTGTAAGCTGACCCGGACACCCCGTTATAAAAAAAAAACATAAGTGAAAAAAAACAGAAAAAAATGTAAGAAAAAATGGGTCCGAGGATTATTCGTGGCGCATGTAAGCTGTTCCGGACATCACAGTTATAAAAAAAATGTATACGTGGAAAAAAACAGGAAAATAAAAATAAAAAAATGGGTTCGAAGATAAAAAGAAAAAGTATACGTTAGAAAAAAAATTGTGGTGTGCATAAGCTGACCTGAACATTTCCGGTTATAAAAAAAAACCAAAAAAAATATATAAGTGGGAAAAAAATGTAAAAAAAAAAGAATCCAGAGATTAATCGTGGTGCACGTTAGCTAGACCGGACACCACGGTTATAAAAAAAATGGAAGCTCGTTTTTGAAAAAAAAGAGATTTTTTTCAAACAGTAATGAGATGAACAAATTGTGGTGCGCGTAAACTGACACAGACACTCCGGTCATGAAAAAAACAAAAAAAATATATAATTGGAAAAAAAAATAGAGAAAAAAAGTATTAAGTAAATTCATTATTTGAATCCATAATGATTTTAAATCTAGATAAACAGTATAAAATACTATTTGAAAACCTGTTTTGTTTTAGCTTTTGTAGTAATAATAAAGAACAAAGGGTCATCTGTCATTAAAAAACTAAAAAAAGTAAAAGGCTTCAAATGTATGATTTTTTTTGACGTGATGATTATTTTTTATGGTGGGTTAGATGCCTAGGCTCGTTTTTTAATATTTTTAATTTTAATTAACTATAGACAAATATTATAGACAATTATTTTACGATATATTTTATTAATCATTCAACTTTGTCATGACTTTTAGATAACATGAGATTTGAAATGTTGAAAAGGGAGATTTGAAAGGCAGCAGTGCAATTTGTGAATGTAATTCGCGCAGGCTTGGCTCTTTTTTTATTTTTTAAATTGGGCAGTGAAGCCCGCAATGTATAAGATTTGTTTCAGATTTTTTATCCCTGTGCACAAAAGGCAGCCTTGCGTGAAATTTGAAATTTTGGAATATGAGAAGCAGCGCAACTTTGCTTTGACTTTTTGATTCGGGCAGCCGTGCGTGTCACCCAGTGTGAAGTTTTGAAATTTTTAAAAGTGAGCCACGCAGCTTTTGTTGTAATTGTAAGCCACGCAGCAGCGTGAATCACTTTCTTCTTTGCAATCACAATCACAATTTTGTTGTAATTGTAAGCCACGCAGCAGCGTGAATCACTTTTTTCTTTGCAATCACAATCACAATTCAATGCAGGTCGAAGTAGCAGATAATATATCCAGTCTACAGTAGTTTGAGTTGGGTAAACAGTGACTAACACCCATTTTATTTTAGCTATAGTGTAATGTAATGTAATGTAATGTAATATTAGGTGGTATAATTTTTATAACTTATTTTATTATAAAATTAATTTATTCTCATAATACAGATTGGAAATTTAATTGATTTAAGTCAATAGATTGATTTTTTTTCCTAATTGATTTTCTTTTCAAAATTTTGATGGTTGAATCATATTATATTTTGTTATTTTTTATTTTATTTTTCAATAATGAATTTATTAGAAATTAAATTTTGTAATTTATTTTAATTTACTTTCTATAAGATTATTATAGTATTATTACTCAGTATATGAATTAACATGTTAATTTAGATTGAACCAACTAAATTAAATATATTATTGTCTCAATATTTTTATATATAAAAATATCTTATTGAATATTTGTTTGAGTGAACTAGTTTTTTATTGATCGCCTGAATTGTTTTTGAACCCATCAAATTGACAGGATCATATTAAAATAATCCTCACACGGTTTATTTATTTTCTTACTGAAAAAATTATTATCAATGTCTAAATATTTTAATTTTTATATTAAAAAATTTCAATCATCGTAACCCAGGCAGTGATGCAGTTTATTTTACTTGACCTGGAATGATATTTTCTTTTGCTACTCATCAGATTCTGCCTGTTTTTACATAAAGTCATGGCATTGAAAATTTCTCTGTTAGGATTTGATTCTGTTTCTATTCAGGAATCTGATTTTTGTGTTACCGTTAAATGGATGACTGTTAGGGATGCTGCTAGCTATTAACTTTTTATAATATATATTAGCCACTAAGTTCGTTAAAATCTATGTGGGATACAAATTAGTATGATCAATGGACAAAAGCTTGGCTAAGCGAGGTGCTAGCATTGCACGATTACAGTCGTTAAAAATATAACCGGCTATAGCATAGCTCCTCCACTCGTCTCTCTATTTCCGGCAATGTTCATCTGCTTCCCATGTTTAAGTACTGGTGTTTTCTTACTGCACACGGCAAGGCCAGCAGGAATAGGAGCCTTTCTGCTCGAACTCATATTCACATGACGTTGCTGATATGGCCTATTTTTCTGCAATATATTGTTTCAATGTTTTGCCGATTTTATTACTTTTATTTTTGCTGTAAATATTTTATGGGCGGCAAAACCTGAATGGGGTCGTTGGATCCGCTCAGTCAACTGGGCCTCTGGCCCAATGATTCAAAATTTACTTGTAAGTCTGAATGTGGGCCTAAGCCTGCCCTGGAAAGATGCGGTGGTTCCTCCGCAACAATCTAAAGAAGATGTGGTTTGTTGTGAAAGATGCATCCACCAACTTCATTACTTTGCGATTGTCTAAGATGCCATTGTGGAGCATATTGAAATTATCTAAATTTGAAAATTGGAAAGTGGTTCGCTGGTTTAGCCCAAGCGTCCATGGCTCCTAAACTACTCGTGTGTTCGCTTGCTTGTGTATTCAAGAACATTTTTTTAAATAAAAAAAATCATAATATTATTTTGGAAATATGCAAACAAATTTCAAATAATAAAGTTTCTGTTGGGCTTCTTCACTTGGATCTCGTATACAAAACAAATCATACTGAAAAGCTAACCGCAATATATAATTCACCGTTGACCTTCACGATCCAAACAACCGGCAAGAGCTCCCTTTCTTTAGACGAACCCAACGGAGTTTGTCGGTGGCATGCCCTGGCCTTCCCTGTATGAATGCTGTGTGTTCTATGAAAGCACGTGCAGTTAACCAACGAATTTTACCAGATCTTCCTCAACGTGGTACCATGTCCATGTTCGCAATTATTTTTATTTTTTAAAGTATTTTTCAATGGGAAAATATTAAAGTTATGTTTTTTAGTTTTTTTGTAATTTTAATAAATTGATGTCAAAAAAATTAAAAATTTTAAAAATATTATTTTAATTTATTTTTCATTAAAAAATTTAAAAACAAGTTATATACCATAAAAGAATCTCGACTGAATATATATCGTTATTTTCTAGCGTGACAAGATAGTTCTAGCGCTTCACAAAAACAACAAGTAAACATGTTCTCTCAAAAACATGATAACTTAACACTCAATGATTCTGAACCATGACATGTTATGGAATTTAAATCCTTGCTGGATAAAAAAAAACATAGAAAATAAAGCAACTCTATCTCTCTCTTAAAATCAACATTACAAACATTAGAGCTACTGAAATTTTACATAATTATTAATTTTAAAGTATATAAAATTAATTGATGTCGCGTTTCTCGATGTCTCAATTCAGAATCACCATATTTTATGAATATCATATTTATAAAAGGCAGCTTCAATTATTGTTTGCAATGTCAATTATATATGTGTCTCTGAATAACAAAATTAATTATATATTGTTGTTTTGAATTGCGTCATTCCAAAATCCAAAGTGTATTATTTCGCCTTTTTTTTTCTTTTGTGTTAATTCATTATGATTTTTTTATATACTAATTGTTCGAATTGTGAAAAAAAAACAAGAGCTTTATATATTAGCGAACCTTCCTTCCATGCTCGCGTTTGAAGATTGACCTTTCGCTCGTGCTCGGACCCCCCTAGGATTTGGGGAGTTCAAAGACATGCACGTGTCAGCACTATCTATTGACCCACGCCCGCTTGTCGCTTTATTACCTTCCCTTCTCTCTTGACTGAGCTAGCTCTCTCCGCTATCCCGAACAAATCCCAGCCACACTAACCCAACCCGAATATCCTCATCTCGGACCCAAACCTAATCCATCGCGGATTTTTATGCCAGAATTATGGCTATGGAGAAGGAGAATTCGGCCAATTTCACGTATATGGGGAGGAGCTTTAGTGAATTGACAGTTAATGACGATTCCTTAGCTTTCAGTGACTGTAACAGCGACAAATCCGGAGAGTTCCCTGCGTCGGCGTCTCAGAGTCGACGATTATTCCTATCCTGTGCAGCGGATAATCCCGATGATCTGATACGCCAACTGGTGTCGGATCTTGAGTCCTGTTCGATTGACGAGCAAAAACAAGCTGCCATGGAGATCAGACTCCTCGCCAAGAACAAACCAGAGAATCGCCTCAAAATCGCTAAAGCTGGTGCAATTAAGCCTTTAATTTCGTTGATTTCATCGTCTGATTCTCAGCTTCAAGAGTACGGCGTCACTGCTATTTTGAATCTATCACTCTGTGATGAGAATAAAGGATTGATAGCTTCATCAGGCGCGATCAAGCCATTGGTTAGGGCTCTGAAAACAGGGACATCGACGGCGAAAGAGAACGCTGCGTGCGCTTTACTTCGTTTATCACAATTAGAAGAGAATAAAGTCGCAATCGGCCGGTCAGGAGCGATTCCTCTGCTGGTATGCATGCTCGAAACTGGAGGATTTCGCGGGAAAAAAGATTCAGCAGCTGCTTTATATTTGCTATGCTCGATTAAGGAGAATAAAATCAGGGCCGTCCAAGCTGGGATCATGAGGCCACTGGTGGAACTGATGGCCGATTTCGGGTCAAACATGGTGGACAAGTCAGCGTTTGTTTTGAGCACGTTGGTCACGGTTCCTGAAGCGAAAACCGCAGTTGTTGAAGAAGCAGGGATTCCAGTTCTGGTAGAGATTGTTGAAGTTGGGTCGCAGAGGCAAAAGGAGATTGCGGTTTCGATACTGTTGCAGATTTGTGAAGATAACATGTTGCATCGCTCTATGGTTGCTCGAGAAGGAGCGATTCCTCCCTTGGTGGCTCTGTCGCAATCCGGCACTCATCGCGCCAAGCAGAAGGTGAGCGTCATTGTTTAGTCCATGTCTGCCGGTGCAGCTGACGTGGCAGGCTCATTTTGAAAATCAATGTCGTTTTTGTTGGCTATCTTTTGAAGGCGAGAGATCATTATTTGGCCACGCCAGTCAATTATTTAACTTCCCTTCTCTTTTGGTAAAGAAAGAAGAAATTGGTTTTTATTTTCTGAATTGCTAGCCCGTAAATAAATAAAGGTATTTATCTAAAAATATCTAGCTTGAATTGAGTTTCTGGGCAATATATCACTGGATTTTATTCCTTTATGACACCAGCTTTTAAATGTTTCGAATTGATAAGATTTTAGGGAGTGTTTGGGTCTAGCCTTGTATTTTTTTCAAAAAAATAATTCATTTTGATATTTCTAAATTATCTTAATATACTATTATTAAATATAAATTTCTATCACATGTCCAAACAGTGACTTAATGATATTTGGTATATCTCCACTTCACATTCCGTGGCTCATTGTCTTGATTTTTCAATTATGCGGTGGTGTGTCTAATGGGTTTTGTTATGTTGTTTTGTGCGGGATGATTGCGGACAGGCGGAGACATTGATAGAGCTTCTGCGGCAATTAAGATCCGGTAACGCCGCTGCCAAAACGTCAGATGTGTCAGTGTGAATGTCCCTACCACATGCCCATGTGTAGTCATACATTTAAACAGTGCATAGCTTTTAAGAAAAAACAAGAAAAATGTAAATATCTTTGTAGCGGGGAGCTTGTAAGAAAATTCTGATTAGAATATGTTTTTTTTTGGGTTTGCTTTTGTGGGTTTTAAAATATGCTTTTTTTGTTCTTACCTTATTTATTATTGTATATTTCTTTCCATTAAAATAATAATGAATGAATATGTGATATCTAAATTAACAGCACATCGAAAGGGAGGGTTACAAGAGCTACCGAAGAGGCGCTGAACAATTCCACGGCCACGAGGAACTCTTGGGTATTTGGTTAGCTTTTTTCCGATAATCACATATTTTTGTCTTTTAATTTTTCCCCAGGTAAGGCTGCTTTTTGGAACGGGGCACTTTTCCAATCCATTAAGCATCCTAATTATTATATTGTTAGTGGTAACTATAACCTAATTTAAAACGTAACTAAATTGTTGACGTGCGTTTTTTAATAAAAAAAAAATTACCGTGCAAAATTTAAATTGATGTAACTTAATGACAATTTGATCACTAGAAGAAGAAAAACACACAAAAATAAACAATTATAAAAATAAACATTAACAAAATGGCTGGAATATTTATATGAGAGTGATAATTCTATGAAAAATAAAATAATCAATTAAAAATAAAAAATAAAACAAATATTGGAATACAAAAATCAACATCAAAAAATGAGATTGAAAAAATCAAAGCATTGAATAAAAGGCTCAAGCATGTGTGAAGCTCCTGCACTTTTGACTTTTCACATTGGTTGTTTTGTAATAATCAAGTTGGATAAAAGATAATTTGATATTTTAATTAATATAAAATATAATTTTAAAAAATAGCATGTGTGAAACTCCCGCACTCTTTGGACAATATTCACGGTGCTTTTCGACACCTGAAAATGCACTTTTCTTGTGTTATTAGAATTTTCATGGAGCCTTATATTTTCTAAAGCATGATTTATGGCTGTTGGTGCCTGGTGGTGTGGTTTGTCATGTCAATGATGTTTCTTTATCTCTTTTTTTTCCTTTTATGCCCTATAAAATTTAGGATGACTATGTAAAATTTTATAATTGTCCTTTTATTTATATAAATTTTAATTTTGGTCTTTTTTATTGTGCTTTCTAATTTTTGTTAAAGGTCTTTTTTCCAAAGTTGTGAGTTGCTTTCAATTTTACCCTTCAATCTCATTTCGTGATAAAATATTTTTTTCAACTTGATCCTCGTTTTTTTTATTTTGTTTATCTGAGTTCCTTTTGTTAAATTCATTTTTCTTTTCAATTTCACCAATCCATAAAAAAAAATTTGATTTTTATTTCCATTTTGATACTCTTTCTTTTAGTTTTAGTTTTTTGTTCCAGATGTTCTTGTATAACTATTTCTTTTTCAATTTTTTTATTTAACATATGATTAGTTCAGAATCAAGCTTAATGTTTTTCCAAATAGAGTGCTTTTGATCTAATGATTTTGATGTTGAATTTGAAAATTTAATATGAGTTGATTTTTTTTTTTACTTTTTTATCTTTTATTATTCAACATTGTTTGTTTTTTTAATTCCTTTTGTTTTCTTTTCTATTAAGGAATCATAATCTCATATTTGGGTTGGGGTTTGATTGGATAATTTGTGTTGCTTGACCTTGATTACCCGCGTTACAAGTTGTCATGCTAATTTTGGTTGACTTGAGTAATTTTTTTGGGGTTTTCCCAATTTCATCCTTCCATATTTAGAGGGTGTTTAACACTGCGTTTCAAAAAGATTTTTGAAGAAAAATATTTTTTTAAAAATTAATTTTAGATCATTTTGATATACCGGTGTCAAAAATAATTTAAAAAATAAAAAAATATATATTATTTTAATATATTTATGAACGAAAAATATTTTTAAAACCAAATTGTGTCACACTCCCAAACAATCACTTAATAGGTTAAGAACTAAGATACATTATTTATACCTATTTAGAAAATATATTTTTCATAGGATCGTGATCATATATATATATATATATATATTTGGTTCATTTGTTGTCGTTGCTTATTTATCTTATCTTGTAATCAAAATAATACTAATTTATTTGATGTTGTGAGGTCTATGACCCGAATTGCATATCTTCCTTCCTTGTTCAAAACAAGTTTGTTGCACCTGAATACCAAAAAATAAATAGAAATAGGCCCACAACTAGTGATTCAATATAAAGAAAAGCCCAATGAAGGGCCCGTTTGTTTTTGCATTAGAAACCACATTTCATGGGTTTTTGAATTTGTTTTTTTTTTAAATAATTATTTTTAAATTATTTTAATATATTAATATAGAAAATAATTCTTAAAAATTATTATTTCATTATAAAACATAACTAAGTACCACAATCATAAAAACAACCAGAATAGAGGATGGTCACATCATTTATTCCTAACAGAAGCTTTGGCCGCCACAGCTATTATTCCTTACATAATCTTTTATACTAAAAAAACCTAAAAGTTGTATGCAAGCAAATGATAGTTAAAAATGGAATCCATTAACGAGACACAGTGAGAGCGATGAAACTTATCTGGCAGACATCTTTCCCACAATGTAAATTACCTTTCTGCTAAAGCTCACGGAGCATAAAATGTCGTAATGCCTTCTCCACTCCTTGCATGCCAATCTCTGTCAAAAATATTATAGAATAGGAGGAAAGAATTATACTGTTTGCGTGCATTTTCCACGCTCCCCCTTCTCTTTCTGACCGGAAAAATTCCCTGTGATTACGTAGTTGATCGGCGGCGTTCATTTTTCAATACCGTTTTAAGTTCCATCCACTTGTTCTTACGAGAAATTCTTCCAAGTTTTTTATATCAATCTTCAAAACTGGAGAAGGGGTCCTGACGATGTTGCAGAGGCGAAATATAATTGTTAGAGATTGTTGAGTTGGGAAAGCTTTTCACCTCCAGGGAAAGAAAGAGACCCCTTCCATGCCATTCTCTAACGCACTGCACAATTGAATATTTCATGGTTTTAAGTTCAAGAGCTGCAAATTCCTCCTTCATCATCCACAGGCAAAAGGTCTTTTCAATCGCTTTAGTTCTCTCTCTCTCGCTATTGACCTGTTCACTCTGTCCTGCCATCTCTCGAACAGGCAAGTATACTAGTTAGGTTGGATGGAGTGATCTGAGAATTAGTTTATACTTTTTGGATATTTGAATAATGATTCGCGACGAAGAAGGTGGATAATTATTCGAAGTATGAAAAAGAATATATTTTAAAAGAAAAAACTAAAAAAACGAAGATAAGGAAAAACAGAGAGAAGAGAATACTAATATCTTAACCACAAAATACCTGAGATTAATGCATATTTCACATTTCTTCTCAAAAACAACGCTTTTAAAAATAATTTTTTTGTATTATATTTGTAGATCATTTTCATTACGTTGATATTAAAAATAATTTTTAAAAAATACAAAAATATTATTTTAATATATTTATTTTTAAATAAAAATCAATTTCAAAATATACTTAACCAACTAAAAATGCTGATAAATAAATAAGAAATTGCCAAAAGTAAGGAAGGAAAAATCCACAGATGAGCGGACCATAGAGGAATAAAATGCATCGCAATGGGCGGCCTGAAAAGTCGGACAAATAAGTAGGTAAAGGACAAAGAATCTATCTCTCTGGCCCAAGACCCATCAAGTGGGGGGTCGCTCCTTGGCTTTTAAACACTGAATTCTTACCCTCAACAAAGAAAGAAAGATGCAATTTTCCTTGCAGAGCAGAGCAGAGCCATCCCATCTCAGAGTACGCAAAGTACAACCATTAATTGCATCCCGTTTCTTTCGACTTGCGTTTCTCCAAGTTATATATATATATAAAAAAGCAACTAAAACAAGAAAGGAAAAAAGAGGGAGACAATAAAGCATGCGTCTTCACGTGACTATCACGTGGCTGATCTTATCTTTCTTTAAAGATCATAGGACCAATGCCCACAAATTATTCACCAGGTGTCAGCATCTCCACCCGTGCCAACATTTTCCAGGACCCCACGCTAGTGCTAATTGCTCCCACCCCTGCACTCAAGCAAAAGCCACTCACCGTGATAGAGCTCGCCTGATGACCGGTGCGAGCATACCTGGTGCGCTTAAATGGGGCAAATGCCCCTCAGTTCTTAGCATCTCCACGGTGGTTTTGCCACCCAAATGGTTCTTCAAATACTTGGCCACTGACGCCGGGACAGATACATCCTTGGATGTCTGAATTATACAGCATGGTACCTTGACGAGGCCTAGTATCCCTCTTAGATCACTACTAAAAACGGTCCTCGACACAAATAAAGTAATATCTGGTCTCATGTTGAAAAGAGTTCGGCTAAATTCTCTGACAGCAGCTGGCACATCAGCTCCTACTGCCAGGGGTGCAAAACCGTTGACCCAAGCCTCGTAATTAGCCTCCATTGCTACAAAAACAGACTCGATTTCTTCTTGCTCGAACCCTCCATGGTAGTCTTTATCATTCAAAAATCTGATGGAATCAATTTTCAAAAGAAAAAACAACCCCTTGATCAACCAACCAGTTTCTCTGCTAAATTGCACAAACCAATAGACTACACACAAACATCAATATCAAGTCCATGTCTATAGAAAAGAAATCTGCTCCTTTGTGTGTGTAAATACAAAATTGGGCAGAAGCCTTTACCTTGGCGATGCTCCTATCATAATAAGCTTGGTGAAGAGCTCTGGACGTCTAATGGATGCCAGAATACCGATCATTGCAGAAACAGAGTGACCCACATAAAAGCACCGGTCAACGCCAAGAGTGTCAAGAATGTTGAGCAAGTCATCGACATAAGCTTCAAGATTAGTGTAGCGTCTAAAATTGAAATAATCAGGATTGACACTACCAGCACACACAAGATCAAACAGAATCACCCGATAGTATGGTGTGAAGAAAGGGAGAATGCGTTGCCAAGCGGACTGGTCGGTGCCAAATCCATGGGCAAAAACCAGAAATTTGTCGCCTTGGCCTTCGACTCGGACATTGAGAGCGTCTAAGATGAGGCTACCCATGTGTGAGAAGAGAGGTCGGCGAGAATGGGTTTTGAGATTGGCTTTATCGAGACTCCCTGAATGTTTGATAAGGTGAAAAATGTTGTTGGAGAGATGAGTGGGGGAGGAGGTACTCTCTTATGTGGCGCGTGCATATATTAAGGAGTGGGTAGGCGTAGGTTTGTGGAGTCTGGGTGGGCGCTCTTTATATATAGATAGCTACGTGGACCGTAGATCTTAGGAGTCATTTTATGGCTAGTTAGCCATCTCGGGAGTCAAAGACAAAATTTCAAATATTTGGTTTTTTTTTTGTTAATTTTCGTCTACAGCAAGAGAGCAAAATGAAGAGCCAAAATGACTTCTTCATCTTCGGGAGCCATTCCTATAGATGGATTCTGCAGAGGCAAAAGAAAAAATGACCGTTGAAATGTTACCGTTGGCAGTCATTCTACAAATTAAAACACCCAGCAACAAATCGAAACACACAACACACAACTCAACAAAGCAACAGAACGAATTCAAAAATTGAAAAAACACAAAATATTTTGTAGCCAATCCGAAGAACCCGTGTGATTGAAACTTAACAGAAGCTTTGATTTCGAGTTGAACAAGAACCCATGTGATTGAAACTTCAACAAAAAAAACAGAGCAGAAGCTTTGATTTCTTCTTCAACAAGAAAACAACACAACAAAACAAAATGGAGGGGGGGGGGGCAACGAAGAAGAAAAATAGAAGAAATGGGTGTGGGGGGGCGGCTGGAGGGGAGTGCAAGATGGGTGGGGCAGCGGCTGGAGGTGGGTGGGGAGGGGAGGGGGGGCGGCGGCCGGAAGAGAAAAAGATAGGGTTTTTTAGATTGAAATGAAAATAAAGGGGACAAAAACGGGGTGGGAGTGGGTTTTTATAGTAAGTATTATTATATAATAATAGTTATTATTATATAATAATACTTTATAATTAATAATTATAATAATATTTGTCTTTGTTTTTGTTTTTATTTGAAAATACCTTGATGACAAGAGAGTAAAAAATTATATACAAAATTAATAATTATATTGTCGGAGGGTTTTTTAAAAGCAATTATATTATACTCTTATTAATTGTATAATTAATTGCATAATTAAACTACATATAAAATAATTATATTATATTTAAAATAATATAAAAAAATGGCTCTTCAAAATGGCTTTTACCATTGAAACACACATCAACAAAAAAGTCATATATACACTATTCAAACATCCATTTTAAAGATTTGTCTCTTCAAAATGGCTACTCCCACTGGAGATACTCTTATAAAACATTTAATAGATGGAAGATATAATCAAATATTTATAGTATAAGAGATAGATATAAAAAGAAGAGAAATACAGGAGATAATTCTTTATTTAAAATTTTTTTATTGATAGTTATAGCTTGAATATTAGGTTTATATATATATATATAATTATTGATAGTTATAGTTTGAATATTAGGTTTTTATATATATATATATAAACATACAATTTTGATATGCTCTTATATGAATATGAATATGGGGGCTCAATTTAGAAATTTATAAATATGAGACCAAATTGACATAAAATATTTGTTTGTGAACTCGATTGAGAATCCATATATGGTTGGGCTTGGGCCTCTGATTTGAGCTTTGCCCTAGAATGTACGTCTTAGCAGGGAGCTTTTTATCCAGGTTTACGTGCTTGCGCATGGGGTGACATCCCTGACGGTGACGGCATTCCCCCCTCCTATTTCTACCCTTATCCTTTATGAAGAAAAATAAGTGCATGCAATCTATACCACCTTCAAGTAGGACCCACCCCGGACATGTTCGATGCATCTGTTTCTTTGGTTTGACATTTGATGAAAACTGAAAGGGCAACAGTGTCATTGTCATAACTCACATGTATAATTCTTATCTATAGCCTTGCGATTACCATGCTCGGGATTTCTTTCTCTTTCTAAGCCATGGGTATCTGTGCATGAACATCCATGTGAAATTTGCTTGCCTGCTTGCACAATTGTGATATCCAGTGAATAATTATCATCCAAAAATTCTTTTTATTTCTCTAAAATAATCTATTTATGTCTTAATTTCCTATGCAAAAAGATATGATCAACATGACTAACCACTCTCATGAAACTAAAAGAGTTTAATACAAGAAGTAAGCCTTGCAAGAAGTCCTGGAATGTGTGTGCAGATTTCTACTGAGAATCTTGATAGAAATGTCGATGAAATTTCCTTTTCATCAGCAATTCCGTCAAAGAGTTAAATAAAAACAAAAACAAAATGCGGATTGACGTGAAGATGGGATAATTATTATTTATAATTCACTTGATTTGGATCCAACTGTACTTTTCTCTCTACATAAAGGAGGAGTATCTGTTGTTTCATATAGCAAATCATTCCTTCAAATCTAAAACAATCTAGATTCGAAAACTTAATTATTAAAAATGAAAAAAAAATCAATCCAGAATGCTAAAAGACCAGTCTTATAATAGCCACATTCTTGGCCACTAAGAGCTATAGACACGTCTCCAGATAAAAAGAAGGCCTAGCGCCCAAACCCTATCCTAAAGCAGGATGCTGCATGCTGGACAGTGCAACGCAGGAATCACTCGATTTCTTCTCGATCAAAAGATTGTTCAAATGTTTGTGCGAAGTACTAATAGCAATCTGATCTGAGTGTGAAAGTTTCATACAAAATCTCCAATTTCTCACCTCTGAATTAGAAGGCTGTAGGGTCATGATCATAGGAATCCGATTCAATGGGCGTAGCCTTCATCCAAAAATATATAGTATGGCCCATCCTTTTCCTGTTGCCGCATCCAGCTCGTTGGCCATAGAATTGACTACCCCACATCTCTTTTGAAAATCTCCCCTCCTTCGACAGTGATCGGCGATGCTGCGCGCACCAATATCTTAAGGATTGCAGGTTTTCTTTGCCACAGCTCTCGTTTCCACCGAGATTTATCATATTTAAGAACCATGCATGTGCCTGAGTCCCAACTCGGTTTTCATTCTACTATTCCTGATAAACACCTCGCATGTGGGGTTTCTGTGGGAATAAAACACTAAAAGGGACGGAAGAGCATGCAACTATACGTAATAAATGCAAGAACAGATTTGATCGTAACTCGTGGCACACACAGGCACCTCACGTCTATGAAAATCCTAAGGTATAATCCACTGGAATGCTTTATCAGATCATAAAATCTTATCTCTTTATGGAGTCAAATATAATGTAATTATTTAACAGATAACGATATGGATCTGAAAAAACGCAAGCACTTTTTTTCTGTCAAAATTCTCTCTCTCTCTCTCTCTCTCTCTCTCTCTCTCTCTCGATGCACAATTGCACATTCATCTCCCTATTTTTCCCTTCGGTTCTGGTGATATAGAACCTTAATCATATAGGAAGGGGACCACAGAAGTGAACTGAACAGACAAATGTGACCATCAGACTCATCTTTTGTCACCGAGGCAGGCTAAGCTAGAAAGGCAGGCGACGTTCCATCATATATATATATGGGATACAAACGGAGCATGTGAGGACAGAGTAAGAAAGTTGAAGATAACTTATGGAGCTAATTGGGTAAACAATAAGTATTTTAAAAAAAATGATTTATTTTTTATTCTAAATTAAAAAGATTTAGTGTCACAATAACTCTATCAGAGAGGTATATCGGACATCGATGGCATGAAGAGAGAGGGGGAAAGTGTAGAGAGAGTTATTATGGATCGTACAACATCGTGGAGCCAGTTTGCTGTAAGTGTTTAATTGGTTGGACGAGTCATTGGGCTTATCTTATCTAAAACCTTTTTCAATTCTTCTTTTCACTGCTTTCTTATATAGAATCTACTCATATTCTCGATCTTGTCTAGGTTAGAAAGCGATGGCTGAGTAGGAATGGATGGGGGCAGAAAGAGATGTGTAACTAATGTTTTGGTGTACGTAAAACTCAATTAAATGTCCTGAAGATGCATGTTCCGGAACTGATCAGGTTATAAAAAAAGTCGCATTTTCAGTGCTTCTGTGGTTAATTAAGATGGTGGGTTGAGGCTGGATGCTCTGTTTATTACTTTATTTAGGTAATTACTAATTAATTGCTAGCGTTATGATGCGGGTTTCAGTTTTAGCCAACAAATAATGTTATTCAATTTTAAAATTTTACATTAAAAAATTGATATATATAGCATGATTTTTTTAATATATATTTATTAAATAAAAAAGCAAAAAATAACGCTTTGATAAAATTCATGCTACTGTATAAAAATAAATATTTTACTCTTTTTTAATATTCATGGGAGTTTTTTTTAAAAAAAAAATTCCATGTTCATTTTATATATAATTATTCATAAAGTAATTGTTAATATTATCATTAAAAACATGTAATTTTATTTGAAATTCAGAAGCTAAGTGAATTTCGACATGATCATTTCAGCACATGTATATCCTATGAACACTATCTTCTATTATATCATCATCCTCTTCTTTTCCAAAGATATATTAAAATAAAGAGAGTCTCGATATTCCTTTTCCAGGCACGCGTGTTGATACTTTGATGGCACTCCAGTTGTGGGCTCCTGCCATAGGATATGACTTTTGTGTTTTACCTTCAATTTTCAATGATTTGATGTACATGGATAAGTTAAATATATACAATGTGAATGTGTTGTTACCAGCTGCTTTTTCGTGAGACTTTGGCGCATTCCTCCAATGAAATCCTAATCTCTTTTTTTTATGTGATAGTGGGTCGTGGGTTGAGTTTCGTGCTGATGGAGTTTCTTTACAAGAAATTTGGAAATTTGTTTCGTGAAACCCTAGAGTTTTCCCTAAACCCTGGACTTTCTTGCACGCTTTACTATTGTTGTCATTTTGTGGCGTTTTGTCCTCGGCCGAAGGAGAATTGTTGGCTACGGGGATTCTGAAGAACTTGTATTCTTGCAGGTCTTGATTTAACTCTATGCACAATTGTGAAATGGTCGATCCAAGTTCTTTCTGCGGAGATATTGATTTTGTTTCGATGCGCGCAACCCCTCTTAACACAAACTCCATTTGATTAAGACAAATGGAAAAACGACTGAGTAGCTAAAAGAAATTAACGGGAGGGCTAGCTTGCATTGCATGAGAAGATGGTCTATGCCACCCTACTCTCTCTCTCTCTCTCTCTCTCTACACACACACATAATTGCAAGGCAACTGTACTGTGATTAGACTGGCCTTTCACGCGTGCAATGAAATGAGTGCATCCAAATAAAACTAAATGGATTTCTCTGGGTGGGGATTCCATTAGTTATCATCTTCTTTCTGTTGCTAACTGTTCTGTCGGTTCTATTACGTTGTCATCTTGTTATCTTATTCCCACGCCTGTCAAAGGGGGGGAAACTTGCATCCCCCTCGGTAATCTTTTCCTCTTTTTTTTTTTTGTGGACAATTAATTAGATTCTCAAGTCAAGAGTTAGGGAACAGAGGAAGTGATTTAATGCTGGGCTTGTTTTGATTGGAAGCTGGAGCCCAGGCTTCACGGAGTGGCTCATGAAGAACTGTCAAACATCCTAGTAAGTAGTTGTTTGGCTCTGCGGTGATTTCTGCGATCGAAGTTCATTGCATAGTCAAATTATTTGATAAGTATTGGTACTATAATTTTATAATTGTGGATCCTGCACAAAAATTGAGTTTCGAACTCAATTTTAAAATCATGTGTGAAATGCCTTTCGACCTCGGCCGAGATGCTTTTTGACCTCAGTCGCACCATGAACAAGAAGCACTGAGTAAGATCTCATCTCAGTACAAGTCATCATCTTTCTAAAAACTCTGCTTTTTCTCGCTTCCTCTCTCCTAAAGGAGCAACAGCTGGTGGGTGGTCTCTACTTGCAGAAGAGGAAGAAGAAACTCACCAAATAATGAGTGAGAATGGAGTAAAAATGAATCTTTCATTATTAATCATCAATATTAGTAACCAAAAACAAACCTCTCAACTTCTCTCTCTTGTTTACTTTCTTTTCCTTTTTCTCAAGTCTCTCTCCTTTCCTCTCTCTTTTAGCCATGGGAGTAAACACTAGAAGGGTTGGTAGAGTGGTTGTCCCTGTTGATGTTGATTGGCAATGAGAATTATTGTATTGATTATGTTGTTAATTGAGTTTGGCCCAACTTAGCCGGTCCGACCCATTTAGTTGAGTCACGTCCAGTCCGGTTTTTTTTAAATATAAAAAATATATTTAAAAAAATATAAAAAAAATATGTAGATAGAGATCAACCCGGATAAAAGGGCAAGACACGTGAATTCGTTTCACTCCACAATCCTGTTGCTTTTCGATTGATTATGGGTCAGAAAGTTGAGAAGATCAACGGAGCCCTGAATGAAATTCAGAAACTTGCAACTGGATTTGGACTTGATCATATTTTACTGGATGTTGTTCCTCAATCACATAGCAAGGGATCACAGAGGCCTTCACATATGAATTTAATTCATTATAGAATTACAAGTAGTTTGATGGGAGAATAAAAACAAGTGTTTTATTGACTTGAATTATTAATTATGTTTTATTATTATGATTATTAAATCTACAATATTTAAAATATATGTATGTGTGTGTGTCATTTAAAGTAATTTCACAAGTTAACAGTAATATGAAAAATATGGTAATCAAACACACGAAACTGTTTTTCATTAAATCTCAAACTCAACTACAGTCTTAACCAAACACTTCAATTTCAGTTATAAACTGCAACTAAAAATATTTTTCATGAAATTATTTTTTTTAAACTTCAACCATAACAACAACCACAATATCAAAAAAGCCCTAAGACCTTTGCCCTTTTCCGAGTGCATCTACTGTTTGGTTTCGGTCCAGATGATCGAGACTGTCTATGTGGACCACGTTCGATAGTTTTGAACCTGAATTTGGGATAGCACGTTTTACATTCCTGTGGCCCATGCAGTGGAAGAAAGTGGCCCCCGAAGATTAAGTGCAATTTTAGCACTATTTAAAAAATATATTTGAAAAAAAATATATTTTTTAAATTAATTTTTTAGTGTTTTTATATAATTTTGATATAGTGATATCAAAAATAATTTTTAAAAATAAAAAAATATTATTTTAATATATTTCTAAAAAAAAAAAACTTTAAGAAACTATTTCAAATGAAGTTTTTTGAGGACCCTGTCCAAATTTGCAAGAGTGGCACGAGGTCCAGCAGCTGCTACGGTTTCGAACCACTGCAGTCCGCGTGCCTGCCCTGTCAAATAATTATGGGTAAACTATACTTTTGATTAGTGTTTGTTATTATATTTTAAAAATATTTTTGAAAAAAATTAAAAAGATTTTATTTTGATTTTTTATTTCAAATTAATGTTTTTAGTATTTTTCAATTATTTTCATGTGTTGATATCAAAAATAAATAAAAAATAAATATTTTAATGTATTTTTTAACGAAAAATAATTTCAAAATCAATCATAACCACACTTCTAAACAGGCACATAGTAATTTGGAGGGAGTTTATTTTGTATAAAATGTTTAATTAATTCGGAGGGAGTTTATTTTGTATAAAATGTTTTATAAAATTTATTTTTATTTGTTTTTTTATATCAAATTAGTTTATTTATACCACTTAACAATTCCAACTACATTCATCTCATCAATAAATATTTCTTAAAAATATCATCACTGCCATCGTAATATTCTATCATTTTTATCCGTCATCACCACCACTAAACCGCACCTTATAATTGCTGCCACAATTACCTCGCCATAAAAGCATAATATTATTTTGACACATTGCCAGTGTTTTTTTTAAGAATGATGAAATCTCTTATGCCATGCAGGTTTGTTAGTCTGGTGTTTGTGCTGCTTGAAACATTTATCATAGTACTGTAGTTTGCATTATATCGCTATGTATTTTTTTCTAAATTGTAAGGCCTCAATTTAAAATGGGAGTAATTGCAAGAATTGAAAACCAACACTCATGCAAAAACATTAATAATCAGGATGACATTTTCTCTCTCTCTCATGGGGCAATGGAAGTCTTTCAGAAGTTTGTTTCTTCATATCATTTTCCTTCAGACACATTTCTCATGTTGCCTGTAAATTAAGAAACTTGGGTGCTCAACAATTCATTAAAATTTTCAGGTAATGGCTCGATCACCCCCAATGGATGAGCACACCCTTGTGAATCACCTCCGGAAGACTTTTCAAGAAGTGGTTGCAGTGATACCAACAGGGTGTTGTCCCAGTGGTTGAGGAGGGCGCCACCCTTTCTCGGGACCAAGGTTCGAGTGTCCCAGTTGCTTTGGGGGGTGCCTCCCTCATGTGGCACCTGGTTCGTTCCCTGTTTGGTATTCCTGTCACCCCTGCGGTGTCTTACATGCTCATTTGGGCTTGCAGGGTGTTCAAGTGAGCCCGGGGATTAGTTGAGGTGCGCGCAAGCTGGCCCGGACACCCCGGTTACCAAAAAAAAAAAAAAAAAAGAAGTGGTTGCAGTGACGGGTAACGGTACAAATGATGCTCCAGCACTTCATGAAGCAGACATTGGGCTTGCGATGGGCATTGCTGGAACTGAGGTCTGTTCTGCTAAATCTGTCCGCAACTTAGGCTGCAAATTCAGATGCCCAAAGTTTGACAAGAGGATATGGATAATGTTGGTCCATGGACACATTAAAATTAGGTTCAGGGAATTATTACATGGTCTCTGCGCTGTAGCATCTAACAATAGAAAAGGGTTCGTTTCACTTTCCAATCCGATAGTTTGGTCCTCATTAACCCGGACCAAGGCATAATTTTCCGAAAAGACATTAAATATCGTGCACAGTGGAATTCGGGGCTGTATTTAATTTGGAAAATCTGATTTTTTTTATAACTGACTGTATGTATCATATGAGATCGATTCCTTTTTTCTTTTTGGTGATTTATGAGATTGATTCCTAGAAACACAGAAGAATCTTAATCACGCGACGCGTTGAAAAGTCTGCGCATCACGAGTGCCTTATTCGGGGCTCTTTCCAACGCATCATGTGGTCAAAAAAATATTGATCTAGCCCTGGCAAACTCCTAATAATAATAATAATCACTGCCATAATTGCTAAGCCTTCACCTCACCACTTGATGCAAATAGCTAGAATGCACCACCCAATCAAATCAAGGAGATGAACCGACCTTAAGAGAAAAGAAAAGGGTCCTTTTATTCGAACGCTGGCCGCGGGAACTTTCCTCGCCATCGCCTGTAACGAAGTGTCTGCTGGTGTAAATATACCTAAGCAAATCTGCATGTTCCCTGCAAAACTACACTCTTATTTTCATGGAGGACAGGAAACTAGGAGGAGAATACGGTAAGCTTGACATTGGTTCAAATCTAGATACTTTTTTGCCTCAACCCCAACAGAATTGGCAGCTGGTGAGGGATCCTAATTTGCAGGAAGAGCATCGACCACTGATTTGTCAGTATCGACTGCACAGTCACGTCCCTTGAACCTCTTAGAAAGAAAAAAAGAAAATCTTCTCACATGAAATGATCTCCAGACGTCAACCTAATCTGCTCGTATCTTTGGTTTGAGTGGAGATCGTGCAGAAAAAAATCAGAGAAAAAATGGTGAAGGGTTATATATTATCACAACAGCTGCAGGAACAGGTGAAACGAAAACAGTAACAGTTACTCAAATTGTGCTGCTACGTTAAATACAGCTTCAAATTCAGTAAGCATCAGAACAACCAAAAAAGAAGATAAAAGAACCTTTTTCTTGCTGAATTATGTATGGTTACAGAACTAACATAAAGTACCTTCAACAGAAAAGCCATAACAGCTCAACACTATTATTATCATCATAGGATATTAAATGAGTTGGAAAAATGCAGTTTACAGACACGAGAATCCATTCCATCAAAGTATAATCAAACAGAGAAATTCCTTTTGATTCCCACAAACAATGTATTGGGTTTCATGACCCCTCTCAGAGTTCAATACAGCCAACAAGGCCCCAGAGAGAAATAAAGCAGGCCCTGTTTTGAAAGATAACCCCTAAACATTCAAACAAATCCAATCACACTCGCCTTTGCGCTACTTATGTGATGGCTAACATGCGGCACTGTTACATCAAATCCCACAAACAGAAAGTTTAAAGAAAACAAAAGGAGGTAAAAAATTATGGAAAATAAAATAAAAATGAACATGTGAGTGAGCATATGAGCCAAATGTTGTACAAGCAGTCTTCAAAACCTTTGTCCTGGTCTACTTACACTATCAGCTTTTACTCTATGTAACCCAAAGCGTTGCCTTATCTACTCTTCCTTCTCTGTTTCTCCTTTCATCGGTTGCTCCTTAAGGAGACATCTCCAATCAACTCCAAATTACACGTTCATAGGGTGGGGGATCATTAAGAAAACTCGTATCACAAACAATCTTTTTCTCAATCTTAGTTTTTTCATCAAGTTGCCCTTAATTCTTATCAGGATCATCGAATGTAAGCCGTCTTCTCTTGATGTCATTTACGGAAGAACTCCTACTAGCTGAACTTACATTAGCTGGTGATCGAAGGTTCTCCACATCTAATTGCTGCAGTAGACTGTAGCATCGAAACACATCTTCCTGTGACACAAAAAAGCAATGAAGTCGTCCAAGGTTAAGAGATTCATCTAATTATATGAAGAAAATATTTATATTTTTTTATAAAACGTGATTAAATTAATCACTCACAACATTAAGAAATCCGGGACAAGCAACGGAATTCATCCGAGTCTCCAGCGTGGTTCTTGTTAAGCTGTTATTTATTACCACTAACGAGGCAGCCGCTGCTATGACAGAAGGTCGATGGCTCATCGAATGTCTCTCTGCATGTAATGTAAGATACTTGGTATCAATGTAAAACAAAGAAGTGAACCCAGAACTAACATTGATGTCTATTAAAATTAAGTACCTTTCATTAAAGCCAAAATGTATCGCACGGTCCTAGATATTGTTTCCCTTGGTGGAGAATCCTGCCGGGAGAATTTCATTATGAAGTGGCGAATAAAAGCAAAAGGAGTTGCATAGTTCATTCTCCATCGCAACGTGCTCAATATTCCAAGCTCTACTCTTTGAACACTCGTACTTTCAAATATAACCCCATCTGTCTGGAACTCTGATAAAGAGGGCACTTGTACTTCCTCCATCTTTGAGGCCAGAGAAATACACGCTACTGATATCAATTTAACTACCCAAGAATGCCTTCTCTGCAATACCAGAAAACCATAAGCAATCCACAAGAACAGGAAGAAGCGCATATTGAGTTGAAAACTTCGATTCAAAAGTCTTACATCAATGGAACGACTTGAAATGAATCGATCAAAATATATCATGGACAAGTAAGCGGTATGAAAATGAAAACCAAAGGTTTTTCTTGTCTGCATCAGAAAAATATCCCAACAAAACAACGAATCAGAACAAGAAAGCGTTAATAACAGTTTGAAATGAAAAAAAAAGGAATAAAGAAAGAAACACCAACTCTGAGAATCCAAGTAATAGCTTCCAAGCGGGCATTTCTAAACCAGCTATCAATAACCAAAGTGTCGTTAGCATTGAACCCACGATGAGGTTCTTGATTAGCCAACAAAGCCAAATACTCTTCTTCTTCTTCGGTATCCGGATCACCAACATAAGCCCGTGAAATATCAATACATGTATCATCTTCATCTGCCACTGCCAATTCAGCACGAAAATCTTCTTGGCAAAGAAGATCACCGGGAGATAAAGACTCGCCTGCCATATTTTACGAGAGCATGTGTGAAATTATCGACTGTTAAAAGAGAAGAAAAACAAGTTTGGAAAAGGGAGATGGAGATGAGGAGCGAAGATTTCTGGTTACTGTTTTAACGCTTGTCTATTGAAACAAGTTGTGGGTATTGGGGTTTGTTTTGTAACAGGCATTTCTCGATATTTTATCCAATTAACAGATTGTGTTGAGTCCCTTTTCTTTTTCTTTTCTTTTTATACAGTAAAAATCAAGATCCGATTTTGGACTAGAAGTAGAAGGGTGGGTGGGGGGTCTTTGTTGGATATGACGTGAATGAAGAGAGCGTATGCTTCACACCCCGACGATGAGAGCTTGTCGGAGATGGTCACTTGTCAGGTGGGTGCCGTACAGTGGTATTGGTACCTGAAAATTGCAGGGGTGTTGCTTCTCTTGTATGGGCAGGTTCATTTGGAGGGACAATCAAAAACTTGCATCACAGAGGCCAATGCCTGTTTTCATGGTTGAAGAGGGCGATAGCATCCTGACATGACGATACATGTCAGAGAGGACTGGTCAGAAAGTCATCTGTATTTAGATTACTATTAACATTAATCAAGTAGTGGCTAAATCAATATAAACACCCACGTAAAATATTATTCATTATAATATATTTTATATTTTTTAATTTCGTTTCTTAATAACCTCATTTTTTTTCTTAAATTGTATTTTTAAATATTAGGTTGTTTTAGAAATTATATTTTATATTTTTTTTATATTATGTTATATAGAGGTTTTATAGATTTATTTATTTTTAATTTCAATACTTAACACTATTCTTATAATTTTTATAAATTTATTTTGATATCATGATTTAGATAATATATTTAACATGTTAACTCAAGTTAATTTTAGTTTTTTTGTTGATGTTTTTTTTTTATTTAACATTTGATTGGTTAAAAATTAAAGTTAATATTTTTTATTTGTTTTTTATAAAATTATTATAATCTCATGATCGAGACATGAATTTGGTTGATTGCCATGAGCTGATTTTATTATTTTTTATATCATTTTTTCATTGAATATTTTTTTAATCCATTTTGTTTTGTTTTTTGTTTTTTATGGGGTTATCCCGATTCTATAACCTAATTTAGAAGTTTAGTAGGTTGACCTAAGTTGAGTTATTTTATTTTTTTAATTGTGTTTTTTACAATTTCACCATCCAAAAAATTAATCCTCATTTTTTATTTAGTTTTTTTTCTTTTAATTTTATTATTCAATATAATTGTTTGGTAATTGAGTTTCGTAATTGTTTTTCAATTTGATTTTTAAAGAGTTATCATGGTTTTATGGATTAAAATTTTCCTTTTCTATTTCAACCTTCAATATTAGTTTTGTTGAAAATAGAGCTTTGTAATTATTTTTTTTATTTTTTATGAAGTTATCTTAGTCTCATTAATCAAATCTAAATTTTAATAGGTAAACCTGATTTGACTTGATTTGTTTTTTTAATTGATTTTTTTTATTTCATCATTCAACAATGAGTTAATTGAAAATTAACATTCATAATTTTTTATTTGTTTTTTATGATATTATCTTAATCTTATAATCTAGGTTACATGTATGACATTTTAATCTGGGTTGAATCTTTTTTTTCCAATTATATCCTCATATATCTGTTTGATTATGGATTGAACTTCATAATTTTTTTGATTTTTTTATAGGTTATTATGATTTCATGACCCGAGTCACAAATTTAAAAAGTTAACATAGAATATTCTAATATATTTTCATCTCGATGCTTGAAAAATAAGTACCATCAATTTTATTGTTGTATCAATATTTTTTAAAAAATATTATTCAATAGACATCATAGTTTGAGCTTACAGTTAATTTTTTGACTAGAAAACACAGTAACAATATTTAAATATTTTTTAATATTAAAAAAATCGACTTGATTTATAGTACAGCACAAGTCAATAACCCAGTAATTAACTACAGTTTATAAATCAGATATATATATAAGCTAACACCATGTAGAAAATCGTGCTGCACCCTTCAATGGGTTCATGAGATTAAATATGTGTATATATATTACCTCTACGTGCGCGCGCGCGCGCGCGCGGGAGAGAGAGAGTAGATGAGAAAATATGCTTTTTTATTTGATAGTAAGATGTTTTAAATTCTTGATTAGAAATCTCCACGGCATCTATTTCTCTTAATTTCCACGTATTAAATGATTTTCAAATCCAGTAATATAAAGTTATTAAATTGTTCTACCCAACTAGCTGTACCATTTTTTTTTTATATATATATATGTATAAAAAATTTAACAGTAGATACTATAATAAAATGAAGAGTTATTCATTTGTTTTTGACGTTCAGTGCATCGGCTAATGTTGATCAGATGTGAAATCTATTTGAGTAAAAAAAAATTATTAATTTTTATGATTGATTATAGATATATATTAATTAATTTTACAGGTCTTAAAATTAATAATTATATAAATCTTTACTAATTATGGTATTAATTAACATAAGAATATAATAACAATTTGGAAGGATCTTGTTGCGGGTCCAAGACTGGCAACTTTCTTCGTAATGTGATGAAAAGAATATTCAAATTCTATTTTTGAGAAATAGTTTTTACACACTTGACATGTGCTCTCTCTCTCTCTCTCTCTGAGACCCCCCCCCTGAATTATGAAGAGAGAGAAAATTATAATCTAAAAGCTGAGACGACACGCATATATATATATATAATCCCATGCAGTGTTGAAGCCATTGACTAAACCCTCGAACGGGAAAAAAAGAAAAGATCCCAACTTTTAATCGCCAAAAAGAAGCAGCAGAGAACAAATGGAACTCCCTTTCTTTATGTTCAACTCCAAATGAAAATCCAACGAGTTACGTACTAATATTAAAAATAAATAAGAAAATATTTTGAAAATGTAAAAACAAATAGATATTAAATTGATTATAAATAATCGTAGCAATAGAATCCTAGACAGTTTAGGGCAACGTAGACAATTGCTCATCTCGCTGGTGCAATAAAATTTTAAAAAATCACACAAGATCTAAAAGCTAATTATCTTAACTATAAAAGAATTCGGTGCCACCTCACGGTTAATATAAACTATGACTTCATCATAGTATCTTACAATCTTTAATAGCCCCACAAAATTCCACTCTATTTATTTAACTCTACTCACATACCTCTTTTATTCCCAGCCTTGGAAGCCGAGCAAGAAGGTGTTTAGTGCAGCTTAAAAAATGTCTCTGAGCTGGGATGGTCTTAAATGTCTCTGGTCGTTCGTGTCCTAGATTTTGCATCCCTATGAAGTCTCCATGGAATCTTGTTTTGTTTTTCCTGTTACTTTGTCACCAGCTCTGCTTTGACTAATCAGCTACAGATCCAGATTGCACCGAATAGTTATAAATAAATTCAATTTAACTCATTTTCCTTACAATTTGTTTGCATTCTGAACTCCTATCTCTGTGAGCTCTACAAGTTCCACTGACCTCATCTCGAAATATGTGCTATACGGACTTTCTGTTTTAAAATGTTTTTATTTAAAAATATATTAAAATAAATTTTCTCTTCTGAATTTCTTTCACCAGGAAGAAGATACAATCAAGGTAAATCAAATTAGATTCAAGTTAACGGCTGGTTAATTATGACACTCTGCAACATCCATCATCCCCACTAATCTAATAATGAACAAATTAAACCCTTGCATCAAATTTGTAATATGGGGGTGGGCACAGAATTCCAGCACATGAAACTCAATTTTGAAATCGAGCAGGCCTGAAATCTACACATCAGCTACAGATATTGATCCTGTCATCATTCACGTATTTCCTGGCACTTACTGCGTTTTTCATGAAGCATTCCATTGCAGATTTCATTGCTCATCTCTGGAACACAGTAAGTATTTCTGATAAATTGACCTGTTCCTGGAATCCATGGTGTTAGATAATAGTTTAAATCTGATTGTAATTCCACTCCAGCTTACCCTAGATTGAAAATTACATGAATCAATGGGCCCAGTGTGTGATTTCCAGCCATTAATTTCCTTTCCACTTTTTCATGATGGCTGCCATAAAATACATAGCAATAATTTCAAAGGCTCGCATCGTAGCAGGATTTCTTTTTGCAACTGGGGTGGCCTCGCTAGACCAGTAGATATCATCAACGTTGTTGTTGTTTGTGTTTTTTATTCATCGGACTTGACTCATCGAGATTTGGCATGCATAATTAAAACACTCCTCTATCCTCTTGTTTCTTCTTTAATAAAATTGACTTTTGATTTCTTAGAAATTGTAATTATATATATTTTACGATGGCGTTTTGTAACTGGTTTTTGTGTCCATTGATTGGTGATACTATGTTAATGGTGGCGGCAATTAAAATATATGTTTATCCATTATATCTAGTAAAGCATTTATGTTAATTAAATGCCGTTAATTGTTGGGAGACTCGATATAAAAAAAATCATAATTTTCAACAAAATCGATACGATTGTTTTTTTATTTTTTTTGCTAACCTCGTAATTAATAAATTAAATCTGATAATTTAAAATGTTATTATAATAAATATTTAAAATACTGGCTTAGATTCTAAAAAACATTATCATCAAAATTCAATTTTTCTGCAGTAAGCGAGAGATTTTATGGTGTATATTTGATAGCAGGTGAAGCTAGCCACCATCCATCTGCTAGCAGGTCCATTAATCTTAATTTTATTTGCTCTTGTTGTTTTTTTAGGAGGATTTTATCATATATATTTGATAAACATAGAAAGCCAGTAAAGCTTCTTTTATTTGTTGCCCCCTCCATTCTCAGGTTGAATTGTAACTTGACCCCGGTAAGCCGGAAAGTGGAGCACTTCTCCATCCCGCACCTTTAGCAAGGTTGTTCTTTAAAGTTACCAGGAAACGAAGTTATCAGGAAACGCGACGTGATGATAAAAAATTTAAGATCTGTATAATAGGTTTTGAGTTCAAATTAAGATGTGTATTTTTTTATAATAACCTGGAAAAAAAAAATTTACTTACTCACTTGAATCTACAAAATATATTTTTTTAAGAAATAGAAATTTCCTCAAATTCAAAAATAAAAAAATATCGTTCTACGAAGATGTAACAATTTCCTTGTAAAGGGAGCCCTATCTGTATTCGCACGGTACATTTTAAAGGGCATCATGTTATGCAGTAAAAAAACCCGTCCAGGCTATAAAACCTTTTCCCTCGTGATTGTGGGATCTCTTCTTTTCTTTTCTTTTTTCAAAGATAATTCATTTCACAAATTAAGAAAATGAATTGGCATACTTTAAATGATTTCGGAGCCCATTAATAAGCATATTATAGTTGTCATCAAAATTACAATTCCAATAAGCTCTTAATTACTACTTTAGATGAAAAACAAGTTCTAAAGTGGCCCGATCAAGTCTCTTTAAGTGATTGTTTGTGATTATGGTTGCGGTCGTAAAAAAAGTAAATATTCAAATCATTTGGATATAATATTAAATTCATAACTAGACAAAGTAAAAAAAGCTATTAGCATAAAACCCATTATAAAAGTGTATATATATATATATATATATATATATATATATATATATTGTAACGACGACACCAAACTATATAACTGAACACAGTTTTGATAAATCTAAAAGCTGTTTGGGACAACTTTTAAAACTGTATTTTCAAAAAATTCATTTTTTTTTTCATTTTAAATGAATATGTTTTGGTGTTTTTAGATCATTTTGATGTGCTGATGTCAAAAATGATTTTTAAAAAATAAAAAAATATCATTTTGATATATTTCAGCACGAAAAGCACTTTGAAAAGTTACAGCAACAGCTGTCCCAAACAGGCCCCTAGTAATGAACACTTTTACACAAGTAATGTTACAACAACCTGTAAAGCTTAATAAATCTTGTAATGAAACTAAACCAAAATTTTTATCAGCTAAATCTATATAAAAAACCAGCAAATTTGCACCCTAAAGCATCAAAACATGTGCAATTTCTTACTTTTTTTGTAATATTCAAAAAAAGGTGAATGATATTCGTCTGCATGAGGAGGCAATGTATTCTTTACTATTGAAGTTTCTAGAGATCGTTTTGTCAAGGCAACCGGTTTTGGCTCCACCAAACTCATTTCTTCAGCTATTTTCATTCAAAAAAAAAAACTTTAAAACATCCTTCAACCTCAAAAAAACTCATTTAAAACTTTTTTTTCTAGATTAGAGGAAATCTCATTCCCTTTTTAGGTATTATTTATGGGTTTAGATTAAACAAGTAAAATCTCATTTTATTTTAAATTTTTACAAGGTGACTACATCATATCTCGAATCCAAGATCTATAGTGTATATCTTAAACCCCTTGACACCGCATCATATTATCTAAAAAACAACTTATTTAAAAACCCTAGCATGTATCGTAATGAAAAATATCAAATGAAAATCCAATTAAGAAATATCAAGTCCGCTCTCAATCCATGCTTTTCAACCACGTAACACCTTCGTAAGATAATAAATGGACGATTGTCATTAAAAACAACTCCGTGTGATCAAAATTGCTAAAAACAACTGCGGAAATGACGGATTATGTGGCTTTCTCTCCTCACCACTTCTCCTCTCTTTCTAAGTTTCTATAATATAGTAGTGTTAAAAACTTATGAAACGTCTAAATATCTTTGAACGAGATAACTAGGGAATGGCAAGGATTAAATATATCTATTCATTGGTTGTTCTTAGTTATGATAATGGCAGGGTCATTGTCTTCGGGTTGAACCCCAAGGCACTCAAATCGGCACCAATTAATATACATGGAGCCCAGCCCAAAGGTTTAAAGCTCCTCTAGTTTTAAGTTTTAACTTTTAAGAGATGTTTCGTCTTAGGGCTACTAATCTATACACATCAGCCTTTAAATAGGGTAGGAGTGTATTTGAAATTGTTTTTTAAAGTGATTTTTGTTAAATAATATATTAAAATAATATTTTTTTTATTTTTTTAAAATTATTTTTGACATCAACACATAAAAATTATCTAAAAACATAAAGAAATTTTAATTTAAAATATATATATTTTTTAAATATTTTTAAAATGCATTATGAAACGTCTCATTTTAGCTTGACAGGGCTGCTTTACACTTCCCTTCCAACATCAAGATTCAGCATCCGTTTCTTGAGTATGCTCCAATGTCTAATTGTTTTTAGAGCTTCCTTAAGCCAAAGTCAACATTTCAATTTTGCATGTACAAAGTTGCATTCTGCTCATCCCTAAAGGGAATATGAGAGTTAAGAATTATAATTGCAATATATATATATAAAGCTGTTTCCTATTAAACTTGAAAAGAAACAGTATTCATCGGAAATTGCTGGCTAGTATTTCATGGATCGCATGGGTTATCTTTAATTCAACTTGCATGCGCTGTAATGATATTTTTTTTTAATAATAGCCTATTAAAACAATCTAAAAATATATTAATTTATATTTTAAAATGCAGAAATAAATTAAGTTTTATAAAATGAAAAGCTGGTAAAAACAAAAAAACAAAGGATGGGAAACTAGACGTACTGTCAAAGTAAATAACACCCCAGAAATCATGTTGTCCGGAAAAGAACAGAACGGTGATCAGCAGGGATCTCTTGAAATTTCTGACACATTGACATTGTAACTCCCAAGCCAATGCCATCTCATCCAACACAACTGTGTCTGTTAATCATACCTCGGATTTCACAAGCGAAGTCAGGGGATAGGAGTTTGATTCCCTATGTCTTGACCCGTCCCCCCTGGAGACAAACTCCTCTAACCCCACATTGGCAGTATGCTCACGTGGGTGCCTCTAATTAATGGATGGTGATCCTATAGGGGTTGGTTTTGATCAACTATGGGCATGTCGAGTTTTTCCAACACATGGGCCCCCGAAATTATGTGATTTTTTTGAAGTATAGTTGAGATTGTTTTTAAAATTATTATTTATCTATAAATATATTAAAATGATATTATTTTTAAAATAAATACATGAAAGTAATCTAAAAATACTTAAAAAATATAATTTAAAATAATTGTTTTTTAAAACACAACATCAAATAAAACCTAAACAAGTTAAGGTGTTTTGGTGGCACCCCATATTGCAACAAGAAGCATACAGTTGATGATGTATCTTTAATTCCAAAATACTCTTAAAAAATATTCTACATCACGTTCTCAGACCCATATTAAATTAAATAAGCTTAATGTTTTTTAAAGCGACGCGCGATAGGAAGCAGCCATTAATATAAGAAGTTAATTTACATATTGTTTGGGAAATGGGAGCTTGTTTTTCCTCGGAAATGGGCCTGCTTAACTTTGTCCATAATCATGATACGAATGTTTTCCGAATATTATACATGAGTACGTTTTGTCTTAGGTTCTACACAAAATTTATGCCGCGAGTAGATGCTTCTTGAGAGGCAAACCTAACGAAGAATCCAAAATATGCCTTTTGGAATCTCGGACCGGACACGGAGAGGCATTAATAATGCTTGCGGATTGGACAGCGCCATGTCAGCTTGGAAGGGGGTGAAGCGCAGTCACCTGCGTACAAAACAGGACAGCTCTTCTCGGTGATCTTGATTTGGTAGTGGAAGATAATTATTATTTGGGTTTTACTGTCGACACGGATGGTAAACCTAAATATAAATAAATTATGGTATAATTATATGGAATTAATCTTGAATTATTGTAAACATATTAAATTAAAAAATAATTTTTATTTTAATCCAAAAATTTGTTTGATTTAATTTTTCAGTTCCTAAATATACGAGAAAATATAAATAGTTCCTAAATGATTTATTTCTCTAAATATCTCTAAAAAAGAAGATATTTTGATATTTCATTTTTTTTTATTTTTCCATTGATTTAGGTTTTTAGGTTTTTTTGAATGTTTTAATGTTGGCTTGTGGTTTAGAGATAGGTTTTTTTTTTGGGTATTTTAGAGGTATATCCAGGTGAAAGGGGTCGAAAAATAGATTTTCAATCCAAAACTCCTTTGTATTTTTTTAACCACCGCAATGTTATCTATAATCCAAATGATAATGCGTCATCTATTACTTTAAAAAAATAAAAAGGGGTGAATAGCATGTTATTTTCTTCTTTGCAAATAAATAATTAAGCCTAAACACATGAGATTAGGCTAGAAGGCCTGTGTTATTGGGCTTTTTAAATGGTCCAATCGTGGTTGACCATTCAAGTCAGGCCTACGCGCGTGACTTTTTTTTCCCCTCTTTGATTCTTTTCTTTTATGCATTACCTTTTTTTTTAATGTATTTTATTTTTTTTAATAGGATTTTCATGTTTTTTTTATATAAAAAATACATGTTTTATTTTGATCATTTGAGGAATATCTTCATTAAAAAATGATATATAAGAGAAAATATGAACATATAAAGCCAACGAGATTATTTTTTAAAAAACAAAAAATTATTATATCTTTGAATTGGTAATCAAGATTTATTATTATTATTATTATTTAATATATATATATATATATTTTTAAAATACACAGCCTAATATATATGTGCAGCCAAAATAATAATTAAAGTTATATTTAAATAATTAAAAAATAGTTATTTTCCAGAAATTATGTTAAAATATAGTAATCAATATATTCACCACGTGAAATGCATGAGAAAAATATTGATCAATACATCATTTAATTGTTTTTTATACTACAATGAGTAATTAAATAGTTTTGAAGAATCATAAAAATAAATTATAAATAACTATTACATCCATATTATTCAATGAATAATTAATTTAATTTTTTTTTTCGCGTGTGCACTTGCTTTTATCTTTTCTTTTCTTCCACATTTTCAACGTCTAACATTGTATTTTTATTGATTTTTTTGAAATTTTATATTTCAATATATTCTTTTTTTAAAAATTGGTCTTTATATATATATATATATATATATTTTTACCATATAACTAAATCAAGAAAAAAAAACTATTGAATGTAGTGGAATTCATATAACTAATCATAAATTTGATAAATTAATCTATGATGACTCTTATCAGTCTAATATATCCCGATCTTATTTTTAAATGATTATCTAAATTTTGTTTTACTTCCAAATAAATTTGTTTTTTTAATGATTATCTTAAATTTGTTTGATTGGTTTTTAGAGATTTATATAGTGTTTTAGAGATGTTTTCTAGCTAAAACAAGTTGAAAATAGGTTTTCAGACCAAAAATCTGTGTCTTGAGTTTCTGATCATCGGCAATGACTAGAAAAAAAAAACCAGTCTGCAGCTAGTTGTTTGCCACTACAAGCTGCCCTAAAACAAATTAAAAATGTAGTACCGGACAATTCCCAAGGAAAATGGAACATGGAAAAAGACTTTTTGAATAGAATCAAGCATACATTTTAATCTAGCCATTAAACCAAGTTAAAATTTCTACAACGTTTCAATAATCTCATTTTGTAAAAGGGCCAACTGGCTAAAGCTAATGTCGTTTTCATATCCATATGAGGTCCAAAATATATGAACTTCAAGGACCTGTGAGAGGTAAAGTTGTGGTAAAGATGATAAATCTTAATGATAAACAAATATGTATTCTAGATTAAACAAAAATATTATTTTAATATATTTGAAAATAAAAATATTTTAAAGAGCAATGATGTATTGTCGAGTATAGCCAGTGAATTGTGCCAATTACCGCGTATCATTGTTTCTACCGTTTGATTATGATTATGTGGATCCGGGGCTAGAGTAATTAAGCACGTGGTTTTGTGTGAGACGCGAAACTGATCCGTTTTGTATTCTTCTCTTTGCGTACTTTTTTGGTGCCGTGTCGAGCTTGAGTGTGTCTTGGGGTGACCTTTCTTTTTGTTTTTTTTCCATTAGTTAGTTGTACTTCCTAGGGCTTTTGTCTCTCAGTTTTTCTAAAGCCTCTGTGTTTTGTCTGTCCACTTCAAAAACATACCAATACTCTGAAAGAAAAAAAAAAGATTGCTGTTTAATTATAATCACCTAATGGAAAAATCCCTATTCAGTTCAAATCCAAATGGGTTTATGAGTTTGTTTCAATTTATTGTATATGTGCACCTTTTATTTTCTCAAAAATCCCATATTATTTTTCAGATTCATAGTAGACGCTGTTTCGTTTATTAACGCTCTCTCAATTATCTATATTAATAATCCTCACAGCCGCCGGAGATGGGGAGGCGTATGTTCTATCTTTCTTTCTTGCTCTTATATAATTGTTGAGTTTGTCAAATCAGGGTTCTTTGTTTGAAAAAACTTGGTCAATTCGAAGAACAATTAATATTATGTGCTGTGCAGGTAAAAGTCAGCGCAAAAATGTAGCGATGCTGGATAGCGATGAGGATAATAGTAGCGTGAGTTCTTCGTCAACTGCCCGTTCTGATCTTATGTCGGTGTCTGGGACTGACGATGTTCAAGTTGATAAAGATAGTTTACTAGAACAAGCTCTAGATGCTTTGTATGAGAAGAGGTTCGTGTCGGTTCTTTTATTTGTTTTTATGCTCATCTTTGTGATCAATGGATGTTGAATTGGTGTTTTTTTTTTGGGTATTAAGGGGTTCGACAAGAGAGAAAGCTTTGTCAGCGATTATTGAGGCTTTCAATACCAATTTGCCGCACCAATTTGTTGAGAAGAAGTAACCACTTGTGTTTGTCTGAAGAACTAATTATGATCTACTGCTACTAATTATCTGCTCAAATTATATATTTCGATCGATTTGTTTGTGTTGTAGCTAGTTTTGTTTTTGGTAATGTGCAGTTAGCACTTAGCAGTCATATTTATCGTTCCTAGTTTCTTACATGTATTTTGTTTTGTTTGTTTCTTCAGATTTGCTACTTTACTGCATCAGTTTCTTAAATCCATTAAAAAGGGGTCTAGCAATGAGATTGCTCTAGCATGCCATGCCATTGGTTAGCCGTGAACCTATCTTGTCACTTCTTTGACCCTTTCCCTGTATTTACAACTCTCACCAATTTTCCATGTCGTTGCTTTAGGATTGTTGGCTCTGACTGTCGGTTCTGGGGATAATGCACGTGAGATTTTAGAGGAATCAGTAGCTCCTATTTCCCACGCTCTTAAATCTTCATCTGATTCCTTGAAGACTGTATCGGTATGCATTATCTGCAAATCTATGGGAGTTTATTTTTTCTCCAGTTTCATTAATTGCTGTGATGTTGAATCTCTGTTGTTTTCTGTCGGGTTGTGATTCCAGTTACTGGAGTGTTTGGCTGTTGTGACATTTGTCAGTGCAACTGAAACTGAGGAAACAGAACGATCAATGCAAATAATGTGGCAATTGCTTCATCCTAAACTAGGTTCTAATGTAATGTATCAGCTCTTATTCTTTGCTTTCTCGCATTGGCAATATTAATGATGTGTTTTCTATCCTTTAATCACTTGCTTTGAAAACCACAACCCATGCAGTAAACGGTACAATGCTGTTGTTATTGGTTATGTTTCATCAACAAATCAATTTTCCTATTTCACTTTTAGGTAGTTGCTGTCAAAACTCCTGCCGCCGTAGTAACAGCAGTGGTGTCTACTTGGGCATTTCTCTTGACAGCCATGGATGGATGCTCGCTTAAGTCCAAAGATTGGCAAGAGTAAGGACACTATAAATTTGATTTTCCACTTGTTTTATGTACCTATTTTATATGACAATCATTTGGTATGAGGGTGGGGGGCTGGAGGGGGGATTACAAGGGTAACTCTCACCCCCTTCACGTGTTCGGCACAATTTGTGTTGCAGGAGAAATATTTAAAGAGGGTAAAATTTAACCCCCAAAAGGGGTAAATGTTAACCTTGTAAGAGGAGGGGTAAATGAATTTGAAGGGAGAAAGTTTTAATGTTTTTCCCTTGATTATTTAATATCTAATAGTAATTTATCCTTTCTTCTCATACACTTATCATTTTGGGCCACAAGTATATAGTTTTCTATAATTTAAATATTGATTTGATTTATATTGGGATCCACTTTTATCCAGCACCAAACATCTTAACCTTTCACCCCTTGACACTTCACATCTTAACCTTTCACCCCTTGACACTTCACCTTTTAAGTGCAATTCCTAGACATTTGCCAAATTTTTAACCCCATACCAAACACAAGCTAATATTGTTTCTTGCATTTAATGAAATTGATTTGACAGTCATTTAAGGTATCCATCCCAACACCATATGCATAGTCCATATTGAAAAGGTTGGCGAATAGTTAGTTTTGTCTAGATAGTTGGCTGTACCCAAGACATGGTTTCTTGGACGGGAACCTAAACTTTAATAAAGAAAGTACCTTTTTTGTTTCTTGCGTTTAATGCAGGTCCATTTCTTATTTCTCTACTTTGTTAGACAAGGATGATAGATCTGTGCGCATCTCTGCTGGTGAAGCACTAGCTTTAATTTTTGAGACCGGAATAGAAAAGTTGGCTGCTGAAAATAAAACAACCCCTGATGGCTCAGTTTTAGAAGGAAATAAGTATCGTGAAGGATATACACATATACTAGGTCTGAAATCAAAAATCTTAAATCAAGTGAGAAGCCTTTCTGCCGAGGCTGGTGGAAAAGGTTCCACTAAGAAGGATCTTAACAGCCAGAGGAACTTGTTCAAGGATGTTTTGGAGTTTCTGGAGGTACTAATTTATTCCTGTCCTCATGAGTCATGCTGTTTGTGTGCGCTTTTGTACTGATGTTAAGTTTTTATGTTGGCAGGATGGCTATATTCCTGATATCTCAATGAAGATTGGTGGAGATTCACTACAAATGTCAACATGGTCTGAGCTTATACAGGTTTCTTACTATGTGATAATTTGTTTTATTTTCTAGTCATGGTCTTGGTTTTTGCTTATGATTTTCAAGCTCTCTTGTCTGTGCTTTCTTTTAACAGTTGAACTTCTTGAAGCATTTTCTTGGTGGTGGATTTGTTAAGCACATGCAGGTTAGTATTCTTGACCTGTCCTCACCTCTGATGAGATGTTTTACTTTCATATTTTCCTTCTCAGTGTTGCTTTTATGTACTGTTAACAAGTAATTGTGTTTAAATAGGATAATGAATTGCTTCATGATGTCTTTGGGTTCACGCCAAAGAGAAAGCATATCCTGGGTGTTGAACTTCAAATGACAAGTGTTGAAAAGGTCAGTTCACTCCTTTTCAACTTTGCTGTCTATGAAGGTCTTCAATCTGACAATGTTTGTCTGTCTATATCTACACCATCTAAACTAATTGTCTTCTTGAGTGTCGACACAGTACATGTTTTTCTTATATATGGGATATTTGCCAAGGTAAACTTGTTTAGATGGAAGTTTTAATGTGATTAGTAATGTGCAAAAACTCGGACATTCTGTAAACCAAACTTCCTTTTTATAATAATGTTTGGTTGTTAATCCATTTGTTTTTTTTTTGTTCATATTTTAAGTCTAAACTCTCTCTTGTCACTGCAAATATAGCAATCTCCACCTCCAGAGCCTTGAAACAATCCCCCCTTACAAATCTCATGAACTGAGGCACTGATCAGCAGGTCTAAAATGCAAACCATTCCTAGGAAATCATGGTGTGAAAAATGGTGGCCAGGAAATAGACAGACATTTACTTTTGCTGATTCTTTGTGCCTGTTTGTTCTTTCAAGATATTGACACATTGCATTCCTTGTTGCAGAGGATGTTGCAGTCTCCAAACTCAGTCCTCAATAAAGCCAGGACCCAGTTTCTGAACAAGCAGCGGATGCTATCCAAGGTTGGTTCTTCAACATTCAGTATAGTTATGGCACTGGATTTTCTGGTCACAACTTGCTCCTTTGGATGCGAGAAGCATTTCAAAACTGAAGCTCCAATGCGCTTTATTGTAATTGTTTGTTTTCTTGGCATTTTAGCTGTGGTGATTACACTTCTTTTTCTCTGGTTCAAGAAATATTAAACTCCCCCCCCCCCCCACCCTGACTTTATTAGTTGCTTTTTTGTTGCCAAACTCACACTTTCCTGGATTATGCAGGATAGAAACGTTGGGCATTTCGCTGTTGGTATGGGCGACGAAGATAGCAGGTGAGAAACCCAGTCTAGCAGTTGGAACTTTGTGTAATAAGCTTCCACTGGAATCATTTATCAGACTGCAGGGTTAATGTTATTGACATTCTTACGAACGAAAGGTATGGATTTTGGGGGAGAGGCTATGTGGTTGATTGATATACACAGAATATTGTCACCCCAAGTTAATAGATCAGATCACTCATTGTTTTGTACCATACTCATTTAACTGTACTGCGTGGTCATTGTTTGCAATTACTGAAATGTGATTCCGTTGATTACCATCACACAGTGCAATGGTTTTGGTTAGATCGAACCATTTCCAACTCGTATTTCTTGACCGAGTAACAAAAAAAAGATATTTTATGCTTTTGTTCTCTATCCGGCAAAAGCAAAGTGGGCATTCTTATAAAGCTGAGTGTTGAGTAGCGAGTGCGATGTGTTGCTAAAAGATTGCTATCGACCTTGGTTGTCTGGGGATAGTTCCTGGTTTAGCCTGGTTGGATTATATTTTTTTTTGGTAAAAAACTAAGGTCAAGTACAGGGAGAACACAAATGCCTTCCTCATCATCTTTCAACTGACTATGAACCAATTTTGTTTTATCCATGATCGTTTTTTAAGCAAATGATTTCTTGTGCTTTTTTAAATGGAAACATATCTTTAAATAATGTAGTATTAATTGATTTTGTTATTGTAGGAAGATGAATATCATGAATACTTAAACTTGTATACAAGAAATTGATATACACTACTAGTATAAGCATATCCGATAAATACAAAATTAATAATTTTGGATCTTATTATGACATTTTTAAGATGAAATATTGCTTATTTGCAAGAAAATTCCAAACTTGAAAGTACAAAACTTCCATAGTATTTGTAAGAACCTCTTGTACGTACCTTTCCACTATTCAAACTATCTAAAAAAATAAAAATAATTTGTATCCATCATATTTGAGTTAAATTATCATGGAGATGTTATTAACTTGCCACTATCACTTGTTTTATGGAGGTTAATTGTCATGCGTTTATTTATATAGAATAACAGTGACATAACAAAAATAAAATGCTCACAAAGAAAAATAAAATGAGAAGCTGACTTGCACCATGACAAGCTGCCAGTTAACAAAGATGAATCTTACCTGTCAGCAATCTGTATGACTTGGACTGCCATTTGGTGTGACGAGTCCGCCAACACGCATGTCGGCAATCCATCAAGGGGAATGTTTAACGAAGAGCAAAAACATCTGAACGAAGGAATTATATTTTTGTAGAAACAAAATTTAAAACCATCTCCATGAGTTTCATTACCGAAAACCTTCGGAATAGTTGAAGAGTTTAGCAAAAATATATATACATTCCAAGCACTCAAGTTTTTAAAGTCTGCTCCTCACATATCTTTCCCGAGTCTTTGGATCATGCCAGATTTCATGTTACTAAACGTGTAAATTCACCATGACAGCAAACTTGAAGCAATCTCTCTTCTTCTTTTTGAAACATGTCAATAAAGTTATTTTAATCTGAAATGTTCACGTAATTTCCTCTGAAGAAAGAAATGTCTGTTAAAAAAGAAACATAATCACATGATCTAATTGTGTATAATTGGATCCTCTGTAATTGGAAATGATCTTGTGATAAAAAGATTGCAGGATGTGATTGTTGTTAGTATCTGTTTACCTTAAATAGCACATATTGTCTGTATAAAATCTTGCCTTGTATACCAGTAAATTAATCAATACAATACATACAAGCTTCTAAATTCATTAATTCATTAATGTCCTCTGAAGACATTATCAGAACTGTTACGGGTGAAAGTTAAAAAAATAAAAAGAAATGGATTTTAATGGGCTGTGTCAGTGTTTTAATAAAAAAATATCTTGAATGACGTATTCTATTCTACTGTATTATGGGAGCCGAACCAGTACCGTACAATAGCAGAAGCTGTCACCTGCTTCTACAAACATGTGATGAGGAAAGTCGTCGGTACAAGGTGAGAAACGCAAGAAGCAGATCGATCGGGCTTAATTATTATAATATAGAAACACGTTGATTTGTTTTACTCCGCCGTGATATATTGAAACGGGAGTTTATTTATTATAGTAGATATGCATATTCTTTTCTCATTTCAAAGATATTGATAAATTAACATTAAAAAAAAGTTTCCAGCAGCTCCTTCCACGCTCATAGAAACCTGGAGAGCTTCTGGTTGAGTCCAATATCTATTCCATTGTAAGCCAGAGGCGCATACATCCATAGATCATCCGAGCTCAAAAGCTGCAGATAATTAATAAGATTGAATTCAACAAATGTATTCAGATAGAAATTGATGATTTATTTGGCAGAAGTAACGGGCTGGTATGAGCGTTTACCTTGATTTGAAGCTGCAAAAACTTTACGTAATGGACTGCGTCTTCTAGCATCGTGCTGATATCAACCTTGGTTCCGTTAGGGACAAGATTCTGCAAGATTTTCAGTCTCTCGTTTATCCTCCCCCTTCTTTTCTGCAGGATTGTTAAAAAGTTCATGAATAAAATGCTCAAAAGATTGCTCCTCGTGTAATAAGTGAGTGTGTGCATTTTTTTCATAAGAAAGGAATATATAATTAGTATCTTACCCTTGCATAAAGGCTCTGGGGGTCTGTGGCAGCTCCCCCGGTAGCTCTTGTTTTTCCATTGGAATTGAGAGCTTCAGAAACCTTGGAATCAGAATCCTGAGAGGCATTGTCATCTTCTGAACTACAGCTTCTGGAGCTTTGTCCGTCTGGTCCAGCATTACTCTCTTCTTCGTCATGGCTAATATTTGGCAAATTCTTCTGATGTTTTTTGGACAGTGCATCCTTCTTACTTTTTTGCACCTGCATTATAAATCATTATAATTTAGAAACTAGACAAACTCCACCAGAAAAAGAATTACTTTAGCCTCGAATCCATGCACTCACATTTCTTGTAACCCGGGGTTTTTTCTTCATGTCGTCCAACGTGTTGGCTGTTGGTTCTGGAACATGAAGCTTCCTTTTGAGCTGCAAAACATCATTAGCTGCTGGCTTCAGATCATCATCTAGATTTCCTATTTCTTCACCGCTCTTATCTCCATTCATACAGGCAGTTTCAGCCATTGCAATCTCAGGAAAAAGTGGCACGAACAAGCCAGTATTTTCCTCATCCGTGATTGAAATATCCATGGACATAGAGTTATTGTTAGTAGCTTGAATGGGATTAGAATCATTGAGGAAGTATACTTCATGGCTGGAATATGGAAGAAATACCCTACTGCTAGAATTACAGTTATTACTACTTTCTTGAGAATCAAAATGGAAATCGGGGTTGAGAGTATGCCAAGAATAAAACAAACTCTCATCCTCAACCATGCTCACGTCGGATTCAGGAGCCGGGTAGAAAGCTGATGGGATTGTAAAGTGCAATCCTTCATCAATATCATGGGGAATATAGCACTGATCAAGTAATTCTGGGATGGAATCAGGCTCTTCCATGGAGAACATTCTGCTGAAGTCCCATTCTCCATCAGGAAAGGCTCCCATAGCCTGCGTGTTCATTTCACACCTAGAAGCCATGGAGAGATCAAGAAAGAGGCTCTTATGTTTCTATGGTGATGTCTACTAGTTAATTGAAGCTTGATTTCGCTTCAGACAACAAAAACCTAGGGACAGATTTATACCCATGCACCGTAAAAGAATGTCACTAGCAAGGATTGACTTCATCTTGTATAAAAAATTCTAAATTTCTAATGATTACTCTGGTGTAGGTCTTAATTCTCTGTAACTGAACTCGGGAGTCCATTGTGGGGCCAATACCAGGCAAAACACAACTAAGATGGGACCAAGTTCATGCAGTGATAGATTAAAAAATCGGTACAGCTTCCATTGACTTTCAATCATCTTATTTCTGATGAACTGCAATTAAGATGACAAAGAGGGTCTAAGCACAGTCACTGAGAGATGAATGAACTGTCATTAATTACTCTCTAAATTACAAATTTAGTTAGGCAGAGAATGAGAATGAGAGCGTGCGTTTTGAGCACTTGAAAATGTCAGAACGTGGGGCTGTCTTCTACTCATCTTGAATATAATAAAGAATTTTGATGGAGAGAATAAACAAAACGCGGCCGAAGGAGGGCCTGATCGTGGAGATGTCTGTGGTGACATTGCTAAAAAACACGCGCAAAACCCGACGAACTCGTTCTTTGTCTCCTCAATTGCTGCTTGAACCTGATCAATGATCCTCAGCTCAGTTTTTTTTTCATCTTTTTTCAGATTAGAGGCAATTTATCAATTTACAGCTCCACTCAATAGACAATTTCGTTACAATCTTGTTAGTTAATGACAAAAATTTACCAAAAAGTACATTAATGGTAATATATAGTGCCACATTTACAAATCTTAGCAGCTTTTATCATTATAAATCGAAAAAGCCACCGAACAATGGGTGAGGAGTGGCTTCAACCTTGTAATCCGTGGTTTTCGTGCCGCCTCAACTTAACAACGTTTTCTTGTTGTTCTTACGACAGATTCTTTATATTAACCTGATTATCATATCCATCATGGGTACAATTAATTGATCCAAAATGCTGCATTTAATATGCTAGTGCTCTTCTCGTGCATTTTACAATGCATGGATGAGAATCATGATGAAATAAAATAGATTATCAGAATCGTCTCAAAAAGAAGACAAAAGAAAATGTGAATGCTTCTTTATGTGCTTCCGTTAAACCAAGGTTCCATATATATAATCTCAACGTGTTAGTCTACTTTTATAATTTATGGTTTGAATTTCGCACAATCATTTTTTTAATATAAAAACTAATCATTTAAATTAATGTAAGCATAATCACAAAAATCTTAAAATTTAGTCCAGGTACAAGTTTACCTAATAATATTCCGGTTATCTATATAAAAAAAGAAGTTTCACGTATATTTAAAAGCTATTGGCTGTACTTTTCAAAATGAGCATCCCCATTGCACGAACTTTGCAAAAACTAAAACCCTAAAAATCCCCCCCCCCCAAAAAAAAAAAAAAGGAATTTCAAAGAGACAACGATGGAAACAATAGAATCTACAAATAACAGACATCTGATTTTGTTTCGCTCGTTCATTAAAGTTCTGTTTAATACTGTATAGCCGGCTTGCACGATTAGATTAGGTGTTTTTCTAGGGCTTCATTTCAGCTCGTGCCTTGTCAAATATTAAGTTGCCAACCATTAATTAACAATTTGCTGGCTAGAAGCACAGCTATTTCTGTGTTCTTTGAACTGCTAACTGATGGGCTACCAATAATAGATGAATAGCCATGTCATTTGGGCCGGACCAGATCAGTGGAGTATAGATGACGACTCTTCCATTTGGACCTAGGCCCAAATAACACCAAACAAACAAAAACAATAGAAAAAAAGGAGGAGAATGAAAAATAGCCTGGAAAATAATTTCAAAGAGAGAAAAAAAAAAGGACACGGAAGACATCAAATGCATTGAATTATAAAAAAAAAATTGCTGAGATAAATTCAACTAAATTAAAAAAAGTGTACTATTAAAACTAGAGATGAACCACATGGACCCATAAAAGATAGTTAAGCGTGACTTTCAGCTAGCACGTGTATTACATGCATCAACTTTTTTTTTTCTATTTCAGTCCCTAATTTCTTTTTAAACTCTATAATTTAGTTCTTCAATCTGTTTGACCGATAGAAGGCAATGCAAAGAGAAAAGAAAAGGAAAAAGATATTGTGAGATGAAATCATTTAACACTTTAATCCCTCTTCTCTGTAGCCTAGGAGATTAATGCTCTCCAACCTCAACACTTACTCCAAGTGATTACCTCGTCAAGTAAATTTGCAATTAGCCTATATATATATATATATATATATATATATATATATATATATATATATATATATATATATATATATAAAGAGCAATATACGTCTCTTCTCCCTTATGTTTCTCTGATTCGGCATCTGTGCCTCCATTTCTTCCTAATGCTTCTTCTAAAAATAAATAAATATTGAGATTGTTTTTAAAAGTAATTTTATTTACAAACCACTTTTTAAATGAATTGTCTAAAAAGTACCGGGAATTTTGTTGCTCTCTTTATCTCACCCACTTTATTTTTCTCAATCAGCCAAAAAGGTAAACATAAACGGTGCAAGAGACGGTGGAAAGCTTGCAGAGATCAAAAAAGCAAAGAGCTGCCCAACTCCACCGCCATTGCCAGCCCAATTGACCACACCAACCAGGAGAACACGTTCACTCAACCCCAGTTGGTTTATTAGTTGTTGTTTTTGTATAATATAGTCTCTAGGAGCGATCGATGACGCTAGAAGGCTTTTCTCCGATCTTAGCCCAAGTCAAGATGAAAAAAGAAGTTGCATCACTGAACCGACAACACACATGATACCATAGCTGTTTGTTTCAATTTGTTTCGATCAAAATATTTCATACTAATAAAAAAAACAAAATAAAATAATATTATTTTTATCCTAATTTTTATTCCGGCCCATACTGGAAATTCCAACCAAATTGCAACTAGAATTCGGTCTCCCATTTCTCTCTCTCTCAATCTATAACACTATATCTATCTCTAATATATAATTATATATACATATATTCCCGCCCCCTGTCCCTATTATAATTATAATTTTATAAAAATTAAAAATTATATTTAATTTTTTCGTTTTTTAATTTTTTTTATATATAATTAATTAATTATATATGAACAATATAACCCAAAATAGCATATCAAAATGCTCCAAAATTGAAATATTCTGTACCAATAGAAAAAACAAAGCACTAACCAAAACAAAATTGAAAGCTATGATATAAACATGCAGGACTTTATTGAACATTCAGGAGATAAAATTAAAAACATTAAAAAATTTATTTAATATGTTTGTGAAGCGAAGTGGTATAGTAATGACTAACGATTTGATTCGTGCCTCGTTAATGATAATTTTAAAGACTAAATTGATAAAAAAAAAAAATCATGAATGTGATCTTTCTAGCTTTTGCCGCATGAGCTTGTCTTTAACGTATTTATTTTGAATTTCTAAATGTTTGTCTTATTATTATTATTTAAAATAAAATAAAGATAGTAGATGACGCATCATCTACTCTTGTAAAACCTAGCAACCAAAGGTTAGTAGAAAATATAGGGGTTTTCTCTAAAAAATCTATTTTCAGTATATTTTTTACCCAAATCATCTAAAAAAATAATTTAAAAACCTTAATAAATCTACTATCTTTATTAACTCTGACCCAAAAACATGTTTGCGGTCAAATTTGCTTTCTTAGGGAGGGAAAACACTAAGGTGAAACTCTCTTCATTAAATGAAATACATTGACACCGATTTCAATCCTTTTTTTATGGTTGAGATCATCATCAACTTACCATTTCAATCTCTTCATTAGAATTCCTTGATCCTCTTTTTTTCTCTAACAAAAAAAACTAAAATAAATAAATTTTGATATAAAATTGATTTTTTTTAAAATTAAAGGGATTGACCACCTATAAACTAAAAAAATATAAGAGATAAAAAACTATTTTTTTTTATAAAATTCAACGACACCACTTATTTTACTTGCTTTTTTCTATTGGATCCTCTTACTTTCAATTTATTTATTTTTAAAAAAATATACATAATTGAATGATAATTTGGACTAAAAAATTGTGCAAAAAAAATCAAATTAAAAATACGATTTAAAAAGTAACTGCACCAATCCATTGTATTTTTTAAGAGTATGGATGATGATTTCAGCTACAACGTTTTTCCTACAAAGCTTAGAAGGTGTTTGGCATTGTGGTGCGATCTGCGATTCGCAGATCGCACCACAATTTTGGTGTATTTTGGTGTTTGGTTAAGAGGCAAACTGATTTTTTTCATGTGGGACCCACACCCAATTTTCGTCAAAACGCCGATTCATGCAAAGCATCAATTTGATGCTTTTTTCTCTGCGATCCGTGGTTATTGAAACGATGATTTACATTTGAATAACCGTTGAAAATAAAAACCCACAATTATCCTCCTCTCGTCTGCGCACGAAATGGCGATGAAATGGCAACATTTTTACAATGTGATTATGTTCGATAATTTAACAAAAATTGGTATTTTGCATGTCGTGATCCTGTGCATGGCTCTCTCTCTCTCTCTCTCTCCCTCTCTCTCTCTCTCTGCCCAAAACAGAGCAGCCATGGAAGCCGAGAGCTTCCAACGCTGACTCCGGCCACCACAGGCCACCATTTACGATGAAACCACCACAGGAAGAATCACCTCGTCCTCCTCTACCCGTCGGTATCCTCCGTTGAAGCTCTCGTCGTGGTCGGTGAACAGTACCGCCACCTTCCAACGCTGCCTCCGGCCACCACAGGCCACCATTTCAGACGCCACCACCATATGAAGAACCACCTCGGCCTCCTCTACCCGTAGGTATCCTCCGTTGAAGCTCTCGTCGTGGTCGGTCGGAAGCCACTGTGCACGTGAAATAATTCACGTGCACAGGTGCGCTGCACTGTGAAGAAGACGCACAGTGCAGCGCACCGTTTTGACTTCTTCAACATTAAACATGGGCTTGGGCTGGGCTGCACTCGGCCCAGCCCAAGTCCATCAAAGTTGGGTTTTAGGCCCAATTTGGTTGGTCTGCCCTCGGCCCAGCCCATTTTTTTAAAATATATATTTTTAAAAAACATATGTAGATACAGATCAGTCCTAATGGAAGAGAAATATTTGTTCGTGTTGAAATTACAAGTAGTTTGATGGGAGAATAAAAAATAATATTTGTTTTTTCATGAATTATTAATTACATTATATTAAAATAATATTTGTTTTTTCATGAATTATTAATTACATTATATTATTAAATTTATTAAATTTACAATATTTAAAAAGATTATATATATATACCCTTTAAAGTAATTTCACAAGTTAAAAGCAATATGAAAAGCTTGGTAACCAAACACCAAAAACTGCTTTTTTTTCAACCTCCAACTCAACCACAGTTTTAACCAAACACTTTACTGATTATTTTGAACCACCGTAAAAGCGCTTTTTTTGAAACTTTTTTTTTTCAATCTTAATCGCAAAAGCAAAAGCAATGCCAAACATACTCTTAATTTATGTTAATTAATAATAATAATAATAATAATAATAATAATTTGAGTACTGTTCATTCAGACCAGAAAAACACGGGTTGTTTTTGTCGTTTACTAGCAAATGTGAAGCCACCGTTCTATTTTCAAGATCTATTTTTATTTAGTTTAATGGAAATTAAGTTAAGAATGATTAGAAATTTAAATGGTTTATATTTCAATGAAAAAGTTCACAGTTTTTTTTTTTTTTTGAATTTATTGTTGACTACTTATCAAATACTGAATGGGATAATGATATCTTAATTTCAGTTGAATATTCCATTGACTTTTAATAAATACACTCCCAAGAAAAGAAATAAAAGAGTAGAAAACTAATTCTAATTTTATTTTAAGGATAAAAATTGTTTAATTTCCATGGCCAAGCATATGTGCAAAAGTAATAAAATTTTATATTTTTTTTATCGGCAGTAGTGAAATGAATTTTTTTTTTAAATCAAGTAAAATATTTTTAATATTTATGAAAAACCAATTTGAATTGCTAAAATTAAGGAAAAGATTGCTGGCTTTAATTACTTCTCTTCAATCCTCTTCACTTTAACATTTCATTTTTTTATGAAATAAATGTTAGGGTTGTATTCACCTTTTTAATATTTTTTTTCATATTCTGAGAATGCATGTCATTCAAAATAGATTTTAAATCCTTAGAAAACAGGAATTAATTTTGGAGGATTAAAAAAATAAATTAGAAATACAAAAAAGAAAAGGAAAGAAAAACTGGACCAAGTTGCGCGATGCCCAGGCGGTGAAACGTGTGATCTCCGTGATCTCGGTCCATTATAGGGATGCCTGGACCGATATGCCTTTTAAAGAATACAGACGACGAGTCATCCTACCACTGTTTTGGCTTCTCTTTAGCCACCAGTTTTGGCCCCCGATAGCTGGCTTCTCACACCATCTTTTTTGGTTGTTTGATTATTTTAGGCTCCAGGTTTTAAGGGGTTTAGAACACAAGCATTTCTCCATGAAACCGTTTGAGACCGTCGAGTCCGGACAACAAACGAGACTGAAACGGTGCGTGCCATTGAATCAAGAAGATTTGCATACAAGCGTGAATCCTCCTTTCAAAACATCTTCATCAATTTTAGAGAGAGTTTTTTGTTTGCATTGTTTGGATAGAGAGAGAAAGTGGAGGTAGCTTGAGAGAAAATCAGTGGTGTGCATTTATTTTCTAGCTTTCTTCGAGGGAGTAATTGTTTGGTGGAGAGAGGGTGTGGTTTTCAAGGCGGGATAATTGTCATTGGCCGGTGGACGTGCTGACTTTTAGCCGTTTGTTTTAGCTTTTTTAACCATAATTTTCAAAAAAATTACAATTATTTAGTATTTTTAGATTATTTTGATATGTTGATATAAAAATGATTTTTAAAAAATAAAAAAATATTATTTTGATGTATTTCGGCACGAAACATTTTTTAAAAAGCTATGAAAAGCTACAACAACAACTCTCCCAAACACCCTATTGGTGTGTTGGATGGTTGTGATTGATCCGGTAACGTTTGGGTTAACCAGGTGTCCCACGAGTTGGGTTGATAACCGCGAACAAATGAAACGGTAACTGGAATTAGAGATGGAGACAGTTTAAACTAATTTATTAAACTTTTTGTTTCTTGGAAAATATATATTTTTTAAAATGAAAATAAATTATTTTTTGATATTTTTATATAAAATAAATTAAAAATATTATAAAGTATTTGACAATATGATGGGAAATGAGCTGTAAAATAACATAATATCATGGAAAATGAGCTAAAATAAATAAATCTGTCAAACCTATAAACAAATCCATCAGATATTGCTGTAATAAAACTTCAACGAGTTAAATTATAAACACTTCAATTACTATAGATATTTGCCGGGTAAAAAAAGAACACGAAAATAAGAAATAATTCGACGTGATCTCACCAAAAAATCTATTTCGTGAAGCATATTCAATTACGACGTCAAACACATGTTAAACATGCTACCCACTACCAAGTTGAAGAATTCATCTCTACAAATGAGAAAAAGAAATTTCAACACTCCATGTCTCGTAAACATGCTGTCTCTCTAAAATTAAAGAGCTCAATATGCTCAAAACAAAATCCTCTCATCGTGAAAATGGTAAATTCTCTCCGCAGCTTCACTGCTCGATGTTTCGTCAAGTGACGTGATTTTTCGATTCCATGACTTGCAATATATATCCCACGGGCAAAAATATAATCAAAATTCGGAGCTTACTTTTAGCTGAGTTGATGGGCTGCGAACTCGCATGACGCAGCATCTCTATAAGCAAGCTGAGTGGAAGCATCACATATTCCAGGAATTAATAAAATTCCCATTCAATTATACAAGTCGTTGAGCGATGCCCCACCCACTTGCATATTCATGACGCCCTTGATCTCTCACCTCAAATTAAAAGAGAGTTAATAAATCTCCCCCACCACACCTCGATCACATGGGCAGATTGACCGGGAAAACTCTCCGTGCAATATGCCTCCTAATCACTATTAATTGACTGTTAGTGTAGGTGGTTGTTTGATTCCACTACAGATCAAAGGATGCATGAACGTAGGCGCGGCAGGAAAAGGTAGAGTCTCCGGGTAGCTGCCGGCAGCTATGAAGAGGCATCTGGATACAAGACCGCGTTTGTTTGGAAAAGTAAAGGGCTGTTTGGATTTGACTTGGAAAAGTCTTCACTTCACACGCTCCCTCAAACAGGGCCCATAACCAGAGTTGCATCATAATAAGCTCACAAGCTTGTGTCCTTGGTACTATTCTCTTGCGTTGACCGCCTTTGGTCAGGTCAGTCACTCTTGGCCACCAAGAAACTCAAAATTGGCCACCAAGAAAAGGTGCCCTTTCCCAATACTAAACGTGCTCCACTCCGTGTATGTTTTCGATTCCCAACCCTTCAAATATTTTATCGGGAGTTATATCACATCCTCTTTCTTTCACTTGTCACGCAACTTCCTTCACCTGTCCCCCCCTCCTATATAACCCTCACTCTCACTCATTGAGTTCACACATTTCACCCTCTCTTCTCTCACAAAACAACTGCTACTCTCTCCTTCTCTCAGGCTAGCAATTCACTCCTCTTCTTCTTTCTCAAGATTTTGATCAAACCAATCCAATGGCACTAGAAGCTTTCAACTCTCCAGCTACTGCAAGCCCATCGTTTCAATTTGAGGATTCAAGCCTCCACTACATGGGCGAGCCATGGGCGAAGCGCAAGCGCTCTAAGCGTTGTTCACGTCTTGACCAGCAACCAACCGAAGAAGAATATCTCGCTCTCTGTCTTGTCATGCTGGCTCGCGGCTCTACAAACCTCCCAATCCCTGCCTCAGACCAGCACCCAAAACCCCTCACCCCGCCAGCAGTATCCACATCATCAGAGCAAAAAATAAGTTACAAGTGTTCGGTGTGCAACAAGGGTTTTCCTTCGTACCAAGCCCTAGGTGGGCACAAGGCAAGTCACAGAAAACTCGCTGGAGGCGGCGAAGATCATACTACCCCCAGTACAACTACATCCGCCCCAGCAACAACCGTGTCGAACGGAAGTGGCAGGGTTCATGAGTGCTCCATCTGCCACAAAACATTTCCCACCGGACAAGCCTTGGGTGGTCACAAGAGGTGTCACTATGAAGGCATCATAGGAGGCGCCGAAAAGAGTGGTGTGACTTCAACTAATTCTGAAGGTGCCGGATCTACTAACACTCGCACCCATAGCCACAATCACAATCACCATGACTTTGACCTTAATGTTCCAGCCTTGCCAGAGTTCTCTTCAGATTTCTTTGTATCTGGTGATGATGAAGTTATGAGCCCTCTACCGGCAGCAAAAAAGCTTCGTATTTTGATGGCACCCAGGATTGAAGTTTCTCAAGCTCAGTAGATAAATCGTACTTCTGTTAGGTAGTATTGTTAGGAATTTCCATTTAGGGATTTAATTATTCCAGTTGTTTTGATTGGCTATTTTTTTTGTGTACAGCAGTTGAATATTTCAGTTGCTTCCATAGGAATGAATTCAATTCATTAGTATTTTCTTAGCTTGGATCAGTTAAATTAAATTTATTTTTCAAGTTACCATGTACTGGGCTATCACTTTTATCTATTCGATCTCCAAACGCACGAATCCTTTTAGATTTTACTTTTACTGGGCATTGTGCTTGCATCAAATTTGGTTTGTTCGTTTGGCCTAACCCTGCTTGAGCGGCGGGGAAAGTGGTGGTCAGCTTGTTGGAAATTCAGTTTGAGGCCACTTAGCGCAGCATGATCAGTCACGAAGCAGCGGAAAAGTTAGACAAAAAGCAGAGATTGACGGTTGGAACACTTTGGCATTCTAGTTACAAATGCAATCCATCCATGACCTTTACACGCATGTTGTAATTATTATATATATATTTGCTATAATCAATTGGCGATGGTATATGCTTGATCAGTGGTATGGGTGACGAGAGCAAACATGTCTTTTATGTGAGCGGAAAAGAACATTGTTCTTATCTCTGTGCATATGGCATGCTTTCATAATGCAAGTGATTAGGATGCCAGGTGGCATCTGCTTCACCACTTGTCCTTCGCCGGAGAGTTGCTTCTCCATTCGATCCCTCATGTAGCTCTGTCAAAGGATGCATGGTTAATGCTGGTCGCCTTATTTTGTCCAAGTTTTCATACACGTTTACTGTCCCTTGATGATCGTGTTCTCATCACCTTAAAATTTATCGGGAGGGAAGGGCGGGGCATCTGGGCATGCACGTAACCTATTTAACAGTGTAAAGGGAATTCGTCAAGGAACATGGAAATCAAATCAAGCAGAACTCCACAAGTGATATGGTAATAACACCACGCCAGTATTGGTGCTTCCTGCGCTCATCTGGCGTATCTAATCAAATCTTTACAGACATGACTTGTGATGAGAAGGAGTCTTGTAATATACAGAAAATGCAAACTACATGAATAAGTGGTTGCAATTTGGCATGGTGCTAAATTAAAAACAAGTGGGGATTTATTAATTGTTTCGAGGTCACCGATTACTTTAGGTAAAGTAAAAGGTTCTGCAGTATATAAACATAACCCGGAGAATATGAAATGATCACCGAATGTCGAATAACAAAACTGTACCCGAGTATGTGAAAACGTTTCCGATCTACAATTGAAAGTTGCTTGTGGATCTGACCAAGCTGCTTCGGACATGTTTTCCTCATTGCCAATACCGGAGTAGTTATAAAATTAAAGAGTGGCATTTGCGTGTGGGGCAGACGTACGGTTGATCAAGAGACGGGGAAGGAAGGCTGGTAGCTAGTAATATGAAGAATCTTGGTCATTTGGCACGAGATTCATTCAACTTCTTAACGGAAGATAAGAAATATGAAGAAGTCAACTATGTGAGACTGTTCCACGCCACTAATCAAGAGAGGATGCTTCCAAGTGGGGGGGGGTTATGTATTTCCACCTATATGTTAATTAATTATGTTGGTATTCTAAATCGCTGTGTCTATCAACTGACCTAACATACCCCACCTATTTTGATAGCAGCTCCCTTCATTGATCAGCAGCTACCATGCAATTCAGAGCGTGAGCTATACAATCCTGGTCCACTCCACCTATCTTAAAATTTCTGTGGATCAACGAAGGCAAACCGATACAAGGGGATTGACAGGGATTTCAGGGAAGAAGATAAATTCATAAATGATAATTATGAATTCAAAAAGTTCTCGTAGCCGAGTTAGTTAGAGCACCCGTTTAGTAATCAGGAGCTCTTGAGTCCGACTCTCAACGAGAGCATATATGATCTTCTAATTGTGTTTTTTTTTTAAAAATTATTATTTTAATGTATTTTTAAATAAAAATTATTTTAAAAAACAATTTCAAACAATAAGCTTGGTGTTCTTGTCATGCTTAACATCATAGGGCATCATTATATTTTAGAAAGAAAAAAAGGAAGAGCAAAAGATGGAAGACTGGTTCTCACATCTTCAATTTCGTCGCCAAAGTTTTCATGAGAAATGATGTAAGGATCGAATGCTGATAAGCTTATTGTAAGCAGAGATGTCAGCAAAAAATTATGCACAGGAGTAGACAGGTAGGCAGGTGGCTTCAGGAAATTATTTGAATAGAATGTCACGACAGATCAAAGTTTCAGCTGCCACGTAAATATCAACTCCAAAGCACCTTGTTCTGACAAGTTCTTTGCATCAATTGACTGTCCTTGCTGGCATTGTATGACAAGCTCTCTGCGTTCCTGTCAGGCAGGCAACGAGTAATAACACTGTTACGTACACCCATAAACGAGGAAGATCCGGTCAGCAGTTGACTTTCTTTGTTTGAATTTTTTTTCTCTGTTGGCAACTCATGCCTCCATAAATTGGTCTTTTCTAAACAGCCAGTCATAACTTGTTTTTCTCCCTTAGTTTATCAATAGATGTTCAAAAAGAAATACAAAATTACCAAAAAAGAAATCATTTTCAGTGCAATTTGAGAAGTTTTCTAAGAATCACAACCATTGAACTTCTTTTTTCATCTTTCCATACTTTATTTTGATGTAAAACTTTTTTAACAAGAAAAAAAAAAAGCAAAGAAAAATTACGAAAGCTTAAAACAATCAAATGATAATAGAGAGGAAAAATATCAAATTTTAATATAATAAGAAAACATTATCATAAGAAAAGATAGGGTCATACATTTAAAAAAAAAAATTGTAGCAATCCTAACTCCACCCTCACTAGTATTTTCTCTCTCTACCATTACGGCAATACTTCATATTTCGTGCCTGTTAGAGAATCATTGAAAAAACATCTTTTTTTTAAAAAAAGAATATTTTTTGTTTTAAACTAAAAGATCATTAGTGTTTTAAAATTATTTTAATATGTTGAATATCAAAAATAATTTTTTTAAAATATTTATAAATAAATAAAAATTTGAAAAGTAGATGCAATCTCACTCTTAAACATCCCCTTCCTAAGAAAACACCAAACACGACTTTTTTCTTCCTTAACCCTCTCCACCACGACCACCCACTACTTTTAATTTAACATCTGTCTCAATATAAACCCGTCTTCTAAACACACTTATATCCCAACCAAAACTCCAGTGACAAGCAATAGAAACAAATACCAAAATATTAATCATATAGAAAAAATAAAATAAAAAAAGAACTTCCTCTCACTCATTGGATGGTAATGAACAACATCGAGTTGAAGGAATCATGCTGGTGTCGTTTCAGTGTATATTTTTCATTTTGTAATGATATTGACACGTGACCCCATCCACTTACAGCTTTACAAATGGGTTGATGTCGTTGCAGTTCAATATGTTACTTTAGAGTGTAGTCCTAACATTTTTAGTATTATTATATAATGCTAATTATTGTGCAGTATTTTAAAGTGGGAGGGTCCATGTTACTGCATGACACCCTTGGAAAACAATGTTGCTGGAGAGAAAAATCGCAAGGAAAAACACAATTTAACAATGCCAATTATTTGATACCTTACAAGGTATTTTCATCGAAATCTTAATCACCGCTATTTGTTTGTGCACTTCTTTTTTCCCCAAGATTTTGAATAATTAAATGGTGATTTTTCACCAGTAGTCATAATAAATCAAAAAACAAAAACAAAAATCAGCTCCGCCCATAGACATCGAATCATTTATAACGACTATCTCGTGTCTCTAGCCATAGGATTGAACTCGTATAATTCCCTGCTTGGAGATGACAGTTATCCATAGAAATCACTTATCAGCAACTCCCAATTCAGGCAACCTTATTACAGCTTTGCTTTTCAAGGAATAGAATATCGAATCTTCTCTGCATGTCGTCACTGGGATCATCTGCACGCCGCCTGAATAAACATCCTGCGATCGAACCAGTTTAAATTCTGAAAAAGAAGTAAGAAAAGGCCTTTTCATCTGGGCTTGCTCGCAGAGAAACAGAGTCCATAAAACTGTGCACGCCTCTGTTAACCCAGGCCACAGATCAGCAAAATTGCCATTTCATCAAACATTTTTTCTCCCCGTAGTGACTGCCACCTCCATTCATTTTCCCCGTGGTGGAGCAGTAGGATCCAGAAAACTGAAGCTTGTAAAAATCAAATAATTTTTCTACTTGTTGAGGTATCCTTGATGGAATTTTGTAGACTGAAAGATCAGCCACTGAAGTTCGTATAGGTTGTGGCTGTAACCTGCACGTCGTGAAGTTGTGATGGATGGATTCGACACGATTCCGGGCACCAAGTTTGTGCCTTTGATTTAACGTATTTTTTCTCACGTCAACGGCCCATCGAGTGAAGCTAAGGAACATGGATGACAGGTCAGGTATTTAATCCTAAGAACATGGTGCTGGTGTGATAGAAGTCGGTGCTCTCTGCAGGGGAAAAATAATTTCAGGGAATAGAAGTTGCTATTCGCCGCTGTATCTTTCCCTAGTGGGCCTAATAAAACAATATAACTTTTCATTTATTTATTTATTTATTTATTTATTTTATATAACAAAAACACCATGTATTTATCTTACCTCCTATCCCTGACAACCATTGTCAGTCCCGCATGAGCTGGCATTAGGAGAGTTTTTCTGTTTTTTTTATAATAATAGAATAGAAGCCCACAAATTTGAGGGCCTGGTAGGGTGGCCTACAAGAGGTTTCTGTGGCCGCTGGAAGTTTCATGGATCGATAGCCGACAGAAGTTTTACTGCTCTGGTGAATAATCTTATTATCGAAGGCTCAGATTTATTCCATAATAAAACCTTTTGTATATGATAATTATATTATAAAACAATGTTAATATTTCTTTATTATTCACCATGGTGAGAGGCGTTCTCCTTTCCTTCCATTCTTGTTTTTACTATTAACACTAAAGTTTTTTTGAGCTTGTAGTAAAATATTAAATCTTACTTTTTATTTTTTAAGCAGCTGGTGCACGCTGGAATATGTGTTTAAGAGAAAATATTTTTCTTATTGTTAGACTAATTATATATTTTGATATATATATATATATATATTAACACATTAATATATATATATATAAGCTAAGGTTTTTTTTTAATCTCAAATTAATTGAATCTAGTGTTCTGAAATATTTTTAATATAATAATATCAAGAATAAATTTTAAAAAATAAAAAAATATTTTAATTTCTTTTTAAATAAAAATTACTTTAAACTAAAAATATATAAAATCACACGTAGACAAAATAGATAAAAAAAAAAACACAGAAATAACAAATTACTAACAACATAATATTCACTATACATGTATAAGATAAAGTTTCACTCTCATTTCACGTCGGCAAAGTTAAACGTACTCTATTTTTTTAATGCAAATTGCATTTAATACAGAGATAAATAACAATAAAAATTAAAAGTCTAAACTAAAAATATAAATATATAAACATGAATAAAAAATAAGAAATATCACAAAATAATTGAAAATAACAAAGAGATCAAAATTAAACTAAAAAAAATAAAAGAAAAGGGATCGAAATATATTTTTTTTTTGTATATTTTGAAACAAGATAAAAAAAAAATTCTCATTGCATAGAGCGCAGGATAAATAACTTATTTTTAACTAAACCGTGCCATTTTTTTAAAAAAAAAACTCCAAAAATTAAGCACAAGAATTAACTCCGGTAGCCGAGGAGGGTTTGCTCTATCAGACCACCTCACACTTCCACTTACGGGGCGACTAGATTTAACTTCGTATCGTACTTTCCAAAAAGCAATTAAAAGAAAAACAAAAGTCATAGACCCACTGCAATCTTACTTACGGCTCAAAACACCTATAAAGTAAAATCGAACGGTTTACCTTGATTTGCAGAACAAGAGACGCGAAAACACGGAGGCGCTCGTACCCAGAGTTTGGAAGATATTCGCCTCGACAACCACGAAGCCCTCCTTGACCCCACCAAACACTAACAAATCCCACCGTTCAATCCAAAATAACCTTAACTTAACCACAGTTACTTTTCTAGCTAAGACTCCTAACCACACCCACCTTTTCCCGTCTCTTATACGCCCTCACCACCACCCCAAGCTTACTCCTTTCCCTCACTTAAAATTAATCGTCCTCTGCTTTCTCATACATACATATATATATATATATAAAAGAAAAATACCAGAATTATATTTTTATCATCATCAAGAAAAGCATCAGGATTTTATCATACGGTGGATATGAGCTGCAACGGTTGCCGGGTGCTACGAAAAGGGTGCAGCGAGACATGCGTATTGAGATCGTGTATGCATTGGATCACCAACCCTGATGCCCAAGGTTACGCTACCCTGTTTCTCGCCAAATTTTTTGGCCGTAGTGATCTCATGTCTCTCATCTCCGCCGTACCCGAATCCCAACGCCCTGGTATGTTAAATATAAACCAAGCTGTGGTGTGCGCACACACGAGGAATGGTACCAACTAATTTTTCTTCTTTGTTTGTCTTGAAGTATAGCTTTGTTTCAGTCGCTGTTATTTGAAGCGTGCGGAAGAACGGTGAATCCGGTTAACGGAGCGGTGGGGCTACTGTGGAGCGGTAACTGGCACGTGTGTCAGGAGGCCGTGGAGACCGTGCTTTCCGGTGGAGCCTTACGGCCGTTACATGGGATTTTCACCGGGTTCTTAGCTCCGAATTGCGATGAATCATCTGACGGATTCTCAGCCGCAGTACATAACATGGCGTGGAACCAATCAAAATCGTTTCCTAAAGAGAGTAATAGTGAAGTAGTGTCTGATCATCATGTCAATCTGTGTCTCGCTAGAGGAATAGGTGGAAGAGGTAAGAGAGGAAGAGAGGCGGTTTCGTTTTATACAGGAGGGGAATCGGAGACAATAAGCTTTGAAAGCAGCGGCGGTGATCAGAAAAGGCTTTTGAATCTGTTTGTTTGAATAAATAAAAAAGAAACAGAGTTTTGCTGTAACTTTCTTCTTCTTCTTTTTTGTCTCTATAAATATAATGCCAGAATTTTGATTCTGTGCGTTTTTGGCTATCTTTCTTTCTTTCCGGTGTGTTTTGATTTACTAGTTTTTTAGTTTCTGATTTAACGAATCTTAATGTTTGGCTTGCAGTTCATCATTAATGGTGGGTACTAATTAACTGGGAATGGGTACCTCCGATTAGGTCTAAATCTTTGATATTTATCACTAAGAAAAATTATTTGATTGAGATAAGAACCATGTCGCTCCTGGATGGAGACCTATGGTGAAACAGGCATCTTTCCTCATCAAGTTTCTGCCTTAAAAGTATTTTTAATTTAAAAATGTATTAAAATTATAGAAATATTTTTTTTTAAATTACTTTTTATATCAAAACAATCTAAATATATATAATATTTTTTTAACAGTCGGTGTTGAGTATAAATTACGTTAATTTTGATTCGGAAGTCTAAAATGTTGAAAAGCAAATTAGGTGCTCGAGTTTTTACAGATGTTGACTGTAGCCAATCAAATATTACACATCATGAGTCTTAAAATAAGAAATTGCACGAGGATGGAATGGATTGGCACTCAAACATCCTTAGCGTTGTCAATTGTGGTCCTCCACAGAATGGAGCTAAGATCTGCTACCAAATTCTTTTGCCTAGCTCGGGCTGCCTCCTCAATCCTTGAAGAGAGCTGCCATGCACTGTTCTTACCAAATATATGGAAGCATAAATGGGAACTATCATCTGTCTAGTTTGGCTATCTCTGCTAGCTGATAAGCTTCTACATTGACGATTCGATGCTGGTAAGGTTAATGGATGGCAGATTCTGTTAATCACCCATTATTAGTCTGCTCATGCCTCATTTAAGCGCTGCTTGGAATTGCGTTTCTAACCTCTTTTTTTATGATATATATATATATTTGAATTATTATATTTTTTGAAAAAAAAAACTATTGCCAAACTCTCAACAGTTTAGAATGTTATCACAATGATTAAAATTTAGGCAGCCTACCAAGTACATGCCAGAGAAGCGTGAGCTTCACATCAAGTGAGATGATTTTTTTGACCTGCGATCTCAAACCAGCCAAGCAGCTTGTAGACGGAGCGGAAGCAAAATAGAATTACGTACTTGGCATGGAACTGAAAATGGGAGTGAAAAGGATGGGTCCCGGCTTGGATTTTGCGGAGCAGAAAATGGTGCGGGGCACGTCAGCTTCCTCCCCTCCAATCCTCCTCCATTGGAAGTGCGTTCCACGGCATTTTATTACCAAAAATAAAAATCTTTCACAAAAAGACAACGTTATATCATATATGAAAAGAGCACACAGTTAGTTAATGAGAAAGAAAGTCCATTATAATACCGATCCTTCCGACTCGCCGCGTCTCGCAGCATGTGCTGTGTGTCCCACATCATCTTCACCATTTTAGGTTACTTCCTTGATTCCCCATTCTATCCTAGCCATAACGGGTGATGCAACAGTTAATAGGCTACTTGTTGAGTAATTAATTCAATGAAAATGAAAGGAATGACGTGAGGCCGAAAGAGACGAAGGAATCTTACTGTTGTAATTTTTGACATATAGCATTATTATAGATGTCTATAAACTCCGACGAGGAGTTACTATTAGTTTTACTAATATGGCCTCTTCAAGTAATTCAATTGCTACAAACAGATGATTCCTATGATAAAGCCAATGCCCTTCTGCATCCTTGAAGTTATTGAACCTTTCATATACAATTAGACTTCTTTGGAAGCTGACCAAACAAAAATACCTAACACAAAAAATATCGGGGAACAGGAGGGTGGGAAAGGCGACTTAGCCATGACGCATGAGGCTAGTCATTTCGTGGGTACTCAGCACCCACGAAATGATTTTAGATTGAAATCCTTTACTAATATGGTCGGGAATCAAAATCAGTCAACTTGGATTTCATAACAAAGAGGTGAATCACATCACTGCACAGCGTGACCGATAACATAACAAAGCCCCCCCTTTACATAAGGGAAAATAACTGCAAATATGCTTATAAAGTAGGCCCGGTAAAAGTCTAATACGGCAATGAAAATCCATTTTCAAGCCAATAGGCCCAACACAAAGTGAATTCTTTCCAATCGTGGAATGAAATTTCTATCAAATTTGAACTACAATAGTCTTTGTTTAGGTCACTACCTCCTGTCCTGATCAAGTAATGCGAAAACAAGTAGCCAATACACAACAGATGGATGGACGCAGAAACAAACTGTAACAGATCGTCGCGGGGACACCCAATGCAAGATCACACAGGTCACAAATACACAACTAAACAGAACGGTGGCGAATGAAACAATGACAAACAAGAAAATCAAGAACTTGACGAACGCAAAAAAAAGAAGCAGCAAGAAGACGAAACTTGGAATTTTTTTTTTGAAAACATCATTATGTATATTTACATGCGCTGTACTCTGCCCTACAGAGAGGGGTTACACCTCTATACAATCTAATTATGACTTTGAGAATGGCAACTTCATGCCATCTATGCATACAAAACAGCTACTTTTGCTTTATCCATTCAATACTTTTTTCCTCTCAGTTTCCTTGAATCACAGGAGAAAGGGGTTGATGATTTGGTGTTGTTAGCATTTAGGAAGAAATTAAATGGTATGAGCCTTTTACACCTGTGTTGTCGGGCTGGAAGGCACTCGGTTTAGTTGTAAAATCTGAGTTCTCAGGCTACTTTCTCTCACCTGGCAACATGGGCACTTTAAGTTAAAAAGCTGAAAGCACTTCAAGTTATCTATAGGATCGAAATTACCTGAGAACTTGAATGATTAGATGGCTTCTCTAATAAGCATACCAAAGGCACTAGAAAGAGAATTTTACTTTTACCTACTTAATTCTTTGTAAAAGTAAAATCAAAATTACCTGCAAGGCTGCAATGGTTGACAATAGATCCTTGCATTGATAAAGCCAGTTACGCTCCTTCTGAGTTAATTTTTCAAGTTCCACAACCAAGGAATTTACTTCCCCAACCTACCAATGGTGAAGCAAGGACAAATAAACTGTTATAGACATTGAAAATGACTGCATCAACCCACAAAACTGAAGGATAAGACCAAATTTGAAGCCATTATTCAATTTACAACACATTGTTCACAATTCAGTTTACACCCAGTTGTAGGAACCCAAAAAAAAGCCCTAGAAAGTAAGTTTTTATATTTCATCTTTGCGAGTCTTGGGCAAGAGCAGATAATTGGCAGGCCCAGATGTCCCTGAGCACAACAATGTGCAGTGCCCACTTCCATCCTTTAAATCCCATCCACCTATCTCATTATTAAACTCTAGGCCTCTGGGTTGAATATTTTGAGCATATACACACTGGACAATTGGCAACTTCAGAGAAAAAAGGGCTTAAACTCGAATAATCCAAAATTTTTGGGCAACTTAAGCTGAACATAAATAAAATTTAAAGCTCAAAAAGCATATCATGCCATGTGTTACAACTTCATTAAAACAAAAAATCATAAACCCGCAGTTAGAAGGTCCTTCCTGATTATGAAAATGAATAATTGACAAAACGATCTAAATATATCTTAATAAGGTTGGGCAGCAAAAAATGACAATTTTCACAAAACCTGAAGAGCAATACTCAATTACTCATTGAAAATGGCAAGGCACTGAATGTTTACTATGTGATGGTACCAACTATAATGCCACAAGATAGCATGTATAGAGTGTGGCTTATTATCACAAATTACAAAGTTAAGATCTGCAACCAGTCGATCAATAACTCTTTTCTGAACAAAATTCTGAAAAGCGAAAAGCATGAATGCAAGTATGAAGCAAATGTTGGAAAGGCATAGGATTAAAAAAAAACTGAGAAGGAGTGGGAAGAGGAAAATAGAGTGACCTTTGATATCAATAAGCAAATTGAGGATGCCATTGCCTGCATCACATCAACTGCTGAACAGATAGCATCCTTCAGATTTTGGACATCTGCCTGGAGAATTATGAATCAGATAAGCAATTATCAGAAACCCAATTGAAACAATGTGCCAAAAATTAATATCAAGAGAAGGAAAATGGCACATACCCTTGCCCCATCAACAATCGGCAAACGGAGTGTGCTAGCCTGCAAAGCTTCAACAGCCCCTGATAAAGAACAGGAGTAATCCTGGTCAATCAATGCCAGTTCTTCTAAACACGCCATCTGCAGCAATCACAAGTCATTTGTTAAAGCAGAATACCCAATAGAAATCACTTGAAATAAATAACTTCAAGCTCCAATCATGCATAAATCTCCATTTAAATAAAGCTTTGGTTTTGGCCTTTGTTCTTTAATAAAACAGAACCTTGAATAGCATTCATGGCAATGACATGGTTGAAAGTATGCCATATGGTTTGGAAGTCTATAACAACCTATTCAAGAACTCATCCCAATGAGTCGGTTTATATAAAAACTTGTGATAAACAGAGAGGATTTTAAAATCAGCTTAAAATGATAAATGCCACATCTTAGAATTCAAATTATTACAAATATTATAAAAGAAATTAAAAGGTACACCAGTAAAATTTGCATAAATACTGAAATCCAAACCACAAAGACAAAACATAGTGCTTGTATGATGGGATCAAGGCAGTTGTATCTTACTTGCTCCTTGAGGATGGAAATCAACTTCAAATTTTGCCTTAGCCATTGTAACTCTGCTCTTTTTGCTCTAACAGATTCACACAGTTTTGATGTTGTTATATGTGCATTATACAGGCTTTTCTGGTACATAGAAGAAAAATTAGACAGGTTGAGTTAAAGGAAATTGCAGAATGATTGAGCAACCCAAAATAAAAATGAGTGGCAATTGCAAACATAATTCATACATAGATCATCATATTGCCAAAAGTGGACAGCACAACATTGTTTAGATATCCTAAAATGGCTTGACTTTGGCCATAACCGTACTGAATGCTTGAAGTAATAGATGGACACATCTACAATGCATGTATCTTCTCCAGTACGACCAGCTACTACAATCTTACAGGCTTCAGTGAAAACTCTTAATCCCACATGAATAATAAACATAAATAACAAGTTACACAATTGACTCGGTCAAGACAATTTTAAAAGGGAACTATTCAGGGGGAAGGGATCAGTTTTAGCCAAAGCTTCTGGAAAGGATTATGTTCTCTAGCACCCATGAACAGTCAAAATTAGCAGAATAAGCTAACTGCAGAATCAGCTGTCCATCATATTAAATACAAGGGTAAAAAAAAAAAAGACCTTTTCTACATCTTGTCAACATGGTTTCATGAACCATAAAATTTCTTTGTTAATAATACAGTCCTCAATCCCATAATTAAGATTTCTTATCAAACCCCACAAAAAAGATTGATGTTCAACAAGATGATATAATTTTGAATCTAGGTTGGAAGATGAGAAGCAATATTCTAGAAATTTATATTCACCTTGGAATTGAATCCGTACACAAAACCTTATAAAATCAACTCTTACTGATTTGACACTGTTTTATTATTATATTAACCGAAAATCTTCACCCTCAAATACATGGACTTTAAAACTAGACTAGATTAACTATTGTATCTAGAAGGCAATTTAATGCTAAAACACTTGTTTTTAACAAAAACATTCAGACTCCGACACCAAAATATGGGGGCAAAGAAGCAAAAATGAGATTGCCTCACCTCCACTGGATCAGCCTCCCCTTGTAGTTCCTACAACAACATTTTCACAGGGGATTTTCAATTGCCTCCTCCCCCACTCCACCAAGCACATATCATTAACCAATATACATAACCTTCCACCGGTCATAGTCATCACAGCACCCAAAAGAATTCCAATCCATAAATTCCTTCGAAGTTACTTTTCAAAGAATTAACTAACTTTTGTGCAAAAAAATTGTCATCTTCCGTTCTGAATGTCTGTGACTATTTAGTTCTTGATCGCCTATCAACATCTAGACAAAGATTCAGTTTTTATTAGACATCACCTAGCCCCCCAGATTTGCTCAAATCCCTTTCTTAATAAAAGCTGCAAAGTAGTTTCCAAACAAAAAAAGCATGCAATAAAGAAAATAAATACTAAATCCTAGAAAACAGTGACAATACCTTTGCATTCAACCGCTGGGCAGACAGAGCAGAGTCAGCTCTGGCATTGATAAAACGATATTGCAGCCACCGATTATGAAAAATCCTTAACAAATGCACCTCCACAATCCGATTCTCCCCAACCTTCCCTCTCCTAATATCAGCAGAAAAGCTCAGAATTGAAGGGGTACTATTCACGTTGCTCAAATTACTACTCACGACACCTCCCACGGCATTCCTCACCCTCGATGGACTCATTCCCCTCATAGGAGACAGTGCAGCAGCCGATGATATCCCAAACTTACTTGGCGACCCAGGCCGTAATGCCCCACCACGAATAGGAGACATATGTCCCCTACTATTAACAACTCCTTTTGGAGAAGATACTGGACTATCACTTCCAAACTTCTTTGGTGCAATAAGTTTGGCCGGTGTAGGTCCTTTCAATCCATTATTCCTAGAACCTGGTGATCCAGGATCTTGTTGCCTCCTGATTCTACTATTAGTCTCTTGGCAAAACCTTGCAGGCACGATAAACCCACGCTCCCCCTGTCCTGCAACACCAACAGCATTTCCACTACTCTCTGAAGTAGTACCAGATGACACACTCTCAGTATCAGAAGCCAAAGGATGTTCACTATGAACATTAGATCCATTCACGTCAATAGGCTTCGTGGAATCGATTGTGCTAGAATCAGAACTCAATCTGCTTTCAATTGATGACCTCATATTGTTGTTGTTGTTGTTATCCGCCATTGTATTTTGCAATGCCCTAACTACATTCAAATTTACTTCAGATCCAGCAAGTTTCTTTCTATCATCAGTACAATCCGTGCTTCTTCTAGTCATTGGATTCAGCTGCCTAAATCTCCCTGGCCACCGATGTTGCTCTATAGACCTTGAATTCTCTACTTGATCAGCTCGTCTGGTCGGTAATGGAGTCGTTGCTATACGCCTCTCCGGTGTTCCTTTTCGTACACTAATGGGAGACGGAGTTGGTTTCGTTTTATTCACTTGAAACGAAAACGACTCTCCTTGAAATGACACCGATAATCTTCTCGTTGAAGTTATCAACATTCTCTGGGCATTTGTCATCTCACCACTGTTGACAGCCCCACAATTGGTATTTCCTATTCTCAAATCAAGAGAGTTAGTTCTCGGTGTAGCAGGACGCCTACGCTCCACTGATTGTGACCGATTGATTGTGGAAGGCGTTGGAGTCACCATGGCATTTCGCCGTGAAATCGACGGTGAAGCGCATCGTTTTGACGTCGAAGTAGTGGATGCCGATGTCGATGAAGAGGATGATGACATATATCGAGAACTGACTTCTCGGGATTTTGGACGGCGAGGAGCGAGAGCATTGTCAGGGTCTGATGGTAATAACGGAGGTCTCGTAGGGTTTTGGCTTTGCGTTGTTCTAGTTGTTGATGTCGTTTTGGGGTTTATAGGTGTTGAAACTGCAGCTACCATTGTCATAACAGCAAAATTTCAAAATCCAATTCAGATACCATCCTTCAGCAAAACCCTAATTTATGTTTTAAACCCTTTCAGTTAACTTCAAGTAAAAGAAGAAATGGAATGGTTATAAAGGAAATTAAGGAGAGAAATTAGTGGATGTGAGTCGAATTGGTGAGAGTGTGAAGGAGTTTTTAAAGTGATTTTTACTCTTTGAGAGAAAAACAAGTGGACCGGAGAGGTTTTCTTCTGACCGTTACCGTTAGCCGGCGTGGGAGAGGAGAGAGGGTGGCGTAGTCTGAGCGAGATTTAGGAGCATAACTGTCGTGCTAGGCTTTTTCTGTTTTCTTCTTTAAATAAATATGACTATATATATATAGCACGGTTTTTGAAGATTTGATAGCTTAATCGCGGGTTAAGGCGGTGATGTTGTTAAGAATGGGGGTATTTCTGACGTGGCTATACGTGGAAGCGAGTCTATGGGTTTATTTTGTACGCTACTGGAGGGGTGGGGATGCGTACCGTGTGATTCTTCGGAGAGACGTTACGCAAGACACAGCGCTGAATTTTGAATTTCGTTAGAATTATGGAAAAAAATAGCCGTTTCGATTTACGATACGAGTGAGACGCGACCAAGTCATTATTTATAATTGAAATTGTTTTTTTAAAATAATATTTTTCATATTAATATATCAAAACTATTTAAAAATAAAATAAAATACAATTTGACCACAGTACCTAAACATCATTTTCAATAGAGAAATTTTATATTTTCTTCGCCTCCTTTTTTCTCTCCCTCCCAGCAGTTTAGATTGCCAAATTTGACTGTTAAAACAAGGAAAAGGAGGGCCGAGCCATGTTCTGTGTCACTGTTTACAAACATGATCTCTAATGGTAATGCATGGTAGCATAGCTAATAAAATGGCAGTGGATATAGCAAAGGTATCAAATAAAATTAATGTTAACGCATTTTTTAAACTCTTACCTTCGTCTTAAATAAAATCAAAATTTACTTGATTGCTTAACATAAGGTCAAGATTACCCAAATGATCGACTGTGTATCTTGCTTCAACCCCATTTACTGAAGAAAATATATTATTATTATTATTATTATTATTATTTCACTACTACAATATGCATGATGACATGTTTCGTACGTTTCGCTGCTTTATAAGTTTTTACTTTTTCATAGAGCAGCATACTTTCGAAGGGGGGAGTGAAAGAATGCAATACCAGCTAAATTAAATTAGACGAAGCAAGGCCGGTTGCTTCGGCAATAACCAAAGGCTAACTAGCTATTGATTAATCTTGTTTTGTTGTTGAAAAAGGACTATCATCCTGCTTTGAGTTTGTGTAACTCAACTCTCTGTTAAGCTAATCCCAATTAGCTAATCCCATTATTTCTTGATAATTAAATAATTACGAGTTTAGATATCGTTATTTCATCATCTTTTCTAATTACAAAGTGGCACAAATTAATAATATCTGATATAGTAGTTAGTACTGTTTTATTGCAAATTAAATATGATGGAAAAGCATTGCTATTCCTAGGATGCCCTGTCCCATGCTGTCCGTTTCTGCCCCTGCCTCTGTGTCTGAATCTTTTCCCTTGCTTTTTTTTTTATGGACTCCTGATCTCATGGGTCCCATGACTCTTCCTCCAAATCACAGGCACTACAGCCTCAGAAACATGCACTAGGTTATAACTTTCATGGTATAATTCCTTTGATGGTAATTGGTGGTTTCGACGGTGACAGGTTTCTGTCAAGGATTCATATATACGATGAAAATAATGCAGATTGTTCAGACAGTTTTTTATTATATATATATAGAGAGAGAGAGAAACCAGCCTTTGTTTTGTGTCGACGCATGAGAACACTTGTCCAAAAACCCCACTTCAACACTAAGGAAATAAAACCCCGCCGTTTAATCTTAATTACGATTTCCTTAGTGGGAACGAAAGCGGTGAAGTCCATCGCATTTGGACTGGTTTAACAAACTGAAAAGTTGACTAGGACATCACTTGGCTCCACTTGTCTGAAGGCTAGCTAATTCGTTAATAACTTAACATAGATCGATGACAATCAATCTATAATCATGTCTTAATTTGCTAGCAGATAATGATCATGGGGAGATAGAAAGTTTCGTTAATTAAGCAACAATTTACCTTATAATTGGTTTTAAAGTAACTAAAGCTTTTTATCAACTTGTGTTTCTAAACTTATGTACGATGCCCCACTTTGAAGGCTTGGATAAATGATTTCCGGCCACATTGCTTTGATATGTACGACACTCATCTTTCCAACTAGCAAGCCCGAAAAAAGAAAGCAAGAGATGGGCGAGACAGTCGGGGCTAGAAGATAGTAGGATCTACTCAAGTTGCGTTGCTTTGCGTAATCGTGATGTAAAAAAATTGAAGATCTATCTTACAGGTAAAACATATTTATCTTGTAATAATTTGGAATAACCGGGTTTTCATTCTCTTAATCCGAGCCTGCAAATTGTATAAAAAAAACAATAGTCGGGTCTCCCTTTTCCAATTGTTTTCATGATACCTCGTGTTATCATTGAGAGAGATTGTGAAGAGATAATGACTTGGGAGAATATTGGTGCGCTAGCTAGGTGGATCAGATGTTGATCGATCTAGCTTGGAGAGGAAGAGATCATTTTTGTTTCTGGGTCTGGTCAATGAGGTCTGGTGTGTGGATAGCTAAACTTTCCTTGATCTTTTTCCCCTTTCAGGTTTGGTTTGGTCATCCTCTAGATCATTTGCTAAGATAGACACCATGTTTTTAGCTTGTTTTCTGCTAGTTGCTTAGTAGGTATCCTCCCCATGCATAGTATTCAAGGTGGTTTCTATGCAAGCGATATCGGTAGTCAAAAATGGCGAAAGAAAACTGTATCTGTTGCCATTAAAATTTAGGTACGCATAGAGGACAATAGACATGGTGGTGAAACAATGCACAGCTACTGTGTTTAAGATCATCAATTACATAAAAGCTTTTAATTTACTATTATTTACATGTTAAAACATTTCTCGATTTGCTATTATGTTAATCCGGCCCATTTTAATAAAGAAAAAAAAATAATAGCGTTAATGAAATCCTTTAAGAAACTCGTTAATCTATAATTAATATATAAAAAAAAATATTTGCTTTGAACTTGAACTTTTTTATTTTTATTTTTTATCGGTTCATCTCAGCCTTATAATCTTGATCGTATATTTGTCATGCTTATTCAAATTGGTTCAGGTTATTATATTTTCTTAAAAAAAAATTGTTCTTTTATATTTGATCTGATTAGATAGGATTCAATGTTTTTTTTTTTTGTTTTGATAAAGTTAATTTTTTTATTTCGATTCTCACGATTTTATTTTCAAAAAAATGATAAATTGAATGTAGTTATTTGTTGTTTTATTTAAATTATACAAGGTTTTTTTTCCTCATCCAGGTCTCCTTTCTGTCGATACAAACAATGCAAGCGCAGACCATCGCCAACTGGTTCTAATTACAAACCACACTGTTGCTCCAGCTCTCAAACAAGTTAGGTTCTTAATTTCTTCTAATCATTTGTCTCCTAACTTCTGAACCTAAAATTCTCACTCCATTGATTTACCGCATAAATACTTGAGTTACTGTTGAAGGATAGCGAATGCCATACCATCGTCGAATTACAAGTAACTTCAAACAAAGCAAATGCAAACATTAAAACACGGAAAGTACTTGAAAGTCCAAATTGAGATTAAGAGGCTACATCACTTTCGATAAATGAGTATGCACACCAAGCTACTAGTCACCAACCCTTCAGGCTTTCGGCTATACTAGTCACCAACACTTTGGGCTTTCGGCTACCACACTCTCAAATGATTCATCAATTCAATAAGGTCTCTGGTAGGGTGATTCAATTCAATACGGTCTTTGGGCAGGGTTCATCTTCATATACATTTGTTGAACACACAAGTGGAAGCTTAAATCAAAAACCATGTTTGTTGATACCAATATTAGCTAATGTTCAAACAAAACTCTAAATAATAGAGAAATTGTAAGAGACATAAACATAAACAAAGCGATATGAGTGCACAACAAGAACAAAGCAAAATAATCTAGAAGAAATTCTAAGAAATACCATTCCAAAAAATGACACTTATGTTGGCACAAATGCTGCACAGAATTTATAATTTGAACGTCTGAATCGCGAATATTACATCAGTAAGGAGGACAAAAGAAAAGGAAACTAAAACTACCTTGCAGCATATTTCAAACAAAGCCTTCCAAAATAGATATCAAAAAGGTCCCCAGTCAGCGGTACTGCAATCATAAACAAACACAAATAAGTCTCACCTCACTAAACAAACGAGCTCGGCAAAAATAATGCAGATTGGTCTTGGGAAACGACACGTCAAAAAATTAAATGGGAGAAAAATTTCTTATTAGCTTCCTTTTTTTCCTCTTTACAGAAAGAGGAGGGTCGAAAGCTCAAGTTCTCCAGGGAGAGTTCAACTAGTGGCCCGATCAAAACAAAAAAAATCCCACTGCCGATTCAATTCCTGCTTGTTTCATTTTAAATTACTGGATGTAACTAACCAAACATTTCACTAAGGAATAATTAAATTGTACTACAAGAACTTACCAATCTAAAAGAAACAGGCATTTCAAAAAGCAGATAATACACCTATACAATTGTACAAGTAAACAAATAAACGTAAAAATAAAAACCAACAAAGTTAACAAATGTTTCTGAACTCCTACCTTAATGAAGCCTATTTCCTTGGCATTGCTGCGGAAGCACTGCCTACAACACATCAGTCCATACTTCCTGATTATCCCATGGGGGTTACCACACACCCGGCTGCCAACAAGGAGATTCCAATCAAAATCCATAACTAAATACAGAAGGTAAAATTCTATACATCGCATTTAATAGACATAGAATTCACTCGAGAACTAGAGAACTTGTGTAAAATAACTTGAACTGAAATGGATTAACATCAATTTTTGTAGCAACACGGAAAAGAGAAGACAATGCAATTGAGCAACAGAGCAAAGTTTAGATTCAGCATAAGATTCACTAGCCAAAGATACGTCAAACAAATAAGAAATTCATGAGCTGTTATTTCTTATTCAACAACTACCTAACCGAAAATAGATAGCATACAGATATTGAACCCAAAATCAAATAGAAACGACATGGAAATCACCAAATCAAGACGACAATAGAGAGATGATAGATTCGAAGAAATACCAGGTGCGAGATCCAGGACCGTAGTTCTTGGGATGCGAGTTCCAAACATTTGAGTGCCCCATTTCGTTCCTATAATCGACGGAGAAAACCCTAACACACTTCGCCGCTTTCAAGTGCCAATAACCCTAACCGCGATTTCTATGAGATGGAAAGAAATTTCGAAGCCGGACCGCGTGTTTCTTTTTTCTACAACTTTTTTTTCTCGTTGTTTTTCAGGTTCTAAACGCTGCGAGGCATAGATTCACGATAAGCCCCTGAACGTAAACTTCAAGTACCAGATTTCAATTTTAAAGTGTTTCTTTTTATGTTATGAAATATGTTTTAATTTTTTTATTGTGTTGATATTATAATATTAAAATTATTTTAAAAAAATAAAAATATATATTTTATTTTAATATATTTACAAGTCAAAATTATCTGACAAGTAATTGTTATTATAATTTTAAACTATTTTAATAGAAAAAATTATCTAGCAATATGTTGGAAATTATATTTTCTTATCGAGTTTTTAAAAATTATTGTTTGCATTGTGAATTTTACACTAATACTAAGACATAACTTAAAAAAAATCAATAAAAAAATAATTATTTATTTATTAATATTTTTTATTTAATGACTAAACACCATCTAAACCCTGAGAAATAACAAAAATATCATCAATTTGATTTATTTTTTTTACAATAATGAGAACCCTAAAAACCAATAATTAAGTAGTTTGAAATTCAACAATAATAATATAAATCATATATTTTAATTCGAATGAGTATTGATGCTCAATTGAATTAATCACAAGTGCAACTACACAAATAATTAATATAGAAGCAAATTTAAATAATTACACGAATTGCTTTATTATCTTCAATTTAGTTTTCAATTTACATTAACTTGAGCAGCTGCTCGTAGCTCCTACTGCCCAGCTATGGTTCTTTCTAAGAAATTGGCATCTTTAATTCTGAAAATTTCTTGACAATGTCTCAATAAATTCGTTTTAAGAAAATAAACCCATATTTTCCTCCACATAGATATGGTCAACTGAATCTAATCGCATATGGTTTCCCTTAACGAGAGGATGAATGATCCCGCCAGCTCTCAAATTCTCCCTTTCTGCTGGAATCCCCACACCTCCACATGTTCGACCTTGTCCCAAATGATACAAGTTAGCTGCGAGTTAAACAGTCAACTAGAATACATCACACACTGAAGCAAATCAAAGACTGGCCCATCACAATTTCGAAAGGCAATTTATGGTGCACATGTTTGTCAATCAGAATAGGTGCAATTTCAAATCATTGATGGTAGCTAGAACCAGGACTTAGTTTTTACTTTTTGAACCGTTAAAGTCTAATTTAAAAGGACCCACCTTAATCATTCAAGCTACTTTCAGCAAATCACACCATTATCTGAGTGTGCCAATCAATGCCTAAGTGGACTTTCTCCACCAATCTTCTCCCCGTTTGTAAGAATATCTAGCTATCTACACGACCAGTCCAATTCCAATCACCTCAGAGAGACTCATTCTAGATGGAAACAAAAGGACCATGATACAATGCAGGTCACTCATGGATAACAGTAGCACAACAGCATAAAACGCAATTTATATAGCCGCAAAAACATGGTTTATTCCGCTGGAGATAAACACATAAAAGATCAGGAAGACATGGAGCACATTCCATGCAGCGGAGCAGAGGAAAAGGAGAATATCTTGTACACAGAACCTTCCTTTCTATTTTATTGTGATAAAATACTGATATCCCAGACGCAATCATCCGGATAACTGTTGTTTGAGAAGTCTTTCCTCATACTCACGGAGATGATTGAAAAGCTCGCTCAAGACATGGAGGTGCACCTAGCCCAGTGAAAAGATCTCCACAAGGATTTGTTTTCGCGCTTTCTTGAGAATTGAACAGTTTCAGTTTCATTTCTTTTCAGCATCTTCCACATGACATGCACATCCTCATACTCACAGGCTCTTACATCATGCCGTAGCTTCAGTTGTCCTGTTTTTGTTTCAAAACGTTATTTTAAAAATGAAATCGAACACACTTTTTTTTTCTTAAAGAAAAATAAATAAATTCCAAAGCCACTACGAAGAGCGGAACTAAAGTCTATATCACTAGCAGATGTCTATGTTAATTAGCACATTAAGAAAAAATGGTTCAGATCTGAGCTATGACTCATTCTCCCTGATATGATGCGCAGGCTCAATTCCACAATAACAGGCAGCGAAAGTAATGGAAGGAGGACAGACAGACAAATACCGGTGTACGGGGAGATACTAACCGCGTTTGCGAATCGAAAGACGCAAAGCGATGCCGTTCCAAACTCTTCGTAGCTTATCATACAGCTCCATAGGGGAAGTTTTTCCGGCCTCCCTCGCTCCCTCCGAGGAGAGATAATATAAAGAGATCAGGAACGAACGAGCTGGTTTTAGTACTGCATGAAAACACCAGTAAAAAAATTACTCTTAATTTATACTCTTTGCTACTGATCAAAAACAAAAACAAGCAATTGATTGCTGATTACTAAAATAATACTGAAGACTTCAAATTCGAATCGGTAGACTGATAAATTGTTGTTGCTAATACTATTTACCAGCATTAGGAATATATATTACAAACAAAACAACCTCTCCTTCGCTTCCCTGTCCGCTCTCTCACCTCTCACTTTCTGAATCACTAGAGTTATTATATCGCTCTTCTCCGCTCACGCATCACCTTCCCATGTGTGCCACGTGTCTGTTTGCTGTGAAGATCCTGACCTCGTTTCAGGGGGACGTGGTGGTTGGTTTGTTACCACGTGGAGCACAACAATAGGAGGTCACTTTTTGGAGATTGTACGGCCATGTGATTGTGTTATATTCTCAGTGGAACGAGACCCCCCCGAGCTTTTCCAGGTCCCACGTGTTAATGCTAAAGGTTCAGGCGCGTGTCTTGTCTTGGAAGAGAGGGGCAAAACAAATTGCTGCGTGTAGGGAACGCTCGAGGAGAAGGAACTGAGATGCCTGTGGTGAAGGTTAATGCTTTAGGCAGTAACGTGGCATTGTACCACTAGTTGGTGGGAAAGATAATGAATGTCATCAGCGTACGGTGGCAGCCGAGACCCCACCATTTTGATTGTTTGTACAAGGAAGGTTCTAATTTTTTTTTTACTCGAAGGGACAAGAACCAAACTGGAATCAGATTAGTATGGTATTGTTTCTTTGAAAAACAAATTACAAAAAAAAAAATATTTTTTATTTTAAATTTATTATTTTAGTATTTTTAGATTGTTTTGATTTTCTGATATTAAAAATAATTTTTTAAAAATAAAAAAATATCATTTTAATATATTTATAAACAAAAAAATACTTTAAAAAACAACTTCAATTATACTTTCAAACATAATCTTACCAAACAACGAATTGAAATAGCAAAATCGATCTGTCCAGAACTCATCGATATGAAAAAATATAAAAGTATTATGAAATTAGGATGAGAAATACAAAAATTCCAAAAAATTAATTTATTTCCGAAACATTAATGTGACCAGGTTTGTTATTTAAAAAGGTTTAAAATAGAAAATCACTATGAACTATAAAATAAAATTAGAATTCTAACACATAAAAATAAACAAAATTAATATAAGATCAAAAAATAAATAATAAATCCCATAATATCTAGAAGAAAAAAAAAGTTAGCACGATTAACAAGGTCTAATTTTAGGATAGTCAATGGTTTAATAAGCAACTTGATAAATTACTAAAGAAAAACTGCATGTACCTGGAAATATTTGAGTCTAATCAACGACTAGATCTCATGTTATCCATGTTTTAAGTTGCTGACATTTAAGTTATATATTTTTATTTTTATTATGATAATAAAAATAATATGAAAAATTAACTTGGTTGAGGATAAACTTTAAACATGTTTTATGTAAAGAACATGATAAAAGTTTTAAAAAGAAGCAAAATAAAGACCTAGTTTAGGTATCCATTTTCAGTGCAAAATATAAAATATTCATGTCTTACTTGATAAGACAAATTAAAATAAATACACACGCCTCATTTTGCATGCATTTAAAATGACTAATAAAATAGTTTTAAGAATCTACTCAGGATTATAACTAATAAATCTAGAATTCTATATGAATCGGTCGACTGTTTGTTCATCCATGATGAACACTTGAAAAATATGCAATAATTGATTGATCGATTAACTTGACTATGAACTAGTCGACCATTTCAACCGTCAATGAGACTGTAACAATTATAAACGACTATTTTTTGCTAAAAATATACATGTAGCTTGCTAAATTATAAAATTTACAAGGAAATCCAAATATATATTGTATACAATCTTTTTCTAGAGCAAAAAACCTGCAATAAAAAACCTTTATAATTTTGCACAAAATTATACATTCTCATTCTCACAACACTTAAACACTTTCTAATCCTTTAAGTGTTATCAAGCGAGATACATATATCTTCAATTGTAAAATCCACTTTTTCGAGTAATCATATGAAAAAACCAAATTTGCAAACTCTTTAAAGTTTGGGAATTGTTTTTGGCATTGGCGAAGTGTTGTCGCCAAGAGAAAATCTTGAAAATTAAATATTTTCAGGTGAGAGAAAAATCTTGAAGATATAATATTTTTAAACAGTGTAAAAGACTTGTTATGGATTAATCAAGTGACAATTATAATCTTGAACTTGGACTGGTAAAAGAATACTATACTCGAGACCGATTTAGTGCTTAAGGTGCTGACATGATTAACTATGTTAAAAAAAATAGTTTGTATTCTCTCTCAATTATCTAGTATTTTAACCAATTTAATTATATTATTGACTACAATATTTATTTTATTTATTTGAATTAAACTATATTAATTTTTTATATTTACGAAACATCTAATTAATCTCTTCTTAGATGTTATTGTTGACTTAGTTCTAGAACAACATAAGTCCTTATTTTAGTCTAAGTATAATTGGAGCATTCAAATAATTTATTTAAGGGATATTCTTATATAACCGCCCATAACCTAAATATCTGCAAACCAAAATACATCACAAGAAAGTTTAGAGCAAGTCCAACGAAGTATGTATATGCAAAGCCAAAGTTAAAATTTTGTCATTTTTAGCTTTTTTTTGCTTATTGTGGATTCTCCAACGGATGAGCTATATGACTAGCTAAAAATAGATGTTCTGTGTTGAATTGCTATACATACATGCGAAAAAATGAGAAGATAAAGTACATTAGAATATTTATGGGGCTATTTGGTTTACTGGAAACTTCCTTCTATTATTGTAAAAAACAAAATCTCATATCTCATATTAGAATATTTCTGGGTATTTAATTCTAAATTCATCTTTTTTATGTAAATATAATTAAAATAATAATAATTTTATTATTGGAGGGTTTATGAAAAACAATTATTTAATTATATAACTTATTTTTATTAATTGTATAATTAAACTATATACAAAATAATTATACTATATTTAAAATAATATAAAAAAATAGCTCTCCAAAATGGCTTTTACTATTGGATTGCATATCAACAAAAAAATCATATATACACTATTCAAAAAATCATTTTAAAAATTTGATTTTTCAAAATGGCTTTTGCCATTGAAATTGCTCTTAAAGGGTTGGCTTGTTAAGTTCAACTTTTTTAGAACCATTATTAACCATGACGAATAAAAATTAAAATTAATATTCAAGAAAACTTAATGATTTTTCCTGGTACACTGACCATTGCATGAATGAGATATTCAAATCATATATAGAATAAGTTGGTGTTGATTGATGCATAAATTAATATAAAAAACTTCATTATTATCCATTAATAATAATAAGAAAGTACATATAATTATTTTTGCTCTTTGATTGCCCCTCGTGGCATTCCGTTGATAATCAATAATAATAAAAAAAAAACCCTTCAATCGATGTTCAGTCATGCAAAGCAACGTAATCCTCAACACTGTACATCACTGAAGGAAAGCTCTCCTATTAAAGTGGTATTTTAAATTGTGTTTCAATAATATTTTTGATTTTTTTATTATTTTTACTTTACATTTTAAATTATTTTTCATATATTTAAATTATTTTAACATGTTAATATCTGTTAAGATGAAAGGAATTGAAGATTCATCACTAAAAGCCAAACAATAATACAAACAGTTGGCAGACACAAAATACCAAGCAGGTGACAGTCATAACCAATTCTGTTATCAATGGTTTGGCTGTCACCTGATCCACGGTGCTCTGCACCACAAAACCATTTTCTGTTTTGTACCACAAAGAATATTATTCTGTTACATGAATGAGCTGCTGTGAAATAGTTCTATAAATACAGCCGAGCTCATCACTCTGTAATTCAAGGAAAAAGAAAATACAAGCAGAGCAAAAGTTAGTAAACAAATCAGTATTCAAATTTCAACTTGGTATCAGAGTTAGTGACTAACGTCCATGGCATCTTCATCAGAAACTCCTTCTCAAAATGAGAACTCAGTTGTCAATTCACATACAACTCAATTAGCTCCTGCTCCTTCATCAAACCCTTCTCCCTTCCTAAATCTGGCTCCCATTACAATCAAGTTAGATAGAGCCAACTACTCTTTTTGGCGCTCTCAAGTCATCCCAGCTCTTCGAGCACATGATCTTGAAGGTTATGTTCTTGGAACTAAAACCTGTCCTCCACAGTTTACAGACCCAAATAGCAGTGAAACTTCTTCTGCCTCATCCAGGCAAGTCAATATAGGATTCACTCTCTGGATCCGAATGGACCAAACCATTATGAGTTGGTTACTTAACTCCATCTCTGAGTCCATGTTTGGTCACATAGTTCGGTGCAATACCTCCCGTGAAGTCTGGAACACTCTTGAAAATCTCTTCACCACTCATTCTAAAGCTCGCACTCTTCAACTACGATTTCAACTCCAGTCCCTCAAGAAAGGCAATCTGTCAATACATGACTATATGCTGAAAATGAGGTCTCTTACTGAAACACTAGCATCTGCAGGTCAACTCATCTCTGATGATGAACTCATCTTATACATACTTGGAGGTTTGGGTCATGACTATGATTCAGTTGTAGTAAATCTTACCTCACGTCATGATCAAGTCACTCTTCAAGAAGTGCAATACATGCTCCAAAGCCAGGAGATGAGACTTGAGCAACTTAATCCTCCTGCCTTCTCTGACAACTCCATACCAAGTGCTAATCTAGCCACACAGCTGCGCAGATCACTCAACATTCAAGGTTTCAATGGCAACTACTCCAACTCATCTGGCCGTTCATTTACCTCTGGAAGAGGTCGTGGCAGAGGAAGGTGGAGCAAAGGCAATCGCTCTCTTTGTCAGTTGTGTAATCGACCTGGCCATGTAGCACTAAAATGCTATCATCGTTTCGATATTTCCTATCAAGGTCAACACAACTTCAGCAATGCTCCACACTCAAGTAACTCTTTCCCTGGACAACACCAACCCAGCAGAGACAATCAGCAAGCTCATTATGCAGCATCAAATGACATAAATTCAGACAATGCTTGGTACCTCAATAGTGGAGCTACAAACCACATCACTGCAGATCCATCAAACCTGCACCTCAAATCTGAATACAAAGGTAATAATCATTTACTTATAGGTAATGGTTAACCTCTTGCCATCACTCATATAGGTCACAGCATCCTTCACAATCTCAATACTCAGTTTTATCTAGCTTTAAATGACATACTATGTGTGCCTCAAATTGCTAAAAATCTCTTGTCCATTGCCAGACTAACAAGTGATAATCCTGTATTTGTTGAGTTTCATAATACATACTGCATTGTGAAGGATCGAATTACGAAGAGGGAGCTACTTCGGGGAGTGCTATGTGAAGGCCTATATCGGCTGCAGATACATCATCATCCTGCAACATTTAAAAAGTTTCAATCAAAGTTCCATTCAGTTCCAAAAAGTCCAGCAAAGTCAGTTTATTTTTCGTCATCTATTCAGTCATTATTTGCTAAGTCATCTCAGTATTCCAAACTTGATTTATGGCATATGAGGCTTGGTCACCCAAGCATTAATGTAATGAAACATATGTTGAATCAAGAAAAGTTTTACCTCATAACATGTCCTACATTCTGTGATGCCTGTCATATAGGCAAATCCAAACACACACATTACAATTCATAACTTACCACCACTACAAAACCTCTTGAATTAATACACTCAGATGTATGGGGCCCCTCTCCTATTCTATCCAAAGAGGGTTATCGGTATTATGTTCAATTTGTGGATGATTTCAGTAACTTCACTTGGATCTTTCCCTTGAAATTAAAATCTGAGGTGAAAGATACTTTTATCAAGTTTAAAAATCTGGTTGAAAGGAAGTTTGAGACCAAAATTAAAACACTTCAATCTGATTGGGGGGTGAATATCGCAGCCTTACATCCATTTTATCATCTTTAGGCATTCATTTCAGGCATCCATGTCCACATACTCACTCCCAAAATGGCAAATCTGAAAGAAAATACAGACATATCATAGAAATGGGTCTTACTTTACTTACCCAAGCAACCATGCCTCTTCAATATTGGTGGGAAGCTTTTAGCACATCCACTTTCCTCATCAACCACCTATCCACACCCACCTTGAAACATAAGTCACCTATTGAAATCCTGCTTAAGATCAAACCCAATCTAAGCTTCTTAAAAGTCTTCGGGTGCACCTGTTTTCCTCATCTCAGGGACTACAATCAAACACAAGTTAGATTTCAGATCAATTAAATGTGTGTTCATAGGTTATAGTCCAAACCATAAGGGATATCAATGTCTTCATCCCTCAGGTAGAGTTTACATTGCACGCAGTGTTACTTTCAATGAGTCTGATTTTCCTTTTGCTGCTGGCTTTCCCAACTCCACTTCTCATACCTGTGAGTCTCAGTCCTCCTCTCCACCAATTAACTACAGTCATTGGCTACCCTTTTTATCTAACAATCTGCAGGATAATAATATTGATGAATATGCAGCTGACACAAGGACTTCACCAATACACCCTGGATCACCTTCAGATTCAACATCCCTTGCAAGTCATGCTATTATCACTGTCTCGCCAAGCAAATCCACCTCTCAGCCTACCAATCAGCCTCCAGACAACCCACCACCAGTGGCCAACCCAATACCATCCACTCTCCCTTCCCACCCCATGATTACTAGGTCCAAACTTGGGATCTTCAAACCCAAAACATATCTTGCATCCATCCTTCGTAACCCACAAACACCTGCATACAACACACATACACCAGAATCAGTTTCTGAAGCACTAACCATACCATCATGGAAACAAGCCATGGATGCCGAATACAGTGCCTTAATGGATAATCATACCTGGGATTTGGTTCCTCGACAATCAAGCATGCACATTGTTGACAACAAGTGGATCTTTTGGATCAAATACAATCCTGATGGCTCTGTTCAACGCCACAAGGCCAGACTTGTCGCCAAAGGATTCCAGCAGCAACCAGGTATAGACTTTTTTGAAACATTCAGCCCAGTCGTAAAGCCCTCCACCATTCGTGTCATCCTCACAATGGCTGTTACAAATAACTGGGACATTCAGCAGATTGACATCAACAATGCCTTCTTAAATGGCACTCTTGATGAAGAAGTCTTCATGGAACAACCTAATGGGTACATCAATGCCAGTCAACCTTCTGCTGTGTGTAAGCTTTGTCGTGCCCTCTATGGCCTCAAACAAGCCCCTCGTGCTTGGTTTGAAAAACTTCGAAGTTCTTTACTACAGCTTGGTTTTCACAACTCAACATCTGACACCTCTTTATTCATCTATAACACTGGTGAGGCTATCATGTTTGCCCTAGTATATGTTGATGATATTCTTCTCACAGGAAATTACTCTCACAAGGTCCAGCACATCATCTCTCATTTACACTCCCAATTTGCCCTCAAGACCCTCGGTTCTGTGACTTATTTTCTTGGCTTTGAGACAACTAGGGGGGCTGATGGAATCCACTTGTCACAAGCCAAATACACAGTTGATTTGCTGAAAAGAACAAACATGCTTGAAGCCAATCCATGTCCAACACCCATGAACCAAAGCAATAAACTTCACCTTCAGGATAGTGAACCATTTGAGCATGTAACTCTCTACAGAAGCACAATAGGAGCTCTTCAATATCTCACACTCAGCCGACCTGACATAGCTTTTGCAGTCAATAAGCTGAGCCAAATTTTACAATCTCCAACTCAAAACCATTGGCAAGCCTGCAAAAGAATTTTGAGATATCTAGCTGGATCAGTCGGTGAAGGCATTCAATTCACCAGAGCCCCTACTTTGTCAATCGAAAGCTTTTGCGATTCAGATTGGGCCAGCTCTCTAGATGATAGAAGGTCCACGTCTGGTTATTGTGTATACCTTGGGGAAACTTAATTAGCTGGAGTTCAAGAAAACAAAAATCAGTAGCTAGATCAAGCACTGAAGCAGAGTACAGAGCACTTGCTCAAGCAAGCACAGAGATTATGTGGTTAAAATCTCTACTGACAGAAATAGGAATACAGTCCAATGAACCAGTAATCATTTGGTGCGACAACTTGGGAGCTAGACAACTTGCAGCCAATCCAGTTTTTCACTCAAGAACAAAGCACATTGAAATCGATGTTCACTTCATAAGAGACAAAGTCCTAAGCAAAGAAATAGAAGTCAGGTACATACCTTCTGAAGAACAGGTTGCTGACATCCTCACCAAGCCTCTTACAATCTCACAATTCCACACGTTGAAAAACAAGCTTGCTGTCGTTCACTCACCACATCACAGCTTGAGGGGGCATGTTAAGATGAAAGGAATTGAAGATTCATCACTAAAGGCCAAACAATAATACAAACAGTTGGCAGACACAAAATACCAAGCAGGTGACAGTCATAACCAATTCTGTTATCAATGGTTTGGCTGTCACCTGATCCACGGTGCTCTGCACCACAAAACCATTTTCTGTTTTGTACCACAAAGAATATTATTCTGTTACATGAATGAGCTGCTGTGAAATAGTTCTATAAATACAGCCGAGCTCATCACTCTGTAATTCAAGGAAAAAGAAAATACAAGCAGAGCAAAAGTTAGTAAACAAATCAGTATTCAAATTTCAACTATATCAAAAATAATTTTAAAAAATAAATGTATTTCTGAATATTATTTTGTTCAGTCGGGTATTTTGATGTATCGATGTCTACTACTCCTCGTAATTTGACCTTGTAATAACTTCAAGTTAATATCATTTTGATGTAGAGAAGAGTGGCAAAACATTTACAAGAATATCATTTATGCTGGGCCCCTTCGAGCTCTCAACAAGTCCTAACCATTTCATGTCGACCCGATCATGAGCTGGGTCGAGAGCGAGCAAATACTTGCTGCTGGTTCCGGGTAGATGAAATAAAGGTAGATGTGGAAATTGATGCGGAATAGTCATAAAAAAAAATAAAAACATTCGTTGTTCATATTGTGCACTGCTAAAAATAAAACATAAATTTCAGCCTTAAACATCAACTATCATATAGAGTTCAACCCAAAACATCATTCATGGGGGAGAACACATTTCATCCCAACTACACAATTATGTCATGTTTTGCAATTCTAAGTGTTTTTTTTTTTCCAGAAATGTATCAAATAGTTTTTTATTTTTAAAATCATTTTTGACATTAGCATATAAAAATGATCTAAAAACATTATTTTTTAATTTTAAATTAAAATTAAAAATAATATTTTTCAAAAATATTTTTGAAACGCAGTGCCAAACACCTGTTATTTAACAATACACAACAATTAACCACCATAGATTATTAGGCTAAGATGTTGTATAAAAGCTTATAGATAAAAATAACACGAAAAAGATAATACTAACAAACAATAAATCAACATATCAAAAATATCATATGTTGACTAGTTTACATGATTGTTAATTTTAGAATTCTCGAGATTAGTTTAGGTGTATATAAACTGACCTGGACACCTATGTTAATAAAAAAACATACCAAAAATATTAATTCTAAATTTTATCTTTCAATAATTTATCATGACAAGTAGTCTAAGTGATAAACAACTCATTTAATAAATTAAAAACAACCAAAAAAGGAAATCTAGAAATAAAGTAAAAATAAATTTATTAGATATACCTAAGAATTAAATAACTTCCCGCATGATATCTTTCTAAATCTGAATGGGAAGGGGCAAGGTAGCTAATTAACATCTCCCTCACGTTAGATTTGGATCCAATCTTCCCTCACTGATTTCAGGGATGGCAAATGCCTGGAAAAGAGAAAACAGCAAGCAGCCTAAACTCCTATCTCCCATCCTTCTCATCCTCTCACTCTGTCTCCTTCTCCTCCTCTTTCTCTTCTTCTTCTCTGCTCGGTCCCCGTCGAACCCTCCTAACTCCACATTATTTGCAACCCCACTCTACCCAATCCCTTCTTTTAATTGCTTAGAATCTCCACAAGCTCACCCTGTGGTGGCCAACATAGTGGAAAACCTCAAATACCCCTTTCTCTACTCTCTCTCAGATTTTGGGTCTTTGCCTGACAAGCCCCACAAGAACATTGTGAGGCTTCTGAAAGGAAAGCCTTTCAGGAAGCCAGATATTTCTGCCACGATTCAGCAGCTTCTTGAAGGAATGAAAGGAAGAAATGGGTTGGTGGTGGATGTTGGGGCTAACGTGGGAATGGCGAGTTTCGCAGCCGCGGTCATGGGTTTTAAAGTGCTGGCTTTCGAGCCAGTGATCGATAACCTTAAGAGGATTTGTGATGGGATCTGGTTTAATCGTGTTGCGGACTTGGTTACTGTTTTTGAGGCTGCTGTCTCTGATAGGATTGGGAATATTACTTTTTATAAGGTAAAAATTCACTCCTCCAAAATTTACTCACCTGTAATGAATCTAATTTATCGAAGATGTATTGATTTCAGGGCTGATAATTACAATTGATTGATTTGATTTAGCCTAGTTTGAACCACACTTCTATCTGCTGTATTGAATACCCAGTCATCTTAGTCCTTTTAAATTGGCAGTTGGTAGGTCGGCTTGACAATAGTGCTATCTCAGCCACTGGTGCAAAGTTGGCGTTCAAGTCCAATGAAGAAATAGCAGTTCAAGTAAGGACCATTCCCCTTGATGAACTAATTCCAAATTCAGAACCTGTGTTGCTTCTCAAAATTGATGTCCAGGGATGGGAATATCATGTGTTGAAAGGGGCCGTAAAATTATTGTCAAGAAAGAAAGATGCAGCCCCCTACCTAATCTATGAGGAGGATGAACGGTTGCTGCAAGCGAGCAACAGTAGTGCCAAAGAGATCCGGGATTTCCTCCATGGTGTTGGATATAGCCATTGTGTCCAGCATGGTACAGATGCCCATTGCACCAAGGTTTAGTGAGCACCAGACCGTGTCATGGGAAGCGCAACCCACCTAACTGATTAGCTTAGTTTCCAGACCTCACCTCACCCCCTGCAAGGAAATGTAAGACATTTGGCTGCTTGGTGTATGTCATTTTTTCTTGCCGTGATAAATGTTCAGATATGTAGAGTGTGCAAGTAAGACACTTGGCAGGCTGCTTTGGTGTATGCCACTTCTTGCCACGAGAATTTCTCAGATAAGAAGTCAGCTGCTGTAGGTGACTGTAATTTAGGGCCTTGGCATCTGTTCTGGCTGGGAAAGGTCAAGTTTTCTTGGGATCGCTTTCGAGCTTTTCGATTGTAACTATTAGCGATGCAATGATGTTTTCTTCTCCTCTCTTTTGTTTAGGAAAATCTGACATGTTTTTGCCTGTTATTTTTGCTTATAAAACTGTATTCTCTAAAAATTTGACGTAGGAGAGTTCGCAATCCTTCCCTGTAACGTTTGGAAAACAAGAGTGGCGATCATCTCACAATGATAAAATCTTGCCTTAATTTGCATGGTCATGGCTCGCAGACTCATGGTGTCAAGTGATATTTACGAGGTGGTGTTTGACAAATCTCAAAATAAAAGCCGAGCATTATAGAATATAAACTTTCAAGATAGATCATGTTATTCGATTGGTGTTGCAAAATCTGATCGATGCTAAATTTTACAAGAAAAGCGTCAGAGAGTGCAATACTTTGTCTCAGGAAAGCAAGAATTAAGGTGATAAATTAGCACGATAAACAGCAAACACATTGACCAAGGGCACATACTCTGGTGCCCACCAAATTAGAACGTCTGAGCTCTATCATGCACAGAGGGCAGAACCTTTACAGTGATTTATCATATACATTTATCCCTCCAGCCAAATCAGACTGAGCATGCCAAACTCAGGATCACAATCTTATCGAACAAAATACAAAACACAAACATTTTTTCGGCAGGGGTGTGGGGTGGTGGCATGTGATGTTATTCAGCTGCTGCATCAGACCTGATTCGCTCGTACAGTTGGTAGATCAGAGTAGATCTGGACATCTGAGGTTCCCTTTCCAGCACCGCCATCACATCCTTAATAGTAACAGTACGAGCCACCTTCGTTTGAGGCACAATTGCTTGATTCCTTCCAAATTTCCTAGCAGCTCCTGCCAAAGGAAAAAAAGGTAAGGTCAAAAAACAAACAAATGTATCGAACATCATTATAAATATGTGATCATGAGCTGAAAGTTTGCTTCAGCACATGTCCCACTAATAGTCCCACTTACCAGATGCAGAAGAACGAACTGCTGGGCTCCTTTTTTCTGCTTCAAGATTTTCTTTCAAATTTCTTCCAGATGATGATTGAGGATTGTGGTTCACATCTTTAAGTGTCTGGGAACTGGATGCCCCCTCCATCCCTCCTTCACGTTTCTGCCGTGCTTGCTCAGCCATTAGTTGCCATTTTGACAGCATGTCATCTCCCCCAACAGCAGCTCGAGCAGCAACGTTAGCAGCTGTTGTCCTCATTTTATCATCCTCCTCTTTGTTAACCTAGGTGGTTGTAGAAATTAGAAAAACAAAGATCTGTTTTACCGGCTAGAAGGCAAACTTTTAATACTTGCCAACATCTATGATACCTTCACTGACTTCACCCGACCTTCATCTTTTTCCTTGTCACCTTCACCTCCATTTTCACCCTCGGGCTGCATTTAGAGATATTGACATAAAGAATTAAGGAATTCTTGCTTGCATAAATATATCATGTAGTGAAATATTACGCAATGTACTTGTGCATTGTTCTTTATGAACATGTACTTCATAAAACCATGGATAATGATAGAACAAGAAAGTTGACGGTGTTGTATAAAGCACGCACTTCGTTAACTCTTTGGAGCTTTTCTGCTTCTGCCTGCCTTTTCTCCCATTCTTCCCGTGCTTTCCGGTTCATTGTCATTATCTGTTGCCTAACATCTGAAGTAATTACAGTCTGGTGTCTTGGCTTCTCAGCATCAACACGCTGTGAGATCCAATTAAAATCATGAAAAGATAATTAAAGTGAGAAAATAAATAGAAGCACAGGGAGAGAGACTAAAACCTCACCTGTTTTGAAAGCCTGATCAGGTTACTTATCAGTCCACGCATCCTCTCCTCCACGCACTGAAAATGGAATTCCATAAGAAAACGTGAGAGAATGAATTATCACAAAAAAAAGATTGCACCAAGAACACGCAACTCACCAAGGACAAGCATCGCTCAACATCATTACCAATGTTCTTCAAACCACATTTGGCCACTGGAGACAGACGAACCCAATACATATCAAACCATGGGAATGATACAGCTTTCCATGAAGCACAAATTGCATGGAGAAATGAATTTACAAAAGCCATAAAAACAAAAACACTAACTGATCTCTCCTAATTTTTTCTGCAAAGGATTTTTCTGCAAAATCAGCCTTTCTTCTTCTTCCTTTACAACCCTCCGTGATGCTTCTGAAACTCGACTGTCCTCCTTTGTCCCTGAAAATAGTTGTTCTTCCTCTTCCTATGTCAAAGCAAAACATATTACAGGAAATACAAGCTTATTTTTCAAAGGGAGTGCTTTTACTGGCTAGGTGATACTTTTGAATACACAATCTTGATGGCTGGAAAAATACCATACCCTGAGATTAACTCCACTGACAGCAGTGACATCATTGAGTTGTTCAATGCTTTGATCAGAAAAAGCCCCAGATACCTTTTGCTTCTTACTGCACGTTATCCCATAGATTACGCATCAAACATGATCTAAAACAATATTTTAACTAGATAAAAGAAATAAATGTCCAAATTAAAATCACGCTCGTTCCATAAAAAGGAGCTATTTCACCTTGATGCAGGAGGCGATGAACCAAGTGCTTCAAATGGCTTCTTATGGCCAACAGAAGGTTTTTTGGGAGGTGTTCTTGCAGTAACTCCAGCAGGAGAAGCTGAAGATGGGTTTCGTGAGCCCACCTGATAGCACAGAAGCAAAGGGGATAAATTCATCAAATAGACAGAGAACGACTAGTTTAATCATTACAAAAGTTGTGTGAGAAATTGACCAAGCAAAACAAGATATTTCTGCTATGAGATAAATTAACAAAACTTTACAAAACTTCAAGTGATTGGAGAATCTGTTTTAAATAACATTACTCAACTTGAGTCAAACCAAAGGAAAATAAGCTAGTAAAGACAACATGTTCCACGAAAGCTTGGAGACCAATGTTAAGACGATGATGTCTTTAGCCATATAACATATTGATGAAGGAGCTTTAAGAAGAATTTACATTTACTTGGTAATTTTGGTTTATGATGCAAAAGCGTTTTGGGAAAATAAAAGTTTTTTTTCGCTAATTTTATGTTTTCCTAGTGTTTTTATTTTTTCCTATTTGAAGGGAATAGTTTTCTATCTATTTTTTTTATTTGGTATTACTAGGGTTTTCTAGTTTAGACACACACACACACACACACACACACACACACACACACACACACACACACAAGTTGTGATAATCTTTTGGTAAAATTAAATATTTTAAGAGTCTCCTTATAGTTATGGTGTTCTTGGTCCTCGAGGATTTTGATTTGTAGCAAACCTCATTATCCCTCACTTCCATTTGCATTAATTGGTATTAGAGTTGTGCGTTAATTGGTATTAGAGCCCAACGATTCCTATTGGTTTTGGTTAGAAGTTAACAAGGACTTTTATCAAATTTGAATAATCATGATTAGAAAAGGTCACAAAACATGAAATGCTCATGTCAAAAGAGATAAGGAGGTTCCCTCTCGGGAAAAATGACATCTCAGAACTAGTATGTTATTTATGTCTACATTGGTTGCTCTTATTGGAAATCCTGATGGTTGGATCCACAATGGAGTGGGCTACACAAAAGAATTGTTAAGAATACACGATGAGGCGGTCAAACAAAGGTGTTAGGGACCCATAATAAGGCTACTTGCACAATATTATTTAGAACCCACAATGGGTAGACCACAAATAAAAAGATTTGTGGTTTGTAATTGAGATTTGAACTTGAAAACACAATTTTTTCAATCCAGGAAGACTAGTGCAAAAGTTTTTTAGGAAAATAGATATTTTCCTTTGTTAATTTTATGTTTTCCTATTTATATTTTCCCATTGCTTTTCTAGTTTTTTTTTCACTTTGAAGGGATTAGTTAGTTTTCCTAATTTATTTTCCTATCTAGTATTACTCAGATTTTCCACACACACACACACACACACACACACACACACACACACACAAAGGTTGTGATAATTTTTTGGCAAATAGAGATATTGATAAATAAAATTAAGTATTTTGAGTCTCTCATAGTTACAATGTTTTTGGTCCTTGAAGATTTATACTTGTAATAAACTCATTATTCTTTGCTCTAATTTGTGTCAGTTTCTCATGTAGTTTATGAATCCGTGTTATTTTGAATTCACTATCCATCCTATTGATAGTGCTTAACCTATAAATCCTAGTATTAAATTGACCTTGTAGTTTTTATAGTGCCTTATTTTCATATAAAAATTAGGATTTAAATCTATAACTAGTATAAATAGGGTTGCCTATGCTAACAAGTCTTGTATTTTTAGAGATTGATTTCCACTTTAGAGGTTGCTATAAACCCTAAACTTGTTTTTCTAGTTCCAACTTCAATTTTCTTCTAGTTTTAGCCATCATATTTTTTGTTCTTTGTTGTTTTGAGTTGATTTCTCTTCCTGCACAGCGTCATATTTGCTCGCCAAAACAGAACTCAAGTTTTGCAAAATGTGGGCTGACATTTGCAGCCATATCCAAGCATCCTGGACAAGGCTCTATTTTTAAGTCAATTTCAAATTAGTTGCATGGAGGAAAACTAAATTTCTAGTAAAAGATTTTCAAATTGCTAAACGCATATAACTAGTTAATTATGTCACGCCACTGTCACTGGACTTCACCAGAAGAAAAGGTATAGCCCAATGACACCATGTTTAATCTCAACAGCAGGATAAATCATCACAGACTAGGTGTGTGTTTGATATTACAATGACTTTTCAAAGGTGTTTATTATTTGAAATGCATCAAAATGATTTTTTTCACATTGTTTTTTATTTTTGACATCAACACTTCAAAATAATCAAAAAATATAAAAAAGCACCAATTTGATGTTCTTTCAAACAAACACACTTTCAAAAAACAACAAAAACCAGAAGCTACCGCACTCCTAAACAGGGTCTAATAGATTTGGGCCTGTGTAGCACCAAGAAACTCCAACCTAATAACTTCTGCCAACTAGTCCAACCACAATCAGGTGATTTAATAGAGTCATGATGATGTGCAATTTTCATCTAGTGATTCAAATAACAACCAGGAAGATGGTAAATAAACCATGAAATCAAGACCTCAAACAACTAAATGTTGTAGAAATATATTGATGATCAGTGCGAGAGTACCTGGCCATGAGGATCCAGTTGAGTCACAATTGAAGGGGAAACAGAATTGGGAGGAACCATACCAGCAGATGTTGAAAAAACAACTTTAGAAGATTGCTTGTCTAAAGATTGATCCTTTAAATTTCCTGAAATGGCATTTCCCTGTTCAACAGATGAAGGAGGCAGCACTTGAGGGCTCAACAACTGGGGTTTGTTCTGCTGCTCACCAGCCTGTTCAAGAGAGCCCGGTTTTAAATGATTCGCTGATGAGAATGGAGCAGGACCTTGTTCTCTATTTGGTGGTGCTTGCCAAGGAACTGAGCTCTGTTGCACAGCTGGTTTGTTTGTATAATGGGAAACAGTAGCACTGTGCACTCTACTAGGATCATTAGTGGAATTTTGCCTTTCAAACTTCGGTGTGCTTATCATGCTATGTGTTGCCCCTCCTACTTGTGTCACACCCGTGTTCTGATGATGTGAAATTGGCCTTGTTTGTTGATCATGAGGTTTTGGCTTCACATTTGGTCCTGAAGTATTAACTTTAGCCCCAGAATATGGATTGTAATTACCACCACTGCTTCCATACATTGAAAAGGAAGTTGGTGGAAAGTGCACATGTTGTTGCTGTTTGTTCTGCCCTTGCATTGAAATAGAAGATCGCTCCCTTTCTTGATTGACAATACTGGCATCGGAAGAATGCAATTGGCTAGCCTGCATTCCAAGAGAATCCGGCTGCCGTTCTACCATTTTGGATTTCTGAGAACTGACAATGCTTGAATCAGTCTGCAACTGGACCGCTGGCAGAGGATTATGAGATGGTTCTGAAGGAATAGATCCCCTTGGGTGAAGCATAAAATGATGTGGATCTGGAAATTGAGCAGCACTGATTCCAGCAGGCATTCTCACATTGTGTTGGCGACCAGCTTGAGACTGTAACTGGGATTGGTTGGAACCTGGCTGCAATGTAGGACAAGCTGACCTTAGCCTAATATCACCTAAGAGAGTCCTAAGCTCATTATAATGTCACCCATTCAGTACTTGCCTGAGATTGCAGTTGTGCGACTGCCAACCTGAGCACTTGATCCCCAACAATATTTCTCATAAGTCTAACAAATTGGTCTTTCGCAATTTCATTTTTCTAAAAATGACAAAGGAAGATATATCATGATAACAATCAGTCCAGTGCATGAAAGAGAAAGCACAAAAGTCATGTCAGATACCCACCCTCAGTTTATTAAATAAAGTTTGCAGCTGCATCTCTCTGTCTTTATCAAGATGAGGTTTTAAGGCAGGCAACAATAATACAAAAGGTATCTGCTTGCTATTCTTTTGGTTACCAGCCTGATCTGTGCCTGCAGTTTGCTGGCTGCTCATCTTCTGAAAATTTAAAAATTGAGAATCACCATCTGACATTTGCATTTTATCAGGCTCAGATTTTGGGGTAGGATTTTGCTCAGAGCTCTGCACCCCAATAGATTGAGGAGTCTGGACAGGAGCTTGTTCCACAAGCTCTTGTTTAATATCGTCTTGAATTTTGTTCTGAGGCACCGGCGGGTGGGTTGGTTCCTGTGGGACATCCCCCTTTTGTTGTTGGTTCTCAGCATTAGGTACATGCTGCTTTGTATCCATTGCAGATGACTGCTGCTCCTGATGATGTTGTTGCTGGACACTTTTTGCATCAAGTTCTTCAGTGTTACTGGCATTGTCATTCTGCCCCGCAGTTGGCCAATTTGGAAAAGGATGACCGGAACTTTGATTGTTTTCATGGGACAAAACTACAGTATTTTTCAGTTGTGTGCAAGAAATAAATAAAAAATCAAAATTTCGAAAACAAAATATTCCAGAAAGGTTAAAATATCAAGCACAAGTACAAAAAACATTGCTGGTATGATTAACATGACGAACATACAAAAAGGCTAAAGACAAGCACACCATGATAAACTGATTGACTTATTAATGACTTCAATTATCACAGCACCCAAAACATTCTACAGCTTCTTCTTTTTTGAAAAAAACGTATCTCCAACTTTATGCGCTTACATCGCAATGCTAGTTTCCGCCATCATATTTTTCACTCTAAATCATATAATTAAGCTATCAGTAAATCACAAGAAACTGAATTAAATAACTAGAAGGCGGTTGAATGAAAGATCAAATAAGCACCCGGACTCGAATCAGACGGCTGAGAGGTGGAGACATCACCCCCGATATCCCGATTTAAGGCAGCTTGAAAGGCCTCCACGTCAGCACCGGAATGCATGGTTTCATCCTTTAAACACAAAACCCTCGAAACTGAAAACCTAAAATTTCATAATATTATATAAAAGAGTAAAAAGAAGAAGAAGAAAGAAGTGCGCACCTCATCTTCTTCAAGAAGCTTCATTATGTTAGGGTCCATTATAAACCAAACAGCCTGTGATTGATATTACAGCTATGCTGCTTTTCACACAATCTGTTTGCTTTTGGTATGGATAAGATTTCGAGATACGAAATAAATAGTTATGAAACTAATTTAGAAATTAAGTAACAGAGGCAATAGTGGAGCTAATTCATTTAATTTTATTTTTATGTTCGAGAGACGGAGACAGAGACAGAACAGGAGACAGTTTTTTCGGAGAAGAGAGTGGAAACCATTGCAGTCCTGTGTTTCCTTTTCCGTCTTATATTATAATTAGGGACCTGGTGATCCAGGACTCTTTTTTCCCCTTGTTGCCCGAACCCGCCGTGGTGGGCTTGGTTTTATTGATTGTGTGGGCTTTGGGTTTAGAGACCAGTCCTTCATGTGCTCTTTTATCCAGAGGCCTGTTTCTAATATAAGAAATACATTTTGATATATATATACACGCGCGCATAATTCCATCAAACAAAGTTATATATTTATGAAGATGCATTCAATCCGAGGTCTCCTCAGCCTCTCCAGTGGCGGAGTCACATACAGGAGAAGGGGGCGATTGCCCCTCTTCCATTTTCGAAATATTCAATTTAGTCTTGTTTAATTATATCATTTCAAATTTAACAACTTTAGGCATGAGAAACTTGGCCACTTTTTCTTTGTTGGAAAGGGTACTCGGACCTGGAGCATTTCCCTTTCACGTTTATAATGCTTACTTAATGAGATTGTTCTAACTTGTAACGACAACTGGAAGGATTGGGTTTTCTCTTTTCTCGCTATTTTTTGATAATCTGGCACATCTAACCCGATGATGTCTAGATTTTCCACAGGCATTCTAGGATGTTGTGCTGTATTTGTCAAAAGCACTGCACCATCTCTAGTTTGAAAGAGGACAGCATTACAGTATCCCAAATGATCTGTTACACACTGTTTTCTGTAATTTTAGGCACTGGATTACTGCCATTCACAAAGCATGGTGCTCAGAGAAGTGAAACCTCAAAATGTGATGATTGACCATGAGCTCCAAAAACTAAGCTTGATTGACTGGGGACTTGCACTGTTTTACCACCCCGGCAAAGAGTACAATGTGAGAGTAGCTTCGAGGTATTCATGAATTTATGAAGTCTAGATTAGTAAATGTAGATGTTAAAAATATTCTCTTCTCTAACACTAAGGTGGAGATTTCAAAAGGTACTTTGTTTTAAAGTAACTTCCATGAAATTACAGTTGGCTGAAGTGCTATGAGAAATTATGTTTTTCGAAGCAGCCCTTCATAAAAGATTCACAAACATTCTGTAAGTTTTTTTGCGGAAAGTGCAAGTATGGTATCTATTGGCGTTCAGACATTTTAAGGGTCCAAAACTATCCTTGTTGATTTAGACTATGACTATTCTCTGGGCATGTGGAGCCTGGGCTGTTTGCTTGCAACGATGGTGAAAATTCTGGTGGATCTGCCTGTTCCCTGTAATTAAATTTCATACAAGTTAATTGCCAGTGTTCAATGTTACATGACCATAAGTGTTTTGCACAAATATTTTCCTGCAGATATCGCGAAAGGAATCATTCTGTTGAGGCCGTGACAATTATGAAGAGCTCGTCAAAATTGTGGAGGTAGTTTTATGTCTGGTGTTTGATAAAATAATCTCACGGTCAAACTTGATCAGTTGTAATATTTGATAAAACATGGTATCTCTAGTTCTATCTAGTCATGGGAAATCATAGTAATTGGTAATCACTTTTCTTCAGGTTGTTGGAACAAATGAGTTCAATGCTTATCTTAACAAGTCTTTTTAGCCTGGAAAAAAAGAGAGAGAGAAGGAGAGTTGCTGCACATCCTCTCTCCTGCAACCATTATACACAATCTTTCTCCTTTTAATTTCTAAGGCATTCAAGTCAATTTTCTTCTGTTTGACATGTACTTATGGTACACAATGCTTATTCATTTCTTCTGCCATGGTCTCAGCTCATCACTTCAGAAAACAGGCATCTAGTTTCCCCAAAAGCCATGTGAATTATTTTTCGACGGATGAAATATTAGTTTCCAAGTAGTCTTTGTAGGAATCATTTCGGCTTTGTCATGGATTCTTTTTTTAACACAAGTGTTGGTTCTTTTGGTTTCATTTGTGTGGCAAGCATGCCACTGGTTTTCTTGATAAGCTTCTTCGTTATGATCATCAATACAGGATTACAACAGGAGAGGCAATGGCATGTTTTAGTATAATGCTGATGCTGTTTCTTCCATGTTGTAGTCTGACTTGCAATTCATGCATAAGCTTCCCAGTGCTTTTTTGGCAGCGCGTTCCAGTTGTCACACTTGCATTTATCTTTTTTATGACCCAACCAAAGTGGACAAGAGCCTTGCAATCCTGCAGCTAAGGGGTGCGCTAATAGAGTTCCATGTAAATATAGACCACCAAAGGCACTCAAATGTACTGTGATAAAATTTTTTTATTAGAGAAAACCCAACTTTCTTTTAGAAACTCTTTGCGGTCACGGTTAAGCGAGTATAATCCCGGTTGTTTTAGTTTTTACAAGGTAAATATACTCTAACTCGAATGACAAACTACTTGATTTATAATATATATGTAAATTTATCCATTAATGTGATCGTGGGCGTCGATTTTAGGAAAATTTTGCCTGTAGAATAACCTGAGACGGCAGCGTGAACATTCATATACCTTTGTGCTTCTATGTTTATTAATTTCGACACTTCCATTCCAGTTTGCTCACTTAATCTGTTTATTTCAGGCACATACGTACTTATTTCAAGCGAGAGATGCAGAGAACAGCGTAATGCGGACATAATCTGTAGCCCTTCTGGCGACACTTAGATAGGATACCATTGGCAAAATGAGCTTTCCCTGCACAACTGAAGCTTTATCCCTGTTCCCAGTTTTGATATCCCGTGCATTGAGGTAGAATTGGGTTTTTTTTTATTAAAAAAAACTGTGCTGTGTGAGAAAGAACATTTCTTTGGGATTTAACGGATTGGTGCCTAACGTAAGCTAAAGGGTTGCAATGCAGATACATTCTACAATTAAATTGTTTTCTACCTTCACTGGCATGTAGTCATGGCGCAATCTCAACGAATCAAAGCAAAACACAAGAATCTTAAAATAAATTCGTTAATGTAACCAAGGCATCATAGTAATATAAACATACTCCACAGCACATAGCAATTGCCATCCATGAACATGAATGAATTGCTTTGCAAAGTTCCACACTCGATTACAAGACGATAAAAATGGAGCGTTGAATCCGTATCCACTAGTTCTTCTCCCCCACTTCATCTTCATTTCTTGAGGTGGGTGAAACACGCATAGACATCAGTTTTGGGGTGCTTGGCTTCTGCATGCTCCCTGCATTTCACTTCCGAAGTTGTGCAAATGAATGTCTGCATACACACCTTGCACTGCAGACAAAATACAAGACAGAAAAACAAAAATTTCAATTCATAGTTCCATATGCTTATTTTTAACAACTGAATTATTGGACCCAACGCATCCAAGGGGTAATTCTAATTTGGGTCGACCACAATGATCTCAAAATTCTCCATTGAGATAATAGCATGGCTGAAGCCGATGGAAAACATAGATATGACACGATCAATCTCTCTCAATTGCCACACAAGGAACAGGAAGTATCGAAGAGGATGGCTTTCTTCCTTAGATTAATTCATGCCTAGATAATTATTAATTGATAAAAACAAAAATCAACCGTCTTTGGCCTAATATCAGCTTCTGCTCCACTTTATGAAGTAACAGGAGTTGCAATTTCTCTGAATTTAAATTTTAAAAATTTAGCAGGCAGAAAGACGAAAGAGCAAGGAAGAAATTACCTGGATCGACATGGCTTTCTTGTTTGATTCAAGTTGACTTCCTGCATATAGAAGGATAAAAAATCCGAGTCAGAATATGAGTATGACCACATAGATCTCCTCAGACAAACATCGAGCAGTCAAATGAACTAAAAGAGAAAGAGGATTTGGGTTGCTAGGGTTTTATGAATAGTTAACTAATTACCCTTGGAACCAGCTTTTTGCTTCTCCAGGTTCTTCTCGCGAGCCATCTTTGCCTTCTGCGCGTTGCCTCCTCCCATTTTTTTCTTCTTCGGTTGAACTAGGTCAGGTATTGAAGCGGAGGAAACGTGATTTGGGTATCTGCCGCTTTAAGATAGGAGAGAACACCCCGGCAAAATATGCCTAAAGCATACCTATTTATATTCAGACCCAGTGGAAGCCAGAGAAGTTGGGCCATCATTATTTATTTGTGCTTTTAACTCTTTAGGGAAAAAAAAAAGAAAAAAGGAAAGGACTGCAAGGACTTTATCCTCTAGAACGACGTCGTGGCTTCTGTTCTTGCGGGGAGAGGGTTATTTTAAGAAAACAGGTATAAGTGAATTTTAGCTCGAAAGCAAAGGTAAGAGCGAGTATAGCCAGCTTATTTTTTAATACTTTATAAACTTATCTTTAATTTAATTGATGTATAAACTATAAACTAGTTGAAATATTTCCTAAAAAATATTTACATGAAAAGAACGCCTCAGCATCCATGACTGCATCATCACCCCTCGAGTGTATAAGGGCCCAATGCCTAGGAAATGCCGGGCCCGTCTGACTCGGCCCGCGGTTTTGCAATTTTAAATGAGCAACCGGCCTAGTATCCCTGAAAGTAAAACTGTGGTCCAGGCTGAGAGTGATTGGAGTACTTGGCTCCGGCCTCTGTCATCACTGGCGCGTGCACTATGAATCCGGCTCTATATTTTTGGCCCAGTCTAACCATTAGACGACTCGTCACTTGTGCGAGAACTCAATACTTCGACTAAAGGTATAATTAATGAATAACTTGTCCGGGGGGACACCACAAGACTGACTCCTAAATATATTATTTTATTATTAATATAAATCCTCCACTATTATTTTTCCTTTCTTTCAACCCCACTTCATTATTAGAGGAAAGATGGACCTGCGTTCATCACTGCCACGTAAGATTTTCAAAGCAAAAATCACGGGAAATCGTGAACTTGCCAGGGCTATAATTGAATTGATCAACTATGAAATATGGGCTTCTCCAGATACTATACTGGCAAATATACTGCCGAACAGTTTCAGCCAATCAAGATCGGACATGTGGTCAAACTTGTAAATGCCAAAAAGAAAACAATAATTTATTTATTTATTTGGATATTCTGAATTTATAATCCATTTGCCAAGGAGAATACATTTTTGGACTCGTTGATAAACGCACTTTCCCTTTAGGTATTTAAAATTATAATAATTTATTGCTTTATTAAGAAACATGTTGATCCAAAAACACAATAATCCAAACACAATTCATATCTTCATTGCAAGTATGGTTTTTTTTAGTTGGATTTAATTCATATATTTTAATTAAAAAAATTATATTTCGAATTGATTTAAATATTAATAATGAAGTTTAAAATAGAATTCAATTCTTAAAATAAAGTATAAAAATAAATCAAAAATCACTATACTAAAAACAATTAATGTTAAAACTAGAAAAATACTCGTCAATGCTTTTTTTTTTGAATTTTTAAAAATAAGATAAAACTGATGAAGATAAAATATAAGAAATTAAATTAATTAAATTTTATTTTTTAATATATTTATAGATTTAATTTATCTATGAATTGAAACTGAACCAAAAAATTGATTTTAAACGGCCAATTAAAAAAAAAAAAACAGGTGAAAAGGGCGAAATTTGCTGGCCGATTGCACACTTTTTTTAGACAACTCCGTGGCTTTTACTGTTTTACAACGTCGCTAGACACTACCTGGGACCCACACTGCCGTGTAAACTTAACAAAAAGCAAAACAAAGCTGGAGAATATGCTTTGCTCTTCCCTGCGAACATCCTTTCCCTCCCCATCTCTTTTGCTTCCATCCCTATACTACTTCTTCTATCTTCTCCATTATCTCTCCCATAAAAAATAAAAAACAAAAAGCTCTCTCACTTTTTATGCTTTGATCAGAGATGGAGCTTGTCAAAGAGCTGCTCGTGACTGGTGTTTTTGCTGTTTTGTTCTCTTTTCTCATAGCCAAACTTGTTTCTTTGGCTACGTTCAGTGGTGACTCCTGCAGTAAAAATGTCAATCGAGAAGTTATTACTGCAGAAGAGATTGTCGGTGAAGAAGCAGGAGAAGTGATCACCGAAGAGTTACGGTTCCCTGAAAGATTGCAAGTCGAGGGGCTTAAGACCGAAATTAAAACAGAATTCGTTGAACAAGTAACAGAAAAGATCGATGAATTTATCACCGAAAGTTCTGGTTTCGAGGACATTAACGAGTCCACGAATCGCGAGGAGATTCTGCTTGAAAACGAGGAACACGAATTGGCTCAAGAATTGACCGAGGCAATTTTAAAAGAAGAAGAGTACAAGTTAAAGGGGGGTGAGTTTGACGATGAAGAGGTCAAACAAGTAAATTTGGTTAGTTCAATTAATGAAAACAGAGAAGATGAATCAATTGGAATTGAATTATGTGTTGTTGAGACTGATTCAAAAGAGAAGATGAATGAGATTGAAGTTAATGATGACGAGGATAATGATTGGGAAGGGATAGAAAGGAGTGAATTTGAGACAATGTTTGGAGAAGCAGCGAAGTTTGTTGTGGAGTCAGGAGATAAAGATGAGAGATTTGCAAGTGCAGGGAGTGATGTGCAAATGAAGTTGTATGGACTTCATAAGGTTGCCACCGAGGGGACTTGCCTCCAGCAGCCCCCCATGGCTCTCAAGGTTTCTGCCCGTGCTAAGTGGTATTAAGCTTTCCTCAATTATCTTCCCCGTGTCTCCATTTACATTTTTTTCTTATTTTTTTTACTCGATTATTATTATTCTCTTGTTTGTTAGTTTGATGGAATGGGAGCAGATAAACGCTTTCCATTTGAGGTTTTAAGCAAGATAGAAGATAGGATAAGATAGTCTTTAGATAGAATGCTATGCTTGAATGATATACAAAGTGAAAATTTCCGAAATGTGGATCAAGAAAATGAAAATGCCGATAAATCGAGGCAGCTTGCTCATTACAGATTTCAGTACGAGATAAACATATGTCAAACAAGGTTGGAGTAGAGTCCTGGATTAAAAATAAATAAATAAAAATCAGAAAAAGAACATATGGAAATCATTAGAAATCCACTTTTGGGCAGGTTGTATTATAAATGACGTTTCAATGGCCTTTTATGTCTGTCTCCCTCTAACTCTAAGGTTAGGTCTGCAATAGTTTTTCTTGTTTAAAAAAATTAAAGAAGGCTAATACCGATGCCCCCTTTGTCTTTATTTCGATAATTGCTCATGCCTTTTCCTCCACCCTAGACTTTTTCTGCTACTGTTCCAACTGCTTAGATATAGCCAGAAAAACCAGACAGCTTAGCAAACAAAATTACAAGATTATGGCGGTCATCAGCAATAATATTTTGCTAGGTGGATTGTTAACCTAAGAGAAAGAGAATGAATTCACAGAACAACGCCTTAGGGGCTGCCTGTACCAAAAAGTTGCACCGTATAGTTTGATAGCTAGTTATAATAACAGGGTTGACAGCTGCTATGAATGAGTGATCGAGGGCAGTGGTTGCGTTGTGCAAGGAATGCTTGGCAAAGGCTGGGAAACATGAGTCCAGAGGCAGCTATGGAGCAGTATATTGCCATTGTATCTGATAGAGCCCCAGGGTGGATGGAAGACAAACCTGGTGTAGGTATTTTCCATTGCAGCGTTATGTCAATTTCCTACAATGACTTTGACTGAAAAGAACCACTGTTTAATTTCACTTTACAGGGAGACAGTAACCCAGGATCATCTGAAGTGACAAATCCTGTTGCTGTAACTCCAGATTTGAGTGCATTTCCATCCCGGCAACCAGATTGTACAGATGCAATGTATGTCCTGAATGTTTGGCTATTTTGATTTTTCCCCTAAATCATTTAGTCTTCGTTATTTCCTTTGCTTATTATTATATCATGATAGTATCACTGTGTCCTCGTGTAGGACATGTAAGAATCCAGAACCGACGCGTGGTGCTGAAGAAATGGATTTGACTGGGGGCTCAAACTGGATAACAGGGTACAGATTGTCAATTCATGCATATTGCATTTTCTCCCATATGCCTTTTTCTCCTAAGCGGTTGCAGGAACTTGCGGGTTCCTGAAAGGCTTTGAACCAAATCTTGTTAGTTTCATAGGACAAATATGATTGGTGTGGTTTCTATGCTCTTCGAAGCAGAAGGGTAGGAAGTATTTTGGAGAAATCTTTAGTTGATGTTATTTATCGCAAGTCTGATGTATAAGGTTTCTCTATAACCTCTACTTAAAAAACAAAAAACAAAACAAGCATCAGTATTATAGTAAAAAAAGAAATATTTGCAGGTACCCCTGGGCCTGGGGGTAGCTCAGGTGTAGGGGTATGGGAGTTTGGGTTGAGATTTTAGGTTGTTGACTAGTAGTTTTCCGTTGTACCAGAAAAGAAAAAAATAGTGGTGGTTGCTGTCTGATGTGAATAAATCCTGCCGTCCTGGAATGTCGTAGAATGTGTTTTCTTCAATCATGATTGAATTCAACGAGGTTGAGAAGAAATCCCTTCAAACAATATTTTGTACTGTCGAAAAAGAAACCACAGGCATCGCAGCATAAATATACAAGATATTTTGGTACAATGGGGTGGATGATGACCATTCATCATCACATTCTTGTGAGAAAACTTGTTTCTGCCACTTGTTGAAATAAATTTTTAAGAAGATTCTTATCTAGCTTTCGTCTGCAACCTGACAATCACTAGCGATAATCTATTGGGAATCTGCCATCCATGATTTGTGTCATATTCTTGAGCATTTCTGTAATGAATTTTCATTTAGTCTTGTCACTCATTTCTTTCTTATTGAAAGGTCTCAATATACAAGCCATAGGGCTCACACATAACCAATTTTATATGAAATTTTTCAGGCCAAAGAATGACTCTGCTGCTTGAAATCTCCAACCATGGAACCCTCCTCCTTGGCTGAACCACAAGCAAGACTAAATCTTGTTGCTAAGTATAATCTGTGCTTCAATTATGTAAGGTTCTTGCCTGTTTATACTATAATTTATATGTCCTTGAAGTGAACTATAATTGTATGATACCAATAACGTGCGCTCGCTGTGCATTGATGAATTTGTATATATACAAAGTGTATGTCCCGTGATTCATTACCCAGCTGGCTGGGATCATTAAATTATAATATGATGTCAATGCACCATTCTTCCCTGAGGCATATTTGAGCATTCCTCGTGCCAGTCTTTCCGGGTAATTGTTGCGAGTCCTTTTTAATTCTAATCTCTGAAAAAACAAATGAATCGATGTTGGAATTACGTGAAAGAATGTGTTGTAAGACTTCCGCACTAATTAAGCGATTGCTGTTTGTCAAATGCTTGTTACGATTATACACCAATTCACATGCAAATAAAGTGCTCCTCACGTTTGGAACTGTTGGGAGGGAAAATAGTTGCCTATAGCCTCTGTTTTCCTTGTACCATTATAATAATTGAAAATAGGTATTGATTTAAAAATGCAACAATTAAAAACCTATAACACCCTTTTATAATTCACGTAAATTTATATATAAAAAAGAGATGACAGATGTATTAAAAATATTAAGGTAGATTAAAATTATTTAAAAAAATTGATGGTCTTGGACATTGCTAATCACACAAGGACTACTCTTTCAATTAATTGAACTATCTATGCATGAGACAATGGCATGTTAGCAACTATGGGAAGATTCGAAGAAAAATTGCTCTGGTGGATGGCTTTATTTCCAAGTCTGAAACACTGAAACTCAATTAATGCCTGACGCAACCTCCCTTTCAAACCCGCTTCTAGCAATTAGCAAATTTATGATGAACTAGCTAGCTTGAGTGCATGGGAATGCCGTGGGGGAATGAAGTTTCTGTACTGGTGCATCATATGCAGTAAATAAGATGAACGCTTCGCATTCAGTTGTCAACATTTTAGCCTTCTACACATAAATTGTCAAACAAAAAACTTAAAGTTTGTTGCTGCATCTAGCATTACAGGGTAAATAGTCCCCGAGGGCGGGCGTGGCGAGCCGGGATGACAAAGAGCTTGTGATCTGTACAGTAGGTCCCGAGTTCGAGTCAGGGTATATATCTTTTATAAGAGTCTGAGACAATCGGAATTTATACTTGCTCATCTAGATCCACAAATTATATTTTTCAGAGGAGATGAGGTTTCATTGCATTCAAAAAAAATTACAGGTAAATATATGTGTTAAACAGTTCTACAGTACTTGCACAAAGATCATGTCTAGTGTGTAAGCATTGAGAAGCATCGAGATATTGAAGATAGAATCACAAAAGGTGCATCAAAATGCTACGGCTGGAAGCCATAAATAGATGGACAAAGAAAGTTACGCCATTAATCAAACCAGATCAAAAGCTATATATCTCAACTATATCTGCAAAAAGCATCAAGATCCCCAGATCAATCCTCTCTCTCCTTTTTCATAGATGAACGTGAATCATAAACTCATGAAGCACTGCACATAATTAAAGACATATCACTGGCAAGAAAATATGTAACGTACCTAGCCATGCCATCAACAATGTAATTTTCCATTCCAGCAGTTGTTGCAGATCATAAGCAGCTTCACTTGGAGATTGAGTGCTGCTACAAGAGGAAGAAAAAATCAGCCAAGATGAGTCCAGTAGTGTGAAAACGCTAATTTATATTCTCCATCAAGTCGACGAACAGTCTTGGTTTTGAGTTCTGACCTGACGTGGCCATCCATCGCCTGCATGTAGGTGAATAGCAACGTTTTCCGATTATCAGGTCCTCTTTTATGTAATCAAACGAATGTCTGAGGCATTGAAGATGCTGTTATAAGGGTGCTGGAGCGGTTGCAGCTTGCTGAACAGGTGGAGTCAGGGAGCCAGAGTGGACTTGAAATGCAGAACTATCCTGATTTCAGAAGAAAGTTTCTTTGCATCTATTATGTTTTTCTGTTTTCATAAACCGGAGTCATAGCAGAGACACCAACGAATTTTTCAGCCACTCTTCCGAGCATTAGAAAACTCCCTTCCTCGGTGGTTTCATCTTCAAATACACATTCAAGTGTCTATCTTGATTTATATCGGCATTGCCTCTCAAACCATCCATCAAAATTTGACTGTGAACGGCAAAGGAAAAAAAAAAGAAACACGGGGTTAGAGCCCCTTTGTGAAACGACATCGTTGTACATCGAGATAGTGTAAAAGTGGTTTTCGAAAAAACTATTTTTTTTTTGTTTTAAATGAAACTAATTTTAGTATTTTGATACGGTGTTAAAAATCATTTTTATAAAATAAAAAAATATAATTTTAATATATTTATAAATAAAATTACTTAAAAAATTAACACAACGACACTTTGAACATGACTCTGCTCAGAATCACTTAAAAGAGACCACCTTAATTTTTTCTCGACAGCGACGCCATTGGGAAGAAGACCCAAACCATCTGTACTTTACCTCTTGTGTTGAAACGTCGTAGTTTTGGATTGCAGAACAAAACTACTTTTTTGCGCAACGATGTCATTTTATATGGAGAAATATGCCCAAAAAAAAAAACACGTTGTTTTGTAGACTGATATTTCATAGCGCAAAACCGTTACTGTATTTTTTTTCAATTTAAATAAATTATATAAAGATAATTAATAAAATATCATTAATTACCCTCTAAAAACAACATAAAATTTATGTATTGTTTTGTCCAAAACTATAGTAAGGATCCATAAGTCAATACATATCAATATTATTGACAATAATGATTAATAATAAAATATTTCTCACTAGTATCCAAAAATAGCTGCATAGCTCATCATTCGTCATCTAGGATATGATGTTACAACTTACAAGTGAAGTAATTGTGAATTTTGATAGTTGTGAATTTTGACCGGCGGAATGAGTTTTAACGTATTTTTTAATTGATTTAAAAAATATATCTTTATATATATATATATTTAAACTATTATAATATAATGATATTAAAAACAAATATTAGAACATAAAAATATATTATTTTAACACATTAAACAAATATTTAAAAAAATCATTGTCACCATGCTATCAAATATCTCCATCATTTATACTGATTTGATCTTCAGATCTTAAATTTGATATATTTATTCTAGTTAACTCAAATCCTTTTTATTTTATCTTTTAATAGTTTGGTAATTTATTATATAAATCTATTTTACAGTATGACGTGGTGTGGATGGATACATGTTTTGTTGGCTAACAATTTTGAATGTTTTGAGTTAATTAAAACACACTATAGTTTTATATAAGTTTTTAAAAAAACTCTTTTAAAATATTGGTTATAAAAAAACACAATTTATAATTTGTTTTTAACGTAGATTTTCACAGCATAATTGCAAAAAACATTACTACATCAAACCTATATTTATTTTTATTATTATTTATCATATAATTAAATAAAACTACTTTGTACCCGGTTCATGAATCTTTCTTACTTTTTGAAAACATGCTAATAACTTCCGGATATTTTTTCTTATTTTAATGCTAAAAAGTCATGGTTAGGCTACGCGGGAAACACCTGTATAACATCCATGTATAACATCTACCTTTACATGTGTGGTGAGATGGCGATATCAACCTTTCTCCGCGGCTAATCCCTAATCAAATAAAAAACAGGCTAACAAGTAATGATCGAACGGTGGATACGCATTGAGTTATTTATGCTAGAATAACATGCAAGCATTTTCGAAATAGAAAATGAGGCTATTATTAGTGGCGGGGCCCATTCCAGCAAGTTGTCAAAACTCAAAAGAGCTTATAGGTTAGATTGTGAGAAACAACCACCTGGGTGTCTGTTATGATTAAACATTACAAGGATTCCATTATGTAATAAAAGAAAGGCTCTTTTTTTCTCCGGGGCCTTTGATTGCCATGTGATAATTGGACAAACACGACCCAATGTCCTCTGCTTTTCTCAACCATGCATTTACTCGAGATCTAGATGGCCCAAAATCTCCACCCACCACCCACCACCAGGTGGTGCTGATAATTGCTCATCAAGGAAGTAGTTAGAGGGCATGACTTCAATCCATTTAGACATGCTTGAGATGGGCAGCAAGTGCTCTTTCCACTAAACATAAGCGGATGATTATTTTGAGCAGGTGAGAGGAGGTGTGGGTTAAAAACACACTATATTTTTGCCATGTCTTTCACTAAAGCCGCATGGGATAGCATATACATATATTAAACAAAAGAGGAAAGAAAAGAAATCACTGCCTAAAAGCAGTTCATCTTTTCATATTAGGTTGGGATAAAGCAGGATTCCATTATTCACGACAAATTTTAAAGCAACTATATTCCCAATGCACTAGCTCCTATGCATGATGACCTGTAAAGTTCAGAAAGAATGGCAGATTTCGTGAGTTCCCCCCCCCCCCCTGAGGTCTATCTAATTTATCCTCTTAAGTGGGATTGTCTAGTTAGAACCTGTAAACTCGGTGGACAACTGCTCAGAAAGAGGACATAACTATAGTCCAAATACACCCAGTAAAATGGAGGTACTTGATTTACCGTGTAGCTCGGCATTAAATGGGAATTTTCCCAATCATCACTAGAGAAATCCAAGGACATTGGCCTTGTTATGCTGGCAAACGGCCATGAAACATGGTTTCAGAATATTGAATATTACATACCAAAACTCGCAATCCTTCAGGAATCCGACCCTGCTGAACTAGATGTTTGGCACCCGACCCTGTAGGAAAATGCATTGCCTTTAGTGTTTTCCTTTTAAGACAAAGATACTCAATAAGCCGGTCACTAATTGGAATAACACTCAGGAATCCAGAGATGATGGTGCCACGTGGGGAAATGATTATTTAACAGCCATCATCGTGCATTTCTACTCTAGGAATGCTTTTACTCGTGCATATATCTGTCCCTAACTATTGTATCAAAACTTGTTTGGTTTCCAAGTATGAGAAAAGTAGAGTATATTATACTGGTGCCATTGTAGAAGATTTCAAGAGTTAAAACAGCACTAGTTATAAAGCACTGCTAAGTTTATAAGCTTCATAACCTCCTCCACTAGCTCCAAATCCTATTCGGAGTTCTAAACAACAATTCATTCGAGTCAAACCAGGTTCCATCCTGTTATATATATAAACCCCGTGCAGACTTAGGAGCCAAGAGAATCTTCCCTATTTCTATGCAAACCTCAGTTTCTGTTCTCCCCGCACTTCAAATCAGGATAAGTTAGCAGAAGTAGAACATTATATATTCTTCCTGAATTCTGCAATATGAGCCTGGAAAGTCAAGTCATGAAGATGAAGGACCTGAAGTTCGGGCTTCCACTGATAGCTACACTTCTGGTTTTGTGCTTCTATTGCACATATGCGGATACAGAGGTGAAGACCCGGCAAACGAAGAAGACTTTCATAATTCAAATGGACAAGTCCATTATGCCAGTGACTTACTATGATCATTTACAATGGTATGATTCATCTTTAAAATCCGTATCAGAATCTGCTGACATGCTTTATACTTACAACAACATACTCCATGGCTTTTCCACCCAACTGACACCAGAGGAAGCTGGATTACTTGAAAAACAATCTGGAATTCTATCGGTCCTACCTGAAATGATTTACAAGTTGCACACAACTCATACCCCGGAGTTCCTGGGATTGGGAAAAAGTGACGTTGTCCTTCTCCCCACATCGGCCTCCCTAAGTGAAGTGATTGTTGGTGTTCTGGACACCGGTGTCTGGCCAGAGATAAAAAGCTTTGATGACACAGGGCTTGGTCCAATACCAAGTACCTGGAAAGGTTCTTGTGAGGTGGGTAAGAACTTCAATTCATCAAGCTGTAACCGGAAACTGATAGGAGCACATTTTTTCTCAAAAGGTTATGAAGCAGCATTCGGTCCTATAGATGAAACAATGGAATCGAAGTCACCAAGAGACGATGATGGCCACGGAACTCACACTGCAACTACAGCAGCTGGATCAGCTGTCTCAGGAGCTAGCTTTCTCGGGTTTGCTTCTGGGATAGCACGTGGAATGGCTACAGAAGCTCGAGTAGCAGTTTACAAGGTGTGTTGGTTGGGTGGATGCTTTAGCTCTGATATTTTAGCAGCAATGGAAAAAGCTGTTTCAGATGGCGTTAATGTCATGTCAATGTCTATTGGAGGAGGACTCTCCGATTACAATCGAGATACAGTTGCGATTGGAGCTTTCCGAGCAGCAGCACAAGGAGTTCTTGTCTCATGCTCGGCTGGAAATGGTGGGCCAAGTCCAGGCAGCTTGTCTAATGTCGCACCTTGGATAACCACTGTAGGTGCTGGAACACTAGACCGTGATTTCCCAGCCTATGTGACCCTTGGAAATGGTAAGAAGTACTCGGGTATATCGCTTTATAGTGGAAAGCCACTATCTAATTCCTTGGTGCCGCTGGTTTATGCTGGTAACGTGAGCAATTCCACAAGCAGCAGCCTTTGCATGACAGGAACTTTAGCTCCTGCACAAGTTGCAGGGAAAATTGTGATATGTGATCGAGGGGGAAATAGTAGGGTCCAAAAGGGCTCGGTGGTGAAGGATTCTGGTGGCCTAGGGATGATTCTAGCAAACACAGAGCTGTATGGAGAAGAGCTAGTCGCCGACGCACATCTTCTTCCCACAGCCGCTATGGGCCTAAGAACCGCGGATGCAATTAAGAAATATGCCTTCCTTGATCCAAATCCAATGGGCACGATTGCTTTTGGAGGTACAAAGCTTGGAGTCAAACCATCGCCTGTGGTAGCGGCATTCAGTTCTAGGGGTCCAAATGTGGTCACTCCAGAAGTACTCAAACCAGACCTAATAGCGCCAGGAGTCAACATACTTGCGGGATGGACTGGGGCAGCCGGCCCAACTGGACTGACAAACGACAAGAGGCGCGTGGAGTTCAATATCATTTCAGGCACATCAATGTCATGCCCCCATGTAAGTGGGTTAGCTGCACTCATCAAGGCTGCCCACCAGGACTGGAGTCCAGCAGCCATTAAGTCCGCTCTCATGACCACAGCCTATGCAACATACAAAAATGGGGAAGACATATTAGACGTGGCTACAGGAAAACCAGCTACACCGTTCGATTATGGAGCTGGACATGTAGATCCAGTAGCAGCCCTTGATCCTGGCCTTGTCTATGATGCCACTGTTTATGACTACATAAGTTTCTTTTGTGCTTTAAACTATAGTGCATCGGACATTAAACAAATCACAAGTAAAGACTTCACTTGCGACTCAAGCAAGAAATACAGTTTGGGGGATCTTAATTACCCATCGTTCTCTGTTCCACTACAAACTGCTTCAGGCAAAGAGGGCGGCGCTGTGGTGAAAAGTACAGTCAAATACACCAGGACTCTGACAAATGTTGGTGCTCCAGCAACATACAAGGTTTCGATGGCTTCACAAACTACATCGGTTAAGATGTTAGTTGAGCCAGAATCCCTGAGCTTCACCAAAGAATACGAGAAAAAGAGCTATACAGTGACTTTTACTGCGACATCCATGCCCTCTGGCACAAGCAGCTTCGCTCATCTGGAGTGGTCAGACGGGAAGCATGTTGTTGGTAGTCCAATAGCTTTCAGCTGGACATGATCTGAAATCCTGAAGAAATCCCATGAATGATTATCATTCATAGGACATGTGCCTGAATTTCTGTGTTTTAAATCTCTTATCTAATGTTCCAACAAACTTGCCAGTTTAGCCAGCAGTTATGTTTATAATTGCTCTCTGAGGTGATCAGAAGACGAAGATAAAAAGGGAGAATAATTGTACAGACGCCCATGGAAAGAACTGTATGTGAATTGAAAATGGATCTCCAGTTGTATTTAGAGGCCCTGAATCTAAAGCCTTAACAATTTATACTTCATGGCTCACATATTGAAATTGCTTTGGTGAAGTTATCACCATGCCACTCCTTTGAATCTAAAGAAAATGTCAGCTCTCGTTCACCCTCATCTAAATCTCAAAATCATCTCCAAATTTAGCAAATGCATGGCTCAACCGATTCACTTTCGGTCTACAACATCAATGAATAAGTAATTGATCAATCGTGTTGCTAATGTATCTTTCATGATCCGAGGTTCATTTTTTCTTCAAACTATGGCAAGTTGCAGAACAACACTGTAGTTGAATGATGTTAACAAAAACACAGTGGGCAACCCAACAACCTCAAGACCTTAGAAGGATCATCTCCTAAATAGCATCGATGAATAAAATTGTTATGAAACTGAATTGTGAAGTATAAATTATATATTTTTTAAATGAAAAGAAAGGTAATGTCATGAATTAAAATATCATTCAGAATCCTTGATAACCTTACAAACAGGGAGATAGTCTGTATCAGCTCAAAAACTCGATTTGTGCGCATTTAAATGCAAAATCTTTGACATGATTGTGACAGCAGAGTTACCGCCTTTAAAATCAAATTAAATAAAATCATGACATTTAATTATTAAGTAATTAAATATTAAAAGATAAAAAATATATATAATTTAAAAAACAATATAGAAAAATACGAGTCCGCTAATTTGAAAACCTAGTGTGATCAATAGACACAAGATCAAGATAAACCAGCAGAAAAAAATCCAAAGATTAAATTTTAATTAAATAAATATTGAATGATAATAAATAAATAAATCAATTTGAAAAGAAAAAAAACTCAATTTAAGCTTTGAAATTGTTGATTATAATCGTGAACTCTAGATTGATCCCATAAAAAACAAACCATAAAAAAATAATAGACCAAAACTCTAAAAAAAGTTAAAAAACATTAGCTTTACAAAAAAAAAAAAACCGGTAGCACCTCCTAAACCTGATTTAATTTTTAAAACTCACCCCTGTAAGATCATATAACCAAGTTCAATAGTAACATAATAAAGAAACCCTTTAAACTTGCAACCAATTATATTCTCAACCCATATACTTCTAGCCAATTTCATATTAAACTGGAGTAGTAAAGAAGGAAGTACTCTGTTTTGCCGGGTGACGCTTTCTGTGCAATTTATGTTCGATACCAGTCTCTGTTACTTTCTCATTGTACACGAAAAAAATTAAATCCCGTAATTGCCATTAAGTTTTGTGAGACGTTTTCATCTCGATAAAATAATCGGTGGACATCATAGATACAACACTGAAAGGAGTTCATCGATTAGTGAAGTGTAGATAAAAAAGCATTGAGAGACACAGCTCCAAACTAGCGACAAATAACAAAACATCACGTTATTTACTCTGGTTGCCACTTTCCCAGGAAGGTGCTGCATGAAGAGGCATTTGAAAGAATGAGGGTGATTGTTTTTTCAAAACAAGTTTTGCTTGAAAATATATTATTATAATGTTTTTATTTTAAAAAATTATTTTTAACACCAGTTAATCAAAATAATCTGAAAACATAAAAATAAAACAAAAAGAAAACTAAAAATCATGAAACATGGATTATCCACAGCAGCCTCAAACATCCACAGCCTCGGAAACCAGGTACTTTTTGGGCGACATCCACTTGGTGTACACTTGAAGAGTATCACAATACAAGAGATCCTAAGAATCTGTCCCATAAACCCAAGGTCAAGGGATATTCTGATTTCGGCTTTTAAATCATCATTTATTTCATAGACGTACAAACTATCCTGGCAAGTATAATTTCCATGTTCCAACAGACACGAAACTACAGTACCTTGAACATATAAATAGGTTGAAGAGCTGCTCAGGGCCATGACAATTAGAAACTTCATAGGAAAAAAAGATGAAAAAAACTCAAGAAATGCATAAGCTTAGCTTCATAACAGATACTCGAGACTAGTTGCCATCACTTTCTTTTTTGGCCAATTCCATGCCCTGGAATGTGACAGTAGATGACCTATACTGGCTCCCAAAGGCAGTGCCAAAGCCCCATCCAAGGCCTAGACCAACCCCACACCCTGCACCTGCAAAACAAAGGTCCTAATTTTGAACAGTTCTTGAACGGGATGCATTATTTATAGACCAAGAAATATATATGAATTATAGTCTAAGATCTACATTTGAGGAAAGACACAAGACAGTGCATACCTGCACCAAGACCCAAAATATTCATAGGCATGCCTGCACCAGACAAACATACACGTAAACAAATTGGGTAGCTCAATTCACACTCAAAGGGAAAATTTGCACAGACATCAACCAGACAAGTTTTACATCAAGGATCATGGGATCGTCAAGCAAATTTCTAAATATCATAAAGTTGTTCTTGAGAACGTATATCATTCACAACAGTTATTGGATGTAGCTCATATTTTGCAAAACATGAGGACACAATCAGTTGCTTTCTGTCGGCTGTGGTAGAAGGCACAGGCAACACTAGATCAATTCATTGAAATTATGCCCCAGCCATGAATAGCAAGCAACACAGAACTACACTGAGCAGGATTGAAGTACCAAGATTAGTTAGGTTGAACAAGAGCTGAAGTCATGCACCACCCACATCTATCAGCAATCAACACTGTAGAAGGACAGTTTGTTGTTTTCTCTCCAGAAAGACCATCTAATGTGAAGACTACACTAAAAACACCCCTACCACGTTAAGAGAATGGCAAAGTGATGGTTGTTAGATTCTTCATTCCTTAGGTTCTACGAATTTCTCAACGATTTTATTGTCCAAGAAGTATTTATTTTTACATACTGCCCCGGAAATAAATAAATATATAAACCCAAAAATACACGAAAAAGAAGAAGAAGATGGGCAGAAGATTCAAAATTGATTTTAAGATCCAAAATCAATTTTGGATAAATAGCAATGATAAAGCAGCGTTTAGTAATGAAAAATGAAGGCCAACAGTTCAAGAAAATAAGGTAATCCCATAATCAAAACTCAAGGAAGAAATCACTCCCAGCCCAACTGCCTATTCCAATCAAATAAGAATCCCACAATTCAAAGAAGCAGCATGATGTCTTTGGCTTAGCTGGGTTTTCTTCAAATAATATCACAAAGTGAAATAAAAAAAGGAAAAAGAACTGACCCCCAAAACCCCAGCCCACGCCAAAGCCGCAACCAACACCGAAACCTGAAATCAAATTTCGCATAAACGACAGAGATAGAAAAAGAAAATAAGAATTGGTTGTAGTAATAAGCATACCGAATCCAACACCAGGTCCGCTAAAATTTGTAAGCACCATTGCTTTTGGAGCTTCGCAACAACCAGTTGTTATATATAAATAAAATAAAATTGCAACTCTCGCTCGCTCGCCCCCTCCCCCTCCTTTTTTTTTTCTTTTGCTTTTATAACTTTATAACTGAAGAAGCAACAAATAACGGGAATACCCAGCCCACCAAGGAATCAAAATAGGCCTCTCAAGCCTACAAACTATTATTATATTAACTGGCCCGGCCCACTAGTTGGGATGTTGTCCCGGGGACAAAATTTTCAATACAATTTTGATCCCACCACGCATTTTACTCCCATTTGCTAGACCCAACTTTTCTTTCAATTTATCCATGTTTGTCTATGGTTCAAGTGTTTTGCACACCCGGAAGTTTTTCTTATAAACTCTTAAAATAACACAAGCAAATGATAGAAAATACAATATAATAATAACACGAGTAATTACAGGAACAAACTCAATTTTTATTAATCTGTCAACAAAAAACATATACAAGTAGGTTATATATATTACAACAATACATGATGAAAGTCACATTTCAAAACTGTCTCTACAAAAAAAACACAAATCTAGAGAGCATATGTCAAAGACAATCAAGTGACCATAACTACCCTTCAACTTTCTTGGTTTATCACCCCACAAACTAACGACCTGAATTGATTTCTCATGTTGTTAGTCTTATTGTGCAACCCAAAAGTATCCTAGATAGACCATCGTCTAAGCCAAGAATGGTGTGAGTTGCTCGCATGCACTCGCTATTCATGTTACTAAAATTTGGCACTACCCCATGCGTGCTTTTACTGTCCAAACATCACCTTGTTGGCACGCCCTTGTACATATACATGCGACAAACCTCCCCATCCAAAGGAGTTGATGCCTTTGTTATAATAGATTTGAGATAATCTCATCCTTTATCCTCGTATTATCATAAATCAATATCTTTCTCCCGAGAAAACCTAAAGGTCATCTACCCATTTCACAAGAAATCATGTCCATTATTTTTTTTTATATTGATCAAGTCTCATATGGTCCAAGATTTTGATGATTTTCTCATTAAATTGATTTTGAATTGTTAGTAAAGCTCTTTATGATTTATCCCTTTTCGGATCTTCATGATTTGTATGACAAGGCTTAAAATAGCTGATGTGGGATATGAGATGAACTTCGATTTTTATGTGAGCTTTAACTTGTATGTTACAACTCTCATTCTCCTTGTTAACTTAAATGGATAATTGTACATAGACATTAACCTGCAATGCTTATTTTTACCAATCATCTTTTTCCATATACTTGGAGTCACTTTCAACAACACCGTATTGCCAACATCAAACTCCAAAGGTTGTTTTTTGTTAATATATTTCTTCATGTGCTTACTTGCTCACAACTTGTTCCAAGAATCTATGTCTCTCTCATGCAAACTTGTACTATGATGAACTCCTTTTTTAAAACTTTTTAAATGTTATCTTGGCTAGATACGGGGGATGATATCCTAAAACTAACTTGAATTGACTTGACTCATTAACATATAACTTGTGAAGGTTGTAGCTAAATTAAATATTGTTGAACAACTAAAGCTAATTTCTTAATGTTTTCACGAGGGATATATATATATATATAGCCTACATGTGATTTTTTTTTCATGTAGAATAACTATATATAAAATTTTAATTCATATGAATTATTTCTTATTTTTTCTTTAAGAGGTAGCTATATAGCTTTCATCTACATTACCTCAAATATAATTTTTTATTTTTTTTATATATAAAAAATGTAGTTAACTTGGGACCCGGCCCCTCATCGGAATCAACCTGTACCAAGTTTAATAACTGTATAATTTTATGTATGAGAGTAGTTGATGCAGTGGCTACAAGGCACTTCCCACCGTCGTTTATTTCAATACTGATAACACTAAAACAGGGCTACATTGTGAAAACCATCCCTCAACTTAAATAGAATAATTAGTACAAAAATTAAACGAATTATCAATTCCTTCAAATTTTGCATCTAAAGACTTTTAAAAAGAAAAACTATCCTTAAATTTCCTATAGTTTGGTCAAATCACACCTATCTATTGAGTTTTAAGAGATCATAGTTTGCATTCTAAACTTTGATGTGTGCCTAACAATTTACTTCCTATACGTGACTTGCCCAAAAGAAATCAACAAAAATTACAAATGCAACTTATCTGTTCCTGTAAATTAGAGTTAGCATCACCAAGCATGCTAAGCTGCTCTTATCTCTTGCATGTTTGCTACCACCGCATTATGACTTGTGATCAGATGAAGCAGTATACAGTTAGCAGTCAGCAAGGTAATACCAATTAAATTGGTAGGGTTTACAAGGAAATAGAGTTAGATCAGCTACAAATGCAACTTTCTTTAAAATCACTGACATAATACAGGCTACAATGGAGCACAAAGCCTTGATCAATCTCCAGTTATTATAATTTGAAAACAGAGATTATAGCAAGCAAAACCCTAAACCAACCGTATCAAGGCACAACCTTGTAAGCTTTCATCTTGTCTATCCACGAAACGAATGATTTCTTGGAATTGCGAAACCCCAAAAACCCATGTTCCTTGCTCTTATTCAAACACCTGACAGTACCCGGTCCATTGAACATCAAATCAGCAAACCACCATCCCCCAACTTGCTCCAGCTTGTTAGGCAGTAGCTGGTTCTCCCTCACAATTTCCTCCCACACCGGTCCCTTGTCTTTCATCTTCTCCGCAAAGGTCACACTACTCTCCCCCTCCTCAAATCCGTACTTTTCAATCCCAAACTCTTGTGCTAAAATCGTCCACAAATGCTTCCATTTGAACAGATCCCCGTTGTGGATATTAAAAGCTTCATTTTGTGCATTAGGATCCACACACGCCCAAATTTCCTGCTCTGCAATCAGATCTGCATCAGAAGCAACTGAGTAACTATCCCACGCCTCTTTCGATCCACGAAAGACCAGCGGAACTCCCTCGTGCTTGCATATTGCAGCGTAAACAGAAACAGTCACAATCATATTCATCAAGCTATAAGGTGAAAACCCAAATATAATACCAGGCCGGTGAACAGACCACGTCACCCCTGCTTTCTTTGCCACTTCCTCAAACATAACATCTTCCAATGTGTAATAAAAATTGGGAAAATTTAATCTGGGCAGATCTTCTGTGAAAGGTGTATCATGAGCTTCAATCTTGCCTAATAATGAAAAGGGACCCAAATAATGCTTCCCTCCGGTTTGGAGGCAGACATGGCGGAGATTGGCAGCGTTAGGTATAACAGCCTGGAGGACGTTACGGAACATGAGACCGTTAATCTCACAGTTCTCTTCCTCGGTGGGTCTGCTGGCCCAGGTAACATAAAAGATGTGGGTGATATCAGTGAGTTTAGAAAGCTTGGATTGGGTTTCGGCAGTATTGGAGATGTCGCACTGGATGTACTCCACCGGATGATCCTCGTTCCAATTGGGGCGGGAACGTCGGGCGACGCCGTAGACTTTCCATGGGCCACCAGGCGTGTCGGAGAGTGGGAGAATCTCCGCCAAACTGTTGCCGGAAATCCCGGTAACACCTAAAATCAGGGCCACGCTTTGATAATCTCTCGGTGCTTCATCTTCTTCGAGTTTTTTCTGCAAAATGAATAAAAATAAATGAGATTTATATGTAGATATGGGTTGTGGGTGTGTGATAGATGGTAGGGTGAGGGCTATTGAATCCTTACCTTGGCTGCGCCAAGAGCACCAGACCACCACCAGCTCATTTTTCTTTACTCCTTTGATTGAAATTGAATGAGGATACAGGAAAATATGATAGTAGATAAAAGAAATCAAGAGAGCCTAAGGAGATTCTCGCTAGCACGTCTTTGTAATGGCTGTAAGAAAATTATTTATTAATATATTAAATTAATAATTTTTATTTTTATTAAAATGTTAGAATTTGAAAGCTACTCCGCAGTCCGCACAGCACATGAGAAGAAAATATGCGGTCAAGTAAATTTCCACTTCAATTTTAATTATAGTATCTTACCTTAACTATGCATCATCCAATTGATAACTTGTTGCAGTATCATGGGGCACAGGTAATAAAAAACGAAAATACACTGAGAGAGGGTATCGTGAGCTAACCTATTAATGTTAGTTTTAGATATTACTAGCTAAATGCCCGCACTACGTTGCGGGTGTAGTGCGGGTGGAACAAATAATTTTTACAACTATTGAGATTAAAATATCATATTTTAACATGCAAAGTTTGATATACTGAAAGGGATCAACATCCTCTATTATATTAACAGTCATATCGAAGTTTTAACGTCTAAAATTATCATCACTATTACTGTCAAAACAATAAACATTATTCAACAAATCTGAGAGAAAACAAAAAAAATATTAATAAAAAAACACGTTGGAATAAAAACTAAAATTATTATTATTATTCTTAATATTAATATTATTATTGCTTTAATAACGGGAAGAAAACGAAATTAAATCAAAGGCTAAAAAAAAGCTTAAAAACATTAACAAAAGAGCAAATAAAAAAATAAAATAAATGAAAAAAATAAAAATAATTGACTGGGAAAAAAATCATTTGACTTGAAAATCAAAAAAATTTATCACACTGAGTAAGAAGTTTTTATAATTGTTGGAATGAAAGAAATTAATAGGATATGTTGGTCCAAAATTAAAATATAATATTTATATATGCAAAATTCAATATAATAAAACAGATCACCACATCCTATTATAAAAACAACAATATCGAAGTCTTTGCATCTAAAATTATCATTGTTATTACTATCAAAACAGTAAAGATTATCAAATTGTTCCGAGAGGAAAAATACTGAAAAACATTAATAAAACAGTAAATAAGGAAAATAACTGAAATTATTATTATTGTTATTGTTATTGTTATTGTTATTATTATCGTGTGAATAATGAAACAAAAAAAACTAAAAAAATCATAATAATTTTGAAAAAAATAAAAAAAATGAAAGACTAAAAACCAATTATTGTCGAAAAAACCAATTATTAATAAATAAATAAATATTATTATCAAATCAGTTCAAAGCAATTGAAATCTGAATCACGTCCCACACCTTTATCTATAATTTACAACACTCATTTGAATTACCTTGACAGGTCAATCACAGCAAAGAACTTCTTGACAGCAGTTAAAGGTGGAAGAATGCTTGCGAAACACGGACAAGAAATAGCCAGTCTACAGACATATGATTCTTTTTTAGTATATGTTAATTATTCCATATTCATTTTTCTATAAATTAATCGAATCCTCGCACCTCTAACTGAGCAAATGATTTTGAAGCATTATAACTGTTTAATGTTTTTTGTTTTTTTATGATTAAATGATTTTTTTAGAAAATGTTGAATCGGTCACTGAGAGCATTGATGTCCAGGGGTTTCTCACGATGAATCTTTTCTATTATTATCATATCAACTAAATTTTTTTATACTGACTATAATAATTTAATTTATTTGAAAGAGTATAGTCTAATTTTCTAACTTTTAAGTTTTTAATTTGATTTTATATATAAATACATATTAACTCCTAAAATCATCTCATTTTACATATTACATTTTTACAAGTTAACTTTACAAAGCTTTTTTGTGGCAACATTCTTTATTATTATTATTAACAAGAGTTTGTATGTAATTCGACTATTTTTATGGGCTCTGAAATTAATGATCGTGTAACTATTTAGTTATTATTATATTAACAACTATAAAACTCTAATCTAATAAATATTTTTTTATTAATATAGATATTCAAACTAATTTTATATAGCTTAACTAATATCACAAATTTTAAAGTTGATAATTATACAAGTCTTCAATCATTATCTTATGAGCAACTAAAGCAATCTAATCTAAGACAAAGGTGAAGAAACATGTTAGTCTCAATTGTACCACTGGACACCTACTGTATGTCTACGTGGCAAACATTCTTATTTTGTCATGTCATGTCATGTAAAGATTTTAAAGCAATGCAACGTTTATCATATTGTTGGGGTGGTCGGCGTGATTTATGGCTGCACTTATTGTCGCCTATGCTTTTTTATTCTTCCCGCTTTCTCCTCCCCTCCATTTTGCACCAGCGATGTCAAATTTTAGTCTCAAAGTTTGATTTTTTTTTTAATCATTTTCATGTTCTTTTATTGTAAAAAATAATTTTTAAAAAATAAAAAAAATAATTTTAATATATTTATGAACAAAAAAAATATTTCAAAAACAAATTCAACCACACATTCTATTACAGTTAACGAAAACAAAGAAAAATAATTCAATCACATAAAAAAACAATTCCACATCTTTTAAGATAAGAACAGAGCAAAAGGAAAAGAAAAGGAGAGATTGGTATATTTAACTTTAGTGTCTGTGATAGAACAAAGAGAAAGATATCACGGCAAATAAGCCATGTGAAAAACCATAGAGAGAAGAAGAGAGATTATTAGAAAAATTACATTGCACGATATCTATGATGAGAGTGAATATGTATATCAGAAAATAATTTTTAAAAAGTTGTTGAGAAATCAGAAGAACGCCACTGCATTATTAACCGTGTTTGAGAGTGTGTTGCAACCGGCGATTCTAAAAAAATTGATTTTTTTTTCATTTAAAAAACTGGCGATTTGTGTTTTTAGATCATTTTGATGTGCTGATGTCAAAAATAATTTTAAAAAAATAAAAAAATATCATTTTGATGTATTTCAACACGAAAAGCACTTTAAAAAACTACAGTAATCGCACTACAATGATAATGAATAATGGTAAAAAAGTAAATTCTTTACCCCTACGACGCTCCTTCAAGTTCAATCCTTTGAAAATCTTGAAAAGAGCACCCTTCTTTCTTTTGAAAGAGTAGGAGTAAAAGAACCCCAGATTCTCGGACTAAACACTGCACTCCTAAATAAAGAAAAATACCTCGTATTAATCCACATAATCTCTTTTAAGTTGCAAACTAATAAGTATAAATTAATTAAAATAAGTCTAATAATTAAAATAAATTATCATAGAAGGTTTAATGTGACAAAAAATACAAATTAGAATTAACTATTTAACATTAAATAAATAAAATATGATAACAAAAACAAAGGATTTATTCTAAATCTTTCCATGTAGTCTATAGATTCCTTTTCTAGTATGATTTCAAATAATGATTCCTTGTATGTATATTCTATGTTTGTCATGGAAATTATTTCATATATATTTGAAAATATTAACATGTTTAGTACTTTATCTCTCATCTATATTCACATCAAAATTCCATTTTATAACTCCAAATATGTCCATAACAATACATGGATGTTTAGTTTGACACATTTTACAAGATTTATGTAGTAACTCTGACTCTCTGAAATAATGTTTATGAATTTTGTTTAATCTAATAATTTACCAAAATATATTTTCATGTATATAATATTTCTCCATAAAATCTCAACTAGCTCCAATATATAGTTTGAAAGATATGTTTGATGTCATAAAATCATCAATACATATTTTAAAACAAATTCAAAACTAACTTGAATAAAATCACAAATTTAGCAAACTTGTAAAATCTAATTTTACTAATTTTCAATTTTTAGTTCGATTTAGTACATAAATGCATTTTAACTTGTAAATTCATAAAATCTTAAAAGTAGACTAATGATTTTGAGAACGTTGACCTATGTGATGAACAGTCATCGTCCATTCTCTTTTAGCTGTTTTTTTTCAAAAAAAAATTGGTTAATGTTAATGTTTCCCCAAGAATTAAAAAGTGTAAGTTACCGATCTTATGGGCTCGGGGTCCTGACATGAAAGAGAGGCAACCCAAGCTGTCAATTGGTACGACCACTACCCCAAAAAGAAGAGAGACTCCCTCCCCTTTCTTTTTTAATTTTTTGACAAAGAACAACCATAAGCGAAACGGACCTCCAGGAAATGCATTTTTCTTCAGAATTTAGATATGCTTTAATAGAATTCATCCACAAGATGGAAATCCGTCGAATCTTCAGAATTATTTTTGAAAACAACTACCACAGCAGAGAGAGAAAAGCAAACATAAACCCACCCAGCTCAAGGCACAATCTTATGAGCTTTCAACTTGTCCACCCACGAAATCAACGAGTTCTTGGAATTCCTAAACCCTAGAAACCCATGCTCCTTGCTCTTATTCATACACGAAATAATGGACTCTGCACCCAACACAAAATCTGCAAACCACCACACTCCTACCTCCTCCAACTTGTTAGGCAACAGCTGATTATCCTTCACAATTTTCTCCCACACTGCTCCTTTATCCTTCATCAACTCCGTCAAGCTAACTTTCTTCCCACTCTCAGGCAACCCGTATTTTTCTATCCCGAACTGTTCAGCCAAAATCTTCCACAAATGCTTCCACTTAAAAACGTCTCCGTTGTGGATGTTAAACGCTTCATTTCGTGCATTAGGATCCACAGCTGCCCAAATTTCCTGCTCAGCAATCAGATCCGCGTCAGATGCGATGGAATAAGCATTCCAAACAGACTCAGTCCCAGGGAATAGTAAAGGCATCCCTTCACGTTTACATATAGCAGCGTAAACACAAAGAGTGCCCATTATGTTCATCAAACTGTATGGAGAAAACCCCAAAATTGTATGCGGCCTGTGCACAGACCAAGTCACTCCCTCTTTCTTTGCCACTTCCCCGGCCAAAATGTCTTCCAAATCGTAGTAAAAATTGGGTGCGCTTAATCTGGGCAGATCCTCCGTGTAAGGAGTGTCATGCGGTTCGATCTTGCCTACCAACTCGAATGGACCAACATAGTGTTTAAGACCAGTTTGGAGGCAAACATGTTTGAGATTGGGGGCATTGGGGATAACAGCCTGGAGGACATTGCGGAACATGAGGTTATTAGCTTCGATGTTCTCGGCCTCCGTGAATCGGAGGGCCCATGTGACATAGAAAATGTGAGTAACATCAGCTAGCTTGGAGAGTTTTGCTTGGGTGTCTGCCGTGTTAGATATGTCACATTGGATGTATTCAACAGGGTGGTCTAAGTTCCAGTTTGGTCGTGGACGACGGGCCACTCCGTAGACTTTCCATGGTCCACCAGGTGTGTCGGAGAGTGGAAGGATTTCAGCTAAGCTGTTCCCAACAATGCCAGTCACGCCTATTACTAGGGCCACGCTCTGGTGTCCTCGGAACGCGTCCCCATTTTCAGACTGCAGCTGCAAAAACATTTGCCCAAAAAATGAAACGTTGAGTAACAACATGATTCAAAAGTTAAGTTGAAATAAAGTGAAGATTTGCAAATGGGATGGTTTAATTTTTACCTTGGCAGCTCCAATAGCACCCGCCCACCACCAGCTCATTTTCTAGACAGGATTGTTGAAGAAGTAGAAGAAATGGTGATGGATTATAAAAGGAAAAAAGTTTGGGATATGAAGGGTACAGGAAGAGTCTAGCTAACAGTCAATCTATAATGTCTCGCAGGACTTTATGTTGTTTTGGGGGTGATGGTGGAGTATTTTTAAAAGAGAGAACAACCGTGTTTGTTTGATTTTTAATCAATTAAATATGGATGAACAAAATAAAATTAAAGAGAAAAATAAATCTCGACTGAAGCTAAATCGAGTCAACATGACAAGCAAGTAATTTAAGAATAATAAATTAGATAACTTAATTTAATTTTTGACCTGTCATCTCAATCATCATCTCAATTATAAGATTGAGATAACCTAATATAAAATAAATTGAAAAAAACTACAGAACCTTTAATTGTCAAACTGTAAAGTCATAAAAAAAATAGGTTAAAAAAAGAAAAAGAGAAAGAAAAAGAAAAGAAAGGATGCTAGCCTGTGTTAATTGTCTTACCTTGCGACTCATGTAATTATAGCATACATGACAACACTATGAAGTCCAATCCCTAACTAATAAAATATTGAAAGATGAGAGAGAGAGAGAGAGAGAGAGAACAAATATATTATACAAAAAGATAAAAGAACCCGAAACCATGACCGATATAATAAATAACAATACAAGTCTATGAGCATAATGATTTTTCCTCCCCCTGTAATTTATTATTTATTTTGGCTCGGGTGTGTATATGGGAGAAGAAAGACGACAAAGGTGAGGTTGGTAGAATGTTTTTATTATTATTATTTTTTCTAATGATACGGACATGGGCTTTCGCTGGAAGTGGGAAGCAGTGAATTGTTCTGTCAAAGCTCACAACAAACATTTATTTGTCTTTTACGAGCCTTCAGAGTATTCGGACAGTTAGCTTAGCCGCAACAAACTTTGTTTCAATACCGTGTTTTTAATTGAAAATGTTTTAACATGATATTATTATAGATTTATTTATTATATTAACATATTATAATTATTCAAAAATATCTTTAAAATAATGACTTAATATTTTTTTATAAAAAAAAATTAGAAAAAACTTTTTAAAAAAAGTTGAAACATAAAAACAAACTCTCAATGGGCTTGGGTCCACGAAGTGCTTGATGCTAGCTTGCTGAACTCAAATCTGGCTGCAGTTGCAACTTGCAAGTTCCAAGATGGACGGGTGGCTTAATAAATCTGCTAATCCAGTGTTGCTCAGTGCTAATCCTTAAAAAAGGCCATTGCACAAATGGGCTACTCCATTGAAGGTTAAGACTTGCTATAGGCCTAATCCCATCAGTCCATTTTCAAGAGGTCCACTCTGCAGATTCCACACCTTTAGGAGTCGAGGCCTCTAGTTTTTAAGCCCCGCGATATTTACATTCATAGTAACTAAACTCGGCCTCACCCAAAACCTTTTATTCTATTTCCCCCCCTTTTTTTTGAAACTTTTGCTGTACTTTTATAAGTGGAATTTATCATTTTTATTTATAAAATATATTATTTTATATATTTACATTGCTGATATGAATCCTCATTGTCATTTTATTAAATAACATGGAGTAAATATTTACTAGATTAAATTATGAACCATCGTACATAAATTTCTGTATTTTTTACCACAATAAAGTAATAAATATTAAAAATTTTCCTGAATGTATATGCTATATTTATGAAAAATATTGGGATTTAAATCATAAAATGTAATGGTGGTAATAGGTTTATTGACGGGTGTTTGAGAGTGTTTTTCAAAAGTGTTTTTGTAAAAAATTATTATTTTTTTTTTTTTATTTTTAAGTTTAAATTAACAAAATTTGGTGTTTTTAGATTATTTTGATGTGCTGATATAAAAAATTTTTTTTAAAAAATAAAAAATATATATTTTTAATATATTTTTAAATAAAAAACACTTTAAAAAATAACCGCACTCCCAAATAGGGATTTGTTAATTTGAAACGTTACTATCGTTTAATAAAAAAGAGTCAAAGCTTATTAGTTTCTACGGCCAGTTATAAATACGATATCGGGTTTTCTTCTTCTTTTTGTAGTGTTAAATTTTATGATTCCAACTTCACAACCCGTTCAAACGTCCCCATGCCGAACCTAGTTAGAAAAGCAGCCTCTGCAATCTTAACCGCCTGAACTCTTGTCTTAATTATCTGAACCGCCTGTTAATCTTGGAAGAATATTTCAGCCACCTTTAATCTTCCCTTAATTATCTTTTTATGCAGTAACTAGCAAGTATTGTCATTCAATTTTATGTTTTTTACTACATGCTTCCTCGTAATTTAAAAATAAATACTGGTACTAGCTCTCACATGTTCACCAACTTGAAAAGGTTACAATCTGCTCAAAATGTTCCAGAAATTGATCACAGTCAGTGTGCTTGAGATTCCATTTTCCTGATTAATAAAATAATTTAACACTATGGTCTGCATATTGTTTTAGGAGTTCCGGTGGAAAACAAGTGGCCATTAAAGTATATCAAAGATATCGAGTCCACCACCTCAAAAATCTGAAGGTCACACAGATGATCACAGTATCTCTCCTTCAGCATGCAACGATCCTCGATCCCCATCTACCTTACATAGATCGAGCCACAACAGCTTTCTTACTCATTGCCCTTTCCATCTTTCTCTTCACCTCTTCATTTCCTATGAATGGTTCCTCTCTTATGGTGGACAACCCTGAAAAGTTGGAAGCAAAAGTGGCTGTCAAACATTAGACTAATTAAATAGTTCAAGCAATAGCACTACAAAAAAAGTGGCGATTAGCAACGGATTTCTGCAATGAAAGCAACGAATTAACATCGGAATATGTTTAGCGACGAATTTTTCGTTGCTGAAAAGTTGCAAGCAAAAATGATTGTCACTTGAATACAACAGAGTACTGGATAGTTCAAGCGCAATGGGCACACCAGGTTTAAGAAAGACATCAGGTGAAACATCTGAATTAGATAAAGCTGCTAAGTATGTACTATAATGTTTACGATGGAAGCTCATATTACTTACTGGAGATAAGACTTTTTTTCTCAATCATAATTCTCATCATCTCATCATATTTTTGCTTGTCATAATTCTTCGATTCTTGCGCTTTACTTGATTGATTGCTGGATGCTTTTGACTCGAAATTGGCAAAAATCCATGTAGCTTCCATCTGTTTGCTGATCATACGTGCTGCATGGTATGGAATTTTCACACCTTTGGCTGTTTCAGTCTTGACGCAGCTATTCAGGAACATTACACAGTCCATCAAGCTTTCTTTGGCCAAACTTTTTCTGTCAAAGGCCTGTGATCTTCTCCATAGGCTCTTGCTGTGAGAATTTGCAGGCGTGGACAGGCACAAAGCTCTAGTTAAATCACTGATGGAAGCATCTGGGTCCCCAAGGAGCAAGCGACACTGAGCTCGATCGCTGTAAAGTATAACTCTCTCTTTTCTTAACCTCAATGGACATAAATCTAATGCCTCAGTGTACTTCGCCAATGCTTCCTCTATGTCTCCTAAACAAAACATGTGGTTGCCCTGTTGTTTAATCAAACCCACCAAAACCCTTCTCTCTTCAACCATTTCTTTAGGCATCGTTTTCTCTCGTTTTCTTCTCTCTACCTTCAAATCCCAGATTTCTTGCATAACTTTTTGAACTTCTTTGCTCTTTAATTTCAACATGATTTGTCTGTAATCAAAAAGAAGTACTCTTGCTATTTGTTCTCCTACATTTGATCGATCTCCAAGGCTCCTGAGTTCAACCAAATCTACAAGAAACAAGGCGGAAATTTCTAGAACTTTAAACCTGGTATCTTGGTCTTTGAGAAGTAATAAAAGACAATCAATACCAATGTACTGCCAATCATCTGAAGATCTCGAGATATGACAGAGTCTTATCACAACTTCTTTAGATTCAGCAATACTCTTTCTTCCGTGTTTGCTGTAACATAAAATTCTAATGAGTCCAACACCAGCAGGTGATTCGTGATTCACCAATCCACCCCACATTTCACACAAATCTTTTAAAAACTCCTGCCTACAAATGAGATTCAGAGACCTTTCTTTGCAAGCAAAGAAATTTAAGAGATAGAGAGACCAGCGTTGAAGTTGGCAAGCCCACTCCTCTGCTTTCCTGTTCTCAGTGTCCAGCCCTCCAACACCTCTTGTGAGCAAGTCTCGATGATACTTCAGCCTCTCCTTTGCATCCGGCACCCCAACGAATTTTGTGTACACCACTTCAAGGCAATTGGAAGCTAACTGCATAGCTGATTTCACCACATCTTCTTCATACATTGCTACTACATCAAACGTTTTCTCATAGCTTGCAAGGTGACCTAGTGCTCGAACGGCAACTCTTTGCTCTACCCAACTAATCTTTCCTCTTAAGAGATCCATTAATGGAGGTATCACACCCGACTGAACAGCTTTCTCTGCAAACTTGGCCTTGTTCATGGTGTAAGAGCCAATAATATGAGCTGCATAATAAGGGATGTAGATGTTTTGATCCTTAAGAAGCCAACTTTTATTATCAATACCTTTCTGGATCAAACTTGCCATGCAGCGGAAAACACCGAGGGATGGGAACTCTGGATCATCTGGTTGTGTCATAGCAATATTCCATAGACCGCTAAGAACCAGAACAAGTGCTTGGTTGTCTCTGGAAGGCATTTCCTTGAAACAACGTTGTAGTCCTGCTCTCCTGATCATTGAGTTTGGCTCTTTCATAGTGCAGAAGAGACAACTGGGATTGATGCAGCTCTGTTCGGTATTAATATCAATGATGCTTTCGTTATTGCTGGTAGTGGTTATGGTGTGAATTATCTTCTCCCTTTTCTTTAGGGAATCCATAGTTCACTGGCAAATGAAAGAATTGGTTTAGGGTTTTTTTTTCTTTTAAAAAAATTCGTAGGGTTAGCTTAGGGTTAGTCACAGTATAAAATTTAACCAGAGGACATGAATTAGCGGTGGCCAGCTGGTGGAATGACACCTAGTCACCTAGCTGTACCGTGCACATGAAAATATCTAATAATATATATATTCATGTTTTTTAGAAGCATTTACCAAAATTGAATGATTGCCTTTTGTTCTCGAGAAATGGAGGGAATGTTTGTCTTTTTGCCTGTTAAACCATGTTTTTAATAGTTTTTATTTAAATATTATTTTGTTATACTATATCAAAAATAATTTTTCTTTTTAAAAAATTATTTTTCAAATAATAAAAAATCATTTGAAAAAAACATTAATTACTATATATTACCATCACTAGCAACTAAATTTATTACAACAGCTCTTACAGAAACTGTACTTCGCTGCATTGTTTACGAACTTGATAGTGGAAAATGATACTACGACCACCATGATCGGTGTAAGAGGACAGGGCGAGAAATTTGTTTTGTTTGTTTGTTTGGAGCTCAATGGAGGGTGCACCACCTCTACATTTCTTGAATCCACAAAACCCAAAACAATAGTAATTGCCATTCTTCGCCATTAAAATACCAATGGAACTCTCTATTCTGAATACTCTCCACTTTTATATTCCTCAGCATGCAGTTTATTTACCCAGCTGAAACAATCCATAAACTATACATTGTTTCCTGCTGTGTGCTCTCCAAGTGCTCCCCACATCATAAAGCAAGTGGTCCTCATCAGTCCTTTAACTCTCTACAATTCTTCGCCCCACAAAACCAGAAAAAAACGAGAAATTTCAGCCATTCTTCACTTTTAATATTTGACAGGACTCGTTATTCTATAAACCGATCGTCCTGAGAAGTTGATGGACCCCAAGGAATGCATAAATTAAACATCATTTTCTCTTCCACCATCCCAAGAAGTGTTTCTCAGTTCATAAAGTTGGTGGTCCTTAATCAGCATTTTAGACCTTCCGCATAACAGCTTTACTTTGCTTTTGAATTCTCCCTCTAAATCCTCTTGTTCGTACATACACTCTCAATGTCCTTTGGTAAAGAATCACTTGAGCAAGAAGATTAAATCTTTGCGATTTCCTAGATGTTACAGAACAATAAAAGTACTGAAATTAATTGAAACAAAGTTTCCTGGTTTTCTGCATTGGCGCTTCACTATGTTGTCCGAAATCTACACTTTCGTATGGGTTCCTTCATCAACTTCTTTATTGCTACGTACTCTCACTGTCGCATTTTAATTAATCAGAATCTTGTTTTAACCACAACTGCATGAGGAAAGTGTAAAACATAAAACATTAACAGTTGAGCACCAAATGTAGATGGTTGGTGAGTGCAATTTTCTTCTGGTTAGGAAAACCTTATGATGCACCAGTTTTTTTTTACCAATACTCAGCTTTATATTATTAAATACAATTTTTGATCTATGCATGTTGGAATTTTGCTACAAAATCTCAGAGATCATGTGTCCTAGGGTTAAAATTACGTAAATATTCGAGGTAAAAAAGGGTTTATAATAATTCCCATAAGCTACCATTCAAGACTGAAAATTCATATGGTGTAATCAACACTAGACTAATTCATAAGGGGATGGTTGCGATTCAAAAGTTTTTTTGAAAAAAATTAAATTTAAATTTTATTTTATTTTTTATATTTTTAGATATTTTGATGTGTTCATGTTAAAAATAATTTTTTTAAAATAAAAAAATATCATTTTAATGCATTTCCAAACGAAAAATATTTTTAAAAACAATCTTAACTATACTCTCAAATAGTCATTTAATCCACCCCATTTGTGTGTCAGGAAAGAGATCATGCCAAACATGTACTTGGTTGAGTATATTGGCCTGGGAATGGGGATATTCTGCCCTGAAAATTAACAATGGGCATTTTTTTTTCATTTATTATATTTTTCAAAGTGACAATTTGCATACAATTCGCCATCTCGAGAACATATATCGCTAATGAAATCTACTTCACATCAGATAAAGAACAAACAGCTCTATAAAACCATCAAACGTCTTACTTCTGAAACACCATGAACATAATCAAATGCCCTTTAGCGAATGGAGAACTATGAATATGCAAATAGTAAAAACAGGGGATCATCTCAAAATATACACAGTTTAACCTTCCAATTCCTTCGAGATTGTTGCAGGCAAATCAGGCTAGCTAGTTCCTACTCAGTTGCAGAGTGAACACAACCACCAAATTCATTGGTTCCAATCCTACATGTCTACAACGGTACATAGCAAAAAAAAACAGGCAACATCCTAAATAACAACAAACAGCAGACACCCGCACAGCCATTCTCCATGCTGAAGTGTAAGAGGGCAGTTACGAGCTCAACTAAACAACAACACTAATAATGGGGTGAAACTTGAAAGAAAAGAAAAGAAAAAAACCGAGACCTGTAGGAAAATTGTGATTAGAATAACTCCCTCAGGCTATTCATGCCTATAGGTTTAGCAGCCTCCTGTTCTTGGTCAACCAAACAAGCACCTTCTGACCATAGATATTGCTGACCATCATTTGATCGTTCCTTTCTATCAGGGCAATTAAACATCTTCGGACGTCTCCCTGCTCTTGCAAAAATGGGAAGAGGATAACAAATGATCAAAGCCTGCTTGATTTTGTGCTTAAAATAAACTTGATACAGTAAAGAGAAAAAAGAAAAGGTACTAAACCTATATTAGTCATGCATAAATTAGGTAGTAGCAAACACAATTGTTTCGGGGACACGAGTCTTGGCAAGCTTGTTGATTTTTTTTGGAAAAGCACTGTGGCTCTTCATATTGATGGAATATATTTCATAAAATGATTAGGTGATCTAGCGACCATTAAAAGGCCTGCTAAGTACTAATCATTGTCAAAATGGAATTTCAACAAATGCAAGTCTAAAACCATCATCGCCCAGTACACAGACTGATTTTGAGTTAAGTAGTCTACCACACCAAACAAAGAGCAGTACACAATCTCTGAGAAAATCAAAGATGTATCAGACTCAATTCCTTACAGAAAAATGTCTCTTATGTCGAGAATTGACGAAAATATATTCAGACCAACTCAAGCAGTTTGAGTCTGGGAAGTCCAGGTTGTCAATACACTTGTACTACAAAGCTCAATAAAAGAACAGGAATGGCATAAAGAAACAAATTGAGTTAGATATGTCAAAGAATAAAGTGATGCTTGCTATCAGCACGTTACACCCTGTTTGCAGTTATCCAACAAGCAGGTGAGATAAATGATCTAACCTGAGATACTAAAAGTGCTTTCTGGATAACGAAGTTCCCGAAAGGATCCACAAGGAGCATGGAAGCACCTGGATTGGTTAGCAGCTCCAAGATGATTTGTGTGGATTGATCCTCACATGTTGTTAACAAGCACTTCTCCACAACATTACTTCCATACTTGTTACACGAAAGAGCCATGTAACTCCCTTCGAACTGAGCAAGGAGATTTTCTGTGACTTGTGGCATCTTTAAATCCAGAATATGTTGCACTACATAGTTTCTAGAGAAAATCATGGAAAATTACGAGAACCATATTAAGTTAACATTGCGCTTCCATGTGTAGTAAAGCATTGATGAGGTTTAGTAAAACAAACCCATAATGATCTTCTGCCAGGAGCAGTGCATTTGCTATGATCTCAGCTACCAGTCGATCTCTGGGTTCTCCCTCTGAGTATTCAACACATCGCTGCAGCACACAGCATCCACTCTTGTTGGTTGCAATCTCAAAGCACTTCTCTGCCACCTTTTTCAAAATATACTGCAAGAGAAAATTCACTATCAGACAATCATAAAGCCAGAATATAATTTGGTTCCAGGCAATATTTTAATTGCAGAATAGCAACCAGAATAATTGCAGAAGGTGATGGACAAAAACAAGAAAGTGAGGAAACAATATAGAATGTTAGAAAGGAAGACGAGAGAAAAATGAGACAACAGGCATAAAATAACCCATTGTAAATAGGAAACACTACGGGTTCAAACGAAATGATTTTAGAAAGCTGCGGATACAACCATGGCAAGATCAAGTAAAATTTCCATAAAGAAGTTCAAGTGGATGGGGAAAACTAGAATTTGTTTATAACCCAACTAAGGCTGTGTTTGTTTCCCGGAATTCACTTTCCGGGAAACCATTTTCCAAAATTTCCTGTGTTTGTTTGCCTTCCGGAAAGTTGGTCAACGGAAAACACTTTCCGGTCAACGGAAAACACTTTCCAGTCAAAGAAAAATTTGGCTTGGTTTTCAGGAAAGTGTTTTCCGGAAAATTTGGGCGGAAAACACTTTCTGGAAGTTGTGAAAAATTTAGAAATGTCATTATTTGCTGATTATATCAAATTTGATCCTCAAACTTTTGATTGCTATATATAATTTGTTTTTGAATATTTATTTTTCAATTCTATCTCTTAAAATTTAATTTTTATATTAATTTTGGTCCTTATTTTTATAATTGCTATTTGCTTTTTTCTTATCATTTTTTTATTGAAATTTTTTATCTATCAAATTTGGTCCTCATTTTTTTATTGTTACTTATTTTATTTGAAATAATTTATGAAATGTTAATTATTATTATTTTAATTTATTCACCTTTCATTTTTTTTTTAAATTTTTAGATTTGATCTCTATTATTTTGATTATTATTTATTTTATTTGAGATAATTTATGAAATTATATTTTTTTTCAATTTCATTCTCATTCAAGTTTTTAATTTGTAAGATTTGTTCCTCATTATTTTAATAAACTTGAAAAAAAAATTAATTTATTAATAAATTATTTTCCAGTTTATTTTTCATAACACAAACAAACACTGGAAAATGTTTTCCAGTTCATTTTCCATAACACTGCCAAACATAGGAATTCACTTTTCAGGAATTCATTTTCCTCGGAATTCACTTTCCAAAAGGAAACCACTTTCCAGCAAACAAACAGAGCCTAAGTATTCATCAAGCAAAACTTTAAAGATAGAGAAAATTGATTTATTAAAACATAGAAAAGGGTATAAAAAATAACTTGATCCATAAAGAAAATCACTTGACAGACAAAATGTGAAAACAAGTAAAATAATCACCACGTTGAAGGGAAGTGATCGAGCAAATAGCAGCAGGACAGGAAATAATAACCCACTAGACAATGTCCCCGCGCTTCGCTGCGGGCGACACAATATTTTTTTCAATGTAAAAAATATTAATTGTGTGTATTTTTTATTATAATATAAATTTAGCTAAAATAATAAATCTGTGCAGAATTCATGTCAAGTGCAAGTTTTTTATAAAATATATGAATTTAAAATCGATATAAATTTATTTGTTAGTAGTTTCAAACGAAATATCCAGCATAAATTTATCATCATCATTAAAAAAGCAAGAAAACTCGGATATCTGAATTATTAAGTTCACTGTATTAAGATTAGTTAATTTTATAATTCAATTTAAATCAAACAAAAATAAAATATAAATTGTAAAAATACCTACAATAATCAAATAAAAAAAAAGTTGTTAATTTTCTATCAACAAAAAGACGAAAACATAGATTGAAAATTCATCCTGACGTTATTGATATTATCATTGCTATTAAAGCTAAAATTATTGCTAACATTACTTCCAAAACAATTAAAATAATTAAATTTCCATGAAAAAAAAAGCAAAAGATTTTTTATAAAAAAACAATAACTAAACTTATCATTACTATTGCATAAATAATAAAATCATATAATCTAAAGAACAAATAAAGAAACAGAAAACAAAAAAAATGAATAAAGAGAAAAATAGAGTAATATTACTTTTAAAATGATCACCGATATAAATTAAAATTTCAGGAAAATCTTTAAAAAAAATCAAAAGATTTTTATAAAAAAATAATCACTAAAATTATCATTATTATTGGTTCGGAGATTAGTGAACAAAAAAACGTATAAGGAAAAAAATAATAATAATAAATTGGTTCGGAGATTAGTCATGGTGTGTCCACGCTGGCCTGGATACGCCGATTATAAAAAAACAGATTTGGTCCGAGGAGTAGTGCTGGTGCACTTGAGCTGGCCCGGAGATCGTGGTTATAAAAAAAATATATAAGTGGAAAAAAAAAGCTTAAGCTGGCTGACCATGGTTACAAAAAAATGTATAAACGAAAAAAAACAAAAAAAAATATAAGCGTGAAAGCACTATAGCAATCCATATTGTTTTTTAAAAAAATCGGCCCAAGAATTAGCCGTGGTGTGCCTAAGCTGGTCGGAGATCCCGGTTATAAAAAAAAATATATAAGTGAATAAAAAAATTATAAAAAAAAGAAAAAAATGTACCAGCAGGAAAGCATTTTAGAAAAAAAATGTGGGTCTGGGGATTATCGTGGTATGCATAAGTTGGCCTAGACACCCTGGTTATCAAAAAAATTTGGATATGGAGATTAATCGTGGTGTATTTAAGCGAGCCCGGACACCCCGATTATTAAAAAACAAAAAACCAAAAAAATATATAAGTAGAAAAAAAATATATATATAATAAGAAAAAATGAAAAAAATAATAAGTAAAAAATACAAAAAAAAAGGCAAAAAAAAAAAGAAGTAAAAACGGAGGGAAAAAAAGAAGAAAAGGAATAATTAGAAAAAAAAAAAAGAAACGAAAAAAAAAAGAAAAAAAAAAAAAAAAAACTACTGTTGCAATCCACAGTGCACAGTGTCTGTGTGCACAGTGCACTGGTGCACAGTGGAAAGGCCACGGCTATTATATATATAGTAATATTATACTCCATCAGAAATATGAAATAATACTATAAAATAATCACCTTATTGTCTTGAGGAGAAAAATGCTTCACGGAATGCTGGATCACATGATGACCATTGGAATCCTTGATCAAGGCAACAACACTTTGGCTTAGAGCTGATACAACTAAAGAAACTTGCACAGGGTTTGTAATACAATTCAACAGCTTCTGCACAGCCCGAGTTCTATTGCCAAAAAGAATAAATAAATCAACTCAACAGTTAATATAGTAAGAACTAAGAAGAAACAAACATAGCCGCTGCATGTTCAGTTTCTTTAAGCAAAAAAAAAACCCAAAAACAGATACCACATTCTCAATGTGCATAGAAAATAGGAATGAATAAAATAACAGCCAGATGCATGTACATACCCATGCACATCAAGACAAATCCTCGCAAGTTGAAAATCCATTCGAGTTAACTTTCGCAAAATCCGAGTCCTCTGTTCCTCGCTAATCACCTCTATAAGCTTTTGTACAACATAATTCCCAAATGGGTCCACTATCAACCCCCCAGTATAGTCTATCACTTCGTAAAACAACATATCGATTTGTTCTCTTGTTGCACTCTCAATAAACCTTTGTAAGAACTTACATCCGTGTTGATCCTTAGCCAATGCCACGATCTTACCACTCAAATCCTCCCAGGAGACGTGATCTTGTAACCAAAGCGGCCTCCTCCCATAATTCTGGTTTTTAGACACCAAAACATTATTCATCGACCCATAATGCGATTCTCTTTGCATTAATCTTCTCCGGCTGTTAAGGTTTGGATTTTGATACGCACCATCATAAACGAAAGCATTGCTCCTCAAATCAGAATTAGAACGAGCCATCATTGGATTGTGAACATAATCTTGAACCCTCGTAGCCCCGAAAGCATTTATATCATTGTTTTGGGCTGGCAAAAAACCAACCTGGCCACTAGAGGCAAAATAATCCAAGATGTTAAAATTTACAACAGACCCATTAACGACGTTGTCATGAGAACCTGAATTTAAAGTTTGATTATCATGAGATACGTAGAGTCTTAAAAAGGCAGATTCAAGAGTTTCTGGGTAGGGGTTTTGAGTAAAAGTTTGGTGGGGGCTCGCAGCGCTTTGATCGATAAAACGGGAAACAGGAGTCTCAAGGGAGAACGGCGCCGTTCCAGCAAGAAATCCGCGGCGCTGGTGGTGGTGAGGGTCCATGATTCAGGATGTAAGGAAAAAGAGGCGAGAAAAAGGCAGATAAGGGTTGGGAGGGTTATGAGTTAAATGGAATTTTAGAGAGGTTTGGAGGGGGTATGATTAAGAGGTTGGGGGTTTAAAGGAGAGACGATTGGTGATTTGATTGGAGAAGAAGATTGGTTTAATAGAGCTCGTATGTATGAAAAGGGGAATACAGCTGACTGATAGAGTCGTAGGTGAAGACTGCAGGAGTGAGAGGCAATTTTGCATGCTTTTTCGGTTACGACTCATGCAAGGAAGGAATTTTGTCCTCTGTTCGTTTCTCCTCTGCTCCTCTTGCTTTTTCTTTTGTTTAAGCGGCGCATGTGTTTCTTCTGGTTGTCGTGGGTGTCCAAAAGGTTAACAACACAGCAGCGATTTTTTCTTACTTGTTCGCACGTGTATTCTGTCCCTTCCTTTACTGGTGTGTGTGTGTGTGTTTTCATCTCTTTTTTAAGGTTGTCTCTCCTTCGTTTGGTTTCCTGGCCTCCTGTTTATTGGGAACCAACCATTATGGTTGCTCAAGATTCTTTATTATATCAAAATAATATTTTAATATAAACATATTAAAACAATGTTAAAAATAATTCGAAGGTACAAAGATTTTAAAAATACAGTTTAGCTTCAAAACCAAATAAGTCCTCCTGAGACTGTAACTGACATCTTAATGTTATTTTTTACGTTGGCTAAATGGAGGTTATCAAGCGCCTGGTGCGCACCTACCACTCAGAGGTATTTGAAGAGATCGTTGTAAATTTATATAATAAGCCCTGGAGTTTTTTTTTAGCGCGATAAATATGGTGTGTTTTTCATGAAAATATAATAAAATAATATTTTTTATTTTTTATAAAATATTTTTAACAACAATATATTAAAATGATCCAAAAACATAAAAATTAATTCAATTGTTTTTTAAAATATAATTTAACTCAAGTTAATTTGTCATTATAACTTAGGTTATGAACTCCGGGTTCAATAAAAGATTTTTCATCTTAACTATATGATAAAATGTAAAATTTAAAAAATAATAATGTTAAAGATTTAAAAAAAAAAAACAAGTCCACTAGGGGGGGGGTGCATGCTCCTATAATTTTATTATTTTTTCAAAAAAAATATGTATCTGCCTTTCTATTTAGTTTATTTATCAATAGATTATCCTGTGTCCATAAAAATGCTCAACCTAAATCTTCTACTTTAATATCAGTTTTTTAAACTTGATATCAATTATTTAATTTTTCTGTTGATTGAAATTGAATTTATAAGTTTATATCCTGAAACTAAAATTAAAAGGCAATGTATTTTTTTTCAAAAATATATATAGAATTTTTTATTTTCTCGTTGTATATGAAATATAAAATTTTAATTATTATTGATTTTTGAAGAAAATACTACTGTATTACTTGATTTTGTGATTTTATTAAGAAACTTTAATGATTAAAAAATAATAAATATCCGAATAATATATAAACGAACTCCTATACTGTCATGAATTTTTAACCAACATGAACAAGCATTCAGACGGGTTGATCTAGCATGAGAGAATGCTTCTTCTTTTTTTACATTTTATCTAAAAATATTTAATGTGCATCCTAAACTAAAGCTTATGATTTGTGCTTTCTATTGGTTTAAGAAAGTGTGATAAATCCATGTCAAAAAATTGTGATTCAAGAAACTTTGATGAAAACTTTCCTCATAGTTTCTTCCTTTTTTTATGTGACAAGATTACCCCCACATGTGTTTAATTGTTTTAAAAGATATCAATTTTTTATTGATCAAAACTTAAATATATTGACACGTAAGCAAATTATTTTGAGAATTTTGCATCGACAAAAGAGGAAAAGAATTGTACATATAATATTAAGAAAACAGACGAGATGTTTACTTGTTGTACATTTAAGGTGAAGACTGTAATTTTAATATATAAAACAGATTTCATCTAAACGTAATTGGATGGTTAGTTTGACTTTGATTTTTTTTTATTAATATTGGTGTTCGGGTCAACTTGAACGCACTTCGAATAATTTTACGAGATCTAAAATTAATAACTATGTAAGTCTTTATTAATCATCATATTAGTAATTATATGAAATACAAACTCCTGAAGATTGTGATGAATGTTTAAAAGTAGACAATATACTCAATAAATAATAAATATAGTAAATGAAAAGTAAATAGAACAATAGAGATTAAAAAAGGAAAAACACTATCATTTCATACAACATTGTAAATGTAATGTACCCAACATAATCTATAGTCTAATAATATACATAAATACTTGTAAGCCCAAAGATCATAAGAAAATATAAAATTCAAATGACCTTGGAGATAATAAATGAAAAGGCAAATAAAATCCATATAAAATGAATGATTTCAGAACATAATTGTTTTATTTATTTAAATGGATGTATTACGAACTAGAAACAATAAGTCAAAAGCTTACAAATTCTTTATATAAACCGCTTAATTTGTTTAGGTAATCGAAAGTTAAATAAAAAAGCAACAAAAATAAATATGATTAATTTGAGAAAACCCGGGACTTCTCCAAGCATAAAAGTACCCGGAGTCATTGAGCCACAATGATACGAATCAATCATAAGATGGAATAATCTTGAGAAACTGTAAAATCTTGTAATTGTATATTTCGATAAATGATCAGAGTTACAGTAGGAGTATATATACAAGAAAATAACATTTTTTGTACACTTCTGCTTTCCTAGACTACAGAGCTTTGTTACATGAGAAGGGAAATAATAAAGCAACGGTAACCTGCGTGACCTGCACATCTGCACCTCTGCAAATACAGTAAACATACAGCTGTATTCTTAACACTCCCCCTCAAGATGGAGCATAGATATTTATCATGCCCATCTTGCTAATGGCATCATAAAAAACCCTTCCAGAAACTGCCTTTGTGAGGATATCCGCTAACTGATCTTCAGACCGAACAAACGGAAATTATATAATCTTTCGATCGAGATTTTCTTTAATGAAATGTCGATCTACTTCGACGTGTTTGGTACGATCATGTTGTACCGGGTTGTGAGCAATTTCAATAGCCGCTTTATTATCACAGTGTAAATTCATAGACGTCTTATAATCAATTCCCAAGTCCTGTAACACATGTTTCACCCATAATAATTCACACACACCGTGAGCCATACCTCGAAATTCTGCTTCTGCACTTGATCTAGCGACTACTTTCTGTTTTTACTTCTCCAAGTGACCAGGTTGCCTTCTACAAACGTGAAGTAACCTGATGTCGATCTCCGATCAGTCTGGTTTCCTGCCCAATCCGAGTCTGTAAATCCTTCAATTTCGCGAATCTCCTTCTTTGAAAACAGTAGGCCTCTTCCTGGTGCACTCTTCAGATACCTTAAAATCCGATATACTACTTCCATATGTTCTTCTCCTGGTGAATGCATGAACTGACTTAACCATACTTACTGCATAGACTATGTCTAGCCTTGTATGTGATAAATATATCAGCTTCCCAACTAATCGTTGATAACGTTCTTTGTCCGTTGGCGTCTGATTTTCCGTTGCTCCTAGCTTGTGATTCATTTCCATCGGTGTGTCGACTGGTTTACATGCAAGCATTCCAGTTTCTGTTAACAAATCTAACACATACTTTCGTTGTGATAGACATATCCCGGTTTTTGACCTTGAGACTTCAATCCCTAAGAAATACTTCAGTTGTCCGAGATCCTTCATTTCAAATTTTGATGCTAGGAATTGTTGGAGTGCTTTTCTTTCTTCTGGATCATCTCCTGTTAGAACCATATCGTCCACATATACAATTAATGCTGTAATCTTTCCTTCTTTGTGCTTTATAAACAACGTGTGGTCCGAGTTGCTTTGTTTATACCCAAATTCCTTCATCATAGAGGAGAATCTTCCAAACCATGCTCGTGGTGACTGTTTCAGACCATATAATGTCTTCTTTAGTTTGCAAACTTCATTTCTACACGAGGATTTCTGTTTAGCTCCAGGTGGCAAATCCATGTAGACTTCTTCTTCAAGGTCCCCATTTAGGAAAGCATTCTTGACATCAAATTGTTGCAGGACCCAGTCTCGATTAACTGCTAAAGATATGAGGATGCGGACAGTATTGATTTTTGCAACTGGAGCAAACGTCTCTTGATAATCTACCCCATACTTCTGCGTATACCCTTTCGCAACTAGCCTTGCTTTGTACCTGTCTATACTGCCATCCGCTTTGAGTTTTACAGTGAACACCCATCTGCACCCAACTGTCTTCTTCCCTTTTGGTAATGGACATATCTCTCAAGTGTTATTCCTCTAAAGTGCCTCCATTTCTTCATTCATTACCTTCGTCCATCTTTGATCTACTAGTGCATCCTGTATATTACTAGGAATAGATACAGTAGATAATTGATTAACAGAAAATGCATGCGACTTAGACAACCTATGAGGAGATACATAATTACTGATAGGGTATTTAGTCTTGGTATTTGGACCAGGTTCATATTGTTTCCTCAGAACTCCCCTATTTGATCTTTGTGGATATTTATTTGTTATATTTTCTACAAGAACAGGAATTTCATTAGTTTCATCAAGGATATGGTTTGAGTTTACCTGAGGACAAGTAGTCTGGGTTGATTCTTCAGCTAATGGTGTAGATGTAGACACCTCTGGAGACTGAGTGGGGGTGTTGCTGAGATAATTCTGATCTATGCAAAAATCCAAATTAGTACCATCGTTAGGGACCATACCATTTTGTCTTATTTCTTCATTGAACCTGTCGAGTACCCCTTCATTTTCCTCTAAGAGAAATAGATCATCGTCGTTCTATTCACTATTTCTCACCCCCTGAAGGGACGACCCAGATGCTCCCCCTGAATAGTAAGATTCCAATTCATGAAACGAGGTATCTAAGGTTATATGTAACTTCGGTTGCAGCAGATCATAACATCTATACCCCTTCTGAAATTCAGAGTAACCGATGAAAACACACTTTTTTGCACACGGGTCAAGTTTACCCCGCGGAACTTTAGGTATATAAACATAGACCGTGAATCCAAACACTCTCTAGGTTCAAGGTTTGGTAGATGAGGAACGGAGAGCAGAGATTCCATCTTTTGTTGAGGAGTTTGAAAATTGAGCACACTGGATGGGGAACGATTAATTAAATAGACAGCCGATTTGACTGCTTCTCCCCAATAGAACTTCGACATATTCATACCAAACAGGGATGCCCGAACAACTTCCATAATTTGCCTATTCTTTCATTCAGCAAGTCCATTTTGCTATGGAGTATAGGTGCACGAAGTTTGATGTCGAATTCCATGATGACCCAGATACGTCCCTAGAATTTTGTCCACAAATTTTATACCATTGTCGGATTGAAGTGTACGAATTGACCTCTGGTATTGGCTTGTCACCATTTTATGAAACTCCTGAAAAACTTTCCCTAAATCACTCTTATTTTTAAGAAGAGAAATCCAAGTCATTCGAGTGCATTCATCAATAAAAGTAACAAAATAACGTGCACTGGAAAAAGATGGAATTTTTGCAGGACCCCAAACATCTGAGTGAATAACCGCGAAAGGTTCTGAACTTTTATTCACACTTGGTAAATAAGGGATACGATGGCTTTTGGACAATTCACAAGTGTCACACTTAAAATCTGAAATACTGAAATCTGAAAAAAAAATGCGGTTGTAATTTCTTAAGGTACCCAAATGATAGATGTCCTAGCCTTCGGTGCCATAACCACACGAGTGCTTGAGTTTTATCTTTGCTGGTCACTTGATGTGCCTGACTGAATCTTGACCCCCCCTTCTCGGTTAATTCCAAATAATAAAGGTGTCCCCGTCTAACACCATAGCCAAGAATCTTCCGGGTTAGAATGTCCTGAAAAAAACAAAACAGAGGCCAAAAAATTACAGTACATGCAAGAGTAGAGGTAATTTGGCTAACCGAAAGGAGGTTGTATGCTAGAGACAGAACAACGAGAACTGTATCTAGGGTGAGGGATTCAGTCAAGGTGACAGACCCTTCTCCGGTAATAGGAGAAGGACTACCATTAGCTATGTAGATAACAGACTAAGAGGAAGGTTTAGGAAAATTTAAGTTACCGGGATCTCTAGTCATGTGGTCGAATGCACCTCTATCAATAATCCAAGCACTATTTTTAGCAATAACAGATAATGCATAATTTTTACCCATTTTACCTGGATGGACAGTGTTTGCAGTTGGTTGTCTTGGTTCGACTTCCGTAAGATTTACCACATTTTTTCCGAAATTTTTTCGAGGTTTTTTTTGAAAATCCCACCAGTCCGGGTACCCAATGATCTCGTAACACCGTTGTTTTGAGTGACCCATTCCACCACAATGGGTACAAACCAATCCATTCGGTTTCTTTATGGTCGGGTTAAAAACATTTCTCTCAACCCCGTACCCCCTGTCATTTCCAGAATATTTCTCGGCCTCACCCCCGTGTCCTCTCTCTCCCCAAATTTTTCTGTCACCTTTGTCATTTCCAGCTACCCTCTCCCTTTCCGATCTGTGACTGCGTGTGAACATCACAGTGTGCTCAGCCACCACGGGGTAGTTGACTATGGTCCTCCCGTCCATGACTGACTTTTGATGGTTGTGAAACCCGAGAATAAAGTATACATAGAAGTAGGAGATTTAAAAAAAAATTAAAATGTTGTTATTATACAAAATTTAGAGAGAAAAAAAAAACGGGGTCAAAATAGAATTAAGAAGAGATGGGACCATAAATACCCATCTCTTCTCAGCCATGTCCAGCTGAAACAAAAGAGAGAGGGGAGGGAGAATTTTGAAATTCATCTCATAAAAACCAAGAGTAAACACCCAAAAAAATTGTAAACCCATACAAGCCTTGAATTTCTAAAGTGGAAGAGCACAATTGGGTGGAGAAGTAACAAGAAGAAAGTGAAGAAATTGGGGAAGAAAGGAGGAAGAGTGGCTGGGTATTTTCAAGGAGAAGAAGGCTAGGATTCTTCCAAAATTGTTAGATTTCATCCAAGTAAGGAGTTCTAATTCCAATTTCTATGAAATTAACTTCAATTTGATTAGAAGTTCATGATTGTTCTTGAATTGGAATTAGGGTTTTTAACACAAAATGTTAGGAAAATGCATAAATGAGTAGGATTTCATGAATAAAGGGAAGACATGGCTGTTATTGATGAGAAATCAAGGATTGAAGATGAATTGGAGACACTTTCCCTTTTTCTTGAAAATTGGGCAGTTTCGTTTCCCTTTTTGTTAGGGACTTTTGGACCTGAAAAATACATAATTCAGGGAGGGTACCTTCATAGAAGTTGTAGATGGGAGTGTTAGCTTTCCAACGAGTCCAACCCCGTCTAATTTGGAGTTCTGGAACTCCAGATATGGGTAAAACTCTGAGGAGAGGTCAAGCTGTCACATGTGTTGACAATTTCGGCCAAGTTGAGAAAATAGCAAAAATTTAACCATGTTAAGGGTAGAAATTGTCCCTTTCCCTTCATAAAATGTGTCTTGATGTTCAGAAAATAAAACAAGAGAATAAATGGTGATAAGAAATTGAATTCATGATGTCCATTTGGACTATAAATGAGCTGAAAAATTAAAGGATGATAATGAAGAATATAAGTGAGAAAGAAAAGAATTGGTAAAAGGGAAATGAATATTATTACCATTTTTATTGTTGTTGTGTGTGATATGTGAATTAATATAAAAAAAATGGTGGATATTTGTGGTTTCAGGAAGAACCGCGGGCGAAGGGCAACAACAACAACAACAGGGTAACGCAAGTCGAACATTCACATCAGGTAGGTACTTGGTACCTATATTTGCTTTATTTAATAATTATTTTCTTTACTAGTTATTGAACTATAAGTTATAATTTGGTGCTTATTGATGAGTAAAAGAAAACGGGTAAAGGAAAGGTTAGGGGATGGAAAAATATATATGTGTGTGTGTGTGTAGAAAGGAACAAGCTGGTCGATATCGGCGGGTGACGTCGATATCGGCATAATGTATAAACCTGATTAACTATTCAATTTTGGAATAATTAATGATATCGACAAGTGACGTCGATATCGGCATGATTTATAAACCTGATTAACTATTCAATTTTGGAATAGTTAATGATATCGGCAAGTGACGTCGATATCGGCATGATTTATAAACTTGATTAGCTATTCAATTTTGGAATAGTTAATGATATCGGGGGGTGACGTCGATATCGGCATAATTTATAAACTTGATTAACTATTCGGTTTCAGAATAGTTAATGATATCGGCGGGTGACGTCGATATCGGCATGATTTATAAACTTGATTAGCTATTCGGTTTTAGAATAGTTAATGATATCGGCGGGTGATGTCGATATCGGCATAATTTATAAACTTGATTAACTATTCGGTTTCAGAATAGTTAATGATATCGGCGGGTGACGTCGATATCGGCATGATTTATAAACTTGATTAGCTATTCGGTTTCAGAATAGTTAATGATATCGGCGGGTGAAGTCGATATCGGCAAATTTAATAGACTTCATAAGCTTTCTGAGATGAAAGCGAAGCAGTTAAAAGAAATAAATTTTCTTTTATATAATAAAAAAAATGGTGTATATGGTTGTATTTAAAATCTCATATGATCTAAGTAGATTGATGGATATGTTGTATAAATTTTTCTGTAAATTGCTAGTATTTACTAAATTGTTTTACTTATGTGGAAAATCTATATTTTGCAGGTTCTTCCCATTCTCGTCAGGAATAGATTTTAAATCTTAATTCCTTTTTGTATAAGTTAGGAACTTAGGGAGTTATGGTGAAATTTTGATATGTAGAAGAACATGTAAATTGTATAGAATAGTATTTTTGTAAATTTTGTTTCTAGAATATTAAATGTATCCACCTATGCTCCTGATATTAGAAAGTACTAGATTATCTTAGAATATTAAACTATGTTATGTTCTATGTATATGTATATATGTGAAATCTTCATGTGCGAACTGGCTTTTTAATTTTTATCTTATGCGTGTGATGTAAGATGAAGTTTGGGAATGAATATGGTCCTGAGCATATTCTGAAAAGAATTATGCAGTTAATTGTATTAAACATGAATGTGATTATGGGTGAGCTGTGATCCAAATTGTATGCAGGTTGTGTTATTGATAACTAGGGATCTCCCGATATAGGGGAGACTCTGCCGAAATTTCATTAGAAATTTCGGCGAGAGAGAAAAAAAAATTCATGTTTCATCTACCCTTTTATAGGGGTAAAGATTAACAAATAAACAAATAGGAGAAAAAAATTTGGGGTTGTTACAATGGTGCTCTCGCCGGACATAAGCGTAAGCACCTTCGAGGTCAAGCTTGGGGTCTTTCCGTAAGATCTCCCCACGAATGTGCTCGAAGACTGGGTCAAGGCCACTGAGGAAGATGTGAAGACGGAGCCTTGCCATGGCCGAGTGGAGGTGAAGCACGCCGTCCACCGTCCCTGCTTGAGAAGCAGTCCGGCAGTCAATTTCTTGGAAAATAGCCACCAATTCATTATAGTAAGTGGCCAGAGGTCGTCCATTTTGCTTTGTGGTGAACGATCTCTGATTTAGTTCAAATATGTAGGTCTCGTCGGCGCCGTCATAGAAGGTGCGAGAGACGGCTTCCCAGATTTCCTTTGTCGTGGGTAGACTAATAAACCGTCGCATCAACGACGGGTTCATGGACTCAATGAGCCAACTTTTTACGCGATGGTTCTCAGTGATCCAGGTTTCTAGTCTCGGGTCGTCGAGTCCTAGTTTCTCAGTGTCGCCGGTCAGGTACCCACCCTTATTACGCACCCCGATCCTCATTTCCATGAGTTGAGACCAGAGTGAAAAATTCGTTTCGTCTAGCATAATGCCAGTTGGGAAGGCAGAGTTGTCTTGATGGACAACAATTGGAGGGGCTGGATTGAAGGTAGGTATGGTTGGATTGATTTCCATATTTGCTGAGTTTTCTTGTGTCATTTGTGTTTCTTGTGTTTCTGGGATTTCCAGCTTGGATTGATTGGTGATTGTGATTTCTGGGGTTGTTGTGATGGGTAGGGGTTGTTGGGTGTTTCTGTGTTTTAGTGATTGTTGGGTGTTTCTGGGATTTCTAGGATCTGGGTTTCTGTGGGTTTGAGTTTTTGAGATGAGTTTTCGGGGTTTGAGGGATTTCTGGGTTTCAAAAAAAAACAGGTACTGTAGCGATCTAAGCTTCGGATTGGGTATTCTGCGATGAACACTTCAGATACACAAATTCTGATCTGAACAGTGTTAGTTCGATGAACAGTGCCAATAACACTGTAGCTCCAAGAGAGAGAAAAAAAAACTAATTTCTCTTTGAAAAAATTCGAAAAACTTGCTCTGATACCATGTAAAATCTTGTAATTGTATATTTCGATAAATAATCAGAGTTACAATAGGAGTATATATACAAGAAAATAACATTTTTTGTACACTTATGCTTTCCTAGACTACAGAGCTTTGTTACATGAGAAGGGAAATAATAAAGCAACGGTAACCTGCGTGACCTGCACCTCTGCAAATACAGTAAACATACAGCTGTATTCTTAGCAGAAACCAACCATCCAAACCCATTTCCAAAGGTACGTACACACAAGCGCAGTGTAAAATTATAATGTGGCGTCTAGGAAGAACCGAATGCTGCACCCATTTGTCCAGAAACTGAAATGGGCTCATAAACTCGGTAAATATTATATTTTAAAATCTATTTTTAATATTGACATACTAAAATATTTTTAAAAAAATTGCAAATTAATGAAACTCCTTTGGTTGTCCAAAACGTGTCCTAAGAGAAAGGAAGATGACATTCGTCCAAAGAGAAGGTAGTGGAACGTACAGAAAGACCAGCTGCATATGGCATTCTCTGGTCCAAAACTTTTTTTTTTTTTTTGAAATTTCAACATGATGATGTTCTTATGGTTCTTCCACATCTGCATTAATATCAGAATATGTGTTAAAATATAGCCGTTTATTTTCTATTATGGAGATTGTGTAAAGTAGGCAGATAAGGCAATTTTTATTTAGCTAATTTTGTCTTAGTGTTTGTCTATAAATTCATACTCAATTGTAAAAGGAAATCAATTGAATATATATTGAAATTAATCGCATTTCGAATTCTTACATGGTATCAGAGCGAATCTCGATTTTTTTTTTCTTGAATCGTATTTGTTCACCCCCCCAAAAAAAAAAATTTGAGCCGCATTTGTTTATCTCGAAATTAATCCCAGAAATCGATCTCTACAGTACCTGTTTGTTCAAAGTAACTGTTCATCCCCCGAAAAAATCCAAATTTTCCCGAGAAAAAAAAACCCAGATTTTTCCCTTTCATCTGCTGCGAGTCCTGTTCATCGTGCTTCTTCGTCTTCTCCGGCAAAACCCATCTCGAAACAGTGAGAACAGACCCATCTCAAGTTCTCCAATGAAGAATCGAATCGAAATCAACAACCCATTTCCGGCAACAGACCCATCTAGCTCCTAACATCAACAGAAAACCCAGCTACCAACTTCTCAGAACATCAAACAGCCCGACTGAACCCGAGGTGCCTACAGCTGTGGTCTTTGGTCGTTTGTTTTTTGATATGGCAGATTCAACTGAACCCGAACCTCAACAGACTGATTTTTCAAAGGATGCTCGGGCCATTTGTGAGAGAGCTCTAACGCAAGCTAATGATGCTTTGAAGGGTAGAATTACTAGTTCTGGTGATGAAAAGTTGTACAAGGGGATTCATAGGTATACTGATCTTTGGTGGCAAATGGAGAAAGAATGGGAGGAAGCAGAAAAGGCAAGGAAGAGACAGAAGGGTCACGGAAATGAGAGAAATGAAAGTGAGAGGAAGATGTTTAATTCGGGTCGTAAAAAACCGGGTGGGCTGGTGTGTTCTCATTGCGATGAAAGCGGGTTATTCAAAACAAAAATATTATACAATTATTGGTTTTTCTGATTAATGGGATTTTATGAAAAAATCCTGAAAAAATATCGGAAAATATATGGTAAATTTTATGAAAACTGAACAGGTATAACTTACGGTGAATGTTGTTCATCTAAGTACAATTGGTAAAACTTCTGCAAACTATGTCATTACTAAAAATAGTACTTGGATTATTAATACAGGTGCATCCGATCATATGACGAGGGATTCCGTTAATTTAAAGTTCTTGAAACCCTTCTCTCAATCATTTATTTGCAAAGCTAATGGTAGTACCTCCTATATTACGGGGGAAGGGTCTATAACCTTGACTGATTCTCTAACTCTAGATATTGTTCTCCTTGTTCTATCTCTTGAATGCAATCTCTTGTCAGTCAGCCAAATTACGTTTACCCTTGCATGCACTGTCACTTTTTGGTATCTCTTTTGTGTTTTTCAGGACATTCTAACCCTGAAGATTCTTGATTATGGTGTTAAATCAAAAAATCTGTATTACCTGGAGTTAACAGAATAAAGAGGATCAAAACTGAGTCAAGCACATCAGACAGAAAATCAAGACCGAAAACAAGCTCTTGTATGGTTGTGGCATCAAAGGCTAGGACATCTCTCTTTTGGATATCTCAAGAAGCTCCAACCACAGTTGTTCTCAGGTTTAAGCAACTTGGATTTTCATTGTGAAATTTATGAACTAGCCAAAAGTCACCGTATTCCCTATTTACCAAGTTTGCATAAAAGCTTAGAACATTTCGTAGCCATCCACTTGGATGTTTGGGGCCCTACAAAAATTTCATCATTTTCTAATGCTCGTTATTTTGTTATATTTATTGGTGAATATACTCGCATGACCTGGACATCTCTTCTCCGAAATAAAATTGATGTAGGTATAACTTTTCAGGAATTTCATAAAATGGTGATGACCCAGTACCAAAAGCAAATTCATACACTTCAATCTAACAATGGTAAAGAATTTGTGGATCGTTTTTAGGGGATTTCTTAAGCCATCATGGAATTAGATACCAAACCTCATGCACATATACTCCACAGCAGAATGGAATAGCAGAACAGAAAAATAGGCAGATTATGAAAATCGTTCGGGCCTTTTTTTTTGTATGAATATGCCGAAGGTCTATTAGAGTGAGACAATAAAGTCTACTGCTTCTTAGAGAAGTAAGAAGTAGAAAGTAGTCGCAAGGTCAAGTGTAGAGGTAGAATACCGAGGTATGACTCATGGTGTGTATAAACTACTATGGATTGAACAGGTATTACAAGACCTAAGAATTGAGTATGAGACATCTATGGGCCTACACTGTGATAATAAGACAACTATCGAAATTGCTCATAATCTTGTTCAACATGATTGTACCAAACACGTTGAAGTCGACTGACACTTTATTAAGAAAAATCTTGATCGAAAAATCATACAATTTCTGTTCGTTCGGTCTGAAGATCAGTTAGCCGATATTCTCACAAAGACAGTCTCCGAAAGGATGTTCTATGACGCAATTAACAAGTTGAGCATGATAAATATCTACGCTCCAACTTGAGGGGGAGTGTTAAAATATAGCCGTTTATTTCCTATTGTGGAGACATTGCAAAATAGGCAAATAAAACAACTTTTATTTAGCTAATTTAATCTTAATATTTGTCTGTAAATTCATACTCAATTGCAAGAGAAAATCAATTGAATATACTGAAATTAATTGCATTTTGAATTCTTAGAATATGCAACCCGGCTAAAGCACAGCAATCCTCCCTCATTATAAGCTGATTTTCTCATATTAGTTGTGTTCAAGGAAGGGATTTTCTTAAACAGATTTGAGTTTGAATCCCGGACTGCAAATCATAAGAAGCAAGATCAAAAGAAAAGACAATAATGACGGGCAATAAAGTTTCAGAAATGTAAGTACACTCCATATGTACAGTAAAAAAAGTTCAAACTCATTCTGTTGTATAGATTACTTCCTTTCAGAAACTGACAATGCTAGGTTGACTATCGTACAAGATAAACTGTCAAATCAAAAAAAGAAACTAACGAGCTCATCCTAAATTTGTGTAGAGGTAAACAAGGCACGCTTAACAACGTATCTTCTTTCTATAACTGTGCTCCTTCAACCACCAAGACAGGGAAAAGAAAGTTCTTACGGGGCTCCCAATACCAACATCACGACCATTTTGCTTCTGAGCAGAACTTTTGGGGGGGCCTGCAACATTGATTTTTTGACATTGTAGACTTGCTTTATGCATGCACCAAGGTAAGTGATTCCTAATATAAATGTGCAGTTTACTTGTTGAAAGAATATCAATGTGTCGTATTGATGACTGCCATTATTCTAGTGCTCCGAGGTTTCTGCAAGCTGCACCAACTCAATTTCCATTCAAGTAATCCTCTCCGATAGTTCTAAGCTGAGCCCATTTGAAGGACTTGTACCGCAACGAAAAACAAGATAAATGATAAATGATACATATGCAACCGTGCCACTTCCAATCAGAAAGCCAAAGAGCAAGCCCTTAACTTCAGATTTAAGGAAATCAATCAAAAGATACCCATTGATCAGGATAACCAGGACCGCTACAGTCCACGCCAGTCTCTACAATATAAATGAACAAAACATTAGATACAGAAAGAATTCTGCAAAAGTTGATATCATTTGGGAATCATCTCTTTAAATATAAGATGATTGATCTCATCTATACTCATTTTCAGACACGCTTAGAAATTGCTGAAAGCACACTGGTGCTAGTAAACAACTGAAAGGTCGTTTGCAGCTTTAGAAGATTATAAAAAGTTTTAAAATACATGAAATGATTGATTTGTCATGGCCGGCAATCTAAATACTAGAACTACATAACAGATAGAGGAAAAAATATGAAAAGCTGGTTGCTTAATTTATGAAGTCGATGCATAGTCTCTAGAATAACAGATATTATAGCTGATTTGTTTTCTATTTTGCATAAAGGGACTTTGCATTTTGTGTCACTGGAAGCCCTTGGCAAAATATTCCGCAAATCAAACTGCTGATGCAATGCTATAGCTGTTAAAATGGTATTGAAAAAACAATTTATAGGAACCAAGACCTCTGTAGCCTGATGTCCTGACATGAAGGACCACAGGTATTGAACATGGAACTTTTCTGGTTCTACTTCAACCATGACAACTGCCAAAGAATCACACATGACAACACAAACCTACTAGAAATGTGAGTCGACAGTTTACCTCAAGAACAGGCCCGATTTTAAATACCCCCATGATCTGCTCCTTGGCTACCAAGGTCAGAAGAGGGATAAGTGCGAAAGGAATCTGCATCGACTGGAGCACATTAAGCCACTCGTTCAGAATATCCAATGAAGCTTCAGATGTGTTGAAAATGACAGCAACAATAATAGTTGGGATAATAGCAAAACCCCGTGTTATCAATGCCCTCGTCCATTTCTTTAACCGCAGGTTGAGAAAACCTCCCATGATAAATTGCCCAGCATAGGTCCCAGTTATTGTACTACTTTGTCCAGCAGCCAACAAGCCAATACCCCAGATATATAGAATTGGAAAGAGTCCTCCACCGTACTTCTCCTCGAGATACTGCCCCGCATTAACTAGTCCTATACTATTGGCTTGTGGAGTACCATAAAATCCCTTAGCAAACACGGTTGTAACGAACAAATTAATCATAAAAGTGACAAAAAGAGCAACAGATGACTCAATTGAATAGTAAGTCAGTGCCTCTTGAACCCGGGCTTTTTTCTGAGGATCGATCTTTCTGGACAGTACCAAAGCAGAATGTAAGAACACATTGTGCGGCATTATGACACAACCCACTACACCCACAGCTTGCCGAATTGTCTTTGAACCAAGTCTTGGAATTAAAATACCTACAAAAAGGATCATAATCAATCAAAAGAATGGGTGCAGCCAGTGAAGATATTCACAGAAACAAAATCTAAACACTGAACAGCAGAGTTTTCACTTCTTCTACCAAGTAAAACTCTTACCCTTTAAAAGTTCTTTTCCACTCGGCTTGGTATCACCAAACATCCAGGCAAATGATAAAGCCATTGTCGCGATCAGAACCGCAAAAACACCTTCTAACTTCCTTACTCCATAATTCTCTAGAAATAAAAACATGAAACTGTCCACACAAAAAAGAGAACAAAAAACCCTAGTTAATAAAACAAATCATCAAGCAAGTGCAAATATTAACTACTATCTTACAGAACTAAAATAAAAAAGCATCAGAGGATTATCCAAAAAGATACAAGTGACAATTAGCTATGAATGTTGACTTAATGCCCAACTTCACAGCGAAGATATATAACTCAATCCGAAATTTTCAGTTTATTTCAAACCAGCTTCAATAAAACCTGTCAAGATCATATAAAAAAACATGGAAAATAAAACGATAGAATTTGGATTCAAGAGTAAATCCAGCGAAATCCAATAATTTTAAACCAAGATCAATTCAATGCAGCTCATACCAATCCGATGCCGTAATTAGAACTCCAGCCCAAAGCGGCAAGATCCCATTACTCAAAATCTGAATAGCAATAGCACTCCCAATAACCTCCTGTATATCAGCACCAATAAGTGCCACCTCCGCCATAAACCACAAAATATACCTGGCCCAATTCGAATACTCGTCCCTACACAACTCCGCTAAGTGTCGCCCTGTCGCAACCCCGACACGAGCTGACAACATCTGGATCAACAACCCCATGAGCGTTGCCCACATTAAGAGCCATAACAACGAGTACCCTGCAATCGCTCCTGCCTGAAGATCTCCTTCTAGATTCCCTGGATCTAAAAACGCTATGCTCATTAAGAACCCAGGTCCTGTGAATAACCAGAGTTTTCTCCACGAGAATGGCGGGACATAATCAACGGCGTCAATTGAGTCTGGCTCTTCCGCGTCAACGATCAAGATTTTCTCTCGCGCTTCGAATGCTACTTCATCGGAATCCTCCTCACTTCGTAACGATTGAGATTGAGATTGAGCTGAGGATGGTAACGGTAACAGACGGTTCGATTCCTCGTCTTTTTCGTCTTCTTTAGAATCTTCTACTCCAGATGGCGAACTCATTTATTGAAATTCCGTTTTAAATTAGAATATTCCGTTGTGGAGTGGAGTGGACAGGGGTGACCTTAATCTCCGATATGGTGAGGTCCGATGTGAATTAGTGAGGATGTTGGATTGGACATAGGGTTTTTATGGATTCCTGGTTGTGTTTTTTTTTAACGATGGTAAAAGTAGGCTTTGATGTGATGATAGGGTATGATGTGGCCAATCATGTTTTGACACGCGATAAATTGATAGCCTTTTTTTTCACGGAACTTTGAAGAAACAAGAAATTATAGCTTTGAAATTGCTTTGAGAACATAAATCTGCGCTCTGTTTTGTTTTTAACTGAATTGTAGGCTGTTTGTTTGCTGTAAAATTGTTTTCTTTTAAAAAGTGAATTCATGTAAAGTAAATTTTGATATTTGACAGTGTTATAGAAAATGAACTGGAAAATAATTTATTAATAAATTAATTTTTTTTTCAAGTTTATTAAAATAATGAGGAACAAATCTTACAAATTAAAAAGTTGAATGAGAATGAAATTGAAAAAAAATATAATTTCATAAATTATCTCAAATAAAATAAATAATAATCAAAATAATAGAAATCAAATCTAAAAATTTAAAAAAAAACGAAAGGTGAATAAATTAAAATAATAATAATTAACATTTCATAAATTATTTCAAATAAAATAAGTAACAATAAAAAAAATGAGGACCAAATTTGATAGATAAAAAATTTCAATAAAAAAATGATAAGAAAAAAGCAAATAGCTATTATAAAAATAAGGATCAAAATTAATATAAAAATTAAATTTTAAGAGATGGAATTGAAAAATAAATATTCAAAAACAAATTATATATAGCAATCAAAAGTTTGAGGATCAAATTTGATATAATCAACAAATAATGACATTTCTAAATTTTTCACAACTTACGGAAAGTGTTTTCCGCCCAAATTTTTCGGAAAACACTTTCCTGAAAACCAGGCCAAATTTTTCTTTGACTGGAAAGTGTTTTCCGTTGACCGGAAAGTGTGTTCCGTTGACCAACTTTCCGGAAGGCAAACAAACACAGGAAGTTTGGAAAGTGGTTTTCCGGAAAGTGAATTCCGGGAAACAAACACAGCCGTAGTTAGAGTAGCAATTTTTTTAAAAAAATAACATGAAGATGGTGTCGGATGAGGCACCATTTTTTAACGTGTTAAATTCCCAGTAGAAGTCTATGATTCATATTTCATACCTTACCCGAAGAAGGGAGGCTTATGGATTTCTCATATTATCATCATTTCAAAAGATAGTGAGTACAATAAGAATCCTGGGAGCTCGGTATAGAAATTCATTTTTGCCATGCTTGAGTGATGATAGAAACAAATAAGCTTGTGATTTTTAATATATACTTGATTGTGAATATCATTATATTTTTTATTTCTTGAAATTTGATTTCATTTGATATTCATGATGTTGGGATTCTTGATAGATATTTTCTATTGTGTTTGGTGTTGAAACTATGAAGATTGACGAAGAGGCTGATGATCACAGGGAAAGTCGAGAGAGAACAGAGGAAAAGATAGGGTGTAGAGAATGGGAAATGATCTTCTGTATTGCTTTACTTTGCAGGTTATAGCAGGTATATAATACATAGGGAAAGGGACAAGATCCGAAGATCAATGCTAAAATGTCTGCTAATGATCCCTGGAATATTTTCAGAATATATTTTCTAATAACTGCACAATCAACTATATATGGAATGTTGTCGTTAATACTCCCCCTCAAGTTGGAGCATGGAGATCGGTAATGCCCAACTTGCGTGATAATGTTTGGAATGCTTCACATCCCAAAGCTTTAGTGAAGATATCAGCAAGTTGGTTGTTGCTCGGAATGCTTGGTGGAGATGAGGCCATCCTATAACTTTTCACGAACAACATGACAATCAATTTCTATATGTTTTGTACATTCATGAAAAACGAGATTCTGAGCAATGTGAAGAGCCGCTTGATTGTCACAATGTAAAAGCATAGGCTGGGAATGGTGGACACCGAGATCATGTAAAAGAGTTTTGAGCCATATAAGCTCACAAGTAGTGGAAGCAAGAGCTCGATATTCAGCTTCAACCGATGAACGGGAGACCGTAGTTTGCTTCTTAGTGTGCCAGGAAATAGGATTGGTGCCTAGCTGAATGAAAAAACCTATGGTGGAGCGACGAGTGAGTGGGCAACTAGGGAATCTGAATAGGTTGAGATCATAAGAGTGTTGGCAGTAGGGAACAATAAGCCTTGGCCTGGAGATGCTTTGATGTAACGAAGAACACGAACAACAACATTATAATGTGGTTATCTTGGCTGATGCATAAATTGGCTCAAAAGGTTTACGGAGAACACAATGTCAGGACGAGTGATGATGAGATATAGTAAACGGCCTACTAGTCGCCGAAAGGAGCTTGGATCAGAGAGAAGGTCACCATCAATATTATTGAGCTTGAGATGTTGTTCCATGGGAAAGGAAGCAGAACGAGCATCGATATGACCGCTATCAGTATGTCGAGAGCATATTTACGTTGATTAAGAAATATGTCAATGGGAGAGTGAGCAATTTCTAAACCAAGGAAACACTTCAATTTGCCAAGGTCCTTGAGTTAAAATTGTTGAGCAAGCATGACCTTGAAATTATTAATATCAACGAGATCATTGCCTGCCAAGAGAATATCATCAACATAAATTAGTATGAGTAAAAGATCATCCCCGAAGATGAGTGAAGAGAGAGTGATCGGCCTGTGATTGAGTGAAGCCTTCGGCAAGTAAAACAGATGATAATTTAGAGAACCAATTTCGAGAAGCTTGCTTGAGGCCATAGATTGATTTGTGAAGATGACAAGCATGAGTTTCCCCCTGTGTGCAATAACCTGGTGGGGGAAGCATATAAATATCCTCATCAAGGTCGCCATGAGAAAAGCATTGTTAACATCTAACTGAAAAAGATGCCATTGTCGAGCGGTGACCACTGCAAGAACACATCTCACGGTAACAAGTTTAGCAATAGGAGCAAAAGTGTCATGATAATCCAAACCTTCTATATGGGTATATCCCTTGGCCACTAAGTGGGCTTTGTGCCTCTCTATGGAGCCATCAGCCCGAAATTTGGTTTTAAACACCCACTTACAACCAATTGATGTTTTGCCAGAAGGAATTGGTTGACGAGTCAAGTGTTGTTTGCTTCTAGAGCTTGGATTTCAACTACCATGGCATCACACCAATAAGAATGATGCACAGCTTGAGAACATGATGTGGGGTCGAGGTGATGAGATATAGCAGAAAGAAAAGTGAGATGTTGATTAGTGAAACGATGATAAGATTAAAAAAAAAAGGAGAGACAATGAGTCGTACTTGAGGAAGATCATGAAACGTGTGAAACCGTAGAGGACGGTGGGAAAGAAGAACAAAGATAATCATTCAAGTAAGTAGGACGGGTGACAGCTCGTTTTGGTCTTAAAAGGATCAGTGAAATGGATAATATGGGAGAGGGTTCTTGTGAGGGTCGCAGGGAAGAAGACGAAGTTGGTTATGTGGATATAGTGTGGAAGGGATTCTCAAGAATGGGAAGATGAAGAACTATAGATGATGTAGGATTGTGAGGTATGAGATGGTAAGGAAAAACATGTTATTCAAACTTAACATCACAGGAGATGAATTTTTTTTTGTTTTCAAGATCGTAGACACGATAAGCCTTATGATGGGTGGGATAGCCTAAGAAAACACATCGTAGAGCATGAGGGGAAAATTTATCACAATGTTTATGAGTGGTTTGGGCATAGCATAAACACTCGTAAATGCGTATACGATGGTGGTTTTTGAAAAATGAGCTCATAAAGGGACTTATGATTAAGGTTGGGTGAAGGAGTGTGATTAATTAAATAAGTGGCAATGAGAATACATTCACCCCAAAATAAAATGGGAAGATTGGCTTGAAAACGTAAACATCGGGCCACATTAAGGAGGTGACGATGTTTATGTTCAGCAACACTATTTTGTTGAGGTGTATCTACACATGTGCGCTCGTGAAAAATGTCATGGTAATGAAAGAAAGTTTGAATTTTATTGGATAGAAATTCTTGACCGTTATTAGTGCGTACATGCTTAATAGTGCAATTAAATTCATTTTTAACCATCGCACAAAAATTTATAAGACAATTAAAAGTGTCAGATTTCATATGCATTAGATAGACCCATGTAGTGCATGTGTAATCATCTACGATGGTTAAAAAATAATGAGCACCTGAATATGAAGTTGTAGGATAACCACCCCGTATATCACAATAAATCTGATTAAAACAAAATATGCTCTTATTGGTATTCAAAAGGAAAGGTAAGCGGATGTATTTTGCTCTAGCACAACATCACAAGACAAATGTGATTTAGGAATATTTAAAATTTTCGGGATACTTGAAATAGAAAGGTGATCAAGGCGTTGATGCCAAAGAGTAGAGTTAGGAATGCATTGAGAATGTAAAGTTGAGGCAGAAAAAAGTTTATAGTAGTAAAGTCCATCCCATATTTCACCTATTCCAATCAGCTTTCTCGTTAATAGGTCCTGAAAAACACAAAAGTTAGAAAAAAAATATAGCAACACAATTGAGAGTAGTGGTGAGTTTGCTAATGGATAATAAATTGAATTTGAACGAAGGCACGTATAAACATTAGGAAGAGAGATATATGGAGAAATACGCAATGTGCCAGTATGATGATAGAGATAATGTAACCATTTGGAAGTGTAACATGACATGATTGATTAAGAAGTTGAGTATTATCAAGAGATGATAAATTGGAAGTCATGTTGTTGGAGGCACCTGAATCAATAATCCATTCATGATTAGAAAAAAAAAGTAGAATTACAAGATATAAGGTTACCAACAAAGTTGGTAGAGCTGGTGTTCAGGGGCGATAGAAATTCCAAGAGTATATTGTATTGGTCACTTGTGAGGCCAGGGATAGTAATCTCAGAGGTTGAAGAACTAGTGACATTGTTTGCAGCTTTTGAGGAACTAGAGACCTTATCAAGTGTTCCATGAGACTGAGGCTTATTGTCGGGATATCCATTTAGTTTATAATAATGAGCTCTCAAGTGACCATCACGGTCACAGTAGTTACATTTTGGACAACCACGCCCTCGTCCCTTGCTATCAAAACGATGAGAGGAGGTGCGAGGTACAACCATGGCAATAGATTTAGTAGGAACATTTGGAATGTGAAGCAGGTGTTGCTTTTCCTCTTGATGCAAAATCGAATATACTTTGTTAACAGTTGGTAAAGGATCCATGACCAAAATTTGGCTACGGATTGAAGCATACAAGTCATACAAACCCGTTAAAAACTGAAACACCCTTTCAGTGTCTTACATATGAGTTAATTCTTTCAAGATACCACAAGTGCACTGTGGTGTGGAAGTGAGCATGGAAAGTTCATCCCAATAACCTTTTATTGTTGTAAAGTATGCAGAGATGGTCATGGAGCCTTGCGTGAGAGTAGCAATATCACGCTTCAATTTGAAGGTCCTTAGATTGTTGTTTTGGGAGAAACGATCCTCAAGATCGAGTCATACATCACAGGGGTAAGCATGATAAATCAAGCTGTTAACAATAGATTTATCAATGGAGTCGAGGATCCATGATAAGACCATGTTATTGCAACATTTCCATAATTGAGTTTCTGTCGCTGAGGATATTGGTTTGGAGAGGGTACCATCGACAAAACCTAATTTGTTTTTTGCATTCAATGCCATTTTCATAGCTCTCTTCCAAGTAGGATAATTGTCCACATTAAGGAGAGTGGAGACTAAGATGGCCCCTGGGTGATCAGCAGAGTGAAGAGAATATAGTGAAGATACGTTCTGAATTGATGGAGACATTACAAAGGTGGCTGCTAGAACTGAGGTATCTGACATGGTTGAAAGGGAAAAGGTGTTTAAAACAATATGCAGAGAACCTGCTCTGATACCATGTTGAAACTATAAAGATTGACGAAGAGGCTAATGATCACAAGGAAAGCCGAGAGAGAAGAAGAGAGAACAAGAAAAGACAGGGTGTAGAGAATGGAAAATGATCTTCTGTATTGCTTTACTTTGCAAGTTACAGCAGGTATATAATACATGGGGAAAGGGACAAGATCCGAAAATCAATGCTAAAATGTATGCTAATGATCCCTGGAATATTTCCATTCATTCTACTGATATTCTTGTTAAAAAAAATTATTTTGATTTTCTGAGTTTGTTTAGGGTTAATTCTACTGATTCAATTCATTTATATCAACACGATTGATTCAATCAATTAAATCAATCCAGATAAGTTGACTCGATTAGATCAACTCGGTCCAGTTAAACTCAATCTTAAAAATCTCGTTTGATGTGTGTGTGTGTGTGTGAAAGTTGAAGAAATAAGTAGCTATGATATGAGCTGATGGAATTTGTTTGGTAGTGGAAATCGATGGAGGAGAGTAGATTGAATTTAAGTTCAGATTGTTTAAAAGAGAATATTGAGAATTGAAAAAAATAATGGTGGAGAATTAATTAAAAATCCTAATCGGAATAGTAAAACACGTGGATGGATGGGATATGATAGAAATTGCATCAGAAGGCCCACGATTAAATGTTAACAAGAAAGAAGGACGATGAGCACCGTTCTTTTTCGTCGTCGAAGGATTTCATGCCTTTCAGCACAACGAGCGATCCGAAACAAGGCATAAGTTGACTTCTCACTGTCTTCAAAAGCACAACGATGAACATCTCACAGTTGCAGCCATGTTGGTCGTGGCATCTCAGCTCATGGCCATTGAATGTAGCTTATGAAGGTAGCATACGTGGAAGCAGATGACTGGGGTACTTTTATTTATTGCTTTAAATTCCACTTGGTATCCGATCCCCTGTCGTTTTGAATTTGATTTCAAAAACAAAAAGGGGTCATAAATATCAAAGAATTGAAGGAGCAATTCTTAGTGAAATAAATAGCTCCAGTTTTTCATGGTCATTATACAAGTGAGAAGGTATTAAACAAAGAATAATAGGAAGAAGAGGCTCTGGATCACGATGGTACGGAAATTTGATTCCCACGTTATCGTCTAAAATCAAAATTTTATTTAAGACAGGAAAAATAAAAGTAAAATCTTATGGGTGGCACGATGTGAATGGTTAGTACTAGGACCAGAATTAGCCTTCAATGATAGGCTGAGTCTTGTGGCTTGAACTAGCATCGGTGTTCTTGTTTTATAGCAGGGTTGGACTATTTTATATACATACATATATGTATATGTGTCTATATATATTTAGATATATAGATACTTTAATGTAATGAGATTAAAAAATAACATGATACATGTAAAATGATTCTAATTAGAGCTGGGTTAACTTAGAATATCTTATTAAATTTGTGATCGAGATTACATGTCTTGAATAACTTGATAAAAAAATATATAAAATATTTAAATAAAATATTCAATTTTAAACCCGTGAACTAAGTCATTATACATGAAACATTCAATATAAACAAATATAAAATTTATTTTTTAATAAATTAAATATTAAATGATTTTTTTTAAGAGAATCAATCATGCAGTAGAATTTTAAGAAATAACAATTTAAAAAATAAAAATCATAATCACTATCACTATCACTTATATCACTATTATTAATAAAAATATTATAATTGTTATTTTTGTCATTACTACTGTTGTTATTGTTATTGTCACCACCACCATCACGACTAATTTAATTAATAATAATAATAATAATGTGATGCTACTACCATTGTTTCTATTGTAAACATTATTATTTTTATTAAAAAATAAAAACATTGAACTTGATTTGAAGCATAAAATTTATAACTATTTAAAAAAACAAGGAAAACAATATAATCGAAAGAAGATGGATCACGCTAAAACCATTATTATTATCATTGAATTATATACTTGTTTTGAAGAGTAAAGTTAAAAGCCATAAAAACTTTGACAAAAAATCAAAATAAGAAGAAAAAGTTAAAAGTAGAATAACCAAGTTGAAAAATACTACACACGCAGATTACAAATCAAAGTCCGACTGAAAACAAATAAAACTTTAAGAAAAAGAAAAGGTTGAAAATACAAAAATCAAACTCACAAAAAAATAAAGGAAAAAAGATCATTAATGATAAACTGATCATATTTAAACGGCACACCTTGCTTATAATTAAAAAATAAACAACAGAAAATAAAATAACACACAAAACTAATTTTTTACCTGTATTAGTCATCGGCCACGTGTTGGCGCCTTCAATTATTTTAAATTAAAAAAATATTTTTATAATATAAAACAACGTCACCATCTCAGTCACACAAACAATTAATAAAAGAAATCGAGGATAAAAGACCAACACTTCAAACTCCAACGAGTTAAATTTATTTGATTCAAGAGTATATGTGCAAATCTATTTAGTGTGTGTATATACATATAAAAAAATTTAAATATCTCCATTCAAAATTATTGTGTTTTTTTTTTACTTTTAAGTTTTTTTTATTTATTTTATAGTTTAATAAAATATTTTTAATAATAACTAACCAAAATACTTTAAAGACAACTAATATTTTTAGCCAAAATCACAGACGTTACTCTACTATTGTATAGTGACAGTGAATAGTAGAGTGCAAATGAAAACTAATTCATATTTGTTATTAGCCACGCCAAGTACATCGAGGGACGCTAAGAAGGCTGAAAGAATATTCCGATGCTTTAGCGTGACATTGCATATCTCTGCCAAGACCCGACCAGAAGGCGAGAAAGACAAACAAAAACATCATAAAATGTTTGATAATATACCGCAAGTCACAGTCCTCCAATTTTGGATCAATTTAATAGCTTGATGTAACCTCGATTAATCCAAACAGTCCTCTAATTTCTTGTCCACGTTGCTTGCTGCTATACACTCCCCGAATGGGTAAGAAACAGGCTTAGAGGCAAGAGAGATGACGTGTGATAAATTACTCGTGCCACCGAGGACTAAATCAAAGACAAGTCATTTTGTCTTGTCGTCCTCCTTTCCCATGATACATGTGCATGTCTTATTGGTGGTTGCCATAGTTAATAAATAAAGCAATTTTGTTTTTATTAATGTGAGTATACAAGCCAATTTATATACATTTTGATTTATTTCATATACCCTAAAATTAGTTATCTGTCAGTTTACATGTGGCTAGCCATCGTGTCAACACAGAGTCATGGCAGAATCAAAAGTTAATTATTGAACGTGCTCGGTTCTGTATTGCTAGTTAGTTTTAATATTAAGAATTATTAATATTTTTGAAAATAAAATATACACTCACTGGGAAAAAAGCTTAAGCGTGGCCGACACATGGCTTTCAAAGGCTGGGCCTTCACCATGGTGAACCCAGGTCCCTCAGTCATATCCACCAATTTACCACCCATTCCCTGCCACTCAGAACACTGAATCAGTGAGCCCAACGCCAACCCCGCCATTCTCAAGGCCAAGCCTTCTCCAGGACAGCTCCTCCTGCCATACCCAAAATGCATCAATTTAAGCCCATCGCTTGCCCCCTCTAGGCCATCAAATCTCTCAGGCTTGAATTTCCCTGGGTCCAACCAGATTTTAGGGTCATTTTGTATGGCCCACATGTTCACAAATAGCATAGTGCCACGAGGGATGCGGAACCTTCCAACCAGGCATTCTTCTGACGATTCATGAGGTACTAGCAGTGGAGCTGGTGGGTACATCTCAATGTTTCATTTATGATGCTTCGGAGGTAAGGAAACTGGGCAAGATCCGCTTCATCAATTAGACGATCAGGTACATAGACTCGCCGATTTCTTTTTGAGCCTTTACGAGGACTTCCTAATGGTGGAGCAAAAATTCATCTTCCTAAAATATATTTTTTATTTTTATTTTTATTTTAAACTATTTTTTTTAGTATTTTTAGATCATTTTCGTATGATGCTAGCATCAAATATAATTTTTAAATTTTTTTAATGAATTTTAAACTAAAATTATTTTAAAAATCAAACACAATCGCACTCAAATTAGTCACTAAAATGTCAGCACCTGCACACGGAAGCAAAATACTGTGATGATCAATAGTAGTTAGAAATTCGACAAAAGCGACGCAAACCATATTTTTACATCGGGTGATCTACCAAATACATAATGGATGAGAAATTATTATGACATGTATACTGCTGCTACTTGAATATTGTAGTAATACAGAACAAGGACAGCAGATTCCATCCACCAAGGTTAAAAAACTTGCGCAACGTTGACGCTTTATGTTTCTCGATCACACCATTCCACTGCCATTTTAATTTCAATGATTCCCACTACAAAATGATTGATAAGAGAAGATGAATTTTTCATCGGATCGCGGCCATTTTAAGTTGACGATTCCCAATATAGAGTACGGCGACCTGATCTCACCAGCAGAAGCCCTTTGATAATATCATCCGTGTAATACTCAGGTTCGGTTTCTTGCAATGAGAGCAGAACCTGAATCGTATTTCTTTTCCTTTCACCACAACAATCACTCTCCAAAGCTCTCCTTTCTTCTTCAATCAAACCCTGCACGAAACTGTCCCTCTTCAATCGGCACTCGACCAATCTCTCCTCCATCCTTTTAGATTTAATTCATGGTACTTAATCTCCAAATATGGTTTGGCCAATTAGCCTATACATCTCAACATGAATCGCACGAAACCCTTGTGCTTCTTCCACATAAGAAACATTGTCTCCATAAAATCTCTTTCCAGCTACCATCCGCATAATGATAGAGCATTCTTCAGCTATTGAAGGGGATGAGACAACAAGGACTCGACGGGATCCGAGTTGTAGCAAGACAATGAGGCCATATCGATTGGATATTTTGGACAGGATTCTGTAAATTGGCTTTTTAAAGAGGTAGAGATGGGCATTGAGCGGGGGTGAGAGGAGGCGGGAGGTTTTGAATCTTGTCTAGGAGGTGTTTTGTGATCATATACAAGGCTAGAAAAACAGGAAAATAGAGAAACAGTGTCGCCATGAATTTGCCAATGGCGAATCAATCTCCTTGTCGTTTGAAGGTGTATTAAGCTAACCCCGGTGCCTTGAAACTCGTGAAAAAGGACGATAGAAATTTATTGTAGATTGAATTATTGGAATTATTATTTTTCTTTTTTTTTATATATGTATATTAAAATAATTATATTTCTTACAAGTTTTATTGATCATTTAAAATTGAGTAGATAAACCAATCTTTTATATTTTTTTATTAAGAATAATTATTTAATTGCACTTAGGCAAAAAGTTATTTAAATTAGGTCTTCGAGGTTTTTTTATATTTCACTTAAAAATAAAATGATTTTATTGCTTTTTAAATCAAAATTTTCTAGTCTTGCCTTCAAGAGCTTACTACTACTACTGCTATTATTATCATTATTATTTTATCTTGGGTTTTTTTGTGATTACTATATGGTCTTAGATGAAATTTAAATAAATATAAAAAAAGAAAAAAAACAAGTCATAGGTGTATCATGAATGTATTAAACGCGTTAGTATGTAAGCCGTTTCACCCTGTTTAAAATAGCGTTTTGTATTATTGGCTTGCAACCACAAAAAATAACTTTCTTTCATGTTTTCTAATTTGTCATCATGGAGTCTTCTTTCCCGGGAGTTACGTGCGGTGTAATTTCCTCTTATTTGACAATAGTTTTTTATTTTATTTTCTTTCTGTCCCATCCTTGACCTTCCGAAATTTCACAGCCTTCGGATTTGTTTTTTTTTCCTTCCTGATTTGATCCATGTTTTTTCAATTGATATTTTTTATATATTTAAAATTTATTTTTAATTTCATCCTCTCTCTCTCTTAGTTAATAAAAATCAGAAAAAAATATTTTTTATAATTTTTTTTTAAAGTCAATGTGTATCATGAAGAAACCTTGAGTGAAGTGAAGTTGGGAATCATTGCAGTTAATGACATGGCAGAAACGATTTTTTAGCATATTTATTTTTGTGTTTTTTAAAAAATAATTGAAAATTCATTAATTTTTTATATTTTTAGTTGGTTTTGATAGGTTGATGTTAAAAATAAAAAAAATTATTCTAATGTTTCATGAAAAGAAAACCTTAAAAAGCAGCCATATTCACCCGAGTTTTCTAAAAAATAATTTTTAGAAGCTACTATAAAAAATAAAAAATAATATTTTAATATATAATTTTACGGCTAACAGTGAATTGAAGAATAGTACTTGTCTTCCACGATAATTAAAGCTGATGTATAAAAATACAAGAGTAGATAGGTCGAGGAAAAGTAGTGATATTTGATAATTCCTTTCAACATCACACGGGCTTGAAACTCGTGAAAGGTTTATGAAAGTGGGGCCTGCAACATAAATTTACAAGACGGTGGAGAAAGGAATCGACGACAAAAGACATCTCAATTGCGATATTATTTCAAATTTTGGAGAAGGCCAAACTACCCAGAGCTTGTGACCTTTCAATGCTAATAAGTAATTAAGCATGGCGCAAGCAGTAAACATGGTGGATTGGGTACTTAAAACAGCTCACATCTCCACGCAACAGCCTCCTTCAAATCCGAGAAAGAAGGTTTACCATCGATGGACGGGGATGGCACTTGGCCAATAGAGGCTGAGCCTTGGGCATACTGAGTCCAGTCCCCTCTGTCATGTCCACCATTTCCTTGCTAACCCTGCCCCATTCGAAACACTGAAGTAATGACGCCAAGGTCAATCCAACCATGCGCATGGCCAGACCTTCCCCGGGACAACTCCTCCTTCCTGACCCAAAGGGCATCAATTTGAACCCATCTCTAACTCCCTCGAAACCTCCGAACCTTTCCGGCTTGAATTCTGTGGCGTCATCCCAGATTTTAGGATCATTCTGAATTGCCCACATGTTAACCAGCAGCATGGTGCCGCGTGGTACGTGGAACCCTCCCACCACACAATCCTCCGATGACTCGTGAGGCACTAGCAATGGACCTACTGGGTGAATTCGCATAGTTTCCCTTATGATGCATTGCAGATAAGGAAGCTTAGCGACATCAGATTCGTCAATTAGACGATCGTGTCCAACAACCTCGTCAATTTCATTCTGTGCTTTCTTTAAAGTTTGAGGGTTGTTCAACAGTAGTGACAATGCCCACTCCATTGTTCCAGCTGAAGTATCTGTCCCGGCAGACAGTAGAACCTGCATATACGTTAATTGAAAAATCAGTGCATGAATTCGGACTTCTCATCATGAATAGTGGCTGCTAAATTGTGTACGCCTTGCACTTTGATCAATAAATAAAGATTAAAGAAGAAGAAGAAGAAGTAGAAGAAATCATTAGTTCTAGGAATTAACTTGATAGTACTAAAATTAACGATAAACTTTTCCTGTCATTTTCATTCTACAAGACTAGCCCCCCTCCTTTTTTTTTTATATTTTGGTAGATTGTCTCTGAAAAGTTAAACTCAACGCCACCCAGTTCTCACTGTTAGAAGACAGAGATCTTACCAGCATAAGGTCCCTGATAGTTTCATCCTTATAGTACTCAGGTTCCGATTCTTGCAGTTTTAGCAGAACCTCAATCATGGTCTTGAAATTTCCCTCATTAGAAAAATAGCTCTTGTTATTCGCCATTCTTTTCCTGTGCTCTTCAACCAGATCTTGCAGAAACCCGTCTCTCTTTTTCTGCAACTCCATCAACCTCTTCTCCGTTCCTCCTATCACAGCGAACACATGTAAAAAGTCCCCCACAGCTGATGCACCACTGGACTGGAAAGTCTCTGTCACGATCTCTCGAAATCTCCTCCCCTCCTCCACTCCTGCCTCGTTTTCGTTTTTACCGTAATAACTCTTTCCAGCTATCATCCTCATCATCACATTTAGCAGGAGCTCGAAAAATGACGATTTCAAATCTATGATATCATCATTGTTTTTGAAAAGACGGTGAATCAACAGCTTGACCTCTTCCGTGCGTATGCTAGAAAGCAACTGGAGACGGTTAGAGGATAAGATTTCCAGGGAAGCGATTTTACGAAGATGGCGCCAATGATCACCATAGGATGCCCATACAAGGGACGTGTAGTTGCGGCCCATGTGTTTTCCTGCGAGTAGGTGTGGACGATTGGCGAAGACAATATCATTCTTGGTAAAACATTCTTCCGCAGCTGATGGGGAGGAAACTACAAGGACTCGACGGGAGCCAAGCTGTAGGAGTACCACAGGGCCGTGCCTGCTGGATATCTTGGACAGGGATCGGTGGAGGGGTTTCTTGAGGAGATGGAGATGGCCTATTATGGGGAGCGTAGGAAACGGGCATGGTGGGAGGTTTTGGATCTTGTTGCGGAAGTAAATGGTAAGCACGTAGAGAGCTACATAGAGGAGCAGAAAGTGCAAGAACATGGTGATTATTATCCAAGAACAGACTCTGTCAAGACCGGAGATTATTGTGCTGGTGGATTGAAAACAAGCAGATATAAAGCACATTTTAGCCTGCCTTGACTTTTCAACGCTCTGCCATGTGCTCCATATTAAAATATGCATTCAATATCTAGGAAGATCATGACAAATACGAGGTTTAGTTTTTCCAAATGTTTTTTTTTTTTTTTGCCTAGAAGCAAGGAGATATTTGCTTTGTGATAAGACAGGTTTATAGAGAAAGTTTGACTGTGGGAAGGACATTGTGGAGATATTTCATCAAATTTCGCTGTCGAGAGCTGCGACGAAATTACCAAATTTACCCTCTGTTATCACCTTCTGCCCGTTATCCTCCACGTGTCAAGTGCTATAGCATAGGCAGAGGGAGTGTGGGACATGTTTTTCCTCTTGATATTGACGAAATCATGAAAGCTATTCATTTGATTGCGGTATTGTTCGGAACAGTTGTTCTTATAGTTTTCAAAATATTTTTTGTGTTAAAATATATCAAAATAATATTTTTTATTTTTTAAAAATCATTTTTGACATCAGCACATTAAAATAATCTAAAAATACTAAAACATATTCATTTAAAATTAAAAAAATAAATATTTTTTTTGGAAATAATATTTCAAAAACTGTCCCAAACCGTTTAAGTAGATTATACTAAGTTAGCGCCTGCACTAAGGTGCGAGTTAATATTATTTTTCTAGTTAAATATTAAGCTGTCCCAAACAGCTTAAGTAGATTATACCAAGTTAGCGCCTGCACTAAGGTGCGAGTTAATATTATTTTTCTAGTTAAATATTTAAGCATTGCACACGTGTTTTTTCTTAAAAAACAAAATCCAATAACTGGACTATAATCTCAATCCAGTTGATTTTATTTGAATCATGGTAAAAAAAAAAACAATATATTGTCCATTGGATTGAACATTAAAATTAAAAACATAATTTTTAATAAGAAATCATACGAATAAAAATTAAAATAAAATAATAATAAAACAACTTGTTTCTTTACATTAAATCAAAACTTGTAAGCACGTTCAATTAATTAAATCGTGAGTCGTTGTATGGATGAATAAAAAACAAAATAATTAACAAAAACACAACTAGAGAATTTAAGAGTTGAACATGGATTAAAATATTTAATATTGCAACATGGATCATTACCTTGAATGTGTTTAATAAATGTTTCTACTAAAGTAAATTTGATATAAAAAATAAATATTTGAGTATTCAAGGGATCAACGTCATGATATCTAAGAATATAGAAGGCTAAAATGAAAGTTTCAAATAAATTGCAGCTCCTCATCTATTTTACTTCTATCCTGTACTTCAATCATTTTTTTTTGCAATTAACCTAAAAAATATACAATTGGGCTAAAATTTGAACACAAAAAAGGTTCAACAGTGCAGAATAAAATTTCAAGTGCTAAATTGACTTGTTTTTTTTTATTTAAAAAAAAAAAACCTATTGGAAACCACATTAAAATATAAGATGATGAAAATAAAGAAAATTACTATATAAAAACCTCTAGCTCTTTTAGTTTTTACAGTATATAATATGTATCATACTTCACCTCAGGGGGTGATAAAAAGAAAGTGTTTCAGATATCACGAAAAAAAGAGTTCCGATTTGAAAAGGAAGGTTCATCGTGCCCAGCATTTGCCTTGCCTATCCTCTCGTCTCCCGTTCAAAGCATTGAAGTAGCGACCGCAAGGCTAGCCGGAAACTCGAAGCGCGAGAAACGATAGACCAAAACAACTTCTACCGTCAGGTTTGAGAAAGTAGATTCACCATTGCAGGGCGTGATCTACATTGAGCCCACAATGGTTGGGCCTTAGGCATCGTGAGCCCATTTCCTTCGCTCGTGCCCACAAGTTCCCCATCAACTATCTCCCACTCGAAACACTGGATAAGAGATCCTAAAGCCAGCCCAACTATCCTTGTAGCTAAGCCTTCACCGGGACAGCCTCCCCTCCCAGCCCCGAACGGTAAATATATGAACCCGTCTCATTTTCCCAGCTGAAGTGCCCGTCCCCGCAAAAGTGATAATACCCACTCCATGGTCCCAGCTGAAGTGTCCGTCCCCGCAGATAAGATTACCTGTGTTAGAATATCAACCAAAACGAAGATGAATTGACCTCTCCTAGCTTTCGAGGGCTACATCAATTGACAAACTTCAAGGGGCCAGCCTGCCAGGCACGCCACATCACGAGAGAATATTTACTTGCATTCAACGGCAATCAATTCGTCTTTAAATGTATGAAGCAATGAACACTCGTTTTCCAGAAAAAAATCTCAAAGAATAGTTACCTCTAATTAATTTTCTTATTTAATTGGGACATATGAAATGGTCATCACGATTTGAATGTTTGTGAATCAAAACTCTTGTGAAAGTTTCAGTTGCAAAATCCGATGAGAAAAAGGCACAGCCACCAGTTTTATTCAAATGGTCAATTACGGCACAACTAAATCTATATTATTGATGGGGGGGTTAAATGAAATATTCAAACCAGAAGAGATCGTACAAGATTCTGATTTTCTAAGGGGTTTGGAGAGCTTACTGTCATGGGGAGACTCCTTCACTTTTATTCAAATGGTCAAGTAAGATTTTGATTTTTTTTTCAAATATTAAAATGATAATATTTTTAATCAATTCGATTCAATATAGACTAATATGTTATATTTGCAATTCAAGTCGTAAAATTAACTTTTATAATATTATCTTTCTAGAACATTTTTTTTAATAATACTTTAAAAAACAGATACTCTCAACATTGCAGATAAATCCATTGTCAAGACACGCTGTAAGATCCAGCAATGATTTATGAACAAAAAGAAAAAATAAAGTCTTTCAATTTAATATACGATTGGAGATGATTTTTTTAATATAAATGCGATGAAATAATATATAAAAAAAAGAGAATAAAAAGATATAAATTTTATGTTAATTTGAATACTCATGAGTTTTATTTTATTTCAGGCAAATAATAATTAGAAAAAAATATATTTACATTCCTATAAAAACCTACAATATTGTTTAAGAAACATGACAAAACTAAATAATAATTGCAATATAATGTTTTTTTATTATTTTAGTGCATCTAAATATAAGTTTTCTTTTTAAAAAAAGGTGAGGACGTGGCACTTTTTTTGAAGAAACGACATCGTGAAATGAGCCAGTTTCAGACTGGTATGCTGATAAAATCGGTGGGCATGGTAGGCTTGTTTGGGAGTGTGATTACGGTAATTTTTTAAAGTGTTTTTCGTGCTGAAATATATTAAAATGATTTTTTTTTTAAAAATCATTTTTGACATCAGCACATCAAAATGATATCAAAACATCAAACCATATTCATTTAAAATGAAAAAAAAATTTAAATTTCAGCAAAACACCGATTGAAACTCACAGCCAAACAGTCAGAAATACAAATAGTGAGCTGCAACCAGAATCTGAAAGAAAAATAAGACAATAAACAGATATTTGAAGACAAATTCTATAAGCTAGCAAGCTGGGTTGAAGCGTTAGCCAACATATAAAGCAATCATTTTTTTTTATAAGCCATTAGTTCAAGAGTGATTAGGGAAGTGCGAGGCTATCGGCAGTTGTCGGATGAATTCATCGTTCTCTATGGCCATTTGTCCTTGAGCTTTACGCCACTTGGAAAGGTTATGACATGTGGATCCGGATTAACAGGATTGCGCCGCCTGTATTTTAGCACTTTCGCACAGATAAAAGTGAAACTGTGCTCTTAATTTATAATCAAGAGCTAAATCACTTCTTCCGGTACATTTACAATTTATAATGATTTTTTTAGATAGAAATATATTAAAATAATATTTTTTATTTTTAAAAAATTATTTTTGATATCACCATATAAAAATAATTAAAAAATATTAAATTTTTAATTTAAAATAAAAAATAAAAATAATTTTTTTATCTTTTTAAAAGAATTTTTGAAAGCCAAATAATTTATTTTGTTGTTCATGCAACAACTTTAATTTTAGCTGATAATATTATAGTTGGACTCCTGAGACCAGAAATCTCTCTCCTTTTCTCATCTCTTTGATTTTCAAATCTATGATAAATTATCTATACATTATTATTAGCCAACACTGTTTCGTGAAGGATACGACTCGTCATGTCAAAAAGTTTACGAGAACAAAGGTGGATAAATGTTCATCTCTATCCCGTGTATTCTGTTTAAAAAAGGTAAAATAAATAAATAAAAGCTTGCTAGCATGGGGAAATCTTCTAGGTGTTGTTTGGTAATATAAAATGAAATGATGGGAGTGAAAATGAAAGTCTTATTCCCATTTTATAGATTTTTGATCGAAAAGAACACAATAAAAATAAAAACGAGATGAAAATTAAATATAATTTTATTTTTATTAGGGCAGAAAAGAACGGGAATGAATTCTTAGGCCCCGTTTGTTTGCTGGAAAGTGGTTTCCTTTTGGAAAGTGAATTCCGGGGAAAGTGAATTCCTGGAAAGTGAATTCCTGGAAAGTGAATTCCGATGTTTGGCAGTGTTATGGAAAATGAACTGGAAAACACTTTCCAGTGTTTGTTTGTGTTATGGAAAATGAACTGGAAAATAATTTATTAATAAATTATTAATTTTTTCAAGTTTATCCTATGTATATTAAATATTTAATATAAAATATTTAATGACTTTAAATAAAAAAAATGAAATCAAAAAAGTATAATGATGAATTTTTTTATTATATCCTATATTCATACATAGCTTATTTTATAAAATATTACAATATATGTCATATGATATTATAGAGAAATAAACTTGTTAAATATTTTAAAAGCTTAAAATAATTTGTTTTTTCATATTAAGAAAGCCAAATTAGTTTATATTGTGAGTTATATGTTTGGGTTTTTGTTTTTTGTATGAAGTATTTTTGAAAAGATAAATAGATACAACAATATTTTGATGGGTATTTTAGATTAAAAAAAAATTGGGTAAAGGCAATTATCCCTTTAATATCTATAAAATAAACATCAAGAAATAAATATTTATACCTAACATCAAGAAATAAATAGTCATGCATAAATATAAAGTTTCGATGTCATTGACATACATATTAGTTCAAATTACAAACATAAATATAGAATTCTCCGAATTAAACAAGTAAACATACTTGACTGATAAAAAACATAGTCTGAAACCAAACTTTGAACATTTTCAAACCATCTTAGGAAGCAGGCCTGTTGTAGTGTTGGGTGACAAAGTTATGAACCCAAAATTTCCTCAAATCTGGCTTTTTTACCATAAATGCTTTTGCCAGCATTTCATTTTGGACCAAATAATCAAATGCACCCACAAGAGTTATCTCATCAAAGCCTTCAACTTTCATCACTGCCTCATACAACGCACTAACATCAAGTTGATTTTTGCTGAGACTTTGAATTGCAAATGCTACATCTCCAATCTGTTTAGACAACTTGTCAACACCATCATTTTCATGCATGCGGCTTCTCTTTCTATGTTGTCTCTTTTGTGTAGTAGAGGAAGATGTCCCTTTTCCCGTTGAAGTTTCTTCATATTCAACTTCATTTTCAATGGAAATTGAATGAACTTCAGTGTTCTCTTCCAAGTTGACATCAACAAATGATTTGGCATAATTTCCGGTTGCCATGTCTTTTCCAACAACAATTGTCATTACCTCATACAAATCAAGTTTTTTGTTCAGATACTTGTCATGATTGGGATGTGCCTGTTCATAACGTATAGATTATGCAATATTTTTAGTTCATTGTATAACATTGTAGAAAAAAAGTAAATATAAAAATTACAAAGAGTATAATATTTATCATACCTTCACTTCTTCATCATATACATCTTTCGAAACTGTAATCATCTTCAAACAATCATCCCAGCCAAAACCACTTTTACCTTTAAGAGTGGTTATTATTCCCCATTCTTTTTTCACAGTCTTGAGATGATTTTCCACATGTTTAGGCTCGCATTGCACATTGAACATTGCACTTATTTCTGTAGCCACCTTAACAAAAGATTCTGCTTTAAAGGTGGAAGAAGGTTTGTTTCCTTTAAGTGCCTCATCAGCTAATAACTCAAGCAACATGTTAGACATGGGCTTAGTCCATTTGAAATGTTTGCCCTTGCCTTTGCATTTTTCATCCTGTGTTAAACTCATTTCTACAAAAAAGAAATTACAAATTTATACAAAATCATACAATATTTCGATTTAATACATTTCATATAAACACTGAAGCAAGACATAAGAAAAACAAATAAATATAATTAACACTCAATTACAAGTTTCTTTGAGTGTTATAATCATTCCACATGGTTGAGGCAATCATTTCTCTTTTTGATATCCACTCCCTATTCTCTTCCCTTTCCTCCCGTTGACTTAAGTACATTGTTCGTCTAGTTGGTTCACTATCCGGACATATTTCTTCCATAAAAAAGTCATAAGGATCAACCCCCATTATGTGATTATGAATAATACAACATGCAAGCACAACTTCTACTTGTGTTTCATAAGACCAAAAAGATTTTCCATCAATTGATCTAAAACGACTCTTCAAAATACCAAACCCTCGCTCAATCACGGTTCTCAATGAAGAGTGTCGAAGATTAAATAGCTCCTTTTCATTTTCTGGTGCACGGTCTGTAAACTCATTCAAGTGATATCGAACTCCACGAAAAGGAGAAATGATTCCTTTTCGAATACCGTAACCAGCATCACCAAGATAATATTTCCCTACAATTTAAAAAAAAACCTATTACTATCTTTATGTAGTAAGACATTTGATATGTTTATGCATATAATACATACTTTATTATATACCTTCTGGAATTTTAAAACCATTAGATCTTGATAATGCATCAGCTAAAACCCGTGAATCATGGGCACTTCCTTCCCAGCCAGCTAAGACATATAAAAACTTCAAATCAAAAGTTATAGCTGCTAAAACATTTTGTGTTGTTCCTTCTTTTCGTCCTCGAAACTTTCCTTGAATCTCAACAGGAACATTTGCAGGAACATGGGTACCATCAATTGCTCCCACACAATCCTATATAAACATGACAACATAAATTATAACCTTTTCTTCTTAATGTAATTAATTAATTCATTAAAATATTGGTATTGTGTTCATACCTTAAAATAAGGATAGAATCTTGTATTATTCATTATCTCTGCTGGAACTGTATCCTCTGGATCTTTAATAAGGTGTTTGTACAACTTTAGAATTGCTTTTAAGACAATTCTAAAGTAACGATGGATAGTTTCAACAGACCTATAATATCTACCACTAACAACCCTAAATCTTTGGTGATGACCTACAATTTGTAAGAACACAATTACTTGCTCCCTAATAGACACATTTTGAGTTGCTCGTAATAGGTTACGGCTTGTGAGAAGATCACACAATCTATATAATACAATAGGTTTCATACGAATTTGTTCAACGCAATGTCGATCACCTCGATTCAAAATGCTGTCAATATAGAATTCGCGTTGAGCAATTGCATTTATACGTGGTTCTCTTGGTATATAAATTCTATTTATTTCTTCTTCTTTATAAGATTCCCCTGCAGCTATCACAGCAACAGCTGCTCCCATGCATACTGCATTAATTATTTTACTATCCATAACATGAAAGTGTAGTTTTCTGATAACAACACCAAAACATATAGGGAAATCAATATTATGAAAAGCATATCAAATATTTTCACAATCAATACAATGAATTATGTTCAAAGCAGCTGACAACATACAATTCATAAGTTCACAATGATCAATAATCATGCTTTTAAATGACGGCTTTTGATGAAAGTAGTATTATGAAACCTCGGGACGTTTTTTTAACCCAATACCATTACTATCATAATGAATCTTGCAACATATGGCAACCTCAAAGTGCCCCGACTAGTTTCAATACTTTAATCATTTGTTAGCAGGCGATACCATTTTACCTACTCAACTTAGCATCAGCGACGCCTTTATTAAAAAATAAAGAACATAGGGTTTGAAGAAAGCATGTCCAGATGGTTGTTAGCTGCCAGATGTTTTACTAAAAGCTGCGTTCAGCGTTCTCCACCTTTAACCTGTGAGCTGGGATTTGATAAAGCAATTCGCTTTCGTTGTGAAAATAGATTTTTGAAATCCTGCTCCTGCCACTGGCCTCTAGGTGGGTGCCATGCCAACTCTCTTTTATCTTATAATTTAGAGAGAGAGAAAGATATACGCAAACCATGAAGCCATTTGTGAGTAGTTTAGGATCTCGAATCTTATCTGTCTGTGCTGGTTTATTATACTAACAAGCAATGTAAATTTCTGGTCCTAGCTTAGATTCAAACCCAGTTAATTCCATCCCAAATGGATTACAGTTCTCTTAAGAAAAACGTTAACTGGAACTTGAATACATCAAACTTGTCCTGATCAAACGAACTCAGGAGGCTGAAAACATATGCCCGCTCAAATTACTCAGGAGGCTGAAAACGGCCTTTGGACTACAGACCCCAAATAGTTCGTCAATAAAGTCTATCCTGAAAATCCAAAATTTCTAATCTCTAGCCTACATAACGGCACAAGCAACAGACAACAAAAAAAATTTCCTACATCAATTTTTTTGATGTGATGCTTTATTGATTGAATTTGTGCTGACTCGGTACTAACTTGAATTTTGACTGTCTGGAATGCTTTTTTTTTCCAGCAAAAAGAGCTTATTAGGCTGAAGCATGAAGCCAGACTCAAGGGAGGGTTCTATGTCAACCCAGAAGCTAAGCTGTTGTTTATCATCAGGATCCGTGGGTAAGTGTTGTATTTAATTTAGCTTGTACCTCTTACTCTTATGTTTATGGTACATTTGTTTAATTTTTTGGATTCTATGACTTTCAGTTTCAATGCCATGCACCCAAAGACAAGATCAATCTTGCAGCTTCTGCGTTTGAGACAGGTTTTGCTTCATTTCTAGTGATTTTCTTGATTCCTTGACAGTTTATATTTATTTTCATTAAAATGATAGCTGAATTTCGTACTGTAATATCAACTAAAATGTGAAATATGCAACTATTCAAATCATTCAAAAACACTGATCTTAACACAAACCAATACAAGTGAACAACATCTTAACATACCTCATCATTTTTTTCAGTCCTTATTCTTGATTACTAAAATTTTTAGTGGAATTTGTTCTTTGAATTTTTGCAATTCTTAGAGTATCAGCTCTAGATTATTACAGTCAATGAAATTGAAATTCTACAATGGCAGTGATTGAAGCATTGAAAAATACACCCATTACCATACTCGGCAAATTGAAAAATTGCACAGTTAAGTCAAGAAATCAACGCAAACAAGAACAACCAAAATCAAAACATGGGTTATTTGCAATCACACCCATTACCATACTCGGCAATATCAATTGTAACCCAAATCCCACAAACCCCATTTCTCATATCATCAAAAACTCACATTTCTCGGCAATTTCAAAGATTGAGATGCAGAGGGAGTACCTGGTTTCTCTTGCTATGAGTTGCAGAGGGTGGCGAGATGCAGAGCAACAAAGGGACTGCGGGGCTGAGAGAGGCTAGAGGCGAGAGTGTTTTGTAAGCCGAGGGTCAGGGACTGAGAGGGAGGCGAGAGCAGGCGAGAGACGAGAGGGTGATGTGCTTGGTTTGAAGAAAAAATCTGGGGAACAGGCTGTTGGGTTACTGAGAGGGTGTCGAGAGCAGAGATGAGGGACGCGAGAGACAAGAGGGTGATTAGGGTTTTTTTGTAGAGATGATGGACTGAGAGGGACACACGGGAGAAGAGAGGAAGAGATGAGATGAGGGACTGGCGCTGAGAGAAATGAGATGAGGGACTGATGAGAGGGAAATGGTGTGAGGTGCTGGAGAGGGAGGCGAGATGAGGGACTGGTAGTGGTGAGAGCAGAGATGAGGGAAATGGGTTTTGTGCACAGAGAGAGACAAGGGAAATATGTGCGCGGAAAGTGTTTTCCCTTTGTGTAGAAGCGGAAAACACTTTCCGCGTGTGGAAGTGATTTTTATTGTTGACCGGGAAAGTGATGGAAATCACTTTCCATTGACTTGTTTTCCAAAGTGTTACCAAACACTGGAAAGCAAGGAAACTGAATTCCAGGAATTCAGTTTCCTTGAAACAAACAAGGCATTAAGAGCTATATATTATTTTCAACAATCAGATTGATCGGAGAGTGAGGGCGGGGTGATTTGGAGGGAGGAATTCAATAGCTGTGAGGGCAGTAACGGAAATGGATGGTAAGAATATCAGAGTGGGCCCCAAACATTTCTAGTTTTCTACCAAAACGAGACCCGCCTCCCCCTCCCTCCTTTGACATTTTTTTTTATCTTTCGAAATCCGAAAAAACGAGACCCGCCTCCAGCATGGCTCCTCTACCTGGACAGGGTTTTTAAAATTCAAAGCCAGCCCCCAAAACCGCAAAACGTAAAATCTCCAAAACCTCTAAAACAAAAACGCAACAAGCGCCAAAGTCCCTTCATTTCAAAAACAAAAAAACATGGCGCTATCTCTTACGTTCCCTCTCTCCACCATTACAAAACCTCCTCCCCATCTCACTCACAAGCCCTCTCCATCGCTTCTCTATCTCCCTCTCCTAACCTAAAAGGAGACTCTTGACTCGGTGAGCGAAGAAGTGTAAAATCTGTTCAATGGCAGAGCAAGAGAACTGCACCCGCATTACTCGCGCTGCCAAAAAGAGGGCGGCTGCGCTGGCTTCCACGGAGGACCAGCCCTTGAATAAGAAGAGGGTCGTGCTGGGAGAACTTCCCAACTTATTAAACGTCATCGTTTCTTCGGATGAGCCCCAGAAGCAGAAAGCAAAAGCGAAGCCAAAGGCAAAGAAGGGGACATCAGCGAAGAAGGAGGGTGTTCTCAAAGAGGATGTTGATGGGAAACCTGAAGATCCTCAAATGTGTGCACCATATGCATCGGATATTTATGAGTATCTTCATAAAATGGAGGTAATGATTGGTTTTCTGTGATTTGAGTGATGGAAATGCCATTAGGGTTTGTGTTAATTGGGGTTTATTTTTCAGGTGGATCCAAAAAGAAGGCCACTGCCTGATTACATTGAGAAGGTTCAAAAAGATGTGAGTCCCAATATGAGAGGGATTTTGGTGGATTGGTTGGTGGAGGTTGCAGAGGAATACAAGCTTGTCTCTGACACCTTGTATCTTACTGTTTCTTACGTTGACAGATACTTGTCTTTCAATGTTCTCAGCAGGCAGAGGCTTCAGCTTCTTGGTGTTTCTGCTATGCTTATTGCCTCGTAAGATATGGGATTCCTTGAATTCAGTTCACATTTTTTTAAGTCTGGTTTGAGTTCTGTCTAATTAATTGATTATCATTTTTTTGGTTTCATTTTGTTTTGGTAAGTAGAAAGTATGAAGAAATCAACCCTCCACACGTGGAAGATTTTTGCTACATTACAGATAACACATACACCAAGGAAGAGGTAACTAAGTATACTTGTTTGATCTGTTCGTTTTATGGGTTTAGATCTTCAGTGCTCATGCTTTTGTTTTCTGTTTGTCATTTTAATTAATGGCGGTTTATGTGTAATTGTGTAGGTAGTTAAAATGGAAGCTGACATACTTAAATCTTTGAAATTTGAAATGGGAAATCCTACGATAAAGACATTTCTAAGGTAAATTTTTAAGAATGTTTTGATATAGCTCTTTTATCTGCTTGCAAATGGTGATTTACATACTATGGAAGGTTCATTGTTTGGTGGGCTGATTTTCGGTATTGTTTGTCTTGCTGGTCTCGCAGGAAATTCACTAGGACTGCTCTAGAGGATTACAAAGTAAGTGTGATCTCATTTTTCTTTATTAAAGGCTAATAGTTTGTATGCTCAGTACTGTAAAGTATTTCTTATTGTTCTTGACTGGTGTAATCTTCGTGCCTTCTGCAGACTTTAAATTTGCAGCTTGAGTTCCTCGGATTCTACCTTGCCGAGTTGAGCTTGTTGGATTACAACTGTGTGAAATTCTTACCTTCTTTGGTGGCTGCTTCTGTTATATTTCTTGCAAGATTTCTGATGCGGCCCAAGACAAATCCCTGGGTAAGTAATTTCAGTGCTATTAATTTGTGTTGGCAGTCATTTTGGATTGCAGTTTCTAATTTTTGTTCATACAGAGTTCAACCTTGCAACAATACACTGGATACAAGGCATCGGATCTAAAGGAATGTGTTCTCATCATACATGACTTGTATTTGAGCAGAAGAGGAGGTGGGTTGCAAGCTGTTAGGGAAAAATACAAGCAGCATAAGGTATGGTCAATTTCTGTCAAAACTACTCAGGATTTTGAGTTGAATTCTCGCACTGTGAAAAGTCATTTTGCTTACGTTGAATTATTCTTTTGCGACAGTTCAAGTGCGTGGCAAATATGCCTTCCCCTCCAGAGTTACCAGCTTTATATTTCGAAGAGGTTTAATTGCAACAGTTGACCTGTTCATTATATGGAAATTGCTACCCACTCAGGAAGGCCTAGAAGTGTGGATTCGTAACACAAACCATGTCATTTTGGTTTTGATGAAATCTTGATTGATGTTGGGAGACTACTTGAAGCTGCCAATTGCTGCTGATTTAATAAAAAACTAGTTAGCTAGGACTCCTGTAACATAATTGAATTTTGGAAAAATAGATTGTAGTGCTAAAGCCGCAAGGTTAGGTCAATGTTAAGCAGCTCTGATGTTTATATGTGAAAACAACCTGGGCACAATTGCTTTCTGGGTCACCCCAAATCCTTGTTGTCGTTGTTGAATCTTGCTATCCAAGGACCCCTTTCCCTCCTGTGGGCAATCTGGTGGCCACCAAGTGCTTGTGAGCTATAGAACTTTCTCCTGCAGAAGTCACACGAGAAAACTTTGCTGGCAGTGAAATTTGATTGGGAACCTTGCTCAATATCCATAATGCAGCTGTTCCTGCCAAGACCCAAGTTCAACCATTCATTTGAATTAACTTCTTTAGTATCTCTGGCGTAACTATAGCTAAATGTTTTATCATTCTGGTTGACTGACGGTCCTGTTAGTTTCATGTTCTGAGAAATATCTTAACCGTCAATTGATAGTCTGCCAAGGAAGCTATACCAGTCGAGGTTCTTTATACGAATTGCGGCTGTGCTTCAAGAGGAATGGTTGATAGACAGAGATAGGATCAAAGATACAAACTCAGATATATTTTTCTGTCTATATTCCTCCTTTTGCTTTGAATTAGTCTGATTTGAAGCAACTGTATGATTCGAATCTAGCAACCCCGCATAAATTCCAACACTGTCATAACATGATCAAAGTTATACCGGTTGCCCGCCATGATTTTCGGCTACTTTCCCCGATGTTTGCTGAATGATCCCGGAGTTTGATTCTGTCCTGGTAGCATTCTGGACACTTTACTGCACAGAATTTATTGGCAGTCCTCAGAGTTTGCCAACCATCAACCTTTAACTGCTCAATAATCTCTGATCTTGGATAGATCTGTTTATAGAATCTTCAAGTTCTTATTGAAATCACTGGAATCATTGCACGAGACGCATTGATTAATCAAAAATGGTTGGAGAAGGGAACAGCTACATGATGCGCAAAGTGATCAATAGTAGCCTAGTGCCATGTGTTTCGGAGTGTAATAGATGTGTAAATTGGCTGGCTAACCATGTCCACCTCACCTCTAGTGGGGTGTCTTGAGATTTTATTAGAAGAAGCTGCAGTTTCTTTTCCTAGATCGTGTGGCGTAATCAGGGTGCGTTTTGTCTTCCTTCCCACCCGGAAAAGATTATTATATTTCCAAAACACGAACTTTTGTAATGAAAAGTGTTTGTTTTTTTTCTTCTTCTTGTTAGCATTTTTTAAATATATTTTATAGTAAAACAACATAATTTATTTATTTCTAAAATAGTATAGTTTATATTGGTCATCGTTGCAAAACGTGGCATTCAAGCTTATCGCTATAAAAAAATATGACATTGAAATATGTTACACGTTAAGAGAATATTGTCAAGAACAAACAGTGACAAGAAACAAATGGAATTTCAAAAAGAAAAGCGAAGAAAGATTTTATTTTAAAAAATAACATATACTCTGGTGCAGGAGTGATTCGTCACTTTCATCACAGGTGATGGGGAGATGTTGATTTGTCACTTTCACTTTCATCAAACTGATTTGTCATCGGGGCAATGACACTAAAAACCATTGTAATAAGAGAACATAGAGTGGCGAAAGGAGAGGGGAGATGAAGAGGTGATAGAACAAGGGGCTGGGGTTGGTTTAAGAATCCAAGGCTTGGGTTTTATACTTGGTTTGGGTTTCAAACTGAACCGGTTTGTTTGGTTTGATTTGGTCAGTTTTAACTTTTTAAATTGATCCTGAACCTAATTTTTTAAGGGATTTTATGTGGTTTATTCAGTTTTTGTTCTTGATTCGTTTTTTGGTTACTTGATTTTTTTTGGTTACTCTTGAACAATATATATAGCACGCTCGAGTCATTGTTGATGATCTTCCTTGATGTTTTAGATTAATCTCATCAAAAATCTTTCATATAGTACTAATGATATTGTAATTGAAGTTTTACGGTGACTATAGTATTATTTATTTCTCTCTCTCATCCATTTAATTTTATTTTTTTGAAATATTATGTCTCTAAAAAGAAATAAATTAAATATTGCGTTTCTCAATTGAAACATATTTTAAAATCTGATATTCTTAGTAACCATGTTATTTTGCTAATATTTTTAGAAAAAATATGCTACCTTAAATAAAAATCAAGCGTTTCTGAATTGCTGGATGCTCTGATTATCATTGCTTGAAAGTCTCAACCAAACTCCTGCAGGTCTGCATGATCTATTGAATATCTTACGAGGGCTTGCTTTTACATGATTTAATGAATATCTTAAAGAGGTTTACAGTAAGCATGTCATGATAATAAAAAATTTAAAATTTATATAATAAATCTCAAGTTTAAATTGGTATATATTTCTAGTTAGAATTTAGGATAACCAAGATTTTACATTCTCACATGAATCATTTCAATAAAATATATTTTCTTGAATTAAAATATATATATATATCCTAGGAGTACGTGTTCTTTTCATGCTTATCTGTTTATTTTATGAGCAAGCCCTTTATCGATTATAATAAATAATTTGTAAAAAGCATTTGATTGGAGTTTTCAATCCACAGTCTTGACCGAATCAGTAACAAAGCCTCCACTTTTTAACACGTTACCTTTTGAGTCAAATCTGTAATCTTGTGTAGTTTTTTCCCTAGACTAGCAAGTAGGAAAAAGTATTTCCTACTTGCTAAAAATAATTCTTAAATTAATTTAATAGTCGACGCACGTATATAACACAGGCATAGCTAGGTGGGTTTGCGCATATAACAAATTTCAATTGTTTCTTTCATGATTTCTATAGATTCTTCTCATCGTTTTTTTTTTTTTTGTGATATTAAGAGTTTTATTATCAGAACTATAATGTGTCTTCTGTCTATTTTCTCTCCATATCATTTTTTCCTAGCTCTTACATATTTTTTTTACTTTAATGTTTTTGAATCTTTATAAGAACACATGTTAGATTTTGCGTAAGTGAATTATTTAAGAAAGAAAATAAGTAATTAAATCTATTGGTTGTGCACGCCTATTTATGCAAATGGTATGTGTGTAACATATGTAGTTGGGCGTACACTGCATTCACGTCTCAACTGCTACTTTAGAATAGGGAAAAAACTCGAATTCCTGTCTTTGTCTTCTTCCTGTCTCTTCAATCTTTAATGATTGTTTAAGAGTCTATTAGTTATTAGGCAGGATGTTGAAATTATTTTTTATTTATAAAAATATTAGAATAATATTTTTTATTTTTTAAAAATTATTTTTTACATCATCTCTTTAAAGTAATCTAAAAATATAATTTTTTTTAATTTAAATTAAAAATTAAAAAAAATCAATACTTTTCAAAAAACACTTTTAAACCCAAATTGTGAAACATATTCTATAGAATATGGCTACAGACAGAGGCTAAGACCTCGGTCTTGTCTCCGCATATGCTAGAGTACGAGGTGGCCCGCTCATTAACTATTTGGTCATTAGTTCCAGACCAGTAAACAGACGTTTATGAGCCCAGAAGTAAAGCGGCCCAACACAGAGAGCTTAAATCGATTTCGGCTGAGCCGAAATTCCATCTTGAAGTGGAGAAGCTAAATTTCAGGTTTGTAAGCCACCACGTGTCGGTAATCGTAACGGCACCCAGTTCTAACCTTAAAATCTAGGAACTTGACTTCTATAACAATGGCAAGCAGCTTAAATTCTCGTCAAACTGCATAATGTTTTCAACCCTTTCTTCTTCTTTTTATGACCTCTCAGATTCTTACTCCGTTTTTTCATGCATCAACCTGTTCATTTATAAAGCTATGAATAGATAGGTTATTGGTTCCACCTCTCACTGTAAAAGTGCTCGTCATGGCAAGCCACCAGTCACGGAGTGACACCAGGGAATCATTGGTCTTCTATTACCAAAGAGTTTTCTTGCTTTCCTTCTACTCCATCATATTTGATTCCATGATTATTAATTATGTGTTTTAATATATATTATTATTATTATTATCTAAAAAAACACAAAAAACTTTCAACTTTTTTTAAATTTAATATAAAACAAAAAGGTTATTTTTATATAAATCAAGATTGCACTGCAAAAATAAAATAAAAAACCGAAAAAGCTATAAAGAGCAGATTGATGAGTTTCCAAAGCCGACAAGCACAACCCGGACAGAGCACAGGTGCCAAATCCTGCATCCTATAAATTGGACCTGGTGTGACCTTGTTTTAGGGACTGAAAGCGAGACCAAAAGCAAAAGAGATGGAAAAAGTTCTCGTGCTGAACAAATAATAAAGGTAAAGAATAGCGAAAGGTGGCTTCGTGAGTTGTGTCGTTTGCTTGCAGCGTATAGTATACTCAATAACACACTACACGATCACTTCTCTCCTCCAAACTTTATATCCTGCTGCCTTTCTGAAACTAGCTGGTCCAATATCTTCCATTTCTCTCCCTAATTTGAAGCAGCAACTCTCTTTTCTCACTCTCAGCTAAGATGCCCGTCTCATTTATCGGTAGAAAAATGCACCTTCAACAGTTCCTTCGAGTCTTTATGTTGCAGAAGCTGGTGGTTTTAATTCTTCTTGTATTGTTCGTCTCAGGAGATCAGAAAGAAGAGAAAACGGTGCGTATCGTTCATGGCTTGCAAAACCAGCAGCCGCCAGGAAGCACAGAGAAGCAGCAACAGCAACGTTTAAGGCGCTCGTTTGATAAGTTCTTTTCAAGCAAAAGAAAAGTTCCAAATGCTGCAGACCCTCTCCACAACCGCTGAGCCTGGTCTTACTGTCAGTTCTCGAGAAGTAGTTCCTCTTTGGCCTCCTGGGAAATCGAAGATTAATTTTGGTGCTAGTTCTTGAGAGATTAGAGCTACAAAATGCGAAAGGAGACTTTCATGGTCATATACTAGATGCTTCACCCACAATTCTACTAGTCAAGCTGCATTTTGACAATGATCATGGTTTGCCGATCACTTGAAAGCTAGGATGCAAATTTCTGCTCGTAAAATGTGCGAGTGTTTTCAACTTTAGCCGGTGCTTTTGGACTTATGATCCGTATATTTTGTCTCCAAGTGCCTGTAAAATATAAATGAAGTTGATGAAGAAACTTGTTCTTTATGAGGAACTTTTTTGTTGTTTGTGGGGCCGGTAACTTTTATCCACACCACTCGCTGTCTTTTCTATGCCCGAACAGTTCCTTTCACCTTCTTCTCTAGCTTTATTGTCGCTTTTCACTTTTCCCAGGCCTAGTTCTAAAAGGATTTGATATAGTGATATGCACAAAATCAATGGATTTGGGAGCAGTACTGGAAATCTCTGGCTATATATTTCTCTCAAGCAGGACGAATGCCATGACATCGATGTTTCAGGTGAAACGAGCTAAACTTTATATGAACCCAAAGTCAAGTACAACAAACATTTTGCCCAGAAAAGCCCATAACGGTAGCCCAAATATTTTCGATCATTGTAACCCTTGTCTCAAGCTTACTCTGCATTGAATTAAATTTTAAAGTGAATCAGAGTCTGCAAAAGGACTTGCAAAAATACCAACAGACCCTATTTTGATAAAATAAATAAATAAATATATATGAGAGGCATTGTGGTCTTTTCACATATTGTGAACAATATATATGAAGTGAAGATATGATAGTATAATAATATTATATTCCGGAGAGAAAAATGTAATTGAGAGGAAGAGAGAGGGAAAAGGGTGCTGAGGAGAAAAGGATGGGGAAAAGGTGAAGAAAAAATTGACAGATGGATGATGAAGGAATCAAGTGTCAAGGTAAGAATGAGTTTTGACATTTATGATAAATATGATGTTAATTTTACTGGGTTTCTAAATATTTGAGTTTTGTTGTTAAAATCGATTGATGAATGCTACGAGTAATGGTTAGATTGATTGATTTGAATGGATTGTTAATAATAATGATTTTCAATTGAGTTTGATTAATTAATGTTGTATTAGGTGTTCATGAGTTATGAAGAAACCTTTACTGGAAAATTATGGGCAATAACTGGGTTTAAGGTTGAAGATGATTAGGTTTCATTTTAGTTCTTCACATGTGACAATTACTGGCAATCTAGTCCTTGATACTTTGGAAAATTATGATTTGACTCTGAAACTTATTTTGGAATTACTGGCAAATCTGATTGTGGGGTTCAATCTGATAAAATTCAGTTTAGTCATTGATTTATAACATTGTTAGTTTAGTCCTTTAGTTTTTTAAAGTTATGATTTGACCATTAATTATATGAAAATTGCAATTGAATCCCTGGTTGTAATGAAAAGTCTTTAGAATGTTTTTTTTTAGCAAAAACTCTAGATTTATTATAAATTTTTAATTGATTTTATTTGGATCAAAATCCAATGCAGTTATGACGCCGGGGAATGGAAGAAAATCCACCAAAGGGAAATCAGAGTTAAGCAAGAAAAAATCCTTCACTGAAATTTGGACCTCCTAGACCATATTAATCACTCACATACTCATTCAATGTATCTGATGGTACAGTGTACCTCTAAATACATTAAAATATTAAATATTCTAGATATATGAATACCTCCTCACATACATGAATAAGAATTATCCAGACTACTCTAGACTCTAGCTAGATTTAAATATATTATCTAATTTATATTCTAGAAAATTGTGTTTAAACTTCCAACACACAAGTTTCAAGGAAAGATAAAACTAAACAAACGCTCCTTTATCAAGTTATTAAATCTTCAATATCTTTATTTGCATTCAAATAAATGTAAAATTGTCTAAAGGAGAATGAACAAAAAGCAAATAATTTTTTTTCTTCTAAAAAAAGTGTAAAAAGAAGGAGAAACTAAAATAATATTAAAAAATAAAAATAAGACAAAAAAGTTGATAAATAAATATTTTAAAAACCTAAGAGCTACAATTTTAACAATATTTAATAAAAATAATCAACAAGATTTATATAGTAATGCTGTCTGCTAATGGAAGCATTATAGCAACTTACATAAAAATAATTAATTTTGGAAGCATTATAAAAATAATCCACGTAACCCTCCATTTGAAATTGCCACCAGCATAATTAATTATGAAATAACTATAGCAATATAACCCTCCCTCCCTTAAATTACCGCCAATATAATTAATTGTGGAAATACTATCCACGCAACCCTCTCTTGAAATTGACACAACATAGTTAATTTGGTAACAATATAGCAATTTAACCATTTATAGGACCTGATGATTTAGTAGTAAAAACTTGAAACTAAAAGATTTGTTCTTTCTATTATTCTAGGTTCGAGTCTTATGGTTATTAATACAATAATTACTAGTAATTTAAATAATTATTAATTTTAGGACCCATAAAATTAATCAAGATAAACACAAACTGTTCCGTACATAAATATTAATAAAAAAAAAACAATATAGCAATTTGGAATTACTAGCAACATAATCAGCTGTAGAAAAGCACTGCAGCAATCAAGTGTTTTGAGAATAACTGCATTGCTTTTCCGACGTAATTTAACTTCTAGGTTAATGTTGTCTGATAACGGACAAGTGCTAATGGACAAGAGAAAACGTCTTTATGAACGTAGTTCTATTCATATGGAATAGTACAAACGGTGATTTGGACAGAACAGTGTTTCCCTCTGGTAGAGCAAAAATTTAAGGCCCTTAACTTGTTATCTTCATCGGGAGTCTCCTGCACATGTTCTGTTTTGAAATGGAAAGCTTGTACCATCTCCTAGCTCTCCTGTTCTTCCTTTTCTTTGTTGTAAGAACTCTCTTCCGTCACAAGCAAAATCTGCCCCCTAGCCCATTTGCTCTTCCGATTATTGGCCACCTACACCTCTTAAGGCATCCCCAATCACTACAGACACTCTCGTCACAATATGGTCCGATCCTGTTCCTCAAATTTGGTTTCAGGCCTGTTCTTGTGGTGTCTTCACCATCTGCTGTTGAGGAATGTTTCACCAAGAATGACATAATATTTGCAAACAGACCCCAGTCCATGGCTGGGGATCACTTGACCTACAATTATACTGCGCTTGTGTGGGTACCTTATGGTCATCTTTGGCGAAGCCTGCGCCGTATTTCTGCGATCGAATTATTCGCATCAAAGAGCCTCCAAAAGTCTTCAACTATTTGTGGGGAAGAAGTTTGCTCCCTGCTTCGCAGATTGTTGAAGGTCAATAATGGTGTTACAGCGAAGGTGGACTTAAAGTTTTTGTTCTCTCTTCTAACATTTAATGTCATGATGAGACTGGCTGCTGGAAAGCCTTGCATCGATGAGGAAGTTGCTGTCACAGAGATGGAAAAACAATCATTTCAAGAATTCAAGGAGATATTTTCTCCTGGCCTGGGGATGAATATCTGTGATTTTATCCCAATTTTTAGGTTGGTTGGTTACAAAGGGCTGGAGAAAAGTACGAGAAAGAAGCAAAGAACAAGAGATACGTATTTGCATCATCTGATAGATGAAACTCGGTTGAGGAGAACGAGTTCTTCCTTCAAAACTGCTAAACAATGGAAAAGAGAAGAGAAGAGCTCAGTGATTGAAACTTTCCTGTCTCTGCAAGATCTGGAACCTGAATTTTTGACGGACACAGTTATCAAAAGTTTTCTAGTGGTAAGCCACTTGCATTATTTTTCTCTCTCTATTTTACCATGGGGGTGCATATTGGTGACCAATTATACTTTTACCAATTCTTAATTAAGTTTAGTTCAGTGGTGAGTGAGTTGCGGTGGTGTTTTTCAGACAAAGCATTTAGTGCCCAGGTGCCATTTCGTACAATAAAGTGTTTTCGTAATCTGAACCCAATATCCCTGGAATTAATTTAGAAGCGAGGCTTTCGTGAATTTTTTTTTCCCAAGGAGTTGAGTAGAAGCCGCTCCATTGTTTTGGTGGTGGTGGTGGTGGTGGGTGGCAGTTGAAAATGTTGAGCAGATGCCTGATCTTTTATCTAAACGTTATAGTTCACACTCACTTGACACCCATCTTTGCTCTGTTTTTTACCTCCGCCCAATTAAACTATGAAAAAATTGGTCCTTAACAATTGAGGTTACTCTTGTTTGGCTGGCACTTTGTAGCAGAGTTGATATAATAGCACATGCGTGATTTTTGAACTCCTCACGCTTTGATTTTTCTTCAATAAACTGTTACATAAATTTGATTAAAAAGAAACAGAAAAAAACCCAGACACGAGTGTGTTTTGGTATCCAAAATGGTCTTGAAATCTAAAGGAATGAGAATATATTTCAATACACTAGGAGCATTGGCCAAGTTTTTTAACTCTAACATCGATAAAGCAATGTGTATCAGATGATGTTTGTCGCTGGCACGGAAACATCATCAGCTACTTTGGAGTGGGCAATGGCACTCCTCTTGAATCATCCAAAAGCAATGAAAAAGCTGAGAGCTGAGATTGACGAGCATGTTGGGCATGGGCGTTTGCTGAAGGAGTCAGATATTGCCAAGCTTCCCTACCTTAGGTGTGTCATAAACGAGACGCTCAGATTATATCCTCCAGCTCCCCGTTTGCTGCCTCATTTTTCATCCGGAGCCTGCACTGTTGGGGGATTTGATATACCGCAAGGCACAACGCTGATGGTGAATGCCTGGGCCATGCATAGAGATCCCAAACTATGGGAGGAGGCCGATGAATTCAAGCCTGAAAGATTTGAAGCTGGTATTGGAGAGCCGGAAGGTTTCAAGTATATTCCGTTTGGAACCGGGAGGAGGGTTTGCCCAGGTGCTAAAATGGGTTTGCAGATAGTTTCATTAGCCCTAGGTGCTCTCGTCCAGTGCTTTGAGTGGGATAGGGTTGGACCGGTGGTGGACATGAGCCATAGTCCTGGACTTACTTTGTCTAAAGCCAGGCCTTTGGAAGCACTGTGTACTCCACGCCGTGATTTGATTACAATCCTTTGAGGGATTTGAAAGTTCGTTCTCTTCTCGCCTGGCACTGGGCTTAAACGCCAAGTGAATAAATGGCCGCCGTTCCCCCAGCTTCACAGGGCCGTATCACGTTGATGCTGATTGCAATCCTTCTGAATGTTTATGTCTTAATACTATATGTTGACTGGAACGTACTCTCTGTGTATTTTTTTCTATTTACATGCTGATGCTGTTATGGATAACTAGCTATTTAAATTCAATGTAAGGATGAGGGTAGGGTTACATTTTTCTTGAACATAGAAAAATATATTTAAATATGACCAATATTTTTTTATATTTTAAAAATTATACTATATAAATTAAATCATTTTGCGAGTTCATAAATAATTCTTATAACCCGTAAACACAGTAGTTTGATTTGTTAGATTTGCGACCCAAGTAATTAGGCTATAATAATCTCATAAAAAATTAAAATAATTCAAGTTAACTTGTTGATTCGAGTCATAATACTGAGATAATCCCGTGAAAAATTAAATTGATATAAGTTATGAATTTTAATTCTTAATCAGCTAAATATTGAAGGATATGATTAAAAAAATCAATAAAAATATAAAAAACAACTTGAGTCAATACACCAAACTCATGACTTGAGTTATGAGATCGATATAACCTTGTAGAAAAAATAACTTATTTTAACTCGAGTTAACTTGTCAAATCCAACACTTTGAGTTCAATTCCCAATTGTCATTGTTGGACCCAGTGTGAATAGTGAAATTTATAAATATTTTAATTAAAAAAATAAGTTAAGTTAACTTGAGATAACCTATTAAACATTATTATGGATCATAAGATTGTGATAAGCTAAAAAAATCAAAGAAAATTATGAAGCATGGTTTTTAATCAAGCCAGATATTAAATGATGAAATTGGGGACAAAGGTAAATTAAAGAAAAAAAAATCAATTGGGTTAACCTAACAAACCCACAACTCTGGTTATGAGATGGAACAACTCAGTAAAGTAATTTTTTTTTCAGGAATCAATAATTCGAGTCTTGAAATCAAGATAATCTTTAAAAATAAAATAATAAGTCAATTTAATTGGGTTTAAAATGACAAAAAACACAACTTTGATTGCAAGTCCAAAATATTTTCAAAAAAACAAATAAAACATGTTATAAAACTCAAATTTCAATTGATACAATATTAAATAATATGTTTTTTTAAAAAAAATACATGAAAAACAATTCAAGTCAAACTATTAAGTATTATTTCTATATCATGATGGCAAAATAAATAAATAAATAAAATATCCATAGCCGAAGCTATTATCCGGATTGACTGCATATTACCTTCGGAGATTTGGCTTGGAATGATCTTAAAAACCCTTCTATCCAGTTATGTGATTATTTTTTTAAGAGGAATTATATTATTTTACTCTGCTACATATTATAAATAAATCTTTTGTACCTGATCAATTTTATAATTTTGTATATATCTTATTAAAAATACTCTTTTATCCCATAATATATTTGATTTTCATTTTGGTCCTTATATTTTTAATTTTAATTCTTTTTTTTAATATTTCTGAAATAGTCTCTATTTTTATCAATTTTTATTATTTTCTTATTTATTGAGTCTATTTTTATCAATTTTTATTATTTTCTTATTTATTGAGGTTATATTTATTTGAAAGGTCTAATTTTTAAATTTTAGTTTGTGTTTGTGATAATTTAAAAATTGATATTTCTGTTTTTTTTTCTTTTATTTTTTATGAGTTTTTTTATTTATTTTCAAGTCAAGTTATTTTTTCCCAGCTAATAATTTTTTTTGGTTTTATCATTTTTTTTTTGCTCTTTTGTTAAAGTTTTCAGGTTTTTTTAATCTTTGATTTTTTTTCATTATTAATGCAATAATAATAATTTTAATTTTTGTTCGTACTTATTCTTTTGTTAATTTTTTTGATTTTTTTTCTCGGGGTAATTTAATAATTTTTATTGTTTTGACAGTAATAATAATAATAATTTTAGATGTTAAGACTTTAATGTTGTTGTTATAATAAAGTGTGTTGATCTGTTACATTATATCAAACTTTACATGTATAAATATTACACTTTAATCTTAACAATTATAAAAATTATTTGCTTGACCCGCAACGTAGTGCAGACAATTAACTAGAAAAAACTAGAATGCATCATAACATTTGTTATAATTGTGTAATGTTGGGATAAAAGAGTATTTTCATGAGATATATACAAAATTGATAAGGTAAAAAAGATTTATTTATAATATTTAGCAGAGTAAAATAATATAATTGCTCTTAAAAAAACAATCACTAGTTAGAAGGGTTTTGATGTTATTTTCTTAAATAATTAAATTAACCTCAATGTCCTTGAAGATTAAAAAAATGCTAGGCTAGCTTTTAAGTGTTTTTTTCCATCCCTTTCATATATTATTTTTATTATTAGGTTAGTCAAGAGGAATTTAATACTTTATTAAATATAAAATATTATAAAAAAAGTGGTTGATCTATACCTAAAAAACTAGCTGAGCGTGTTGCGCGCACACTAATGTAGGCGGCTCTTGTACCCTTTTGATAGCTTACAAGTCATCATTGAACGATGTCTTCTACCACGAATTAAATATGTTTTTAAAATAATTTAAATTATTCTTTTATTTGTTTTAAATTAAAATATTTTTAAATTGTTTTGATAGGTTAATAATAATTAAAATATCATTTGTTTTATAGAAACATTTTTTAAATATATTTTCAAACAAAAATTATTTTAAAAAATAATAATTATTATAATAATAATAAAAGCACTATTCAGATCTAAGGAGAACCGTCACACCTCACCTCACCTCACCTCCTCCCGTAAAAGCTCACACCTCACCGCACCAATTCCACTCCACATTTTCCACAACCAAGCACTGCTATTTTTATCCCTCTACACCTTTCCTTCCCATTTCAAAAAATAAAACCCAAAATGTCCGACTCTGAAACTACCACCACCGTCTCCACCACTGCACCGCCTCCAGAGGACGATTCATCCACGACGGATACAAAGAAGCAGGCAGGAAATGCCATTTCTTTTAGCATCTGGCCACTGACTCAACGTACGCGCGACGCAGTAATCACCCGCCTAATTGAGACCTTGTCAACGACTTCCCTTCTCTCCAAGCGCTACGGTACCGTCCCCCATGAAGAGTCCTTCGAAGTCTCCCGTCGCATAGAGGAGGAGGCTTTTTCTGTCGCCACCGCGTTGGCCTCGTCGGAGGATGACGGACTCGAGGTTGTCCAGCTTTACTCTAAGGAGATCAGTAAGCGGATGTTAGAGACCGTCAAGGCTCGTGCTGGACCAAATGCCAAAGGTGGTAAAAGTGCGACGGAGACGGTGACTGCTGATATGACGCCAACATCGGCGGTGAGTGAGGAGGTTTTAAGTTCTGTCGAGACTGAAACAGCTCCACCTAATTAGGGTTTTGTAGCTTCATATCTGGCATGTTTTTAGGGTATTGTTTTAAAAAGAGTTGAGATCTGTTTGTATTAACTTATGGATTTTGATGGTGATTACTCGATGGTAATAATTTAGTTATGGTATTATCTAGGGTTTATTCTTATTCTTATAGCTTTTGTGTTTAGCATTTTCTGGTCTATTTGTGATCATGATATCGGCAATGAATTGAAAATCTAGGTCTCATGAGCATGTTCATCATTAATCGTTTTAGATGTGTGGGCATATAGCATGTGTGTTTGTATGTACTTGCTTGCTCGTGTTAGGGATTTGATTTAATGGTGGGCTTAATGTTGTTTTAAGTTAACTGTGATTTCTTATTTATAAGCCTCTTTTCTTCGATTTAAGAACTTAAATTTGTGGCCGTAAGGCTTTTCATTTCTACCCATCTAGAATTTCAATTGCAGCATTTTATAGTCTGTTAGAAATAAAATCACTATGCTAAATTGCGGCAGAGCAGTGAAAAATTGAACCCCTTGTGAAACGGGAAGAAAGAAAACTGGCTGGGTCATGGAGATTGAACTTAGAGTCTAACAGTACCATTCTTGAAGAATTCAGTGAAGCGATATATAATGCATTGTCTGTCTGCGGATTTATGGTGAGCTAGTACATAAGTGTATATTTTTTTGGTGTGAGCGAAGGATGTCTTGCATCATCTATTAAATGAGCTATGTGCCTCATCACATCTTGTGAATCTACAGATTCTTGTAATATTTCTTGGGTCAATCGTTGGTGTTGTGAGATGTCTAAAAGAAAAAAAACATTTCCTTTCCTTATGAGTGGGAGAACTATTTTTGAGGGATGGTTAATGTGAGTTTTCTCTCTTTTTTTTACCTTGTTAAATCACATCTGTTGCCATCTTTTTATTTTAATGTAATGCTGTATGTTTAAACTTGACAAGTTTATACAAGCAATAGTTTGATAGATAGTAGTCATATTCTTGGTGGCTTCGTTATTTTTCATCAGGTAAATTTAGTTGTACCTCGTAGTTTTAAAGTTTAAAGAATTGAAGAAGAAATCTACTGAAATTGCCTGATGATTGATCATTGCTTGAATTTGGTGATTTCTGTAGTTTTCTAATGCCCGTGTCTATATAAAAATGGCTATAGCCTAATACACACACACAATCTTCAATTACTTCCAGGACACCTCAGACCCTTTTGTTTCTCTAATTTATAGATTGCAAGCTTGCATGGTGAACTGTGGATATGAAGCCTCTGTGCTAGTTTTTTTGTTTTAAATAAACTGTTCTTTGGAAAGTGGAACTGGTGGAAGTTTCTATCATAGACAATTTTATATTAATAATGTTTTCTGTCATCTTTTTTGGTTGATTGAAGTTTCAACTTAGTTCCAATATTTATAATTATTCCTGTATTATGCTTAGTTAATGGAATGTGTGCTCCTTTCCATTTTTTTCTGCATTATATTATGATCTTTCTGTTTGGGGATTGCGAGGCAGTTTCACTTTAGAAAATGGTTAGATCTTAAATGTGCCATCAATAATATCACTGCAGTACAAAAGGCAGCCATTTTTCGTCTGCGACTTCCACTTCTTCATCTGACATAGTAATCTAAGTTTCTCTTATTTGTATTTCTGTTTTGACTGGATCCTCCTGGCGTACTCTCTTAAGCAAATATTTCTTGTTTGGTTTATATTTCTGCTTAAGCATGTATTGTTTTTCTGCTCTAATCTATGATGTCCTTTGAATGGTGGATTACTTTTTGATCCTGTTGATGCTCATGATGTGTGTCATAGCAAATATATGATAACTGAGTTCGTGAGTTGAAATGCACCTCCAGTGCCCGGCTGCTTTGGTTTTAGGAGGATAGGCAAAAGGTCAGTGCTTTACCAATATTAATCTTTGGTGTATGTGCCTTTTAGGATAATAATGTATATTGATATGGTTATAGATTGAATCTTATTGTTTTCTTAAAAATAAATTGAGACAACATCGTGGTGTTGGCTGTATCTGGATAAACTTATGAGAGATCGATATATAACATAAAAGAAAGAAAATCGAGAAAAATTACAAGGTATAATTTCAAAAACAATCACATATTGAAAAATAAAATTGTAAAATAAATAAATTAGATTGTTAAAAGATGATTTAAAAAAAAAAAAAAACACAAAATACCATTCCAATAAACATTTTTTTTGGTGTTTTCGTAATATTAATCATGCACCTTCGATCTACCATCTCTCCAAATAAAAACTTGGTAAACGATTTTCGTCATCCAATTGTATTGCATAAAAAGAGACGGGGTTTAAAATGACTCAACCCATTTTGTCCATCACCAGCATGAAGAGTTTTTCTTCTTCTTATCACGCAAATAATTTTCACAATCCTTCAAAAAACAAACACTTTGCACAACACCTGCCTGCTCAGTAAAATAACAAAATATATTTTGAATTAATACCTGCGTCATCCATTTCATCAATCAAAGTAGCTTCAGCTTCACTAACATGTCTACGGGATGCTTGAAGCCGTTTTGCTCTACAGGTGCAAGCTCATGATTGTGACCTTAAGTGAGTAATTCCAGCACCACAATCTGCTCTCGTATGTTGGGCCTCCCAATCTCCTTCGTCCTTGATTTGATCACACAAATGATCTTTGTCTAGCCATCCCATCAATTAGATGACGAAATTTATCTTTACGCCCTCTAAAACCCATCACTTTAGCAAATGCAGTATAGAACTCGTAGGCTTCTGCTTCATTTGGGAGCCATGCACCATCACACAAGTCACGAAATTAAGTTGAAGGCTCTGAATCGATGTCTTCACCATCCGAAGACAAAATAAACTGTCTGAAACTCGATATTTCCTTGCACCGCCACTAAGGCAACTGCTTTTTCAGTGGAGCCATTTATTTTTATTTCTCCAGCTCGGCATACATCTTATCAGATAAAACACTTGACTACACACCACCACCATAATTGTCGTCAATGTTACTTTTAGATGATAGAATGGTCAAATATGTTTTTTGCTTTTCAAAAATCATGGTGTTTTCAGCTGCCAGTGTGAGGAGATATGTCTGTATTCTATGAGGTGCTTTAGGACTTGAATTAGTCATCCAATTTTCGTTGATAAATACCATAACTATCAATTAAAAGCTAAGAAAATCTAAATAGGCAAGAACTGATAATTATTAGTTATGGAATCTATTAAAATATAAATATACCACAATTAATTATTTTCATTGATAATTATTGAAAACAAAATTTATTTACAAGGAATAAATATGTTAGAATTATATATATATATATATATATATATATATATATATATCAATGAGTTATTCATATATTAATTGCCGGTATGGTATTTGTCTCCGTTCTATCAGAATTTTCTTTTGACTAGGTGATATTATTTACAGAGTTGTGCGAGAAAGTGAATAAATTAAGCTCGTCAACTTCTCTGAAGGTATTGGGATAACATTGGCGACCGAATTTGTAAGAAACCAACTCATTACTGACAGGTGATTTTATCATATTTTTTCGTCAATGAATTTGAGGGGATAACATTACGTACTGTGCTGCTGAGATTTAACAGTTGCCCGGTTGAATACATGTATACATCTACTTTTCAAAGTTTAAAGAAGAATTACAGGCCAAATTGTATCCTTTAAAAAGCACTACAGATTATATGTACTGGTCTATAAGATTAGTCCTCTGCCGGGACACAGAGTAAAAATTGCAGAATCCTGTCAAATAAACTTATAAAAACATGAAATGATAGGGAAGGTACAGAATGAGTCATGAAATATGAGTGTTAGTGGCCAGGGCCTCTTTTGCTAGGTCCGGATGCCAATTTAAACATCAAGCTTCTCACTGAAGGACGACTGCCGGAGATGCTGGAAGATACAACAAATGAGGCCATGTCCATTGATCCTCGAGCTCCATCCACTTGCTGGCTTCCTGCGGCAATGATAGTGCTGTTTGTTGGACGAAGGGGTCTGCAATGGACGGCTCCCATCTCTGTCGACACCACTAACATTATTAGGCCTAAAGCAGACCAAAGGCTCTTCACTGAGCTCCGTGTTTTCGTTGAGACCTCCATATCTTGAATTTGGTTTGAGTATCTCTCTCTCAAAGAAGTTCGTTTGAATTTTCTACGAGCAGTACTGATATGATCTCTCACAAGGCTAAACTGGTTTATTTTTAGTCTGTTGCTGGTGGGTTTTATAAGTGCAGTCGAAGCGCAGGCGAGGCTCTTATTAGTCCAGCGGGGCCATCACAAGATTATTTGACCTGGCAAACGCTACCCTTTCTCTTTCCATCTGTTTTGTGGTTTTATGAAGGACAGGCATTTGGTAGGGATAGGTTGGAGGGATGTTGAGCTTTTACTTTGAAAATGCCTGTGCTGTTTCAATTTGACTTTCTACATTTATTCAAGCTCGAGGACATATATATTACTTAAAAAGTCTCGAAGAAGATCGCAAGAAAGTTCACGACGTTACATGTGAGTGTGAGTGACATGTGATGCTGTGCTTTTTGCATGGTTTGGTTTCACACATTTCTGAGATCTGAATCAAAGCGTGTGTTTACATCTGTATAACGCGGCGATGTTTTAATTCGCTTCTGATTCTTTTCTTACAAGGACAGAATAATCCTTGATAGTTTTTTAAAAGAAAAAAAAGTTGTTATTGAACTGTAATCCTCCGGCTACAAGACGGTGCGTCGCTAGGGGGGTGGTCTAAAAGCCACGGAGGAGGGGCACGGGAGCTTGCAAGCTCGTAAATATGATTAGGCAACAAATTAATCCCCTGTTATTTAAATTAAAAGATTTTGAAATATAAATTATTGACATTTAATTTCACTATATCCGTACGTTGTCGGACAGAATAAATTGATTTAAGCCTTGCAGACAGAGAAAAAAAGAAGGGCGGTTTCCGACTCCCACTTTTACTGATGACCAAAATTAGCTAGATGTCGCCGCTGCCAACTTTTTTATAGATACATGTCAGCGAAAGGCATGCTTTTACGCTCAAAGTCTTCAACATTCCTTTTCAAACGACTTGCTTTTGAAAATTCGGTAGACAACTCGGGTGATTGGATTCACAAATTATTATACTGATATGAAAAGTTGACCAAGTCTACCTTTTGAATTTTGCAAGCTCGACACTGTTTTATATTTTTATTAAATCACAATTTAATTTGCCTTTCTTTTGGTGCCATTTAAGGCATTTTCTGCAGGCATGGAATAAAGTACTTACTATTTATCCCGGCCGCTTCTCCATGCAGCGCGGAGCATCAAACTCTACACCAGGAAAAAAGAATGGAGGACTTGCTCGAAGCTTGTATATGGCGGTGGTCGACGAGTTCATCACAGGGGAAATATTGGTGCGCAATGTGCACCAGAATTGGCACAAAGGCTACCGATATCCTATATCAGATCATAGATTGAATTTTATAGCTACTAGGTTCTGCTATCAAAATCCATTGGTGACATCCATATATTTTAAAGTTATCTGTTGTCTTTTGCCTGGTCTGAGCCTGACAACAATATCTTTGTGATAATAGCACTAAATTTATAGTTAGAAGCTCAGTTGCCAACAACAACAGACTGTTTAGGAGTTTTATTAAGGTTCAAGGAATAAAAAACTGGATAAAATATAAAGTATTAGGTTGAAAGTTAGCTTTCAATAATCAAAATGATTGCGTAATCACTAAATCCCGCCCCGTTTCACTCACATGTATCCATAGACATTGCACAAATCTAAGTGTCAATTAATGTTTTGATTGTATTTCTGCTTGAAGTATCGGCAGGCAGTCTACACGAACACTTTGACAGATACGTCTATTGCAACCAAACCATTCAAGGCCACAACCAGTTCCCAGTCAATTTACCTTCCATTTACTCAAACTGATGTCAAAACAGGCTTGGGTTTGGATGCTTTTTCAATTGGATCTGCTTACTATAGATCTTACCCGGTTACCATCGTAGTTCTCAAATCAAAAAACTTAAAATTCCGGATTCGATTAGACCATTAAGGGTTTTTGAGATTATGATGCATATAAAATTTGATAATTAAGCTCGAATTGCATTAAAAAAAAGAGGGTAGCTTTATAATAGTAGAACTCATTCTAAACTTTATACTTTTAGCTGGTTTCTTGTATTTATGATCGTTTCTTCAACACAATCTAACCCAAGTTCCTTTCGCACCGACTCTCATGACTCGAATATATATAATTTAAGACACTTGCAATTATACGGATATATTCTCATGTTCTTGAGTTTCCATGCATTAAGCCCATTTGCTAGCTCATCATAATTGAATTGAGAAGTCCATCGAAATCATTTCTTATTTGTTAGAGTATATATAGTTTTATTTTTGTATAGAAAAAAATATATTTTGATTAAAAAACCTAGCAACCACCTTGCTACTGTTTTCTTTGCTCATTTTTCTTTTCATTTCAAGTGCAGACATTTATTCGGAGAGTTGTACAAAGTCAGAGCACAATCTTTCCTTGTTGTCTAGTGTGGAAGAGGAAAATGCTATCCGCGTTTGGTGAGCTGATGAGTGTCCGACCACGGAAAAGTGAATTTGATTTTCTTTTTTGTTCACGCAGACAGCAAGAAGCAATATTTAAAGTCTTCTTTGAATCTTGATATCATAAGATTTTCTTCCTGTCCTCATGTGGCATCATTAAACTGGTGTATAGCGTGTGCCATGGAGATTCTTAATAGCTGTTTCAAAATTCGATCAACACATTATGAATCATGAGCTGATCAGCCAAAAAAAATGGAGATTTATATCTAAGATAATACCACCAACATTCTGATGCTTGTGAACTTTAATATTCGCACTTCATCTAGGGTGCGTGACTGGCAATAATCCCTGCAAAACATGAAGCGATCTTCCGGCAGGGGGCGAATAAGCCGGCACAGGTTGAAAATTGAAGATTTGTGTTTCAATCTTGCTAAAATATATAACCAAGGAATGGTCGTCGACATCATCGAACCAGAACCTCTCCTCGTTCACGGACTAGAAGAAGAGGATAGAGTATTCCATTTTTCAAAAGAATCCCATGGCGGATTCGGTAAACTTAGAGCTTTCTCACATTCCATATTATTATTATTATAGCCTTGATTCATCTTACCGGGGGGAAAGATAGTATATATATATGAGCAGAAAACGTGCAATATTATATTGAAACCATATCCATGAAGTCTTACCTAATCTTTTATCTATAATCACCAAGGAATTTATGGCATTTCGAGCTCACCCGATGAGTGCCTTAATTTTATATACAAGTTTTTTTTATTAACATGAATGTCCAGTTCAACTTGCGTGCAGCTCGACTAATCTCACGGAACCTGAAGTTAACAACCACGTAAATCTCCAGTGATAATCATATTAGCAACCCTATGACTTGAACTTTAGACCACAAGGGGAGTAAACTCTTTAATCTCAAATTCTTACCTCTAGATCATCTACTAACTAATTATTTTATATACAAGTTTGATTTCATTGGTAATGGCTATTCATATCTCTCTGCTTTAGGATGGAACAGTTAAACTTTGTTATAATACATTAAAGAAAGAAAGATAAAACCATTAAATGATTTTTCTTTTCCCATCTTATCACGGGTTTAAGTTTTGGAATTTAAAAGGGAATGTTAGGTTTAAGCAACACTTTCTTCTTCCTCTTCCTCTCATCTTGACCTTACTTTAGAGATTAATCAATTTGACTGTAGTAAAAGCTTTTTTACAGTATACATTTTCACTTTGTGGACTAGTTGTCATAATCAGGAATCACATATTGTGCTTAAAAGGGGTACTTCTTGAAGACTTTTATTATTATTTTTTTTGTCATTTGGATCGACAAACTGTGGCAGGAGATTCGGTATATGTCGGAATTTTCCAGACAAAATGAAGTATTTATGCACTGGTTATTTCCCCAACAGTCCAGGAGTTTCCAATTGTTCATTCTCCTATTTAGACCCAAACCATCTCTTCAAAAAACAATTTTAGCAGACAACTTGAGCAACAGAAATGAAGCATCCTTCTCGTAGCATCTCATATTCCATGATTAAACTTTCTGTCTCTATTATCTCATTCCTCCTCGTCCTCTCGTGCTTCATGAACGTGGAGAGCTCTAGAACTCCTGGCCGTCATTTGCTTTCTCCCAGTTCAACCAACGCATTCAAGACAGCTCCAGCCGATGCCAGTCCCGGTCAGAGAGGGCTTGAGCACCTGTCTCAAGAATACTCTGGCCCCAGTCACAGGGGGATTGGTCATTAATTAATATCCCCGTAATTACCAAGCTCATGTTCAGCTAATCGTCTCTATATTTTATTCCATTTTCCACTCAGCTGCATGCAGAATGTATGGTCTTTCTCATTATGCATTATACTAGAGAGGTTGAACCACGTACTAATACCATACTCTGTTTGTGATTGCTTTGATAAAACCTAGAAATTCATAAAAAAAAAAAAAATTGTTTATTATATCGACATATTGTGTTGGGAAAATACAGAAAGGTGCTCAGTGGGTTTGGTCCATTTGCAGACAGACGAACCAGTTTCAATTTTTTGCTATTTGAGTGCTTTGCGAGAAGAACATCAGCTTAAATATGACTATTTCATGCTTTATGAGAATTCTGATTTGCTCCAGCAACGTCTGTATACGTGTGCACATGCATATCAACGTATAAATCACAACTTCTAAGAACCATTCACACGGTCAAGTGAGCAGAAGCTTAACTATTCTTAAAAACTTCTACTTCCATGCGTTTAATTAATTATCGTTTATGCAGTCTGTAAGATTTTGAACTTTTGTAATCACATCCTTTAATTTCAAATAATTAAGTGGAATTAATTTTAATGGTAAGATAAACCTCTCATGCATATTAAAATATTTTAACATTTGTATCTTTACATGATCTTATCATCAATATACATTACCCCCGCAAGCAAAAAAGAATATTAATTATGCATAATTGAAACTATAATGTGAGTTATAGTCCAAATTGAGTTCAAAGTCTAAAATAACTTTATGTTGAAGAATGAAAATGAGAATGATGAAAGGTTGTTAGAAAAGGGATAATCTGGTGTTAATAATTTTGCAGCTGTAATTTTGTCCTTACTTTTTCCCTTTCTGTTATTCTTTCTTTTTATCTTTTCTGTTAAGCCTGCTGTGCGGCTGGTATAATGTTGACAGAATAACATGCTCTTCTCATGTATATTGGCACGTGTAGAACAGACCCAATGTGTATAAATAGGTCTGCATTTCATTTGTAATTAATTAAGAAATATAAACTAAATATTGGGAAGAACACATTCTCCAGGCAATAGCCTTGTTCTCTGCAATTTCTTCACTCTGCAACTTCTAGCTTTTCTTACATGGTATCAGAGCTCACGGCTCTTTAGAAAACTATGGAAAAAGAAACTGGAAATCAACAAACACCAATCACACAAACCCCAACACCAACTATGCAATCAACCTCTCGTTACCACAACCTATCAGACCAAAATAACCCGTATCGACTTGACAATAGTGATACATCAGTCCTCAGTTTGGTGACTGATCCCCTAACCACAGAAAACTATGTAACTTGGGCAAGGGCCATGAGAAGGGTTCTTAGAGCCAAGAACAAGCTGGGTTTTGTTGATGGAAGTATCACAAAACCTTCAGATCCCAACGATCCCCTCCTTGAAGCCTGGGAAAGATGCAACGACATGATAGTCTCCTGGATTCACAACTCTGTAAGTCCTACCGTGAAATCTTCTTTCATACTTGTGGATAATGCTTGTGAGATTTGGAATGAACTCTGTGAGAGACTTACCCAACAAAATGGACCACGAATTTTTCAACTAAAAGGAGCTCTAGCAAACTTGACACAAGGAAATGATCTAGTCAATATCTATTATGGAAAATTGAAATCGATTTGGGATGAATTAGCACTAGCACTGTCCCATGCCAGAGTGTTCTTGTGGACAAATGAAGTTTTTTAGCTGATCGATTACCAACAAGATTGTGTAATCCAGTTTCTTATGGGGTTGAACGAAACATACTCTAATGTGCGAGATCAGATCATGCTAATGGATCCTATACCACAAGTCAGCAAAGTATTCTCTCTTGTTCAACAACAAGAAAAGCAACATCAAATGTTGCTTGGATCATCTACCCCTGATTCAATGGCTCTCTTCACCAGAAATACATCCACGAATTTTAAGTCTTTCAACAGGCCTTATTGCCCCCATTGCAAGATACAAGGGCATTCCTTAGAAGATTGCTTCAAGGTAGGAAATGCAAAACCACCGATTTGCAGCCATTGTAATCTGAGTGGTCACTTGGCTGAAAAATGCTACAAACTGGTGGGATACCCTCCTGGGCATAAGCTGTACAACCGAGGGAAGAGGCCAAATATGCACATCAGACAGACCAACATGGTGGTGGCAGACGACTTCCCCAAGAATCAAGCTGACAGAATGGATTTGATCTCAAATCAATACCAGAAAATTTTGCAATTACTGCATGAGAAGCACAACCCAGCAGACACTCATTTCTCTATGACTCCAAACTCAACCATTCCCATGGCTAATTCCACAAGCCTTTCATCCATGTCTGGTATCGCAACTTGTCTCTCCACCTACACACACACAAATTTTTTGATATCACTAATGTCCCTTGGATTATAGATACAGGAGCTACAGATCATATGATCTGTAACACTGTATTCTTTACACAAATTACAGCCATAGTGTCATATAATGTCAAGCTTCCAAATGGTCAAGAAACTCCAGTCACACACATAGGCACTGTTAAGCTCTCGGATTCAATCACCCTTGAGAATGTTCTATGTGTTCCTTCCTTTACCTTCAATCTTCTTTCCGCACCAACATTAACTAAAAGCATCTCTTGTTGTTTTATTTTCTTGTCAAATGTCTGTTTCTTGCAGGACCTCATATCGTGGACGACGATTGGATTGGGTGAAATGAAGAATGGTCTATACCAATTCCAGCACATCCAAGTACCCCTACTGCCTTGATGTGTGAACTTTCCAAATATTTTGATAACAGTATACATTTTGCCTGTGCCACAAATACTAGTCATATTTTTGATTTATGGCATTATCGTTTAGGCCATATTTCCAAATCTAGATTACAATTAATTAAAGATCCCATTGTAATCAAGAACTCTTGCTTTACTATCAATGAAACCCCTTGTTCTGTTTGCCCTATGGCAAAACAACACAAACTTCCTTTTGATCAAAGCTTGCACAAATCTTCTAATAATTTTGAGCTTGTACACTGTGATTTATGGGGACCGTGTTCTGTGACTGCTTATGATGGGAGTAGATATTTTTTAACAATTGTTGATGATAAATCTCGTAGCACTTGGGTTTACTTGCTTAAAAATAAGTCAGACACACAAAGGTCTATAGAATCTTTTTATAACCTTGTTAATACCCAATTTGGAACTAGAATTAAATGTCTAAGAAGTGATAATGGAACCGAGTTCCACATGACAGATTTCTATCACAAAAATGGTATCATTCACCAAAAGACTTGTGTAGAAACTCCACAGCAAAATGGGATAGTTGAGAGGAAACACCAACATATCTTGAATGTCGCTAGAGCCCTGCGATTTCAAGCTAACCTACCCCTTGATTTCTGGAGTGATTGTGTCCTCACTGCAACTTACATCATAAATCGCATTCCTACTCCCCTGTTACAAAACCAAACTCCTTATGAGGCTGTCTTTAAACGTACTCCCACTTATGGTCACCTTAGAGTCTTTGGGTGTCTTTGTTTTGCCACTACTTTAAGTCAAGGAAGAACAAAATTTGATTCTAGAGCAAGACGATGCATTTTTCTTGGTTACCCATTTGGAGTAAAGGGCTATAAGTTACTGGACTTGGAAACCAATAATACCTTCTTATCCAGAAATGTCACCTTCCATGAGCAAAATTTTCCTTTCAACAAAATCACGGCTTCCTCCTCTGATGTGATTTGTCCCATAGTGCAACATGGTGTTGAGAGCACCATAAACCCTCCAAACATCAACCACACTACATCTGATCCAACACATGAGATTCCCCCCTCTCACACATCATCTGATCCAACAATAGCTGATATACCATCTGATGTCTCTAGGTCTAATAATCTGTTTCCAAATGCAGAAAATTCAACTGATACTTGTGACACCAGTATGTCAATTGACCACTCATTGTCAAGCCCTTCTTTCGACGATTATTCATACTCTCCTATTTCCACATCTTCATCACCTTCTCACATCCCTGTTCGCAAATCCACTAGAATAAAACAGGCCCCTAAGTACTTGCAAGACTTCCACTGTCAGCTGGTTTCCTTCAATTCCTCCAATCCAATCCAAGCCACGACAACTGAGGTCCTTCCAGGTAAACAATTTTCATTTGAGTAATTTCCTTTCATACAATAAATTTTCTTTCCCTTTTCAAGTTTTTTCTGCTGCCATATCTTCCCATAATGAGCCACAAACATATGCACAAGCTGTCCTAGATCCTCACTGGCGTGCAGCCATGCAGAATGAGTTGAAAGCTTTGGAGTCCAATCAAACATGGATTGTAACTGATCTGCCACTTGGTAAAAGAGCTATTGATTGCAAATATGTCTATAAGATCAAATACAACTCAGATGGCAGCATTGAAAGATTTAAAGCAAGATTAGTTGCCAAGGGCTATACACAGCAAGAGGGTATTGACTACCATGAAACTTTTTCTCCTGTTGCTAAGTTAGTCACAGTGCGCTGCCTCTTGGCCATTGCTGCTGTTAAGGGATGGGGTTTGTATCAATTTGACGTCAATAATGCATTCATTCATGGAGATCTGCAGGAAGAGATATACATGAGACGCCCTCCTGGGTACACTCAAGGCTCACCTCACCAAGTTTGCAAGCTGCTTAAAAGTCTCTATGGCTTAAAACAGGCATCGCGACAGTGGTACTCAAAAATTTTCTACTGCATTGCTTGATTTCGGGTTTTATCAGTCCAAGTGTGATTACAGTTTGTTTATCAAACGGGAAACTCACTCTTTCACAGCCCTGCTGGTTTACGTAGATGATATCATAGTGGCAAGTGATTCTCCAGCTATGGTCGAGAAAATCAAGGTCTTCCTTAATAACAAGTTTAAGATCAAAGACTTGGGAAAATTGCGATATTTTCTTGGAATCGAAATCGCCAGAACAACACAAGGGATACAGATATGTCAAAGGAAATATGCTCTAGACATCCTAGCCAGTTCAGGTACTCTGGGATCTCGACCTACTAAGCTCCCCATGGATCAAAATCTGCGATTAAGCAAAGAGAAGGGTGATATCTTGTCTGATCCTACATACTACAGAAAATTAGTTGGACAACTTCTATATTTAACAATAACCAGGCCAGATATATCCTATAGTGTGCAGACTTTGAGTCAGTTCATGGATCATCCCACAGACCTTCACTTGGCAGCAGCATTCAAAGTCTTGAAGTATCTCAAAGGCACTCCAGGACAGGGTATTTTCTTTCCTTCTAATAACTCTTTGGATCTAATAGCATATTGTGATTCTGATTGGGCATCCTGCCCTGACACCAGACGATCAGTTTCTGGATTTTGCATATTCCTCGGTTCATCTTTGATCTCTTGGAAATCGAAGAAGCAATCGGTTGTGTCTCGATCTTCAGCTGAGGCCGAATATCGTGCCATGGCCACCACTAGTTCTGAAATCACTTGGCTGCGTTTTCTTCTCACAGACCTACAAATTCCTCATCCTCATGCTGCTGAGCTATATTGCGATAATCAAGCTGCTCTTCACATTGCATCAAATCCAGTTTTCCATGAAAGGACCAAACACATTGAGTTAGACTGCCATCTTATCCGAGAAAAGATCCAAGAAGGAATTTTGAAGACTGCTCACATTTCCACAAAGTTTCAATTGGCAGATGTTTTCACAAAGGCTCTCCCTGCAACTTTGTTGTCTTCTCACGTATCCAAGATGGGCATTGTCAATTACTATGCTCCATCTTGTGGGGGTGTGTTGAAGAATGAAAATGAGAATGATGAAAGGTTGTTAGAAAAGGGATAATCTGGTGTTAATAATTTTGCAGCTGTAATTTTGTCCTTACTTTTTCCCTTTCTGTTATTCTTTCTTTTTATCTTTTCTGTTAAGCCTGCTGTGCGGCTGGTATAATGTTGACAGAATAACATGCTCTTCTCATGTATATTGGCACGTGTAGAACAGACCCAATGTGTATAAATAGGTCTGCATTTCATTTGTAATTAATTAAGAAATATAAACTAAATATTGGGAAGAACACATTCTCCAGGCAATAGCCTTGTTCTCTGCAATTTCTTCACTCTGCAACTTCTAGCTTTTCTTACACTTTAGTTTAATCAATTGCAATTTAGACTTGACTGCTCTCCGCTGCGTGATATTTTTCATGTCAGGTTTAATAATTATTTAATATGTTAAAATTCATTAATCATTTTGCATGAAAAAAAGCAAATAGATGAGTGCCCAAACCGGGAAAAAATGCAAAGCATTTTTAACAATGAGCAGCATTTATCAAGGATAAATTTTTCGTATTTAGTCTTAATTCGTAAGGTGCCCAAACCGGAATTCCTTGATCAATTCAAACCAACAGGGCCCGTGCCGCGTTATTTTTGAAGTCTCGACAAAAGTCCCGGTGAACAGACTGGAGTCTTCGTTGTCGAACCTGGTTACAAAGTAACCAGAGCAGTTTTGTTCCTGGGTAACAAAGAGTAGATAATATTATTGTGGCGCAAGAAGTGGCTCATTCAATGCGAAACATGAAAGAAAAAGAAAGGGTGGATGGCTATTAAGGTTGATTTGGAAAAGGCATATGACATACTAAGGTTGAAGTTTATCTCGGAAACTCTAGAGCTAACAGGTATTCCTCCTCTGTTAATGAAACGGCCATTTTAAGTGTTTTGTGGAATGATAAGGTCTCTGAAAAATCAGTGTCATTTAGGGGAATAAGACAGGGTTATCCACTGTACATTTTTGTATTGTGTTTGGAGAGATTATCACAAATAATCCATGCTGAAGTTGTTGATGGGGCTTGGGTTCCTTTCAAATGCGGCAGAGGAGGGCCGAGCATTTCTCATTTATTCTTTTCAGATGACATGTTGTCTGCGAAGACAAGTGAGATTTTACTGTCAGGTACGCTTATGAGATGTTTGGCAAGGATCCAAGCCATCTGGCTATGAAGGGCTTGATTTGGCTCGTTATCTAGTGGTTCACGATGGTCTGCTGACCCACGAAAGAAGAAGAGTACATTTAACAGATGATTTTTCGTGTCAAGCTTGTCAGACTGAGGTGGAAACTGAACTTCATATGTTGCGGGACTGTACACTAGCTCTGCAGGCATGGAAGGCACGAGGCAGATCTCGTTCCAGAGATATTTTCTTCAATAATGAGAGGATGGCGTGGCGTATATCCAATCCTCAATAATTTAGGGTGGCCTTTTGGAGTGTGTTGTCTCATTTTGGAACCAGATTCATGAATAGTTACAAATCCAACCATCAGAGATGATTCAATGACCTTCCCGCGGGCTTGTATTTGACTCTGTAGTGAGCCATCTCTTCCTTGTTTAATTTAGCTTGGGCTCCTGGGCCCCGTTTGTACGGAAAAAAGAGAGGGTAGCGTCCAGCAGCAAGGGGCTAATCCTCCTGGTGAAGTGGACAGGATTCGAATCTTTGCTGGTAGTGGAACCTGTTTCAAGTGCTCGACGATGCCACAAATGAGACTGCTCTCCTGATTTAGAAGGGGCCAGGGGATACCGTGATAAGAAAAGGTGGTGGATAACTTATTTAATTGTAGTTATTTTTTAAAATATGTTTTATTTAAAAAATTATTAAAATAATATTATCATTATATTAGTGGTTGTTTTTAATTTTTAATTTTTTATATTAACACATTAAAATAAACTAAAAATACATAAGAAATTAACTTTAAAAAAAAAACACCACCACACTACTAAAACAAAACAAACTGCTATTAGACCGCAACAAAAACGATTTCAGTCCTTTTAGAAAGAAAAAGAAAGAAAGAAAGAAAGGAAACGACCTCAAAAATAAATGAATTAAAACACCCTGATTTCGTTCAACTTTTAATTTATAATTGTGTCGCTTTTACTTTCATCAACTTTTAACATTTTTATTTACTTTCTCTATTGTTTTAATTATTTATATTTTTTTCCAATTTTATTATTCTTTAACTTTTTATTGGTTAAATTTGGTCCTTATTTTTTAATAAACTTAAAAAAAAAATATATATATATATTTTCCATGACACTGATTAAACATGGAAAAAAAATAATTTTCAAAAATCTATTTTTTTCCATAAAAGCTACTTAAAAAATCTTCTTTCCAGTCAACCAAAAGGCCCTAAAATAAACAGAAAAATACAAACCAGGACAAATTCGTCAATTACATGTACACAAATGTTAAAAAAGAAAACAGCATCAATTCACCTTGTTGTCCACTTCGATAACCACCAAGACCCCATTCCCACCCATCACCCCCGACCTCCCTCGTTATTTCCTTTCTCTCTCCCCCCCGTCTCCCTCCCTCCCCTGCCTCCCTCTCTCCATGAAGCGCCCTCTTGACATCGAACCCGGAAACCAAAACAAAATCGACGCTAAAATGAAGAAGAAGAGGTACCAAGAAGACGAAAACGAGGAAGAAATGGAATCTGAAGCCATTACAGGATCTGAGTTTATGACTTTAGACGAAAATTTACTTTTCGAGGTGTTGAAGCACGTGGACGCGAGGACTTTGGGTAGTGCAGCGTGTGTGAGCAAGCAGTGGCACCGGACAGTACAGGATGAGAGGTTATGGGAGCTGATCTGTACAAGACACTGGGGTAGCATGGGTTGTGGTAATCAACAACTGAGATCTGTTGTTTTAGCTCTTGGTGGGTTTCGTCGACTTCACTCTCAGTACCTCTGGCCTCTATCAAAGCCACCGTCAAATTCTGCAGGCTCTGCTTCGACTTCTTCTGCCTGGAATCCGTTCTCGCCTATGATTGGAAATAAGCCACCGGCTAGGTGGGGAAAGGATGAGGTGCATCTGTCTTTGTCTTTGCTTTCAATTCGGTATTATGAGAAGATGAATTTTAGCAATAGAGGGAGATGAGTTAGATTTATTATTATCTGATTTACATAAGTGAATGTTTTGTTAAATCTTAATCTGGGATCTATATATTTTCTCTTGTTTTTGTTTAAATTTGGTTTGGGTTCTTCGTTTCCTTGATCTTTGGTTTGTTTCTTGTTGTATTTGATCTGGGTCATTACAAATTAGATCTGTAATATGTAAACCTTAATGTACCCAAGTAATTGCTGTTTCGCATTTTTGCTAGCTTGTATCTCCATTTTTGGGTAATCACAATTGTGATCATACCTTTCTTTGAGTTTGCAAGAGCTACAAATCTGTGTTTGGATTCAATGGGAAAGAAGAAGAAAACTGATGAAGAAAGTGAATTGGTTTTTACTTAATTCGTTATCTTCTTTTAGTAAAGGGGTAGTTAAGGAAGGGTTTTGATTGGAGGAAGAGGCATAAACAGACAGGGCCAGAATGGGTACAGTTGTAATTAAATGCTGCCACTTCCCCTGCTTTCTTCCATTTCTACCATGCCTTAATTGTAAAGAGACAGAGGCTGGGGCTGGGTTTGTCCAGGGTTATATTATGGCAAGTTCTGTAGAGCAAGACTCCAGTACTAGAAAAAGACACCATCAAAAAGTTGTAAAAAAATTCTGTCGTTGTATTATGGCAAGTTCTATGAAATCTCAAGATCCTTGTTTCTTGATTTGACAAAAAACATGATTCCTTGATGAACTTCAACTGATCTGCAGACCTATTCCTTAATCTTTTGATTTTCACTCCCTAGTTTTTGAGAGAGAAATTTATTAGTATCCTTAAAAAAAAACACAACTTGTTAACCCTTTCACGAACAATCCTTTCAAACATCAAGATTCTGATCTTTCGATATCTCACAACTAAAGATTTCTCGAGTGGTTCGAGTTTCACTTGTATTTTCATGAAAAGTTTCTCTTGTAAGGATTTTTCACCAAACAATAAATGAAGATTACAGTATATCGAGCTCAAGTTCTTAGAAAGAGTTTAAAAGTTTGACAAGATTATGGAAATAATAAAAGCTTTTAGATAATAAAGTTTTCAATCGTCAAGTGTTGAACAAGTGGTATTTAGAGGTGAAAAATGAGTTTTTGACTATTACACACACTAATAAAACTATTTTTGGATAATAATTTTGGCATCATTTTTACGTTGCAAAAAGAAATTCGATTACATTAAATAAAATTTATCCATCTTCAAGTAAAATTTGCACCCGATGAGTCCATATTTCTTCAATTTGATATACAAAATTCCTACTACATTAAAACTGACATGCACCATTAAAAACAAAATGATGGGTATAAGAGACCTATGGGCTAAAAAATTGTCTAAACCTTAATTCGTGCATTTGATGGGGAAACATAAACTTCTGTTGAATTAGAGACATTTTTTGTGACAAATTTCACATTCTATTTTATGAAAACTTCTTTCACAAAAAAAAAAGTTGTTGTACGGACAATTAACATAGACTAAAATATACAATACATAGCTTTATAGGCTATACAATATTTGAAGGAAAAAATATTTAATGTGGAAAATTTATGAAAAAATTGAAAAAATGTTCAGTGACTGCAAATAGAACAATCCTTGTGATGAAAAAATGGGAGAGAATGTTTGAGCCATTAGCTGGGAGTTTTGCATGGTGTTGGGCCGAGTACTTTCATGGTCAAATCGAGGGTAAAAATCAAAGGCTACGTGAAAACCACAGTATGCGACACTGGCCCAATCTATGATGTGGGTTAGATTCCACACCATCAGAGTGCATTTAAACACAAAGCTGTTTGTTTATATATATAAAATGTCATATAAACAAATTTTAAAAAATAAATTCGCTAAACCCATCAAGAGGCCCATGGATTTATTAAAACACTTAATAATGTTTTTTATAAACTATACTTTTTAACTACAAATAAAAAGAAAAATAAATAATCATTTGCTTCGGTTTAATTAGAAAAAAATACTTGCCTGGCTATATCTCTAAACCGGGCTACCATAATTATTATCTTGTCAAAATCACAATCCGGTTATGGAATTCACGAACTTTAATAACCTATTATTTTTTATAAATCGTTTTATTTAAATAATTAGAATGATGATTTTTTTTAATACCAATCCAGGGAGATGTTTTTATACTGCAACAATCATCGAAGAAATTAAGAAGTGGAAACAGTGCAGCTGTAGTTGATAAAGTGAACTCATCTAAAACAAAGCATCGAGATCTGCTTTATTCTTGCACATGCTTTGAAATTAAGAAGACATTTTCCCGTGTTCATATCATTCTCCCATAAAAGAGTTTCTCTTCCCCTTCCAGACAAATAGCAAAAACGACTGCGAACAACTCTCTGACTTCCCCATTTAATTGAATTTTCCCTCACTTTTTTAGTATGAGGAGGGAATTTGTTTTTCTGCCTTTCATCACCATAAAGTGTGCGAATTTCCCTTTTAATGTGTCCTAAAATCTGATGCATTTAATACCAGATTTCTTTTGCCTCTTAAATTTACCATCAGGGCGCTGAAGATGGTCCACAGCGGGATCAATTTATATATATCCAGAAGAGTTTTTTTTTTTTTTTTTTTTCAATCTGCTGAAGAAAACTGCCCTGTACACTACCAAAATTATTACTCCAGTATAAAGCGACGATTAAAGCAACTAAAACAAAAAGAGAAAAAAAAAAGTTTGCTTTTTTTCTTTTTTTTTTCTCCTCTTGATGGTTTCCGATTCTAGACGAGTCAACTCGGCTGAAACATCATCATCCCGATGATCATGATCTTACTAACAAACTACTTCTCTTTCCTCTGTTTGGCTACTCGATTCTGCTAATCCCAATTCGCTTAACGACAGCGTTCCTTATAGCCTCTGTTCCCAAACACAGGCCATTTTGCTCGATCCCAGACATATAACTCCTCACTTCCTTCCTTATCATCTCTTGCATGACTGCCAAAAACTCGGACCTGAAAAACTGCTTCTCGTATCCAAATTCAACATTTCGTTGAGCTACTGCGATTTGCTGCTGCTGCTGTTGCTGCTGCACAGTCACTGCAGCGGGTAGAGGTGCAACCGGTGTTTGCGTCTGGTTAACAGCATGCGATAGAGATCCGGATCCCGGGGATTCACAGGTATTGGATCCAGGCAGAGATAGGCACAGTGAAGTTGGGGGATCTGCAGTTGGAGAGGACACATTAATGGACAAACTAGGTGGAGCGAGAGAGGCACTTCTAGCCAGAGGTCTGTAAACCGGAGATGAGTTCACACCGGGTACACTTGAATCGCTCAAATCGGATCCTGACGGGCTACTCGGGTTCAAGTATAGACCCGAACCAGCCCCGAGACTTGCGGATCTTTTAAGAGGCTGTTGTTGTGCGTCGTCGTTTAAGTCCTCGGACATAGAGGAACATTTTCTCTTGAGGGTTGAGTTCCAGTGGTTTTTGATAGCGTTATCGGTGCGTCCATTGAGGAGGCGAGCGATGGTGGCCCATTTGTTGCCGAAACGAGCATGGGCCCTGATGATTGCGTTATCCTCGTCTGCGCTGAACGGTCTGTGCTCGACCTCGGGAGATAACTGGTTGCACCATCGCAACCTACATGACTTTCCAGATCGACCAGGGATTGATTTGCTTATCAGAGACCAGTTTCTTGGTCCATAGGTTTGGACTAATCTCTGTAACGCCTCATCTTCTTCAGGGCTCCACGGACCTTTAATCCGATCCACATCTTTTCTTGTGGAAGCCATCGATTGATTTGGGGATAAATTAAATCCTAAATTTGAACGGATTAGAGAAAATTAAGTTGATAAGAGAGGATTTTTTTCTCTTGTGAATCGGTGGAGGCGGAGCCTCACCTTGGTTTTATATTAAAGAGCATGGTGGAAGTGGTGGGGAGGGGTGTATATATGGGAGGAGCAAGGATGACTGGTTAAGCCAGTTATAATGACCGGTCATAGCCGTTAGACAGGGAGGATTCTTCCTGGCAAAGCAGTTACTAGTAAACAGCTGTCAAACTAACACGCGTCGTCACTTCGTTTCTCTAACTTACACGTATTATTATTATCACGCACTTCCACTCAAAAAAGAAATAACAGGCTTTTATCCGCAGTTTGCATTATACGGCTCGTGAAGTTCACGCTCAAATATAATAGAGTGGGAAAAAAACCCGTTAAAAGAACTGAAATTCAAATTTTAAAATTATAATTTATTTTATTTTTTAGTTATTAGTTGGAATTGTGATGGCATAACCAACTCATCGGTCAAAACAAATAAATAGTTATGGAAGTTAACTCAGGTTAACTAGGGGTGCGGTTCGGTGCGGTGCGGTGCGTCAAACCTTGTAAATAAATACACAGTCAGATAAGTGACTGTTTTGGAAGTTGCACATAGAGGGGTTAAATTTTAAGGAAAAATAAGGGAAACGTGGGGGTTAAGATAGAGACCCGATAGAGGGGAGATATGATTGATTGTGATTCTCATCTGATCATGATAAAACAACATTTAAAAATAAATAAGAAAAAAAAGGCAGGGGATGACTTTGACCGAGCCAGGCTGGAGAGCATTTACGTGAAGCGATTTTGTTTTAAATTGATTTGAAACCGGAAGAGGTGAGAAGGACGCTCGGAAGAGATGAGCTGGCACATAAAACGACAAAAGTTTGGAAGCAGAATCGGGGGATGAACAGTACTAAAATCTTGTCAGTCCAGCCTGTCATGGAAGCCCCACTTATTATTTTCCACACTCCTAACGGCCTACTCCCCCACCATTGCCATGTGTCAGTCACGCTCCTATCCTTCCTGAACTGCCAAAACTAACTGCACCGTCGCTCGCGTTATGTCCTTGTTTAAGAGACCGTTTTTATATGTTTTTTACATTTTTTAAAATTGTTTTTATAAGATTCTAAAATGTTAATATTAGAAGTATTTGAATAAATAAAACATATTTTTATAAATTTTAAAATAAAAAAATAGAAAATAATTACAACAGAATAATAAACCAGCTCTAGTAATCATTTATTCTCTCTCCTCTGCGTGGCCTCCTTTTGAATTTTAAACTGAATACGAGACGGGATACTGTGTATCAAAATCTTGTCCTCCTTCGTTACGTACAGTTCGGACGGTAATTTATATTGTTTTAAGAGTATTTTTTATTTATAAATGTATTAAAAAAATATTTTTGATATTATTATGTAAACATAATTTTAAAAAATATATTTTTTTAAAAAAACAATTTGGAGAGACCATGGCTACAAAAAGGTTTTTCGGTATCTTCATAGGCAAAACCGTACCACCACAACCAATCCATAATTAACCAACGTTACCTAGTTGGTGGCATTCAATCATGCGCAGCGTAGGAGCATAACTATTAATAGTAATTAAAAATAAATAAATAATGAATGTGTTCTTACTGGAGTGACAAATTATTATATACCGACATATATTTTAAACCATGTGATAAACGGTTCATGTTATCAATAAAAAAAACTTTAATCTTACATGAGATGTGGGTTTTGGAATAACAAAATTAACGATGTTGCTTATAATAAATGTATAAAAATACAAGAGAAAATGATATAAGAATATAAAATTATAAAATTGACCTAGAGAATAAAAGGTCTTATTTTTCATATTTAAATAACATATAATTATATGATTTATATTTATAAAATATATTCTTGAAACTATAATCTTCAAAAATAGTAATCCAAGATAGAAAAATATTAAAAAACTACCCCTCAAATGCATTTTATCGTAATTATCATCATGTCTTGGATCAATTTTGATTCTTTTTCTCATCAACATCCAGTCGTTTCGAGGGAGACAGCTGTATAAATCCGCCCTCCTTACAACCTCTTCCATCCTACTTTCACAACTACTTTCATTTCCCACACGAACCCACCCCTTACCTAACCCTGTCCCTTAACCGTACTTCCACGACTTACTCCTTCCAGCGAGTACATTGCACGTGTTTCCCGCTAAGCACAATTTTAATGATCTTGCCCTGGGAGTTCTTTTAAAGAACATTTTGGGAATTTGTTAAAAAATAAATATTTATCACTTTTCAATAATAATAAAAAATTTCTAATATGTATGCGTAGGAAATAATATATTATATAACTTAGTGCATATGAAGCTTTAATTTATTTCTTTTGACCGCATTTTTTCTTTCTCTCCAGCTAGTTATTCTTTGACACTATACAATAACAATACACGTTAGATTATTCAAGTTGCTTGCATGTGATTGGGGTTCAGATTTTTTTATCCATGCTAAAACAATTATACGCCTTATTATTACTTTTTAAATGTGAATTAAAAACATAATGTGTGCATTTAATGTAATAAATCAAGATTTATATGTATTAATAAATATTAAGAAAATATATGATGCTAACAAAAAAACTAAGCTGTTAAATTAGAGCAATTTGTATATTCCGAAAACTCATTATATACAGCATTAAACTCTCTAAAACTTTCATTTATTTATTTATTTTATTATAGCAAGCAAAATGTATCGTGTTAATTTCAACATGTAAAAACAAAAGGATTCAGTGAATTTGATAGCTCATTGCTGGAAACAAATGTTCAACTTTGGCCACGTAGCTAGGAAATATCTGGTTTCATATTTATGTGAGGACGTATCTTAGACCAACAAGCCTGCATTAATGCTGTTACGGGTCACCTTTGTTGTCCACCAGCATTACTGGCACTGGCTCTGGTCCATATGGTGAGCAGAGAAATGGTCCCAGAGAATGGCATCCTCAACCTCAAGGCTTTTCTTTTAGCAACAACTAGAATGCTTTGGATTCCTACAATTGTGCCCAACACGCTACAGGTTTTTTATTTATGCGACGTTTGGTTAGGCGTGTCACTGCACGTGAGAAAGCACGCTTCCTTCAAAGTACAGATAATTACGGATTAATCAGGCAACTAAATAATGTTTAAGGGATCTGATATTGCTGCGAAGTAGAGATAGTCGGTTGTTTTTTAAAATATTTTTTAAAAAAAATATATTAAAATAATTTTTGATATCAGAAATGATTTAAAAACATCAAAATTTATTAATTTAAAGTAAAAAAAAAACATATTTTTTACAAACACCCATTTGGTATTCTGAGTGAGGCACATGGTTTGGAAGGAGGGGGGATGTTTCCTCTCGTTGGAGCTCATGATTTAAGTATAGCCATTGGATAAAAAAAGATAATTAAGAGTGCCAAAAAAAACACGAAGGTAAGCAAAGCTTCCATTGACAGTCCCCAAAAGGCAAACCTACGGATCCAAATAGATCGAGAGAGAGAGAAAATGTTTCTATAATTTAAAGCAAGTGGCATCGTGCCTTGTTTGAATCCACAAGAAGCTGAGGAAAAAAAAAGGTCCCAGAGGTTTGTGCACGTGGGAGAGGAAAAATAACCCCAGATTTAGCCCTCGGCGATGCTAACTTAACTGCTATCTAGTTAAGTAAGTTGACAGGTCTTAGCCGCCAGTTGATTAATCCATGTTTGAAATTATTGGGGTGCCATCGGTAAACATTAAGAGTATTATATTTTTAAGGGGTATTTTGAGATCAATTTAAAAGTGTTTTTTTAATAGATTTTTTATAGTTTTCTAGATTATTTAACTGTGATAATGTTTAAAATAAATTTTAAACAATAAACATTATATTATTTTAATATATATATTTTAAAATAAAAAACATTTTAAATACAATCACAAACACTATTTAGGCAGTTAAATCGTGTGGAACATAGCCCAAACACGTAGACAAATCGATTATGACTCAACGTCCGACAACTGATGGCTTGCAGTACCACTTATGATCTGTTAAAAGTGGGGTATGGGTTAGTTTTGTCGGCTTTATGTGACGTGGCATGATAGACTACAGTATGTTTGTACGGTCTGCGCTTATTAATTTTTATCTTTTTAATATATTTCAAACAAAAGCATTTTTTTTTTTAAATATCTTCCTAGTTTCAAACCTAACCTAACGGACCCTAGTACAAGCATTTGAAAATCTGCTGCCACGTCAATAGCATGCCAGCTATAATACACTTCAATATAACCCCGAGTTCCAAGAGAATCAAACTCTTGGGATTCGTAAAGGGGTGCTTTGTGGGGTCCTCCAACCATGATTTTCCGCTGCATGTATCTATCGTACGGTGCGTATCACGTCTGCGATGAGAGCGTGTGGTGTTGTATTATTCGTACGGATTGTTCTTCCCCTAACTGTTTGTTTTCAAAATTACAAGACACTATCTAGATAGTCCTAGTCTTGTCCGGTGTTTTTCCGATCTACTGCATTCGTTTTTGTTATTTTTTTAAATAATGTATTGAGAATTGGGATGATCATATGATATTACTGCATAGATATCTGATCTAGATAAACCATTGGATTATTTGGAATCGTGTTTTGATCACTGATGCTCCTGATATGATAATTTTTATTTTTTAACCATGTTATTTTTTATTTTATGGCTTGCATTAAAATTTATGATTTTTCTTTTAGATAATTGATTTTCCAGTTATTCCCTGCTAAACGTAATTTTTAAAATCAATTTAATGATCTTGTAAACTTCTTAAAGAGATAAGTACCATGTGTTTTAACTTGGAGAATAAAACTGCAAATTTATAGCTCGATTCTGCTCATTAAATCTTCCAAGTCTATTTTTTATTACGATTTCATGTTGTAGTTGTCCCACTTAAGTTTCGCCTGCATTAAAAACTTAAATAGAACGATAAATTAAAAATTATAATATCTAAAAATATCATAATTGAGAAATGTAGTGTTTAAATAAATCATAGTTTTATATGTGTGTGTGTGTGTGGATTTGTTGTTTGAAAAAATCATAGTTATCACCTACGGTTATTATAGACCGCGATTCTTGCTTGTGGCTTTTAAAAACTCATAGGCGAGAATTGCAGTTTTTGTTGTTGTGATATTCCTAAAATGTTTTTCTGTGGGTGTCGGTTTGCTATTTAAAAATAAAAAGAAATTTTTGTAAACATTGCTTATGCATAAATAGAAAAAAAAATATTAATTGCTAGAAATTTTATCAGTAATGTGACACATCAATAATGTTGACATAATTGTCGTCGGTTTCCGTTGGTGATTCTAAATAAATTAAAATCCGACAATCAACTCGACCACCCATCTCAGCCTACCCACGTCGACCAATATTTGTCGCTGGCTTTAATTTCCATCTATTGGTTCCATTTGTTTGTCAAGTTTCACACTACTATATTAGTAAACCCCTCAAAAAAAATTTCTAATAGCTCATTTATAATTCAAGTTAATTTATTGAATCTGTTTATAGTATTTGTTGTTTGGCTCTATATTTAAGTGTTTTGCAAAACATTTCTAGATAATTTTGTTGTATTAATGCATAATTTAGATGTTAGATTTGTTTGGGATAATTTTATTGTATGGATGCATGATTTATATGTTGGAGTTTGTTTGAAATTTGATAAAATTGAGTTTGATCCTGTAACCTGAATATGTTATAACTGAAAAACAATTTGATAATTTAACTAGTATCAATAATATTTTATCAATTTTATTGTGAGGTTGAAAATTTATAAAAAAAAATATAATAGTTAAAATGTATCGATTTAGAGTGTATAGGTTTGAATTGAATGGATGATAGATAATTATTTAATTACTAATTATTATTAATTTTAGTGTTTCAATTCACATTTTGACATAAAATGATATTTATGAAGATTAATAATTAGTTGTTGGATTGTGAAATTATTTCTAATTAAAAATTATCATCAATATTCTATGCAGGTTTTATGAGAAATGAATGATCATTCTTTTATGTACAAAGACTCAAAATAAAAGTTGTACAAGCAAGATTATCTTAAAAGGGTCAAGGGTTTTATTAATTTAATATTTTATAACCAAACAAATACTAGTTGGGATGAAATTAAATGTCCACCTATGAAGTGTGAAAATAAAAACTTTCACTGTAAAGATATGACAACACATTCACTTAAAAAAAGTTCATCTAGAATTTTTTTTCATAATAACATGTTAGAAAGAATGATTGGTTGAACTTCAACTTCTAGCAACGTATAAGAGCTCATGAAAAATGATAGTAATTTTGATAGAGAGTATGATGATGGATGCAATGAGAATGAATCATGATTATTCAAGTGAAAGTTCATATAACACCACTATAGATAAAAGAATCAAATATAGATCCAACTAGTTTTTTAAAAATCTCTTATGTTTCTCTATCGTCAATGGCTGCTAATTGAAACCAAGTATTCAACATGGAAACCTATATTGGTGGAATGAATTTTTTATATCTGGGTCTTGAAAAAAAGGTACAATGTTATAATTGTATTTTATCAATGAATACATCTTTCATATTAAATAATATATTGATGATATAAAGACTTGTAATAATAAGATTTTTCTAAGCGGTTTAACTTTTGATGAGTTTAAAATTGATTATCATGGCAAGTCAGGAGAGATTACTGAATCTCGATACATGAAGTCTCACAATACAATGTTTTTAATTTAATATTATGAGCATGATACCAATAAAGAAACTAGAGTAAATCCTGACCATGACTGATTGAGATAAATAAAAGAAGTGGACTCTGTAACACCAATGATGATTTTTTTCCCCAAACAATGTGAGTAAATGTATTACACATAAACTCTTTTCCTTAGAAATGATCATAATATATTTGATTGATTATTCGTTGTGAAAACTAAATTTATGATCCTGATGAAATAGTTGGAGAAGATATGTCTTTCAAATAGATGATTAGTTTATTTATATTGAGATGCTCCATCAAGCTAAAACATCCAAAATTTATATATCATTAAAAATATTCATGTTGACTAGTTAAATGAAATACTGATTACCATTAGACATGAAAAGGTAAATAAAAATGATAAGATCAACCTTGAATTCAGTGAAAAAGATAATATTGAAAATGATAGTGAAGAAATTGAAGAGGATGACATTGATTAAACGTGCTGAAATGATTCAAATGTGATGTTTTATTGTGTAATAAAATTTAAAGCGTATGAGATATTTGTTGGTGCTTTACAATGCATAATGTTTGTAAAATTTGGACTATGTTTTATGTTTTTTTAGAGATGTCTCCATTGTTTCAATAATTCCACAAGTGTTTTTTGTTAAGTTCTGTGTTTAATGTGAGGTTTGAAGATGCTTGTTTTTGCTCCTCCTCCTCCTCCTCCTCCTCCTCCTCCTCCTCTATGGTTTAGGTTGGCTAGGAGATTATAAAAATAAAATATATATATAAAAAAAAATCTCAACGAAATCGCTGATGGAGATGTTCATCTCGCTGGTGTTTTTGTTCGTGATTTCGCACCCATTTTATCATAAAGTTTTATATGGTTTTGGGATTTTCTGACGCAACAGGCATCTAAAAATCCTATCAGAAATGAATTTTTGGCGCACTTGCTAATAAAAAACGGGCAGTAAAATTTGATTTTTCAGCGCAAATTGTTCATCGACACTATGGGAGTACTGGAATTGTCAACAAAAAGACAATGTCTGACAAGAAACTTATCAACGACATGTATTAGCAAAGGATTTTTTCCTAAACATCTACGAAATATTCCATGATGTTTTCGTCGTGCTCGTACAGTTTGGTTTCGACCATGCGTGTAGCAGAAGCAAGAGATAGAAAATGAACTCTCTTTTTTATACTCACTACGTCGCTACAAAAGAAGAGTGGTGATTGCGTACCTGTTTCATGAAATTCCGGTTAAAAATAATTTAAAAAAATGAGAGCTTGTCAGCTTGATGGTTTTGAAAATGAATAACACCTAACATATCTTTCAAGTTTGAAAAAAAAGAAAGTAGGGTTGCTGGTTATTCATATCTAATCAGAGTGCTGTTCTGCGAGTGTTTAACTTTTTCTCGGAGAGATTTAAATACTCGGTGGTTAACATCAAAACTCAGTTTAGAGCTACAAAATCTTTCCAAATTAAGCTGATTGCTTTTATTTGTTTAATGATTTTCGGCCATTTTTTGAGATAAATAATTGTCTTTGATGTGCAATTTACGTAAAAGGGCGTCCATAAAATATCTAGACTTCAAATGGGGTAGTTGGCTATGCAGACAGCCGAAAGTGCTCTATACGTGGTCGACATTGACTCCGAGTTTCAATGAACCGTAATTTGACTCTTTGTGATCACGGGCCATCGTTCTCTAACCGACAACAGCCCGCCGATAGGAGTGGGTATGTTTCAATTCAACAACGTTGCGTCCAATTTTTTCGCCGCCCCGTCTTAACATGAATAGCTGGTTTGTTTCTGTATTTTAAAAATGTTTTTTTAAGTATATATTTTTATTTTATTTTGAATTGAGTTTTTTAGAGTGTTTTGATGTGGATATATCATAAGTAAAATTTTAACAATATATTATTTTGATTATATTTATTTTAAAAAACATTTATATAAATATATATTTTTAAAATGATAATAAAAAATATCAAAGGGCCATAACTCATCTATGAAAGGCTTAATTCTCTTGACTTTAAGTTTCACATGACACGAATCTAATACAATATTTAAGTATAGAGAGCACATTCTCCTTGTAACTTCCATGACATCCATTTGTTTGTTTGATTGTGTGGTTGAAAATATTTTTAAAAATATTTTTTATTTATTTTCAAAAACACCAATACAATGTCAAACACCCCAATCTATCTCCTGTAAATCTTCTCCAACCTCATTAGAGCACATGATCTGTATAAAAGAACTAATGATGAATTTGATTTATTTTTCACTGAACAAATCTGAAATTAAACTAAACATCAACCAATCTTCATATTTGGAAAAAAAAAATGGATATCATGTTGAGTCAAGCTAGCATGATATATTATTTCTCTTAAGGACCACTTGAAAAATATCGGTTGATAAGTTGGTTTCTTGGTATTCTGAAGGTGCTTGTAAGGTATTTTACGGTTAACAGAGATTGAAATACACTAAATATTGTGATCGAAATCTAGGTTGTCAGACAATATATCATCGACCATAGTAGACGGCATGTTATCTATCTATTTTATTTTAAAAAAAAAAGAAAAAATAGCAGGCCAAAACCAATGACTTGGGTTCCAAAGCCCATATCCCTAGGATTTTCCTTTTTGGCTATTTTTTTCAATTAAAACTTTTTTTAATGTATTTTTAAAATATTTTTAATTAATACCCCTCCAGTCAATTTGTTTGTCTTATTTAGAATTTTTTTAAATATCACTTATGTTTTAATTATAATGGGTGTTTTTATTTTTTCACGAGATTAATTGATTTATTTATATGCTTTAAAAAATATCCCATATAATTTTTTATGTTATTTTTAATATGCACAGCGTTTCGTATTATTCTATTCAATAAAGTTTACATGTCAATCAATTTCTATTATTTCTTTCTATCAATTGATTTCAATCTCGTGATCCAGGATGCATGGTAGACAATAAATCTTTACATATCTTATATAAAAGTTATAAAATTCACGTGTTAACCTCGTCTTGGCTAGATCAATATTTTTTCTATTTATCTCTTGTTATTGTTTTTTTATTGTATTATCAAATTAATTAAAATCTAATTTGATTATTGAATTCCTATAATTTATTTTAAAACATTATCGTTTTCTTATATATATATATATATATATTATTTGTTAATTTTGCGACTGATTGAGAGAAAATCATTGTCCACATGGTCAAATACATTAAGTGATTCAACTAACACTGAGTTCATCCTTGATTTTAATAATCAAATATTTACCAATAATTTAATTGATCAATCACGCTAATGATTCACTAAAATCAAAAAATGGCTTCTGGGTGCCCACCAAATCTTCTAGAATCTTGTTGTGTATGGGCTTTTAACATTATATTTCAAAAACATTATTAAAATAAAATAATTTTTATTTAATTTATGTTCTCCTATCATTTTAATATTTTGATGTTACAAATAATTTTTAAAAAAATATTCTAATATATTTTTAAATAAAAAATATTTTAAAAAATAATTTCAACTGAACTCTCAAACATACATTTAAATATTAAATAATTTTGAATCAAAGTGAAGGGGCTGGTAATGGAGGTGTAAACCTCTATGCCCAAATATACAAGAACAGGACAGGCTCATACTTTCAAGTTCTAATTTATTATTTACCTTGTCAGATGGTAATGGAGGTGTAATTTAAGGTTTCAAAGACTTTTACTTCGAATTATTTTTTATGTTCTTAAATTATTTTGATGCAATGATAATTGTGTTCGCCAAATATAACTTTGCTCGCTAGTACCAGTCCGCCTCGCCAATAACATTAGAGGTTATTAAAATACACGAGGGGTGAAATTTATTATTTCAGATAGTGTTTGGTTCATAATATAAAATATGAGGGATGATTATAAACTAAAAAACTTCACTTTTGGTTACCGGAAATAAATACCAAATCCCAAATTGTATGAAATGAATGAGATTTATGCATGTACGTTTTCTTTTATAGGATATGCAGGCCATAGACAAGACAACAATTACTAGTTCTTGTTTTAACTTTGTACCCGTAAACTTTTTTAAACTTCAAATCATGTCCTTCTGTTATAATCTTAAGTCTTAACCATAAATTTTGTATGGATGCTTTTTTTATCATTAGATTCACATAAAAAAGTTAAAAGTTAAAATTAAAACATCACAGATAATAAAAAAATGAAAGAGAAATAAAATTACCATAATTAATTTTAAGCATAGCATGCGCCAAACAATGTATAAGGCAAACCAGATATTAATTTTTTGCAATTTATTCCGCCAAATGGAGATGGAGGTTTTTAATGGACATAGCATGATGACAAAAAACTTGTGATCTACATAATAGATCTCAAGTTTAAGTCATGTTATGCATTTCTTATAAGAGTCTAAAACAATTAAAATTTTATTCATTTATTTGAATCTACAAAATATATTTTATAGGGAATATAATTTAATCACATCCAAGAAAACAAATGGAGATGGATACAAAAATTTCTAGGACGTCCACGAACCATACTCAAAGCACCTTACGCTTCATCTCGTACCATTTGTCTACGGTCTCATCCTCCGGATCTTGCTTTTATTAATAGGTCAATAGCTATAATTCATTTTGCTTCTTCTGTTTCGTCCAATCTATTTTTATCGGATCTCCCTTGTGTTTGATCTATCTAGTAAAAAAACCTTGCAAACAAAACTATCGAATCTCAATTGGTTTTTGAAATTTTCCGTCAACGAGTAAAAATTATATAAAAAAACAATTCAGTAAATAAAATATTAATTCTTTTTCAAGAAAATCTCAATTTTGGAAATGTTTGAGAATATATAAAAATATATTTTCGAACAAAGTTTTCAAGAAGTGAAGGATAAAATAAATCTTGAAAACATCCGATGATTAAAATGTTCAAAATTACCAGGCAAAAAATGTCTAGTCATTTTAATCAAATCAAATCATCTTCATCTTCATGTTTCTTCTAATTGTATGCAAAGTAACTTCTTATCCATTCATTAAAAATTTCAATTAGCATAATTTAACACCTGACCAATTTAAATCAACAATTTTAAATTCACTATGCTAGTGTTGGCCACAACGAAGTAGCATTCCATTGGAAACCCCAAGGATGTGACTTAACTGATTTTTTGTAGAGATTTTTAACAAGTTCTTAATTTCAAAACTCATAAAATTAATTAAGATATTGCATATACCGAACACACAAGTTTAAAAAAATATTGGAAGTACATTTAATTACCGATAGCCAAGGTTATCAAAATCGCTAGTTGACTCGAAAAATCGTATATCGCTAGTTGACTCGCAAAATCATACGATTTTGCGAGTCAACTCATTAAATCGTGTCAACTCGGGGAGAAAAATCATTTCGGGTCAAACTCGGTCCAACTCGTACGGAATCGTAAAATCGAACCGGATCAGTCCGATTTTACGATCCTGACTGATTCTCTTAAAAGCCAACTTTGAGAGGGTTTTTACCTGAACGAGATTTGCCTTTTCTGTCTCGTCATTTTGGGAATTGAAAGCAGGAGCGAGCAATTGCATTAGAAGCCTTTGTTTGGGAAGACAAAAGTTTTGATATTTTGTTTTTGAGAGGATCATAACTAGATAGTGAGCTATTGTGACTCTGTGAGAGAATAATGTTAAAGGTTGTGTGGATTTGTGAGATATTGGGAGAGTATTCGGAGGAGAGAAGAATGCTTGGTGACTTAGGCAGTTAGGCGGTGTATGAGAGGAGAGTATGGTCCCACCGCCGCTGAAGACGCCATGCTGGAACGAACTGTCGGCAAGAGCAGCGTTTGCATTTTATTTTATTTAAGAAAGTGAGAGTGAGGTAAGCGAGTTTGAGAAAGTTCCACTTTGCTTGGGACTTGTAAATAAGAATCGAATTTTCGGGTATAAACGTGGTGTTCGAATATATATAAAATTTAAAAATAATTTCCAACGATAGATAATTTAGAAGTTGGCAAATTTTTTATATATAAAATGTTTTGAAAACGTATTTGCATGTTAATGTAGTACATATAAAGGTTGTATGACAACATGTTTGAAAACACATTTTCTGATAAATTAAGTTATTTTCTTAAAATTAATTTATTTATATATTTAAATTATTTTGATGTGTTGGTATTAAAATAACTTTTTTAAAAATAAAATTAATGCATTTCTAATCAAAAAATAATTTATAAAATAAAAACTATTGCACTCACAAATACCTCATAATAAATGATGTAGATGAATTTTTAGGAAAATTAAATGTAATTTTGTGTTATTTGTGTTTGTTATATATCTTGTGTTGTTTTTGTTAATGTTAATTGGTGTTGAAACTCATTAGTTTTTGGTAGTTAATTGTGTGTTTGTTGTTGAATAATCATCATTGAGAAAGATCATGAAACAATACATGCTTTGTATAAAAAAAGGTAAAGAAGTTTATCTTCGTGAATAGACATTTAGAAGATATATATATATATATATATATATATATATTAAATCATATATGAACCTTAACTAATAAAGTTTTATGGCCATAATTATGATGTATTATATTCATAAATATTTTACTTATGATTTTACGATTTTTTTACTTACACGATTTTGATTATGATTTTACGATTTTTGTACGGAAAAATTCAGGTACGATTTTACAATTTTACGATCCGATCTTATGATCCGATTAAAAACACCTTCCATGTTATGTCAAAATCGTGATTTTGACAACCTTACCGATAGTATTTGCAAGAAGGATCTTGTTTTCACGGGGCTCCAAATCCAACCAGCCTGATTCATTAGTCAATTTGCAATCTTTCTTGCTTTCAATTTCAATGTCGTACCGCTATTGCATATACCCACCCCTCAAACTCACACCAGATTCCCCTACACTTCACAGACATTTCTACTACTGTGCAGTGTCAACGTGAATCCAACACTCACTTGATTTCACGACTCCCACACAGACAGCAGGCCGAGGCAAAGAGGACCCTTAAATGGCGGCCACATCTTCTTTAAACTTGGTGTTTACTCCAACAAAACCGACACCTTTCTCAGGGAAACTCTCTTTTCCCTCACCTTTCACAGCAACCAACTTTACCCGCCGCCAAAATAGAAAAGCAAATAGATTCGTTGTCTTTGCTACTGTATTTACAGACCCCAAGCCCACAGTTCTCGTCGCCGGAAAACTCGGAAAAGCTGGTCTCGAGCTACTAAAGACATTTCACTTAGTGATGCGTTGATTGCGAGAAGTGGGACTAAGGTCACCCGCGAGGTTTTTGAACGTTCAGGCGACAGACTTAAGGTTGTGGGTCGGGCTGGCGTTGGTATTGATAATGTTGACTTGTCAGCTGCTACGGAACATGGGTGTTTGGTGGTTAACGCCCCCACGGCTAATACGATTGCGGCTGCTGAGCATGGGATTGCTTTGCTTACTGCTATGGCTAGGAATATTGCTCAAGCCGATGCCTCTATGAAAGCTGGTTTGTAAACTATTAGTTTTTAGTTGATAATGTTTTTTTTCGCACTTCATTTAGTCATTTATTCGAACAGGTGGCTTGCTTTACCATTGCAGGTTGAATTTTGCTCTTTGGTACGTTGTCTCAATTCTTTGTTCAATTGGTTTGTATTACAATAATTAATATGGATTTGCTTATTTAAACCTTACTGCATGGTCAGTGAAAACTTGGAGGATAATGTGATATGATATTTTTTTCCTGAGAACTGGCACCCGTCAAATCTTGTTTTCTGATATGCACAAAATTGTTGAGATTTCGCAAATTGGTTGTATTTTGGCCTTATCCTTCATCAATAGCTAAGTAATTTCCAAACAATAGCTTAAATCATGTCTCTGTACAACCAATTTTTCAAATTCTATGGCAATGCCTCATTTTGCATGAACATCAATCATGTTAATAAAATAACTTGTTAATTTATTGTATCTGTCCAGGCAAGTGGCAAAGAAGCAAATATGTCGGGGTTTCGCTCGTGGGGAAGACGCTTGCTGTCAGGGGGTTTGGAAAGGTTGGTTCAGAGGTTGCTCGGCGTGCCAAAGGTCTTGGCATGCATGTGATTGCACACGATCCTTATGCCCCTGCAGACCGTGCCCGTGCTATAGGTGTGGATTTGTTGACTTTCGAAGAAGCTATATCGATTGCTGATTTCATCTCCTTACATATGCCTCTTACCCCTGCTACATCAAGAATTTTCAGCGATCAGGCTTTCTCCCAGATGAAGAAAGGAGTTAGAATTGTCAATGTTGCTCGTGGAGGAGTGATTGACGAGGAAGCTCTAGTTAGAGCTCTGGATTCTGGGATTGTTTGCTCAGGTTCTTGTTTTCTTCACCATGTCCTCATTGCCTTAATCCTGTTGCCACTGACTCTCAATAATTTTAGTATTTGTTCAGGCAGCACTTGATGTCTTTACAGAAGAGCCCCCTCCAAAAGACAGCAGGTTGGTGCTGCATGAAAACGTGACGGTGACTCCTCATCCTGGTGCTAGCATTGCAGAAGCTCAAGAATGCATGACCATCTACTTAGGTTTCTGGTTTACTTCTCATTTTCATCATCTTGCTCAATGGTTATGAGATTTAACCAGGAAGGTGTAGCCATTGAAGTAGCAGAAGCTGTTGTTGGAGCTTTAAAAGGGGAGCTTGCTGCAACTGCGGTAAACACCCCAATGGTTCCTGCCGAGGTAATCATTTCTTTCAAACCTCCAATTCCTCACCAACATTTCACTACGCATTTTTTATGCATGGCTTTGATGAATCGAAGTGGAAGTTGCTCCTGTCTTAGCTTTCCACCATTGTTATGTGATGTTTATGGATATGATGTTATTAGTTGAAGGATTGTAGCCTCTCTGCTTTTGAGCATGGTGCAGAGGACTTGTTCCCTTTGCTCATGATTATTTACTTAGTGTAAGGCGGAGAGTTAGAATTTTTTCTCCTCTGATTATTTTTGTTCAATACAGGTCCTAACAGAACTTGCACCATCTGTCACTCTGTCAGAAAAGCTTGGCAGACTGGCAGAGCAACTGGTTGGCGGTGGAAATGGTGTGCAATCAGTAAAGGTGACTTATGCTTCTGCCAGAGGTCCAGATGATCTCGACACTCGGATGCTTCGTGCGATGATTACCAAGGGTCTGATTGAGCCTATCTCTCCAGTGTTTTTATTAACTTGGTAAATGCTGACTTCACTGCTAAGCAGAGAGGACTGAGGATAACAGAAGAGCACATTCTGCTGGATGGTTCACCTGAGAATCCACTCGTTTTTTATTGAATTTGTGTTTCTTAAGTTGTAGGGCGCACAATTCCGTCATTCTTGACGTGTATTTCATGCTCATTATTGAAGAGATCAATGCTAATAGGAGAGGGTTGATTTTGTTTTTTCCCTCTAAACGAGTGATCATTTTTTTAATCGATTTCCATGTTTGCTTATGCTTTCCGATAGTCTAGCCTTTCATATTCTTAGTTATCTCCCTGGCACTACAGCTGTTTATCACATCTGTATTTCTATGTGCTTCAGTGATATGTTGAAAACCATACCGCCTCTTGTAAGTTTCGCAATGATCCTGTTTTGCCGCTTTTAGCTTTCGATGAAATCCAATTGATAAGTTCGGCCTACTGAACAAGGGAAGATAATGCTAAGAAACCTAGTGGCAGGCTCCTGTCCATTTCGGCCACTTGCTATTGTAAAATTATAACGTGTTCTATTTTTTAAATTACTATTTATTGTGATTTTATAATTGTTTCTAGATTGCCCCTTCTCAATAAAACTCATTGTATCTCTTAAATGTGTAAGAAAGATGGTAAGATTGAAAAATATTATTCAAAATCCTATTATTTCTTGGTATTATAATATTATAATTATACGTGTTCTAAATATAAATCCTCTTGTTTAAGTGATTTTTTAAAAAAAAAATGCCAGTAAAGTTGGCCAAAATGAGTAATGAAAATGTTACAAATCCTCATTCAAGGAAGACAAAGGTAACTGGGGCAATAAAAAATATCTTCAAAAAATAAACATTATAAAAATTAACTGCCGACACTATAGGTTTGCCGAAACTACAAAAAGCAGCGTGGCAGCCTGGCTTCATTTTTCAGCCATGAAGAAGCGGCGTGAGCCAGCGCTTATAACACGTGTCCATATCTCATGCTGCTATGTGAAATGGAGACTATTGTTTATAGTCACGGGATCAGAAAATCTGGAAAGACCATAGGCAGGATAAGATTATATATATAGTTGCTTCTAACACATCTGAAATTCCCACAACATGAAGACACAGGTAACAAACGAGTCCATTTTCGAAGATCTAACTTGAATCACCTAGCAGTTCATTTGATTTATATATTGCTAATTTCATTGTATTTAGCAGGGGACTGAAAGGATAAACGAAGAAGGTGAAGCTGAAACCAAGGTGGAGACCGTCGATCATCGGACATCAGCGGGGCAAAGCGAGCCCACCGATGAGAAAGTGGGGGTGGTTCATCTTACGCGCAACAAAGGGGGTTCTGGAAGTGGAGGCGGATTTCTGTCCAGTGCAGCTGCTGCAGTGACTAACACGTACAAGTCTGCTAAGGATGCCATCATGGGCGGTGGTAGCAAACATAACGCCACCAAATGATGATATCAGCAAAGCTTCCTTTATGTGTGTGTGTGAAATATATGTAGAAAATGAAATTTAAGAAATAAAGTTATGTCTTTATGTGTGTAGATAATGGAATTCAAGAAAGATAGTTTTGTTCCTTAATTGGGATATTAGTCCGTACTTCGGAATCTTTTTGTGCATATATTTTGAAGTATACCTTTCTGAAGTAGAAAAAACTTTGCTGGAGCCTGATGGTGAAGTCTTGATCCGTTTGCTGACAAATTGGGTGACATTTAACGGCACTGGGACGGTGCTAGTTTGTGTTTGCTTTTGATGATGAAACGCATGATGACCGAATCAAAAGAAAGCAAAGCTTAGAGGGTGTGTTTTGGATTATGTTTTTTAGAAGTGCACGCTAATGACTTAAATGAAAAGATATTTAAAGCATGATTCACGATTAATTGCAACGAGATTTTCAATAAAAAGTTTTATCTATGATGGCGATAATCGAGCAGTCAATTTGATAATAACATGGAAAAAGACGATGGCTGGACATTCTAGGCTGCCAAATAGACCCAGATCCTGGTATCTCTTGACAGATGGGTGGTACTTGGTAGCCGCCCGTTTCTAAATGATAACAATTTTCCTCAGAGCCTGGTAGCGCCTAAAATGTGGACGTGGGCCTTTCGTTAGGCCCACAAAAGGGACACTCGAGGCCTGAAAGTCATTCGGCACTGCCTCAGTTAGCTCATTTAAGATAACACCTAAAGAAGGAGAGGCCCATCAACCCACCCAGGATCACTTGTTCCTTTAAAATTCTGCTCTCTTTATGGCTTTTCTTTTGATGTTTTCCATGTCATCTTTTTCCATCATAAATGCGATCTTTTTTATTCGTCTCCAATGTTTAGAGATATGAAATAATATGGGATAAGACTTGGAAAAAAATCATGAGCCTAATAAAATAAAATAAATTAGGTGGCAAGAAAGAAAACATGAGCTTAAAAAAAATTAGATGAATCTTTTATACCCGGGTTAGTATTTTAAACTCAAAATTCATGAACTTTTAAATCAAAAATCTCAATCCATAATCAACTCAATATTTAATATTGAATAATAAAATTAAAAAAATATCAATTTAAAATTTTGTCAATGTAAAAATATAAATTAAAAAAATGGATTAGATATGATAAAAAAAGAGTAAAAAAGGTAAAACATAAAAAAATTCAATAAAAAAAATAAATATCAAATTCATTTTCTAATGGATATTATTTCTACAACAACATGATTATGGTGATTTATCTTCACCCTTTAGTGAGTGTTTGTTCTCGCATCATTACATGTTTTTAAATAGTTTATTTTGCCTGCAAAATTAAAAACTGATGGTTTTTAGATATTTTTAAATAAGTTTGATGTTTTAATATAAAAAAATAATATATATATATATATTATTTTAATATATTTTTAAGTGAAAAAGAAAACATTTTACTATGCAGTAATAAACATGCACTTGTGGCAATGACTCTATTTTAAAAATATTTTTAATTTAGAAATATATTGATATTTTAAAATCAGAACACCAACACAATTTAAAAATAATTTGTTTTATTTAAAAAAAAAAACTAATCAGGCTTATCATTATTTATTCAGGTTGTGGTATTGACTATCAATTGATCTAAACAGACAAACGATACAATAAAAAAACTGAATGCCGACAAGCTAGAGGATTATGCAATGCTGCACAGGCAAATCAACCAATCAAATTAATTAAAAGGTAAATGCAAGAGCATCGAATGTCAAAGAGAAATGCATGAGCAGACAAATGTCCATATTTTTGTGAATAGCTTCGATCTATTTAATGTGGGGGCTGGTGGGTGATGACTTTTTCGACGAGATGGGGTGGCTGGTTTGGATGGAATGAAAGTGCAGATGCAAGCTGCACCAAATCATGCTGCTGTATCTGTCTATTGTTTTTTTTGTAAAAAAAGGTTTCAATATATCAGTGCTCGCTGGGTCAAAAGGGTGAGGCTGAAAGCATTGAGAAGTTGAAAAATGGTGTCCATAAAAGAAAGAAAAAGGAAGATTCACCGGAACCAGTTATCAGCTCTCTATTTTATGACCATTAATCCATATCTTATCATTGTCTCTGTCCTTCTTTTCCTTTTCCCGCTGTCCATTGCTCCTAACTATTAAAAGCAAATACCAAAGCAGCAACAAAGTCATCACTCGCAAAATCAAAAGATTTTGTCCCCGGATTCAACATTCCCCTACTTTTCAACTTTCCCCCTCTCAGTGCTTGAGTTTTTATCGGATCTAATTGCATCTAAATCCCCTTTGAATCTTCCCTTATGGCTTCTTTATCTGGTTAATGCTATTAGAGAGTAATATAAATCATGTTTCGGGGCTTCACTTAACAATTTAAGTTTTTAGACGAGATGGTTCCTTAACATGGTATTAGAGTCTTGTTAACCCAGCGATCATGAAAATCTTACCATCTATTCTATTTGATAAAAATCAAGCATAAAATAGTATGAATATGTGCAAGTTTCAAGCCCAAACGACTTTCACTTGAGGGGATGTGTTAGAGAGTAATATAAATCATATTCTGGGACCCCACTTAACAACTTAATTTTTTATGTGAGATGATTTCTTAACAAATACGACTTACTCTTGGTACTTTTTTTCATGCTCTTCTTTTTCTTTCCTCTCCAGACCCCAAGTTGGCTGCCTAGTTAAAAAAAAAATATTATATGAGATGATTTTTTAACAAATACGATTTATAAATTATATTATGAGATTTTATTTAATAACTTAAACTTTTAAGTTAGATGATTTTTTAGCAAATACGCCTTATTCTTTTTTTTCTCACCCCCCTTCCCTCTCCGGACCCAAGTTGGCTGCCTAGTTAAAAAAAAAAAAAGAACTACGTGCGTGGCCATTAATTTGAGTAATTTATTGTTGGAGAAAACGTACTTCAGCTTCAAATGTACCCCATCTCAGTGATAAATCCTCCGAAAAGATTAGAACTGGCAGAAAGACAAGCATGGAGAAACATACGAGCGTGGCCTGTCTTTATTAATTGAAGGCAAGTTTTTCCAGTCATTGCCATTTACGAGAACCACACCTGTCCATGGCATGTTCAAGAAGACCGGGAATGGCTAATAGACTAGATGGTATCTCCTCCATTCACGGCAGATTAAAAGATTTGGGTTCGATAATTTAGTGTGTTTAAAAGCTGTGTTAATTAGGATCGAGAATAAAGCCAAGTCATTATTATCCCCTTTAGTTTAAAGCGGTAGAAAGCACATGCAAGTCTTGTTGACTGAAAGGTGATGCCTTGTATCAGAATTCTTTATTCCTGGAGTTCTGTTCTGATGCGACTGCTTGCCATTCTTTATTCTTTATTCTGGGAAAAATGACTTGGAAGACAAGTGAAACACATTACTCTTGCCGGTTCATCATTCGCCTCAAGAATCTAAACAGTACTCGAGCTTCCAGCGTTGTACAGTTCTTGTACATCAAATACGTATATGTGTACTTGGAGTTTCAGCATGTTAGAAATAATATAGTTATATCCTTATCAAAGGGTAGTAGTTCGTTCTTCTCGTCCATTGACTTTTCCCCCCGTTGGATTGGGTACTCTTTTGGCTTCTTTTTTTTCAAAATGGACCATGCCGGTTTAGGAGTATGGTTTAGGTCTCCATGGTGTATGGCTGGTGACAAAAAATTTAAGATCTATATAGTAGGTATCAAGTTTGAGTTAAGAAGTGTATTTCTTGTAAAAACCTGGAACAACTGGAGTTTTACTCACTTATTTGAACCCATAAAATATGTTTTTCGGGGAGTGAGGTTTCCTCGAATAAAAAAAAGTATGGTTTAGTTTATTTTTTAAAATGATTTTTGTTTAAAAATATATTAAAATAATTTTTTTATTTTTCAAAATAATTTTTAATATTATCATAAAAAATGATTTAAAAATATCAAAAAAAATTAATAAAAAAAATTAATTTTTTTAATTTTTTTCAAAAATATTTTAAAAACACATTGTAAAACAAACACCGTCATGGAAGTTGCATAAACCTCAAGCTTTTGCGTCAGAACTCGTAGTGGCCTTTAAAAGCGTTTGGTTATTAATGTGGTGATTTTATATAAATCCCACAAAAAAACTCTTTCTTGACACATTAGTTACTAAAAAGTTATAATTTACAACTTTTCTCAAATTTTATTTTCAAATGTAACCGCAAATATTATCACAATATTAAACATATAGTTAATAACACACCCTTAGTCATTGCCATGTGAGTTGATGTCAAAATACTTGGAGCAATATTTTTTTTATTAACATGGGTGTTCGGATTAATTCGCGTACATCTCAACTAATTTCACAGATCCTGAAATTAACAACTATATAAAACTCCGATGATCATCATATTAGCAATCACATGGCTCAAAACTAAAACCACAATAGGAGCAATTATTTATTTTTTAAAAAAATAGCAGGTTATTTTAAAAGAAATATTGATGAAATAACACAATTAAAAAAAAAAAAGATGAACCGACATGAATAATATATGTTGCAAACACAACATGCATAACTTGTTCTTGTTCAGATTAATGACATGTAAAAAAATTGTAACATGGGTTGGAGAGAAAAAAAGAGATTTTGGATACATACTAAAGTTCTAATTATGATATTATTGGTACCATAAAAATATATCACAAAACTAATCCAGATACACCAATGAATATTGGGAGGCATAGAATATAGGTAGAGGCATAGGAGAAGGTGCTATTAACAAGAAGGGGAGCTGCAGCTACAGCTACAGCAATAGCTGCAAGATTAGCCAGTACTTCTCTCAGGCCTTCTCGGTCTGGTTTATTAGGAGGTAACATACCCAACACGAGTCTTGAAAAAATGAGCTCTTCCAGGGAGGTCAAATCCCAAAATACGACAATTAATCACAATAAAATAAAATAAAATAAAATCCCTGGTATTGCCCGTGGCCGACAACATTTTCCGGTCTTCACACGCAACAAATTCCCTTCTGATGTATAGCTTCAATTTTCCACCCCCCCTCCTCGGTTCGGTGGTGTGCATCTTCTCTTCGTAACTTTTTTTTTATTAATTTGAATGTTCGAGCTATTTTATTATGAACTACTGTGGACATTTCACCCGAAATTTATTAAAGTTTCTCATTTTTTCTATATTTTATTATGATTCTTTATCTTTTAATCCCAATTGGCCTATAAAAAAAACATGAATCGTGGCATATGAGAGGATCAAAAGTACATTTTGCGCGATAAATTACCAACACGTTTTAGATATACCTATAATTATAATAATTGGCTAATTAATGAATAAGGTGCACACTATGAGATATTATATCTATAGAATATGAGAAAATTGAAGGACCTATTGACCTAATGAACTGAGAGGGGGAAGAGGTCATATTACTACAAGAACTCTTCCTCGTCGTCTCTGTTTTGTTTTGTTTTTCCTGTTCATTTCAGGATAAAATGCCAACTATCTCTGTTTCCAAATCCCAGAAATCAAATCATATTTCTCCGCTCCATGCACCGGCCCGGGATGGAGAAGCAGAAATGGTAGTTAAGTTAACTTAAACATAGAAAAGGCATAACAATTATTAGTCGAACAAATGATATTCCATTAGGGAAAATGAGGAATCTTAAGGCACTAGCGAGGAAGGCTGAGAAAATCTGTAGTTGCATCGTTTAGACTCGGCAGTGCCCTGGTCTTCTTCGACAGAGGTTCTGGTGATGAAGACACCGATGACACCACAGACCATGAATCATCTGTGCTGTCTGAGCTAAAAGACACATCAAACACACCGTTTGGACTGCCAGGAATTGAACTATACTTGCGTTTGCTTGAAAATTTAAAATGGTCTCTGGGAGCCAATTCCATTACGAGCTTGCTACAGTCCTCTAGCTTGCCCTGTTTGACATAATCAAGATTCAGTACAAAAGTGCATAAAAAAATGCATTTTCTTATTCAATATGAACCGAAAAGAGTGGAAGTCAAGGATAAAGCTACTAACTTTATCGACCCCAAGAATACCCAAAAGCTGGCTTTGGTATTCTGCTGCAAGATCGGGTTCTACATCATCAATAATATATAGCATTATGGCAGTAGCCATTACTGAAGGGAGATAAGGCATGGACCTGGAGTCTGCATATATTCAAGAAACACGAAGTAAGTAAAAAATTGAGAGAGATTAAATGATAGGTGCCTTATCCATCGATGGGGTAAAGGAAAGGTTTTGACAACTTGCCTGGCGCGACAGAGAGTACTATGAACTCACACCTCTTGAGAAACTCCAAACAAAGATAGTCTTTTAGGCCAAGCCTTCTAGTGATGTAGTCAAGAAATGATATCGCGGTTATTGGGTTCATCTTCCATTTAAGAGCAGACAGAACCAGGATCTCCATTCTCTGGATAGTTTTGGCCTCAAACACGTATTTACTGTCCTCCACCTAAACAAGCCAAACATCACACATTTATGAGCAAATCAAGCAAACATATGAATCACAGGCATTTAACAAATGAGACAAAAAGTTTATATCAAACCAAACACACACATCTACCTGAAAATCCAATAAAAGTGGCACTTGGATCTCCTCCACTTTGGCAGCAAGTGAGAGACAAGCCACAGCTGAAAGTTGGGCCATCCATGGCTTATCTTTCTCAAGGTGGACACCAAGTAAAAACCTATCAAGATAGTTCACCGCCAAAACGGCAGTTACAGCAGTGAAAGAGTAGTGTGCATTGACCTTTAGAATCCACTCTACAGCCTCACAGCGAGCCCTGGCTAAAGATGGGTTGATTTCTAGAATTTTGTACAGCTGATTTCGCTCCTCCTTGGCAAACAAAGAGGAAAGTTCCTCCTCTTCCCAGCTTAAGTCCTGTTCAGCAAAGACTGGAAAAGTAGTGTTTCGTTTGTTGCTATCAATGCTATAAAAACTCTCTCCTTCTACTTCATCTTGAAAATAGCCTACTCTAACTTCTTTCTCCCAGTTCTCTTCGGAACAGTAAAGACCGTCGTAAGGAAATGTAGGGTTTTGTTGATATTGTTTCTGCTCACTTGTTTCAGAATTATTCCTCGATGCCATCTTCTTCCAAGAAGAAGCGAGAGAGATGAACAAGGCAGAGAGAGCAGAACAGCTAGCTGGTGCCATCTCTCTCCCCCCCTTTCGATGTGAAGCAAGGAAAGAGCAAGAGGGGAGGGGACTGACCAGTGATCCGAAGGTCGTGTATTGCTCGTGGGTTTCGAGCAGGTCGGTGGGTCTTTATCTATTGTCTAGTGTCTATCGTCCCTGGACTTCAACTAGATTTGTGTCCGTATTATGCTATGCCGCGAGAGATAGTTAAATGTTTTTCGACGGAAACAAATGCTCTAGTAATGCTTGTGTTTTTAAAAAGGTATTTTTTTTCTTCAAAATTTGGGTTATTGATTTGACCGAAAGGATATTTAATCTATTTCGTTTCTAAAGTATTTTTGATAATATTTTTAAAAAAATATTTTTATATTTTATTTTAAATTAAAAAGTTTTGGATTTTAAAATTATTTTCATGTATTGATATCAAAAATAAATTTTAAAAAATAAAAAATATCATTTTAATGTATTAATAAAAAATATTTTTAAAAATAATTCCAAATGTATTTCCAATTAAATACCTAGAGATCTGGTAATTATTGTTTTTAAAAATATTTTATATTTTTATAATTTTTCATGATATAAAAAAAAATTTAAACAAAAAAAATAGGATTTTGAGAAATACAGTTTTAACCGCTTTTTCAAATATGCAATAAATTCAATAAGTTTAAATAATTTAATAATATGATCTAAAGAACAACAAGGAATACTAAACAAACAAAATTAAACGTAAAACTAACAATGATTAACTAAAAACTTGAACACTTACCAATAATAAGAAAAAATATTCTTCCAATATTTTAAAAATATCCTCGCGATTTTATTTGATAACAAAACAAAAATCGAATAATAACATGATGGTCTCATAAAAAATATTTAAAACTCAATTCAAGAAAAAACTTGATCATAAGTCCTCCCTTAGAAAATGATTGAAAAAAATATCATAAGTCCTCTAGAGTCACCCTTGTAAGTGCCCGTTTGACTGTGTGTTTCAATCGATGTTTTGCCGAAATTTGATTTTTTTTTTCATTTTAAATGAATATGGTTTGGTGTTTTTAGATCATTTTGATGTGCTGATGTCAAAAATAATTTTTAAAAATAAAAAAATATCATTTTGATGTATTTCGGCATGAAAAGTACTTTGAAAAGCTACCGCAATCACACTTCCAAACAAGCTCTAAATTAAATCAGGGCAACTTCATAGAAAACAAATTAAATAAAACTACAAAACTTAATTTTTAAATTATTCAATATTCAAGGGAAGAACTAAAATGAATAGTAGTTGTTTTTTAAAAAAATACTCAAGTTCATTTGGGTTAAAACATAAAACCTGCAATTCAAAATATTAGATTAATATAATCCCACAAAATAATAATCATAAAGTCTAATCCATAATTAATCAAATATTAAAATACATAATTTAAAAAATAACCTAAGAAGACCGGAGTTAACTCAAGCTAATCTTCTAAACCCATGATCTAATTCATGAGATCGAGACTAATCTCATGGAAGGAAAACCCAAAAAAAACACAATTAAATTCATAATTAATCTCATGTTAAATGATAAAATTAAAAAAAAAACAAGAATCCAAAACAAAATAAAGAGAAATCAAAAGAATAAGTATCAATCAATATAAGAAAATTAATAATAAATAGTAAAATTAAAAGCAAATTTACTAAAAAATATATGAAACAACTTTAAATTTTGACTAGTCATCACAAATCTCAATGACAAAAGAGACAAAAATGGGTTAAGAGGAGAAAAGGTTGCGAGAGCTTTAACATTTCGCCCCAGCCGACACTCGTCTGACCAATAAGAGAAGAGCATGGCGTAGAGCTTTCAATGTCACTGCAAAACCAATGTTTAGGCATCAGAAAATGTTGCCTGCATCAACCAAATTTCCCTACTTGTTTAACTTTAACCTCCTTTCCGTATTTGTCTTAGTTTTAAATTTAATCCCTAAACATTTATTTTTTATAATAAAAGCTAACACCTATTTTATTTTTTAAAATTAAACATCAACCAAACACCATCAATTCTTGAGATCCTCATACTAAGGCAATCAAAACAAATAATCAAGTAAAATCTTAAATAAATCTAATGTGAAGGGATCATTTAAAAAAAAATCAAAATTAAAAAAAGGGCATGAATCTCCTCTAGTCGTGCAAATTAGTCCCTAATACCTGCAAGAGAAAAAGATTGAATATTTTTTCAAGCTCAAGATCCGGTTCATAAAGCTTTAATTATTTAAGATTAATAAAATTTTATTTTATTTTATTAAAAATCAAGCAACATTACATTTTCTCAACATTGTAGGATTCACATGTGCAGACATGAAAAACAAATTACCAGAACCAATCATAAATTATAGCAGTTGTAGAGTCTTCTTAGGAGTGTAGTTAATGTTGATTTTTAAAGTGATTTTTCAGTTTAGAAATATATCAAGATAATATATTTTTAAAAAAATATATTATTTTTGACATTATCATATCAAAATGGTATAAAAATATACAAAAAAAAATTGAAACAAGAAATTAAAATAAAAAATATTTAAATATTTTCAAAAAAGCTCTTGAAATATAGTGCTACACATACACTTAAATAATAATAATAATAATAATAAGGAAAAAAACCAATTCTTAAAAAATCCCAAAGAAAACAATATTAGAATGAATGGTATATTTCCTCACGTCCTGCGGGATTTCAGTGTCGCCTTGTAAGGTTTTTGTTAATGATATGGGCCATGCAGCACACTTACTCGATGCATGACACCTGCACAGTGCTTTTTCTGGACCCGCCGCTTGAAAATCTATCGGGCCCTGCTTGCTGTGTGGGCGATCTCATCATGCCAAGACCAAAATAACCCTTTACTTTTATGTCTCCCTCCCCTGGTTTCATATAAAAATGAGTTAAATGTCGATTTCTTAATTTTTAACCTTCAATTATTAATGTTGTTTGGCAAATAAAAAAATAAAAAATAAAACAAGGGAGAATAGTTAGGGACCATGGCATGTTAATGACATTCAACCATCACGCTACCGTCCCACGACACTCATAATTATTATTTTGTTACCTATTCTTCTTTTTTTCTCGTTATCTACATTTTTTTTTGTTGTGGTTTGTGACGGGGCTGAATTAACCCATAAAAATTATGGTCACTTGGCCCGGGCAACTAGCCACCTTTTGGATGATCTGTAAAATTTTTATTTTATTTTTTGTGTTTTTTTCCATCTCTATTTTTCTCTCTCTTAACATTTATATATTTTTTAGGTACTGATAATTTTAACATATAGTATACATTTTTTTTATGTCTCACACAGTTCTATGCATACACAACAGCACATCAGTCGATGAGTCATCTTGGTTGGTTAATGACAGTTCTTTATTCTAAAGGACTTGCTCAAAATCAAACTATTCTATAAAGATACATAAGGTTGTGGTGCTCTTGAAAAATATCCTGAGAATCCCCGATGCTTCTTAAAAAAGAAAAGACAAGGTTGTGGTGCTCTTGAAAAATATCCTGAGAATCCCCGATGCTTCTTAAAAAAGAAAAGACAAGGTTGTCGAATTCATTTTGGTTGGTATTTTTTTTTTAATTATAACTGAATATTTTAATTTTGAAATATTTTAGTGTTTTGTTTTGGAATTATATTATTTATGTTTATATATATCGATTCAATAATTTTTTTTAATTCAAATCCAAGTTAATATAGTTTAACCAATTATATCCCTGATTCAAGTCATTAGAATCAAAATAATCTTTAAAAAAATCTTGGAATTAAATTTTCAACTAATTAAATATTAAATAATCAAAACAAAAATGAGAGATCAACTGCACAAAAAAAACCCGAGGGATGAGAGATACAAGAGGAAGAAATAAGAGAAGAATTGGCACCTAGAACCACGCTGGATCCTTGCCATTGTCACGAGCCACTTCTTGAGAAATCCTCGCCGAGATGATATATTAAAGAAGGCCATTGATGGATCCCAAAGGAAGTCGTATACGCTACTGACATCCCTCACAAACGATCTGTAATAATAAATAAATTTATTAAGTACATGACAAAAATAAAGTTATTACCGAAATCAAATATCTTAATTTTAATTATTTATTTATCAAATATTATTTTATTTAACTAGATGCATTTATTTTTCCATTAAAAAAATATTCTGCTTGTGACAAATCACGTGTCGATTTTATACATATCACTCTTCTCTGCTGCAAGCCTCGTGCTTTTATTCAGTGGCTTGCTAATTAGTTCGATTATTGTACAACAGATCTTCAGATGGAGATTCTTGAACCTTGAATGATCGCCTGCGAACTAGCACTGCTCTTCTTTTTTGTTTATTGCTGCAAACCAGTCCCTTTGCACCTTCAAAATGGGCAATAATAAAACAATAGTTCCTGCAGCAGAAGCCATGCCTGTAGAGGACCTAAAACTAAACCCTGACGCCATAAATTTGAAAGCATGCTAGATACAGAAGCTCGATCGACGTTAACAGCCCAGTTCCATTTTTCGAACGCAAGGAAGGTCTCTCCCTTTTACTTTATCTGTAACGAAAAATAACAGGGATTAAACTGTTTGTTACTATTGGACAATTTTTATTTTTATTTAAATTATTGTTTTATATGTTTTTAGATTATTTTGATGTGTTAATTTTAAAAATAAAAAAATCATTAACAAAACATATTTGGAAAAACATAGGGGATTCTGGCACTGAAGGTGTTGTTTTACCAACTGAGACGCGTACAGGGTTTCTTTCCTTGCAATTTGAACTCGCTGATAATGAGGAGTACTGAGTGGGCATAAAAGAATGAAAGAGGGGTAGTCCTAGCGCCGGCAATACGGAATCAATAGAGGATAGAAATTTGTTTAGGAAATTAGAAGAGTTAATAACTGAATCGCTTCTTGAAGTTGCAGCACTTAGATATGTCGCCCGCGCTCCACCACTAGTTATATATTTATCATTTTTATTAAAAATTATATGTACAAAGTTTTCAGCCTATTTATATAGGTCAGGAAATTTAAGTGTAAATCAAAAGAGTTTATGTGTATACAAAATTAAATAAATTAAAAACTGTATGTGCTAATAAATATAAAAATAATTAATGATCCCTTGAAAAAAGACTTGAAATATAGAAAGATAGTGTAGATCAAGATATTTGACATCGTAAAATAGGATATTTACTCGGTAATGTTTGTGACATTGTTCTCATTAAAACAAAAATTATTTAATTGGAAGTTAACATAAGTAGACAAACACACTCAGTTGTTTTAATAAAAATATATATTACAATGTTGGCATTTAGAAATAATATATAAAAATAAATATTTTTTATTTTAAAAACATATTTCATCTATACAAAAGTTATAAGAAAAACTTATGGATGAATAAAAAAACCTTTTTGAAAATTTAAACACATGGCAAGAAAACTACTATCGAGACTTTCTAAATAAAATAAAATTTAAGATATATTAATATAGTTTTTTTAATATATAAATATATTAAAAAAACAAAATATATCTTAAATTTTGAAAAAAAAATAAATTTTAACAAAATAAATATGTAACAAAATAAATTTATGCACCCAAGTTAAATTTGAAAAATACCGAGGGACCACAATTATATAAATTTTGCTAAGTTTGTGGACCAAAATATATCTCCAGTAAGACTCATGGCTAGTCATCCATGCTTGATGTCTTTTTTATTGACCAGAAAATGAACAATACACCTTTTAACAATAAAAAATGCTTGAAATTAAACTAATCCGGTTCTTTTTAATTTTTGAAATTTAAACATCATTTCGAAAACACGATAATTTAATGTTTGAAGATTCAAATTTTAAATATTTTCCAAAACAAGCGGCAGCACTTGAAACTTGTTTTTCTTCTATAAACAAGATATTTAAGAATGGAAAATCATTAGCTTTGGTGAAATCAATTATTACTTTAAATAAATAGATAGATAGATAAACGTTGATATTTGATAAGGACGTTGGCTGCCATCAGATATCGTGGAGCAAAAGGGTTGGTAGATAAATATTGTTTATACTAAAAATAAGGATGACACAGGATTCCAAGCGGGCGACCTTATTTGTAATCATAAACCTCCCGTTCACATCAACTAGCCCTCTGGAACATCATGTGCAGAGATCAAAATCAACGTTGGGAAATGCAAATCAAATCAGGTCAGGAAGAAGAGTCCACGGTAAACAAATGAGAACTCATCCACCACATGTAAACTCAACAATAGAGGAGACTAATCCATAAAACGGAATGAAATCCATTTTCAGTTCCGTCTTTGAAAACAGACGAAAAAAAGAAAAAGGCCAATCGATCACGACGAGAGAGATCTGCGCTCCTTCATCCTAAGCTGAAGCTGCAAATCTACACCTTTCAATCAATCAGTCACCGTGAATGGGCCAGTCAACATCGATGGCTTTAATCACAAGCCGTCGAGATTCACTTCTCAGCAGCCAGCGCTCAAAACCCAAATTCAATGTCCCCATCATTCCGATGGAAGTAGAAGAACTAGCCGAATATGTTCTCGTGGAAGCACCTGATTACATCTCAGATCTTCCTGATGAATGCTTAGCTTGTATTTTCCAGTCACTTAGTTCCGGCGACCGGAATCTCTGCTCCTTAGTTTGCCGGCGATGGTTAAGAGTTGAAGGACAGAGCCGTCACCGACTGTCTCTCAACGCCCACTCAGATCTCCTTCCTCTAGTAACATCTCTCTTCTCTCGCTTCGACGCTGTAACTAAGCTCTTTCTCAAATGTGACCGTAGATCCGTTAGCATCGGCGACGAAGCGCTAGTTGCAATATCTATTCGTTGCCGTAACCTCAGGCACCTCAAGCTTCGCGCGTGTAGAGAACTCACAGACTCGGGCATGGCAGCTTTCGCTAAAAACTGTAAAGCACTGAAGAAGCTATCGTGTGGATCTTGCACTTTTGGAGCAAAAGGAATGAACGCGATCCTTGATAATTGCCCGTCGCTTGAGTATTTGTCGGTAAAACGGCTTCGAGAAATTTCGAATTCCGCCACGGCTGAGCCGATTGGACCGGGTTTAGCTGCTGCTTCACTTAAAACGATTTGTTTAAAGGAGCTTTATAACGGACAGTGTTTTGGCCCTCTTATAATCGGGTCAAAGAATTTGAAAACTTTGAAGGTTTCTAGATGCTCTGGCGATTGGGATAAGCTTCTTCAAGTTATTGCGGATCGGGTTACTGGTTTAGCTGAGATCCATTTAGAGAGGCTCCAAGTTAGCGACACTGGCCTTGTAGCCATCTCTAATTGTTTGAATTTAGAGATTTTGCATCTAGTTAAAACCCCGGAGTGTACTGACACTGGACTTGTGTCCATGGCGGAGCGATGTAGGTCGCTAAGAAAGCTTCATATTGATGGTTGGAAGGCAAATCGGATCGGTGATGATGGGTTAGTGGCAGTTGCCAAGCATTGTCTTAATTTGCAGGAGCTGGTGCTGATCGGGGTGAATCCTACACAGATCAGTTTAGAATTGTTAGCTTCAAATTGCCAGAATCTAGAGCGGTTAGCATTATGTGGGAGTGATACTGTTGGCGACGTGGAGATTTCTTGTATTGCAGCCAAATGTGTGGCATTGAAAAAGCTCTGTATTAAGAGTTGTCCTATATCGGATCATGGAATGGAAGCGCTTGCAAACGGGTGCCCGAATTTGGTTAAAGTGAAGGTGAAGAAGTGTAGAGCAGTTACTTATGGGTGCGCTGATTTGTTTAGAATAAAGAGGGGATCTTTGGCCGTCAATTTGGACAGTGGGGAACCTGAGCATCAGGATGCCAGGGCTGGTGATGGTGTGGTGCAGGAAAATATAGGTGAGTTTCATTCATTGCTAACGTAACGTAATTTTTTATCATTTTTGTGAACAACAGCAATAATAATAATAATAATAATAATAGTAATTGCTGATATTTGAGTGTAAAATATTTTATATGCGACACAACTGTAATGGTTAACTCCTGAAATATCCTGCTTGATTAAAACCACAATTTAAAATGGTGTTCACTAGCCCAAATTTGGATGCTTTGATTGATCACAGTGTAACTTCCTTTTTTTCCCCATAGTGCTGGCCCAAATCCTCCCCTTTTGAATTTATAGGCCCAAATGTTTTATGGTTGATTCTTGGTTGAGTTGGTGAAATGTTGGGCTTGAACCTTTGTTTCTAGCCCGAGCTTTTAAAAAACCAATCCAATCCTATTTAATTTGCTATATGAGCTCAATCTGTATCCGCGGCCGCGGGTACCAGCAGTCCATTTATATTTTACTAACCCATTGTATCCCTGCTTGGATACTTTGAATTCAATGGGTCAGGTCGGGTTTAGAAATCTGGCAATATATGAAGGCGGGTTTGATACAAATTTTGATTAAAACCAACCCGAACCGATATTTATGTCATTAGAGAGGATGCCTTGTTATGAATGATAAAAGCAGCAGATCGAGACCAAGAGTTTCCGAAGAAATAACAGACGCTGAAAGCCTGAAACCATAATGAATCAATAAAGTTATTTGAAATTTGGGTTTTTTTTTTTAAAAAAAAAATTTCTGACAGCCAAAATTTGGAGGTATTAATAAATCATATGAATTTCAATTTCAAGCACATACAATTGCTTGAGCTGAAGGAGAACTGATTGATTATATATTTTAAAGCAATCACATTCTTGCTCAAAAGAGAAGGGACTAAAAATTGCGCTCCAGGCCGAGTAAATTTATTTACTAGAGATAATTTTATTTCTTCTGTAAATCACCTGTTTAACCCCCCCCCCCCAAAAAAAAAAAAAAAAAAACTCAGTACGGCGGCGGATATATTCCTGGCGGATAAACCCCGGATGCACCTGCCATCAGGTTGAATTTTTTTATTAGACTTCATCAGAACCATAAATTGATATAGAAAATTTTGGAATTGAGGAAGGTGAGGGCTCAGGGTCTAAGATTTTGAAAATCACAAACCTGACAAGCATATGAATTATCCCAATATCTTTTTCTTTCCTTATTTGAAGACCTGATATATAACCAGCAAGGAAAAGTTAATTTACCTGTAGGATAGTACGCTGAGGGCTGACGAGCAGGTGGATATGCCTGGGGAGGGTAGGCTGCAGGAAAACTCGGTTGCGGAGGGTAGCCAGCTGGAGTAGGAATGGGAGGGGGTGGCGGATAACTCGAAGGGTTAGGAGGGTACCCCATGTACGGCGACGGGGAGGAGTAGGCAGTTGTAGCAGGGTAAAGAGAAGCGGGCGGCGGCGGCGGCATGGAAGGGTATGGCAGAACCTGGTTCACTGGTGGCGATGCATATTTTGATCCTGAGGTCTGCTGTGGTGCTCCAACAAAAGAAACAATTTCTTTTATTAATTTGCTTACGTTGGCAGGCAAACTAGCTCTCTACCATGCATTTAAATATATATACAGATCTATTAATTTGTAAGAGAAGCAAAGTGATTTTTAGGATTGAAAATACGTTGGGATTTGGGTAGTGTAATGTAAGTCGAACTTCCCCCGAATGCCTGCATGGGAGAGAATTTATCAGAAACTCAATAATAATTATACTAATAATAACAAGAGTCAAAATTAACGATGAGCTTATGTTTAACCTGCCAGTTTTGCTCTGAATGGGCCAGGAAGAATCATCAAAACCTTGGGAAAGGACTTTATGGAGCTGGATTCTGCATTAAGCAGGTTCCAAGAATACAGTGAAGTGATTAGTAAGATCCTAAACACTGCAATTCCTTCTTCCCTACAACTTGTTTAGGGCTAAGAAATTACCTTCCGGTGCCAATATGCTCATCAGCAGAGAGGGTGCGGTTGTTCCAAACCACAACACTCAATTCCCGGATGCCTTCAACAAGTGTGAAAATGAACTTTTCTTGATAAGCGGGGTTCCTGCCTCCATCTGATCCAGGAATTACAATTTACAAGCAACGCGACTATCAACTCACGTCGGAAAACAAGAAAGAGCAAACATGAAGGAAGATTCCTGAGATTAAAATCTAACTGGAAGGCAAGATTCACCTGTGCACGTTTTGGTTCGGTACTTGGTGTTTCCATACTCGACACTGACATACGGGTCTTGTCTTGATATCCATTCCTTGTCATCCAAATTGTAACAAGCAACCACTGCAAAGAAATTTCAAAGATCAGAGAGATAATTAAGATGGTCACCTGTGTCATTTTCAAAATGATCGATTGATAATACTCAGCGAATCCGAGCAAGGTAGGAGATCATACCAGTGACCTCGAGAGGAAAGCCCTGGACCCCCCAGATCGACATGATTGCTTCGACTGGGATGAGGCTGGTTATTTTGCGATGTTGAATCAATGCAGAATTAGCAGCTGTTTATAGTTGTAGAGGTTGGTGATTCGGGAGGAGTTGACGTTGACTTTTTAGTCGATGATTTTACCATTCAATAGCGACAAGGGATCTTCACTGGTTGCGATAAGTTCCCTGCATGTAAACAATAATTATTGTCAGAGTCTTCGTGGAGTCTTGGAAATTTTCTTTTCCTATCCTTTTGGAAAACAAAAACGTAGTTTTCTTGTTTGTTTTTTTAACATGAAATCGGTGGATTTAACAAAAGTAATATGGAAGAAATTGTGGCCATGTCTCTTAATTTATTTCGACCGTGACAGCGATAAGCTCAAGACGAGGCTCGTTCAGCCTTGTACGAGTCAATGGATCTGTTGTCTAGACGCCAGCTCTATTTTTAGTCGATCTTTGGACTTTTGGAGATTAGAGTGGTGATGCAATTTGACTGTTTCTACGTTTTGACTTTTGGAAATTATTGCAATTTTCCCATGTTCTACGTTGTCTGAAGGAGTCTTCGGCTGCAAGTTGCCATGAAAAAAAAAATTAAACAGAAATCTGCCAAGATGGGCTGGACTCCCAGTGCTAAATGACTCCAACTTTCTTTAACTCCGGGTCTAGAAGCCCAATATGAATTAGTAACGCTTGAACTTTAAAGCCGGGCTATTCATTCAAAAGGTTAACACTGGAAAAATGAAAAAGAAATGGCATCGGTATTTTTCTTTTTTCTTTTTTTTTTATATAAAAAAAACTCAAAACCTCTTTAAAAAAGATGAAGGTGATATAAAACATAGTAACATTAATATTTTAAACTGAAAGAAATTTGTTGTCATCGCTATGTTACTATTAAAATCGTTACTGTATACTATTGTCATCACGACCACACATTAATGTCCCTATTAGTTTAATTGAAGATCAATTTTTAATCAATTATTCCTTTCAACCTTTAAAAACAAGTATTTAAAATGAGATTCTATTTGGATTTATTGTTTTTTATTACAGCATCATATTGGAATTAAAATGTTATTCAAATTCTTCTTTTTTTTCGTTTCAAGCCCTTCATTCTAGAAATCGAACTGCACCTTGGATATGTAGGAAACTATCCTTCAATTCTTGATTTCAAAATATAAATATTCGGAATACTCCTTTGAAAAAGTCGATAAATTTTGTGTAGTGGGCATGCCTCTGATCAACTACTCCACGAGGATTTCCTCCCGAACCGAGGAAAAAGGCAAACTTGGTGACCAAGAAATACATCTTCTTTGGATCCAAGACAACTTGAAATTTGCAAATTTCTCCCGATTCAACCTCCCATGCCCGGTTTTAAAATATACCTCCCCCTCTATTATTCAAGTAGAACAGACAAAGGCTTCTAACTATTGAGAAATTATTTTATTGAAAAATTTAAATTGTCAGGTAATGTCACAAAATATAATTTATATTATTTTCTAACATATTCTCTTAAGTAAAAACCCTTTAAACTTAAAATTTATATAAACTCACACTATGTTGTGCTTGATTTTTTATCAAATAGAATGAGGTGGCGAGATTCGAACTCGTGACTGCTGGATCAATAAAATTTTGATACCATGTCAAGGAACCATCTCACTTAAAAATTTAATTTATCAAGTGAGGTCCCATAATATAATTTATATTATTTTCTCATACTAAACAAAAATCTTTTTCTAGTTTTGCATGAGACTACATTAGTTTTGCTAAGGATACAAAGACACGTGACCCTCGACATTTTTAAATGATAAAATCTTACTGTTCCATACATAAACACCCCGCCTTGTATGGAATTGACAAAGTCTTCTTTTCCTTCCCGGCATCTCTCTTTCCTCTGACGGGACTGAAATATAAAAAAATAAAGTGTTATGATAAAACAAATAAAATTGAAGAACTACAGGGATCGCAATGTAAAAAAGTCACACCTAATGAATAATTCAAACAAACAACTCAGCGGATTATGTTTTGTTGCACACCTCATGATATTAATTCAAAAAATGCTGGAAGATGTTGATCAACGGTGAAAGAACAAGTGCTGTTAGGTTAATCATATCTTAATGGTGGGCGGTCCGGAGGAGTATTTTACTCCAAAAGAAAAGAGAGAAAAAGAAAAGAATCCCATGTGACTTCTTGTCTTCTGTTGTCCCTCCCACCCATCTTTTTGTTTTTTAATATAAATACATCAAGGTAGTTCTAGTTTTCTTTTAATATTCTTTATTTAAAAATATAAATACAAGTCTTACCACAGATCCATATATAAGCCTTTTATAGGGTGTTCGAGATTATTTTTTATTTTTTAAAATTTATTTTTAATATTATCATATTAAAATAATTTAAAAGCTCTGAAAACACTTAATTTAAATAAAAAAAATTAATTTATTTTTTAAAACGTGATTACATTAATGAAATTTAATAATAGAAATTAAAAAAGTAGCATACTCGTCAATAATATTTCTTCTCTGTAAACAAGAATTTTAATAATAGAACATGCCCGCGATCCGTTTACATTAAAGAATTCGATCGGAGAAAGCACGCTCTTGCCTTACCAACTCAGCCACAATGATTCCCACCCAACTCATCACTGCTACATACTTACGACTTTTGTATTAAAAGCAGTTAAAGGTCAACTCTATCTTACTGTCACCAACACAAACACCCTTTACTCTTCCCCCCCCCCCCCCCAGTGAGTCACCAATCCAACGGCTCATAAAAAACAAAACCTTCTGACCTTATCTCTCTATCTTTCATCATTTTCTCCAACCAGGCAGTCAATATCCTGGAAAAATCTTCCACGTGTCGGAAATCCATTAGGTGGTGAGTCTGACTGCAAGGTAAACAGAAGAGACAGATTAGGACCCTGGTGCGGAGAGGTTTGACCTGAAAGTAATAAAATAAAATCTCTTTCCTTTTTGTTTTATCAGCTTCTCTCACGTCTCTCTTTTGCTTTTTCTTTCTTCTTTAATTATCTTCCCTTGTTTCTGATTCAAATTTTCGTTGAACTGAATCCATTCTATTTATGTATCTATATCTATGATGGAGTAATATATTTCTTTCATCCCTCTCCTCTTTTTATATACCGATCGATCTATAGAGAAAAAGAGAGATACAGTCTCGGATGCTGTGAAAGACATGGCTATGGAGCTTATGATTGGGTATTCTGGTGATAGTTTGGCAACAAAAATGCAAAAGAATGCTGTGAGGGAAGCGGCAACTTCTGGGATACAAAGCGTTGAGGAGGTCATAAAATTGCTCAGACAAAATCAACTTGAACAGCAACAAATTAATATCATGAGTGTTACTGATATGGCGGTGAACAACTTCAGAAAGGTCATATCTTTACTGGGTCGCACCACAAGAACTGGCCATGCTCGATTTAGAAGAGCTCCTGTTACCTCCCCTACTCAACAACAAAAACAAGAAGAACCAGAATCGCAGCAAGAAAAACGGCAAGTTCAAGAGCCAGGACCCTCTGTTCGAGCAATTAATTCGCAGCCAACTGAGCAAGGCTCTGCTTTTAGAGATTATCAACCGACCCCAATTCATCGTCTCCCTCCTTTACCTCACAATCAGCAGCAAAAGAGCCCTCTTCTGGTTACGAATAAAGGGTTGTCAGATCGGAATGAAATTCCTACTACGATCAATTTCTCTAATTCGCCATCAATTTCTTCTGCCACTTCTTTCATGTCTTCTCTTACAGGGGAAACTGATAGCTTCCAGCGTTCTATGTCTTCTGGATTTCATTTTACCCAACCTTCTGCTGGTAAACCCCCTTTGTCCTCTTCTTCTAGTAAGAGAAAGTGCGACTCCATGGGCGGTGCTGCTCTCAAGTGTGACTCTTCTTCTGGTCGCTGCCATTGCTCGAAGAAAAGGTTTTTTTCTCTCCAAACTCTTCACATCAATTTTAATCTGGTAAATTTGCGTGAAATTGTTTGAAATGGTGTTGATTTCATTTCCCCAACCGTGTTTTCATTAATTCAGCAGAAAATCAAGGGTTAAAACAGTGGTCAGAGTTCCTGCAACTAGCCACAAGATGGCTGATATTCCAACTGATGATTATTCCTGGAGAAAGTATGGTCAAAAGCCTATCAAGGGCTCTCCTCATCCAAGGTATATCATTCTTGCTTTCCCTTTATCTTTCTTCGTTTTTTTAATCCATCTTGAGTGGTGTTTAGCCCCTCAATGTTGTTTTTATATTCCGGTTACTTTTTAGATATACCTGGGCTCGTCCAAAAACTCAAATCTTGATTGCCATCGTTTCAATTTGCCAGGGGATATTACAAGTGCAGCAGCGTGAGAGGATGTCCAGCACGCAAACATGTGGAGAGAGCTCTGGATGACTCCATGATGCTCATTGTGACCTATGAAGGGGAGCACCATCACTCTCATCCATTCGGTGATGCACCTGTTGAATCATCTGAAGTCAACAAATCCGTCGGCCTGTAAAAGTTCTTCCCTGAGACAACGGGCTAGGCTAGTAGGTATATTAGGCTATTGGCTGCCTCAGCGGAAAAGAGAAAAAAACACAGAAATGGGATTCCTTTGTTTCTTTCATCTGGTTGAATTAGAAATGAAAGGGAGGAAATAGTAGATTTTGTAGATTTGGTGGGAGTTGAATCACGCAATTGAAAATTTTCTTTTGAAAAGGGAGGAAAGTTCCCAGGCTGGTTTCCAGATTATAATTTATTTTATTGTTTTTTTATTCGTGGTTACGTGGTGGATCTTGCAAGGCTTCTCACCTTGTATTGTTCCAATATCGAATCATGTGACGTGCAATTTCTTATGGGTGAAAATTAGGGTTCGTAGATTTTCACAAGGAAAGATATTTGCAAACAAAGCAGCTTTTTCTGTAAAAAAAGAAGAAGCATGATACCACTCAAATTTTAAACTGGAATAAAAAATAAAACATACCGATTAATCCTCAGTTTTTCATCGACTCAGCAAAGCAATTCTATCTCATCCAAACCTAGCCACCGTAAAAGCAGTAATGGCTACAGTATCATCAAGCATGGACGACTTTTGAGAATTCATTCAAGTGGTGACCCACGTAAAATAATGGAACTTCTGCAAAGTCAAAGTGGCCAGTTGGGGTTACTGATAATTGTTCCCCACCATCTTTAGTTTTTCAACGTCTTCGAAAACCACTACCATAACCTCATTTGTTTGTCTGAAATGCTTACAAGTTGAGCGTCTCTTTTTTTCCTTGAAGTGGCAAGGTGATTTTGATAGTTAGGGTTTGGTAATTTCAACACGAAACAATTAATTATGAATATATATAGTGAGGTGATTTTAAAACCTATTCTTATATTATAATTGAGCTAGTTTTATATTTATACAAAGTTTAATTGTTAATCTATCATTTAAATGAGTTCTTCAATCAAAATAATTAGAATTAATCACATGAATTGGACATTATTGTTATTTAATATCCTAGGATTAATGACTCGACATGCTTTTATACGATGAGGGTTTTTTTTTTCAATTTTCAATTCAATTTATTTTATTTTTAAACATCCAGTCTCTTTAAATAAATTTTAATACCAATCTACATAATTATTCTAGAGATATAAAGTCAAATCAGAAAAAGAATTGTTATATATAAGGACGCATTAACCTGGACAGAGTCATTTTTTGATAACAAATTATTCATGTGCAAGTCACATGACTATTTCCAGTCACTTAGTCTCATAAAACTCAATGGAATGCTAAATTAAACACTTAAATTTTATGTAAGGATAAAATTGACTCCATAAAAAATATAAGAAGAAATTGAAGGACCAATACATTAGCTTATGAATCTCAACGTTCTGTGATCGTGGTGTCACGTAAAATATTGAATGAACGTGCATGTTCAAAATCAACCATAACAAAGCCACTACATTGGACCTCATGTTTTAAAATAGCATAGGATTGGATAAGTGTTTCGGGTTGTCAACTTAATTTTTTTAATATAAACAAATGTTCATATGACACAAACTTTTTTAAAAGCAAGAAAAAAAAAGGATTTTTGTCATTACCTTGACTGACTTTAACATTCGATTAATTTAATAACATAAATAAAAAATATAATAATAATAAATAGTCCAGTGATTGTTTCTATCTGACAATGATCAATTCGAAAAATAAACGTTTGTTAATACCATAAAAAATATCTTCTAAACATTTTTTAAAGTTTCTGTGATCTTATTTGATAATGAAGCAAAAAAGTAAATGAAAATATAATAACCCTAATTTGAAGGTAAAACAATTGAAGCATAATATTAAAAAAACAATTGAAGCTTAATTTCTAGCAAATCAAATATTAAGTAATAAAATTAAAGAAAAAAATATAATTTTAAAAAGGTAAAACAGACAACACCAACTCACCTAGGTTGTCATGCCAAACACATAAATATCATGTACCCCTGTTAAAACAAAATCGAATAAAACTAGAAAGCTCAGTCATAAAATAACTCAATAATAAAAAATGAGATTTTAAATAATATATTTTTATTTAAAAAAACAACTCAATAAAAAATCTCATGTTTATCTAGGCTAACTCGCTAAACTCACAACCTAGGATAACCCAAAAATAGAAAGTAGAGAAAAATCACAAAAACTAATTAATAATCAATCAAATCAAATATTGAATGACAGGAATTAAAAAAAAAAAAACCTAAAAAAGGGTAAAGCTAATGTTAATTAAACTTTGAACCCATGACAATGGTCATAAGCACATAATTAACCCCACATAAAAAAAAAAAAAACCCTAAAAAAGTATGAAGCCTCAAGCGTCGTCCAACGATGACAAAGTTTTTCTATAGCTAGCACATGCATTATAAGCGCCAACCTATTTGTATTATTTGCTTACCCCAATTTTCATATTTGTTTAAGTTTTAATTCTGGTTCATAAATAATTATTTTAATTTTGTTTTACTTTCCAAAATCGAGTATCAAGATAACTAAAACAAACTACGAGGTCAGATTCTAAATAAAATCAATTTTATGGATCAAATTTTAAGAAAAAAAGGTCGAGAGACCAAAAAGAACCCACCTTAATTATGCAAATCATTCGTAATGTTAGCAAACAAAAAGGAGTGTTTGTTCAAGTTTCAAATTCAATCTCCGGTCCTCTAATTCTTATAATTTAATAAAAATGGAGTCTTAACCGAGTATCGACCAAGCAACATGATATTCGTAGACACTACAAAGCCTTGTGCACTAACATAAAAACAAATTATAATGAAAGACAGGATCATGTTAGGTGCATTGGGTTGAATTCCTTTATTGACGGGAGTAGCTCTTCATTCCTCACGCTGTGAAAGTTCCTTCGATCCACTTCCACCTGCTTGGTGTAAGAAAATGGAATTCAATTACGTTGGCAGTGATGGCCTAGACCTCAATGAAAATGGAATTCAATTTGGCTCGAAACTCTCCCAACATTATATGGAATTCATCAGCAAAAGAAAAGAAATGAGAAGCCTAGCAAAATAGAGCCCAACACAAATTATTCAAGCCCGATCTAATTGCTTAAACTATAAAATGAGCCCAAGCTCAATCCGACCAGAGCAAATCCACGAACAGAGGAGAGAGAGAGAGAGCGGGACAGGAGGAGGGTGATTGACACAGAATTTAAAAAAGCAAAAATCTGGAGAAGAGTGGTGAAATGGTTGGTGCCAAGGAACATCGTAGTACAGACACAGAGATGTCTGACGTTATGGCGATGCAGCAGCATCAAGTCCCAAATGATAACAACGTTAGAGAGTTGCTCACATTGGCTCGCCAACTCATCAATCAAGGCAACCCTTCTCAAGCTCTCCAAGCGGTAATTAATTAATTAATTAAATTACATAAATATTCTCAATTTACTATTTCAATTGTCTGGATCATCTTCTCTCTCTCTCTCTCTCTCTCTCTCTCTCTCTCTCTCTAATTGAGTCAGTATCAGATTTTGCGTTCTTTTCTATCTTTATTTTTGTTGTTGTCAAAATCATTATCATTCAGACGTTTAGAAGATTGACCAATCTTACTGGTTTTAGAAATTTAATTAATCAGTTCTTATGCCTGCTTGTCTGTAGACGGGTCATTCAACTGGCCATGGCTCCCACTTTTCCGCATTATGATTTTTCTACTACTATCAAGAAATTAATTCAGTTATTAGGAGTGCATGCCTATTCTGATGTGTCTTTCTTCCAAATGATACACCTGAGGGAGTTGAAGGTATCTGTTAGCCTGCAATGTGATTAAAGTCGATCTGGGAAGTCGTGAGTTGATAAATGGGGAGAAAAGGTGGGCTTTAGTGAGAGAAAAAAATGCCTATATCTAATCGCGGGCAAGGGTGAGTCACAATTATTAGGATGGTAGTTTTCACTCGTTAGGGTTTCTGCTGATTTTTTTTCCCTTTTTCCTTTTAGAGTGTGTCCAGCATGCTGATTTCTTTGACGTTGGAGAATCGAAGTACAAAATCCATGTAATCTAACAGCTTACTTGCAGGTGTCTTTGAAACGATGTGGGACGTGACAGGGAAGTTGGAATAACTTCAAAACTACTCAACTATGTTTTTGGTCACGTCCCAAGCTCGGTCATATTTATAAGTTTTTTCGTCAGTTTGTTGTCAATCCATGAAATCATTTATGCATTTTAATAGGTTAGAAGCTCGAGCTTTTTTCTTTTTTTTCAATTTGGATGGCTTGCAAGTGAATTGATTAATGAAAATTCGAGGGTGATTCCCAAGCTTAGGTATATCAAACATTCATGTTAAACTTATTTGCTCAGCATTATCTATTGCGATACATTAGCCATAATTATAGGTTCCTGTGTGCACGCACACTCACATCCAAACACAGACAGTGGGCTCACACATCACAGTTCAAACATCTTAAGTAGAAAACCGAAGTGGAAAAAGGTTGAAAAGTTCTCATTAAAACTATATCCCTTTTCTGTTTATCTGATAGTATTTTAGAACTTGCGCTTACTGAATGCTTGGAGCAGGTGGTCATGGCAATGAGAACCAGAGGTGGGGATCGAGCTGTCTTTCAATCCTTGCACCGTGCTCGTGAACTTTATTTGAACAGACTGCAGGAGAGCACTGCTGCTGATCAACTGGCCTCCTTGTTTGCTGAATGTGCAATTGCTGAGGCCCAGCCTTTACAGGATGAACAAACACCACTTAATGTAGGTGACCCATCACCTTCAGCTGTACCCAATGTTAATGTCAACTCCATACTTACAGAAACTGGCAGGGCGCAACTTATGTTGGATGCATTCTCAGATGGAAGCAGTTTCATCTGCCTTAAATGTGGCGGTCTCGTAAGTAATTATCGCAAAGACGAGCACTATGCATACTGGTGTGGTTAATCCTGAAGCACATCAATGTGGTATGAGTTTTGGCTCCGTGATGCAGTGCTCCCTGACATGCTTGATTAGCACACTGCTTTCCCTATTTACTGCATTGAACTGCAGGGTTGCTTGACTCGATGAAATCTCATCTTCTTGCATGCCTGATGTGGTCATTACCAACCAAAACATCTAATGCTTGGCTTGAGATGCTGAGGTCCGGTTTTGGTTTAGACTGAAAAGAAATGTACCGTTGTAAAATTTATTGTAGAACGCTTTTACCCAAAATTCTGTAATATAGCTTGTGCAGGGATGGAAAGAAGTATCATACAGAGTTGACATCTAGATTCGTTCAAAACGAAAGAGAAGGGTGTGCATAACCAAGCAGGGGGAGTGAAAAAAATAGTACAAGGGAAAGAGTTGAAAATCAATGACGGTCTGCATGAATAGTGAGCGATAATTATGATGTTCTATTGAACTCAACAAGGGTAAGTGCAAGCAGTATGATTCCTACAATTTGGACAAAACCACTCTTATTCTTTAGATACAATCACTTCCAAAAATTATTGAGTACAAGAAATTCACTAAACAGTATTTTTTCTGTCGAGTGACTGAAAACACTACAGCCTTCAATCTTTCCACAGAATATTGAGATTATACAAAATAAGCATTGGTACACATTCAGCTAGAACTTACAATTACTAAAAAAATCAAAAAGACCTTCGCTATACATTTCTGTGACTTCTGGTGAGGGATTTCTTCCCTTGAAAGAGTTGTTATTGACGGAATATCAAAACATTTGTGACACCTGGAGCAAGATGTTCTTTTACCCATCATCTTGCAACTCACCCCACCATCACAGGTGTCCGCACTTATAGTAAATATTTTGCACTTACAGTAAATATTTTGGTAATCAGCCGCATCGATACTGCTTTACAAGATGCTCCGAACGGGTGACCGCAGAATAAATAAATAAATTCCAAGATTGCGTTTCAAAATCAGCTCATCCACGACAGCTATAAGCATATCTCTTCAACAGCCACTCCCAGCACGCTGCATGCAGTAAAAGGGCATATTCACTATCTATAAAACTTGGCCTTGCTGCCCTAAAGCTATCCATCCTGTCATATTTCAGGAATTAAACTGAACAACAAGGCATATATTATAATTTCAATCAGATGTTTTCCAACAGGAAATTTCCATTGATCCAGCTACTACAAGTGAAAGGATGTTTTGAGCAAGAATACTTTTCCAAACGTCTTGAAAATCCTGTCAGAGGCATTCTGCAACTCTCAATTTGTGATGCAAATTGCAATAATGGATTCAAGGAGGTAGATAAAATGGCTTGTTGAAAGGTGTCATCACACAAAAGAATTACCTCCATGCAGCTATAGGTTCTTTCTGTCTGCATGTTGGGACCGGGCTTATAGGTCAAATATGAGTATCAGGAAGGAATAATCTGGAGACAACTGAACATCATACTTTACGTGGCAGAACCTGCTGGCGAGGCTTTGCCCTCATAACAGTTTCATCACAATGCCTGATCAATTCTGACAGTCTCCACGGTTTCTGCCACTTCCATTTGAATTGTAAAAGCCACTGGTGATGACTTCTCTTCCACCTCCATAACTTCCCACCTTGTCCTACAACTGCTAATTTTTTCATCGACAACTGACCAAGTGGAACCATCTGCACTTACAATATATCTCATTTTCTTAGTCAAGCAACTACACAGATCCATGCCTACAATGGAAGGAGGAGGAGAAGCAAGCTAACCTTTTTATTCTGATCAATGAATGCTGCTGTCTCTCTCACTGAACCATTAGCAATTCCTGGTGTATATTTTAGCTGTTTCTGTGCCGGCACAGACACTGGAGACAGTGGACCACTCATGTCATCATTGGAGTGTTTCAGTGAATTGTGGGAGTTCCTCTGTTCTTGTCCAGCCTGTAGAATTGAAGGCAGTCATAGTCTAAATTAAGAATGATAATAATATGTCACATGCACTTTTTTCAGTTCAAGGCTAAGAAACCATGGCACATTCACGAGTAATGATAGCTTCATAGATATATAGAAGAATACACAATCACAACATCCCAAACTTCTACTCTTGAATTGGGATTTCCTCTCCTTAAATCCTACTGTTCTTTGTGCAATTGTTTTGTCCAAAACAAAATAATAGACCAGTTCTAAGAATTTTTGAGCTAAAAGTATGAAGGGAGAGGCTTATAAGAAGTGCTTGGAAGATTCATGTTCTTGCAATCTTCATCATTCTAATCCTAAACCAGACAAAGGTAGATTCCAAAGGTCCAAACTTTTCCTACAAAGTCAATAAAATTAACATTCTCTAGTATCACTGGACCATCTTAGATGTTAAACATATGAGCCAGAGCACTTCAATTTAACTTCAGTTCTGTCTTGCCTTGAAACATGGATCTAATATGTTCAGTTCTATCTTCAGGAATTTAAAAACTGTTATTTGACGCATGAGAACAACAATTTTACAAAGTGACATAATCTTACAGAGGCTGCAGTAGCCAAAGCAACTGCAAGTGCATGCTCTCTCAATTTTAGCTCCTTCTCAAATTCTTTTCTTTGTGCTTCACTTTGTCGCAATAGACCTACAAGTTCTTTGAATTGTTCTTTAATTTCTTTCAATTCCACTTCCTTCTCCCACAGTTGACACCTGTTGAGAACATGCAGCTAGGTAAGCATAAATCTTACCATTCATTACAATTAAAGAACATTTAAAACTGCCTCCAAATGATGGAAATTTAGATGAAACATGTTTGCGTTGAAGGTAGACAAGTTTGAATGTTTGCATGCAGTGCATCCTATATACTTGGCAATAAAATATAAAAGACCAAAACTTGCTAGTTTTAATACTATTTCGTTTTTATTTTCTTTTATGGTGAAATAATTTCCTTTATTGGCACCAGTGCTCTAACTTTAAACATCCATAGTTCAAAGTGAGCACCTTGCATCTCCCAGAGAATTAAACATATACTGGAGCAAATTCTTTGCATCTCCCATCGAACGAAGCTGATTCCAACGTCCACGGTTGGTAAACACACGCTCTCGCTCTTCTGCTTCTGAAAGTTGTGAAGCCATTGCTACAAGTGAATTAGATGTTATGCTCAACATGTTTTCAAGTGATGATGTTCTGGCTGTTCTTGCATTTGGTGACATAGAAGATGCCCTGAAAAGCAGGAAAGATTTGTTAAGATATTATTATTTTGATTTGAAGTATTGGTGTTTACCTCCTTGATGCTGCCTAATTTTATCAATCACTAGCAATGGGAAAAGCAGAAGTAAAAACTAGTTAAATTACATAGTTTATACCTAGCAAATCCATTCTTTCCTCGTGGAGGACTTAATCCTTTTGAAGCAAACTCATCAACTTGCTTCAACACCGCCAACTCTTCTGCAAGAGCAACTCGCCTGTAGATTGCAGTATAATCAAAACAAAACTACAGCAGTATGTTAAACAACAGATGGAATTACCAAATATAGAATTAAGTGCATACACTTGGCTTTGCTTCTCGTATTCAAAGCGAACTTCATGCACATTTACCATGACCTCTAGCTCATGATCAAGCCAACGTTGTAAGGATTTCTCATTGATCTGCATATGCAAACTTCTATTCAATGAAAATGCATTATAAGAATAATTAGACAAACATAACTTGCAAAGAGGAAGTCAAGACGATCACCTGACCATTTGCTCCATTTCCATTGAAGATAGCTGCATGATGGTAATACCATTAGTAATGTGATTTACAAAAAGAAGGAAATACTGCATAAACACCCCATGTTTTCAATAATAAAATAGATCTACCAGCTGAACAATTAACCATTGGCTGCATATGCCATGGCCTTTAAAGAAAATGTTCATTTTGTATTGGCCTTATATTGTAGAAGCTATTGTTTACCAAAAACAATAGGGTTCAAGACCACAAGCTTAGAGGACAATATATTAAAAATTAACTAACATACCTGAGTTGTCTCGCGAAGGAGATTTTCGAGCTTCAAGCAGCTCTTTTAACCTTTTGGTGGCCATTGCAGCCTCTTCTGTCTTTCTTTGAAGAACCTGAAGTAAAGAAGATTGTTATGATACAAATTATTTATATTACACCTAATTAAGCGACAGGTACAAGAAACCAATGATTGTGCATACAGTTGCTTTCACTTGTACTAAGAGCAGCAACAAGCAGTGCTGATGACAACCAAAAAAACTGAAACATTTATCCAAGCAGTGATGCCTTCAGAAAGGCAGAAAATATACCGAATACTAGTGATATAATCCAGAGTCAAGAATTTGTCTTACAGAACAATATGATCCATTACAAAAAGCATAACCAACAGACAGGGATGGGAAGTTGGAGCTTTATAGAATTAAAGCTTGTCTCTGCATAATAAATAATAATGTTGCTTGAGCTCACCATTTTCTGGCGCTGGTTTATAGCTTGTAGCTTATGCCTTTCATATTCATTTCTTCTACCTTCCTTCCGTAACTACACAAGCAAACTCATTATCATCAGAGGGGGATAAGGAGATGAGCAGTATTATCAATTAAAACAGCAAACGTTAAATACGAGTTTCCATCAATTATATTTATGATAAACAAAGTTTATCTTGTCATCATAGAATCTTAAGAAGCTTCAATATCATATACAAACGAGAAGTTTTTATTAGTTGCAATGAAATCCAAGACACCATTCTTATCAATTTTATTTCCTTTTTGCATCACATCCCATAAGTAGGCATAACTCAATAGAAAGCACAGAAGAATAGGTGGAATAGAGATTTTCAGATACTTGAGCAGAACAAAAAGGGAAATACCTGCAGCAGTTCCTTTTCTTGTGAGGCCTTCCACTGTCGAAATTGTTCTGCCTCTTGTTTGATCTTATGTTGCAACTGAACCTGTATTCTCAAAAGAGAAGGAAATAAAAGAAATGTTTTCAACGAGTAAAGTAGACATGGACTGTAAGAAACTAAAAATATGTGCGATCTTGCAAGATAATTCACCTTTTGTGCCTTTATAGATTGAATTTCATCCTGTAAACGTTTTGCTGCCTCATCACTTTTTTGTTTTTGCTTTAAAAGCTGAACTTGGTTCTCTTCTTTCTTCTTCAGATCCAGAATCTGGCAGCATTGATGGTAAAGATTGTTTCACTTTTAACATTGTTATGAGAGTCTCTTTCCTCAGAAGAAAAAAAATGGAATTTGTAATATAACATTATTACCTGTGCCTCAAGAGTTTTTAATTTCTGGGCATGGATATCTTGCAATTTTTGCCCATCAGAACCAGCAGAAAGATTTTCAATTTCAGCCAGCAGACGGTCCCTCTCTTGCTGAAGTCAAAAGAAATAATGGTAAATAAAGGACAAATCACTCTCTTACTACTAAAGAATAAGATATGGAATGTGATGAGTTGTTTTCAACCTGCACGGTTCTTTTTTCATCCTCTAATTCAATGATTTTCTTTCCAAAGTGTTGCTTGAGAGCTGCAGTGTCAACCCCACCAAAAAGTTTCATCTCTGACTGCATAGATTAAAGAAAAACATCATATACAAAATCGAGTTACTTATATTATTCAAGGATTTCAGTCAGCAGATGCATTATAAGCAAAATATGAAGCAGATTACTTAAAAGATAGACTTAAGAATAACGATGTCTCTATCTCTGAATGAAGTGCTTTAAAAGAAAGAAATGAACAAAATGAGAAACAGATCACTGTACAGTTATATATATGAATATATGAATAACAATGACTACATTTCTAGATGGATTATTTTGATAGAAACAACAACTGCCAATTTAAAATTTTGAATATGTATTTCAGAAACCATAATTTATAAATTTGAAAATCTACAAGTAAACTTTTCCAGCTGCAGAGACTTCTGCTTCTACTTGATCCAGTCAAAATCACCTTAAATGATTCCCCTTAGTTTTGTTTTTACAAATTTGAGTAAACTTAACAAATGCTTAAAATTTGTTTGTAAATTTTCAGTCATGTCCTGTAAAAATATGCAGAAAAACTCACTCATCAGTATGATTGTGGAATATTGAGTGGGAAATGCATGATCCAGAAATTATATGCATCGCCACAATTAGACACATAAAAGACACACCTCTTTCGCCTCCAAACGTCTATTCAGTTCATGCAATTCTCTATCCATAGTATTCTGCAAAAGTGTGTGCTCCCACTCTTTCGCTACTTCTTCATCAATATCCCTGGAGTCACCTGCTAAAAGTTGGAATTATTAATACCGTTAACACTGCTACAACTGAAACAAGCCTTTTGTTTATTTACCAAAAAAAGAGAAGAAAGGGATGTGGAAAAAAAGGCAGATAAAAAGGTTGTGAAATAATTGTCACAACTGGAAATAATAAAGGAAATCCAAGATAGCAACTGGTGATCTAGTGGAGCTCACCAGAAATAGTTTCACCCATTTGATAATCTGGAGACTCTATACCATGCAAGCTCCTTTTGAGGCCATCAGTTTTCACAGAACAGATACTGCCATCCTGAAAGATGAATCTCTATATTCATGCGATGTATTTGTGAAACGCAAGAAAAAAACATTACATTCCAAAAAGGAGTATCCATCACATACTTGAGCATCTGTTTCACGTCTGCTGCGGTAGTCATGAAGTTCACGGCAAAGGTCCTCATTGGCAGCTTCAAGCCCAGCAATCTTTTCCTTAAGAACCTACATGAATGGTTATTAGGAAACTTACACAAAACTCTTGCAGAATAGATTGTGTTCCTTAGCACATAAATGATACATGAGTTTATTCTTATGATTGACAGAACATCTCAGGTATATGTTTGCATGATCTAATACCTGAACCTCATTGGATGAACATCCTCCCCGGGCAAAAAGTTCTGCCTGCAAATACTCAAGTTGTTGACGCATCTTTAGCATCTCACTGGACATTGGGTCTCTGTTAACCTATCAACACACAAAGACAAAAAAGTTTCATTCATGATGCTTCATGAAAGCATCCAATCTTTATCTACAAGCAGAAAAGAAATAGAAAAGAGTCATGCCGAAAAGCTTACAACAGGCTTGTTTTGGATGTTGCGGGCACGATTTGCATACTTTAAGGTGTTGAGGGTTTCCTCGGCATTGATATCAGCTGGACTAATGCAGGCTATAAAAGGGCAACCACTAAGATGTAAGGGAAACATAAAAAAAACAACGTAACGGATATCAAATGACAAGGATTTGAAGGAAAATAGAACAGAGGAATTAGGCTTTGGGTGGGTACCTATCATAACAGTTCTGCTGTTACCACCAAGGGAGTCCTGTCAAAATAATACAGCTCTTAGTTACATAAATATTGGAAGCATCGGAGTAAGAGGAAAAACTAGAAGGCACGAAGGTCATTTTTAACCATCTCATACACTGTAAAGGTGTGCTCATCTTCCTAATGGCTTATAATTAGTACCAGTCTATATGTCTGACCGATTATGAATTGACTAAATTACAGGAAAAAGGCTAGTGTATTGTGTCTGGGAGTCAGAGATGACAAACAAGGTTGATGGTGTCCAACATTCTACAAATCAGGTGCATATTTCAAAAGTCTTTTTCAATTAGTTAATTATTTATCATTCGAAGTTGTCAATCAAATGCTATATGCATCGCACTCAGTGGCTGACAGGACAATTAACCGTATGAAAGAATCGGCTTGACTATTTTCACATAGGAAATCCTGTTAAAAGCTCCCATTCTTCATTCTCAAGTGTGTAATACCTGCAGAAGCCGAGTCAATTTACTGTCCCGATAGGGAACATGAACACCTTCTTTTCGCCTTTTCTCATCACCAAGTGCACTGATAACATTACCAAGTGCAAGAAGACCCTTATTGATGTGAACTCCTGTTTAAAAAAACAAGGCTGTTATATACCTGACAACAAAATTCACACACATCAAGTCACAAGCAATTCCACCAACCTTCCTTAAAACGCATGCCATCTGAACCAGTCCTCTTGGCTCGCTCGGATCCAGCAAGATCTACTAAATGCAACTTTGCACATAGATACTCTTCATTCATACTGTCATTTAGATTGCTATCACCTGGGAAAACTGGATTGAGTTTGCGCATTTGCTCTAGGGTGATGGTGAAGATGGCATGTGAACGACTAGATAAACAAAACAAAAAAAATCACGAGTCACTAACGCTAGCAGTATCTACTTCAGCATCAATATTAATTTACTTAAATGTTCAAACAAGGTGATAAAACAGAATTAAAAACTGGAAATTTTATAAGCTCGTGCATATGGTATTCAACAACAATACTGAACTCTACTATGCATCTCTATCTGAACAGATCATCATCACAAGTCTTTCTGCAAATTGTAGTTAGCTAAGCCATGAGCATGTAATGTATTATAGAAAGCAAATGGTACTTTGATGAAGGGAAATCAATGCCCAGAGATACTGATAGTAAGATCAGTAATATACCTAGATTGATTGTTCATATTTGTGCTTCCTGTTGCCCTGCTCAATGATCCTTGTTCTAGGCAAGTGGCCATTTCTTTAAATGTACTAACACTAACTTCTGAAGATCCTGCCAATGTTATAACACCATTTGATGTTTCACGAATTTGTATTGGCGGTTTCCCTGGGAGATTTACTTTCCCTCCGTGCCCATTTGCAGCATCTGATCTGTTCAAAGTGGTGGGATCCAGCAAATCTTGCACTTCTTCTTTCAGAATCTTTCACATCAAAATCTCACAATTAGATACCCACCGCACAATTCCAACATTTGTTAAGAAGCATACATGCACTAGAAATTAGTGGTAGAAAGATATTTTCAAAACCGCTGAAAGCGTATACATACAGCACTTCCAATAGAAGTTACTGGAGTTAGATTAACAACATGGCATTAGTATCTCATTATCTTCAGTTGAATCACTAACAGATGAGGGTGCAGTCTAATCATTCAACACAATGTTTAGAAATAGATCAGGTTGCTACAAATATATACAAGCAGTTTTTTTAATGGGCATTCTATCAGCATAAACTGCAAAAGCAAATTATTAGATGATGTGTATTCAGCAATTTATCTTTCTACAAGCCAGAAATATGATATGCAATTGATGTTTGAATTGAACATGATATTTCAAGCAAACTGCCAGAGGTTAAAGATAGTCTGTGAATGAGAGAGGGAGGGAGGGAGGGAGGGAGAGGAAAAGAGAGTTAACAGAGAGCTAATCGATGACAAACCCATAGAGTTAAGAGTGGAAGATGGAGAAAAGAAATGCTTCAACGAACCTCAATGAAAGAAACATGCAATTGGAATTCAGTTTGATGCTTTAAAGTTTCAATCTTGCTGAATAGAACATTCATGACTTCAGGAATTATTCCCATTTGGCAACCATCTTTGAAGCCTGTGCCCATTGTATATGTCTTCCCAGATCCCGTCTACAACAGATTGAAAAGTAAATACAAGAGAAGAAATCAACATTTCCACGGACAATTTTGTTCCACTTGAGCAGATTTTCCATGAAAAATAAAGCTTTACCTGACCATAAGCAAGAACAGTCGCATTATATCCTTGGAATAAACCATCAACTAACGGGGCAATACATTCTTCAAACATAGCAGACGAAGGAGTGCCACTGCTCCCATAAACATGATCAAAAGTAAATGAATGTGTGCCTATTTGTACCTGACATCCTCACGATCAATATACAAGGTCAGAAAAAATAATAAACTCAATTAGATACCAAAGATATTTAGTATTTTGTGGTGTCCAGAAAGCAGAGCTTAAAGAAACTTTAAAAATTCTGTAGCCATATCACGCAAATGCATCTGCAATGTCACATGGAGAAAAGGAGTGAAAGGAAAATGGAACCCATCCATTAAATAGCAGTTGATGACCAACACAAAAAATGAATGCAATTCTGATGTCTTTATATTTCCTCTCATTGAAAGTAATAACAATGTCAACTTGAACTGCCAATAGAAAGTGCATCTTTGAACATGAGCTTGAGACAAGTCTGCATGGCAGGTATGACACTGGTTGAAAGATTTTGACAGTCCTTAAGGAAATCCAAATTAGATTTCCAAACTGAAAAGAAAAGGAACTGTAACTTTTCATGATCCCTTGATGATAGAGAAGCTTTGTCCAGGTCTTACACTACAATTACATGACAACACTAAAAGTTGATTTCAAAAGAAGACAGATTGGGAAATAATCAACAAGAATAAAAAAGATTTGAACAGTCGAAGCAAGCAGGCCACCTTATCATTATCATCGCCATTTTATAAAAATCTAAGCTAAACACTTAGCAGTTACTATCTTTCGCAATGAACTTAACCTCACAGCTTTCAGTCAGTTTAGTCAATCCGATTTTGTTAAAATTTCCAAGTAGTTACTATCTTTCACCATATAGTCAAACTCCCTATCGTCAGTTTAATCAAACCGATTTTACATAAAATTACTGTCAATCACAATAATCTCAACCTCAGAAATTTCAGCCCTTTTAGTCAATCTGATTTTGTATTAAACTCAATTCTATATATGTATGTATATCAGATTCTACAAGAATATCCCAAAAAGGCAAACACAAAACAAGGCTCAAGCCATTCCAAAATTGGGATGTTAACAGGATATTTTGTACCAGAATCTAAGATAATCATAAAAGTTTTCATTCAATCGAGCACAATTTCCAGAAAATGCCAGATAATGACTTACTTCAGATCCCAAATCAGATTATGATAGCTAAGAGTAGCTTAGCACACTATTCCAAGTCAAACATGAAAGACTTCCAGATTTCCAAATTTTAGTAGAAAAAGAGTAGTAAAGCGTAACAACAATCCTAAACAGTAAGTCTTCTTCCATTACCAATAAACATACACTAAGGTATGGATCTCGAAACTCTGAGAATTTTTTTAAGAAAAAGACACTCACCAAAAGCAGCCTTGATTGCCTGTTCTTTTTTTTACTTTTTAGTTTTAGTTGCTCACTCACTCTTACGCACATTGTGTGATAGTGGAATTGTAGGTACCTGAGGCTTTCCAGAGACAACAGTGACGCAATCTTTACAACCTTGAGCTCGCTCATCGGCGATGAGCGGTCTTACATGAAGAGCAACTTTAACACAGCAATTCTCTCCTCCGTTTGAGGGAGGAGAAGGTGACGGAGAAGGAGAAGAAGGAGCTTCCATTGAGAAATTAGAAAGAAACAAAAAGAAGAAAAGGAAGTTACAGATTTTATTCTTTTTAGCTAGAGGAGGAAATTTACAAAGGTTATTATGTGTGTGAAAAGATCAAAGAAAAACAGTTCTTATTGTGTGAGAAATTGGAGAACTTTATGACAAGAAAGTGATGCAGCAACAGCAGTAAATAGTGTAGGCGGATGCTAGAAGGAGGAAGCTGGTGGAGTTGAGAGTACTGTGTTTCAATGTACAATAGTTAGCTCAGTTTGGTTTTGTTAGAAAGAGAGTGAGAAAGAAGGGGTAGTTGGGGGATTAGCTGCAAAACGGTGGCAGATTGCGGGATGGTAGACCTCATTTGCCAAGTGTGGTTTACTCCAACGTATTACTACACACGCAGTATTAGTAAATCTATTTTTTAAGAAAAATATCAATTTATTTTTTATTAAAACTATATTAAGATAATTTTTTTAGGTTTTTAATATTAATAAAAAAAATAATTTAATATTTTTTAAAATAAAATACACTTTTAAAATACATTTAAAAACAAAAATTAATTGTATTCTCACACTCGATTAATGTAAGATGCAATTGCAAACACAAAAACCATTACCATTTTTTTTACCTGAAAATCTTTTTTTTAAATAATATCAATACATTACAAAAACATAAAACATTAAAAAATAATTTAAAATAATACACACACACATCATGCTATTAGCTTTTTTGAATCGACATGTCCCACCCATACCCCCATTAAAAACAACTCCCATGGAAGTGCTAAAAAAATAAAATAAAAAGATAAAAAATTCGTTTTATTTTTTATTTTCATAACTCCAATGAAAGAGTTATATTGAAGACCTAAATTGAAGAATTATTCCTTTATATTGATTAAAAAGGTCAAAAAATTATTTGATATATTTTTATGTAAAAATATAATTTAGATTGTACTTGAATTAATTATTTATTATTAATAAATATTTATAAAAATATTATATATATTAAAATAAAATAATTTTTTTACATTGAAATATAAATATAAAAAATATTATATTTACATTATTTAACCATTACGGTTGGCTTGGAAAACCTTTCGTGACGCTTTTTCCTATCTTGCCCTCTAAAGCCAACTTCTCTCTCACACGCCTTTCGTTCTTGTTCTCTCCGTTTCTCATTCCATTATTACAGTTTTACCCCTCATGGATTCTTTCTCCGCTTCTTCGAAGCTTTTCCTTTTCCCTTTTTGTTTTTCAGAGGAATTCGCAAACCAAATCTTAAAAAGGAAAACAAATTTCCGAACCAGTTTTAAGTGATTTTAACAGACAGTTTCAGACACGTTAAATATATACACCCAGATTGATGTTTTGTCAAAAAAAGAAAAAGAGGCCCTGCATGATATTAAAAATAATCTCCAAATTTAATATTTCCTCGAAGGACAGGCTAGAAATAAAAAAATGGCAGGAGCATTTATTTTCTTTATGAAGCCAAGTTAGCAAGTGGATGTTGGGGACAACAATAACAGCCCGTATAGTGATATTTTAATGATTCATTATTGTCCCCGAAAATAGGGTAGAAAAAAAGGGAGAGCACAGCACACAACCCACGTGATGTCGAATCATGTTACGATTTGTGGAGAGATGTTTTTGACACGAGGTCCAGGGCGATGTGCTTTGCATGTCGAGGGAGGCACCATTTTATTTTATTGCGCTTTATTTTATTTTATTTCAGGATCGATATGGGTTTATCTTGCTAATTAGCGATGGAAATTGATTTAGCCAGCTACCTATAAAAACGTACTTTTTGGTGTATGATATTATTTGTCGTTTGTGGGTGCGGTGATGGTGATGGTGGGTGCGGTGGAGTTTGAGAAGATGGCGATTGTTTAACATTGATGTTAAAATTATATCTGGATGTGTTTTGTTTATAAATATCTTAAATTGATTTTGTTTTAGTATTTTTCAAGATTTAAATATATTTTAAATCATAGTTTTCACATACAGACCCACCATTAAACTGCGTTCCAGACGCAATTATAGGGCAGCGTCGTTTACCAGCTTTTCTAGCTGGGTTCATCAATGTTATTTTTTTTCTCCTCGTTTGCTTATCTCCCCAGAATGTTCACCATTTCTTCTTTGTGTCCTTGTTACTGTTTGATGAATTTGTTTTCGAGAGCCACTAATGATTTGATTGTCTTCAAATTTTGTTGCTTGAGCAAGTTTAATTGGGTGATAAAAATAAGGTGTTGTAATTTGTGTGGCTGTTTGTAAAATTCATGGTAATGAAATGAAAATTAATGCAGTTAAAAATTACATGTTCTTTTATGTTGTATTATTATTAACATCAATTTAGATCAAATTTTTATTCAAATACTTTATACATGTCTTTTACAAGTCAATTTAAACTACAGTTTTAACTAAGTACATATTTAAATCAAATCAATATAGACCAAAAATAATTTTTCTATATTTTTTTAATCCAATTACAACCACAACAGCTACTGCAATACCAGGACAAAGTAGTAGACTAATAGCAATTATCTAAATTTCATTGATCAATGTTTGCTAGATTTTGAATTTATATCCATGAATCATTTAATTTGTTTTTTTATGAAGTTATCACAATCTCGAATAAATATTTTGAAATTCAATTTTAGTTTAATTCTATAAACATGCATTTTTGTTATTGTATGTCATGTAAAAAGCAATTTAAGAAACCCATAAATTAAAACTCTTTTGTTAGAGTTTTTTTGGTTTTTTATTATGTTCTTCAATATAATTTTATGGTTTAAACTGTTTGCACAATGATAATAATTTGAGTTACTGTTTTTTATAAATATTTTCTTGTTTGTTCTTTTGTTACTGTTTTTTTTCTTATGCTTCGAAAAATTTAATAATTTTAATATAATCTAAATGATTATAATAAATATATTCATAATGATAATAATACTATTTTTTCTTTTATCATTTAATTGTTTTTATTTATTCTCTAAATCAAATAATATTTTCTTACATTGCTAATATTTTTTTGTTTTGACTTCAAACATAAAAATATTAATAACAAGTAATTTGAATTTAGAAATTTATATCAAGTAATCAGTTTGCTGCAGAAAACAAATAACTTATTTTTAAGGTATTTTATCAATTGTAATTTTATTATCTATTAATTAAATATCTAACTCATCATTCAATCAATTTACTGTAAAAAACAAATAACATGTTTTTAATGAATTTTATCAATTATCTGCTTATAAATCTGTTGATACAATTGTTGTTATTTTTTTATTTTATTTTATATTATTGTTAAGCATAAAAAAATGTTTGAGAAATAATTTTTTTAACATTACCTAACAAAAATTATGTCAAAACTAATTATTTTGGATCAATATATAACATTATAAAAAAAACACTCTTACCATTTATTTTTTATATTTTAAAAAATAGTGTGTATATATATATAGAAACTAAGGTGGACCCCACTTTTCTCCGCCAGAACTTTTATCTGGTCCCAAGTTTTCAGAGGTTATGTGGCAGCTAATTACATTCACTTTGGAATTTTGCAACTTTACAGGATCATCCTTTCTTCTTACGTGGACACTCTCTAACATGCCAGACCAGCTCTCCCTTTCCATGTTAAATCAACACCCCCAACAACATCATTTTCTTCCGGTCAGCTACGCCTTTTTTTTACTAAGTTTTTTTCTTTTTTATGATTGTTTTTTTACTCTTTTCCTTTTTATTTTTCAATACCGATCATTTCCAGAAGAAAGACAGTGAATTAATTGGCAAGGTTTGGACGTTAATGTACACCTCAATTTTGGTGAAATATAGAGGCAGTAATGTCTTTTAACCATACATTTCACTTTAATTCGGATGGCATTGTGTGTGTGTGCTGGGGTGGGGTGGGGGGGGGGGTGGCGCTTGACCGGCAGCTCGCGTGGTCTATTTCGGGGACGGCTTTAATTGAGCAGCCTAGCTTCTAAACCCTACCATACGAACCGATTAATGGGTGGGCAAGAAATTGTGGCTGAATCATTAAAAAGGATGCAGGGAAAAATCAAGTGGTAAATTTAGACGAGCATGTTGAATGAGGGGCATTGAAGTTTTGAAACCAGGATCACTATGCATTTTTCAAGTACAAATATATTTATTTTCACCTCTTCTCATCTACATGACACTTTTTTTATATATAAAAAAAAATCCAAAATTAGTATATTGCATTTGGAGATTGAGAGATCTAAATCAGGGACCATACCGATTATGAGTATCTATACCGATTATGAGTGTTTGAGATTGTATTTCAAAAGTATTTTTAAAAAAAAATTGAAAATTTTTTATTTTATTTTTTATATTAAATTATTTTTTTGACATATTTAGATCATTATTTTTATGAGCTACTGATATCAAAAATAATTTTTTAAAATTAAAAAAAATATTATTTTAATATATTTATAAATAAATATCAATTTAAAAACAAATTCAATTATAATCTCAATATATCTAATTGAGACCCGTACATGTTCAGAAAGTACTGAGTTTTATAGAGATTGACAAGTTCTTCTCACCATATCATAGAGCGTGCGCCTAGCCTTTTCATGTGGGTCACGGCTGAACCATCACATTTTATTTTCCTTTCTCATGCATTAACTAGTGAAAACTAAGAATACCAATTCTTGAAAAGATAAACAAAAAACATCAAAATCTCGACACTTATTTTTCTTCTAAAAGGGAATAGGTTAAGAAATCATTTTATCTAAAATCTTAAATTTATAGGTAAAACCTCATAATATGATTTATATTATTCTCTAATACACCTCCTCAAATGAAAGTCCTTTAGGTTTGAAACTTGCACACAGACCCATTCTATCATGTACTTGATTTTTATTAAATAGAATGAGGGTGGTGAAATTCGAACTCGTGACCGCTGGGTCAACAAGGCTTTGATACCATGTTAAAGAACCACCTCACCTAAAAGCTTAAATTTATAGGTGAAGTCTCGTAATATAATTTATATTATTCTCTAACAGAATATTTACGTAAAATAATTAAACGAGGCCTTTATTTATTTTTTTATGCCTTGATGCATTTCTATCCATGTGTGGTAGACTGCAAGTTAAGAAAACTTGTGTGTAGACATCAGTTTCTTTCTGCACCACCTGTCTTGGCTGCTTTATTCACAAGGAAGACGACAGCAAAAAAAGCTGATGCAAAGTTCCTTACCCCAAGTTTCCTTTTCCCGACCTAACTCTCCATTCATTGGATTTCTCCTTATTTTGTTGTTGGCATAGATCCAGTTTAATACTATGATAATGTTTATTTTTTCAATAATTTTTTTATTTATTTTTAATATCAATATATCAAAATAATATAAAATAATTACGTTATAAAATATTTTTAAAACACAAAAATAATTAAAGGTACAATCAATCAACTTCATGGTAAAAGGACCCACCTCATTAAAAAAAGTATATATATTATTTTTATGTGCATCGAAAGTACTGACAGCAATCTCTCGCCTGATACGTGGTACGGTTTTGCTAATCATCCAGTCCAACAAATCTTCACTCACTGTATACTATATGGCATGATACAAGTAGAAGACTGTCATGATAAATTAAATAAGGTCCCTCTTATACCTGTAGATTTAGATGATCTTTTATCCTGACAAATAATGTAAACTCTTGTTTATTTTTGCATTTTTAATATATTTTCAAATGAAAAATATTTTAAAAAATAATGCAAATTCTTTTACAATATGCTTACATAACGCAAATTTCCTTCCCTTCTTCTGTCCACGCACATGTGTATATAATAATTAAAGTAAAATCAACTTTCGGCCATGAAAATACCTTCTGTAACCCAGCACATGATTCTCACAGGACCACGAGGGAAGCCGAATGATTGGATGAGTTGGGTTCGTATTCTAACCAATTTTGCAGTTGCTTTTTTCAGCTTGAATTTCAGAGGAATAACTAGCTGTGCAGCGAGCTGTGATTTCTTTATTCCCACCCCTCCTCCATCCCCTGCCTGCCCCCTCCTTTCTTCTGCATTCCACCTCATGTGGAACTTCGCATCACATGCTCTCAATTCCTTTAATTTTATCACAGCTTTATATTCACAGCTCCACCATCTTTCTGTCCCCTTTCATCCTGTCAGATTCAGCAACAGCTCTCCTTTAGTAACTGCAATTATTAAGCTCATTATTAAAATTAATTCGGACTAACTCACAATCCAATCCCGCATCTCTGTTAATCACTGCACATTCTTTTAAGCAGTCAATTAACATGATATTCCAATTATCAAGTATGTATGTTTCTTTCAATTTTGTCTTCCACCATGTTTTGTCTTCGTAAGGACTGCTATACCCATGAAGCTGCTGACTGTCTTTATCCATCGGCTGCGAAGTCAATGAGCTTAGAATTGCAGAGACACAGCATGTGCAAGATTGCTATTGTTCATCATGCGCGCTGGGGTCATTGCTACTAGGGCCGGACTGTAAGTGGTGATATACAAGTGTTGTCGATCTCCTATTTTCGAGTGGGGCTGGCTACTCTCGATTTATATCCATCCACCAATCCCATCAAATCAGACGTTTTCATGATTGTAATGCGGAGAGTCCCACAAATGGGAAGTGTCCCAGCTCCCACGGGCCATCTTTTTCGTGTTTTCAAGTGCTGTCACAAAATTATTTTCCAATACCTAAACCAATTCTTTATACCCACCCCTCCTCCATCCCCTGCCTCCCCCCTCCTTTCTTCTGCATTCGACCCCATGTGGAACTTCGCATCACATGCTGTGTTTGAAAGGTCAAGTTGTGTTTATCATTTTTTATTCTTGGATTTGGTGTTGACTGCGATAGATGCAAACAATTCTGCGCAAGTTTCTGCTAGTCCGTGTGTTGTAACTCGCCAAATCAAGAGCATATTCGATTATTTTTATTTTTGTTTTTTTAAATAGAGGATATACATTCCACGAGAGAGACCTTATCGGCCTTGGACTGATGTCGAGAACTCCCATGCCATCGAAGACCTTATCGGGCCCATCTACACACGCTAAGTTTAATTGGACGTGGGCTTCGTTTGGCTGGACTTATATATTATAGTGGGCCACAACCATTAGAGTCATAATATTGATAATAATGAATGAGGAGTCCGTCCGGCCTCCTACTCGGCTACCATAAGTCAACCAAAGAAACAAAATTCTCTCGTTTTCCTTGCAAGCTATTATAAATGAAATGTCGGTCGGTCATAAAAACACTAACCCGTTAAAAGCACTTTACATGCTACTATTTATCAACCAGATAGTCAGTCCCTGCACGCAGATAGAGATCGATCATGTCGGGAGGAGGCATAGCTCGTGGTCGTCTTGCTGAAGAGAGAAAGGCATGGCGTAAGAATCACCCTCACGTATGTTCTCTTTCTTCCGTCTTTGCCCCTCTAACATCTATCCTGTATTCGATTGGGTCTTATATTGAGTTTCTTTTTCTTTTTTTCTTGGTTTAGGGTTTTGTGGCTAAGCCTGATAATGCACCAGATGGTTCTCTGGATTTGATGGTTTGGAAGTGCATTATACCTGGCAAACCCGGGGTTTGTAATTTTGTTTCCCCCTCTTTATCTTTCTCTTGTTTCGTTTTTTTCTTTTGTTTTAAAAATTCTATTATTTTTTTTTGTATCAAATTGGCGTGAATTTTAATGGAATTCACCAGTTTTTTTCGATTTATGACGCCAGAGTTTTTTTTTGTAATTCTGATTTGTTTGTATAGTAATTAGGCTTGTTTATCGCAAGGGTAATTAAGATTGTTCGAATCATTTAGGATATATGATTGTATAATTGGGGACAAATAAATAATAAAATGTTTGAAGTCAACGGGGGTATATGGTAGATGGGGGGCTTATTTATTAGAAAACTGGTATAATAGTGTGAGGTTTTGCAAACCTTTTTTTGTTTGGTTGCTGCGCTAAAAACTACATTCCACAGGATTTCTTTTGGGTTTAAAGGAAGTGTTTTCATGTTCTGGTTTGGTATGAGCATCTAATATTCGATTTTTGCTATGTTTATAGTTTACGAGGAATGGGTTTCTTCATATTGGAGTTGCAATGCCTTGCTGGTACCTTTTGTTTTCCTTCTCATTCCCTTTTTAAGGCCCCAAGCGACCGAACTTAAATCTTAGAAATGGCTTTCATGTCACTGCCCCTTTTGGTCATGGACAGGTCTATGCAGCTTAAGGCTGCTGAACCTTTTACTTTAAGTTTAAAAAATGAATATTAATTACATCACCCAATGCCCCGCTTTAGAAGTTAATGCTTCCTAAATATTTTAAGACTCTCAGAGACATTGCGTAAGATTGGAAAATATGGGAAGACTTAAGATGTGAGAGATGCATTTAGGTGATAGTTCTTGTATTGTGCAGATCGATTGGCTTTTTCATTGTTTATGAGAAGGCCTGAGTCATGATTTCTATCTTAACCTCTTAAAGTTGTGTTTGGGGCTCGATTGATTCATCTGGAGATTGATATGTTCATTGCTGACCTCATTACACAATCACTCCACCCCCATCTAAAAACAAAGTAAGAGCTGTTTCTAGCTTCTAGTGGAAATGCACTGCCATAAAAGTTAGCATGACATGCTGGTTGCTGAAATATCTCATCTGAATAATAATGTCCTTAATATGCAGACTGATTGGGAGGGTGGCTTCTTCCCCCTCAATCTTCATTTCAGTGAGGACTACCCTAGCAAACCTCCAAAGTGCAAGTTCCCCCAAGGTTTCTTCCACCCTAATGTCTACCCTTCAGGAACTGTGTGCTTATCTATCCTCAATGAGGACTATGTAAGTATTTGGCCCACTCTTTCATATGTCACATATTATGTAGCACAGAGTTTCTAAACACTGCAATTGTTTTTCTAGGGCTGGAGACCAGCCATTACTGTGAAGCAAATTTTAATTGGCATTCAGGATTTGCTTGATCAACCCAACCCTTCGGATCCTGCACAAACTGATGGCTACCAGCTTTTTGTCCAGGTTTTTGACCTCTATACCTCTATTATCAGCTTTTGATTTGAGTCATTCCATATCGAATTTCTGGATTAAGCAACAGGGCTGACTTTGCAGGACCCTGCCGAGTACAGGAGAAGGGTGCGCCAACAAGCCAAGCTATATCCACCTACGCTCTGATGCAATAGTTGCTTCACTATGCCTGCAACTTATTAGTTAGATTACATCATATATGTCCAAGCCTGATTTAAGTAGCAGAGTGATTTAGCATGGGTACTAGTTAATTGTGAATTGTAGCTATGCTTCCCATTTCTGTATTATAGGATGCTTTTTAGTCATGCTTTGCCACAATGCTCCTCCCTGCATTGCAAGTTAGCCATTAAGATTGTTATTTATGCCTCCAGCAAAACAGCACGATGTGTGGAATAATGGGTTGTAAGGGAAACGTGACTGATGCTTCTGAAATTGGTCAAAGCAAGTGTAAGCTATGCCATGTTTATATATATATATGGGAGCGTGTATGATATGGAATTATATAATTTCAAGCATGCAATATCATTAAATAAAATTTAATTTAGATGTAGGTTCATGCGAAACTAGGGAAGGAAATTGACATAATATAGTGTTTGTGGGAGGGGGTTTGTGTCTTGTAGGATGGCCAAGGGAGAAGAATGCCGTTCTGCTGAGTTCTAACCAGAAGCGACGATGGTTAGATTAAGATGACCTCAAATCTTTTATGCATTATCATGGCAGAAATTCACAATTGCTTGAAGATTTCACGCTGATTTATTTAGTTTGACCAAACCAGAGGACTGTTTAATACGTTCACCCTGATTCTCCACGTCCTGTTGCGTGTTTGTACGTTCTGATGTCCTCAATTAGGGCTTTTATGTCATTACAAGACGATCCGCCTTCTTCAATTGCCATCTTCGCTAAAGCTGCTAGTCTACTTGCTTGTTTCCTCATCTCCATTGCCTTATCTGTGTCACCCATAACAACTTTCACTGCCTTCTCGATCTTGTCCCTGTTTATCAATGGTGATTCCTCATTTGCCCAGACTTTCCAAGTCTCACTGCCAACTGGAACTCCTAATTTGAGCACCTGAGTTATGAGCTTCTCATTGTAAAATTGCTCTGCGAAAATCGGCCATGTGACCATGGGCAGACCGGCACAGATGCCTTCAAGAATAGAGTTCCAGCCGCAGTGAGTTACAAACCCACCAATTGCTGGGTGCTCCAGTATTAGCAGCTGCGGGGCCCATCCCTTTATAATCAATCCCTTGCCACTTTTCTTCAATCTATCTTCATACTCTTCCGGCAGCCACCAGTCCTGCTCCCGATCCAGGTTGTTATCTTCGCTGTCAGATTTCAGGATTTTCCCCATAGCCCAAATGAAAGAGTGCCTCGAATCTTCAAGTGCACTAGCAATCTCTGATATTTGAGTCTTGCTAAATCTGGTCAGGCTTCCGAAACAAATGTAGAGAACGGACTTTGGTTTCTTGGATTCCAGCCAATCCAGGCAGATATGTGCACGTATTGAAGTATTTCCACCTCTTTCTAGTCTATCATCAGCATTTCTATTGAACAGAGATACAGGACCCAAGTGCCACGCCTTGATTCCTGTGACTTTTCTGAAATGATCAGCATAGGCTGGCTCTAACTCATAAAAGCTATTCATCAACACCCCAAAGCTCTTCCTCTCAGCCTCCTTCAGTTTATCAAACAAAGCAGAGAAAACTTCGTTTTCGCCTTTGACAATATCCGGTAGTTGTGATCTTGTAATGGTTACTTTGTCTGGCAGGCCCGGGATGACAAATGATTCTGTCTCAGATGTAACATTGTTGTGAGGTCGATGACAATCGATGCTGTTTGCAACACAGAGATTGAAGAATCCGCTGCCACTAAAGGCAAGCCTTGGTATGCCAAGTTCAATGGCAACATCAACAGTCCATGGGAAGAGATAGTCGGAGGCAATGCAGTCCGGGCGGTGCTTTTGCAAGATCATCTTAATATGTGGTTGCAGCAATTCTATGCCGTGAAACAGTTTCAAAGTCATTTCAGGGGTCGTTGTGGAGGATAAATTTTCGCAGCCTTCAGGTAAACCAGCTTCTTTGCTAGGGAAACGGAGAGTTGCCATCGAAATCTGTCGACCGGATTTGATATCCCGATCAATAGCATTCTTAAACTGAGCGGCGTTCATGGTGGTGGTGATTATGGTGACCCTTAATCCATTTCCGGCAAGTATCCTAGCCATGTCCACCATTGGCATCATGTGGCCTGGTGCCAGGTAGGGAAGGAACATTACATGAATTTGTTTTTCTTCCGAATCCATGATCGGTTACGAATTGAGAGACCTCGCCAACGGAGAGGTAAAAAGAAGTGCAGGATTTGAGTAGTTGAGAGAATTGCTGAATTCAAAAGATTGTGAGTTTGATATTCCGTATGACCAGCAGGGATGCCCGCGGCCTAAACTACATTTTCATTCCCTTTAACTTACATTTCGGTCCTTACAATTATAATTACATTACAATTACAAGAAAAACTAAAGAGAAAATCACATTTACATCCTATAGTTTGGTTCAACTTGTGATTCTCCTCTTTCTTGTACACGAGTTGGGTCTTTCTTGATTTGTTTGTACGTGGGTTTGCTGCAAATAATCTGTATTTTATTAGTTCTCTTGTGTGAATTTGTTTACATGAATATGATTTTCTCTCTTTTTGGTAGTTGATGTTGGATAAGGTGAATCTGTGATTGATTTATAATGTTTATACGATGGAGAGAACGTTGGTGATTGTCGGCAGATCAGAAAACGAGATGGGTTCGACTTGTCTCGGTTGTTTTTCTATCATTCGTGCTTGTGGTGGTTTATGACGGCGGCGTGGAGGAAAAAGGGGTTGTCCAGTAGTGATTGCTGGGTTCCGGCCAAGTTGACGTGAAGAAACTGATGGGTATTAGTCTCAACCACCAGAGTTGCAAGAGATTAGGGTTGGGACTTGGGCTGAGTGGAAAATCACTTGGGCTCATGTTGGCATAAGTAGATCTCGTGTCTGAACTCTACAAGTTATCCTTAAAGGCATTGTGCTTTTATTTCTCAACCCCCCCAAGACCGAAGCTATCCTTCATTGTAACTACTTTCTGTTTCTATGGCCCATATTTGAAATATTAATTCGTTCATCTAAAGCAACTCGGAAGGAAATTTGTTATGACTCGGCATGTGTTGGTGTTTAGGGGAACAAAATGGCCATGATGTTTTTTTTTTAATTGTTATTCAATAGTAAATTTGTAATATTTATTTATATTTACTATAAGGGCTCTTTAGCAAATGGAAGATAATGACAAATAATAGCAATCCTGTAAATAATCAACTTTTTTGGTTAACTTTTGTGGCGAGAATGTTAAGTTTAGTGCGTGAATAGAGTTCGGATGTAAAATATAATTTTTCAAATTATAGACGATAATCATAGTTTAAAGCAAACTATAGGATGTAAGGATAATGTTTCCAAGACTAGAAGGTACGATGAATTTATTTACAAATAATATGCAACAGACACATAGCATTGTGGATTATAGCGATGCTCTAGTTTTGTTTTAGTATTTTTATATTTTTAACTTGTTGTTATACAACTTTATTTTTTATCATTTCATGTTGTCTTTACAAATAATGTTTAATTTTATAGAATAGAGTTAAGGTTTTTTTATGGATGCAAGGAAATTCCATTCTCCGAAAAGCATATTTTATGGACCCATATGAGTGAGTAAAATCTCGGTTGTTTCAGACTCTTATATGGGGTGCACACTCTGATTCCAACTTAAAACTTGTTGTGCAGATCGCAAGGTTATTGTCATTACGTCACGTCCCTAAAGACTGTTTTATTATTCACAAAGATTTGAAATTTTTTCACTATCTATCTATATAGTTTTACAGTTTTAACATTTGATCTAAAATTTTATTTTATTTATATTTTAATCTCTGTGTTAAAGAGAGGAGATAGAAAATCAATAAAAAACAGAGAAGTTGAAGGAAAATAATTGGTTGATCGATCATATCTTAGCAATAAAAAAGTCAGTATCAATGTTTACATAACATATCTCAAATTTAATTTTAAGGAATCTACACAATTAAATAATAGCTTTTTCGTCATCTAATAATAACCAATAAATTAGAGTAGTTGAAACTCCAACCTACTTCATTAATATATTTTTTAATGTAATATACCTCAAAATTTATCTTTGGAAAATGATTGAACAATTAAAAAAAGGGAAAATGTCTACATGAAAGGAAAGGATTGGATCTGCAACGACAGGCGGGCAAAACGCAATTTCAAACTTGCAAGCAACTGCCGTTTCTTGGAAAGCTAGGCATCTTGTGTTTGAGCGAACCCACAAAAGGAGGGCGAGAAAAAGAAAAAGGAGAAAGAGAAAAAAAGCATCTCATCTTTGCGCCTTTTACCCATCCATTCATGACTTTTCAAGCATCGACGCATGCTGGTTTTATTTCCTGAAGTTCACACTTCAGAATCAACATTTGTTTCCCATCTTCCAATTATTTTTGCTTAATTTTGTGGTTTTAGACAGAGTGCTTGCTCGCTTTTCAGAACAATAGGCCCGGCAATGATTCCTTGTATTCCTCTGGCTTTATATAACCGGAAGAGTATAGCACAGCATTTAGGTATTCTTTTTCTACTGTCAAAAAGAAAATGACTGATAGACTACACAAAAAGAAGAAGAAGACATCAATGAATATGGTATTCGCTGTTCAAATTCAAAAATGTACATTTGACAATGGACCAAAAAAGAAAAATACTCCTAAAACTATCGAGAAATCCATCCATATACAGCAAATATGGTTAGTTATGCTCATGCATTGCTGCTAAAACCTGGTGTTTGGAGATCTTCCAGTACCATTATCCAAGACAATTTCAAACAAATCAGCCTCAGACTCATCATCGAAGCCAACTCCTTGATTATTAGCTTCATTGACGTGGCTGCCCTTGGTGGCACTTCGATCGAGCCACTGGGAGTCAATTCTTTCCATCGAAAAGAGCTCTTTACTATCCTCATAGCCCAGAGCAGGCGATTTTGCAAGAGGGCCAATGAAGCAAGGATTTGGTGTTCTATGAGCATTTGCTTGCGCATAACTAAAGGCGCTTTGTCCGAAATTGACAAGAACCACCACGTCATTGTTTGCTGCAATTGTTGGGTAAAGAGGTGTCCCGAATTCCTCAGATTTGCAATGAACTACATGTAGCAGCTCCCCATCTACTGTGAAAACCACCTGTTTTTTCCTAGGATCAAATCCACAGCCAATCACTTTATCTGTTCCTGCCCATTCTGCTTTCTCGGATTCAAACACAAGTTCCATGCCTGAAGGAGAGCAAACCATGTGAATTACTAGTGCCCTGAACAAATAAATTTAGGCTTTAAATATTATAACTCTTTTTTGTTGAACCCACATAAATTATTTGGTCAGCAGCTTCATACCTACTCCATATACAGAGAAGATGCCCTAAAAAAGGGTATATGCTTAAAGAAACAGCTACTTATCAATTCACAACTCAAGGTTTATGTCATATAGTGAACGTTGTCTCATTAACCTTTCCCTTGTTTTAATGATATTTTAGGTGAAGGGTTTATTAACTAGTAATTTGTCAACTTTTCTCCGTTCTAGGCTTCTAGCTAGTTAGTTCACAGGAGCAAAAGCGTTGCCACAGTTCACAAACTCACGACGAGCCCTTTGAATTTATTCAACCTGGACCCTCATTGAAAAACTTGATTCTTAACTTGAAAAAATAGAATATTTTCTTGAAGGGTTTTTTTTCTAAAAAAAGGAGAATTAATTTACCATCAAGATAGAGAGAACCATTGGAGTTAAATCCAATTGATCCTGGATAGCTTCCAGGAAGTTTCAGAGGAAGGGAGCCTGCAATAGTGAGCCCAACAGATAGCAATACTGCTGAATCTTGACAATCATCTTTACCAGCTAGCTTCAATTCTTCAACTTTGCTGATTCTGTGGCTGCTATTTACATGTACTAAAGATTCAGAATTTGCTTTTCCATTGGATTTTTCTTGAATGAGTTTAGCCCTCTCACCTTCCTTAGCCTTGCCAACAGATTCTTGGTCATTGCCATGACAATACAAAACTGTGATCTCAAAATAGGCCTCTTGAGGGAAAGATGAGTTCTCTAATGGAGGCCCTGGTAAAGGCAAAGTAGTTCTAATTACCGAAGCAGCAGACAGAGAAGGATAGCTAACATCAACCTTCTTTAACCCAGAATTCAGCCTTATATTTTGCATGAAATCAGCTGATCCCTGACAAATCTCCCAGCTTATCTCTGTATCTGTTTCTCTTCCATAATCACCAGCCGCACATGAGCCTAACAGGGATGATCGCGTAGAAGGAGATGACATGTAGCTAGTGAAACCAAATCTAGACCATCCATTTTCGACCGCCTCAGTAATAAGTACCGGATGATCAGCCCAGTTGAACAAAGGTCTTGTAAGAACCCCGCGGCGAAAAACATAATAATTTCTTCTCCTTCTGGTTTCTAATTGATCAGGTTGTTGATGTAGACTCCCTTGGTGAAGTCTAGCAATCCCATCCTGCAAGCTTGCATTTCTATTGGTTCTTAACGGATCAACAATACCTCTACGGTCTTTGAAACAATAACATCGCCAAACTACCAACGCAACAAGCATTGCAACAACCACAGCAGCGCCCCCTGGCAACCAAACATTTAACAACATGATCATTTCTTCCTTTCCCTTCTGATTTACTTTTAAAAAAAAAAAAGTTTAATTGTGGATTTTCTTGAATAATTTAAACTGTAGAGAAGAAGAAGAAGAAGAAGAGCTTGTTGAAAGGAAAATTCGTTTTAGAGGCGTGGACTTATGACTGGTTCGAGAAATACGAGGGTGGTGTAAGCAATAAACAGTGAAAAAACTGAATTAAAAACTTGGGGATATTTTAGAGAGCCGTTTTTTTTATTTTATTTCCCCCCCTTTATAGACCAATCCAGAATTAACTAATCTAAACCGACAGTCTTCCTTCATTTAAAATGGCGGGTGTTGTTTCATTTTAGTTTTAAACAGAAAAAGAAAACAGAGATTATGCAGTCGTTTGGCATTGCAGTTTAAAAATAAAATTTAATACATTTTACAATAAAAAAACATTTAAAAAAACAATTTTTATTACACTTTCATATAAATACTACTAGAAACGATGATATCTTGTATGAACTTCTAGAAAGCCACTAAAAAAGAGATGGTTGCCTGGAATGCATGTGGATTTCTTAGGAGGGGAAAATGCGGCATCTGCGATACCATTAAGATCGAGACTGTCAATTTTATCCTTTTTTTTTTACAGAAAGAGGGGAGAGCAAAACATAAACAGATCATGAGGAACGAGGATTTTCTAGCAGTTATTTGTCGACTGACAGTTAATCCCAATCAGCTCTCATGTTTGCTAACTTGCTGCTGTTGGCTTCATCATTCAAGCTACTTTAGAGATCAATATCTCGGTGCAAAAAATGCAAAAGATAAGTCTATTTACTCAGATGATTTTGAATAATATTCTGGTTTTTCTTTATGCTTCACTGTTCATATCTAGATGGGGGGAAAATTCATGCACGTAGAAAATTTGTCTCGTCTGAAATGAGCATAGCAAAAGGCTACCTCTGCTATAGCTAGAGTGAGGGGAGGCCAGTGAATATGTTTGCCAAACAGGCTAGAACGGTGGGAAAAAGCAGACGTGGGGACTTGGATTTGTATAAATGCTCATTTCCACAAGACCTTTAACAACTTCACGATTTAATTAAGGGCCAGTCCTCTTTAATAGCTACTTATAAAATTAATATTCTCGATCATTATTAAACTCTAATTCTGATGTCGCCCTAGAAATGACTAATTATTTATCTTATTTTATCCCCCAAATAATAATAATAAAGTCTATCTCTGACCATCTTTAATGTTCACGCAAAGTAAGTGGGATAAAAAAGCCAGATCCGCCCCGGCCTCTTTCCAAATTGACGCTCGGACTAGCACCTAGTAAGTTGGAACATAGAAAATTCTTGAATCCTGTTTTTGTTTTTATTTTTATTTTTATATATAAATGGCGACTGCTTCATCTTTCACTAGGTGTTTCTTCAAATTTCACAATTATATAGAAAGTTAATTTTTTTTACTCAATACCAAACAGGGTATTAACCTTATATCAAGAACAATCACATAACTTAGGGTGTGTTTGGCACAACTTTTGCTTTTGTGGTTGAGGTTTTAAAAAAACAGTTTCATAAAAAGCACTTTAGCTGCGGTTCAAAATAAATTTTGAAGTGTTTGGTTAAAACTGCTTTTGAGTTTAAGATTAATGAAAAGCAGTTTCAAGTGTTTGATTACCAAGCTTTTCATATTGCTTTTAACTTGTGAAATTATTTTAAAAGGCATATATATATATAATTTTTTTAAATATTGTAGATTTAATAATCATAATTTCATAATGTAATGAATAATTCAAGTAAATTGGACACTTCTTTTTATTCTCCAATCAAACTATTTGCAATGCCATCACGAACAAGATTCATAGGTGAATGCCTCTGCAATCCCTGACTATTTTTATGCGCTATAATATCTGGTAAAAAATCATCTGGGATATAACTGGGATTACGATCATATTCTATAAAAACCTCATCATTTTACGATCTCCTTCTAATATAATTATATAATGTCATCGATACAACAACAATCTCAACTTGTTTTTATAATTCAATTATATTTTTTGTTTTCAAATATTTTCAAATTTTCATTTTTTAATAAAGGAAATCTTTTCTGTGGGGAACTTATAATTTTGTTTTTATCAAAGAATCCTGTCATCATAAAGGCCCAATTAAAAATTGAAATTGGTTAGGAGCAAAATTGATCAGATCCAATAACTAAGGTGTTTTTGAGGTTTGTCCAATTATTATCTGTTATATTTGCTTTGCCAAAATCTTCTCAAATTCAGGAAGGGAGATTGGTGAAAAGCCCCTGCTTTCCTTCAAAATTTTCAGCAATTTTCCTCTTTATGGGTGCAGCCAAAACCAAGACCCAACACTTCTTCTCCCTCGCCGTGGATTCCATTGTCATCCCTACCCCAGCTCAACAATTTTTCAGCACTAACTCTCTTCAAATCCATAATCTGAAACCTCAATTTCCTTTTACTTTCCGAACTATCCCCCATCACTCCCTCTCAGGTTCTCTCGACCTCTCCTTCAGAAAATCCACGTCTCTCTCTTCTTCTTCATTGCTTTAATTGCTCGTTACTCCCATAAGACCCACCTTCAAATCTTCACAGTTTCAAGAATTGAAACTCCATTTTTTGACAACAAAAAAAAAAGACGAAGAAGAAGACGAGGAGAGGAATTTAGCAACCCATTTAACGGAACTCGAGGACTTAAATATAATTTGCAGTTCTGGTTGAGTTTGAGGGACGGGAGGGTGAAGGAGAAGGGTCTGCTAACGGGAGAAGAGATGGGTTTGTGTATATTTGTAGTTTTGATGAGTTTGAGGGACGGGAGGGTGGAAAGGAAAAGGAGAGAGTGAGGGACGGTTGAGGAACAAATGGTGAAGATAAGGGCGTAGCCAGCTTTTCTCACGCGTGAAAAGCAGAGAAAAGCAACATTTTTTTGCTTTTCACGCAACCAAGGTTTTGCCACTTTTTAAACGTGGGACCCACATAATTTTTTTCAACTTTTTCCTTAACCAAACGATTATCAGCTTTTTTTTCAACCCATTTTTTTCAAACCACAGGTAAAAAAGTTGTGCCAAACGGCCACTTAGAAAGATTTATGAAAACACCCTTGCAGTTATAAACTTCCAATATAATAACACAATAAAAACCATAATTTGCGTGTGAATTTTGTAGATACAACTAGTAATGAACTTTTTTTTTTATTCAATGCATTACATATAGGAGGATCACATAAGTATCTCAATTTTACATTTCATTTTTTGCCTCAATAAAAATTCTTTTTTTACCCTCCTCTTACTCTTTACAAACTCTCTACCAAGATTTTCGTCTCTGACAATCTCGTATTCGGGACTCCACCTCATAATTTGTTGTGTCTTTCTATCTCGTGATATTACTTTTAAATTGTTGTTATCATAGTCCTTAAATGAATCTTACCTATGCTAAATACCCTTCATTGTTGTCCTCAAATTCATGTACTGTGTTATCAGATTTTTTAACTGGTGCTTACGCCATCATTTTTTTGTACCGATTTTATTTATCATTAACTTCTTATTACCTTACTAATTTCTTGAGATCATTTTTTCATCTATCAAAACTTGTTATTGGTTTCGCCGATATTACTTATTTAGTGTGTGTGTGTATTTGATATTATGATAATTTTTGTAGTTATAGTTTGAAAAAACAAATTTAAGAAAAGATAATATTTTCTTTTTCAAATCATAGTTTTTACCATAATTTAAAATTAAAAAATAGGTTTATACAACAAAAACCAAACAATTTATAAAACTACAGTCAATCTAAAAGTATCTTGAACCACATTTTACCATAATACCAAACAAATACCATAATGCATTTTCAATGAGCCCACCAAAGAAAATGACTAAATTGGTTATCATGCTAACCCCAACATCGATTTTAAAAATTAATCTAAAAGTTAATTTATCATATGTTTTTAGGATAAGTGCCATGATTGATGGGGGGGTCATTACAGAAAAACCAAAAGTTAGAGGGGGTATCCTTTGTTGTTGCAAAAATACGAAGAACAAGGACTGGTTAAACAATTATGAGAATTAGCTCTAAAAAGGCCTTGCTATGTTAGCTTTATGTTCAGAGCATATGGACATGGCGGATGCCCTCTGTATGTTTCATTTCCATTATTAAGCTTAAAAGGGAGGCAAGTAAATCAAGATTGTCATTATCAGTTTTTGGTGGGGGGGTAGTGGATAATAACTAAGTCATTCCCATTACTCATGAATGTTTGCATATGCATGAAACTGTTGGAATTATTGACTTAGTCGTTATTGATTTAGTCTACAACGTAATAACTGAATAATAGGAAGTAGCTAGTTTGCTGTCAAGTGAAGCTAGTTTGTAGGAGTTTATCAGGTCAACTCTGTTTTGATTTGTTTTCCTTGTATTTCGTTTCTTTCTGTTTTGTAAGGCTCTATAAAAGCCACAGCTTTCTTTGCAATTTTATCAATAAGAAGTATTAGTTTCCTTTATTTGGTATCAGAGCACTTCACTGACCTGATAAAAGAAACATACAATTTGAGTGTTTGAGAGGAAAAACACGAAACAGCAAATGGCAACTGATTCAGGAAGCTTCACAACACCATGTGTTCCAAAATTTGACGGAGACTATGATCACTGGAGCTTGATCATGGAAAATCTTCTGCGTTCTAAGGAGTATTGGAGCGTCATTCAATCTGGTTTCGAAGAGCCAAAGGGAAATGAAGTCATGGACGCAGCACAACAAAAGGCAATCGACGACGCAAGACTCAAGGATCTCAAAGCAAAGAATTATCTATTTCAATCCATAGATAAAAGCATATTGAAAACCATCACTCAGAAGGAGACTGCCAAGCAATTGTGGGATTCCATGAAAGTCAAGTGTCAAGGGAGTGCTAGAGTGAAGCGAGCCCAGCTGCAGCGACTTCGCAGAACATTTGAGACTCTAGAAATGAAATCAGGAGAAAGTGTGTCTGCGTATTTTGCAAGAGTTATGTCCACTGCCAATGACATGAGGAATTGCGGGGAAGATATGCCAGATGTCAAAATCGTTGAGAAAATACTTCGAAGTCTCACAGAAAAATTCAACTTCGTAGTATGCTCAATTGAGGAATCAAAGGACATTGACACGTTCACAGTAGATGAATTACAAGCATCTCTGCTTGTACATGAACAAAAGGTGGTTGAGAAGAGGAGTGAAGAGCAAGTTCTACAGGTGATGAACGAGCCCAGGTATGCACAAGGAAGAGGCAGAGGGATATTTCAAAGAGGAAGAATTCACTCTAGAGGACGGGGAAGAGCTAGACCTTTTGTCAACAGGTCAGCCATTAATTGCTTTCGATGTGGAAAGCAAGGACATTATCAATTTGAATGCTCGAGCTCAGAAAAAGGAGTCGTCAACTATGCTGAATTTGACGAGGAGGAAGAACTACTCCTAATGGCGCACACAGAAGTGATCAACCATGCTGGAATTGTGGAAGGTGAAAAACTACTCCTGATGGAATACACAGCAGCCATTAAAGATGAAGACGCTGAAGGAAAACATGTTGCATTTGACATGGAGAAAGAACTACTACTCCTGATGGAGTACACAGAAGCCAGTAATGATGAAGAAGCTGAAGACAACTATGCTGCATCTGGCGAGAAGGACTATGCTGGATTTGATGAAAAAGAATTTGATGAGAAGGAAGAACTACTTCTGATGGCACACACAGAAGCTAGCAAAGCTGAAGGAAAGGGCATTTGGTTCCTCGATTCCGGGTGCTCAAATCACATGACAGGAGACAAAACTTGGTTTATTGAGCTTGATGAAAAGTTCAAGCATTCTGTCAGATTGGGAAATAGCTCGAAAATGGCAGTTGAAGGAAAAGGCAATGTCAGGTTTGAGGTGGAAGGTATCACACAAATCGTGTCAAATGTTTACTTTGTCCCCAATCTCACCAACAATTTACTTAGCATTGGCCAGCTACAGGAGAAGCGCTTGGTGATCTTAATCAAAGAAGGAATCTGCAGAATTTATCATCAACAAAGGGGGTTGATAATAAATACACAAATGACTGCAAATCGCATGTTCCTGGTTTATGCGAAGATGAAGCCACTGCCTGGTAATTGCTTGAAAATGGAAGAAGAAGATTTGGAGATTCTCTGGCACAAGAGATATGGACACCTAAACAACAAATCCATTCAACTCATGCAGCAGAAACAATTGGTGAAAGGGCTGCCGAAATTCAAAGGAGCAGTAGACAATGTGTGCAAAATATGCAATGTGGGCAAGCAACAGCGTCAAGAATTTCCAAAGAAAAGCAAATGGAGAGCATCGAACAAACTGGAATTAATTCATGGAGATCTTTGTGGACCAATCACCCCAATCTCTCACAGTGGCAAGAGGTATTTATTGGTGCTGGTAGACGACTTCTCCCGAAAAACATGGATTTACTTTCTTGCAGATAAATCAGAAACTTTTGAGACATTCAAAGTCTTCAAATGTTTTGCTGAAAAGGAAGCAAAAACAACCATTTGTGGTTTCAGAACTGACAGGGGAGGAGAGTTCACATCAAGTGAATTCAATAAATTCTGTCAAGACAATGGAATAAAACGACAACTAACAGCGGCTTACACTCCACAGCAAAATGGAGTTGCGGAACGAAGAAATCGGACCATCATGAACATGGTACGATGCTTGTTGTCTGAGAAGGAGATGCCGAAATCATTATGGCCAGAAGCAGCTAGATGGACAGCCCATGTTTTAAACCGTAGTTACACAAAGGCAATCAAAGACATGGTACCTGAGGAGAGGTGGACAGGAGTGAAGCCAGATGTAGAATACTTCAGAGTATTCGGTTCTATTGCACATGTACACGTCCCTGAGCAAAAGAGAACTAAGCTTGATGATCGCAGTCACAAATGCATCTTACTTGGAGTCAGTGACGAATCTAAGGCCTACCGTTTGTATGACCCAGTGACAAAGAAAATTATTATAAGCCGAGATGTCATTTTTGAAGAAGGTGGAAAATGGGAATGGAACCTGAGTGCAACAGAATCAGAGCAGAATGAGTTAGCTTGGGGAGATGAAGATGATGATTTTATCACAGAAGAGTCTGAAGGTGAAGAAACTGATGGAGAATTCAATACAGCAGAAGACATAGAAGATAACAACTTAGAAGTAATTCCAGAAATTAGGAGCAACTTAGAAGTAATTCCAGAAATTGGAGAACCTTCAAATTCGGCATTCCCACACCAGTCAAGGAGAAGAAGAGAACCTGTTTGGATGCGTGATTATGAAGGTGATAATCGCTTTCTTGAAGAAGAAGAATCAGACGAAAGCCTAGCCTTTCACATCTCCAATGATGATCCCATATACTTTGATGAAGCGGTGAAAGAAAAAAGTGGCAGGAGGCCATGAAGCTTGAAATAGAAGCCATTGAACGAAATCAAACCTGGGAGCTTGTGTCACTGCCAAAGCAAGCAAGGAAAATTGGTGTCAAATGGGTCTTCAAAACAAAGTTCAATGAAGAAGGAAAAGTTGATAAATGTAAAGCTAGACTCGTCGCCAAAGGATACTCACAGAAAGCAGGAGTCGACTACAATGAAGTATACGCGCCAGTAGCCCGATGGGATACAATCAGGATTTTGCTGGCACTAGCAGCTCAACGTGGATGGTGCATCTTTCAACTTGACGTAAAGAGTGCTTTCTTGTATGGTGAATTGAAGGAGGAGGTTTATGTTGATCAGCCGGAAGGATTTATCATAAGAGGACAAGAAAATAAGGTGTATCGACTAAAGAAGGCTCTCTACGGCTTAAAGCAAGCTCCAAGAGCCTGGTTTAGCAGAATTGAGAGCTACTTTAAGAAGGAAGGATTTGAGAAAAGCAATTATGATCACACCTTGTTTCTGAAGAAAAATGGAGATAAATTGTTGCTGGTAAGTCTCTATGTAGACGACTTAATTTACACAGGAGATGATGAGCATATGTGCACGAATTTTAAGTCATCCATGCAGAAGGAGTTTGAGATGACAGACTTGGGAAAAATGAAGTTTTTCCTTGGGGTGGAAGTCTATCAAAACAAGGAAGGCATCTTCTTGTGTCAAAAGAAGTATGCTAAGGAAGTCTTGGAAAGGTTTAATATGGGGAACTGCAATGCTGTAAAGAATCCAATAGTCCCCGGCACTGTCCTGTCAAAGTTAGGCAGCAAAAATGTTGATGCAACACCGTATAAACAGCTGATAGGTTGCCTAATGTATCTAACGGTAACTCGTCCTGATTTAATGTTTGTGGTATGTTTGATTTCTCGCTATATGGCTGATCCTAAAGAAGAACATATGATGATTGCTAAGAGGGTACTAAGATATCTAAAAGGAACTTTAGATTTCGGTGTCTACTACAAGAGGAGCACAGATGTGAATTTGTTGGGATATACGGACAGCCACTATATAGGAGATGAGAATGACAGAAGTCTGCTGGGGTACACAGACAGCGACTACGCTCGAGATGTAGATGATAGAAAAAGCACTTCAGGCTACGTGTTTCTTCTAAGTGGAGCAGCAATATGTTGGAGTTCAAGGAAGCAAGGAATTGTCACTCTATCATCCACAGAAGCTGAATATGTGGCTGCCACTGCTTGTGCTTGTCATGGAGTTTGGCTTAGAGGAATTTTGCAGGAGCTGGGCGTAAAAAATTGTGAATGCATCAATATCATGTGTGATAATAGTTCAGCCATTAAATTGTCAAAAAATCCAGTTATGCACCGAAGAACAAAACACATTGATGTTAGATATCACTACTTGCGCAATCTGTCAACCGAAGGAGCTGTGAAATTGAGCTTTGTTGGAACTAAAGATCAAGTGGCAGATATAATGACTAAACCAATTAAGCTGGATCAATTTGTGCAACTCAGAAGCTGGCTTGGTGTTCGACGACTTGAAGAAGTAAACTGATGCAATGCATTTTTCAGTTTACGGGGAGGGATTTGTTGGAATTATTGACTTAGTCGTTATTGATTTAGTCTACAACGTAATAACTGAATAATAGGAAGTAGCTAGTTTGCTGTCAAGTGAAGCTAGTTTGTAGGAGTTTATCAGGTCAATCCTGTTTTGATTTGTTTTCCATGTATTTCGTGTTTTCTGTTTTGTAAGGCTTTATAAAAGCCACAGCTATCCTTGCATTAATCAATTAATAAGAAGTATTAGTATCCTTTAGAAACCATGCCAGAATTTCCAGTAAATTAAACTGAGTTTTACTCATCAAAACATGTCTACAATTAAAGATTATCTCGTCAAAAAGCGAGCCATGGAGATGACGAGGGCTTTTGTGAAGGAAAGGGGAGGGGAAATAAGGGTAGGAGATGAGCCAATGAAAGGACAGTCACCAGAGTGCTAATCAACCGCGAATAAAAGCTTCGTTTTTCTTTCATTCTTTTGTTTTTTTAACAGCAGGATCGGCATTCACCAGGCAAAGCCATCAAAGTAAGAGCTGTAGAACTCATCTTGTCACACTCGTTGCAGACAAGGGTTAACAGGACAAATCAATGGTTGGTTGAGGAGTTGTCTGAGAGCGAACTAACAAACAAAACCGATATGTCACCAAACGTTGTAATTGCATCAGAATAAGAATTAATTAAGGGCTCAAACGCACATAAATCCAGAAATTTATGGTTGAAGATAAGCATATTTGGTAAGGGAATCTAAATGTCCAGATATTGATTACATTCTTGATCAATCACTGTAATATTGGGTTAATACATTGATCTGCAAGAAAGGGTGAAGAATCTTTATAACCTTTTATATACTTGCAAGCCATTTGCCCTACCCTGCGCTTCTTCATAGTAGATTTTTTTTTTGTCTTGTTTTAATATATATAATTTATTTATTTTGGTTTTTATTTTTCTATTTTTTTATTTAGTGTCGATATCTTTTGGTTTTTTTGAGATAGTTTTTATTTTTTATTTGTATTAATATATCTATATTGTTAGTTTTGACTTTTAATTTTTATTGTTATTTATTTCTATATTAAATGCACCTTGCGTTAAAAAACATAATAAATTTAGTTTTGGTAACATGAAATGAGAGTAAAACTCTCTTTTATGCACGTATAGTAAATTTTTTGTTTTTAGTGATATGTTATCTTTGTATTATTTTTATCTGCTTTGTCTCTGTGTGACTTAATATATTTTTAGTTTAAAATGATTTTTATTTAAAAAGAAATTAAAATATTTTTTTATTTTTGAAGATTTATTCTTGTTATTATTATATTAAAAGTATTTCAGAACACTAATATTAAATTAATTTGAGATAAAAAAAATTTAGTTCAATGTTTTTTTATATTTTAATATGTTAATATTAAATAAATATCAAAATATATAATTAGTCTAACATATTTTTAAGAACAAATACTTTAAAAATAATTATCATCATTTTTTTCAACACCTTATCCATAATAAAATGAATTTATAAAAAATTAAGTAATCAAAAGTTTTTAGACAAATAGGAAAGAAAATAGTAAATTAACTTAGATTATGTTTTATAGTTTGATACTGTCTTATAATGATAATAATAATAATTTTACCTTTGTTCTTTAATTTTGTTTTACAATTATTTTCATTTGTTCTTTATATCAAAAAAATTCAATGCTGCTAATATTGTGCTTGCTTTTACTTTTAATCATAATAATAACAATGAGAATAATAATTCAAGTAATTTATCATTCGATTTTGTATTTATTAAGAGTTAAATTTTGCTATTTCTCTACATATAATGTTTTAAATCTAATATCTCGGATTAATGATTTGAAAACATTTTATGACTCAATATTGTTTTTAATTTTTTTATCTTATTTCTTTAAAATCGCATGACTTAACTTTAGTATTAAACAAAAAATATTAAATAACAAATTTTATAGTAATCCAAGCGATTCTGATAATTATATTCATAATAGTAATATTATAATTTTTGCTTTTGTCTTTTAACTTTGTCCTCTAACTTTTTTTCATTTGTTTTCAAACCAAATAATATTTTTTTATGATAATATTTTTTTTTTATCTTCAATCATAAGAATAACAATGAGTATAACAATTGAAATAATTTATCATCCGATGTTGTATTTATTAAGAACTATTTTTTATAGCTTCTATATATATAATGGTTCAAATTTAATCATTTATCATTTGATGTTGTATTCGTTAAAATTTTATAAATTAATGTTGTCTTTAATTTTTTACCTTATTTCTTTAAAATTATATTATTTAATATTAGTACAAAACACACAAAAAAATCCTATAATTATTTTTTTACATGTTAAAAAATCTAGCACCATTCTGCCTAGGTTTATCTTTTTAAAAATATTTTTATTAATAGCACTTAAATTATAATTAGTATTCTTATTATTATTAATATCATTATTATAATTGTTTTTGTCATTATTGATATTTTTTATATTATTTTATGAGTTATTGTTATTATTATCATCAAAGCAATGATTATTAACACCATAAATATTATAACCATTACAATAAATTATAATTGCTATTATCATTATGATTAGTAATATCACTATTATTACCATGATTATAACATCTAAAATTATTATTATTATTATTATTATTACTACTACTACTACTTCTAAAATAATAAAAATTATTAAATTACCCTAAAGAATAAAAAAACTCAAAAACTTTTACAAAAGAATAAATAAGAAAAAAAACTGTCATTTATCATATACTAAATTTGAGATTTGCTTATATTGTAAGAAGATGGAAAATATCATCTGAACATGCTATATTACATAGCCTACTTCAGAGTATCCCAGTTCCAATCATAGGCTGTCTTTTTAGTCAGTTCAACATAGTAATCCTAGGTTGCATCTTTTATCACATTACTTTGAATGGTGTATATTGAAAGTAGAATTTTCGACAAAATCAGTGGCAATCCGTTAGCCCTGTTTGTTTTAGTTTTTTCAACCATGGTTTCCAAAAAAATTACAATTTTTTTTTTATTTTAAATGAATATGATTTAGTGTTTTTAGATCATTTTGATGTGCTGATGTCAAAAATGATTTTTAAAAAATAAAAAAATATTATTTTAATGTATTTCGGCACGAAACACTTTTTGAAAAGCTATGAAAAGCTACAATGTGTGTGTTAACCCAATGGTCTGAGAGCACTGTTGTCCATGGTTGTCAAAATCAAGATTTTGACATGACACGGAAGGGTCTTCGGAAACTTGGATTGTAAAATCATAAAATCGTACCTGAATTTTTCCGTACAAAAATCATAAAATCATAGCTAAAATCATGTAGGTAGAAAAATCATAAAATTGTAAGTAAAATATTTCCGAATACAATATAACATAATTATGGCCATAAAACTTCATTAGTTAAGGTTCATATATAATTCAAAATAACTTAAAAATATATTACAAAACAATTATGTCCATAGAATTTCATTAGGTAAAGACTAACAAATTTAAAATAAATATTTTGTTGATGTGCCATATAAATTAAAATCAGTCTCATGATCGTCATTTTCCTCGTTATTTTTAATACATTCATCAAAAGCATTATTATTGAAAGGATTATCAGTACTAATATTGGTACCAACACCGATATTACTAGTACTAGCTCCAACTCCAACAAATTATTTCGACATCAGGACATGAAAATGATTTAAAAACATTAATTTTTTTAATTTAAAGTAAAAAAAAATTAAGTATAAATTTTAAAGTTAATATTACTGATTTTCAAGAGTGATTCCATGATATATATATATATATATATATATATATATTAAAAAAATTATAAAAAATATATATTATAAAAAACTAATTTTTCCGTTTTATTTTTTTATAATACACACAAACACACACAATTTGTCCAGCGAAAATGTTGCACAAATACCATTGTCCCACAATGTTTGCTTGTTTAAATATTCTTCATTCTTCAGTTGTTAATCAGCCGAGGCAATTGGCAAGAGTGAAATGTTTCCTTACTCAATTTATCCCACATCGGATAAATAATTGAGAAGGTAAAATTTTTCTTGTATAAATATAAACATTTGGAGGTGAATGAATTAGGCATAAAATTAGCTGGATCGTAAAATTGGACCGATCCGGTTCGATTTTGACTGATTTTGATCGAGTTTGATCAAAATCGATTTTTCTACCAGAGTTGACAAGGTTTGATGAGTTAACTCGTAAAATTAGATGATTTTACGAGCCAACTTACGATTTTGACAACCATATTGTTGTCATCAATTGACCAAGGACTGATATTTATTGAAACGTGAAAATTTTCTTGTTCTGTACCCGTAAGCTCCATTGATCTTATGCCATTACTTTTGACATATTCAAATATTGACCAAGGACTGATTTAATAAATTTTATTTTCTAGTTTGTATGCATGTTAGCAGGAACATGACGTATGCCAATATTTATTCCAACGAGTTTTGTCTGAAGATTTGGTGAATTTTGAAAATGTGTGAATTGCTTCAGTAGGGCATGTATATTAAGCAGAATTTGACCAGAAGAGGTCCTTTTCGACCCTGTTGGATTAGGACTTGAAGATTTTTTATTGAAATGGAGGTCAGGTTCAATGTTTCAATGAACTTCACTCCAGTGGAGAACTTAAGCTGTCCAATGCCATCAAGGGATATTTATGTGGTTTTGGTGAAAGAGAAGTGACAGCACAAACAGAAGCTTTTAGGATGCTATGGATCACACCAGATTAAAAAGCTCTCGTGCACTTCATTCTCTCAACTGTTTTTTAGTCCATAGATGTAAGAGTCTGGATGTGAAAGATTTTGCCCCGAGCCACATCTAGACATATAAATGGTAACTTCTGTTTTCTTTTATGTTATTTGTTTCAGCCATATCAGTATTTCAGTACCAAGGAACTCATCCTATTTTGGCATGGACAATGAAGTGGCAAGGCACAATCATCGAAGGGGGCTTTGGACTTTGTTCCTGTGGCGAAAGGATTAATAAAAGAGCTGAGAATATGCATGCACATGGAGGTATCGTGTGTACATGCATGTGTAGTATATAGTTCACGAAGATGCTAGCCCCTCATTCTTATCCATGCATGGCATGGTACTCCTGTGAACTTAGAACCTCAAGCTTTCTGATTAATTAGAGACCTGGTTCATTGAACTGGTTAGACTAGTCACTAATAACAACCATATAGGGATTTTTGTTTTTGTTTTTATTGCAGCTGCTTTCTTGTGATCAGGAGTTGCAACTGGTTCATTTCAAGAAGTGATTAACGATTAATCGCGAGACCATCTGGGTGCAAGGGTTTAGATTTAACATAACCATCTGCAAACTGGTGTTGCATGTAACCAACAAACTAACATGAACCCTGTGGATAAAGACATGGAACTAAATCCTGGTCTTTTTTCCTTGTTCTTCTGTCATAACATGACTTAAATTGCTGTGTTATTTCAAGATATTTGAGCTTTCTGAACAGAATTCTAGGAGTTGTGGAGCTAGCAAGCTTTTCGTGCTGAGCAGCAGCCAGGGGCAGGAGCGTCTATACAAAGCGTTGCTAATAGGATAACATTTCCTCCACAATTGATTGAAGGTTCAACTCGATTATAATGCAGATTTTGATCATAGGATTTCCACGTAGGAGTCAACTATGCAGATACACGACTGCCGCCAGTTGTTGCCTTCCGTTCATTTTCTATGCCGTCTAGAAAATAAGTATTTTTCTATTCATAAAGTCCAAAGTTAGGTTCACATCAAGGCGTTCTTCTTCCCGCGCCGAGGCAGATGGGATCAAACCATTTGCCATTACAATTTAAGTGTTTTTTTTTTATTAAAAAAATCAAACCTTGGAAAAAAAATACATTATCAACCATGTGTTTATTTGATAATGTAGTTGAAGATATTTTGGGATGTTCAATAATATAAAATAGTAAAATTAGTATTATAAATCTTGACTTGTTTTTTTAATGAAAGATAGTTATAATAATCCTAGTTCCCCAGATGGATATAAATTTAAACCAATATTATAAATCACTTAGCTTAGATTCCTATGATTAGATCAGGTACCGTCTGAACAGCCTAGTGAAACCCTTGTGTAGCTTCTTCAGTTTTGCAATAAAAATAAATATTATCAACAAAAGAACATGTTTTTATTAGAAAATGAATTTTTTTATGTATTTCGTATCATTTTTCTTAGTAAAACATATCGACAAATGAACATTTTATTTTATTTTATTATTAGAAAAAAAAAGAGCATGTAAAAAACTGAAAAAGAGAAAAAATAGTTTCCAAAAACTGTTTGGAAAAAACAAAAAACTACTTCCACCAATTAAGAAATGGGATTATCAATCATAGAAGCAAAGCATCTTGACATGGTTATCATTGTCACAACTAATTTAATTAATATTATTTTTAATATAATAGTTTTTTACCATGTACATGCAATAAATAATAGCTACAGAAGTAACAGCCAAGAAAATTAATAATATTATTTAAAAAAAACTAATTTCTATAGAAGAAATATCATGGCCTCTCTCACAAACCACCGCCGACAGCAACAGTGTTTTTTTTACGGGTGAAAACTGGAGGGAAGGGAGAATGAACTCGGCGGCCCTTCTCATGCACTCGTTTGTGTGTTTTTTGTGTCAATCATTTTTTAAGTTTTATCTATCATTAGATTTTCTCTTCATTTGTTATTGATTTTTTAAAACTCTTTAATTTTTATACCTCTGATTTTTTTTATTTAGCTGTTAATTCCTTTATATCTGTTTAGTTTCAAGTTTTATCTTTCTCGAGGCTAACAAAGGCTCAACTAAAAAGAGAAGAAAGGAAGGAAAATGATGATTGGTTAATTTTATTTAACATACTAATAAAAAAATATATATATATATATGTTCATTTCAGATATTTCATCATCAACTCAAAATTTAACCTCGCCAAATATATATTTTCGGAACTTAGTTATCAAACTAAGCACAACCATGCTGAGAAAAGAAAAGCAAATGGGAGAATAAAAGGGAAAGAAGGAGAGTATATCTTGAGCTAGCTCGTGTGGTTAGCCATGAATTGCTGCATCTTACACATGCATTTCTGCAACAGACAATCTTATATATGTTCACTGAATTAATGCTAGATTAGGGTTTCTCTAACCCAAATTTTGTTTCATTTGGTTTGGTTTTTGATTAATTTCTAACCATTTGGCCGCTCCATTTCAGTGCCTTCCCTTTATTTTTTTAAATTTTTTAAAACATTCTGGCTACTCCTATTGAAATACCATCATCAAATTCACGTGATTTTTACTAGATTCAGCATATCAAAGTATAGTTACGGCTTTGTGTGATCTTAAGCAAAGCATACTTCTAACTGATTTTAACATAAGTGAAAGAGGCATGTTCGTTTCATATTCAACGTAACTAAACTAGGTTCGTTCAATAGATGTGGCTCGACAATGATCTCCTTATCCTTTTCTCTTTTTTTTACTTTACTATATAAAGTTTAATCATAGGGTTTTTCTCTAAAACTATATGATAAAAATAATAAATTATAAATAAAAATCAAGTTTGATGGAGAGAGAAAACACTCCACTAAACTTGTAATTTTGGATAACCTGGTTATCTTGGCAAACTTGTAAATCATTCTAATCTTGTATAAAAATAAATTAGAAAAAAATAAAAAATTCTCAACCATCTCAATGTTAAAAAATAAAATTAACAAAAAGAAGTTGAGAAGAAAATCATAACAAAAATACCAAAGGGACATTAATGTACCCATTCTATACTTTCTCAACTAATCATTAAATTAGACTTTAACTACAAAGTTATAAACTTAGATTGATTTTTGCGAGGTCTGCTAAATAATATCAGATTTGTAATAATTAGTTAATAAATGAAGGTTGGATAATTAGGTTTTGTTTTATAGGATATGTACTAATCACACATATTAACAAACAAAAAGAAGAAGTAAAAACACCGTATTAGGAGAACCCTTCGATTACGAATCGACTCAGATGAAACTAGATCGGGTAAAAATTCGACCATCTTGTACCTCATTGAATCAGCTGCAAATATCATAGGACGGTAGTAGATACTTAGACTTTTATATTTTTATGTTTCTTTGTATATGTCTCAACATTATTTTATTTTTTATTTTTTTGTCAAATCATTAATCTGTCTCTATTACATATGAATTAATGCTTTGGAGTTAAATACATCACCATTATATATAAGTGGATAGCAGTTATCTCCAAACCATTACAAGCATGACAACTCACCGAAATCATACTTTGCGCACTAAGATTCATGAAACAGTAGGAGACTAACATTAATTAGATGAAAAGGAGACGTGAAAAAAAAAAGAAAAAAAAAAGGTGATTTAACAGCTTTAGAATAGGATGGGTTCTTACTTCTTAATTCTCCATCTGCAGTTATTTCCAGTACTGCCAATGGCTAATCGCTGTTACGTAAGCAGGAAGTCACTCCCGTGCCCCGTCCATTCATCCACCACCGACTACTGTTTCGCAATTGACCTAACGCAATAAAATGGTTTTAAAAACTTTAATTCTGGTGATAATAAGTGGAACCATTGGATAACTACTGGTTATTTACAGATTATCAGGATAATTTAACATTTATTTCTTCGCATAAATTAATTAAACAATCGCAATATCCAGTTTCGGTGAACAATCACGTTGCATAGCTTTATTGGTGCTGCAATAATATTTGTAATTTCATGATGCAGCGGTTGTAGCTCTAATTTCATGAGATTAAAAAAGAGAAAAAATGAGATCTGGTACATGGATGATGGGAAAATGTGCTGTTTTTTAAACTAAATCTTGTTTAACGCACTCGAACATATCTAAACTCGTGCTCGTAAAAAGAAAGAAATACGTCTATATTATTGAAGCCAACTCTAAATCTCTGATGAAGTGAACATGATATTCATTTGATAATATGACGTGGTTGTTTTTATATAAAAAAAACATTTGTAATTGAAAATACATTAATTTAATATATTTTTAATTGCTTTCGAATGGTTTTAATATAAATATGTAAAAATTATTGAAAAATACCTAAATCATAGATTTTAATACTTTCATAGCACAAAGATACTTTGAATAGATGTCATTGTAACAACATTCTCGATATAAAAAGATAGAATTGAACGCAAATTAATAAATATATTTATCAACAACATATCTTTATAAATATAAAAATAAAGTAGAGAAAGTTGATAAGGTACGTAGCTAAGCCGTGTATATATTTTGAAATGCATTCCTGTTGTGCTTTATAATTTTTTTTATGAACACTTGATATTTTTTATCTGATTGAATAGCTAAAATGATATTAATAAATATAATAAGCCATGTGCACAACCTTTATTTTAGATATCTGGCCTATCTACAATTCTTAAATTTTAGATATTTTACTCCATTACAAAAACCAAAATATATATTATATCTTCCAACCCTAGCTGCAAAAATAAATTAACTAAAAAACTCAATAAAACTTGTATTAATCAGGAATTTTATGTACGCAGAGGCTATTTATTGGAGTAAAAAACATATTTTTTATGGTTTATATACTGCACAAACAATAACATGCCATGTAATATATATATATATATAGACATTAATCACGAAAGACTGAGAGATGGAGATGATGGAGTTTGTCGGCCAAATTTGGGTTTATCTAAAAGGAAGATCAACGTGGCGGCCGTTCCCAGAACACATACTAGCAGCCAAGTAGGAAAGTACTCTAACCTAAACTCTCCATATCTACTTGCATATCATATAAACAAAACCAAAGCTGATCATGAAGCAACCGTTTTAGTAATCTTAGACACCAGATTCTTTTCTGGGTTCTTGTTTTTCTCTTTTTGATACACCAGGCCGCCAAACCTCTCAACTCAGTGAGTGCTGCTGTTTTTGGCTGTTTAAATTAAGCATGGAAGGAGGGTGCTATACATCATCAAGCACTTCAGGCTCAACTTCAGCGACAAGGATTGAGAAGCGTAAGCGTAGCAGGCAGCAAAACCAGGAGAAGCCATATAGAGGGATAAGGATGAGGAAGTGGGGCAAGTGGGTTGCTGAAATTAGAGAGCCAAACAAGAGATCTAGGATTTGGCTCGGTTCCTACTCAACACCAGTTGCTGCAGCTCGTGCATACGACACGGCCGTTTTCTATCTCCGAGGACCTTCTGCTAGGCTTAATTTCCCTGATTTGATACACCAAGAAGATGAGTTGTGTGACGTGTCTGCTGCTTTTATACGCCAGAAAGCCACTGAGGTCGGGGCTAAAGTGGACGCCTTACAAACAGCACTCCATGCATCACCTGGAGACAATCCACCAGCAAATCGATTGGCGGTACTTTCAGAGAAACCTGATTTGAACGAGTATCCGGAGAATTCTGATGAAGAGAGTTCAAAAGAAGATCAACGTTAATTAACTAGCAGCTAGCTATAATAATTAACTGTTTGTGATTATTATTATTATTATAGGGGTGGTTTTTAATGTCTATTAAGATCTTTTTTTGGTCAGACAAACATATATATGCACTTTCAGCATGAGAAACTTTCTGGCAGAAGTAGTAGTGAATCAGTAACACTATCGAGCGCGTTAATTAAACAGAATAGAATCAGAAGGGTTATGTGCTGATGAGAAAGTGAAAATAGCTAGCTCTCAATCTCGTAAATGAGTTGCAGTGATGATGAACCATCAATCACTGGTATGCGAAAGTGGTCTAGACGGTTGATGAATAGTTATTTTTAGTTTGGTTGGTTAGTCAACAAGTTCGATTCTGTGTTTATCCTTGTCTTATATCAAAGATTAACCCGTATCCATCTTCTTCTTCTTTTACATTTTGTTCTGTGTATCACATACCTTCATTGTTCTTTTGCGACTATAAATTTTTTATTAAGGTCTATTAATTTTTAACTTGGTAGCTTTAGCATTATTGTTTTTGTGAACCCTATTTTGAAGAGTTTATTTTTATTATATGTGAGAAACATATTAAAGATTTAGGCACAGATAAAAAAAAACGTTACCTTTTGAATAAGGAGTGGTTTTTTAATGTTAGTAGAACTTGTCAGAAAGTATCAATTCGTTTATTTAAATTAAAGTAATCAGATATAATATAAGATGATTTTCCAATGAAAAAATAAATGAGGTCCGTTTTAATAATGTTTTGATTTTATTTTATTTTTATTAAATGTGGGTGAGTAGAAATTAAGAATAGGATTGTTGTGAATAAAACTTTTATGAAACATTTTGTTTAAAAGAGTCTTTTAAGGAACGATTGGTGCAATAAAAATAAAATAATTTGTATTTCTTTAATGTTTAGTAATATCTAAAATCATGTTGTTAAGTATTTTATTATTACTCCGGCATGTCTAATTTTTCTAAAGTAAGAACATGTTTGGTAATTTATGAAGCACTTTCCGTGATAGTTGGTAAATCTTGAGGATATTTTTGTTAAATTAATATCTCGAAGGGAGTTAAGCTTTAAAAATAAATGATATGTAGGATATTTTTTATAACAAGACAATATATTTAGTAATTAACAATAAAGTCCGCTAAACATGGACGTTGATCACTAAAACTTTAAAATGTTTTTTCCAATTGAAATATGTTTGTGATTTTATATATAGTTATGAACAATAATAAAATGTAATTCTTTTCAAATGAAAAAAAATAAATATACAAATGCATGCTTTATTTATAGATAACAACTAGATTGTTGGCTTGAGTTAGATCAAAAACATTTAAAGTAAAAAATATATATAGGCACTTCTAACATGTTTTTTTAAAATTATATGAAAGTTAATTCAATATCACTTATATATATATATAAAGTAAAAGAAGCCTCCGGGTGCCCCGAACGCACTAAGGTCTTAATAAAATAAAATAGACACATGGGTCAGCTAGCCCATGCACGTGCTCTTGAGCCTTTATTATTATTATTATTATTATTATTTTGTTTTCATTGATGATTATCCGTCCCGGTTTTGTCTGGCGGGAAAAAAAAGAGCAACACATCACCGTTAGCTCAAATTCCAACTATCAAAGTATCGCTGAAAAGTAAAAGCAAGGATGTTTTGCATCAAAAAATCCTTTTTCAGCCATTTATTTACCCCTTAACACCCAAGAAAAGCAATCTAAATATCAAGATAAACTTGTTTATACCTTCAAATAAATAAAAATTAAAATTAACTTGTCCGAAAACTTTTTTAGATTAGATCCACTCTCTTAGAAATTTCAAAGGTGAAACAACAACTTATTAAAAAAATTCTCATTGAATAGAACCTATTATTAATATTAGATAGATCATTTTGGGGTCAAAAATTATGTCGATTAATATTTTATTTATTTATCACTGAAATGGAGTGACCTTTTCTCTTCTATCTCAAATTAAGAATTGAATATAAAAATAAAATAATTTTTTTAAGTATAAATAAATTTTTAAATAACTAAAGAGCAAAATGGGTTAGTTGCAAAGTAAGAAGAGCAAGGTTAACTTTTCAAATCAATTTTAAAATGATCATTTAGTTTCTCTGTATTTTCACGTTCCTTATCTTTTTATTTATATTTTATAAATATATTAAAATAAATTGACTTTTAATTTGATTTTAGCAGATAAATAATCAGAGATAAAAAAATGAGAATTAAAAAAAATGAATCTATAGTAAACTGTGAGATAATATGCGTGTATTAATGCAGTGGTTCTGTCGACCATGTAGAGAAGAATTAAGGCCCACTGCAGGGCTACTCCGACCCGCCAAGCCCTTTTAATTTGCAAAAAGAAATTGAGCAGAGAATGAAAGAAGGTACAGTCATTCATTTAGATGTTGCAACTTGAAAAGAGTCGTCTGCTCTCCCTGTCGTTTCACGTCAGAAATTGACGCAACTTTTTTGGTCACCTCTGAAGGCATTATTCTAGCGCTTAGCTTTTCAATTCAGTGAAACGCTGGAACAACCTGTCGATCATGATTCATGGTGAATGCTCCTGCCAGCAATATAGCATAAATACACTACTTATCTTTTCAAAATATGTTTGACCAAGTAATAATTAATTTTACAATAATAAACTCTTAGTGTTTATAATTTATTTTTTATATCAATACATCTAAATAACTTTAAAAAACCAAATAAATATTAACTTAAAGTTTGAAAAATAAAAAATAATATTTTTTCCAAAAATATTTCTGAAACTAGAAACAAACAAACTATCTATCCCTCACATTCCTGATTTCTTACACCCTTCAAGCGGCCAGCAAACCAGTCATAATCCCAATAATTTGCTCACTATTTCACGATGGTGTTTATTTGGTGATCTCTCTATACAGCTCTGTCAAACTCTGTTATCGAAACTACAGTGAAAGCGGTGGCTATTTTAGTTTCTTTTTAATTTGCAAACGTCTTAAATAAAGATGATTGTTAAGGAACCATATTATTTAATAGTTTAAGCTTAAGTTGATAGGTGAGATTCCAGAATATGATTTATATTATTCTCTAACACACCCCTTCGAATAAAAGCTTTTTGGACTTGAAATTTGCACACAACCCGTTCTACCTTGTGCTTGATTTTTATCAAATAGAATGGGATTAGTGAGATTCGAACTCATGACCGCTGGGTCAACAAGGCTCTGATATTATGTTAAGAAATCATCTCACCTAACAGCTTAAACTTAAATTGATAGGTGAGATCAGAATATGATTTATATTATTCTCTAAAAGATTTATTTTACATCAAAATTATGGAAGCTGATTAAATAATAATAATAATAATAAAAGGCATTATATGTCGCTGTGGAAGGACGTGTTTCGTTCGGTAAGGGCAGTTTATTAAATTAGAGGATAGCATGTGTGGGTTGGGCTACCATCATTATGGACCGAAAACAGTGGTAGATAATTAGAATTGGCAGACCTTGCAATCCTGCTGGACTTTACCTATTCGATTCTGGTGTTTTCTACAAAGAATGTATGAGAAACTATTCGGATACTAGAGATTATATTTGGGGAATATTTATTGGACGGTTCGAGAGTGTGTTTGTGTTATTTTTTAAAGTATTTTTTATTTAAAAATATATTAAAAAATATTTTTATATTTTAAAAATTATTTTTGATATTTTTATATTTTATTAAGAACAAATTATTTTTTAAAAAAAATTATTTATTTTCAAAAAAAAAATTGTTCCCAAACACCGTAACCTTGACAGCCGCTAAGTGACACTTTTTGAGCGGTTTATTTTTATGTTTTAAATTTTTTTTATATATATATTTTTTAAAAAAATATTAATATATTGATATTAAAAAACATTATTATTTTAAAAAAAATATTATTATTTTAATTAAGAGATTGACCCTCAGGTAGATAAAGTGAAAAGTGTCGTTTTGGATCAGCCGTTGTTTACCAGATTCTTCAATCATAGATTTAAGTAAAAAAAATAAACGCTCATAGTTGATATGTAAAAATCTAAAATTGTTATACCATATAAATCATGTATTCATTCCTGTGTGATTAATTGTGATTGCTCTTTTATATTTATCTACTTGCAAATTAGTTTAAAATTTTAGTGTCGTTTATGCTAAGACACCTGGCTTTTAGATAGGTGCTAGGCTAGCAGCCGTGTTACGGTGTGAATTCGTATTATTATTCAAGTAAAATATTTAACGTCGCAAAAATGATTTTTTTTAGAAGAAAAAAAAATAATAACTCGAGTTATAGTCTCAACTAACTAAATAAGTTAGCTTTATTTAAGGCATATTAGAAAACACACACACGAAGAGAGAGAGAGGGAGGGAGTAGTGAATGAGAATATGTGTATGTGTACAAAAACGATCAGTGAGGACCAGAATAATTGATAACAAAACAATACAACTTGAATTGAAATGTGAAATAAACAAGAAATTTTTTTAAAAATCAATGAAAAAAATCATATGACTGAGAATCAAATTGACATGTGAAAATTTTCAATGCGGTTTTTAACATAAAAATAATAAATATAAATCAAACAACCTATAAACATCTTATATTAGATAAATAATGAACCATTGAGCAAATAAAAAAAGAATAATTAATTATAAATAAAAATATACTTTGAAAAATTAAGATATCAATGTAATTCAGAATGTTTAATATCATAATGCGGGTTATTTACTTTTTCAAGTTTAATTAATGTGTTTATGAAAATCAATTTATAATAGCAATTGACACAAATAAATCTATCCAGTAAAATATAACGAAAAAAAAATTATACAAGGTTTCACATGTTATAAATATTATAAAAAAAATAAATATTTTATCTATATAATAAATTGATAAATAGATAGATATGAATCACACTAATCTATGAAAAAAATTACACAATTCTGACATAATTTCTTTTTTATATATAAAAGGTTAAAAATTAGAAAAATAATATAGATAGGGGCACTAACCAAAACATAAATTTAAAAATCATTAAAAAAACAAGGCTAGGTGTTCACAGACCTTGTAAGCTCGGCCTAACGCTTGACCTAGATAAGTCACGCTTAATGCCTGGCCCGGTCAATAAAAGGCATGCACACGGGTCTTTATTTCATAAAAATATTTAATGGGAAAAACAATATGTCATCCGCCCTGGTTTTGGAACAAAGATTAGGCGGCATATCATATGAAAATCCCATAACCCAGTCACTCGTGTGGCCAAAAAACCATGTTATATATATATACTCATTTTTAATTTATTTATTTATACTCAAAACACCAATAAAACATCATATGAACCTTTTTAAACTAATTTATAACCTCAAAATCTTCTCATACTGTTTTATTTTAATATGTTTCAAGGAAAAACATTTAATCTTAACCTTCTCTCGAAATCATTTAACATAAAAAATTGAGTGTTTTGGTAACCTCCACAGCTTTTAAGTTTGCAGTCACAGGGATGATAACTGCAAGTATGATCTTTGTCATTATTCACTCATTTAATGCACTCAATTAATTCTGTGATTACGATTATTCAAACTGCCCTGTTCGTTCTCTTTAATCGATCCAAGGCATTCAAAATTTAAGCCCGGAAAAATGGGTTTTAGGTGCTCCAATCTGCTGCTACGAAACCTCCATCGCTTGAAGGATTAAAAATCTGCACATAGACAAGCAGGGTCTTGGCCTACGGTCAAGAAAGCACTTGTCCCTTCATCTCACTCCGGATTCAAATTCTGTAATGCATATTTGTCATTCTATGATGCTTTATCTGCTTGCTAAGCTTGCAGAATATTCAGTGAATTCAAAAATTAATTGTAATGCGTGCAAGCTAGTCCGGACACCCGATTATAAAAAAAAATAAAAATCACATAGATATAAATTTCACAGCAAGTGAAAATGAAACAACTAAACAGCACAGTATTTTTATATAGTTCAGCTATATTTACACTCACAAGTGAAAATTAATAAAGTTTTGGGAAATTTTCAGAATCAAATCTCAAAACAGTCCTGGAATAATCCTAATCCTATAGAAATTTCTTATCTTGACAAAACGGTCCTGGAATAATCCTAATCCTATAGAAATTTCTTATCTTGGCAAAACAGTCCTGGAATTCGGTTGTCCTGTGTAAACCATTCATGCCAATAATTATTTAATTCATATACATCATATCCGAACACAGTCAGTTCCTGCCACCTTGCATCAGCTAAAGATTCTGAATCTATCAATATAGTATCTGGCCAGAATTTTGAAACTATTATGATTATCTTTCAAGGAGATGATGATCATATGCCAGTTAATTCATGTATCTTTTCACTTCGATTTCACAGATCTATGAAGATAATCAAAACACTAAATCACATCTCGTTCTTCGCCCTTGATAGCTTCGTGGGTGCTACTGCTTTATTTGTCATCATTCCATGTTGAAAACATTTTGGACATATATGGAAAAATGCTCCTCTACTCATGTTCATGGCCTCTAGCTATCTCGTTTTTTCTTCAGCTTTGGGAAAAAGAGCCACCATTTGTACGGTGTGATATTGTGATGCAAATGCATATTTGGTGACCACAAAAAGTTGTGCTCGCTGCCTTTAATTTGCTCTGCCCCCCTCGGCGGGAAACTGAAAACGCAGCCCTAAAAAAATCTCAATCCTCACTCATTTGAGATGCAAACAATATATAGAAGTGGGACACGTGGCAATTGGGCTTCGTGTTATTGGAGCTAGATTTTCGGACACTTGATATAGGGTATGAATCTAGTAAAGAGACAACATGGGAAAGGTACGTTTGGACTTTGCGAGAGGAGAGTCAAATTTTAACTCTTTTGAGTTTGTGCACCAGAAAGAGGTTAAGAAAAAAAAAAACTTGGGACAGATAAAAAAAGGTCAAGAAAGAATGTACATATATTATGGACTCGAGGATGGGAGGGAAAAAAAGTTGGAACAGTGAGGATCTTTGAGTGCCATCAACTCAATCAATGGTGCTTGGACTGTCATCCATTTACTCTCAAAACAAAAACCCTTTCCCTCAACATTTGCACCCACTTTCCCATACACGACATGACAAGTTTCTCACCATGCGTTCATGTACCTCATCTTCCCCATCTTTTGTTTTTCTTACATTGCTCTCTTTCTCGAGAAAAAAGAAAGAAAAAGGAGAACGGAAAAGCAAAGAGAACTACACTGTGGAACAAGAAAGTCATGATCTAAATCTAGTTGGGGAATATATTTCAATCCGAACAATGATGACGCCCCGCTTTCACTTTATTTGGCACCATGTACACTAACATTATAGGGGCAGTAACGATGGAGCAATCCCTTTCTATCAATCTTCAAGCTAGCGATAAAGGTTTCCGAGCAAAACGAAAGCTTGGGTGTAGAAATGTAAAGTGACTAGCAAGATAAAGTGGGTGAAGACGACACCCTTCCTTTCCTCTTTCTAACATTTTTAATTTGTGATTAACCTGTGATCGTGTTTGGTGCCACGTGTCTCGACGACTTTTCTCCTGCCGACATGCTTGCCCACGAACGACCCCACCCCTTCTATGAACTTCCGAGCACTGCTAGTATTTCTCAATGCCATTTTATTTTTGTTCTTCTCACGGTCCTCCAACCACAACCGTACGATTATGGGATCTTAAAAGCAAATACATGCTTAGCTGGTCATTCGACGTAAAATTAATTACAGTAGATTAGTTATACTCGGCGATTAATTAATCGAGCAGTGTTGGTTTATATGAACTCTGATTATATCAGAAAATCATTTAATTTGACAAACGCTATGTAGAAATCCAGAATTCATTTTAAATACGTTGAAATTTTGTTTATTTTGAGATTTCTACAATATAACAACAACAACAATAACAAATGTAAGTGTTTGAGTGGAGGAGCCTGCCTTGTGGAGTTAACAAGTTGCACCATCTTTCTTGAAGCTTTGATCCGGGCTCAGGCAGCAGCTACCCGAGGCTTGACGCTTGTTTATAAGAATTTGACTGATGACTAGATCCTCTTTATCCCCTTTTTTCACGATCCACTTTATTTGTATAATTTAAGAGTGTCTGGTGATGGTGTTTTTTAAATATTTTTTATTTAAAAATATATCAAAATAATAATTATTATTTTTAAAAAATATTTTTAATATTATCATGTAAAAATATCTAAAAACACTAAAATATAATTTAATTAAATGAAAAATACACTGTTGATAGAGGTCAAATTGGGTAAAGGATAGTTTGGTATTTGAGAAAATAATAATTAATTAGAGTGTGAAGGAAGACCTTTGCACGGCGAGTTTGGCGCCTCTATATATTTAAAAGTTAGATTTTATAATTTCATTAGAAACATCATATTACTCCTTTTCTTTTAGGGCGGAGTGTGGTGGTGGAGGGTTGCCCTTGCAACACGAGTGGTTTTTTTTCTTACCCTCCACCTCTTCTCTCTTCTCATCTTGAAAATCATAGCGCCCATGAAAAAATCTAGAATTGTTCTTTGATTTACGAGGTTGTCAACTTTGCTTCTTATTTTTTTCATTTCTAATTTTTATTTTATTCATTAAGAAAATTTAGAAATGTTTCTTATTACATCCTTCAATCTTAATATATGATATGTTATTTTATCTTATTTGGTTATTTTTTTTAGCCTTTTATTAAATTAGTTGTTCTTTTTAATTTCACCTTTCAATCAATTTTTTTTATTTCAGTTTTGATCCTCTTTCTTTTTATTTTTTTGGTATTTCTGCTTAATTATTTTTTCTTTTTAATTTCACTCTTCAGTAAAAAAAAAAACATGTTTTACATTTCTAATTTGATACACATTCTTTTAATTGACATTGTTTTGTGACTTTTTGTTTAATTAATTTTCTCTCTCCAAATTAATCCCTCGACATGTAATTGGTTAGGTATTGGACTTCATGGTTTTTCTAGATAGTAAGCTTTCGATTTAATGTCGCAAGATACGAGATTAAAAAGTTAAATTATGTTGACATTTTTTAAAACCTATTTTCTTTTAAACCTTGTGATTTTTCATGTTTTTTTTTTTCTATTGGGTTGTCTTGATTTCATTACCTGAGTTATAAGTTGGATGAGTTAATTTGGATTGACTTGCTCCTAATTTCTTTAGTTATGAGTTATCCATACTAACTCAAAATGGCTGGAAGGGAGTGGAGAAGGAATGTAGGGTTTTTTAAGTTTGAGATGGAGGGGAACGGACGGGTGCGGGGTGTGGAGTTTTTATGCTAATTATTAATTATAGTAATAATAATAGTTAGCATAAAAAATAGAGGTATTAATTTATAATTAATCTGATTGAATTATTTTATAATGGAATATATTTTATTAATTATATTTGAACTTATTGGTTATTTGTTAATGTGTTCATTTTGTTTTTTTTTAAGTTTTTCTAACACCCAAGGATAATAAGTAACATTAATTAACTTCAAATACAACAACCATAAAAAAACAAACAATTACTTGAAAAACAGACAGTAAGTAGCTTAAATTTCAAATATTGCGGGTATTTTAATTATATTTAAATTCATTTTTTTAATTTAAATATAATTAAAAATAATAATTTTATTGTTGGAGAGCTTTTCAAAAACAATCATTTAATTATATAATTTACTCCTATTAATTGTATAATTAATTGCATAATTAAACTATATATAAAATAATTGAATTTTATTTTAAATAATATAAAAAAACAGCTCTCCAAAATGGTTTTTACCATTGAAGTACACATCAATAAAAAAACTATATATACACTATTCAAAAAATCATTTTAGAGATTTGACTCTCCAAAATGACTTTTGCCATTGAACTTGCTCTAGTATGTTTGACTATGCACTTATGTATATACTAATCAACGGGTCGATGCAATGTTGTGTTTTCTCTAACAAGATTTGTTTTACTTTTTTTTATTAATTCAAGCTATCATTGTAAATCAAATAAAATCATTGTGAATTTTATATTTTCTTATAAAAAAATTGATATGTGTGTTCACAGGCATATTTTATGTTTAAATCTGATATATTTTATGAATCAATTATACATTTCACAAAGAAAAATCTTAATTAAAAGAGTCCCCGATTCATAATTAACTACTATAGAAGATGGCAGAAATCGGCATGGAAAGATGTTTCGGGCAATTATCGACATTAGAACTGACGAGTCTTTCTCCATTTTTACAAAAGCTGACAGTCCAAACTTTCTTTATTTCTCTAATTGCATACTTTCATAGTTTGTATTTCCTTTATTCCAGATTTCATCATAGTTTTATGCAGACAAGTACAAAAATTTTAGTAACATTTTGTTGGATGAACGCATGCTGATGTAAAAGGGTAAGGAACTAGACTTTTGTGGGATATGGCAAACGATCACAATCAACTTTAGACCAAGAATTCAATTAATTAGTATGAAGAAAAAGATTGCTCATAATCTACACTCAAAATCAAGGACCAATTCGTAAACAAAAGTACTGGACTACAAGGAATTATTTGTAAATATATATTAACTAAAGGACTCACTTGAAAATAAATTTGCTCTCGATGATCAGTTAGAATGTTGTCAAGTAATTCTTGAACCAGGGGCCTGTGTAATTAAAAAAAAAAAAACAGAGACTTTTACAAACATATAAACCTGGCCCATAAAAAAAGGGGCTGGAAATTTTTCAATAGAAAAGACCTTAAATAACATCATAGAAACCTCAATAAAACTTAAAACTCTACGTGTAACCTCAATCATCCTTTCATTGCAAGAAAATCTCAACCCGATTTTAAAAAATATTCCGAAGTGTCTATCTATTTTTTTAACAAGATAAAAACTATGGGGATTGAAATGTATAAAAAACATGCCTCATGTGCAGTGAAAAAAAGGTCAAATATTTGTTTTAAATTCAATTCTAGTCCCCGAACTCTCAATTGTTTTGAATCAGTAAAAATAAAATTTATTTAGTCAAACTAAACATTAACTCAATAAAAAAAATGTTTTTTCAATAACACGACAAAAGTAAATATCAAGCTAATCAAAACATACCTTCAATTTCAATATCAATATCAAATCAATTCAACGTAAAATAATAAAAGTAAAAAAAAAATGACTAGAAAAATAATTAAAGGAGCAACACACACAGATATATATATATATATATATATATATATATATATATATATATATTATGCATGATTTGATTTTAACACGGTGTTGATATATAGAAAGAGAGTGTAAGTTATGCAAATCAGACATCAACATTGTACTTTTGTGTGTTACTTGGTTCTTCCTTCACTGGACAACCAATTGATCTGTCGTTCCGTTTCCCGGTCGAGAGGGGACTGTACTATAAATCGCAACTGAGATTTAGCTGTCCAAAGCCACAGTTGTAGCTTTGTCTGTGTTGCTCATGCAGTAGCATGATACTTTTATCATGGAGTTTGGTGGGGTCCACAAACACGTGCAAATGATGACATTGTCTTCCCTAATGATGCATTCCCACCGCTTCTTCCACTGTCTGGGATCCACTTCTATCATGCAACTCGACTTCGCCACCCCCCCTCTATCTTTGACCACCATCACGTATCGCAACAAAATAAATAAAAATCCTATCATTGCTTGCTCCATGGAAATGCTCCGACAACGTGTGTTTCTCCGGTGATCTGAACCTTCAATCAAATTTCATTTAATCTAATTTTGTTCTGTAAGAAAACTAAATAAAATAATGTATTAATTCCATTTTATAGCCATCTAATTAACATGTATTATTAAAATAACTGATTTTTTTATGGTTTTATATTATTTATATAAACAATGAATCGTATTAATATACTTTTTAACCATTTAAGTGTAAAAATCCTACAAGAGCTGAGATTAACAATATTTTGTTCTAAAATTAAACAACATGTTGCTTGTGGTATTTGCTCTTAAAAAAAATAAGGGGCAGACAAATTCAAGTTCACTGGTGAGTCAAGTTTAATATATCTTCTTATTCTTCCTTTTTAGTTTTTTTTTTCTATCTGAAAATACTTTTACTAGATTCACTTACTATTTAATTTGAACATAACTATTAAATACTATTATAAATTTTTAGTTTAGTTTTAATAACTTTTCCAATTATTATGTAGTTAGTGTGGAAATAACAAGACAAATATTCACCAAGACAAACAAGAAATAAATTAATAAAAAATATCCTGATAGATTTAATAATAATATATAAAACTCCCTTATAATTTTTTAATCAAAGAAGGTTGATGTCTCTCATCAAAGACCCACAATTTGCTTGTAGCCAGGTATTGCACAGAGGTGCCAGCTAATTACAAGCAAGCAGCCGCTAATTTTAAAGTAGAAATTGTTTGCCCTCCTGTTAATAATTAATTATCACTGTCAATTCAAGAGAATGTGAGAGGTTTGCTTCCTCAAAGCTTCTCCCCACACTCCAAATTCTATTATTCTATAAACAGCTGTGATATGGCTGTGGGTAACTCAGCAATTAAATCAAGCAATCTATTCATAGCATCTGCTGCATGCAAAACAACCGAGGTCGGGCTCGGAGTCATGGCTCCCTGTATATATATAACTTAGACTGGGATTTACGAGGCAAATATTTTATGTTGTCGTGATTGAAGGTGGTAGAGCTGGTTGATCAAGTTATGGATAGGGTGGTGTTTGGTAATGTGTTTTAAAAATATTTTTGAAAAAAATTAATTTTTTTTATGTTTTTAAATATTATAATAATATCAAAAATATTATTTTAAATAAAAAATATTTTAAAAACCAATCATAATTATAATAACAAACAAACAAGAATATAGTACGTGAGGCCATAAACTTGGAATCAAGCTCATAGGTTAATTATATGTCAACATCTGATATCATTACCCCACGTCATGTCGTCGAGCTAGAATGACACCGGGCCAATAAAGTTTAACCTCGCTTTTGGAAGTGAACTTCCTCTTTCTAGAGTTACTACCTATGATGAGTTTTCACTTTGCAACTTTTTGCATCACCATGCAACTTCCAACAGGTAATTAATTCCTATAAGAATCACCCATGAAGCATTCATGGTTTTAACTTTTAACCCTTACATTCTGTTCTCTTTTAAGCAGCAGCAAGCGTGTAGAGGTCGTGGATGCTAAACTTTAGAGATTAATTTATAGATGCTGTCTGGTTTAAGTCGTAAAGTATACCGTGTTCATTATTTGAACAAAAAACAAAGAGATTTTCTTAAATCTAATTCTATTTAGCACATATGAAAGTGTTAAAAACCTGTATATCAATGACTTTCTCATTCAAAATGGGTTCTTCATAAGAGGTGACTTATATTCCCCTGAGGACACCGAGTTTTTAGTATATTTATTTATAAACCAGATAGACAAATACTAACTATCATTGTAATTATGGTGTTTTTAAGTGCACCTTTTTTAATTAAAAAAATCTCTTTGACTTTTTATTTCTATATAATTCAAGAATCCAAGTTGTTGTTTCTTTAAATTGTACAAGGAAAGCAAGAGCAGATAAGCTTAAATGTTAAGAAGAAAGCTAAAGGTCTGTACGTGTGTCGTTTGTGTGAATGTCCGTCAAGAGCTCAGAATGAGTTGTAACCCAAATTCATATATTAGGCCAAAAAAAAAGTTAGTATATGTGGTCAAAAGAGAGGGAGAAAGGTTCTCATCGGCTCGGTGGCCAAATCTTTATCTTTGAACCCTTTGTTCACCGGAAAAAATAAAATATAGTGAATTTTGTCCATAGGGAAAAATCTCGTGGATAATATAACCAGCTAGATGCATGAAAGTTATTCTACAGTCATTATATTTTTCATAGCAATCAGTGGCACATGTTTGTTTTGTTTCCCAAAGTATTTTTTAAATTACTCTAAAAAATATATTAAATTGACATTTTTCACAGTTATTATGTGAAAAATGACTTTATCCCTCACTCTGTTTGTATGGTTGAATATGTTTCTTTATGTATATATAGTTTTTTTTGGTATTTATCAATGATTTTAATATATTAACGTTGAAAATCAAAAGGGATTATTTTAATTTATTTTTTATTGGAAGAACGTTTAAAAAAACGTTATGTATTTCATCACCAAACAGACAATAGTATCCCTTCGTGTGCCTGCATCTTGCAGCGAGGTTGTTTTTTCGAGGATAAAAATGTTCTTGCATATTCCTCCTTAATTTCCCCACAAAATCTGTGAAAACTAATAATGGATGACTCGCCAACCAAGTCAAGATGCAAGTCCACACAATTACTGGAGACAAATTTAACGCGTATATATACGACATATATTTGAAGCCAAGATTTTAGCAATTGCTTCCAGATCACCTTGTCCATTGGAGGAAAAACATGCTCAGCTCAGTCGAGATTCCTATAAATAATCAACAAACTCTTGTCTGTCCACATTGGCCACCTTAATTACGAAACCACTAGAGAAAGCTACAGCCATTAGGGCTATCATATATATAATTAAAAACATAAATTTACCATTTGGGAAATGTTTTTTATATATTTAATGATTGATTACAATGATAATCCATATTTTAATCAAACACGTCTGCTGCTAATGTCTCCCAGTTCATTAACCCTATCACACGTGCTACGCAGAATCACTTATCGACAGTCCAAAGCGCATGGTGTCCGTGATTGCAGTCAGTGAGATCCTTCTGGGATGCTCTAGCTAGTTTCACTCAAATGCACAGAATCAGAATTATTACTCACCCCGAAGTTATAATACGTACTTATCATCAACTAATCAGTGGTTTGCGAGATAATACATTATATAGTTAGTGTAATAAGAAATGATAAGATACTGCCATAGAATTAATTAGAAAAGGGGGAGTGAGAGGAGGGGTTTGGAGTTTTTTTATAATTTTTAGGGTTATTCTACGTGGGAAATTGGAGCTACAGCTCTCAAAGAAGAGGAATTGGATATGGTACGCGCTACATTCAAATAGATATGTTGAGATTATTTATGCATAGTTTATTCAACATTCTCCACCACTTCAAGACGACGGCATTCACTCGCTAGCTTCTCTCAGTCACCAATATTTATCCGTATCTTGAAAAGCAAAGAAGTTCCATTTTCAAGTTTTGGGATTGGAGGAATCTTTTTCATTCTCTGCCTCTCTACTTTACACTATAATAATAATAATAGAATAAAAAAAGCTTGAGAGAGAGCCATGGAGGCCACCGAAAAACAGGGGACACCTTATCATGATGAAAGCAAGAAAAAAAACGACCCGATTAGACGGGCCAACCCACACGCATATACATACAGTTACTCACTCACACCCACACGCTCGATCGATCACTCCTGATCATCTCTCTCTCACTCTGTGCTAAGTTTGTGTGTGCCCAGCTCTTTCTTTCTTTTAAAAATGGAAATCATAAGTCAACCTCCCCTAATGATTTGGTCTTGGGTTCTTCTAAACACCGCCTCATATCCCACTTTCCTCAGCACCCTCTATATAATCACCGGCCACTCCCTTTCATCCAGTCCTTCACCATGGGAAGCATGAAGGTGCATCAGTTGGCACGTGGATTTTGGGAGCACGAACCCTTTCTCACGCTTGGTTGCAAGCGTTTACGCCCTCTTGCTCCCAAGCTGGCCAGCACAGATCATAGTGCTACCTCTTTCGATCTCAAGAGCTTCATTCGACCCGATAGTGGTCCTAGAAAGCTTGCCTCCTCCGACGAGAAGAAAGATTCCCCTCAGGTACTGATCATTCTTATCTACCTAATTATAATATATAATATATAATATTTCAATTACAACTTGGATTTATCTGTGCTATCTTAATTACTCCAAACATCGAATTAAGTTACACTTCACATATTCCGTAACATATGGATAGCGGCTCTTGAATTCTCAAAGAAAACATATATATATATAAAGATAACTAGAAAAGCATTTTTAGGTTAATCACTGTGGTTTCTTACCTAAATATTAAAATTTTGGATGCATATAGGGGGAAACGCACCCGGGAGGGACACGGTGGAACCCAACGCAAGAGCAGATAGGGATACTAGAGATGTTGTATAGGGGAGGAATGAGAACTCCTAATGGGCAGCAAATAGAAGATATCACTGCACAGCTAAGCAATTACGGCAAGATCGAAGGGAAGAATGTTTTTTACTGGTTCCAAAATCACAAAGCCCGCGAGAGGCAAAAACAGAAGAGGAACAGCCTTGGATTAAGCCATAGTCCGAGAACCCCATCTCCCATTACCATTATATCTTTGGATACTAGGGTATGTCTCAGCAGCCATCAAAGACTTGATTCTTGATTTATTACTTCGATAAACGAAGCTTCGAATGTTTTGCTTAGTTTGTATTCAATACTCTAATTATTTTTGTACAGGGAGAAGCGGAGAGAGAGGAGGATAGTCCATACAAAAGAAAGTGTAGGAGCTGGACCTTTGAGTTTTTAGAATTAGAAGACAGCAGGTCGTGTAGAGAGAAGGGAGATAGAACTCTTGAGCTTTTCCCATTGCACCCGGAAGGCAGATGAAGGGGTTTGTAAAAAAATAAATAAAGCATTCAACTTTGTTAATTTCATTGTGATGATCTGCTTCGGCGTCCTTTTCTTTCTTTAGTTTCTTTCTTTGTTTCGAGAAAGAAGAAAGGCAGGTCGCTGCCTCTTTGTACTCTATTTTGTGACTCGGAACCAAAGCTCCTTGCCACTCTTTATTCGATCTCTTCTTGTAGAATATGTGTGTGATCGATCGCTTCGACCAGGGACACTTTACTGAGAAATTAATTGTTTTTAGGTTAAATGGAGTAGCCTGTGGACATTGAAGTCCACGCCCCTTGCTCCAATCCTAAGCCTGCTGCTTCCATTTTTAAGTTTCAATTTTCAAATGGGAAAAGCGATGCGTCTTCTGCCACCGATACCGAGAAAAAAAATGATATGTTGCACTCCTTAGAAGACTTTCATAAAGTAGCGTATCAGCTATCAGGAGACATGAAAGTTTTTATCTTTATTTTGTTGAAGGTGATTGACATGCATTTTCCCAAGAAAAAAAAAAATACCAGTTACTGTTATGTGGGCCTCCCCATCAACCATGCCAAGGATATTATTTAAAAAAAAAAACATAAACATGCCAAAAATATTTGGAGGGAAAGATGATCGATCACGACTGTATATGAAATGTGAACGAGTGAGTTTAGTTCATTTCTCTTTAATAGAAGTGGTCCTCGTCAGGAGATCTCCAGTTTGCTAAAAAATGGTGTTTTTTTAGTTTCAATTTCGGACAGAAATGTGATAGGAAAAAAAAAGTAGCGTTACTTGCAATCCTAATATTGTAAGAGAATAAAAAAATCTATCATATTTTATAAAAGAAATAATAGTCTGAAACTTCAAACACAAATAAATTAGACATATTAACTTATATTAGTTTTAGATCTAAAATCATTTGGTAAAAAAATTCTTATTTAAAGCTTACATAACTAATAGAATTCATGTAGCATTAGGATTGCTAACTAGTAAAACCCTAATTAAATTTAAAGTTCTAATTTAAATAAGAAAAAAAAATCCAAATAAAGTAAGGTAAATGAAAATGATCTCACACATTTACTTTCGTCTATTATTGACAGTTTTTCTCATTCTTCGATGGTCATGAAATTTTAAATTTATAATAAATGAAGTCTTTAAAATTTCCAGTTAGAATTTCAACTCAATTAAACAGTCAGATTAAAAGTTATATTTATTTTATTAGATTGTACTTTAAACTCCCTCTAAACTTTTTAAAACCTGGAAAATCTTTAAAAAAAATAGTAAACAATAAAATAAACTCTATTATGCCAAGAATAATAATGAGAATATCTTATGTCAATCCCCTTTACATTTTAAAAACTGGCCCTATAGTCAACAATTAAAAAATTTATTCATAGTCAATTTGTATAAACTCAAAAACTAATGATTGTCTCAATGCTTGTCAAGATGATTTTGAAGGTTTACTAGTACAAGTTCTAAATTTTAAAACATTGAACCATCATTCTTTGGCACCACGAGAAAGTTTACATGCATAAAATAAATTTGTATTTTGAAAACTTTCCATCGAAGAAAATAATCTCATTGAATTCATGAATGTGTCTATAAGGAAGAAGACCATGGATTGTGTCTTTAGCGCTTTGTTTATCACAAATGTTATTGTTCATATAAACATGATATCTATGTAAATATTCAAGAATAAAAAAATAAAACCACGCAAAGGAGAGACGTGCACAAATAAAAAGAACTCGGTAATTCAGACTGCGTTGAAGTCCGAGGTTCTAACCAGATGGACCGTGCGGAAGTGCATAATATAATCAAGGCTCTGCAAGATGAACTGGTGCTGGCCCACTGTGGCGGATGGCATGGGCCTTTACTCCGGTACCAAGGCCCACATGAAATGCCAGTCCTTCGAATTTGATCTGAACTCGCTCGAATGGAAATACTTCTTTGCTAATTTCGTGCAAATTTTTAAACAATTTATTCAAGTTTGAATGGAACTCTCGGCGACGAATTATTCTTTTGAAACTCTTAAAATTAAATCTTAAATTATTAAAAAAATATTAATCAGAGGGGTGGTGCTGTTGCTATGGAGTTTATCGTGGATACACGCACGTTACAGCTGCGGGTCTCAAATCTCAATAGTGTGTGGACGGGGTGAAAATATATGTTTTCTCATTTTTATTTCAAATCAATATGATTTCTACCATTTTTAATTTTTAATTTAAATAAACTGCGCTGATATTAAAAAGAAATATTTTTTATTTTATAAACACGGAAATTACATGAATAAAAAAGAAAAAAATAGTTTTTAAAAAATACACTTGTCCCATTTGTTGGTGCAAATCAAGCGGGAACTAGGAGATGCAGAAGTGGATTTGAATAAGTCTTTGATTGAGTCTTTGTTTGAGCGAGTTAGTAGGACTTGCTAAGTCATAATAATGACCTATTGTTACGGTCAATTAGTTGAGGCAGAGTGCTCATTTTGTTTCAGTATTTTTAGGCTTTCAGTTTGATGTAAAGGCTATATATAAAGCCATCTTTTGTCGTTGAATAATAAGGAAGTATTCAGAGTCTAAACAAAGAGCATTTTATCATTACAAATTAGTATCAGAGCTAGGTTAAGTTCTCTGGATATTTGAGAGAGAAGCCGCAGCTTCAAAACACAAGAGTGAAGAAATGGGTGATGACAAGATGAAGTTGCCACAGTTTGAAGGGCACTGGGACCATTGGAGTGAAGTCATGGAAAATTTCTTCAGAGCAAAAGGATTGTGGAGCCTAATCGAGATCGGTTTCGAGGAACCGGCAAGCACAGTTGTGCTGACAACAGAACAACGAACACAGCTGGACAATGCCAAGACAAATGATCACAAAGTCAAGCATTACCTCTATCAATCCATTGATAGGGTAACGATTGAACAGATTCAGGACAGGAGGTCCTCTAAGTTCATTTGGGAGTCCATGAAGAAGAAGTTCGGAGGGAACGAACGAGTGAGGAAGTCTCTGCTGCAAAAACTGAGAAGAGATTTTGAGATTCTGGAAATGAATGAATCTGAAAAGGTGGAGGAATACTTCAAGCGGGTGCTAACCATCACCAACAAAATGAGAAGCAATGGAGAAACCATGACTGAATCAAAGGTGGTGGAGAAGATTCTCAGAACTCTCAGTGAGAAGTTCATGTACATGGTTGTATCCATAGAAGAGTCCACGGACATTGAGAGCATTTCAATAGATGAATTGCAGGCATCTCTGGTGGTCCATGAAGGAAAATTCAAAAAATCAGAAAGAGGTGATGATCAAGCTTTGAAAGTGGCCTACGGGCGAGGCAGTGGAACCAGAGGAAGAGGCAGAGGACGTGGTCGCGGCAAAACGTACTTAGACAAGAGCACTGTGGAGTGTTACAAGTGCCATAAGCTTGGACACTTCAAAAACGAATGTCCAATGTGGGAATCAGAAGCAAACTACGCTGATTTTGAAAGGGAGGAAGTACTTCTAATGGCTTACATTGAAGAAGAAAAAAATGGTGAGGAAAATGCAGAGGTCAATCTGGAAAATGCAGAACTAATGATGATGACGTATTCTGGAAAGCAAGAGAACCTGAGAAAGAGGGCATGGTTTCTTGATTCAGGGTGCTCAAATCACATGAGTGGAGATCGAGAGCTGTTCTCAACATTGAGTGGCGATTTCAAGCACTCAGTCAAGCTAGGCAATGACAAACGCATGGAGGTGGTTGGCAAAGGGAGTGTAAAACTCGTACTAAACGATGTCACATACAATATAAGTGATGTGTACTTTGTGCCGGAGCTCAAAAACAACCTGTTGAGTCTTGGTCAGCTACAAGAGAAGGAGATAACCATCATCATACGGAAAGGTTTCTGTAAGATCTATCATGATGAGAAAGGGCTAATGGCTGAAAGCAAGATGAGCATGAACAGAATGTTCATGTTGATTGATCAAGGTGGTGATGAAGACAATCAACAATGCTGCTTGAAGACGGCTACGGAAGACATGGCAAAACTTTGGCATGAGCGTTATGGACACCTTAGTCACCGCGGCATGAAAACGTTACAAAGCAAAGAGATGGTGCACGGTCTACCAAACTTCGACACACAGAAGTTTACATGTTCAGATTGCCTAGTAGGCAAACAACCGAGGAATCCCATTCCTAAGAAGAGCATGTGGAGAGCCAAAGAAGTACTTGAGTTAATTCACTCAGACATTTGTGGTCCCATTAGCCCCACAACCACCACTGGAAAGAGGTACATTCTCTGTTTCATAGACGATTATAGTAGGAAGGCATGGGTATACTTTCTGAAGGAGAAGTCAGAAGCATTCAATCAGTTCAAGATATTCAAAAAACAAGTGGAAACTGAGACCGGAAAGAGTATCAAATGCTTAAGAACTGATCGAGGAGGGGAGTATACTTCTCATGAGTTCTCTAATTACTGCAAAGAGGAGGGTATTCGAAGACAGCTAACCACGGCCTATACACCGCAGCAAAACGGTACTGCAGAAAGGAAGAATCGCACGGTTATGAACATGGTCAGGTCTATGCTTTCAACACGAAAAGTACCAAGAGTTTTTTGGGCAGAAGCTGTGAGTTGGACCTTCTATGTTCTCAACAGATGCCCTACGCTAGCTGTGAAGGACATCACTCCACAGGAAGCTTGGAGTGGAGTGAAGCCAAGTGTGGAGCACTTTCGAGTATGGGGAAGCATAGCTCATGTGCACATCTCTGATGAGAAAAGGAGTAAGCTGGATGATAAGAGCAACACCTGCATATTCTTTGGTTTCTCAGAAGAATCTAAAGGGTATCGTCTATACAATCCGCAGAACAAGAAAGTCATAGTGAGCAGAGATGTTGTATTTGAGGAATCAAAAGGTTGGAATTGGGAGGAAGAACGTGATCATACAAATACAGAGCTGACTTGGAGTGATGACGACATGACATGGGAAGATAGTGGAGATAAAGAAGAATCAGATTATGAAGAAGAGCAGCCTGTGGAGACTGTCGAAGAAGACCAAACTGCAGACCAAGCTGCCGATCAAGCTCAGTTTTCTCCACAAATCGAAGTCAGGGATGAAAGAGTGAGAAGACATCCATCTTATCTCAGTGACTATGTTACCGGAGATGACGATGAAGAAGATGAAGTCAACATGGTGGAAATCAATTCAACCGATCCCTTAAGCTTCGAAGAAGCAGAGAAGAGTCCAAAGTGGAGAGAAGCCATGGATGAAGAGATAAATTCGATTGTGAAAAATCAGACTTGGGAGCTCTCAAATTTACCAAAAGGGGCAAAGTGCATTGGAGTAAAATGGATTTACAAAACCAAGCTCAACGAACATGGAGAAGTGAACAAGTTCAAAGCGCGTTTGGTGGCTAAAGGGTACTCTCAAGAACATGGAATTGATTACACTGAAGTGTATGCACCGGTGGCACGAATGGATACTATCAGAACTCTGTTGTCTAGAGCGGCTCATAAGGGATGGGACATCTATCAATTAGATGTAAAATCGGCTTTTCTTCATGGAGTTCTTGCAGAAGAAGTATACGTTCAACAACCTAAAGGGTATGTGGTCAAAGGAGCAGAGGACAAAGTGTATAAACTCCATAAGGCTTTGTATGGATTAAAGCAAGCTCCAAGGGCATGGTTTAGCAGAATTGAGGAGTATTTCATCAAGGAGGGTCTCGTGAAATCACAGAACGAAGAAACTCTGTTCTTCAAGACAAACAAAATCGGTAATATTCTGCTTGTTAGTATCTATGTGGATGATCTTATATACACAGGAGATGATGAGTCAATGATGAAAGATTTCAAGGAATCAATGCAAAAGGAGTTTGATATGTCAGATCTTGGCAAGATGAGATATTTTTTGGGCATTGAAGTGTTGCAGACTCCTCTCGGGATTCACATCTCTCAAGGGAAATATGCTTTTGAAGTTTTGCAGAGATTTGGCATGGAGAATTGTAATGCAGTGTGCAATCCGATGGTGCCCGGAAACAAGCTTGATATGGACGTTGATGGAGAACGTGTTGATGAGACCTATTATAAACAAATAATAGGAAGTCTCATGTACATCACAACAACAAGACCTGATCTGCAATTTTCTGTTTTCTGTAAGTCTTCTGAGCCGATACATGTCGAGACCCACACTTATGCATTTACAAGCTGCGAAAAGAGTGCTAAGGTACTTGAGTGGTACGATGGATTTTGGTATTTGGTACAAGAGAGGTGGAGATGGTGAGATGTTGATATACACAGATAGTGATTTTGCTGGAGACATTGATAGCAGGAAGAGCACATCCGGATACGTCTTCCTCATAGACAATGCAGCTGTTGCTTGGTCATCAAAGAAGCAACCAATTGTTACACTTTCCACCACTGAAGCAGAATATGTGGCTGCATCATCTTGTGCGTGTCAAGCTATATGGTTCAATAGGATACTTGAAGAGCTGAAATACGATGTAGAGGGAAGCACAGTCATCTTGTGCGACAATACTTCAACGATTAAGCTCTCCAAGAATCCTGTTTTTCATGGAAGGTGCAAGCACATTGGGGTACGGTTTCATTTCTTAAGAGATTTAGTTAATGAAGGAACATTACGGCTTGAACATTGTGGATCACAAGAGCAAGTTGCAGACATCTTTACAAAGCCGCTGAAGAGAGAAACATTTGAGAGTCTAAGGCACAAGCTTGGAGTTAGTTCGGTTGAAGATAAGCTAAGCCTTGTGAACCAAGGTTAGCTTAAGGAGGGTTTTGTTGGTGCAAATCAAGCGGGAACTAGGAGATGCAGAAGTGGATTTGAATAAGTCTTTGATTGAGTCTTTGTTTGAGCGAGTTAGTAGGACTTGCTAAGTCATAATAATGACCTATTGTTACGGTCAATTAGTTGAGGCAGAGTGCTCATTTTGTTTCAGTATTTTTAGGCTTTCAGTTTGATGTAAAGGCTATATATAAAGCCATCTTTTGTCGTTGAATAATAAGGAAGTATTCAGAGTCTAAACAAAGAGCATTTTATCATTACACCATTATCTATAATATAAAAGGCTTGGGAAAAATACTGTAGATTGCTACAGTGTCTTTCCCACGCCATGACTATATATTGTTTTTCCTGCGCCATGACAAAAGGAAATATATATATTGTCATGGCGCAGGATTTCCTTTTGGTGTTTTTTTTTTTGGACAAAAATTGTCCTTATTTTATGTATTTGTTTTTTTAGATTTTATTTTTATTGTTTGTCATTTTATTTTTTATACGTACTGTTCTAAAATTTTAATTTATGTCGGTTATACTGTATTTTATTTTTAAAAATTTTATTATTATTTTTCGGTCCCAAGGTTTTGATTTGTTGCAGTTTTGTCATTTAATTAGAATTAATTACATATATTAATTATCATTTTGGCACCTATTCTTTTAATTTTTTATTTAGTATTGATTCTTTTCTTTTTTTTTCTATCTTTTTTGAAGAGTGTTTATTTTTTGTCCATATGCATTCATTTAAACTTTTGATTTTTGTTTTGAATTTTTGTCATTTTATTTTTTATTGGCGTTTTATTTTTATTCAGTTCAATTCTGAAATTTTAATTTATATTGGTGATCATTTTAAAATTAATATTGCTCTATTTTTCTCTTTGTTCTTTTTTTTTGGTTTTCTGTTATTTTTATCTGATTTTTGGATCAGACGATTTTATGATTTTATTGTTTGCACAATAATAACGATAATTTTAGTGATTATTTTTTTATTGTTTTTTGACAAAATATTCTGCATTTTTTTTAATTATTCGGGTCAATTTAATGATTTACACTATTTGGGCAGTAATATTGATAATAATTTTAACTGTTATAGTGATGATAATGACAGTAACGTGGGGATGAATTTTCAATTTATATTTTCTTCGTTTTGGAGATAGAAAATTAACTACTTATTTTTGTTTTTTGATTAATGCAAGTTCTTTCACAATTTATATTTTGTTTGTTGTGTTTAATTTAAATTAAATTATAAAATGAATTAATCTTAATACAATGTATTCAATAATTCAGATATTTGATTTTTCTTGCTTTTTTTTTATTGATAATGATAATTTTATACTAGTTATTTCATTGAAACCTATCAAACAGATAAATTTATATTCATTTAAAATTCATATATTTTGTAAAAAAAACATGCACTTCACATGATTTCTGCACAAATTTATTATTTTATCCAAGTTTATATTATAAAAAAAATCAAATATAATTAATATTTTTTTGCATTAAAAAAAATATGGTTCCGGCCGTAACGAGGCGCGGGTGCTATGACTAGTGTAATATTATTCGTTGTTTTTCACGTGAATATCTATTTTCATGATCATTTAATTAAATAAAAAAATAACTTTTAGAAATCAGGGTTATTAATTCCAAAGAGGGTAATGACCTCGATTACCAATTCGTTGGATTGACTTTCTTTAACCATGTCAATCTAAGGGTGTGTTTGGCATTACTTTTGCTTTTGCGATTGCGGTTGAAAAAAAGCAGTTTAAAAAAAAGCGCTTTTAGTGTGTTGCAAAATAAGCAGTTAAGTGTTTGGTTAAAACCGTGGTTGAGTTGGAGGTTGAAAAAAAAAGCATTTTTGGGTGTTTGGTTATCAAACTTTTCATATTGCTTTTAACTTGTGAAATTACTTTAAAGGATATATATATATATATATATATATATTATAGTAATGGCTGATTTTTATTTATTTTTTATTTTTTAAAATATATTTTGACATTGATATATCAAAATAATTAATTTAAAGATTTATTTTTTTGATTTTTTTAAAAGCAAATTTAAAACACGAAAAATAATTGTGTTTAATTATTATTATTTTAATTATATTAAAATAATTAAAATAATTACATAATTATAGAATATAATTATAATTTTTTTAACCCTCACCCACCCGATTCCCTTAATATAAAACCCTACCCATTCCCATTCCCATTCCCATTCTCATCTCCTGCGCCGCCCACCCCCCCAAAACCAAATACACCAGACCCCATTTTTTACTTCCCTCTCCCCCACCGTCCTCTTCCCTCTTCTTCCACCACCACCACCACTACTCTCTTCTCCTCTCTGTTTGGTTTTCTTGAGGTGGTTTCTCGTGCTTTCTTCTCTCTCTATGGAGGCTGTGGGTGATGATGGTGCTGCGGGGTGGTGGTGTATTTGTTTATGTGTTTAAGTGCATGTTTGGTTGTGGCTTGTGCAGACGGAGAAGAAAGATAAGGCTCGGATGAGAAGATAAGGTTTCAGAAGGGTAAAGATTTTTCAACGGATATATTTTAGGCAGATGGTTTATAATCGCAGATCATGATTTAACAAATCGGCAAAAAATAAGTATCAAAAGGCTGCTTTTTTCCAAACGCCGTTTAAACTAAAAAGTGTGTGTGGGACCCACCTCTCAAACCTGTGTTTGGTTTGTACCAAACACCAAAATTGTGGTGCGATCTGGCAATCGCAGATCACACCACAACGCCAAACAGGCACTAAATAATCGTCATTTTAAATGCCCGGTTTGCTTTTAATCTTGACATGTCACTGGCCAAGTCAACCATTCATCTAGCTAGGTTATCATTGCTTCAAAATTTCTTTCTCAACAAAACAGCTATCCAATTAATAAAAATATAGAAGGGAAGGTTGGTTATCATTTACCATTTATTTAATTGAAGACCAAGTTCTATTATTTTTTTTATTTGCCTTGTATATGAGTTTTTATTATTTTTTAAAAATAAATTGGGTTATCCCGGTGTTTTTAATTACTATTCCTTGTTAAAATTAGCTTTTCCAATGATATTTTGTTTTTCAATTGCACTTGCTATTCGAGTTAAGGAATAAAAAATGAAATTTCACCATGAGATGATAATTTTTCTTGGTATATGTATGGAATCTTATTTATCCAAATATTGGCATCTGTAACTAATTAATTAATTAAACAATAAGCGGCGTCCCTATTTTACTGTGTACACAAACATACTTTACTATTCATTGTTAGTGTAATTATTATTTTATCCACAGGGCTGAATTTTTTAACCCTCGGGACCGAGGGTATTTTTGAATTTTCCAGGGGACACGGATGGCATTTCTGAATTTTTTGCACAGTGAAACGATGAAAATAGCCCCCTTAAAGGACAAAATAAGTAAAACCGAACCGGTGGTACTTTAGAAATTTCCAGAGGACATGAATGGTATTTTCTGAATTTATTGCACAGTGAAACGATGATTTTAGCCCCCCTAAACGACAAAAAATAGGCGCCGGACCTCGGGGTATTTATGCATTTTCCACTGTGGTTATCGGGTGGGTCCAGGGGTGCTATGGTAATTGTCCATTATTTCTTTTTGAAAACACTGCAGGCGCGTCCGTGCAGTGTTTCTGTCGCACGCGCCATTTGGGTGACGCGTGTGACTTCATACGAAGGTCAGAAACAGGCTTCCGCGCATGTCCCATGATGCGCCTGCATGTCCTCTTCTCCCGGAGCGGCATGTGGCAGGTTAAGGTTGTTGTAAAATCTCTGGTGGATGTTTTTATGGTTTTCCTCTCTTTTCTCTCTCCTCCTGGCTGGAAATACACGTCGGTCCTCAATGTTTGCAAATTGTTTCCTTTGGTCCCTCAACTTTTAATATATCTTTTATTATTTTTTTTAATATAATTTTTGATTTGTTTCAATTGTACCCTTGAATTGAAATTGATTATATAAGTTGAGTTTCAATTTAGTCTTTATTCTTTTAACTTTTGGTTATTTTAATTATTTTAGTATGCAAGTTTTAGTTGCTTATGATTGGGTCCTCCAATTGAAATTTGTCATATATTCTATCTTTCATTTCAGTCTTTATTCTTTTAATTTTGTAAAAACATTACAATTTTTTTAAAATATCTTTATTTATTTCGGTCCTAAGATTTTATTTATTTCAATTTTATCCTTCAATTGAATTAATTATATAGTTTGATTTAATTTGTTTTGGTTGTGTCTCCAATTGAAATTAGGCATATTTCAATCCTTATTCTTTTAAATTGTTTTTAATAAAATTACGCTGATTTTTTTAAAATATATATTTATTTATTTCGGTTCTAATGTTTTTATTTGTTTCAATTTTGTTGTTCAATTAGAATTAATTATATATTTTATTTTTTATTTCAGTCCTTATTATTTGATTTTTTTATATGCTATGGATTTCTATGGTTTTTTCTGTCATTCCTCTAAAATATTTATTTTTTATTTGTATTTATGCATCTATGCTTTTAGTTATTATTTTTAATTTTTATTATTTTATTTTTATTTAGTTCAGTCTTGAAATTTTAATTTATGTTGGTGATCATTTTCAAATTAATATTGCTCATTTTTTACTTTTATTTTTTTTTGTGTTTTTTTGTTATTTTTATCTATTATTTGGATCAGATGATTTTATTATTTTATTATTTACGCCATAATAGTGAAATTTTAGTGATTATTTTTTTATTTTTTTTTTCTAAAAATATTTTTCTTTTTTATCTTAATAAAAATTCTGTACAGATTTATTATTTCACCTAAATTTATATTATAATAAAAAAAATCCCATATATTTATTTTTTTTATGTTGAAAAATATATGATGCTGACTGTAACAAAGCACGAGAGCATTGACTAGTTTTATAAATTACAGGTGGCCAAGTCTTTTAATAAATTGCTTCAATAAAAAAATTATTCAAACCCATTGCCCCATTGCTGATAAAGCTCGCAGCCCAGTCCGCGTCGTTCCGAGTGCTAGATTGTTACGTAACATGCGTAACCATTTTTTTTTGGTGGTGAAATACCTGACATTCTTTGATAACCATCACAGTGGATCAGTCATAACCGTTTAAACAAACCACAGTCAATGGGGCACGACAAGATCGAACGGCCAACAATTAAAGTCTCTCTGATGACGAAACTAGGGTTCTTCTTCCTAATAACCTCACTATATAAACTACACAGTCACCGATTTGCCGGTGCGGTGCAGTTTGTTCTGCCCTCCCACCCAAAAAACCCAAAAAAATCTCTCCTTTTCCCGTCCTATCCCGTCCGGTTATGTCCGATGAATCTACCCCCCCTTACCCTTGCCTCTCCTCTCTGTAACCCGATATTACCCCCAAACTTTACTTGTTGAGGCCTTAAGTTTCCAGTTAGGAATCCTCTGTATTTTTTTTCCGATCTCTAGTTTTTATTTGACAATAACAAGAGGAGAGGGAAATAAAAAATTCACAAAAAAAGAACAAAACTGAAAATATTTGAAGGATCTAGAAGGCTCTTGCGCCCTTTTTTTTTTTAATTTGAGATGGCGCAGATGCAGGTGCATCAAGCAGCTGCTCCAGTACCTGGATCCAACGGAGTGCAGGCGGGACCTGGAGCGATCCAGTTTGTGCCGACCTCGCTGTATGTTGGAGATCTTGACTTCAACGTGACTGATTCGCAGCTTTACGATCTGTTTAATCAGGTTGGTCAGGTGGTTTCGGTTAGGGTTTGTAGGGATTTGAGCACCAGGCGATCACTTGGCTATGGTTATGTTAACTACAGCAACCCTCAGGATGGTTAGCATTTTCCCTGAACTAATATTTTTTTAATTGCATTTCTTATTGTGAATTTGAGTCTACACTACTGAAAAATGTGAATGCGTAAAATATTTAAGCTGCTGATGTTGTTTAATTAAATATCTAGCTGAAGATTGGCGAATGTAAAAATTTTCTTAGCTTTTGTGGCAGAATAATTAATTTTTATTGAAAAACTCAAATTTGTATTAAATAAAACTGGATATGGTAGTGGTTTTTTTTGTTGTAACGTCAACCATGTATCCAGCGTAACCTAGGGATTGGCGAGTTTGTGCAATGCCCTAGACTCAATAACTCCTGCTGTCATGCTTAAAAAATATCCATTATCGCTTAGAAATATTCTTTAAGAAAGAGTGGGAATTTTTCTCTGCAGTAATTGGTAACGATGCAGTACCATACATCGAGTCACAATTGGTTGGATCAAACGGGTGAGATTTTAAAGGAGGACCGTGATCAGAATTTTGAACTGTAAACGAATAACATGTACATAAACCATGAGCCATGTATGGGAATTGGGATGTGGGTTTAGTAATACACAGTAAACGTGGTTGCTCCCTCAATCTTGCCCATTCCAAGGAATGCAAAGGTTTCACATATGAGAATGTGAATCAAGAGTGTTGATAGGAAGGGAATACACATCCATAATTTACAGAAGGTGGAGGTGGTAGCAATTGATTTGAATTTTGTGTAGGATGATTTGGTCATGTAATATATGCTCCTAGCTTTTGAAGTGACATATGTAAGGTGTCACTAGTCAGTTCCTATGTTGACAACTGACTTCCACCCTTGCTTTAATGACATTAACACTTTACTTGAAGCTCATGGTTGTCTTACTTTTGTTCTTCACCGTACATGCTTCTTATCTATTTACTAATCGACAGCTGCGAGGGCATTGGATGTCTTAAACTTCACTCCACTCAATAGCAAGCCTATCAGGGTCATGTATTCACATCGGGACCCAAGTATTCGTAAGAGTGGCATGGCAAATATATTCATCAAGGTAATCACTTTCACTGTTCTATTTGACTTTTGTTTCCTTTCTCTCTTTTAAGGCCAGCTGATGGTTATTTTGGTTGCCTGGATTTTTTTATAATGCCACTCAGATATTAATTCTCCAATTGGAAAGGCTTTATACATATCCTCTTTATACTTCTGTAGTAATTTATTCTGAAAACAAAACTGCCTTGGATCTGCATGGGCTTCTATTCTTGCCTATTCTTTTGTGATGCCTTAGACTAACCCTGACCCTGTATCCTACATTGCATTTTGGGGACTGCAGAATCTGGACAAGACTATTGATCACAAAGCTTTACATGACACATTTTCTTCATTTGGTAATATTCTTTCCTGCAAAGTCGCAACTGATGCTTCTGGCCAGTCCAAAGGCTATGGTTTTGTACAATTTGACAGTGAGGAGGCTGCTCAAAATGCAATTGATAAATTAAATGGCATGCTGATTAATGATAAACAAGTGTATGTTGGACACTTTCTGCGCAAACAGGAAAGAGATAGTGCTCTAGGTAACATAAAATTCAACAATGTTTATGTGAAAAATCTTGCTGAGTCCACAACAGACGAAGACTTGAAGAATATTTTTGGTGAACATGGAACAATTACTAGTGCTGTGGTGATGAGGGATGCAGATGGAAAATCAAAATGTTTTGGATTTGTCAACTTTGAAAATGTAGATGATGCTGCTAAAGCTGTAGAGGCTCTTAACGGCAATAAATTTGATGATAAGGAGTGGTATGTTGGAAAAGCCCAAAAAAAATCTGAAAGAGAGTTTGAAATGAAAGGGAGATTTGAGCAGAGCATAGAGTCTGTTGACAAATACCAAGCTTTGAATTTGTATATCAAGAATCTGGATGATAGTATTAATGATGAAAAACTCAAGGAGCTGTTCTCTGACTTTGGCACTATTACTTCGTGCAAGGTATGGAAATACTGCACATATATGAAGGAAATCAGCCCTTCACAATTTTTTTTCCCCATGGATGTTGACATTCAAGCATTTTTCACTTTTCAAATTTTACAGGTTATGCGTGATCCTAGTGGTATTAGCAGAGGCTCTGGATTTGTTGCTTTCTCAACTCCTGAAGAAGCATCTAGAGCTGTAAGTTATGACCTTCATGGCTGCCACTCTGTTATCTATGTTCATATTCATCCTTTTTTTTCTACAGCTTTCAGAGATGAATGGAAAATTGGTTGTTAGCAAACCCCTGTATGTTGCCCCTGCTCAACGGAAGGAAGAGAGAAGAGCAAGGCTACAGGTACTATTTTGATTGCAAATGAATAAATGTTCTCATTGAAAATATTTATTATTCCATGTTCTCCTCGAAGTTATTGTATTTTTTGATGATTTCGATGTACTGGCTGTTTGGTAGCCATTTTTACTTGATATTTACTTATATGTACTGTATTTTTCTTGTGCTTTTGACAACTTTTCCTCTTCATTCTAAACTCTTTTTTCTTCCTGAAAGATATTTATTTATCTAGTTGCTTCTAACAGTTCCATTGTATCTCCAAGGGAAGTTTAAGAACTTTTCAAGGCATTTTTACTTGATACTTATTATGTACTCTATTTTTATTGTGCTTTTGTACCTTTGACAACTTTACTTTTTCATTCTAAACTTTTCTTCCTGAAATATATTTATATATCTAGCCTCTTTAAACAGTTCCATATTATAAGGTGTATGAACTTTCAAATGGATTTTTTCTCTAGCATATTGTCTTTTCTTCTGGCAAGACCATGGAGATGCCACCCCCTGAAAAACAATGCTATTGATGGTTATGGGATCATGATCCCTACCATTTTTTGGTGCAAGCATGTTTTGTTCTTTTAGCTATGGGGTGATATCTATGTAACATGTATGAAATCACATTCAACTAGTGGTAGGAAAAAGAGAGGCTACTATTGCGGTTTAATTGCTGTGGGAACATGTGATCATTTCCATGCTGTTTAGTGCTTTTGATGCATGTTCAATGTTACTGTGGTTGTTTGTGACTTCACTGCTAAGTTGTCTTTTTTCTTGCAGGCACAATTTACTCAAATGAGGCCAGTTGCCATGGCACCTTCAGTTGCTCCTCGTATGCAAATGTATCCTCCTGGGGCTCCTGGTCTTGGGCAGCAATTTCTATATGGTCAAGGACCTCCGGCAATGATTCCTCAGGTATTCATTTGGCTCTTCTAGTCAATGTCTATGGCTATGGAATGATAGTTCATTCTTCTTCATGCTTACCAGATCATGAAGAAGAAGAATGAACTGCCATTCTATACCCATAGAGACATGGGCTAGAAGAACCAAATGAATAGCAAATGATCTGGCAATGATAGTTTATTCTAATCAATGTCTCTATGCCTATAGAAAGATACCTCATTCTTCATGATTGCCAGATCATTTGCTATTCGTTCGGTTCTTCTAGTCAATGTCTCTTTGGCTATGGAATGATATTTCATTTTTACGTTTGAATTGTTCGTTTTATATTCAAAATGTTTTTTAGCAGTTTCTTAGAACCCTTTCACTTTTGATCTTCTGGAACTATATGGGTATATTTGAAAATCCTGCTTGCCTCTTTATGGGATTTACATTATTCCTCCAGTATGTGCATTTGCTGTGGCTTCCCAGGTCAGCATTTCCATTTATTTCACAATGAGGTACTTTTAATTTGTAGTTGTTGGATAGTGATCTTTTCAGGCATGTAACATAACAACAATCAACACAAGGTGAAACCACACAATGTATCTTTGTTTTTGTCAAAAACATTTCCCTACCTTTAATATTTTAATTCTTTCAATCAACCCTTTTATTCTCATTCCGCATTTAATAAACCCATGTAGCTAACTTTTGTCATTTCTCGTCCATCAATTATGATCATGGGGAAATAAGTGGGGTTGGAGTGCGATTGTGAAAATTCTCAAATCTTAAGCTTATTATAACATGGCAAAAAGAGAGCAAAAATAGCATGCGCTTAAAAAAAGAAAAGGAAAGGTTTAACACACTCGGAAATTGCAACAAGAACAACATAAATTTTTTTCTGGAACCTGCTATTGGGATCAACTCAAACCCAGAATTTGGGTTCTTAAAACTGAATCAAATGAAGAATTAGAAGCATGAATTTAATGAGAGGAGTGTCTTTTGAATAGAAAGAGGTATAGTTACCATGCTACTGCAACCTCCGAATGAAGCATTATTGCAAATCCAAATAAAAATAAAAAAGCAAATTGAGTCCAAATAAAAATATAAAGTGTTAGGTGTGATGCAAATTGAGGGTTGTGATAAAGAGGGCCAGCACATAGTTTTTTTGTGGAAGGAGATTGTAGTTTTAGTGGTTCCTTTACCATCATTATTATTTACTGCTTGGAAAAAGATTAAATTAATCTAGAAAGAATGGCATGATTTGCAGGGGAGGATAACCTGTTTAGACTATATATATATATATATATATAAGCAAGATAAAAAATATAAATTATATCCTTTGCTGTTTCTGGGATTGTAATTTGAAAGATTTTCTCTCTCTTTCATATTAGCCTAATTTATGGTGATATATTTTACATCAACACTCCAGTCCCACATCTGTTGAGAAGTGACAGAAGAAGCTAAAGGGTTGCTTGAATGTACTCTTATGAACACAAGGGTTAACTTATCAGATTAATTAGAAATGAATAATTGATATGAGCATAATATTAAATTTAGGGGTTTTGCCTTGACATGATCAGAAAGAAAATGCCATTTGTCAAGGAGTGCATTTGCACTCGCAAAATGCAGACATTTATGGTAGGTGTTTCAAGTTCTTAGTATTGATTCATTCAACATTGTGAGATGTCCCTTGTTCAATTTTTTAAATCAAATGGATATTTTTACATTTCATGAGGTTCTTATAACTCCTGTACCAGCCTGTGACTGTTGTGGTCTAATCAAAGGGATATTAATGTTTATGATATGAATTCGTTGCAGCTTGAGCATCTGAGATGTGATTTGCTTTAATTGCTAGGAAATGACTGTTTCTCTCTCTTTTTGGTTCTTTTCTCAATTCTGAAGTTGGGGCATTGATACCTAGAGGCAGAATATTATTGCATGTTTACTTTTCATTTGAAGCACATAATGCAGAATAATGAGCAATTATGGTTTTGATGGTTAGGCTGGATTTGGCTATCAACAGCAACTTGTACCAGGAATGAGACCTGGTGGTGCTCCAATGCCAAATTTTTTTGTGCCTCTTGTTCAGCAGGGTCAGCAAGGCCAGCGCCCTGGAGGGCGACGCGGAGGTGGCCATGTTCAACAGACCCAGCAGCCAGTCCCTCTCATGCAGCAACAGGTGAGTAGAAGATAATTTTAGCGTATCACTTTCATTTTGATCCCATGTTCTTTCAATTAAATGTGTTGTCCTTTTTGTTTGTTCCAGATGCTTCCCAGGGGACGTTTCTATCGTTACCCACCTGGTCGTAACATGCCAGATGTTCCAATGCCAGGTGTTGGTGGTGGCATGGTTTCGGTTCCTTATGACATGGGTGCCATGCCAGTGCGAGATGCTGCTGCTGGACAGCCCGTGCCCACTACTGCTTTGGCTACTGCCCTTGCAAATGCAACATCTGAACAGCAAAGGACGGTGGGGTCCACATCACTTTGTTTGCCTTCACTTGTTCCAGTGATTCCCTGGGCATAGAGTTTTATCTTATTTCTTGATTCTATTGGTTGGCAGATGTTGGGAGAGAGTCTATACCCCCTTGTGGATCAGCTGGAGCATGATTCAGCAGCCAAGGTTACAGGCATGCTTCTAGAGATGGATCAAACTGAGGTCTTGCACCTGCTCGAGTCACCAGAGGCTTTGAAGGCAAAAGTGGCAGAGGCTATGGAGGTTCTCAGGACTGTAGCTGCTCAGCAGCAGATCAACAATCCAGCGGACCAGCTTGCCTCACTGTCTCTCAATGAAAATCTTGTTTCTTAGGTGTGTTTGGTGGATTAGGACAGAGTGCATCGGATTGGTTTTGCAAATCTAGACCAAGTTTTATTGGCAGAAAAGTTGATACATTCCATCCATTGTGTGGTTTTAGGTTTAAGTAGGAGGATTTGAAATTTGGAATTCCTGGTATGCAAGCATTTGTGCTGTGCAAGATCCCCAGATATCTTGTTGGGAGTGTTTTTTCGACTCATTTGCAGATTCTATCGTTAACTCTTCTCTTTAGTTTGCTTAATTCTGGCTGTGGGTTAACTGTTAATTGTCTGACATTATTTTTTTATATATTTCACTTGGTGGCAACTAACGATTTCAGGCCTGGGAAGCATTATACTTTGAACTATGGTATCATTTTACCACTGCAGTTCTGAAATGGGTGTGCAGGTAGATTGGCGTTGTACTTTTTGGTAGGCCTTCGGTTTTGCATATGCGGGGATGGTGTACCGTTTTCTTAAAAACAAGTGCGCTCCGTGCGTGGATAGGAACCAAAATTCCCGAGGATGATAGGAACCAGGAACCCAGGATGAAGATTAGTTTTGTTCTGTTGCAGTTTCTATATATTAGGCAGCTTCGTGGTTTACTCGTCCAGACAATATCTCTTGACCACGGCGGATCATTATGATGATGGGTAGGCAGGCCTCAGTGCTATAGAAATAGGTTCTCACTGGTGAACTTGGTTAACTCACTGTGAGGTGGGGTCTGGTCGAAACATTCACCATCTCCAGCTCAGTAACGTCGTCGGCCTTTCTTTATGCATGAGCCTCTGACAAACAACCACTAGAAAAACTAAGTGGTCGCAGTTAATTAGCACAATCTATAACGTGGGCTGGTGAGGTTATCAGGCCGAAGAAGCAAGTGCATACTTGGCTCTGTTCCTTTTAAATTAAACAATAAATCATTAACAAACATCGGCAATGATGATAGAGTTGATCAAAAGCACCCTCCCCGTGCCGTTTAACATCCTTTCCCAACCATCTCGGGAACCATTAGAGCTTCAAACATTGGTAAAAGAGGATTTCAAAACCGTAGGTTGTGTTTTTTAAGGAATAATGCCAGAAGATCCTCAACTCCTTGTGGTTGCTACTCTTTATGTTTGACCGGCTACTTAGATTTTTCTGTTGATCCTTATGAGTCGCGACAACAATTTTTAGAGAATGATTTACTTGTTTATAAATCGTTCTCCTTTCAGAAGGGGGGGCTTAGAGTATTGTAAGACATGGCATGAAATTAGATGAAAGACATATTCTTCTACAAAAACCTCAGAATATTAGGTTTTCTAAACAGTTCCATCTTCTTGAAATGGTTTTTGTATTTACAAAACGTATCTTAAAATTACGAGGCTTGGAAAATTGTCAGAAGCGATTCTGAACTATGTTTAGATAGATATCATAAGTAGCAAACTAAACTATGACTGATCACATCATGTCTTAGAATTGTGGAGAATCAGTTCCACTTGCCTTATATTTTGGATCAATTCTCTAAAATATTCCAATTTATATTCATATTTTAAATCATTTTTCAATCTATTATTCTAGTATATATGTATATTTTTCACAAAAATAAATAAATAAATAAAAGGATAGAAATGCCCTCAGTTAACCCTCCCCTCCTGGTTAATTATTATTATTAACCCTCCCCTCAATATAATAATTTTCATTTTCTTACACAATTATTTTTTGAAGAATAGATTTGGAGATTTGCCTCTCCGCTGAAGAATATGACAGTGTGCGCTCGTGCATAATCTCCTTGTTAGCCAAAGCTGTATCAGGCAGATGATCACCAAATCTCTTGGCATTCCTCTTAATTCAATCATGTCCCACAAATAATTAAGAGACTCCTCTAGAGCCAAAGCATTTTGCAGCATTAATTATTTAATATTTTCACAACAAAATATCATAAATATATATAATATTAATTTGATATTTTTTAAAAGTCAAACACAATTTTTAAATACACAATTTCGAACATAAAAAAAATGTTGCAAATATTATAAACTGATGCTGGCGGCGGCCATGTAAATTGACGTGGTGGCTCCTTTTGGCCCGTGAGAGAAGGACTTGAACAACGACAAATCGAAACCTAGAGGTGGGTGCAACTAACATTCTACCAGAAGGATTCAAATAATCAAACAAGAAGTTCCGGGGATCATGAAGAGGTAAATTGGCATTCTTAAAATACCTCACCAAGAGTAGATTTTTTAAAAATAAAAAATATCATGCAACCACTTCCATGTGACGTTTCTCTTCGGATGAAACATATTAATATAAATCTTGATTATTTTTATTGTAATATTTTTAATATGGGCAATTTTGTTTTGCATAATAATTTTTTTTTATTTGGTAAATTTTATGTGTGTTGATTTTTATTATTACAAGTTGATTTTAATAAAGAAATTCATTTAACACAACTACTTAATGATATATGTTGCGATATTAAATATCTTGATTTATTTTTATTTCTTATTTTTTCTACTTTTGTTTTATTATTATTAATCTTTCTTCTTTGAATTATCTGGATTTCATTGCATATATTGTTCGGTATACATATAATTTGAATATGTTTCACGTTCAAGTTACAAGTTTCACATGTTTACATTAATTTATCAAGAGCAATCTTTTATTTATGAATTATTATTTTATTTATTATATCATTAAATTAAGTGATTGTTTGAGCATGTAGTGACAATTGTTTTTTAAAATATTTTTTTGTTTAAAATGCATCAAAATAATATTTTTTTAATTTATTTTTAATATCAGCACATAAAATTATTCTAAAAACATAAAAAAAATTTAATTTAAAATAAATATATTTTTTTGCAAAACACTTTTAAAATTCATTGCCAAACATGGTCTAATTAAGATTTAGCATGACTTTAATTTTTGTTTATTTTCTTAAAAACATAATTCTTTTCTATTATTGTTTTTAGTACACTACCAGAGCAAAGGCCTAAAGAAAAACTTCAGGGCACCCATCTATCTCTCTAAATTTGCAAACCCCCCTTTTAACCCCTCACAGTTTTTTTCTTTTGCTCCACTCAGAAATACTATAATGCAAGACAATAACAGAAAAAACCCCAGAACGTTGTTGCTCTCACTACCGCCCAGTTGCGGATTTAACCCTTCCGGCGAACAATGTTATGGTTTTGCTAATTTTCTTGGATTTTTGGTTCTGAATGTATTTAAATAACAAAACTTTATGTAAATAATTCTGGAATTTCGAGGATTCCAGTAACCTCCTTTGCTCACAGCAATTCTGATAATAATACTCTGCCTTTTTTCATTGCATCTGAAGGTAACTTAAATACAAGTCAGGAAGGTAACTGTTCACCTTTCAACTTCCCGTTAATTAACTCTATTTAATGACATAAATAAAATACATAACTGAAATACTTAATTAAAATGCATAACTGAAAGCTTATTGATAAAGTAAAATAAATCCTGTTGATGACGCCACATGTCTTTCATCCTGCGGCTCCCCTTTTCCCAAGAGCAGTCCACTTGTCACACATCCAACTGAAGCTCATCTTCCCGTAGAGTCCATGTTGCCAGTAATTGAGCTGCCAAGTGTCAATCATCGCAGCTCATAACAAATGCCCCCTCTTCAATAGAACTCGTCCTCGAGTTCGGGCCATTTCTTTCGCAGCTCCTCCACATCAATCCACATAGAGTCTTCCTCATTTGTTCCTTCCCACTGCACCAAAATTTCTGTTCCAGCTTGATTCCCCTTCTTCTTCATCCTTCTGTCTAGTACCCGTTGTGGCTTAGGAGCCAAAGTACCGTCTGTCAACATTGTGGGTAGATTAGGGCTTGGAACAAATCGAGCCCCTACTTTCTTCTTAAGGTTTGAGACATGAAAAATCGGGTATATTTTTGAGTGTTCAGGCAAGTCAAGCTTGTAGGCCACCTCCCCCACTTTCTTTGTGATTTGAAAGGGTCCATAATATTTGGCCGAGAGTTTAAGGTTCCTCCGAACTGCTACAGACATTTGCCGATATGGTCTCAGCCTCAGGTACACCCAGTCTCCCACCTTGTACTCTTTATTTCTTCTATTTTTATCTGCAAAATTTTTCATGCGAATTTGTGCTTCCTGCAGGTTCTCGCGAACTAACTGGATGATGAAATCCCTGCTCTTCATCTCCTCTTCGACAGCCTGGTTAGCTGTAGATCCTGGTTCAAAAGGTAGCAACCGTGGTGGTGCTTTCCCGTAAACAATTTCAAATGGGCTGAGACCTGTGGACGAGTGAACCGAAGTGTTATACGACCATTCGGCTAAGGCTAGCCATTTGGCCCAGTCTTTGGGTCGGTCCCCTGTAAAGCACCTCAGGTAACCCTCCAACCACTTGTTCATTGCTTCGGTTTGACCGTCGGTCTGTGGGTGATAGGCTGTACTCATTAGTAGTTGTGTGCCACTTAGCCGAAAAACCTCCTTCCAAAATGAACTGGTGAACACTGCATCTCTATCACTTACTATGCTCTGCGGTATACCATGTAGCTTAAATATGCATTCCATGAATTGTTGTGCTACATTGATTGCTGTGTATGGATGTGAGAGTGGAATAAAATGACTGTATTTGCTAAATCTGTCAACAATTACCATGATTACACTGTATCCCTTTGACGTAGGCAATCCATCTATAAAGTCCATGCTTATGTCCACCCAGGCTTCCTTGGGCACCGGTAAGGGTTGTAGCAACCCTGCTGGCTTTAAATTCTCAGACTTGTTGCGTTGGCATACATCGCACTCCCTGATATATGTTCTGACAGCTGTCCGCATCCCATTCCAGTAAAACTCCCTTTTTATTCTGCTGTAAGTCTTGTGTGTACCTGCATGTCCCCCTACTGGACTTTCATGATAATGCTGCAATATTAAATTCTGAAAATGTGTGAGGGTCCCCATGTGCAACCTTCCCTTATAAAACAATAGATCTCCCTGAAACTTATATTTGTTGGGATCAAGATCCCCTTGTTGACTGCGGCTAATAAGTTGCTGAACTTGAGAATCCTGACTGTATGCTTGTAATAATCCCTCCCACCAATTAGACTGGACCACACTAAGGGCATGTAAATTCCCTTCAGCTGTGGTTTCTTCCTGAATCTCTACATTAGATTCCACAGGAAGTCGTCTAGATAATGCATCTGCGGCTCGGTTCTCCTTTCCACACCTATATTCCACCATGAAGTCAAACCCTAAGAGCTTAGCAACCCATTTCTGTTGAAAGGGTGTACCCACCCTCTGTTCCAGCAAGTACTTCAAGGCTTGCTGATCAGTCCTCACTTTAAATTGATGCCCCAACAAGTAATGCCTCCATTTTTGAATGGCTAGGACTAGGGCTAAGAACTCCTTTTCGTATGTTGATAGCAATAGATTTTTCCCTTTAAGAGCTTGACTTAAGTAAGCCAAGGGCCTCCCTTCCTGCATCAAAACAGCCCCAATCCCTCCTCCCGAAGCATCACATTCAACTATAAAAGGTATATTAAAATTGGGTAACCCTAAAACAGGAGGTGTACTCATTGCTACCTTAAGTGCTTCAAATGCTTGAGTAGCTTCCCTAGACCAGGAAAATGAATTCTTCTTTAGTAATGCTGTCAAAGGGGCTGCAATTCCTCCATACCCCTTTACAAATTTTCTGTAGTACCCCGTGAGGCCTAAAAAACCTCTCAAAGCCTTAGGATTTTTAGGAGTGGGCCAGTTAACCATTGCTGCTATCTTCTTGGGGTCAGCTTTGACTCCTTCTTTAGATATCACATACCCTAAATACTCCACCTCAGAACTCCCAAAAACACACTTTGAAAGCTTTGCATACAACTGGTGCTGTTTTAGAACCTCTAAAACAGTATGTAAATGAATCACATGCTCTTTTAATGACTTACTATAGATTAGTATGTCATCAAAAAATACTAATACAAACTTTCTAAGATAGGCTCTAAATATCTCATTCATTAATCCCTGAAAAGTAGATGGTGCATTAGTGAGTCCAAAGGGCATGACTAGGAACTCATAGTGCCCTTCATGTGTCCTAAAGGCAGTCTTTGGCACATCATCAGGATTCATCCTGATTTGGTGGTAGCCTGACCTCAAATCAAGCTTAGAAAACAATTTAGCCCCATGCAATTCATCTAACAATTCATCTATGTTAGGTATAGGAAACTTATCTTTAACCGTATCCTTGTTGAGAGCCCGATAGTCCACACACATGCGCCAGCTCCCATCTGCCTTTCTCACCAACAAAACAGGTGAGGAATAAGGGCTTTGGCTGGGTTGGATGATCCCTGCCTGCAACATTTCCCTTACTAGCTTCTCAATCTCCTCTTTTTGATAATAAGGATACCTGTATGGTCTGACACAAGTAGGATTTGCTGTCTTGTGTAGCTGAATATTGTGATCATGTGCCCTAAAGGGTGGTAGACCCTTAGGTTCATCAAAAATAGTTTGGAACCCTCCCAAGACCTGCTGTATAGCCCTATCTGGGCTTTTAGGAACCTCTATCTCTTCTGCCTCCATGAGCTGCAACCAAACCCCTCGGCCTTCCACTAATGTGGTTTTATTAAGCCTTGGTTCTTCTTCTATAAATTGATTAGGAGGCCTTAAGCCTTGTAGGGTTATTGGATTCCCTTGGATTGAGAACTTCATGCTTAAGTCGGCAAAATTCCACTGAATTGTGCCCAAGCTTCTCAACCAATCTACTCCCAATACCACATCACATCCTCCCAAGGTCAATAGGTATAAGTTCACCACTGCATTACACCCTTGCATTTGAAGCAACACTGCCTTACAACAACCTTGGCAAGGAAATGTTGTTCCATCAGCAACTTGTACTGCCAAGTGGCTCTCTTCCACTGGTAGTCTCATTTTCTTTGCTACATTTTCATCCAAGAAGCTGTGAGTACTGCCTGTGTCAATGAGGATAATAACCGAGTGCTTTCCCACTGTCCCCACTAACCTCATGGTTTTAGGAGAAGGAACTCCTGCTAATGCATGTATGGAAATCACTAACAATTCTGCAGTAAGGGCCAGCTGATCCTTTTCTACAGATTCTTCTTCAGTCTCCTCTTGTCCTTCTCCAATTTCCACTCCTTCTAACAAGTACAATTTTGGCCGATTGCATTTGTGACCCATGTGATACTTCTCATCACAGTTGTAACACAGCCCTTTATCTCTTCTTTCCTGCATTTGGCTGGCAGTAAGCCTTTTAATGGGTAATGGGTATTTTTTTTGGAAATTTTGGTTGTATGTTGGGGTGTTTTGAGGGGCTGGAATTTTCTGAAATGGATTTGGGTTGTAATTGGGTGCTGGTAATTTGAGTGGGGTTTGTTTGTGGGGGGTTGGTAGGTAGTTGGTTATTGTGTTGTTGGTGTGGTTTGTGTTTGCTTGTCTACCAGGGTTGTGGTGTCTCCTGCCAACCTCTTCTTCCTGTAGTCTGGCCAATCCAAAAGCAGCCGAGAGTGTGCTTGGCCTGAACATGGTAACTATGATTCTTAATTCATCTCTCAGTCCACTCAGAAATGTACTAATTCTGAATTCTTCACTTAAGCCTGTGATCTTGTTGGACAGAATTTCAAAGGCTGTTTGATATTCTTCTACACTCCCCGTCTGTCTTAATTTGGTGAATGCTCCCACCGGGTCTTCATAGGCTGAAGGACCAAAACGAATTCGTAGGGCCGTCACAAACTCCTCCCAATTAGCTGCTGGGCTGGAATTCATCAACCAATAGTACCATGATAGTGCCCTCCCTTCCATGTGGTAAGATGCAATCTGTAGCTTTTGATTCTCATGTGTCTGGTAGTATGAAAAAAATTGCTGAGCCTTCAGGATCCAGTCATTTGGGTCACCCCCATCAAAGTGGGGAAAATCCAATCGAAGAGGCCTTGCATGAATGGTAGCAGCTTCCTCCATGATTGTATTAACATTTCTACTTGCACTGATTGACGTGCCTTCTCCTGCGTTTTGATGTTGTTTTGTTGTTGCATTGACCAGGCTATCATAGTTTGATGCCAGATTGTGTAGCTGTTGTAGTACCTGCTCCATGAGAGCTCCTTGCCTTCCAATCTCCTCTCGCAGTGAATTTGTTTCTCCCCTAATAGAAGTGATAGCCTCAGCTACCTGAACTGAACGTGTTCCCTCAGCCATCCAAGGAACGCCTGCTCTGATACCACTTGTTATGGTTTTGCTAATTTTCTTGGATTTTTGGTTCTGAATGTATTTAAATAACAAAACTTTATGTAAATAATTCTGGAATTTCGAGGATTCCAGTAACCTCCTTTGCTCACAGCAATTCTGATAATAATACTCTGCCTTTTTTCATTGCATCTGAAGGTAACTTAAATACAAGTCAGGAAGGTAACTATTCACCTTTCAACTTCCCGTTAATTAACTCTATTTAATGACATAAATAAAATACATAACTGAAATACTTAATTAAAATGCATAACTGAAAGCTTATTGATAAAGTAAAATAAATCCTGTTGATGACGCCACATGTCTTTCATCCTGCGGCTCCCCTTTTCCCAAGAGCAGTCCACTTGTCACACATCCAACTGAAGCTCATCTTCCCGTAGAGTCCATGTTGCCAGTAATTGAGCTGCCAAGTGTCAATCATCGCAGCTCATAACAAACAACTCTTCTACTACTACCTCACTAACAAGAACCGAACCTTTCCCAACGACACCGATGGTCTCGATGGCTATGATTTGATTAAGGAGTTGCCGTTTGATTCAACGACACCGGCGAGCAACTCTTGTACTACCACCTCACTAATAGGTTTGTTTTGTATTTGGAGAGTTCTGTTATAGTGCAGTCAGGACTGATTGGATTTTACACGAGTATGCTCTTGTTCATCATTTTAAGGTAATTTTAAATTTTGGGCCTTCTTATCAATTTTTCTTATAATGTTGAGTAATTAGTTGTATTATTTTGATTAGGAGTTGTGAATTTTATGGGATTTTGCGGGTTTGAGGTTGAGATTTTGGGACTATGAAGTGAATGCTGGTTGTCTAGTTACTTGCTTTTATAATAAGAGTAGGGTAATGTGAATGTCTGTAATGCTATGCATGCATTGTGAAGTTAATCCTGTTTTATGTATTTGTTATTAATCTCGTTTTTTATGCTTTGGGAACACTTGGAAGTGGCTTCGCATGCTGGACCTTATATTAGGAATTAGCAATCTTTAATGCAGCAAAATGGTCCTGTGCAATGCTTTCTTGGAGTCAAGTTATTTCCATCGCATCCCAATTGTTAATAAGGATACTACTGATGCGCTAGTGTGAATTCAACTATCAATTAAAGACTTATTTCTTCAATGTCTTTTTTTTATTATAATTCTGCAACCGATAGATGGGTCTTGTTTCACAATTGTTGGATACTTGCTTTTCGCAATCTTCCTTTAATTAAAAGCATAACTAAAGAAGCAATTTTCGAGTGGAAAAGCTATTTTAACTCCAATTTAGTGATTTAGCTAAAGCAAAATTCATCTGGTTTAGTTCCTCTTGATTTCTTCTTTCTTTCTTATATTTTTTTCCCCATGTCCAGATACATATAAACACAAACAAAACACCGACATGGATTTATATACTGTAAACCCAGGGATGAATATAGACTTGGTAAATCAGGAGGGCCAAAACGTATAATTTTGATTTTGATGGCCCATTTCATAAAAGTGACTTAAAAGTTTTAGTGCAGGGATTATTTGTAGAATTTTTCAAACTTTGAGAGGGCCATGGCCACCCATGTCCACCCCCCTCCAAAAAATAAATAAAATTTCTGGGATACCATGATCAAGCTCACGTTCTTGATTCTAACATGTCAGATTGCTGTATTATACCACTTATTTTTTGCATTTTAAAAAATCAATGTAGTGTGCAGTGAACTATTTAATATGTTTTCTTGTTTTGAATGATTTTATCTTTCTTTATTGAGTTTTTTCTATTTAGATTAAGTTTCAATTTTTTTGGTTGTCTGGATAAAGAATTATTTAATTCAATTGATTTTTGTTACTATTACAAAACCTAATTATATTATCTGCCTGCAGGCTTTGTTTGTCCCGTGTCAGGTCAAGTAACACTGAAGAAATAGCATTCCAATGTTAACCTCCTGTGCTGAAGAAAGTATTTCTGCTGTACACAACGTTGGCACTCAGCATGATGGATTACTCACACCTGACATTGCCGAGGATAAAGTGCATAATGACTGCTCTGTTGATATGAAAAATGATCTATCTAGATATTCGTTATGACTGGGTAGAGAACTCGATGGCTGAGTCACAACTAGACCTGTTTCTATTTCCAGTTTCCAGTGTCCATCAGGCAGCCAATTCAATGAGCTGGTAAGATTCTTATGACATTTAAGCCAATCAATTTAGCTGGATTATATCCATCATTATTGTGTCACATTTCCAAACCTAATTTTATTTTTCTCATGTGTTCTTTTTCTTGCTACTATGAACACCAATTATCTGTTAATACATAGCCTGTAAATCACGTGCTATAGATTATTGCTTTTCTCATTGGATTGTGAATGCAAGTGGAGGACTATTGTCAGGGTTTTTAAGTAGCATAGCTTGCATTGGTGTAACTTGTATGGATTAACATCTTAGGAATATGGCTATGTTTATTACAATTGCAATATTTTTTGATATGCCTGTTTCAAATGAACGTGGGATTGGCAGTCAAGACCTCAAAAGTCTACGGAGTTCCAAAAATATACAAAGCAATTCAACGACAAAAATTACATATTTTGACTAATTGTCCCAATATCTCTGTTTTCTCTTTATTCCTATGAGTCCTCATATGAAACTGCCTTTTACTTTAATGCCCACTTCTACTACATCTTTCACTGTCTGATGTGCATCTGTTACATATATAACCGTGACTTCTTTCTGAAGCAATATTTGACGTATTATAATGGCCAAGTACCATGGAATTTATCTTAGTTTCCACGTTCATGCATTCTGTTTTCTCATGACAAATCATTTTTTCCCCTCAAGGTACTAATAAACGTTGTTTTTCCTTCCTGGAGCACAGGTTAGGGCATCTAGGCTCATTGATGGTAACATGTCTGCAGATGCTGAAACTAACAGTTGCTATCCATTTTAGAGGGAGAAAGCTTTTTACTTGGATGATTTCGCAGATAAGATGATCGTGCAGATTGATCATCCAAGTCAAAAGCTGATAGAATTAATTCTGAAACTATGCAGACAAGTGACAAGGACAATTGCTTCAAAAGGGATTTGAAAGCCATAGAAGGAATTCATTGAAAGAGTTGCTGTTTTCAAAGGTTCTTGGAAACTTGAACTCAGGGTTATTGTTACCTGGAACATTATATATTGAGAAGTTGTTTAGAAACCTTAAACTGAGTTTATTGGAAGAGTTTAGTTTTTGATGAGATGTGGATGCTAACCCTAATGCCCAGAGCTTTGTCATTCGAGGCGAACATGCCATCCTGTTAAACTGCACAGAAATTCTTCTCATGTGCTGATTTCCTGTGCCTGATATGAGGCGTTTTTCTCTAGTAGAAGCAACAAGATCAATATGTTGGATGATGGCATGTTCAAATATTAAATCTTTGAGAATCTGCTGCTTCGCCTGGCTTTATGATCTTGCTATTGCTCTATTGATGGTAGATTGTTTCTTTGTATCTATGAGAAAATGTTATTTACCCTATTCTTCCCATCCTTTCCCTGGCAATTGGACTTGTCTCGGCCTATGTTCTGTTCTCTAGCATCTGGATACCTTTTGTAAATTAATCTCCTCTTCCATCTCAAGAAACTTTAAGCCTACCATTTTATGTAATTATTCCATTTCTGAACTCTACCGTGTCATGTTTGGATTGTTTTCTCTATGAATATCAATCCTCGATATATCTTTAGATAATGATAAGACGCAGCGTCTCTTAATTTATAGACCTTGCTCTGTCAGCTGGATGCAGGGAGAGATGATGGTAAATCATTTGAATTGGAATTGGTTATTATCAGGTTCATTTTCCCCTTTGTGTTCTTAACCTGGACTGCTGGTGGAGCTGTACGGTAAAACTTTGTGGTACTCTGGAAAACTCTTTCTAATTGAAGAAACTTTTTTTTAATTTTTTTTAAATTTGATTTGCTAATATTAAAAATATATTTTTTTAAAAAAGTAATATTATTTTGATGTATTTTCAAGTGAAATATATTTTAAAAAATAGTTATTATTATATTTGTTTAATCACACTTCAAACATCGTCTGATACTAAATATGGACTGAATGTTTTAAAGTTGTAATTTGAATAACACTTGAATATATTTAAGAACCAAACCAACTGGCTTTTAATTTGAAAAGACTTGTAATATGCTTTCAAGCACCGAGTTTTATTTGTTTATTGCGTTTTTTAGTTGTAGACTTGTAGTTGATGAGTGCCCATCTCCACCTGTAGGGAATTGTGGTTTATTACTGGGTTGTTTGGTGGGTGAAATATCCCTACTCTGCTCCACCACCAACCTCTCTAGTCTCTACCCTTGATATATACATATATAGATTTACACACACACACATATATAAAGCCGCATCTCGCAAGGTGGTTTGGTCAGTGCATTCATTGTGAAATGGAAGCGGAAAATAATTCCAAGAGTACTCATTCGCCTCGAGTTTTTTTTTGTTTTTACTTTTATAATAAGAAAGCGTGAGTGCTATGAATTATTTTGAAACGCAGTTACAATGACGACAGAAAGCTGCATTGTCAATGAATCTCTCGAATTAGTGCCCTGCTGTCGAATTACATCTAGCAAGTGGACCTAGTACGATGGTTTCTTCCACTCTTCCTTTCTCTTTCCTCCATCTTTCAAGTTTAATCTCCGGGCTGGGCAACTAGCATCCCTGTCATTGATGAAGTATTTTATTCCCCCTTTTCTTGTTAGGCCAGCTTTAGAATGCTTGTGCGACACTTGACATTTTGCTTCCCATCTTTACTTTTCTTCTGTGTGCGCCCAATGACCGGGCCATTATCTGCGGTGCGAACCAACTTGAGATTGCTGTTTTTCTCGGAGGTCAACCAACCAATGGTTGTCGCCCGAGGTCATTAGTTGCCGGCCGGTCTTCGTCCCCTCTCCAGTTCTTATAAACAAACCATTTTGATTACTTATTTTGGAGGAACAGAGCTGTCATGTGCTTAATCATTATCCAGGATCCAACCTCCACCTCTCCTCATAAGCTCAGCCTGTCACACATGCTGATGGAGGTGGGTCATCTCAATCTTTGTGTTCTCGCAGACCCAGTTGAGGCTCATGAGTTTTGCGCCCTCAAATTAATTGCTTCCATAACCACACACACCCACCTATCATGAAAGCTTTCAGACCTAATTTCATAATTGCCAACAACTATAACCCCTCTCGCTAGAGGGCTCATTCTCCATTAACATCCAGCCCATAAACTCTCTCCGCTGCCCCAATTGCTGTAAATTGAAAAAGAAGAAGAAGAGAGAGTCAAATTAATATATTTTTCAATTGCCACATTCAAATGTCGGGCCGCGTGAACCTGGAGCGCAGTTAAAAAACTTGGCGTTTTGCTTAGCCATAGCTCACAAGTTTTTTCTACGCTGTCATAGCGTTGCTAGTTTCTAAATATTCACTTGCCAAAGTGGGCGAATAATCAATCTTATCTCCTCGCGAATTAATATTCAAAAAACTTTAAGACGTGCCATTACGCTGTTGTTTATCTAAGCATAATCCATGTGGCCAGATTAGAGTCCATTTTCGTGGCCAGAAATAAATACATAGAAAAGATTACACGATGAAAAAGCAAAGCAACCATCTTTGAAAGAGAGACGAGGAAACAAATAAACAATAATAGCAATAAAGAGGGTGCAAAACTACAACAAGGGACCATAGCCGAGAAGAATAAGAGGCCCACGCCACGATTGAGATATGAAATTTGAAGGGCAAGATTTTTTGAAGGAAGTTTAGACGGAACCTGCTTAGGTACTTGCAAGGGGACTCGGGGGGGCCTTTGCATTCACACCTCTCTCGAGCAAAGCAAAAGTAAATAAATACTGCTGTCAATTTGGAAGGGTTCTTTTTTTTAAATTAATAATTTTTAAATTATTGTTATGTATTAAAAATAAAAACAACCACAATCATCTTACCAAACAGATATTTACTTGGATTGTTGTAACCTAAAGATTGATTGATGCCCAACCAAAGAAGCATTCCACCGCCCGATTACATGCCGACAATTTACTCGAACATTTAACCACTAGGCCATATTTTAACCCCTCTTCTTCTTCTTCTTCATCTTCTTCTTCTTCCCTTCAGTCCCTCATCTGGGATGATGCATGTACTTCGATAAATAAAAGCCATGAAATAGGAAATAAGTACATACATAAATAGTTAGTCAAAAAAAGCAATCAGATTTTTAGGTGAGGGAAGAAAATCTAAGTCATCTAACTGCGGGCCCCAAATAATTATATCACTGCCACGTTTGCAAAACTCAATTTTTATTTTTTGTGACAACTCAAAACGCACAGCTACATGTTGCCAGTCCAGTCACCTAAAAAAACCCACATGTGATGGTAAAAGAAAAAAAGGAGGGTGATTGGCGTGAAGAAGATGGAAACAACAAGGTGAGCATGGGCCCGCTGGCCTCGCCGCGCCTTGGAAGCAGCGACCGTTCTTTCCTCCTTAATTTTACCCCTCTCTCTCTCTCTCTATCTCTCCTCGGCCTGGCTTGAAATGATAGCCATCTCGTTTTTCTTTTCTCCTTTATTATTATTGCAAAACAAATCCACTTTTTTTTTAAAATATATAAATAGATGGAAAGTAACTCAATTTAAAAAAAAAAGACCGATTAACAAATGCTTCACGATTGAAATTAAAATAAAAAACCCTCACATCAATCTCATTATACAATGCAATATTACAAACACAATCAGCTTCTTTTCAATGAAATCATTATATACTGCCATCCAGCTCACATTAGTAAATTATTTATCTATTTAAATTTTAATGTGAGATATTTATTTTTCAGAAAAAAGAAAAAGAAATAGGAAGTAAAAAAGAAAAGAAAAGTCACATGAGAGAAGGAAGAGCTGGTAAGCGGCCCAAGAGGGGGACACCTCCTTTGCCCAGTGGTTGCTGCTATTTGGTGTTGATGTCGTTGTTTGTATTTTTATTTTAATTTACATAATTAGTAATTAAGTCCCTGTTTAGAGAAACCGATCATTCTCGCTCTCATGCGCTCTCTTCATGTCTTGTTGGTCGAATGGGTTATTTAGTAAATTACTGCTTACTGTCCTCTTTTAGTCTCTCTACCTTTTTCTCCCTTACATACATCGCATCCCTCATCCCTCATATCTCATATCCTCCCCTCCCCTTCTCCTCTTTCACGCTCTCTCTCGCTCGCTCTCTCTCCTTTCTTTCGGCGAGGGTTTTGTTTTTATTTATTTTTCTCTTTCTTTTCTCAAGAAAGAGAAGCCAGCATAGAACAGAGGAGGCTTCTTCCTTCATTTTTGTGGTGTTGTTGAGGCCTAATAATTTATTCTTTTGTTTTTTACTGCAGATTGTTAGATCGATCGGGGTTCTTTTCTTAGGTAAACTTTTTTTGTGTGTTATTTCATTTTCTTAGCTTGATCGGCTGATGATTTGATTGGTTATGGTGTTTGATTATTTTATTATTTTATTTTTGTGGTTTTTTTTCATTGAGCTGCTGAAAGCTAATTTGAAGTGGGGGTTTGGTTTGTTTCCGTTTCTCTAAAAGCTTTTTTCTTTAGACTTGTAACTGTTTTGTTTTATTGCTGTTTTTGATTTATAGAAAAACCGTTCCTTTACAAGCGGTTTGTTCCTTATAATTGATTTCGTTTTTTCTATTCATTTAAAACATTCTTATGTTTGTATTGACTGCAGAATTGATTTTTGTGCGGTTTCTAATCGCACCCAGATTTGATGAAAACTCATAATAATATCATCGCAAATTTTGTATCCAAGAATGAACTCTTCCGTGATTTCAGAAGCTCATCTAAACCTAGCCGTATCCAAATGACTTGTCCTGCAATTTCTTCAACCTTTAACCTGCTAAATACCTTTTTTTTCCCTCAATGAATATCACTTGTAAAACACCACATTTCAACCATAAAGTGAAATAAACTCTCGCCAAGATTACTGTACTCGCAAAACACATTACACTGATCGACCTCCATGTTAAAATAAAAAGGCAGAAAGCAAAAGAAACTAGAACTACAATCTCTAGTTCAAGAAACCAACGTTTGTAAAACTAAAATCTTATCTGTTTATTGCCCAATACATTTTTTATTGAATTCAATTGCACTAATCTCGTTCCGAACAGAGAGTTTAAATCCAAAATCAATAGATTTCAATTTTACTGTCAAATGATTTGAGTTTCATCGTGGAATTTGTTTCAAGCTTGGCGTTAAGCAGATTTTGAATTTGATGGGCTTTTGGGTTTCATGAGATTCATCATGGGTGCTTGTTGAGGAGCAAGAACAAAGTTTGCCTTTGAATCTCTGCCCTGTCTCTCTATATATGTGTTTGATTCAAGCATCCTCGTTTTTTTGTTGATGATAATAAATTCTTACCCTTTGATTTGGGTGGTTATGATTTTGAGTGGGACCTTCTTTGCATTTGAGTTCTTTATGTGATCTGATTTTAACTCTCTTTTAGTGTATGACTGTGCAGTTGTGGTTGGAATTTGGTTTTGATGATTGGGAAACAGAAGGTTTGAATAGAAAACTTACTTAGAAGTACATGGTATGAAAAGTTCATTGAATAGACCTGAAAATATATGCTTCTTTACCACAATGTGATCCTTAGCTCTTTGTTTTTGTTTAGATGATGTTATGCGGGCTTTTGCGTGTTGAAAGTATATCCAGTTCTTGCTTGAATTATATTCTTGCACTCCCAATACATTCCCCTCAGCACTCATTACTCTTATTTTATGCAGGAAAAAAAGTGTGCATAAGCTTTCTTAAATGCTAATAAAATGATAATGGCGACTGGTTTGGGTATATATCTTTGGATCAAATCCAGAAAAAAAATTCACTGACCTCATATTTTGGGCCTTGTTAGCAATCCTAAGCTTCTATGTTAATAGAAGCACACATATTTTCCAGATTTCTAGACAAATTAGAACATATTGATCTTGACTGATTTCTAGGTTGAATTGATTACATTATTCCTAGCCTTTTGGTTTTAGATTTCATGTTTATGTTTTTTTTTTCCAGGTGTAGAGCATATTGCTGTTTGCGTTGAAATTTTCTCCAGTCTCTTACCTGTAATTTATAAGGGACATTGACATTAGCGTCAATCGCCGCTCCGCACCTTCCCCGCTACCATTTCTGAAACTGCTGATAGATCCTAACTTCTATCCCTAATGCAAGGGCAGAGAAGTATCATTGGCTCCTTGCCAGAAACCTTGGACTTCGACCATGGATCCACATCAGGTAATGCTATCATAGATCAGCAAATTTGCTTGAGTACCATGCGAAATCCAGCGGAAAACCGATTGACAGAGTTTATGCTATCACCTGGTCACATGAATGATCCATATGCGAATTCTATTGATCAAGAACGGCAAAATCTGAGTGGCTGGAGCTTAGGTGAACCCAGTTCCAGTGGGCAACAAAACCAGGCAAGTCATGATGATCGGAAAATGGAACATGGATGGCCATCTTCTGCAAGTAGCTCTGTTGGAGCTGGTCCAAGGTTAGAAGAAAGACGATATGAACCAACAAATATTCTGTCACTGAACAGGGTAAATGTGAACCCGCAATTTGAGCGGATTTCCAACTCTGATGCAATTCCACAGAATGTCAACTTGAATGCTGGTTTTGTTGGTCACGGGGGTGATAATTGTCAAGTAATGGATGGCTCTGCTATTTACAAGCCTATGGGCGCAGAAAGTGAGCGGAATTCACCTGCTAGTGGTTCGGATAATTTCTTGCGTCCTTCTGGAAATGGGGGATACATAGTGGAACAGAATGATGGAAGACCAGGTTGTTCATTGGATGGTCGCCGTCAATCCTGCAAAAGAAAGGCTGTTGAGGGGAATATTGGCCAGTCATCTCTGGCCGGAAGTTCTAGCTTCTATCAGCGGTCAGAGAGTAATCTTTGGCCTGGGGTTCCCACTCGATATGATGCAGGCAGCAGTTTAAGTATATCTGCTCCATCGGAACAGGTGAACCCCAGACTTGGACTTGGAGTGAGAGGACTAGCTTGTGATGCTATTCCAGAATCAGCAGTTGCTGAGCGTGCAGATAGCTCCCATAGAAATTTCCGTTTGAGGATCAATTCTTCAAATCAAGAATCTTCTCCCCCTTCTTTATTTTCCACAGGAACCACTGTAAGGCGTTCCAGTTTATCATCCTCCCACCGGTCATCAAGACCTCTTCCGATTGATCATTCTTTGGACTTCAGGTCATCATCAGCCATGGATAGTATAACTCCTCAAAATCAGCCTGTTATCTCAGCTCCAGCTTTGCCACAGAATGCGCAAGCATTTAGATGGAGTGAAAGCTCAAGCTCAAGAACTGGTACTTCATCAAGTTCCATCAACTTGGATGATAGAGAGGAACCAAATGCAAGAAACATAGCAAGACACATATGGGAACATCCTATATTTGCGCCCGCGACTGAGTTGAGAACTTCAGTTAGGAATCCAGCCAATAGAACTTTACCCAGTGGACAGGTAAGTGGCCCTGGAAATGTTGGTTCTACATCTCGGTCTGGTGCAATCACAGGTATCCACCCTCTATCTGCCCCAACCTGGGGTCCTCATACTAATCCTCCTTCGAGAAATTCACGAAGACTAGCTGAGTATGCTCGTAGATCATTGTTTTCCTCTGCTGCTGCTGCTGCTGATACTGGAGGCCAGAGCAGTACTCATTCCCCATTCCATTCTGGTGCATCCAGCTCAGAAGATACAATGCCTTCATCTGGAGCTGGTAACCAGGGTCTTCATCGCCCACATCCAAGATCAGCATCATGGTTGGAGAGACAAGGTGATGGTGTACTGGGAATTCCTTATCCTTTGCGGGCTTTGTCCAGTGAAGGAAGAAGCAGGCTTGTTGTTTCCGAGGTCTGTTTCTTGTCTTCTGTCAGGGTTTGAAGTATTTCATTAAATTTTGAAGGTGGTTTGACTTTGGATGTTATCGTCATTTGTTCTCACCATTGCTAGCTGTCATCAGAGTTCTCCTTTTCTTTCCTTCTCTCGTTTTTTTTTTTTTGGGTGGAGGTGGTTATTTCTACTGTAGGTTAGTTCTGGATTATATGCTAGTGCTGGATAATTCTTTATCAACTTGCTAGCTTCCTTTTAACGAAGTATAACTTTGTCGTAACTTTGGGCGGCCAACAGCAGAGATTTCTGGAGTTAGGAGAAATTCTGTTTCTCTCTCTCCTTTCAAACATATCATTTTTCTACTTTGGCTTTCAGAAGTTCTACTGGTAGTTTTTATTTTTTAATTTTAGATATCATTTCTGCAGGTTATTACTAACTGCCTCCTCTCATTCTCAATCACTACCATCCACCACTGTCGGTTGGCAGCCACCAGTAGTTGATTGCCAACCAGTCAGAGGTTGCCAATAGTTGGCTGGTCAGATTTAATCTGTTATCAACCTGTTAGTTGGAGTCACTGGTCGCCATTGGTTAGTTGATGGCCATCTGCCGGTTGGCAATGGCATCTACTGTGGTGGATTGCCAACTGGTCAGATTTTGGCTGGTAAGAGGTCCTTGGTAATCAATTGTATATTAAGTCACCGGATTTTCGATTTCTCTTGTTTCTTCACCAAACAAATTATGTGGCAAAAGTCTGCAGAGAATGAGGAATTCCCAGTACATATAATTTCACCAGTATATGTTACTTACACTAACCATTTGTATATTAAGAGTCGCCAAAATAAAAACTGGGCACCAAAATCATGAAAATTAAAAGTAGAAATTGAAACTAGCACCAATTAATCCCAAAGTATTAACATGAAAATGGTGAGTGATTTTGAACTTTATGCATTGTCAATCTTTTACACCAACAAGTTTCGTCAGTTATTTTCATACACTCTGTTTTTCATCCAATGGCTGTGTTTTATCTGTCCTGATTCTGTCAGCTGGTATAATGATACTTAAAGAGGAAGGAAAAAAACAGGTGTAGTAGTGTCAGTGTGTGTTGCATTTAATTCCATAGATTGATGCCTGTCATTTTCCAAGTTCCCTGATGTTTGAGTCTTGGCAAACTATCGTGGAGCTTAATTTGGCTCTTATGTTTGTATAGCAGATTCGCAATGTCTTGGATCTCATGCGTAGGGGTGAAAGCTTGCGATTTGAGGTAAGAATTGTAGAAATTTTGGTGTATGTTGCAGTTTATTACATGTTAAGTGGAAAGATGAGCTGAGCATAATTTTTCATTTATTTTATAAGCTGCTGCTGGTTAATGGCTTGAAAACTAAATCTTTAAGCCACGAAAGGTGGATAGTTATAGCTGCTAATGGATGATTTGAGAAGAGCGCACACAAACACACACATAACAATGGTTATATGATCTTATCATGTTTCTTGAATGCTCATTAGTCACTTTGGTCTGGGATGAGTTGTGGAAATAATAAGGCAATTATCAAGCAAAGCTTGCTCACCATAGCGCCGCAATAGACCTGGAACCCACATTTTCTAATATGTGAACCCTCGACCCCAATTTGCATGAGTTGTCACTCGGGCATTTAACTTTGAGGCTTTTTTCTTGTCTTTTCACTGCCCATCTGAATAACATGTTATGCATTTGAAACAACATGCCCTTCTGAGAACATTTTGTGATTCCCCCCAACTGATAATTGATCCTGGGGCTTATGTATATTATTTTATAACTGTAATATGCTGGGATGAACAACTAGGAAATTTTCTCCCATTATATAAACACTCCCATGCTAACATATGAGCGAACTCACTTTGTATTCTCAATAGTATTGGATTTTTAACTTCTTCTCATGTGCAGGATGTCATGATTCTTGACCAATCAGTGTTGTTTGGAGCAGCTGATATGTATGATAGGCATAGGGATATGCGGCTTGATGTTGATAACATGTCTTATGAGGTAGAATCTCAGAAACGGTTTCTTGGTGTCTGTTGTTGAGAAGACAGTTCTTGTAATGGAATTCCTTCCTGTAATTCTTACAGGAGTTGCTGGCTTTGGAAGAGCGCATTGGAAATGTCAGTACTGGATTGAGCGAAGAAACTATAGCAAACAACTTAAAACAGCAGAAATACTCCGTTGCTGTCGGAGCGAAGGTGGTGGAGACTGAACCATGCTGCATTTGCCAGGTAATGATTTTGTCCTCTGGATTGGTGCCTTGTGAGTCTAGAGGCAGGCTCTTCTTTGCTTCACTCATTATTTTCTTCCTCGCAGGAGGAATACAATGATGGAGAAGATCTCGGAACACTGGACTGCGGACATGATTTCCACGCGGTGTGTGTTAAGCAGTGGCTGATGCACAAGAATTGGTGCCCCATCTGTAAAACAACAGGACTTGCTACATGATAAAGGGTAATGATGTTCAGGCAATTACACAACACTTGTACGCCGAAAACGAGAGAGGCGTGGCCCTGGCAATTATCTCATATTTGGGTTACCGGATGGTGAGCGCTGGCTGCACCGCCTTTTCTGATTGGCCCCGTTGTCTTGACAAGTCAGGAGTCATTTTTTTCAAAAAAAAAAAAAAGAAATAAAGAGAGAAAGAATACGTAAAATCCTGGTGGATGTTGCAACTGTCAAAAGAAGTGGGGATGCAGAAGTGGGATTCCAAATTTTATTTATCATTGGGAGTTAATGGACGCCGCAACTTTCAAAAGAAGTGGGAATGCAAAAACTGGTTTCATACATTTTATTTATCGTTGAACGAGTAGCTTATGACATCAATTGAATATTCAACTGCCTTATTTTTATTCTATTTTTGTTTTCAAATACTTGTCTCTTAAATTTGCACTTCTGAAGTTCTTAGAGAATTTGACTTTTGTTTGTCTTTTTGGTTGCCTTCTCTTATTCAAAATTCCCAATATAACTTGCTAGTTCTTTGGTCACCGTTCCAAATAATGAGATTACCACTGGAGTATTACTCCCTGTCAATCTCTAGGTCCCTCATTCACGGGGATGCTGTTCTACCGTATTTTTTATTTTTATATATCGATTTATCGACCCAAACTAAATTTTATTTTTCAAATCATGTGTTAACTCAACATCAAATTTATTGTAATATCATAAAAGCCTTTTATCAAGCCAATCAAAACAAAAACATAACTAGTTCCTCAACCTGATATGAAATAATTAAATTGAAAATAAAAGAAAAAAAACTCAAGAAAGTAAAAGAAAACAGTGTGGGCTACTATTACAACTCAATTGGATTTTCTTACTACGTCTTATTTTTAATTTTTTTCCATAACAAGCCAATAAAGGAAAAAAAAATAAGGAAGGGGAAAATGAGGAGGAAGGAGGAGGTAAGCAACAGGTAATCAGTTGATGAAGTAAATTTTTCTAGCACTTGGCAATATTCAGTGCAGAGGGTCTAAAAACACCTCTAAATGACATTCTTTAGCGTGACTCAACCTAGCCTCTAACTTGAAGACTTGGGCTGGGAGCTGTGAGTCGAGAGATCAAGAATTGATGGATTGATTTCTTTCTTACTCTCTTTTGTTTTTTTTAAATAAAAAACTTGGAACAATGTTGTTCTAGTAAACAAAAATCAGCTGATGTGTAGCTTGATCCGCATTAGGCTTCAAGGAAATGAGCAAGCTGTTCTGTTGGATCGTATGTTGAATATTATAACTATAGCCTTTAACACCGTCCTTTTTGGTCCAACTTGATTTTAATAATTTCTAATTCAATCGTTTATGATATGATATTAACGAGATGAATATTTAAAGATGAGAGCATTCTAAGGGAATTAATACTTTATATTTAAAAAAAAGAGTTCAGTATTAACTTAACTAGGGTGGAATATAAAATATTTTTATCTGAGATTCATCATTTATTATTTTAATCAAATAGAAAAACAAAAAAGAAAAAAATAAGTTAAAAAGATAAAATCAAAGTCATCACACAAAACCTTGATCAATAGTTTTATTACTAAATATCTCTCTTCAAGCAGTATATCTCGCTAAAAGATTTACAACTTATTATATAAACCCCGAAACTAAACAAGAGAGACTAAGAAACCTAAAAATAAAAGAAAAACAATAAAAGTCCTAGACAAGAGAAATATAAATAATAATAAATATTATTACTACTACTACTAATAATAATTTACTAAGATAAATAGGAAACAACATAACAAAACTAAATTTTTTTTCCTACATCAATCTTTTAAGGTTGTAAATGTTAAGGAACCATCTCACCTAAAAACTTAAACTTATAGGTGAGATCCCAGAATATGATTTATATTATTCTCTAACATCCCCCCTCAAGTGAAAGCCTTTTGGGCTTGAAACTTGCACAGACTCACACTACCTTGTGCTTGATTTTTATCAAATAGAATGAGGGTGATGAGATTCGAACTCGTGACCGCTGGGTCAACAAGATTCTGATATCATGTTAAGAAACCATCTCACCTAAAAACTTAAGTTTATAGATGAGGCTCCATAATATAATTTATATTATTTTTTAATAGTAAATAACTAGTCTTTAATTAAATAGGAATGGGGTAAAAACATGAGTTATCACAACTCTTATGGATTTTTTTTAAATTAACTATCTTTTATTATTTAATACAATCGCATAAAATTATAAAAGTGATCTTATTTTTCAAACTATGACAAGTTTTTATTAAAAAAGAGCTATGAATAAAAAATATTCTTTTTTCATTAAAAGAATACTGAGTTTTTCCCGTAGAAACTCTTGGCAAAGATTCATAAGAAAAAGCTATTTGCGTGGCATAATTGGGTATTGACATCTAGTTTTTTAAAATCTAACATTTTATATAAATTAAGTAGAATGACGTGTACCCCGTGACAAGAGACTGGACTATCAAGCTATGAGAACCAAACATGGCGAAAATGATTAGCCAAAAGCAAAAGGCGAAAAAAGGAAAAAGGGAAAGAAGGAAAACAGAACAGCCCACCTCCAGCAAAGGTGAGGGCTACCGAATTTGAGAATAACAGAAACCAGTGGGTGGGGGGGTTGCAAAAGGAACAGAAGAAGCTATAACTAGGGCGGGAGATTAATCCAAATTCATTACAATCAATATCATCTTCCTCCGTGATGCCAAAACTTCCACTGAACTCTCAATAATAATAATAATAAAAAAAAACACAGTAAAGATGAATAATCAGAGCTAACAGATAACACACAGAAATCAAACACCAAAAACATTAAAATAAAATTCATTTTTTTATATATATATAAATGGCGGATCTGTATGGACCGGCAGCCACTGAGCCAGAAGAAATCTCCTCTTTCTTCCAACAATTCCTCCGCAGCAACTCTTATCCCTCCTCTTCTAAACTCGACCATCACGCTCTCCCTTCGCCGGTGGAGACTGGCTCCGCCGCCGTGGAATTGTTGAATTGCCCCCTGTTTGGATGGTCGGAGACGGAGTGCGGCGCTGGTGCTGGAAAATCTGGTGTCAATTTCTCTGATCCCGGTGGTTATTGTGTTAAAGAAGGTGTGGAAAATGCGGTCTCTTCAGGTGTTTCAAAGAGAAGAGGAGTCTCTGTGGAGGATGATCTAGGTGATTTTAGCTGCGATAGCGAGGTAATTTGGTAACTTAATACCTCATTCATGCAAATACTTGAGTTGTTATTATTATTCTTATTATTTTGTTTATTGTGCGGTTTTTTTTTTGTACTTTTTATAAGTAACCGCTTTTGAAGTATTTTGAATATAGAAGGGGGCGGAGGTGGCTGAGATGCAAGCTAATACAGTGCGGCCGCGAAGTTCATCGAAGAGGAGTAGAGCGGCGGAGGTTCATAATTTATCTGAAAAGGTTCTCTTTTGCAATCCAAATTTTCTTCCTTTTGTTTTATTTATTTATTTTTTGACTGTGAAATAAATGTGGAATTTAATTTATGTGGTTTTTTTTATAAAAAAAAACAGAGGAGGAGGAGTAGGATCAACGAGAAAATGAAAGCCTTACAGAATTTAATTCCTAATTCTAATAAGGTACACTATCTTTTACAACAAAGAAGTTTTAATTAGTAAGATTTAATGCAGAGAGTTCCAATTTCAAAAGACTTAACAGTTGATTTGGATTTACATTTTTATTTTTTATTTTGATAGACGGATAAGGCTTCGATGCTGGATGCGGCCATTGAATACTTGAAGCAGCTTCAGCTTCAACTGCAGGTGGTTTCTAGCTCTTTTACCTGGTTGTTTGGTTGAAGCCATTCTGGTTTTTTAGTTGTCTCTATTATCTGTATGCTTTTCAATGTGGACTTTGTTGCTCTATGCGCTATCCTTCACTAGAAGCCTGGTTTTAGAGCTTTTAGTTACCGATGCACTCTTATTTAGTTTTAGAGATCGGAGGCCATTTTCTTGTAGTAGGGTAACAGCATTAGGCAGCTATGTGCAAGAATTTTGCCTGATTCTTTGAAGAAGATGTGAAAGTCAGTTGAAGGGTCTGATACTTTGTAGGTTATAGATACACTTCTTATAAATAGGTAGAACATCTGGCTAAAATGGTTAGAACATTGACACAACCATTCATGATGTATTTTGTATCATGTTTTCTCTATTAAATCCTTCCAAAATTTGAACATCTCAGTAAGCATCATAGAAGTTTATGAATGCCATCCATTTCTGATGTATTTTATTTCATGTCTTCTCTAATAGATCTTTCCAAATTCCAAACATCTAGGTAAGCATCATAAAGGTTTTGACATTCGCAATCCATAATCAAATATTGATAGGCCTGCACTAAGCAGATGGTATCATTTTATACTATATATTTGTGTTTGTTAACGTTTATTTTAAGGCTCAAAGAATTCAAATCTTGGTTGTTAGAGAGAGCAGCAAATTGACCATTTGCAATATTGTCCGAGATAGGCAAAAATTAATCTAGTTTTCATCTTGTCTATTACAGAGATGGCTCTGACTCAAATCTTGTTTTACAATGGTTCTGAATGCTACTGCTATGACTACAGGACTGCGTCTTCTTAATCATGAATGAGCATGACTTCATACCACTTATAATACTTGGTTTTCTTTAGCTGGGTGCACATGGATTGCTTAAATTTCCAAGGACAGAATCTGTTGACTGAAGCTTGAAAGTTACAGAGCTGGATTGAGTTAGGCATCCTTTTCCCAGCCCTTTCCCTTGGAAATTATTAAACTCTGGAAATCAATACCCTCCTTTTGAATCCTTGTCTAGTTTGTTTTTTCTTACGCCAAGTCCAATTTTAGCATGTGAAATTATCAGACAATGCAGTTATTGTGACTTCCGCATATTATATGATTCATATCATGATTGGTTTACAGATGTTAACGATGAGAAATGGATTGAGTTTGCACCCGATGTGCTTACCAGGAGCACCACAGCCAATGCAGCTGCCCTTGTCTGGAATGAGCTTTGATGAAGGAAACGGGCTGTTGACTACAAACACATTAAAAGGCATATTTTCTGCAGATCAAGAAAGCTCGGTGCAAACTGCTCTTAATCTTCCAAGCCACTGCACCGACTCAAACCAACCAATTGCTGTTCCTCCAGGGACAAACATTACCTCATCAGAAACTAACTTTGGTTATGAACCACTGATCCATGTCAACCATGCACCCTTCAATCCGTGCACATCTTCAAAGGTAAAACTCTGAGAAACAACCATTAGAGTATTTATGAGAATTGCTGGTATAACATTTAACTTTTTTATTTGTGATGTGAAGGAAATATGCAGGGAAGGAACACCAGAGGCACAGCTAGAGATGAGTCAAACTGCGAGGACCTCTCCATCCGGTGTGTCCTAGTTCTGTTTTACTCTTCAAATACATGATCAATGAAATTGCCACCAATAACAGTGACCCTTCTTCCAAATACCATATGAGCTGCAAATGGTCCTCAAAATTACTGACTTTTCACCCTTCACCAGGTCATTTATTTTGTAATTTATGATAGGTTAGATGCAACTATAAGAACCGAACTCCTAGCATCCTTTGACTTCATTAGAAATGTTAGTCCAAAATCCATCTAGTTGTTTAATTACTCAGGAAACCAAGACGATTCTGTTAGATTGGATGAATGTTTCCATTGCTACTCTGTTTGAAATCTGTATTTGAAAGAAGGATGCTATAGAATCCTTACCATTTTGCTACGCTCTTTGTCTAATGATATTTGGATCTTCTATCCTTGATCAACTTGGGTCTTCATAACTGGAGTTCTTCCCATAGCGAAAGCTTCTACCTTTTTCGTTGACGTTGTGCCATTATCAATTCGTGAACGCTTGCATTTTATTTTCTCTGTATCAAAATTTTGCTTGTTTATCGGGATATGATCTACATAAATAACGGCTTTGGAATTAAGATCTGGATATGATTGGATTAAAGTTGATTTTAGCTTAAAAGTACGAAAAACATTTTTTTGCCTGGAATTTTTGAAACGCTCGACTTCAGGTGAAACCAAGTAAAACCACAACCTGGTAAAGGCACAATGGAATCAATGCATGCAGGTGGGAAGGGGGAGCTTAGATAGAAAGAGCGCAAAACCAAGAGAATCTTTGGGGCTTCCAGGCGTCTCTAACAATAATTGTAATAGCACTTGAACAGGATTATGACTCAATTGGCGTCTTCTTTTTTAGGGATTTTTTATTTTATTTATTTTTAATGCAAAAGTTGCATCGCTCATCCTGTTACTTAACCATTTAAGAATGAACAGCCATTAATTCATAATCAATTACTCGAGCTGAAAAAGATCACACGTTATTCTAATTGAGTTATAAATAAAAGGCAGGTGGATTCAAGAATGAGCACTGGTTTGAAGGTCGAACCAGTGTAGGTTTCAAAATTGAAAGCTGAAGGCTAGACATCAGCTAAGGTTAATTATGGAGATTGGTCCAAGATGGAGACAAAAACTCCAGTTATATATGAGCCATTCTTAAGAGAATCTTCAAAAAGTACGGTTAAGCTACAATCACAGATATTGTTTAGGACAAGACAAAAGTTAGTGGAACTCGAACTGAAACTCTTATAACGTTAAAATCTTTCTGAAAAAGAATAATAATAAAAAATAAAAATAGGGTAATAAGCATGATTTATTGGTATTTGGACTCCTGCAATGCAATACAAAAACACTCAAGGAAAGCATTGCGGTACTGTTTCTGCAACTGATACGGCAGCGTTTCCTAGCTAAGCCAGCTTGGGAGGAAGTACGTAGAGTTGTAGGGCGGTAGTTTTAGAGCCATATCTGTCCTGCGCTGTTATTTGGCATGGCAGTAAGACACGTCTACGTCTTCTTCCGGGCGGATGGCTAGTTTAATAGCGCGAAGTCAATTATATAATGCTTGATTTGTTTTTTTTTTTTCTTTTGAGCCGTCTTCTATGCTTCCACGGACCAAGTTGTGGGATGATCTAATAGGAAGAAATTTAGTATTTTTTAATCAATAATAGAGTTTTCATGGCACTTCAGATCTTTTATATATGTTATTGTAGCTTGCCCGTCATAATTCACTTGCACTAGGTTAATAGTATTGCCAAACTCTCACAAATGAACAAGAAAGCATTTCAACAAAACACCTTGCTACCTTTAGAATCTTAATAAACTAATTTATCAACTCAAAGCATCCCTCAAATTTACCAACAAATCTCTTTCTTTCTCCTCCATTATTTTGACAACTCTATCATTTCTTAAACTCAGGATTGAAATGTGAATAAAATAAAGTTTGACTAAAATATAAAAGTTTAAAACTTACAGAATAAAAAAAAATACAGTATAAAATCTTTGAAAATAGCACGTGTTGAAAAAAATAGAAAACCCTAATATTTGCCTCATTGTTTATTTTGATCCTTTAATTTTTAGTTTTTATTTTTTTTGCAAGCAATGTAAATATATATTTTTTGTTTGCAAGATGTTTACTCCCAGAACTTCTATTTGCTAGCCCATTATAGATTGGGCCTAAGCACCACATTCCAGGCTTCCTCAGGAGAGGCAGAGCAAGATGATCCTCTACTTGGGCCTGCTCTCTACAGAAGCCCGCGATCCTTTACTTGGGCTTGCTCTCTACAGCAACCTGCCTGCTCATGTCATTTACTTTAATATGCGGTCGTTTATATAATCTACAATGATACATGGGATTTTCAATTAAAAAAAAATAAAAATAAAAAGACAGATAGGAAGGCCCACATTTTCTCGTCGTCAACTTTCATGAAATAATTAGCCCTTCACCCTAGCAGAAAAGAGCAACGGGAAATGCTCAAATTATTTTATGTCCCAATCCTCCTAGAGTAATCATGTGTGCGCAACTAACAATTGTGCTAATCCATAATAATAGCCCCTTTTTTTGCCCCAATAATTACATGCTTAAATAACAAGGAAAGATTATAATGATTTTAAGCATCTTATGAAAATCAATCCGGCCAATGAATCGGCTAGAATATCGGATTTACTCCTTCTATCACTTCCATCTAGGGGTGAAATCGCCTCTTCATGGTGGAGATGTGTTTTAACCACCACCACATGGTCACTTATTTAATTCCTGAGACCATCATGTGAGTTTTAAATTATTTTTTTAATAATAAAAAATAGAAAAACAATAAAAAGACGATAATAAACAATAAATAAATGCTCCCCGGAAATTCCTAATGCCCAGTGTCAAATATCTCCTAGTGCTCATCATGTATGTTGGATTTTGTTTCCCTTTGAAACCAGGCAATCATTCTTTCCTTCGAAAATAAACTCAACTAGTTTTCATTGCATCGGTGAGAATCATAGTGCAGCCCATCAACATTATTACCATCACCCCCTTCCCTATTCACACTGCATTTTTTTTCCCGTCACCAAATTTACACGGCAACTCTCATTGGCAGACACGTACAAGTTACAAATTACAGCCTAAAACTCCATGCTCGCATGGAGATGTGTATAAATTGTATATATCTTCTCTTCAGAGTATTCTCTTATCTTTTTGCTTCAAGGTTTAGCTTATACTCTCAACCAATATTTTAAAAAAAATCTAAAAGTCATTGCTGTTTTACTGTAGCCCAGATACATGTTACTGTGAATTCACTGTAGATTTCAACAATGAAACTATCATTGTACCCATTGATCCGAAAATTTTAACCCTCAGTGTCGGGGTATTTTGGATATTTTTAGAGAACCCATGTGACATTTACAGATTGTTTGGGGGGTGTCATTGTTTTTTCTATTTTTTTCACAATAAAAATATATATTTACCCCTGAGTGGTGAGAAGAAGACGAAGGCTGGTTGGGGGTAGTTTCAGTTTTTTGTCTGATCTTGAACAATAAAATATTTATTTTGCCCTCACGTGGGAAACAGACAGGGCGCTGGAGACGAGGGTAAATTAAGTTTTTCACTTTTTGTGCGTAATGAAATTACTTACACACCTCTGAAAAGACAAAAATGAAGATCTGGTGCTATGGGCTCATAAATTAGGTTTAGCTTATACACATGTTTTTTTTTGTGGTTATCGTTGGGCTCATGGGTGTTTAGGTAATTTCGTATTTTTTTCTTGAGATTTCTGCAGGCGTGTCATCGATTTTCACATTTACGTGCCTTTGATGCAGCACCTACGGTGTCTATGGGTGGGTGAGAATGTTCGGTCACCGTATCTCAAAGCATGCCAACATGTTCTCTTCATCCTGGTGGTGTGCTTGTCGTTGTGAGGAGGTTAGAGGATCGTTGATGATTGATTTTCTTCCCCCCTCCCCCCCGTTTTTCTTTCTTGCAGTGACAAAATACATGTCGATCCTTTATGTTTATGACTGTTTCATTTAAGTCACTAGTCTTTTGATTTCTTATTTCTTCTTGATTTTTTTAATAAAAAATTTAATTTTTTTCAATAAAAAATTTATTTTTTTTCAATTTTGCTCTTCAATTGAAATTGATCATAAATGTTATTTTTCATTTCAGCCCTTATTCTTTTGATTTTTGGTTTGTTTTTTGGTTCTTTTAATTTTTTCGGTTTGCATGTTTGGATTTGTTTCAATTTTGTCTTTCAATTGAAATTGGTCATATATGCTACTTTTTATTTCAATCCTTATTCTTTTGATTTTTTTTTAAAAACTACATTGGTATTTTTTTTAAATCCCTTTAATTTTTTCATTCTCAATGTTTTGATTTGTAGCAATTTTGTTCTTCAGTTGAAATTAATTATATATTTTGTTTTTCATTTCTGACCTTATTTAAATTTTTTTTATTTACTATTAATTCTTTTGGTTTTTTTTTTTATCCTTCTTGGATATTGTTTATATTTTATTCGTATTTATGCATTTATGTTTTTAATTTTTGTTGTATTATTTTTTGTTGGAGTTTTATTTTTATTCAATTCAATTCTGAAATTTTAATTTATGTTGATGATTATTTTAAAATTAATGTTTCTTCTTTTTTTCCTTTGTTTTTTTATTGTTTTTTGTTATTTTTATCTATTCTTCGAATTAGATATTTTTTTATGCTCATAATATATATTTTTTTTGTTTACGTTTTTATTTGATCTTTTGTTAAAGTTTTTTTTTTTTTCGAGGTAATTTTATAGTTTCATTGTTTACGCAATAATAATTATAATTTTAATGATTTTTTATTATTGTTTTCTTACTTGTTTTTTTTTGTAATTTTTTTTTATTCTTTGGGACAATTTAATAATTTTAATTATTTTGGCTGTAATGATGATATTAATTTTAAGTGTTATGGTCATGATAATGATGGTAACATAGCATTAGATTTTCAATGATGTTTTTTCTTTTTATAGGTAGAAAGCCAACGACTTATATTTGTTGTTTGATTATTGTATGTGTTTTCACAATTTATATTTCATTGTTTTGTTTAATTTAATGTAGATTATATAATGAAACAATCCTAATACAGTGAATTCGATGATTCTTCCTTTTTTAATGATGATGATAATTTTATACCAGTAATTTCATTGAAACCTGTTAAGAAAATAAATTTATATCAATTTAAAATTTATATATTTATTGAAAACTTGCGCTCCATGAAAATTCTGCATATATTTATTATTTTGCCTAAATTTATAGTATAATAAAAAACCTCACACTTTTAATATTTTTTTAATATTGAAAAAATATAGTTTTTGGTTGCAATGTAGTGCAGGTAAGTGGTTATATATATATATGCCTGTTTGGGAGTGTGGTTGTGGTTGCTTTTGAAAGTGTTTTTTGTTTATAATTGCATCAAAATGATATTTTTTTATTTTTTTAAAATTATTTTTGACATCAGAACATCAAAATTATCTAAAAACATCAAAAAAATAAAATAAAATAAAATTAATTTTTTTAAAAAACACTTTCAAAAAGCTCTCACAAACAACCTCTTGTCCTTCGTAAACCATGGGCTATAGATGGGGGATAAATGTACATGATTAAGATTTATAGTTGTTGGCCACGAAGATATTAGCCTGATCATTTCCCCGAAATAAGATGACATGATGATGCCTTCGAAACCAACTAGCACCTGCTTCTCACTCCTCCCACCGTCCCAAACCTGTGTTAGAATTTATTTATTTTTTGCAGAAAAAATGCTGAATAATTCACATCAATCACGCAGCTTAGATAGCAAAATCAAACTAGTCAAACAAAATTCAAGCACTAGATGGACCCCAGTGGTTAAAAAGGACGGAAGCAGTGATTCAAAGGCTGTCCGCCGTTCAATCGGTGAGATATTTACTTAATTTTAGCAAAACAGAAGATGGAAGTTAGCGATGAAACGTTGGTTTCAGAAGATTCCTTGACAATGTGATCATAGTAAGTTATTTATTTAGCCCCTGCGTTTTGAGTAATATTATAGCATAATCCTTTGTGTTTTAAAACTCGCAATTAAGTCCTTTGATTCTTGCTGACCATTGCCCGATTAAAACTTCTTTTCTTTGTTTTTCTTGAATCCCTCCTTTCTTGGTGTTTGTCTATGCATTACATTTACAAAGGGTGCATTACGGATTTCTTTTAAAAAAAAACTAATCAGGTTCGAAACTTAGAGATTAAAGAATATTTTACTTTGTATTGTTCATGTATATAAATATACAATGTTGAACCATTTATATTCAAATTCATAGAAAAACTAACCTGAGATTTTACAATTTCAATTTCAAACTAAAAAGGTAAGAGTTGAATTAATATGATCCAAAATAACTTAAATGACTAATAAAAATATAGCTGGTCTAAAATAAAACTCAAAACGATATATTTTTTCTAAAAATATTGAGATAAAAACATATTGGACTGACCTAGATCAACTTGAGTTAATTTTCTAAATTCATGACCCGGGTCATGAGACTATGATAAACCTAAATAAATAATTATAAAAATCAGATCTCAATAAATCCATTGTCGAATAATCTAAAAAAAAAGACAATAAAACAATATTTTTGAACAAAATTATAAAAATATCATTGTTAGTCTTGTAAAACCTCTATAAATTTTAATTGCTTTGTAATTTTAACATGAGATATAAAAATATACCAGGAGACTTGCTGTAAAGTTTAAGTCCGATCCATCAATCGGATTAAAAAAAATAATTGATACTATAAACATAACAATATTCATATAAAAAAAGCCAAAAAATACTATTTATCTGGATCAAAACGACGTGTAATGGAACTGGAACATTCTGCGGTGAAATTTCTAGAAAGAGACAAGATTCTAAACTAGATAAAAATATATTTCAGTTTGTTCTATTTTTTAAATTAGAACAAAACATAGCAACCGGAAATTCCATACTTTCCAGTTCTCTATATAAAGCCCAGACAAGTTCACCACAGTGCACTCCTACGAGACCATCTCCTTCCACTGTACATTTCACATGGCTACTCTTGACAACGTTTCCTTGTATAAGTTGTGGATTGCAGTTATCACTATCCTACCTTTCACTCAAACATTATCACAAACCGAAAATTATATTGTTCACATGGATTTATCGGTGATGCCCGGAGCCTTTTCAGGCCAGCATCAATGGTACTTGTCCACTCTTGCTGATGTCTCTGATAGAAGCACCACAAGGGCCACCGCTACCACCTCGACGGCCTCTTCTAAACTTCTTTATAGTTATACTCATGTCATCAATGGTTTCAGTGCCAGTCTCACTCCTTCAGAGCTCGAGGTTTTAAAAAATTCTCCAGGCTACATTTCTTCCATCAAAGACTTACCTGTTAAGCATGACACAACTCGTTCATCCAAATTTCTTGGCCTCACACCTCAGTCCCCTGCCTGGAAGGTGTCAAATCATGGTGAAGGTGTCATTATTGGGTTGGTGGACACTGGTGTTTGGCCAGAAAGCCAGAGTTACAAGGACCATGGAATGCCGGAAATTCCTAAAAGATGGAAAGGAGAATGTGAAAGTGGCACTCATTTCAATTCCTCAAAGTGCAACAAAAAGCTCATTGGAGCTAGATTCTTCAACAGAGGCCTGATTGCGAAGTATCCTAACACCACTATATCTGTGAATTCGACGCGTGATACGGATGGGCATGGGACACACACGTCTAGCACCGCTGCCGGGAATTTTGTGGAGGGTGCTTCATACTTTGGCTATGCCCCTGGAACTGCTAATGGAGTAGCTCCTCTGGCGCATGTAGCCATGTACAAGGCTCTCTGGGACGAAGGTGCCTATACAACTGATATAATTGCTGCAATCGATCAAGCGATTAGCGATGGTGTAGATATATTATCTTTATCGTTGGGCTTGGATGGGATACCTTTGAGTGAAGACCCCATTGCCTTGGCAACATTTGCAGCCGTAGAGAAGAATGTATTTGTGTCCACTTCTGCAGGAAACGAAGGGCCTTTCTATGAAACTCTACATAATGGCATACCATGGGTGTTAACAGTAGCTGCTGGCACTCTAGACCGTGAATTTAATGCGGCTTTGACACTTGGCAATGGAATTTCAATCACAGGTCCATCTCTCTATTTGGGGACTACATATTTCTATGAAGTACCGATTGTTTATATGGACGGGTGTCACAAAATGAGCAAATTAATCAAAATTGGACAGAAGATTGTGGTTTGTCGAGTTGGGAACGATGGTAATGACTTAAGCGACCAAGTTGAAAATGTCAGCGAAGCAAACGTTACAGCTGGTGTTTTCATAACAAGTTTTACAGATACTGAAGAGTTCATCCAGAATCGATTTCCTGTTGTTCTTCTGAATCAGAAAGATGGAAAAACCATAATAGACTACATCAAGAACAGCAACAAGCCACAAGCAAGCGTAGAATTTCGAAAAACAAGTCTGTGGATTAAATCCGCTCCAAGTGTTACTAGTTACAGTTCTAGAGGGCCATCGGCGAGCTGTCCAGTGGTAATGAAGCCTGACATTATGGCTCCAGGCTCACTTATATTAGCTGCATGGCCTGAAAATGTTGCAGTGGATCCGAACAATTCACCACTTATGTTCAATAATTTTAATATACTATCAGGAACGTCTATGGCTTGCCCGCATGCAGCAGGAGTGGCTGCCCTCCTGAGGAAGGCACATCCTGATTGGAGTCCAGCTGCTATACGGTCAGCCATGATGACAACTGCTGATATAATGGATCATACCATGAAACCTATAAACGACATCGGTTTTGGTAACAAGAAACAACCAGCCAGTCCTCTTGCCATGGGAGCGGGGCAAGTTAATCCCAACAAAGCTCTGGATCCTGGTCTCATTTATGATGTTAATTCAAATGATTATGTGAGGCTGCTCTGTGCTTTAAATTTCACTGAAAAACAAATCCAAGCTACCACAAGGTCATCTTCCACAAATTGTTCCGACCCATCCTCCGACCTTAACTACCCTTCTTTTATTGCCTATTTCTATGCAAAAGATTCGCCCTCAAATTTGTCCACTGTGCGAGAATTTCATAGGACAGTGACCAACGTTGGAGAGGAAATGTCTTCTTACACCGTAAATGTGACGCCCATAATTGGTTTAAAGGTAAGTGTCATTCCAGACAAGTTGGAGTTCAAGACCAAGTATGAGAAACTAAGCTACAAACTGATCATTGAAGGTCCATCACTTTTGGACCAGACTGTAACTTTTGGCTATCTTAGCTGGGTTGATGCGGGGGGGAAACATATTGTCCGGAGTCCCATAGTGACAACAAGCTTGAGTCCACAATTGTCTTAGAAGAACTAACGAAAAACTTGCATGCTTCACAAGTTAACTTATGTCTGTGCTATTTTTTAGTAAAATTATATATAATCAGCGAAGGAGCTTTCAGCTTTCATGGGTCGTGTCAGTTTTATTTGGCTGCAAAATCATAGGTGTATTTATGATGATATCATACACAAGTAATGAGCATTGAAAAAATAGCAAGGAATTTCATATGGTCCGTACAGCAACAAGATTATGAAGTCATGGGTTTAAAAGTCTTCCAAGAAAACGTTTTGGCTATATAACTCGCAACTCGATATTCAAACTCAACAAAGCCTGAGCCAAAAAAACAGAGGACAAAACTTTAGTTGTTACTTGGAAGGTCTATATAACTAAGCTCAATATATTATAAAAATTTATATGGCGAGCTTATTGAGGTTGTTGATTCTGAAAAGGAGGAGGCATCATAGTAATGTTAATCTTTTGGTTTTAAATTTTACGTGTTCACATTCAGGCTTTAAAACAGCTAAACATGTTGATAAAGATAGCTATACATCATGGGAAATGGGATTAGGCTGACAAGTTCTTGGGAGATCGCAGAAAAAAAATTGCAAGAAAAAAAACAGTAGCTCGCACATCTCGCAAAACAGAACCACCTCACAAAATATAGACCACAATTTACATCATGAAATCAAAGGTAAAAGGCATGAGAAAACCAAGATTTAAACCCAAGTTTATTTCATTTTGTGTCCTGTTTTTAAATATTTTAGTCAAACAGCCAATTACTTGTTATGATTTCATTATTTTGAAATACTCTCTTTGCGTGGAGATATCTAATCTCCTTGGAATGTTAATTCAATCAGTGTCTCCTTTACCCAATCTTTAGCCAAAAAAGAAGGCTAACAACTTAAGGTTAGGCGAGCCATTAAATCACAACGAGCAAAAGAGCTAGAAGGGCTTAAGTGCAGCTAAGAGATTAATTATTTTTTTACCTTCTCTCATAACTTTTACGAAACACCTGATCTGTAGGAGGCAAAAGAGTCAATTGAAACAATTTAATTCACAATTTTTTTTAGATGTGAAGAAACCCATCTCTCAAAAATTGTATTTTATAGATTTTGTTAAGTGAATAAAACTATGACTGCTGTAGATTTTTATAAAAGATGTATATTCTAATTTAAAATTAAAAACTGCTGTATAAATCACAAACCATATGTCAGAGACTGAATTCACAATAACTTCATGCATAACCAATAAAGACTTAGACGAAGCCAAAGTGGAGGTGGCTAACTATTTGCATAAATTCTCTTGATCAAAGTGGAGTTGATCGCTGATGGCTGCGACCCCTTTTTTGGCGTTGACTGATTTATGACGTTGAAGCTGTTGTCACGGCTGCAGGGTCTGTGCTCTGGTGGTAGGAAGAGGGTGGTGTTGCGTCTTTTAACTATTTGTTGGTCTTAAAGGTCATTAGGATCGTTCTGATAAAAAAAAAATTCAAGTGCTTTTGGTGTGCAGGAGCAAGATGCATGGATTCATTCCAAAAACATGGAATCACCTGAACCTCTCTGCTCGTATATTGCTCCGTGCATGGATTAATTTTGAACAATTTTATAACAAATAATGAATACTTTGCATTAGTTTTTATTTAAATTTAAATTAATATCAACTCTCTCCCTCCTTCCGTTTTTTTAAGTGCTTAGCTCACCTTTTTTAAAGAATAGTTATTTTTTAAAATTATTTTGTATTTTTATAATGTTTCAAAGAAATTATTACAGTTTATATTTAATTTCTTTTGATTCTGATATAAATAAATGTATTTATATCAGAACTAAAGAGTTTCTAATAAATAATACTCCAAAATAAATTTTTTAGTCAATTTATTTTAATGGATCTAAATTTATTTGCATAGAGGAACAGATGAATTGATGCAAAGGTAGAGTGCAAGATTGTCGACAGTTGGCTCAAGTCGAATGAAATCTCACAGAGGTATGCAATCTTCAATAGACTCGATTAAAGGCTACACGTTTTGTAAATGGGAAATCCGGTTCATGACTGGTTAACTCAGCAATGATTCAAAGGAAAAAAATAATAATACTAACGCATTCATTTCATGAGCTGCTTAGAATTTTGACCGCACTTAGCTAGCTGCTGATAAGTTTTATTAGTTAACTATCCTGAGAGTTGAAGACACAAACTATGAAGTTTAAGAAACCAATCATTTGTAGAATTAACCATGGCCTTCTACACCAATCATTTTAAGAGGAATGGTTTATACAATTTGTTTATTTTAAATTAAAAAATTGAAGGAGCAATTTAAAGATCGATTCCCTAGAAACAAACCAATCACTTGAATAAACCATTCCTCTACTTGGAAGCACAGGACAAAAAACAGGGAGCAAGACAGTAAGCATAAAGTCTTAAACTTGCAGCAACCAACAGAGGACAGAAAAAAACCACAAAGAATAGCTAAAAAAAATCGGTTCAACAAAAACAAAAACCATGAGGAAGCACGAGAGAAAACACCTGAAGTTGGAAAGCTGCAGCAGACCAAAGCATCCCCTCTTAAAAGCAAGGCAAACAAACCTGGAAACGACAGGATAAATGGTTGGCATCCATGCAAACATGAAGAAGATGCACGGTCTGTGCAACAACCTAAATAAACCAGAGAAAGCAAATACATTGGAAAACCAAAAGGAAATTGTCCTAAAACAATGGAAAATTCTCAAAACACAGCAAAAGAAAGGCTCTTTTACCAAAGAATGGGGGGAAAGGGCTTGCATCACAACCCTCTAAATATAGACCGAAGTCCAATAGAGAGAGAGAAATCGACATCCAAGAAAATCAGCCCATTTCTCCCCATAAATGTCCCAATCACTCCCGGAAGGAAATTATGGAAACAACAAAAAGATGCCATTCTAATTGTTAAAAAAAAAACACAAACTAAAGAAAAGAAGGGAAATACAGAAACTTATCTGATTAAAACAAAACTGGGCAGAATAGCAGGATGAAAGGAGTAGCTGCAGCCCACCAAACAAACCTATCAGAATCCAACCCCTCCTCAAACCTAATCAGACCAGCCTGAGCTCTCTCAGCACAGTGGACAAAGCAAAGGGCAACAAGTGGGATGTGCATTAATGCACAATGATGAAAAACCCACTCACCAATTGAGAGAAATGCCCACCAAACTAACAAAGAGAAGACAGAAGAAACAGGGAAGCCAGTGACAAAAACCAAAGAAGACGTCACCAAGAATTAATAAAAGGAAGAAGTGTGTCAAAAACGCATGAAACATTACGAGAAGAAGAAAAGTAACCAAGTTCGCTTTTGGTCAGTCCCCCAAATTCATACACCAGTGAATCATAAATGGTATGACTGATAAGTGACGACTCCATTTTTTTTTCTTTTTCTTTTTTGAGCTTGCTATGATGAGCCGAGCTCCATTTTGTTGGACCATGCTTGCTTTCTCTTTTTCGTTGTTGTTTATAAAAAGTTACCGCGTGACACGCTTTGAAGACTGTATTATACGCCCAATTCTGTCCATCATCTACTGACTGCTATACAGCTTCAGTCACAGGAAACTCACTCACTGAATAATAGATTCGTCGTGCGGTGCCAACTGTAATTGGCTGTCGGCTAATTAGTTCCTCGCATCCTCCTCTACCAATAAACTAACCCTAACATAAGAGCACCGCAACACCAATCCTGACAGATAGACACCAAACGACCTCGTCTTTGCGCCACAAACATCCACCCCTCGTACCTTCTCTCTCCACACTATGAAACCTAATTCTCAATTGCGAACGAGTTGACCAATTCACCCCTCGCAATTTCCACGAGGTCACCGTCATTTCCAGCAAACCCACGGAGAAATTAGAAGGCAACAGATCAGTATCTCCAATTGTATATATTTCGGTGCTCAGTCTAAACTAAAATAAAAATCTGATTAAGTCCCCGGAGTGTGTTTGCATTTTGTGAGGAGCTTCACTAACACCACAGACAATGCATGCCAAGACAGACTCAGAGGTCACTAGTCTAGCACCATCATCTCCCACCAGATCTCCTCGCCGGCCAGTCTACTACGTACAGAGCCCATCACGTGACTCTCACGATGGAGAGAAAACTGCGACGTCGTTTCATTCCACGCCTGTACTCAGCCCCATGGGGTCCCCGCCTCACTCTCACTCCTCTGTTGGCCGCCACTCGCGCGAATCCTCTTCAAGTCGGTTTTCTGGGTCGCTGAAACCTGGATCGCGCAAGATCTCACCAAATGATGCGTCTAGAGGGGGTCAAGGAAAGGGACAAAAGAAAGATTGTGATGTTATTGAAGAAGAAGGGTTTCTTGAAGATGAAGAGCGTCAAAAGGGTCTCCCGCGTAGATGCTATTTTCTTGCTTTTGTTCTCGGTTTCTTTATCTTATTCTCTTTCTTTTCTTTAATTCTTTGGGGTGCCAGTAAGCCACAAAAACCCAAGATTACAATGAAGGTATGTTGTTATATATACTATATATATCGTACTTTTATTTATTCCATGAAAAATATTACAAATTCTGGAAATTGGTTTATTTTTTCTTGCAGAGCATTACATTTGAGCAATTTAGGATCCAAGCTGGGTCTGATTCAACGGGGGTGGCAACTGATATGATCTCTGTGAACTCTACATTGAAAATGACGTATCGTAACAAAGGAACTTTTTTCGGGGTCCGCGTAACCTCAACACCTATTGATCTTTCCCTCTCTGAAATCACTATAGCATCAGGAAATGTAAGCCAATTAAGATCCTTAAAAAAAACAGAGGAAGAAGAAGGTATTTGTGGATTCTTTTCTAATTTGGTGTGTGGGTATTGCAGATCAAGAAGTTTTACCAATCAAGGAAGAGCCAGAGATCCGTGGCAATATCTGTCATCAGCAATAAAATACCATTGTACGGAAGTGGAGCTGGGCTGAGCAGTTCAACAGGGACAACCACATTACCAGTGCCTTTAAAAATGAACTTCGTCATTAGATCAAGAGCTTATGTTTTGGGAAAGCTGGTTAGACAAAAATTTAACAGGAAAATTGAGTGTGATTTTACTTTTGATCCAAAGAAGCTCAACGTCCCAATTTCTCTCAAGAAGGCTTGCACATATGATTGATGATGATCAGTCAACACGTGAAGAGGAATTTCACTTTTCTTCTTCTTTAATTTTACTTTTCAATCCATTATTGGTTTGTTTTTGTTGAGGAGAAGAATCAAGAAAGTGGAAATGGAAAACAGCTCAACGGGTGAAGTGGGGCAAGGGGTGAGCGACGCTGCTTTGGACTTTCTTTTTCATGGGGGTTAGCTGGCCAGAGAGTGAAAAGAGAACGTTGGATTCTGCCACGTGAGTGGCGACTTTCCATTTGTTTCTATTTCTTCCCCCCAAATCAATGTAAAAGTAAGTAGTAATTCATGTATTAGTGCTACAGTTCGTGTAATTCCATTCTTTGATAAAGTTTACACCGCGATGAAATCTTATTTATGAGTTGTTGATTTTCTGCTTCTGGTCATTACAATTCCACTAGTTCGTATATTGGTGCTATGTTACGGGGACCTAATTTTTTTTAAAATGTTTTAAAAAAATATACAAGTTCTAGTAGGTCGTTAATCCTCCTGAAAATATAGTTATTCTTTGATTTTTTTAGTCTATCTTAGCCACCATAATATTTTTATCTGGAATTATTATTTTTGTTACAAATATATTTTATAATTGTTAAAATAAGTTAGTAAAAAATATCAAAATAGTATAATTATATTTTGCATGATTGAAAGCTAACAAATATAATAAAATTATGTTTAAAATCTATTTAAATTTCTTAATGATAAAAAATAATTTTAATTGATTTTTTGTGAACAATGTTGTTGTTGTTGTTGTTGTTGTTGTTGTTTTCATTTTGAAGAATAAATTAATATTATCTATATAATTTATAATAATATTTAAAAATTATGACAAAACTGAAAAGTGAATGGATACAATAAAATTTCTTTGAATCGTAAAAACAAATCAAAGAAAAAAACCCCATCACCAGTTTATTGACCATGTTCTCATTATAACTATCTTGGATAAAAAAATGAGTATAAAAAAATAATTTTTAAATTGTTAAAGATTTTTTTAAAATTATAAAACTCGATATAACAACTTTAATTTTAACAACTTTAACTTCAAAAACTCCCACCTCGACTATTTATTTAATTTGAGTTTCAAATTAAATAAGGTGAAAATTAAACACATAAAAAGATGAAAAATGGGTCAAAATAAATGATAAAAGTAAAAAATCAATTTATTAGCAATATAGTATTGAAGGATAAAACTAAATAAAAATTAAAAAACAATAATAAAAAAGTACAAAAAGCTTCTAAACATAAAAACTTTACTATAATTAATTTTTTTAAATAAATAAGGATAAAAAACCCAAAAAGCAAAGGCCTAAATAAAAAACCATCGGTATGTTAAAAAGGCCCAGGCACGTGGACATGAGAGAGGCTCGAGAGTTGGGGTTTCTTTTACTCTTTACAAGGAGCAGACGTGAGACGACTCATTCGTTTTTGTTTTTTGTTTTTTGTTTTTTGTATTTTAAATACATAAATGATATGTCGTTTATCGTCTAATGAATGAAAACAATCTTGCCCCCCTAACAATTCAAACACGAGCTCCACGTCACCCTCTCGTGTTATCTTGTAACTTACACCATAAAGTTATTAACCAAACATCTAAAAAATGTGACAAAAATGGTCCTAAAAAAAACTTGTATGATTTAATTTAGTCCATGATAAATGAGAATTACGGTTCCTTCCAATTTCTAACAAAATTACTTATTCCAATTAATAGAACATTCTTTTTTTTTATATTTTACTAGAGCTTTTATTTATCACACTTTTTTTTTTGTTTCCAATCCAATAAAATTAGATAATTCCAGTCACCATCGTCTTCATTGTAACAACAAATATTACCACCTTTCCCACCCCAAGGAATAGCGTACCAGGGAGTCCAGCATTAAACATGGACAAGGAGAGAATAGACTTGATGGATTGGACCTGGCCCAATTAGTAGAGTCAAACGTCCAACCGAGAGCCGGCCGAATTATTAGTTAGCTAAACTACCCAGGCAAAAAACTAAATTGGAAAACGTTAAGGACCTTTTGGAAAATACAAAGAATCACCATCATGGGCCACCTCGCCCTTTCCTATATGGACAGTCAGGAAGCCTTTCTTTGTCTCTCTGAAGTTACCATTCTCATCATGGCTCTTCCCCAGCACCAGTTTCAACAGCAACACCAACCGCAGCAGCAGCAATCTAAAAATCCGAGGCAAGCTATGTTAAAGAATACCAAGGTTTTACATCAATTTCTTCAAAACCTATCATTTTTACCATTTGTTCTTAATGCATGCAATTCAGAAATCTATACGCAATCGACGGCCAGATTTCTCCGGCAGTGGCGTATTTGAATCCCTCTAATTTGCAAGATCAATCTCAGCATGCTCCCTATGTTCCACCTTGTAAGTTTCTTAATTTCTCTCTTTTTAATGCTCTATTTATTTTTCAAGCTAAGAAGCCATAGAGAAATAAACGAAGGGTTCTTTATTTTTTTCAATACTTTTTTAATATATACTTAAATAATATCAACCACTAACTTTATCATTTTTAGGCTAAATCAAGCTCAATTACTTGCAATTTGGTAACAATTTTTTTATGTAATTAGCTAGCATAATCTTAAATCAAGCTGTAAAATTTTGGGTATTTTGTGGTGGTGGTTGATGTTCTAGTTCATGTGGCGGGGTTTGCTCCGGGTCCTGTCAATGATGGTAGTGATGGGGGACTTGAATTGCAATGGGATTGCAGACTGGAACCCAAGAGAAACAGATTGAAGGAGCAAGATTTTTTGGAGAATCATTCCCAGATTTCATCTGTTGATTTCCTACAGCCGCAATCAGTTTCAACTGGGTTAGGGTTGTCTCTTGATAACACCCATGTTTCATCTTCCGGTGACTCCGCTTTGTTATCGCTCATAGGTGATGATATTGATAGTGAATTGCAGCAACAGCGTGTAGAGGTTGATAAATTCCTTAAAATTCAGGTTGTGATTTTTCTTTAAAAAATAACAGCTTCATTTTAATGTGAAATGAGCCCATCAGTTGCCATTCTTTTAGGATGACTTTGAAATGTCTTGTTATGCTAATGCACTTCATTTAATTTGCAAACAGTGGTTCCTGTAGCTTCATTTATTATGTTTCTTATGCTCATGTGTATCATCTATGACCAGTTAGTTTAAGTAATTACTTGATGGCTTCTCAAGTGCCGAGATTCTGAACTGGATCATGGATTTGTTTCTATACTGTATTGTGATATTTTTTACTTATTTGATCTCTAATACTGCCCCTGTCACTGCTACAAGGTGTTGCTTGAAAATGTATGACTGCTGAATGGTCCCTAGGATTTGTTTCTAGATATTTTGCTTTCAATATCTAGAATAATGAAATAAAATATAAAAGATAATTGGAAAGAGTTTGCCCCCCCCCCCCCCCCTCTCTCTCTCTGGTGATTATGTTTTTGTCTCAATATTACATCACTAATTATTTGTATCAAATTTATTCGAACACCACTAAATTTAATTAATTAGATGCAATCATTTGTTCAATGGATGGTTTAGTAGTTTTAAAACTAATTGTGGGCTACATTAAATCAACAGACTCTACATAAAAGATGGAAATTGCTATTTCTAGATGCATGATGGCGGGGTTGTCTTTCACCTGAGGATCTTTCTGCTGTCTGTTAATTCTCTCTGGTGGTGACATGTAAAACATTCAAATTCATTGCAACTCAGTGATTGTGTTCAACTTTCTAAGAAGAGTTCCATTTGCTACGGGAGTCAGTGTGAAAAATGTTTACAGAGGTGTTCAGGCAGGAGTCATTTTTTTCTTCTCCTTTTTGCCTTTTATTTTTCCTTTGGCAGTTCATGTCCTTCCTGCTGTGAAGATATGATAGGCTTTGGTTCTGTTTGAAGTGTTTTTTTCTTTGTTTTCAATTGAATTGGTGGTTATGGGGCAGTAGGACATGGGGTAGACCAAACTGGTTGTACCTGCTGAACTTAATGGGAACCGGTTAATTTGTATACAGAAACGTGTTTTCTCCCTTCTTTATTCATTTTTCACAGTGTGAGGTGCTTAGGAATCATTTCTTGTCACTTGCTTTGGTAATATGATTATTCACTGTTGAAGTTTTTCTAACTTGCTTGCATGTCTAATAGGGTGATCGACTACGACAAACTATCCTAGAGAAGTTCCAAGCTGACCAACTTCAAAGTATCTCCCTTGTTGAAGAGAAAGTTCTTCAAAAACTCCGTGAGAAAGAAGCAGAGGTGGAGAGCGTTAATAAGAAGAACATGGAACTTGAGAAACGAATGGAACAGTTGTCTATGGAAGCAGGTGCATGGCAGCAACGGGCCAGATACAATGAAAACATGATAAATGCCCTTAAGTTTAATATTCAGCAAGTCCATGCTCAAAGTAGAGATAGTAGAGAAGGGTGTGGTGACAGTGAGGTGGATGATACAGCTTCATGCTACAATGGCCGTGCTATCGATTTTCACCTGCTTTGCAACGATAATAATGACATGAAGGAGCTGATGACTTGTAAGGTTTGCAGAGTGAATGAAGTTTGCATGCTTTTGTTTCCTTGTAAGCATCTCTGCCTCTGTAAGGGTTGTGAAAGTAAGCTTAGTTTTTGTCCCCTGTGTCAGTCCTCCAAGTTTGTTGGCATGGAAGTCTATATGTAATGGGATAATATGAAAGCTTTAATGCTACCTAGTGTAATACGCATTGTTCATGTCATTTTCATAATTCCTTACCACTTACATGCTGTTTGCTGTTGCTCTTCTATGGTTTTAATGTTTCTTCAAACATTTTGCATGCAAACAACTTTCAATTGCAATGGGGTTCTTTATCCATTTGGATGGTGTGTTTATTGATTGAAAGGACCTGAAAATGATAAAAATGATTTAAAAAATATCGCAGTGGCATTCATGAGTCATATTCTCTGGTGATTTCTTGAAGTTTCTTTCTAAAGTTTTTGAATGATGATATTTGCTGCTCTTGGAAGGTTTCTCATATCTCATTCAATAACTGGCAAATTCGTGTCTGCTATTTTAGGAGTGGGATAACATGTATTCCATGAAGTGCTGTAATGAGACTGCCACTTCTCTGTCCAGCAATTTCTTTCCGTGTATGAAATTTTAGTGCCATTGGTGGAGTGCTTATACCTTCACCCCTATTTTAGGCTTATGCTCACTGAATCTGCAAAACTTATTTGATATGATTTGTAAAAACAGGTGATTATGCAATAAAATGATGTTGATCTACTATCCAAACATGAAGGTTGTCTGTGTATCATAGAAAACATGTTCCAGTTAGAAGCTACATCAAGATAATGATCAGCTAGCATTGATGTTTTGTCCCCCTTTTTGTTGATTAGAATCTGATGTTATCGGAACTTTTATCCTTGATAGGCTTCTCAAACTTTCATAGATTGATCACCTGCTTAATTTGTTACTTGTGTGTATTGAGAATTGCAAGGTTTACTCGTATCTGTTCCCTGAACTTTCTTAATTTTGGGATATCTAGGGCGCAGTACCTTTTTCTTTTCTTTTTTGTTATTTTATGATAATTTAATTTTTGTTATCATGGAGGATAGGTTTCTAATGTTCTTCGACCAATTTTTTTTTTAATAATAATTTGATAATTTACGAGGAAACATGTGTAACTAACTCACTTGCTATTTAATGAATAAACAGATAGAAAGTAAAGGAAGACATATTAATCAAAACAATTTGAAACTTGAATTAAAAAATAAATAAACCCAAGTGATGTCGATCCAAACAACCGGGTGCTGGCGTGGTGACATCGGGCCGCTAAATCTCCTTACAAGACCAAAAGCATATTGATCACAAAGCTGATGTTGGGCTGCAAGTTGAGGCTGAAGGAGACGAAATTGTTTGGATGTATAAATTGTTTAGATATATGTGTCCCCGTTTCTGATCTCTTATTTATGGAATGGTTGATTATGCGCTGACAATTATTTTTTAAATTAATTCTATTTAAAATATATTAAAATATTTGTTATTTTTTAAAATTTATTTTGGTATTAATACATCAAAAAGATTTTTTTAAAAAAAAATACTGTTATGAATACCAAACACTACCAAAAATATATGCATGCGCTTTCTTAATTGTACAGGGAAAAAAATATTTATGCAGATAAAGATCATAAAGATCACGTTCGATTCTCTATTTTTTGGTTTACCCTTTTCAATTTCTGGAAATAATATTTTTTTCGTTGATTGTTAAGGAAGATATAGGAATAAGTAAATAAAAAGTAGTAATTAAAAATTATTTTTAATTACTACCACTACTAATAACAATCAATATCCATTATAGACCGTCATTATGAAGCCCTAATAATCGGGAAATGAGGAGAAAGCGAAAGAGAGAAGCGGAGGTAGAGGGCGCATTCTGCGTGACAGGGACGAAGAGAACTCTTTGTTTTTTTTTTTTTATAATTGAAATGTTCCAGCTAGTTAATAAATAATATGATTATTTTTTTTTTCAATTTCATTAAACATCTGCAAGCTCGATAAATGCAGCGCTTGAACCAAAGGTGAGAGAAGGGACAAGTCCCTTGACTGCTAGGCAAGACCCTACTTGCAGAGAACTCTATTTGTTAAACGTCGATCCGGTAGCCCATCAGCGACAAACAATAGCATATTGGAGTTGGGACTAGATCCACGAATCAAATACATAAAGTTGGTGCCGCAGTCAAATCAAATACATAAAGTAGCTTGATCAGCAAGTCTATCCAGTTAAACTGATCAGAATGTAGTAGCTTCAACCAAGCTCAGAAACATTTAACCTGATTAACAAGATACATTTAATCATCATGGTCTTTATCTTTTCTTCCCTGATACAGTGATCGGTAATGTAGAAGCCTTGGAAAGAAAGCCTTTTAATTTGCTCTGTTGAGTATTGGAAAAGTGGAGGGAGGGGTAAGATCGAGAGGGTTGGAGAAAGCTGTTTTTTTTTTCTTTTTTTTTTCTAATCATGCCTTGGAAAGTGATGACAAAGAGGATAGTGAATATGCTTCTCCCATGATTGTAACTATCTGCTATGTGTTAATAATTATTACTCCACCTCCACTCCCACTTCCACCGCAATCCATAGCCGATCCGAGTCCTGTCAATGTCTGCCCTCTTTTCTTTTTTCTCTTTTATAAAGGCTTGGATAAAAATAAAAGAATCATGTACGTACAATTAGATATGAAATGAACATTCAAAATTTAATGGAAGGGTGATCACTTTACCAGAGTTCAATCATCCAACCCCTCCTCCTTATTCCCCATAAAGCTGTTTTTTTCTTCTTTCACTTGTGGGGTGCTGGGGCATGATCTCTCTGTTGGCTTTCATGCACTTTGTATATCTTTTTTCACCTGATGCTGTACCATCCCTGGATTAGTTCTCCCTTGCTATTTCATTTTATACTCGTATCGCCAGTCAAAATTATTCCATTTTTTACCTCCTGCCTCGGGCATGAGGCTCACTACCCTGCTCAGTCGCAACTTGCCAGATGCCCCCCGATATATATATGGAGCATTTGCATTTCATAGCTAGTTTACCATCGTCTAACTATTAGCATGAGCAATTCTATTGCAGTGGCGATGTAGTTAGGGATGCAATAATAAATATTTAACAACTAGCATCAACTAGTCTTGTGGTTATGGGTTTGCCTCTGAAAATACGGGTCGAAGATTGCCTAAACTTTTATGATCAGGTCAATGTTGATCACAATATGAATTAAAAAATAAAAATAAAAAACCAATGAGGTGCTCTTATCAATTTCTATTAATTTGTTGTCAGGTGTAGTTTGACATGTTCATATGTGCTTGGAAGAGAGAAATTAAGGAACATCATTCTTCTGTATACGTAGCGAAAGAAAGACACAAGTGGAAAAACGAATGCCATGGCTGGGTTTCACTTTTCGCAACAGTGGTCCTAGGAACCAAAGCCTTCATAAACATAGCAGTGCACACACTCTCCTAACCGTCATTGTCTGTACCAGGTTCACCAGTCAACTAAGTTTATTTCGCAATTATTCGATCCACTTAAACGGCATTGATATTGAAGATCCTTGAGTTACTGACACTGATGATCCGAAAATAGGGCTCAAGTATAGTTTATGCGGATGCTTAGTTATTTAGCTGCGCGTGGGGGGAACAAATTGGAGCGGATAGTTTTCGATTAGGGACCATCAAAGTTTTGTGCGCTGGTTGAGTGATGTACAACAAACCATTCACGAAGCTTTTTGCTTGACATGATTGACCAGCTAAAAGGGTTTCCTCAGTGGATTATTAGGTGGCAATAATATCTGTATGATTATAGGAATATGTTAGGAAAAAAAGAAATGAATCAGAGAAAACTGGACAGCCCGGATCAACTACCTCTGCAAATGATTTGAAGATAACTGCGTTCCCCAGAAAAGAATGAATCGATCACCATTCGATCAATTGCTGATCATAATTCTCATCGAATTTCGATGAAGCCGGATTGCCCAGTTTAATCTTGAATAATTGGAAGTCATCATAGTAAAAATAACAAAATAAAAGAAATCACTTTAAGCACTTATTATTGCTTTTTGAGTAAAGCACGTAGGAGTGGGTCTTATTATATATGCATGAAATGATGGTGAGTATGATGGAGGGACCCAGATAAGGCTTTAGATCATTACAGAGGAATCCCTTGGATTGAGGAGTAGTCGTATACCTGCAGCAGCAGCCTTGAATTTGTGGGGCATCCTTTTTTATCTCCTCCATCCTCCACAGAATCAAAAGATGAGAAGAAGAAGATGATAAAAAAGAATGGGGTGTGCATGTGATCCAGCAGCCTTTATGTTCCCTCTTCTAAGCCACCTTCTTCTTCTGTTGTCTTTTGTGACACTCGGGCTCTAATATATACTTTTTTGGTGAAGATTTGCTGATAGATGGTATATTGTTCCGGACTAAAACTTAACTCATGCTTGCCAATACTTGTGAGAAACCACAATTTTTGGAAATCGTAAGCTCAAATGAACAAGTAAAATTCTAGTTGTCTCATGTTCTTATAAAGAATATACATTTTACTCGAACTCGAGATTTATGTGAAGATCACAATCTTTTTATCATTACTTGATCATCAAGAGCAACGATTACAAGCATGGCATTAGTGGAATCCATGGGTCCAAGCATCACATCAAGCCGATCATGTAAAGTGTAGACATTTTTTGGAGTGAGAAGTTGCATGTCCAGTAGAATATATAAACTGTATATCTTTTATAATCAACCCATTATCCTTTTGTATAGGACAAAGTTTCTTTAGTATGATAGTAGGATCGTGTTTTTAACAAAGAAGAGAGAAAAGCAAGGGGCAAAAAAAAAAGGAGGAGAGAAAAGGAGGAAAGACGGGAGGAAAGGAAAGACACATCTTGTTGTTCGCTCCTTTTAATGTAACTCTAAAGTGAGTTAAAATAAGCTCTCTTTTTATTAATAAGAAACAATAGGAGTCCATGCAAGTCTAAAATTCTGATGTAGAAAACCTTTTGGGCCTACGCTGACGAGACTAGTTTTGAAGTATGCTGCTTTTTAACTTCTTTTTTTTAAGGAAATTAAAGAACTTTTGCATGCAATTGAAATCCACACCAGTTATTCTGAACTACTTCATTCATTTTAAGATTCCTTTCTCTTTCAAATCAGTCAATTAAAACAACTCCCTTTGCTTCATTTGGGTCAATGTCTTTTGTTGATTTTGATTGCTACAATTATATTACCATGCACGCGTATTAAAATAAAAAAAATCAAATTAAATTTCAATGCTATTCTCTTGATTGGGACAACTTCAAGGTTTGTAATGCTCCTATTCTTGATTTGATGGAAAGTCCAACGGGCTTGCATATATAAGGAGTAGTACTCTCCTGTTATTTGATTGTATGAATCTTATTTCAGTGGAAGAAAATATGGAGTATAGAATAGCTAGCTAGGTTGAGCTTGAGTGTGTGGCAAGATTCTTACTCTAATTTGAGCAACGCCACGCCTCCCTTTGTAAACTTTTGTTAAATATGTCCTCAAGTATATGATAATTTATACTAGGACTATTGTTTTTGTTATAAAAGAAAATTATAACACTACAGTGGATTAGGGTGTGCGTAAACAGTAAAGCTACAGTTAATGATTGATCTACTTTAGTTTTTTTACTAATGTTCAATCACATTATAAAATAGTTTGATTGTAATGTATTTTGTTTATTGTAAATTTATCTTAGATTTTTAGTACATTACATGCTACTAGTTGTTTTAATTTTTTCTAATGAGGAAAGCATATAACAAGTTTATGTATGAATTGTTATGTTATTTACAGAAAATACCATTGCTAGAAAATTATCAAATACAAATAAAAATACCTTGAAAACAATACAATGCCATTTCTTCTTTTTCAACTTTTAATGTTATATCTGTGCTTCTTAAAGGCAATTTTATCTTTTAATTAATAAAAATATCTGTGCTTTTGATTGATTTTATATTGGACAAGCTCGTAATCATAGTTTTAAATACTTTATAGCATGAAAAATAGCATCTCGTATATTTTTTTAATGGGTTTTGATCTTCCCACAGTGAAGCGTGTGCCCAAACGTACGTAGCATCCTAGTACATCACGTAGCGGTGATAACTCAGGCAATAATCAAGAATAGCATATTTTTATGCAAGCCCTTGCCTGCAGTAAGTACCACCTCCTCATCCTGAGAATTTGTCATCTGAAAGGACACTGAGACGTCCATCCAATTATATATAACAGAATTGAGACCGGGTGCCCGAGCCAGGTAAAGAGACAAACGGGCGCCCTGTCCTATCCTTTGGTACCAGTGTGCCGTTTCTTCGCGGGATCCGTATCCCCTCGTGACCCACCCAGCATGGCTTCTTCAATTAACAGAATTTGATCAATATTATTTTTAAATGTATTAAAACAATATATATATATATATATATTAATATTATAAAATAAATTAGAAATATATAATAAAACAAATAATTTAGAATTTTGATTTGAGAAACTGGGACGTGGAGGGATATTAGTAATTAACTTACGAAGGTTAACTTTTTAAATTATATACGGGCATTCAATTAATTCTACCCGTATTTTCTCTGTGTTTCAAGCTGTCTCTCCTTGGAATTCTCATTATATCGATTATCTAATTATTACTGCTATCATTTCTTTAATAATAGCTAGGAATATATAGTAATTGTTTTTGGAAGGTATCGGCGGTGAGAGAGATAATACTGGAGTCGTTTTGGTGGGGTTCACCTACACTGCGTTTCAGGAATTAGAATAGAATCTTCTTGGCTCTTCGACGTGTAGAGGTGTTTGCGAGTGTGATTTTGGTAGTGATGGAGGTGGGCTCGGTCGGATCTGTGTCCGAGTTGCTTGACAACTTGTGAGAAGATCGGCCTTTATTCTCCACACTCTTTTGTGGACCTTTTCCTTTATATGAAATTCTCCATGCATGTCCTACAGAATTAGAAAATTAGCTCCATGAATCATGAAAATTTACCTGCTTTACTCATCAACTGTTCAAGCTCCTGTTACCTATTAATCAAAACTGCTCTCTCCATCAATGAATGCTACGTGTCCCGTACTGTGATTGCTGGACCCACCTGGGCATCAAGTGGTTCGCGATTGGATTCATTGATAACTATACAGTAATTAGGTTAATTCCTTGTTGATGTGATGAAAAGTGTGTTTGTTATTTTTCTACTGTTTTCAATTTCGAAATGTAAATTAAAAAAATATATAAATGGTAGATTTTTCTTAACTAAGAACATATTTTGACCGGGGTCATGTTTTGAGGGAGAGCTGTAGTGGAAATATCCGCAGAACTATGCATGTAACATGAATAGGTGAATGGAAGGGTGATAATAAACATATTAATTTTGTAGAAGATAAAAACAAAACAAGTATCACGAGAATGGCATACAGATAGAGAGACACAAAAAATACAGGGACATTTTCCATGTCAGGCGCTGCAATCTTGCAGAGTGCAGGAGGGTAAAGGCTTGAACATGAGAGTCAAGAAAAGAAAGACAAGAAGACAACCGCAGAAGAGAGAGGGAGGGAGGGAGGGAGGGGAATCGGAAATTCTTTAGAGGATGTTCTTGCAGGACTATGGAGAATATTTGGAGATGGTATTTCCCATTTTAAATGAATATCGGGACTAGAAACTGACGTTTCTTCTTGTCAATTTCTAGTTGCTTCACAAATCTATGCAAAAAGAATAAATGTCACATGCAACCTCTCTATTCTATAATATTTGTTCGTGTCAATTATATTGGCAAGCTGAGATGTCGTTAACTATTAAATTTCGAAGACATTAATGCTCTCCGCCCGATCATCTCTTGAAAGCTATAGCTAGCAAGGGAGAGTACGTACATATAAAAACAAAACGTTTCCCGGCCGGGCCATTACAAAAAAGAAAGCAAAAAAGCTTTTAGTTTTTCAGTCATTCATGGAAACTTTCGGTGGCCAAAATTCAGTCACCTGAGCCACGAAAGAGCCAAAGTTGGATGTTCCAAGTATATATATATATATATATAAACACACACACACACTGCTATTACTATAAGGGGCATGCAGTATAGTACGTAGGGAGAGAGGGGGGGGTATGAAAGCAATTGTTAGTTAATTAGTCAGTAAAGGCAGGAGTGAGCAGAGAGAAGAAATCGATATTGAAGTTAGGAATGAAGTGATAAATAAAGTGTTTAAAGAGAAGCAATCGAAGAGGAAGAAATGTCTTCACCAATAAACTGGTTTTAAATCACATCTCGTGGTTCGATGTATCCTCTCCTCAGCTACAGTATTGGAAAATGATGGGGATTCGAGATTGGAGTGCGTGAACGTGTTGGGTCTGCAACAAAACGAAAAGAGACCAGCGATCGGCTTGACGTGAAGTGAAAGTCCGAATCCACCGTCGTCCCAGAAAAGCTTTTTATTATTGTTGTTGTTGGATGGAAAGATCTCTGAATCCACTAATCATATCAGATGCCTCTTCACCTCGTCAAGGTCTTAGAAATTAATGGCCCATTAAGCTTATCAAAGAAGGTTCATAGATGAGGCAAAACACCACAGCTAATTAAGGAAACGTCCTAAGACTACCATAAGATATACGAGAGATAAGCACTGTGATTAAGGAAATGTAATGAGACTACCAAAAGTAGGTCTGTTCAAAAAGATCCAGAGAAAAACATATATAATCATTGAGCTAGACGAGTATGGAATGGTAGTGATAAAGTGTTTGACTATATCATCGATTGCAAGGGGTGAAAAATGAAAGAGGAATGAAAAAGAAACAGACATTTTTCCTCAACTAAACTAGAACAGCAGATTTTTATTTTTAAAAAACTATCATAATTGAAAAATTAATGTTCTCTCATCTCTTTTTTTTATTTCTTTCATGGTATTTGATTTTTATAAAAAAGCACATTAACTTTTGTATGGATGAATTATCTAAGTGTGCAAAAATTTGCTAGTTGACACAAATAGTTACCCATATGTCACATGCTTTATTAATTTGAAAATCATTTTTTCTGGTGTCATGTTTGGAAATATATTTTTCTATCCATGGAAAAACTCAAAAAAGAGAAGAGAAGGGTGGCATTGTCAATTCAGAACGGCAGGCCGACGTACATCCTCCGGTGCCTGGTTTTAAGTGACTGTGCGCGGGATCAATGTCAGAGAGAGAGAAAGAGAGGTCACGGGTTTGTCTTGAAAGGTCCTTATTTCACAGTACTAGGCAGACAGACACATATTCTGTCTTGCCACATAACCGAGGAGGGAAACAAAATACTATATTTTACTTAATTGTCGTTTTATAAAAAAAAAAAACTTATACACAATATTTTTTAAAATATTTCAACATTTTAATCCACACTTAAGCATGTTACACAGCACCACCCTATCCCATGCTCACACTCTCTTCCTTATGATCCCTTACCTATAAAGCCAAAACCGTCTCTGTTTATCCCTCACACCTTTCTCTCTCTCTATCTCTACAGAATAGCAGGTGCTTTTGATCTCCAATGGCTCTTATGTTAGATAACTGTGAAGGCGTATTACTCTCGTTAGACTCCCACAAATCAGTCCCAGCTCCATTCCTCACCAAAACCTACCAGCTAGTAGATGACCCGACCACTGACCACATAGTTTCTTGGGGTGAAGATGACACTACTTTCGTTGTTTGGAGGCCACCTGAGTTTGCTCGTGATCTTCTTCCTAACTATTTCAAGCATAACAACTTCTCTAGCTTTGTCAGGCAGCTCAATACCTATGTGCGTAAATATAACTTCAGTCCCTCTTATATATCATATGCCGTTTCTTTTAAAGTTTGTGTATTTGTTTTTGTTTTTTGTATATTTATTCTGACTCTGATTTGGGTTTGTTCTGGGTGTTTGGTGCATTAGGGTTTTAGGAAGATTGTACCTGACAGATGGGAGTTTGCTAATGAGTATTTCAAGAAGGGAGAAAAACATTTACTTTGTGAAATCCATAGAAGGAAAACAGCTCAGACACAAGTGGCGATTAATCAGCACCACCCACATTCTCCTTTTGGTGTTAATGGACCCACTTTCTTTCCTTTCCCGAGCAGAACCAGCATCTCTCCATCTGACTCAGATGAGCAGGCCAACAACTGGTGTGATTCACCATCTCTCACTTCACCACCAAGAGGAGGAGTTGCTACAGTCACGGTTATTGGTGGCGGGGGTGGATTTAATAGTTCAGTCTCTGCCATATCAGAAGATAATGAAAGACTAAGGAGAAGCAACGATATGCTAATGTCTGAGCTTGTGCACATGAAAAAGCTTTACAATGATATTATTTACTTCGTCCAAAATCATGTCAAGCCTGTTGCTCCCAGCAATTCCTGCTCTTCTTCTTTGCTTCTTCGTGGCCCATCACCTTATGCTACGACAAATCATGTTATTTCTAATGGTTCTCTTGCACAGAAGCCTTTAAACCAGCTTCTTGGCTACTATCCTATAACTGCTCCAGCTAACCCTAAGCAAGTTCCCCAAGTTCATGTTTTGAACTCACCCACAACTACTTCACAGAGCTCTATGACCATTCTTGAAGAAGCCAACAACAATGGTTGCAAGACAAAGTTGTTTGGGGTGCCATTACAAACAAAGAAAAGATTGCGGCCAGAGCAAGCTGGTTCTAATCCAGGAAATATGGAAGCTAGCAAGGCTCGTTTGGTGTTGGAGAAGGATGATTTAGGATTGAATCTTATGCCTCTTTCAAGATGTTAGTACGTATCTTCAAATCAATTCTAAAGATCTGAGCTTTATGGTTTTTACATTTACATCATTTCATAGATTTTATTTCTTGTTTGATTTTCATGGTCTTCTCCAAGTCCTAAGATAGTCTAAGATGAGAGTAGCTACTAGCTCGTGTTTATGAAAGAAACAGGCGTGTGCGTGCGTGTGGGTTTTTGTGACCTTGTATATAGCTTTAGTGCAGGGTACCATCCCCAGCCATGAATGCAGGTGGTTTCTGGTTAGAAGGAAGATCAAATCAAGTTTAAAAATCACAAGAGTACATCATTTCTAAAGAGATATCCTCTCATTTTGACTGTTTGCAATTTATTGCTCTCTCCTCCTGCTTCTCCTCTTTCTGAATTTGATGTCTGGATGTTTCAGTTTCATTAACTAAAGCAAAGGGAAAGAGATGAGAGGTTTTTGAATTCCTTTCAGGTTCTTTTAGGGCTTTCTCTGATTTGTCTCATTAATGTATATGATACGTAGCACTATGTCGTGCAAAATACGTACATCCACAACATTCAAAAACTGATAAAAACAAAAGTAAGAAAGGGCAGCTAGCTAGCTAGCTGAGGACAATATGATTATGGCCATTCATTTCTCAAAATATAATCAGCCTTGTCATTATAACTATCATTATCATTATCATTAATAATTATTCCTATAATTATCTGTCAAAGTGGAACGAAACTGTATATATAAGACGATTAATTTAGAAAAGAAGCTCATCATTTCTCGTTTGTATGCACTCTTGTCAGTAAGATTACAAATTAACAGATGTAATGAAAGAGCACGGGGCTTAAAAAGTAAGGGGGGAAAAAGAAGAAGGGCGGCCTATTCGATGAAAGCGAAATGTTCAAACATTTTGTGGTTTGAAATGTTTCTATCATGGCTTCTATGATTCTTCTGAGGACCAGAAACCTTTGCTTTTACCTTCTTTTTTGTATCTGATCAGCTTCCTCAAACCTTCCTTTGGATCCCATCTTCTCTTTCCTTACAATATATATACTTATATGTGTGTGTGTGTGTGTGTGTAACACAGACACACACGTACAGCCAACTACTTACCACTAGGACACATTGCATGCTGGGTGTGAGCCCATAATCCAGCCACCATCATAATAGCTGGAAATTCAGTGGGAGGTTTTTTTGGATTGAAAATTCAATTTTCAACCCAAAAACATATAATCAACACCATAAAACCTCCCTAAACCCTCACTAATCCCAAAACAGTCCCAACTTACTCTTACATGCATATATTCATATATGAAAAACTCAGCACTATCGAAATACGAGTTTTGTAGCTGAAAAGCGAAGAAAATAGATATTTTCTCTTCCATTATCATTATTTTCAATCAATTTTCACTTTACTCTATGTAAGTCAATGAAAATGTTATGAAAAATAACTTATAGATCAAAATTAAAATTATAAAAAATTATGATGACTATAAAGAAATTAAAAAAGTAAGAGGATGAAAAAGAACCTTTTCTTCAAATTTTAGACTAGACATGATTTTTTTCTTTTGTATTTACACTTTGATTATTTATTGTTGAGTTTTTTCTGTGCATCACAGATTTTGATAAATTGTTTATGAAATTAGGTATAGACTACTGAAGTTTTTTCTTTAAAAAAAAGAAAAAAAATCATTCTAGTGTTTTAGACAATCGTTTGAGTATAATCTGTAATTGTAATGGAAGCGATTACAAAATGTTCTCTCGAGTTTGGGGTACAATGGCCGGTTGAAACGTGTACCAGCTAGGATGAAGCTCACTGTTTCAAGGCTGAAGCTTATTTTTCTAAGCGGAAGCCCAATAAACTAAGCTGCAGTTCACCCAATACTGTTACAAACCTAATAAATTATACTCTAGCTAACAAAACCACAAGCTTGTAGTAATTAATAATTGCAGACCAGAATGGAAGAAGAAATTGTAACAGCATCCTCCTCAATCACGGCGGCATAGGTTGCCGGGACCTCCATCCAGGAACCGAACACCACCGCTATAAATCCTGCGCCTCCCCTCCTCGCGGGATTATTTCCGTCGGCAGCCGATTCCTGGCCTCTTCCCAGCTTCAGGACCCCAAAGCATCTTCAGGCTCCATCCTCTACTAGTCCTGGTCTTTGATATATGTACATGAATTGTTTGATAAAAATTCATCAAAGTATGTTTAATGTGATATATATTTCATTTCTATCCATTTATTAGCCTCAAGTGGGGTCAAGTGCTTCCCAAAGAAGCCAATAAAGTCTCTTGTTGGAGGTGGTTCATCTGGGAATATTTACTTTTGGGAGATGAAGCCAATTAGGTTCCTATATGATGATCTTTAGATAGTAATAAGCATCATCATCATCAGCACTTAAATAATTGTTATTACACATACTTATATATGCTTTGTATTCAACAGTAGGACTGTTACTGGCGTAGCATATAATACAAATGGAAATATATTGCTTGCTGTAAAATTTTAGGCTCTTAATTGATCTAAAATTTTCATTTTTCACTTTAATAATGCATATATATAGCTGAATTCAGTTTTTTCAGTACTGTTACTGTGATGAGTGTTGTTTTAGAAAGAGCTCCCTATTGATGTCTGTCAACTGCGTAGAACCTCAGTAACTTGTTCTTACAAATTTTGATTCCAGCAACAAGGTTCAGCTGCTGCAGCTGAAATGGAGGTGGAGAAGCTAAAGCTTGATTGCACGCGATCAAGCAAATGCTTCTAAGGTGGAAGAAAATGTATTACAACTTGCATGAATTTTATGTGGACGAGCTTTTCGATGGACAAGATGTAGGAAAATGCAAATCAGACATTAACCTGAGATGTCAAAGGATTTCTCATTGCACAAATGGCTTCAAAGCTTTTGTCAGTGTATTTACCATTAATACGATGAGTGGTGAGAACCTACGCTTTAGTTATTCGCAATCATGTCCTTTATATTGGAATTTTTCATTTGTTGACCATAAAAAAACAAGTCAACCTTAAGGTATTAGGGAACGAAATTCAAGATGAGGATTACGAAAACAGATTTATCAGACTGATGAGCTCTTCAGTCATGTTACTGATAAGCCGAAACCAAACGAAACCGACAACTCTATGGTTATTATTAATGGAGAAAATGAATTTGAATAATAAGTATTTCAAAGGAGTTTAAGACTTTTAAATAGGATTTTCTAACAAATGTAAACAGATAAAGACGCGAAACAGTAATTAGGTAGGCAGAAGCTGGTTCCCTTTTGATCGACGTTAGCTGCACATTTTTAACCAAAATCTCCAAGTGTGGACACAAAGGAGCGTTGTGATTGTGTGCTTGAAGCCAATCAGTCACAAAAAATAAACCAAAGAGAGGAAAGAATGCGGGGCCCAAAAAATAAATACCAGGCAAAAATCAGCTTGTGAGCTCACTGTCGTTTCGTGACGCAAACACCACTGGTGAAGCTAGGCTTACCTGCAAAAAAGGCTGATCGACCAGACCCTCTTTCTACACGCTAGCTTTCAGCGAAGGAAAGATTGGCGTGTGCATGTGAAAATGTACTCACCAAAAATTGACGCCAGAGCCAAAACAATCCCTAAATGCCAGAGTGGTATGACTGTTTGGTTTGAGGAATTTGGCAATTAGAAAACGATCCAGGTTGGTGTTGAAAATCATGCAGAGAGAGAGAGAGAGAGAGAGAGAGGTGAAGAAGAAAAGCCGGGTCATTTTTTTATTATATATATGTATGTATATATATGTATGTATGTATGTATGTATGTATGTATAGATATATAAAAAGACTTCCTTTTCTTCTCCCTCTCAGCTAGCAGTTCCCGATGGGAGAGGGAGCAGCTAGTTGAAGAAAGGGGGAGAAGCAAAGAATTATTAGAATATTTGGTTTTGAAGTTATTTCATTATGCATGAACTCTAAATTAATGAAAGGCGATGCGGGGAGGAGAAGATAAGGTAGGGCAACGGTGATAATGGTAAGTTAAAAATTAATAAATAAACAACCGCACAACAAAATCTCTCTTCCCAGGGTTCTTTTTATGCTATGATCAAACCACTTATTGCAGAGAACATGTCTCTTTATTCATATCTTCTTGTTATACACAAAAAAAAATGCAGCTTTAAACTATTCAGCATTTTAATAGAAGGGTACTTGTCGTCAGCAATCTGGACTCTGGACAGTGCTTTGAAATCTGCAGGGGTGGGCATGGGAGAGGGTGTTTTGTGCTCGTGTTGCAGAAAAGATCATCTCATATATATATATATATAAAAAAAAAAAAACAGATATCAAAAATAATTTGTAAAAAATAAAAAAAATATTATTTTAATATATTTTTCAATGAAATACACTTTTAAAAATAATTTCAAATACACTTACTTGTCATGAAAGATTCAGTAGTGATTTTGGTTTAACAAAAACAAATATAGTGCTAAGCTGCTTACATATAGAGTTCTTGTTTATGGTTTTAAAAGTGATTTTAAAATCATTATGTTTTTATCTTTAAAAAAATATTAAATTAGTTTTTCATATGTTTTTCTATGATTTTAATAAATTAAAATTAAAAATTAAAATATATTTTTAATTAAAAAGTAATATATAGTGCATTACCAAAGAAATGCTTAAATCCAGTTAGATGCATGGCAATCAATTTTGTAATGGTAAATTATAACGCAAATGTTAAGAATTAGAGTAGTAGTAGTTATGTGACCCGTGCTCCTTCACGGGTTAATTGGGGGGCAAATATAGCTAATACCTCCACAGTTTTGTTATAAGAATTAGAGTTTAGTCTTAATTGGACAATCTATTATTTGAAACCTGTCTTTTCTAAAGCTGACTTGGTGATATATTGATTATTTTGAAAATTCATTTTTTAAAATAGAGAATTGCAATTCTAAGAAAATAAAATGAATAAGAGCATCTATAAACAAATATAAAGTGCTGAGGGATGTCTTTCGCTTGTCTAAGGTTTAGGCAATCGAAGTCGCACTTCTCTCTCTCTCTGTAAAGCTAATTCAACACCCTGGTAAAGATCTTGAGGTAATGCCAGCACATGTAGAGGCTAGGGGGTGCTGGAGCAGAGCCTGATCCGTCTCGAAAAGCGTTCCTCTTCAATGAGAGGAGGAGGTTTGATTATGCTGTGTCTGATCAGGATAATGCATCACGTACGTTGAATCATCATACAGGCCGTCGTCCCGTTGAGCCACCGCTACGTTTGCGTTGCCAATACATCCAACGGAGCTGGATTCTCACCGCCATCATTTAAAGGAGACCGGTGTGGTTCCTGACACCTGTCGTGTGAGTGGGGTCTAGGGTTTCTGCAGAGAGAGTGGATTTTGAGGCGAAGTTATAATAATAAGAAGAAGAACAGAGACCCCTACACCGTTCATCTCATTGTGATGTGGCAATGTAGTGGCCGTAATCATTCATGCACCATCAAGAGTACTTATGGTAGTCCCTGCTGCTGCAAGCAGCTGGTAGATCTGAACCCTTCAAAATCCAAGTGGAGGAGGGACCGGACATTTCAAGTGGTGTGGAGATCTTTTGACCTGATTTCAAGTTGCTGGTTGTGGTGAAATATATAGCCTGCAGCACTTCACGAGTTACGGCACCTCACGTCGTCAGAGTGACATGTCCTTAAACTTTTGGGAGATGTGCAAATAAAAAAGAGAGAGCCTTAATAGTGAAATGGTTTTTGGAATATATATATAGAATAAGGTGGAAAAAATTGATGTGTCGTCTGGAATCCTGGAGTTCATCTACTGTGATGGTCGAAAAAACAAGGTTATTGTTTTTTTTTGTACAAACTCATTCCAACTTATTTTTGATCCAAAATACTTTAAAAACTTTGTTAAACAAATTCATAATCTCCAAACCACAAAACAACTGCATTAAAACCCAAAGTCAGCCTAGAAAATATCGTCATGAGTTCATATCTTTTTTTGCATGCACTTCCAAGACTCAAAGGCACCTAATTTAAATTCTTCTCATCACATTGTAACTATTTAGGACAAAAATCAATTATTTTAGTGATCCAAATCATCACAACTAAAACTTCTTTTCTTAGAATCTAGCAAACATTTATCTTCTCGCACCTAAAAAAATAAAAAGTGGTGAAAATAAAATTTAATATCAAAATTATTTTTTCTTAAATTGAAGAGACCGGTCAACTATAAAATTAAAATAAATAAAGAGCTAAAATATAATTTTTAAATAAAATTAAAAAAACCAGCTTTGTTAACCAAGTTTTTCATTTCAACCCTCCAAAAAAAAATGCAATTGCGTTAAAAGAATTGTAGAAAGAAAAAAATAAAAATTTAATATAAAAGCATTACTGCAATGAGGAAGGATGTACAGTAAAAGCCACGTTATGTTATAAGCAATACACAGGGAGAGAGAGATGGTCTTTCATACACTGTTTGACAGGCGGTTCCTGATATCATCATTTATTTATTCATTTTTCACTTCACTTTCCTCTCCATACACCTTTTCATTTCCTCTTCCTCCGCTGCAAATTCTGATAAAACTCTTAGTCTGTCTACAGTCTACACACTTCTCATCTTTCTCTCCCATCCCTCTGTCTCCCAGTCACTTCTCTCAGTTATCTTCTCAGCCCCCTTAACCACTTAATTCCTCGGGGTTTTTTTCCTCCCTCAAAGAGTACTCTCTCTTTTGTAAGAAAGGGAGTGCTGAAAATATATAAGCCATGGATGCAACCGAAGATCAGATGGAAATGATGATGCTGATGGACAAGCTTCCCGAGTTCTACGGTTCGTATAACGATTTTGCCGATCATTTACCTCCAACAGAGTTTCTTGCTGCTGGTGCAAGAAATATCTCCAACTCGCATTTCAACGCTGATAACCCACACAATGCTGGCTCACCTCCAATTATGAGCCTGCGATCCACTCTACCTTCTAATAGTAACAGCACCCCGATTCTAGACCAATCCCCGCGAGATTTCTTATCCGATCCATCTCCATCGAGTTGGAGAGGTCTTGGTGATTTACCGGATGGAAAAGATTATGCTGCACCATCACAAAAGAAGAATTCAATGGCAGACATGAGGGAGATGATATTTCGAATTGCAGCCATGCAGCCAATTCACATAGACCCGGAATCAGTGAAGCCACCAAAACGTAGGAACGTGAAGATATCAAAAGATCCGCAGAGTGTTGCTGCACGCCATAGAAGAGAACGGATAAGTGAGAGAATAAGGATACTTCAAAGACTAGTCCCTGGAGGGACTAAAATGGACACTGCCTCTATGCTAGATGAGGCAATTCATTATGTCAAGTTCTTGAAGAATCAAGTGCAGTCACTTGAGATAGCCCAGGCTGATAAGCCAGCAACAACAACTGGGATTGGATTTCCTGTGGCAAAGACTAGTGGAAGTTACCCTCCAATGGGAAAAAGGTATCACCAACCGCCTGCTCATCTTCATCGTCGTCGTCAAATTGTTCAGAATTCTGGAGATGATTAGCTCATGAAGAGAGTGGCTGAGCTGGGTTTTTAAATGCATTTTTCTAGTGAATAGTGATATTATTAGCTTGTGGGGGCTGTAAAGAGCTATCTTGTATGCATGTCTATTTGTTCCATCTTCAAAACTTTAGGCCCTGTGATCCTTGACATCAATAATTACAATATCTGAATACAATGTCGAAATGTTCAAAATCTTAGGTGAACATCTCAATCGTTGTCTTAATTTCCTTTTTTTTTTTTTTTTCATTTGAAAATATTCCCCTTGCATATGTATAGTTGTGATGATTTTTTCGCACTCAAAATTGCGTAATTCAAACCAAAGAAAATGAAGAATCTTGTCTTTGGTATTAATATTGACACATACACAAATGGTATTATTGCATCGGCAAACGAAGAGATCAGTTCACGTTACATGTAGATATTAGAAAATAATATAAATTAAATTTTAAAATTTTATTTAATAGCTTAAATTTTTATGTAAAATAAATTAAATTTTGAGATTTTATTTAATAGCTTAAGCTTCTAGGTATAATGATTCTTTAATATATTATCAGAGTCTAATTGATCCAGAGGTTACGAGTTTGATTCTCATCATCCTTATTTTATTTGATAAAAATTAAATACGGTTTAATATGGGACTGTACAAATTTCAAACTCAAATGGTTTTTACTTAAAAGGGATCTATTAAAAAATAATATAAATTATATCTTGAAATCTCACCTACTAACTTAAATTTTTAGATGAGATAATTTTTAATCAATAAAAAAAATAATAAATGTTTGTGGGTTGATAGACTATGCAATCTGCGAGGAAAAATCTAGAATGGCTTCTTTACAGACAGACCATTTGTTCTCCACTTGGTCGTGCCAAAATATCACCTGCTTTTACCGTCATTAAATCCACATTCTACGTACGGCACTGCAAGGAGACAATCCTGAAAAAACTAATGATCGAGCATGATAAATAAATTCAAATCTTGTACAAATCTAAGTATCATTAAGGGATGGGATTGTGAATATTGAGCTGTAATGCGTTGGGAATTGGAAGATCGATGTGCTCCAACTTGTCTAAGCACCAAGATAGGTTTAAGCGATATGGATATTTTATTTAGATCTTCTCTTTTCCACTTGAGTGTGTGTGTATTCAAAGTAAGTTTAAAAAACTACTAGTAAAATATTCTTGTCAATTAATTTAAAAGCATTATAAGATTTCTCGTTTCTCATGTATTTGCTAGTTAATTTCCTCGTCTAATTTTAAATGAATGATTTGCTTTGTACTTAGTTGATAAAGACTTCAAAACCTCCATTAATCCACCCATAATACTAATAGAATTATAATATCAAATTATCTAGTGAGTGGTTTAGTGGTAAGAGTTTAGGATTAAAGGATTTGATCCTTTTATAGTCTCAGATTCGAGTCATGTGGTTGTTAATATGATGATCACTGAAAATTTATATATTTTTTAACTTCATGGCTCGTGGAATTAGTCGAGTTACATGTAAACTGATCCGAAAACTCATCTTAATAAAAAATAGAATTGTAAGAGCATATCAAGGATATATTGGACAATGATTTCAAATTGCACATGCATATAAAAAGTGGTATAAAATAGAGTGTTGATGATTATTTTTATCATGACCTTTCACGAAGAGTTTGTGAAGCAGATTAGAATCTAACTCTTTTTGTTTGGTCGATAATTGTCCCTGACCAGATCGATGAGAGCATAGTTTTGGGATAAGAAAGCATCTTGGTCTTCCTTGGAAATGATTGCACGAAAATCTGATGAGATGGCAGGTGATGGCATCGCTTTGAATTCCACTGTCGAGGGAGACACGAGAGGGGGATTTAGATCGCGGATGATGCACGTGAATATCTGACAAAGAGGTGGGTTTTAAAACGTGGCAAGATGATGAGGCCTTGTCCGCCAACACCTCGACACGTAAAACTCAAGCTACACGGTCAACGTATTTTGACTTTTTCTCCTGCTTGGCTCTCCACGTCCGTCTTCCACATTTGTTCTTGGTAAATCAGTATTACCGAGTGGCGAACGAACCGTCATATTATCTCCGGCCGGACTCCGATGAAAGACTGCAAAAGAATTTGATTTATTCTATTTTGGTTGCCTTTCAAAATAGAAGATGCCCTTTGTATATATAGAGATTAGAAAGGATGTAAACGTACCTTAAATATCATCCAACAGCTCACAATAAAATTTATAAAGTAAATTTTCCATGTTAAATTGCCATCCTTCACATATTACCATAGCCAAGCTTCAATCGCATGCCTTCTGCTCCTAGATACTAAGGTTGATCCGAATCTAATTTTGTGGTAGGCTGGTAGTTTTTAGTGTGGAATGTGGTTATAATTGTATTTGAAAGTACTTCTCGTTTAAAAATACATTAAACGAGATATCAACCTATGAAAATTATATAAAAATATACAAAAAAATAAAAAATAAATACCAGACCATTCAATGCATGACGATGGGCCACAGATGTGGATGTCTCGAGGTGTATGCTTAAAGGATTGGTCAGGCCCACCGTGTCTTTATGAGAGCCCTGGGCCTACAAAACATTGACTGACCTTTATTGAGCAAGATCATGGCCGATTGTATTAAGCTGGATAAATGCTGAGGGACACTGTACAGCAACGAGAGCAGAAGACTGGAAGGGGTCTGCACGTTTGGGCAACCTAGGGGAGGAGAGAATATATGATAAATGAGCTGAAAAGGTCTAAAGCTAGAGGGTTACGCCTGTTCGTATAACGCGACTGCTACAGCAATATGGGCAAACACTATGCATAAGCCTAACTCTAGCCTGGACAGGGATATGATAAAAGTCGTTTTCTTTTAATAATGTTTCTTTCCATGATTCTGATACTGCAATTTTATTGGAAAATCGCTCTTTATGAGAATCTAATTCTCATTTTAATATTCTATTATAATCTTCTAAATTCTCTATTTTTCTTTCTAATATTCTCAAATTAATAGGTGGGGAAACTTCTGTCTTCTGCTTAGATTCTGTAAGACTAATGTTAGATTATCTGTAAACAGAATACACACGCTTCTGTATAACATATATCACACCGAGCTCTGAGATTTTTAGCTGGAAACATACGACACTTGAAACATTGTTGACCATCTGGGCGTTTTCCTAGAATCCAATAGTCTAAACATTCTGATAAAAATGATGAAGATGCTGATTGAATATTCATAAGATTAAGATTTAAACTTAGATCTTCTGGTATAATCATCTTCTGACACACTGTCTGTACCATAAATAGGAGTTTTCTGGGTATCTCTAAAGCAGTAAATTAATCTACTAATTCATTATTAGGTTACCATAAAGGAGTAAGTAAACAGAATTGATAATGTTTAAGTGATAAATAGACAGAATTGATAAATAATCTGGTACTGATAATTTGAAGAGATTAAAATAACTGATAATATTGATAAGTTTACAACTTTGGAAAAACAGAATTGTTTTTCTTATGATCTGATAATGTTATCTGTTCTGGAACCACTAAACTGGCTATTATTTTGTCACAAACTTCTATTTGACCTTGAATAAAAGCCTTATGAATCTGATGAGCTGATCTGTACTGTTCTGCAAGCTGAATTCCTTCTTGATCTGGATTCTCTACTTCCAGATCTAAATCTTCTATATTATGACTATAGTTTTCTTCAAGGCTGTTAATGCTTCTGATAATTGTCTTCTGAGAAAATGAATAGTGACTTCGTCTAGATCCAAACGTAAAAGTTTATTACTAAAACTGAAGAACATCTGCAAGCAAAATATCTTGTTTTAGTAGATTGAATCCAATATATGTGACCCTACCCAGTTCAACTTTCCTATAATCTGATCAAGTTATAACTAATATCTTAATCCCGATAATTTTTTTAACCAAAATCAAGAAGAAATCTTGATATATAAAGTAGCATCCACAGTATATTAAACTCCTGAATTAATCTACTTCTATCCTGCAGGCTTCTCAGATTAGTTTCATATTCTGGAGAAGCAGCCAAAAGGTCTCACAGTGGTCACAACGGGTACTACAACGGCCTCTTTGCCTATTCCCCTAACAGGACCTTGTTCTTATGAGACAAATGGTTAAACAATAGAGAATACTTATCTCCTTAGAGAAGGCAGGATATAATAGAAAGGATAATCACAGATGGATAAAATTAGAGTGAATATAAAATAAAATATGCAAGATAACAAAACATGAGATTAAAATATAATCATGCCTTGAAAAGAAAAGGAAGGATTCCCTTTCGTAACCCTAAAACTTGAGTGCAAACTTAAACCTTCAACAAGTTACAAAATAGTTGTTACGATCATAGAGTTCTTAGTATTCTATAAACACAGATTCACCTTTTAGGAATGGAAAAACGTTTTATGCTAGCCTTAGCTTTTCCGCTAGGTACTTTTATGGAAAAAATATACCTTAAAAGCTACAACGAAAACAGGTCATGGGATGTCCAATTGCAATCTGTATGAGACATGAAGCATTTTAACCTCGAGAGCACTCTACCTTCCTGGCTCTATTTATGTGAACAATCTATATGGTCAAATTACACAACGGAAACAAACTAATTGCCAACAGATTTTTTCAATATTTGACCAAAAGCAGCAAAGCTATTCAGACACTAGACAGGGCCAGCTTGTATACCAGGGGGTTTTGGAAAAAAAACCTTTCACAATAAGGCAAATTTTGCACAAGTGAGATAAAAAAATCTGAAACAAAAGGCAGTTTCCAAGTAATTACCAGGTATTATGTCAATCAAAGCGTAGGAGCATGTGGCTGGAATAGATACTAGAAAGCATGGCAAGTGAAACAACCACTCAGGGAACCCTTCTGACGGGTTCTGCAGAACGATATAGCTTTGCGGGAGTTTGTGGAAACTTGATGTGCCTGGTTTGCTAGTACCGAGCTCCTCATTTCTTGGGCTCTCTTTTGAGCTGATCTCAGTTTATCCATAATTCTATCCATAGATGACGATCTCTTTTTCTCAAGTTTCATCTGAAATTGAATCAGTTAAGGCCACTAAATGCACAAGCCTCTAAATTTACATAACATAGAAACGAACGCAAACGGTTAAAGCTGGAACCTATCAATCTTGAATCTCAATGACCAATCAATATAGATTTCTTTTTGTATTTTTCATGATACAATATTATATTAACTGATTAGTTTCGAGGAAGAAAAAGTTCAGAATCCAGGTAAAAAGTTCGTTGCTAGGTTAATCAAATACTCAGGCACAGCTAAAAGGCTATCAAGTCTCCAAGGAAGTTTTGTTCATCAAAACCCCAAAACTTAAAAATACATATGTTTCGCATCATGTGCTATATCCCCTTCCTAGTTTATCAAACAGCAATTATGTACAATTAATGTAGACAAACTTCTCATATTTAGACATCTGAGCGCAAATTCTTCAGTGCTGATATATGTCCTCACTAGCAAAGGTTGTGACTTTCTAATATTCTATCTAACACCTATATCTTATTAAAGGTGTGTTTGATATTGCCTTTTGCTTTTGTGGTTGAGGTTTTAAAAAAAAACTGTTTCATGAAAAGCACTTTTAGTTGCGGTTCAAAATAATTATTGAAGTGTTTAGTTAAAACTATGGTTGAATTTGAGGTTAATGAAAAGCAGTTTCATATGTTTGGTTACCATGCTTTTCATATTGCTGTCAACATGTGAAATTACTTTAAAGTGTGTGTGTGTGTATATATATATAGATATTGTTTTTTAAATATTATAGATTTAATAATCATAATAATAAAATATAATTAATAATTCAAGTAAATTAGACACTTGTTTTTATTCTCTCATCAAACTACTTGTAATTTCATCACGAACTAAATTCATACGTGAAGGCCTTTACGATCTCTGTTTATTTGATTGAAGAACAAGACCTAGTAAAATATCATCTAAAACAAAATTAGGATTGCAAGGCAAAAATTATATTGTGATCTTCTTCTAATATATTTATTTATATTTTAATTAAGTTTTTAGATTATTTTAATATTAAAAATATAACCCCCCCCACACACACACACACCACCCCTCTCTCTCGCCCCCCCGATACTCCCCCCTCTCTTTGTGGTTAGATGGGATTGTATATTATTTGATGGATTTGTATATTATTGCAGAGGTTGAGGTTGAGGGACGGGAGGGTGCATAGGATGAAATGCATGAAAAACAGCTCTTTGCTGTTTTCATGAAACAGAGGTTAATTGATTTTATCAGGTGGGACACACACCAATTTTTCAGCTTTTCTATCTTTACTAAACACCAAAACAACTTTTCTTCAACCTCCGGTCGGACCTCACTCCCAAACACCTTCTAAATAGTGGCAAAGCTTTCAAATGATCATAAAGGAAATAGTAGAAAAAACATCTTCTCTCCTGCACCCAAGCTGATCATTAAGTGAATTAAACCTTTAACTTCATCAAAATTATAGGGCAAAACACGTGGGGAAGAAAAGAACCTCAAGTTTCCTTATTGCTGCCTCAGCTTTTGCCTTCTGCAGGTTCTCCCACGCTGTGATTTTGGCTTCCTCTCTTTTGACCCTAGCAAAAAATACAAAAGCTCTAATTATCCATCAAGGAAATTATGTTTTCTGTTCAAAGGATCTGTTGTTTGATTGTCATTTAGTCCTTAATTATCCTAGTAGAGTCTTAGTTTTAGTACTCAATTGCATTACTTACATTCAATAAAAAGACTTACTTTGAAATGCTCTTTCCAGCCTCTGAAACATCCCAACCTGATGACAGAGTATCAGCAGCTTTCTTTCTCCAGTCATCAACAATTTCTGAACTTTTTCTATGGTTGCGGGCTCTGTGTTTCTTAGACCACCTTGTGACCGTAACCCTTTCATCCACCTGTACATCCCTGACCTCAGATTTATAGGAATTGACACTCTGCAGTTCCACAATAGGGAGGGTAGAGGGAGTGGAGGCGGAGAATGATGGCTGCCTGGTGGGAGATGAATGATTGCTACCTTCAGGGCTCATTTGGGTGGCCATGTCCCTTTTTGAAACAGCACGAGATATATCAGTTGCTGCATCCTTGACACCATCAAGCTTTTCATCTGTATTTTTAGTTATCAGTTATATGGAAAGTTAGATACTGCAAAATAAGAATGGACCAACAATTGGAGGGGAGGAAATTATATATATTAGAGCATCGTTCCCATTATTATATATTGCTGTCATGTTGAGTTATTAACCGAAACCATTTCAACTACTTTTCAAGCAACAAGAATAAAATGATTAAATTGCATGCAAAGGCATGTCAAAGGATGTTTGCCAGTATAATTGGATTCTTTGAAGAGATTCTGAGAACGATTTTAGTGAGATGAACATATCAGACATTTTGAATCAAACCGCTCATGCGACTGTCAAACTCTTTGTTTCAAGTGTCATAGTTTCAACAAAATGATTATCTTCTATACATACAGCATGACCAAAACAGAAATTGAAAATTGAAAATTGAAATAAATTAAATAAGCAGATCCAAGAAACCAGGCTGAAGTTTACAAACTCGTACCTTGGGATGGCAAAGAAGACTGAGTTAGCATCTCAGCATGCAAGCTAACGGAACGAGCCATGCAAGGCTCTCCCCGCATAGGAAATGCAACACCATGGCTCCCGTTTGATTTAACAGCCAACCCATCGGCAGCAATAACACCAGCGGTAAACGGAGAGCCAGCAATGAAATTCCCCGTATTCCTACCATCAAACACCTGCATCGCAGGTGAATACAAGGAATAATACGCAACCCCCGGTGGTCCAAGTGGTCCGCTCTTTGACCTGGGCCTCCTCTGAGCAGGCTGAATCGAACTCCTAACAGCCCCATCTCCCGAGACAGGACTAAATATCCACCTCTCAGCATCCTCCCATTTGGACGGCAATGCTCTCCCGTTGTTATTAGTATTAGTATTAAAAGGAGAAACAGCAGCCGCAGTAGCATTCATGACTTGGCGCCTATTACTATTATTTGGCAATGGAACTCGCTCTGAACTCCAACCTTTCTGCATCCCAACACTCGAATGATAATTTGGAGTTCCGGGACTGAGAAATGTACCGGATTTTCGTGATGAGTAAACTATACTACTTTTCATGTTACCCAATCGCGGCGAAGGAGATGTAACGACATTAATAAGATCTAGTGATGCAGGTCTCCGCCTATCCCTTTTTTTTGTAATTGCATCAGATCTGGATCTCCTCTCCTGACTCTCTACATTAAATTAATTAAATTAAAATGGAGAAAAAGGAAAAGGTTGGACGTATAATTTGATTTGGTCGTTACCTTTGAGAGCGAGAGAGAAGGAGCTTCTTGCAGAATCTGGGAGATTATTATCGTCGTCGTCTTTTTGAACTGCTTTGTAATTGAATGAAACAAGGAAACAGTTAATTTCAAATTTTGTATTTCTGTTTTTTATTTGTCAGCTTAAGGCACTAGAAAATTATAGCAGCAGCAGCAGCAGCAGCAGCAGCAGCAATAATAATAATAATGGATGGCTTAGCTGGACGTGCCTTTCGCTTTTTCTGCTTTTCTGGAGGGGCGAGCGCGAGTGTGCTGCTTGTTGTTATTCCCTGCTGTGTCCAGTTTGTTCGGATCTGGACCACTCCAATTGCTCTCTTGTTGATCATGTGCAGCCAAATGCTGCATTGCGCCCTACAAAAAAATTCATTATAGTGCCGCTAAATCGCAAACACCGCCACTCAAGTGAGAAAAACAAGATGCTAGTTCGTGAGGAGTTTACCGGGGAGATTTCAGAGGAGAGAGATTCATGATCGCGAGCATCGGAAGCGAAAGAGCAGCGATCGACGCTAGCAGAAGAGAAGAGACTGAAGTTGGATTCTAAAGTGAAAGTTACGGAGTCAGGACTTGCATCCCGAACTCTGAGTCCTGATCTCGACGAGCTCTGGTCGCGGTAGCGCATCATCTCCGGCATTCTGGAAGTTTTGCTTGCGCCAACTCTCTGCCTCTCCACATTCTAGTGAGTCAAGAGAGAGAATTCACGCTTTTCAATGGCAGTGGCATTTTTTATATTTTTATATTTTTATATTTTTTGGGATTAAGTTTTTATTATTCTAAATTAATATTTTTGTAATATTTTTAGATTATTTTAATACGATAATATTAAAAATAAATTTATATATATATATATATATTATTTTGAAAAATAATCTTCACGTGAAATTATTGTATCAAATAAATGTGAATTAGAATAGTAAATTTAAGGCTTGATAAAAATAAAAAAAAATTGAACAGGTTAAAAAAAAATTCTATAGTAGAGAGGACTAATTATTTGCAAAGTAAAGTTATTTAAATATCTCGGAATAAAACAGTACTTAATTATAATCTAGGAGAATTTTTAATTTTTAACTTATTTAAACATAGTTTAATAATCCAATTATTTTTAAAAACAAAATTCTCAAAGCATGGCTTTAAAGGTATTTGCATAATTTCATCAAAGTTTTTCATAATAATTATTTGGTCATATAAATAATGTGATAATTTGATATAAAAAAATTATTGACACGTGCGTTGAAAGCATCAAGGGCTTTTTACTTTTGATAGGCGCATGCAAACTGATTATTGCCAACATTATTGTTTTTCTCTCTATTTAAAATTTATAATCCTTTTAATTGTGTTTATTTAAGTATTTTTTTCTTGTTTTTTATTTATGTTTTTATCCTCGACTCTTTTGTAAGTTTTTTTCTATTTTTCCTTTCAATTTAAATTTAATATTTGTCTAGAAAAAATAATTTGATCCTTATTCTTTTTATTTTGCACCTTTTATAAACTTTCAAATATTTCAAATTTCATCATTTGATAAAAGGAATGTTTTTTTAATTTAGTCATCATTCTTATTGTGATTTCTTCTTTTAATTTCCTTGTGAAATTGATTTTCTTTTTTGTTTAACCTTTCAATCTAAAATCACCCATCCTCTCTCTCTCTTTTTGAATTTGATTTTTTTTTTATTTTCTATTGTGAATCATTTTATATAATTATTATTTTTTCAGTTTCATACTTTGAAACTTGATTTATTAAAAATTGGGTTATGTTTTTTTTTATATTTGTAGCTTCTAATTAAATGGTCTAGCCATGAGTTTGATAAGCTAACATCAGCTAATATTGTTTTTTTTTTTTTTTTGCTTATTTTCCTTTTCAATCTTATTAATCATCATTGATTTATACCCACACGTACAAAATAGGCTTTGTGATTCTCTTTGTTTTTTATATTGAATTATTTTTATCTCATGACATGGTCTATAGGTTAACATATTAACTCAAATAGGCTCGAGTTTCTTTAAACATTTAATTACTTTTTTTTTTATCCTTTTACGTAGATTATTTTTTTTTTTTTTAAATCATCATTCAGCAATTTATTTGTTAAGAATTTAATTTTATATTTTTTTTATATTTAGTGCCTCTTGTCATATAATTCAAGTCACGAGTTTTATAACTAATGATTTAAAAAAAATAAATCATAATCCTTTATTTCATGCTATCCTAACATTTGAGACTTTCTTTTAGTTTGTTTATCCGAACAATGGAGAAGCATGGGTCACTCAACCTCCACAGGAGGCAGTAAAAAGAACAGGGAAAGAGACAATAATTTGGGCTAATTTGCGGTTTTTTAGTTCTAACTACTTCATGTAGTGGTTTGCAGGTCTTCGTCATATCATTGCCTTTGACTGGAAATTGGAAGTTTGACTAGGAGTGAAATGACAGTGGGGTCCATTGGATTATTTGCTAGATATTTCCTGTCTTATTCAATACGTTCTGGGCAACGATGTCTTTCGATCACATTTTTTTTTTTTTTTAATGTAAGCATGTATCGACCGTATATCTTCGAGCTAAGGACAAAATGTAAGGGATAAGATTCTCTGTTTGAGAAATAACTCGCTGTGATTTTAAATTTTTAACGTTAAGAGATGCATGATTTGGCAAGCAGGAGAGAGTGACGAGTAAAATAAATAAAATCGGTTTAGAGAAAAAAAAATTGAATTGATTTGGTAAGCGAAATGAAGTGTATGTTTTGCATTGTAGTATAGATTTTAAAAAATATATATTTTTAATTGAAGCTGAATTAAAATATATATTTGATTGATCTAAGAAGTTGAATAAAAAAAAAAAAAAATATTTGGTTGAAATGTTGTTGATAATAAAATATCTAAAAATAACATGTAATATTTTGTGACTTTAACGTTGTGGTCTAACAAAATTAAAAATACTAATAATAAGTGTAGCAACTACAAAGTTGGTCCATGTAATAATCTAAACATTATTATTATTTATATGTGTCTTGGAATAAAAATTACTTTTATTATCTATCTAAACTAGTTGTATTTCTATCACAATCATCATCCATTCGAGATGGTGTTTATGGTTTGCATGATTTCATGAACATGACATGATATCAAGTAAAATTCTTCATGAATAAGAAAAATTTAGGCTGTGTTTGTTTCTCGGAATTTACTTTCTGGGAAACCACTTTCCAAACTTTCTTGTGTTTGTTTGTCTTCCGGAAAGTTGGTCAACGGAAAGCATTTTCCGGTCAACGGAAAATACTTTCCAGTCAAAGAAAAATTTGACTTGGTTTTCAGGAAAACACTTTCCGGAAGTTGTGAAAAATTTAGAAATATCATTATTTGCTGATTATATCAAATTTGATCCTCAAACTTTTGATTGCTATATATAATTTGTATTTGAATATTTATTTTTCAGTTCTATCTCTTAAAATTTAATTTTTATATTAATTTTGGTCCTTATTTTTATAATTGCTATTTGCTTTTTTCTTATCATTTTTTTATTGAAATTTTTTATCTATCAAATTTGGTCCTCATTTTTTTATTGTTACTTATTTTATTTGAAATAATTTATGAAATGTTAATTATTATTATTTTAATTTATTCACCTTTCATTTTTTTTTTAATTTTTAGATTTGATCTCTATTATTTTGATTATTATTTATTTTATTTGAGATAATTTATGAAATTATATTTTTTTTCAATTTCATTCTCATTCAACTTTTTAATTTGTAAGATTTGTTCCTTGTTATTTTAATAAACTTGAAAAAAAAATTAATTTATTAATAAATTATTTTCCAGTTCATTTTCCATAACACAAACAAATACTGGAAAGTGTTTTTCCAGTTCATTTTCCATAACACTGCCAAACATCGGAATTCACTTTCCAAGAATTCACTTTTAAAAAGAAACTACTTTCAGCAAACAAACGGGGCCTAGATGACAATCAAATTCTACAAGTGTATATTCATGTTGGGATTTTCTTTTTAATATAATTAAACACTATTATTATTGCATCTATCATTTGAACTTGAATTTGTTAGGATAAACAAATATATTTTGGAACCGCAACTCTGACACAATAACAACATGATCAAAGTTGAATATTAGCGGTGTGAGCTGAAAATCGGCAATCAAAGTTTTTCTTTAATTATTTTTATTTTTTCTAGAATGTGGTTGTCTGACCTATCTTATGGACACCTTGACTAATTTTACAGGTTCTAGAATTAATGATCAGTTAAAACTCTCAATAATCCTAACTGATTTGAGACTCAAACCGATAATCTCTTTAGAGCAAACCCATAGTCTGTTCAATTAAGTCACACCCATCATTAATAGATATATTAAAGCTCCTATAATTATTTAAAAAGTGTTCAACACATAAATCTTTAAATATAAAAAAACATAATTGGAAGGCACATGCGAATCATGTCGGCCCTTTCCTTAATGTTCGTAGATTTTATTGTTAAAATCAATTCAATAATTCTCGAGATGTCAACATTAAAATTTTAATGTGTTTTTAAAATCTCGCTATCTTTTTCTATCATTTTATTTTCTCTCTACACCTTAGAGTTTGTGTCAACTCAATTTAATAATTTCCTTAAAATATTACAGTTTTCAAGTGCAGATTTTTTAAAATAATTCATTTGGAAATTGTGGTATTTTCCTAGTTGTTCTAGTTTTCCAAAAAAATCTTAAATGTGCTATTTTTTTTAAAAAAATGTATGTCTATCTATTTTGTTTACAATTAAGATAAATATTAACATGAAAGGTTACAATTTATATAAAAAAATTGTTTTGATAAATGAATTATTTTTTTTCTTATTCATTTTTTTTATAAAAATATGTTTTTTTATTTGTGGCATGTTTTTTGATTTAAAAATGAAGGTAATTAAATATTTTTATATATAAAAAATAATTATTTAAAATAAGCATCAATATATCCATGTTTTGAATTTAAATTTTATATTTTTTATCAATGAGTTTTTAACAAAAACATGTTTTTGTTTATTATGAATATTAATTTATTTTTACAAAAACAATTATCATGATCTAAAAAACAAGTTTTAATAATAATAATAATAAAATCAGTCCTTGATGTTTATATGAAATTGAAGAGAAAAAAAATAATTAATTTTAGAAAACAATGTGAAACTTTTATAATAAAAAATATATATTTTCATTGAATATTCATGATCACAAACCCAAATAAATTCACATATCAGGTTATTATATAGTAATTGATGAGATGATAGTTCATATTACCAAAAACAAAAATGTTATAATCAAATATAAAAACAAAAGTCAAATTGAATGGTATTTGATGGAATAATATTTGAAGTAATTTTATTTATAAGGATTATTAATTAAGCTCTTTGAAGAAAAAATCTAAAGGATTGTCTAGAAAAAAGCCACACGCTTAGTCTAGGTGGGTCAATGTGCCTCACGTAATACAAAAAGACTAGATGTGCATGGCCTACAAGTTCACGCTCATGTGCCTTGCATTCTTTCCTCTTTTTTATTTTGTTTATTGAAAAAGATAATTCATTGTCCCTTATTTCTTTTAAAACAAAAGCAAATGATGTATCATGAACTAGTGTAAGTTCCTGTTTGTCATTGCGATCCCACCAGTTTTTGGCCGAAATTTGAAAAAAAAAATCATTTTAAAAACCGGCGGTTTGGTGTTTTTAGATCATTTTGATGTGCTGATTTCAAAAATAATTTTTAAAAAATAAAAAAACATCATTTTGATGTATTTCGGCACGATAAGCACTTTGAAAAGCTACCGCAATCGTACTTCCATGACAACCTCAGAGACATACTGGAGTAATCTCTCATTATGACACCTTCAATACTATAAAACATACTCTAACCATGCAAATCCAATAATACAAAGAAAGGCCATTGAAGTTTATTTGAGCAGGCTATATGTGCCACCTAAAAGCAAATGACCACTTACGATCACCATTGATGACATTCCTTGATGTCATTGAACTTATCTTGTCAATTTTTATCCGATGATATCGATGCTGTCATAATTAAAGCTTAATATGCCTTCATGGTCTTTTTTTTTTCTTTTTTCATCTCTTCTCATTGTAATTTCTCACTTGTTTTTAAACGAAACATTTGACCTACCTTGATCATCATTGATGACCATCCCTGTTATCGTTGAGTTAATCTTAATGATGTCGTTATTAGAGCTTTGTTTGCTTCTTAAATCTCTTTATTTCTTTTATCTCTTATCTCTTAATTGTAACTGCTCTCATGTGTTTTAGGTGAGATGTGTGACACATCAAGTAATCATTAGTGATTTTTTAGTGTCATTAGATTCATCTTATGAAGATATTGTTTATGATTTCAGTAGTGTCCTAATCAAAACTTTGATGTGTTTCTAAGATTTTTCTCTCTTTATTTTCTCTCTCTCCCTTTTCTTATTGTAATTCGTGTCAACTTATTTAATAATATTTTAAAATATCATGTTTTCCAATTACAATAACTTTAAATATTACAATTCACAATCATAACATGTATGTTATTTTGCCTACATTCTTTTTCAAAATTAATAAGCAAAATCACCTCTCTTTTTTCTCTCCTAATAAAAAACCTTTAATATCAAACTTATGATAACTAAAATTTTATTTCTTGTTTCGCTAGTAAAAAGTTATTCGACTAGGTAGAAAAAAGAGAAATTATACTAAACATCAATACTGATTCGTGAAATTATACAATTAATTATCTCATGATATTAAAAAAAAAAGAATTATCCATTCAAATCAAACCAAAATCCATAAAAATTTATTAGAAAATTGACTTGTTGTATGGATAATTGAATGCTTAAGAGGAGAAGTGCTATTCATATCTAGCCAATAAGATTAGGTTATGCCATTAAAAAAAAAGAGTCACAATAAGTTTTGAATTCGAGTATTAGTGATTGTGACTGCATTGCAAGTTGAAAACTTAATTGTAATTAAATTCAATCACAATAACTAATTTGAATTCAATTGATAAATAAACTAAATCTACGTGTAGATAAATTCAATGCAATTCAATTTAATTTCTATATTACTCTTATTATTTTTATCTTATTTTTTCCAAGTTTTTAAAAAAATTGATAAATAAGAATATTAAGAAAGTCAGTTTTGACATTAATCTTTTTATCTTTGGAATTGTAAATCAAAGGAATTGCATCTAATTTACTTTTATAGTATTTTTAAAGTTTGAGTTTATTTAGAATTCAATTCTTAACACCTAGAATAATCCCAAACAAGAAATTTCATTAAAACCTTTTTAATTGGGTTTTAAACATGAGTACTTCATGGATGAGGCATCTCCAAGTGCTTCTCCAATATTAGAAATGCTTGCTAATGTCTCAGAAGCACATTATTATCCACATTGATGAAGAGAACAAGTGACTGAGTGAGGCTTATATATACCTCTCCTCCTCAACGATTCAAAATCTATACGTAGAAAATTAAGAAAGGATCATTATGATAGGAGAAAAACCAAATACAGCACCGCGGGAAACAAGAGATAAAATGGTCACCAGCACAAAATGCATTTGCTGCCCTCCCTTGCCAATCTTCTCCATTTACAGAAGAAAACACAATTCCATTAATTATGTACAGTCACCTACCATACATGGTTTTCAACTGGGATAATCAAAGCACGCTTTCAATTCACCAGGGACCTGTCTGAGTTCGTCGCAAACACCGTTTCTTACCACCCTGCTGCGTATTCATCATCTCCGCGACCTGTAACACCACCAAATGGAGAAAAATCAAGAAGACCTCAGTGTCTGCGTGCTTACTGTCAAAAAGTACATTAAGCCACAATTGTATATGTTAATTGGAGAGACACTGCTAACAGAAACACGAGAAATGCTAAATGCTATTGCAGTAGGAAGAAATGATTTCCATAATTAGTTAACTTACAAAGTGATGAAATTATTTTACCACAAAATAAGTAAAGACAATTAACGGAACATAACTTGAAGGTACTATATTTGCAATGTTTTCAAGTAACCATAGAGCAAGCAAATACAGAGTTTGTACACACAGACGCACACAAGATGTACCTCCTTTTATTGACATTTCGCAGACATTTTATGTGATAAGTGGGAAAATACATGAAGACTTTATAGGAGCATGGACTAGTCATTAGACATGCTATGAGCAAATAGGCAAGATTATTTGTTTTTTTTAGATCAATGGAAAGAGCAACAGATAGATTTGGCACCTGATTTTTCTGCATTTCCATCATTTCCGCCTGCAGTTACCAACCCACAATCAACGAGTGGTGAGCACAAAGATTTTGAATTTATAGCAAACACTGACGTCTTGAGTGTGTGAGTGTGATATGGCAGGCACAAATAATTGTGAGTGGCAGAAACTAAAATACCTGTTTCTTCCGCAATTCTTCGTTTTCTTCTTTTAACTTCGCCACTTCAGCTTCCAATTCCATGGTATAAGCCTGGTGAAAACCAAAATGAGAAAAAAAGAGTATATGTTGAGAACATGCTGAAACATAATAATTCAACACTCTATTTTTTAAAATATCTACTTATGTTCCTGTATAATATTTTGATTCAAAATAAGTCAAAGCGCTGAGCTGTTAATTAATGCTTGTTGAATTTGTTCCCATACAAGTTCAATTTCATGTTGTGATCCGTAAAACAAATGTTCCATTACCTTGTAACAACTGGATCTTTATAACTTCTCATGACCTTGACTTCTCAAAAACTTTCATCTCTTGTCATGTCAGATGGCTATCACATTACCATTCTGCCCCTTAACCTTTCATGATGTTTTGGCATGCGGAGAGGCCATAGATGATAAAAGTAGAAGGTTGATGGCTAGCAAAATTCATGAATCACAAGAAGAAAACTTGTGATTGTTTTTTCTTTCTTAGTTTTTGGTGTTGTACAGCAAATGTCAAGATGGAACATTTCAAAACAACTTACTGATATGAAAACCTAAATAGCAATCATTCTTCTTTTTTCTCTTTTGCACAGCAAGTTTGTCTATTTGTATACTTATCAAGTGTCTAGGAACTTCAGTCAATAAAAACATGGCCAATAACCTATTATCAGCTTTCCTTTAGTTTGGTGCAGTGTAAAAGAACCATTGTGCAATTGTACGGGGAAAAACAGGAAATAAACCATGGGATTGGTTACATCGAATACACAGATAGTACACCTTCCACACATTCTTTTTATCTTAAAGATATCAAACTCGCTTCTAAATTAATGCAAAGTTTCAATTCAAGTAAGAACAGATTTCAAACTAGTATACTGAAACCGAATTTGCAGCAAACTGGCCTAATTAAATCAAGAGCTAAATGTATAAATCAATAGATGATATATAAAATATCAAACAAGATAATCACCTGCTTGCGAGCTCGAGACCTTGCAGCTGACTCTCTGTTCTTAATCATTCTCCTTTGCCTCCTCTCAACCACCTTCTCAACAGCACCACCCGCTCTCCTTCCCCTTACACTTTCTCTGAAAACATAAGGCATTGGAGATACTGAAGAAGTATCCCCATTACTCTTCCCAATCCCATCTGATGACAGCTGGTTCGCAGGTGACCCCGTTGCAATACCTCCCAATCCAACAACTCCCATCCCTCCACCCTGCATCAAACCACCATCGATTCCTTGATCTCCAATCTCCAACAGTCCACCTCTAATTCCTGGACCATTTTGTAAAGGCATATGAGTCACATATCCCATACTAGGCTGGTTAGGAAATATTTGCTGCTGCTGCTGCTGCTGCTGCTGCACCTGTGGCTGATTTGATATAACCCCATTAACATTCAAAGGCAAATTAGACGATTGCAAAGAGATCTGATTAGTATTATCGTTATTCAATCCTACACCCCTATTCTGCTGAAAAACAATCGCTAAACTATTATTAGCCGACCGTGATAAATCACCAAGAAATCCACCATTAGTATTAACCCTTGCAGCCTCTTGAATATCCTCTCTCACCACCCCAGCTCTCACCAAAAAATCCTCCAAAGTAATCTCTCCTAAAGTGGGCTGCCTCTGGGGCACATTATTAGCAGCTCCAGCACTAGTCCCATTAATAACATATTCCTTTGACATGTCTTTCCAGACCTCATCCACCGTCCTCTGACTCAGCGTCCGCGGCAGCGTCAGCGAGCCCTGGCGCTGGAGACCACCACTCTCTTGGACCCCACTAGAGGTGGCTGCTGCCATGGTCTGTGACTCCTCTGCACTCCATATATTCTTCAACAGCTCATCCATGTTCATTGACCCAAAGTCCTTACCTAATGATCCTCCCATGGCGTTTTGAAGCTCGTCAAAAGTTAACGAATAGATCGATGACTGTCTGGTCAGCGGGAAATTCCCCGGTGGCCGGCCACCACAGGCATCTGACGGGTCATTTGAGAAGTTTTTGAAGTTGAAATCACTCCCCATTCTCTAAATTTCTGTATAAAACAATGTCAAAATAGCCACAGAATTTGATAACTAAATCCGAAATAAAAAGTTCAAAACCCTATCTTCATTGCATTTCCAATCCCATGATGATATTTATGAACACCCCCCCCCCCCCCAAAAAAAAAAAAATACTTGAGACTTTTTTATTTTGCTAAAAAATATAACAATAAAGACGAAGCTGAAAATAAATAAAGATACAAAAGTAGCAAAAAAGAAATCAGAAAAACTCTACACCATGCAAAATGAAAGCTGCTTCATCAAAAAAAATGTTAAAGCAGAAGAAATTGATACTGCCTTGTGTTAATTATATCTGAATTAACACACAGATAAATACAAGTGAAGTAATAAGAGCGGGGGGGGGGGGGGGGGGGGGGGGGCGTCTGTCTTTCTATCTATTATGGTTGACTTTTTCGGAATTCACCCTCTCGCCAAGTGTCGACTGTTTTTTCTCTCTGATTGTTTTAAATTTCTTTTATATTTCAAATTGTGCATGCTATTTATAACCAATTTCTTAACTTTGAATTTTCGGACTTGTAACAAGAACATTACCGGTAACAAAACCAGGGTTTAATAATCGGGTTCGAAAATATATTAGGTCAAGGAAAACTTAATGATTTTTAGTGGGCCAGCAGTCTACGGAGACGTGGATCAACATGATTGGGTAGGAGTCTGTATCGTGACGTGCATCCAATCGGAGAAAGTAATGTGGGTTATCGAGAGCCGTCCACGTAGAGACATTGATGCTGTCAGAGAGAGCGGATGAAAGCGAGTTTTATAATGCGCTGTGCACATGCGGACAGGGGTATTTTCGTCAGGACCTTTGATGTATATCCTTTTCGTGCACGTGAGAACCACAACGAGTTCGTCCTTCGTTTTTTATATCTGAGTATTTTAAATGTGTGGTAAAGATTATTTTTTATTTTAAAATCCATTAAAATAATGTGTATTTTAAAAAGATTATTCATATATAATTTAAATTTTGTTGGGAATGCCCATTTTACCATCTCGCTTTCCAATTGGTTGATGTTTTGTTTTTATGTACTGGCCCTACTGGGTGTGTGTCTATAAAGATAGAATGTTTTTAGTTGAGAGTACGTGGCTGAAGGCTTGTTGATGAATGCTATACACATTATTTTTTAAGGAAAATATATTAGAATTTATTTTTAAAATTATATATGAAAATAATTCAAAAACTCATAAAAATTAATTTAAAAATAAAAAATTAAAATATTTTAAAAATATGTTTGGACTACAATGCTAAATGAAGCCAAAAATAAAAATAAAAATAAATCTTCAGATAATTTTATAATACTTTTTTTATATATTTTAAAAATAAAAAACACATTAGAAAACATTTCTCCTGTGTTATGACTTTCTCTCTTTCTTCTTTGTTTTATTTAAAATCAAAGAGAGAGGACCGAAATGGAAAACTACATGGCTAATATAAAAACCACGCAAATGGTTATTTTAGTTAAAAATAAATTATTTATTCATTTTCAATCCTTGAGTCAGGACATGATAGAGAATACCACTACAAAAATTACAGGGGAAAGAAAAGGTTATTGGCTGGTCACGTTCCAAAAAACTAAAACAAATGATTTGTTGATTATTATATTTACTCCATTTTTTTTATCAAATTAATACCCCATGAAAATAAAAGATATATTTTTTTGAAAGAATATATTAATCCAAAATTAAAAATTACAGTACAAAGGCTCAATGGATTTTAAGTTATTTCTTTTTCATTAAAAAAAGTAATTTTATTGTTGTGTAGTTAAACAAAACTTGAGAAGCTCAACGAAACCACTTGGAAATATAAAGAATATATAATTATTTAATTTGTGATATGAAAGAATTCTTGTGCAAAACGTGCTTTAGTTTTAGAAGATAGCTTTTGAAATGCTGTTTTTAATTTTTTTATTATTTTAAATAAATATATTTTGGTGTTTTTAGATCATTTAGATGTCCTGATGTCAAAAATGATTTTTAAAAAATAAAAAAAATATCATTTTGATATATTTCGGCATAAAAAATATTTTAAAAAACTACAATAACAGCTGTCCCAAACAGAAACTTAATACAACTAATATTTTATAGGCATAATAGTTTCGGGTCAAACATAGACATGAAACGAATAATTTTATTCAACATGAAATAATCTGCCCCTGGTAATTCTAGTTGTTTGACTTTGCACAACAAGTGTTTTAGGTCAACATAACTACTAAACCAGGTAATGTAAAGGAAGTTCAACGAACAATTAGATTGAATAATAGAACTTCTGGATTTTAATGGGATTGTTGAGAATGACTACCAAAACTTAACTGATATTCTAGTTGTAAAACGTCTTGCTTAATTTTGTTATAATTCAGAAATATAACTTTTTTAATTGATATTATATTTCTTTTATTTATCATGGTTCTAAAATACAACATTGATTAAATATTTTAGTTCTTAATTGTGTTATTAATTAGTGTCTGTTTGAGAGAGTGGTTGCGGTTGTTTTTGAAAATGCTTTCCGTTTAAAAATATATTAAAAATATATTTTTTTATTTTTAAAAAATTATTTTTGACATCAGCATATCAAAATGATCTAAAAACACCAAATTTTTTCAATTTAAACTTAAAAATAAAAAAATTTCAAATTTTTTCAAAAATACTTTTGAAAAACACTCCCACACACTGTTACATGTCCTAGCCGCGGTATTCGATATTCATTTCTCCCAAATAAATAAATCTCGAGCTGTTTTAATTTGCTAAATCACTGTACTACTTTTGATGCTAAAAGCAAGAAATAGCCCTGTAATTGTATAGACAAGGGCAAAAAAATAACTTTACACGAATCTTAATTAATTTTATAAATCATAAATTAATAACCATATAAATTTCTATTAATTATTATATTAATAATTATAAAATTCAAACCCAAAATTATAATAAAATAAACTTTTTATCTCAAAGTATTTATCATTGTTCCACCACCCACCCTCCTTCCACCTTCTCGATTATTGGAATCCTTCGTTATTGAAGCCAGAGAGTGATGGCTATATGTCGTTTTGTAGATCAGCACACGTCATATTCATTTTGATTTTTTTGTATTTTATAGCTAGATCATTTCACAAGGTTTTTTTTTTTTTTTTTAAAAAAAAAGAGGGGAAAATGGCCGAACACCCACATACCCTAATACCCTCTATTAAAAAATTTCATTTTTTTCTTCAAATTTTATCTTGTGAGGTGAACTGACCTCTCAAAGTTGAGGATACGAATGATGTGAAATTGTCTATTTCTGTGATTGATTTTTTATACCACAAAAAATATTAAATTAATTTTAACACACTGATATTCAAAAAAATATTATTTTAATTAAATATTATTTACCAGCATTATCATATTATATACAAAAGCCATTTTGCAAAAGAAAAGGTTGTTCATCTCTATTTCGGCGTGACAAAACCACTACACATTATTCTTGGCACGTAGCATGACGAACAACGATCACAAAGCGGAAAGACCCAAAACGCGCGTGTTTCCAGGCTCAGCACAGCAACACTCGTTCCATCCACTCTCGTATGTCACGAGGCAAGGAAAGGTTTTATTCAAGGGCACCATGGTAATTGTACTATGCATTTAAAATGAAAAAACCAAAATTATTCTTGCCCGCCAATTGACTATTTTTTTTACCTCTAAAAGTTTATAAATTATTTTACCGTGAATAAAACGATTAAAAATATTATTAAAATAATTTCTTACCTCTAAAAAATAAAAATTATTTTAATATATTTTAAAAAATAGATACTCATATCTACTCTCAGTGCGCAGAATCAATTGAGTATGAGAATACGTGCCTGACTATACGCGTAAACTACCACAGAATCCGGATAATTGGCGACAGTGAGCACGACCAACGAAAACAATCTTGACACCTGTTGAATGGTCGAAACGTGGCAAGAGAAAGCTTTTCCAAAATGTTAACGTAAGGACCGTGTTTGATTGGTTTCGTTCACCGAAAAAAGAAGAAGGTGGGTGGGGGAGTGGGGATGCATCGATTCGATCATGCTTGATGGTGATTGTGAAAACTTCGAACTGTGATGGTGATTGTGAAAACTGAGAAATGGAAGATTTGCTGGGCAAGTCAATGAAGTCTGATAAAAATCCTAAATGTCCATTTGAAATATTCGTCGGAGCAGAATCAATTTCAAAGGATTCCGCGTTGCAGTAGCAACTATTAGGCCAAACTGCCTGTCAAATGACGGCAAATAATGCAAATTGAACCAAAAAGAATCCAAGGACCTGGAAAGTTCAAACCTACGAAATTTGGAGATTGGGGAATCGTAGAGGAGCTTCCTAAATCACATATAGAAAGACAATTATTTAAAAAGAACACAAAATATTCCATGACAGTCCCGATAAGTGCCGGATTCAAGTAACTTTTTATTGAAAAATGAAATATGAACACAAGAAATTTCTCCTGTATCTACGTCTGCATGACATTTTTCTCATGAAAATCCCGACAAGTTCCAAATTCAAGTCCAACTTCTGTTGAAAAAAGAAATATGAATGACATTTTTCTCATGAAAATCCCGACAAGTTCCAAATTCAAGTCCAACTTCTGTTGAAAAAAGAAATATGAACACGAGGAGGCATTGAACATGACTCAACCATAGTTAACGCGGCATATCATATGGTCATGTGCTTGTGGGCATGGCATCGCCATTAAAGGAGTGTTTCACTCAATTTCAGAAACATTTTTGAAAAATGTGAATTTATTTATTTTTAATTTTTACTTTAAATTAATTTTTTTAGTATTTTTTTAATCATTTTCATACGCTAATGTTAAAAGTAATTTTAAAAAATAAAAAAAAATATCATTTTGATATATTTATGAACTAAAAATATTTTCAAATACAACGGAATAACATTCTCAAACAATCATCAAGGCTAGTGCTACCAAGTCAGATTCAAACATCATTTGGGAGCGAAAAAGACCGAGTTAGCTCGTCTCTTCCAATTGAGGAAATTGCTAGGAAGCTGTGGCCAGAGTGTAGCTTGACCAGAATCACAGTATATAGGGGGTTTGAAAAATGGAGGAAGGAGGTGTAAACAAAAAATGGAGCAGATTGCTGTTGAAAAGTGCTCCAGACTTTTAAACTTATCCCTCTAGAAACTTTACCAAGCATTTCATTTTAAACTTGAGGATTTCAATCATTGCTTCTACTTGCTACATATGTTGCTTCAAGACGTACAAAGACATTTTAGAAATAAGAACCAAAAAAATAAAATAAAAAACAAAAGGAAGGGAGGAAAAACCCTCAGCCTAGAATTATGCAGGTGGTTGAGAAGTTGAGGAGGCTACCTTCAACTCCTTCTCTGCTGTCGGAAATGCGTTTGAATGAAACTGTCTGCATATAGTGGATAATTCTTCTTGATCAAGCCATTTAGGCATTTCCAATACGAAAAGTCAACCGATTGCCCATCTTTTCGAACTATGAACAAACATCGCGAGTCTGCAAAATCAGGATGATACCCAACCTGGCAGCACAAAGACAAAACCCACACAATTAGCCATCAAATGCAGCTGGAAAACATGTACCAGAATCATAATTCCCAACCCCAATGAAGACAACCGACTCACTTCTTAAGTTTGAAAGCTTAACAATGCAAAAAATCAATTTTTATATTTAGAAACAATCTGAATCTGTCTTAATTGCTATTAGATAATGCCAATCATGTCTAACCATGACCTTTTAAACACCAAAACTTTAAGTGCCACTCTATCAGCAGCATTCTTCAGCTGCATGTGTGAATTTTCCTTTACCGTCAAAAAGAGATCACCCCCAGCTCTTTGAAGAAACAGCTACTCATGTTTTTCACAACATAACCAATGAGTTTTACCAGAATCACGCTTTGCGAATAGTTTGGTTATTAGCAGACCATAGACAAAATAAGTTCCGTTTTCCACGTCTCAAAGATGCAAAAATATGCAATATAAACTATTCAATAATTCCCCCCTTCATTCTAGAAAATGTCCTTTATGTAATCAGCACTATAAGTAACCTGGCAGCTACATATGCAAAACCACCAACGATATAACAACACTATGTATGATTCTCAAGTATCTGCCTCGTTTGACAAGAAACGAGAATCCAGGACATGAATATAGATGTATTAAAACCGCAATTCAAATGATGAAACAATGGTGTCTGACAGAAGTAAGTTCTTATATATATATATATTTGCAGCAACTCATATGCTTGATTGGGGGAAAACAAAATCGGATCCTTTTCTCTCTGTTTCCTTGACTCACCAGAATAGAAGTGGCAAAGATGCATCAAAATTATAGTCCAAACACTTGTAATATCTTACATGGTTCTCGAAGAAGATGTTTTAAATTTCAACACAAAACAATTGTGTTACATGAAAATGATCTGAGTCAAATCGATATATATATATATATATATATATATATAGAGAGAGAGAGAGAGAGAGAGAGAGAGAGAGAGAGGCAGCCATTACTGCAATATAATCAATTCCACATCCAATCTTCTTATCAAAATCGGGATGATAAACAAGCAATCTATCCACAATAGTTCTTTCATGCTCTTCACTCAATCTGTCTCCACTCTCATATCTGCCACACAAAAACCCCATAAAAAAACAATATAATATTTTAATTACTGTCAAATAATGTTTTTTTTTTTAAAATACTTACCTATCAGAATGAAGAATCATTCTAACAAACCCAACGAGCGGGACCGTATCCTCCAAAATCCTATCCTCCCAGACCACAAATCCTTCGTCCTCCTCCCTTTCCCCTTCACTGTCCTCCTCCTCCTCCTCTTCAGAAATTCCAAACAAGTCCTGCTCTGAAGATGCAGTCGGTTTTCTCAACAAATCTGAACCGTCCGATCCTGTCTTAATCGCGCACACACCTGGACTCACAAAAGCTGTTCGATTAAACCGAAAAGATAATACCACTGCCGGCGAGGAATATAAAGAGATAGGGTTTGACAAAGCGTGAAGGGATAGCGGTGGTGGTGGTTTAGATAGTGAAGCCATGTACAAGGCCATGCCCTAGCTTCTTTTTTGCTGCTAGTTACTTGCTAGTGATGCAATTTGTTGTTAGATAAGCAGAAATTGGAGCATTGTAACGGTCAAGTCATCAGTGATCACTCTTTCAGTGAAGTTGCAAGGGGAAACCTACCTTACCAGAAAAAACGTAAAGGCCACAAGCCCATCCAAATGTTTTGTGTCGGGCTAGAAACTGGGCTTTCTAAGTTATGGGCTTGGATCTAGACTTCGCAGCAAGTATCTATCGGGGTACCCAGAAGAAGAAGAATATTGTAATCCAAGTATATTAACTCTTCGTGCTTATGATGCAACTTGGACTATTGCTGAAGCTATAAAGAAATCAGCAGGAGAAATGAGCCCAACAGAATTATTCATAGGAATTTGATCCAGAAGCTTAAAGGTTTGAGTGGCGCAATAAGGTTTAAGATGAAAACAAGATCCGAATATTATTTCTCAAATTGATCACCATATCAATCACCTAGATGATTTTGGTCTCTGGCGTTGATAGTGCCCGAAGTTTTTTGGTGCTAATAACCCAGGTTAACCCATGTAAACAGGGATTAGATGCAGCTGTTGGTGACTTTTCAATACAGCAGAAATTTTCTCGGCCGTGCATTGGTTCAAGACTCGCCATGATTGTCACAGGGAAATCAGCAAGTCTAAGATACCATGATTCTAAAAACTTTCTCGAAAAAGTGATGGCTACTAGTGGTGGATAATTGAACGCGGGAACAACACTGAATTCGAAGGAATCACGGCCACGGTTTCCCGTTACCATAATATTCTACGCACAAGGCAAGCATGATTCGATTAATTTGCAAATGATAATTGTATTTGTCGCCAGTTCTTGTAATTGTTCAAGATTTTTTCTTAATATTCTTGATTATTTACCAAATACAGGGCAGACGCTAAGAAACAATTTATCTCGAGTAGTTGTGATCACGCCGTGGTTATTTGTGATTCTCATCGTCGCGGCAATTTTTACGGCTGACCTCTCCTGAAGGTTTGAAGGGTAAAACCATCAGTTTTGAACATGGAAACACTATGGAGAACAAAAGCACCTGTTGGTTGCAACTGGGACTCCTTTGTTTCGAGAAGGAATCAGCAGCTATTGAGCTGCATTAAAACAGTATTGGCGAAAAGGAGAATTTGGAGATGGGCAAGCAATCGACTTTCTAGACAATTCCCACCATCCAAACAGCAAATTTTACCCACTAGAAAAATTATATTACATTGTTAAGGTCTAGCTATAAAACTAATGAAGGCCTCTCAACTCAACATATATATATATATTTTTGCTGTTGAACATGCAAGTGTGTCAAATTAAATTGGGTTGAATTTTATCTAAACAGATAAATAGCTAGTTGGGATGAAAAATGGTTTTTATTATATTCTCTAGACTTTCTTGAACTTAAAATCTAAACCAAATTTCATTAACACCCGTGGAGAATGTGTGATTCATGTGAAAAATTCAGTGTTCAAATTTCATCACCACAGTTGATTTTTTTAAGGATAAATTACAAAAGCAAGAAACATAATGTCTTGTGTACACACTTATGGGTGGGAAATAAAAATAATGACTTATATTATATAGCTGATTTATTAGGTTTTCAAATGGAAGAAACGTATTAAAAAATTTGAAAACAAAGGTAGTATTCTGATGTTTATTTGTGATTGTGGTTGTGGTTGTTTTTTAATGTAATATTTATTTAAAAATATATTAAAATGATATTTTTATTTTTAAATATTATTTTTAATATTAATATATTAAAATGATAAAAAAAATAAAAAAATGAATTTAAAGTAAAAGAAAATGAATTTGATTTTGAATGGAAAAGAAAGAAGAAGAAATCCCGGCCGGGGCCCAAAAGCAACCAAATTAAATGGACCCCAAAATCCAGATCGTAAACCTTTCGTTTGTTTGGGCGATGTCACCCCTAGGACCACGGAAATTCCCTGAGACCACCCGTCATTAGAGACACTAGAATGAAATCTGACCCAGCACGCACCACCATGAGACTCGCATCATTCAACCGTTGAAATCACAAGACTCCACTCTCACCAACACCACGTAACCACACTTGCTAATCATAATCAAGTAAATAACCACCATGGGAGCGCGTGTTCCCACACTCCAATCAGAATAATCAGTGTTTCTATCTATATATCTCCGCCGACATTTTAGAGTCTCCAAAAAGGCAAGAACGAGGTTGGCTTGCTGTGACACTTCTTTTACTCTCTCTCTCTCTCAGAGCTGGAAATGAATAATTAAAATAAATAAATAAAAGGAGGTGCTTCACAGATTCCAGCCGGTGCGAATGCGAGCTAAACAAAACCTGATGATGGTGGCGTTGATCACACTTCATTCCCAAACCAAACTTCTCACCTGTTTACTATAATAATAATAATAATAAAATATTTCAGACCTGTATATATATATATATACCACTTCGTCATCACCTTTCAAAGCAAATTTCATTTTCTCAAACACCCCCCTGCACACTGTTATTCTTGAATAGTTCAATTATGAGTTTCTGACTCACTATTCAATATCATTCCATAAAATGGACGGTGGTGATGGGACGGCGAGGTTGGGGGCTTTGAACTTGAAGCCGGATCACAGCGTCTTCGATTCAGGTCCTGATGTGTCCGTTTCATCGCCGGTTACGAGACAAAAAGCTGCGGCAGCAAAACAGTTCATAGAGAACCATTATAAGAACCATCTACAAGGATTGCAAGATCGTAAAGAGAGGTATGAAGTCTGGATTTGATACTTTGACTCTGTTTCTTTTTTATGCTCAGATTGTGCAAAGAGTTTTTTTTGTAGAATTCTTTTCCGCTTGAATTTCTGGTATTTCATTGTTGCTTTGGTTGAAGTCAAGAGTGGTTAAATTTAATGCATTTGTAGCTCTATTTATATATTTATTTATGAGTATTTTAGGTTAAGAGTTGAGGAATATATGGTTCACAATTCGAATAATTATCTGAAAGCTATGTTTTACCCGTTGGATTAATTGCCAGGTAAATGAACGCATATTTTTGTTCTTTCTTCTTTGAAGATGTGCAATGAGCTACATTTAATTCTGTTTTTTAGACGACGAGCGCTTCAAAGGAGAGCACAAGAAGCTCAGGTTTCACACGAAGAACAAGAGGACATGCTTAGGAATTTGGAGCGCAGAGAAACAGAATATATGAGGCTGCAAAGGCGTAAAATTGGAATTGATGACTTTGAACAGTTAACTGTGATTGGAAAAGGTGCATTTGGGGAGGTAATTATTGATTTCAGGCTCTCCATACTTAAAATTCCTCTAGTATTGCGTTCCCATTTTTTTTATACTGGTGATTAGATATAAACCCAGAGAGACCGTTTATATCTCAGTTACTAATGTGTGGTATATTAATAAAAAGGAGGGACTAATAGGGGAAAATTCGTTTGTTTGCCATGTAAAGCATGTTGTTGTTGATTTTATATGATCTTGACCTCGTAGATTTTTATTTTGAGTGCTGGATGAAAAGTAATTTAATTTGCAATTGCAAACTGTATTAATTATTTTCTAAAAACCCAGGTTAGGTTATGCAGAGCCAAGGACACCGGAGAGATTTTTGCTATGAAGAAATTGAAGAAGTCAGAGATGCTTAGCCGTGGACAGGTGAGACCACTATAATTGAGATAGTTTTGATACTCAAGATAAATATCTCTTTTGGCTGCTGGCAAATGTAAATTTCAGCTTAAACAGAGATCAATCCATTCTAATAGGGTTATAGGTACTTAATAAAGCATGCTTGCCTGGTCTAAATTCGGAGAACAACCAAACTCACTGCCCGTAGTCAACTCAACTCAGTGTGCGTTGTGACTTGTTCTGATTTCTTCCTTTTCCCCCTGTTTTCAGGTTGAGCATGTCCGATCAGAGAGGAACTTACTTGCGGAGGTTGATAGTCGGTGCATAGTAAAACTTTTCTACTCTTTTCAAGATTCTGAGTTCTTGTATCTGATCATGGAGTATTTACCTGGTGGAGACATAATGACATTATTGATGAGAGAAGATATTCTTTCTGAAGATGTTGCACGTTTTTACATAGCGGAGAGCATTCTAGCCATACAATCAATTCACCAACACAATTATGTTCACAGGTTTGTAAATATTGTAATTATAGAGCTTAGAGAGGCTTACATTATTTACCTGTGGGATCGGTGTGCCTTTAGTTATTAATGGCATGGACCGAGTTTTAGGATATTAAATGTGTGGATCCTTGTACATGTCCAGATTGAAATGCCAGTTTTTGGTCCAGTCTCCCTGACCCGTCACATTGGCACATCTGAGCTCAATCTTCAACTTCATAGGTTTTTATGGACCTAATTTCTTAATTCATCTTTTGCGGAGCCAAATGGTTGAGTCCTGCAAAGGGCATGGCATTTATTCTCGTGGATTTGTCCATGCTTATCGTAAGTTTCATTTGAAGCCAGGCCACTGGTTGAGGAGTCATAGCGGGCAATAAGTTTGTCATAAATTGTTCTTGTGCTAGGTCAGGACCATCTTTGAAGATGTTTAGATTGATAGCAGGCTATCACTAGAATTTTCTCAGAGGATTAACATATCGTTCAGTTTTCCCTTTCCTTACTCAGAAAATGCTCTTCATGCAGGGACATAAAACCAGATAACCTGATACTGGACAAAAATGGCCATTTAAAGCTTTCAGATTTTGGCTTGTGCAAACCTTTGGATGATAAGTATTCAAATTTACTGGAAAATGAAAATTTATCTACCCAAGAAGGAATAAATGAATCTGAAGAGCATTCTGCCAGTGACAAGCCCCCCTGGTTGATGCCAAAAGAAAAATTGCAGCAATGGAAACGCAATCGACGTGCATTAGTATGATCTTTATCCATTTTTTCTGAAGCCACAACTTGGCATATTCTGGTTTTTAGCATTGCTAGGTATCTGTAATTTATGTAAGGTGCATTTTGGCAGCAAGACGGGTTTTGACTTTTTTATGAATATTAAATGCTGTTCAAGATTTCACAATCTGCCTTCTTATGGAACAGTAATTTTTGCATGTGGCCAATTATCAATTAGCATTTATCTTCAGGCTTATTCAACAGTTGGAACTCTTGATTATATGGCACCTGAAGTGCTACTAAAGAAGGGATATGGAATAGAGTGTGATTGGTGGTCCCTTGGTGCTATCATGTATGAGATGCTTATAGGCTATCCTCCCTTCTGCTCTGATGACCCAAGGATCACATGCCGCAAGGTTGTGCCTAAGTTGTGGTTCTCTATCATTTTCTCATAATTCTTCATGGTTGCTAAATCTTCAATGTTTCTGTTTCTATCAGATAATCAATTGGAAAACATGCCTTAAATTCCCTGAGGAACCAAAGATATCAAGCGTGGCCAAAGATCTTATTTGCCACTTGCTCTGTGATGTTGAAACAAGGCTGGGGACCAGGGGAGTTGAAGAATTAAAGGTAATTGTTTTCCTAATAATAGCAACATTCATCAGACAAAGCTGCGGATATTTCTGCTCTTCTTAAACTCTTTCAATTTCCAGGATATGGTAAGCATTGATACATTATCAAAGAGGTGAATCTGCCACCTTGAAGCTATAAAGATGTAAAGCATGCATACCTCATTTTTGTTCTCTATTTTGCAAATTGCTATGTGTTATTGCTGGCTTCTTTTGGATCATTGTGAAATTGCCACCAATACCCTTATACTGCAACGAAGGGGTTTGAGATGGTTAGTACTCTGTTTTAAATTCTCCATTGTTTCAGGTGCATCCATGGTTCAGGGGCACCCAGTGGGATTTTCTGTATGAATTGGAAGCCGCATATAAGCCTACAGTCAATGGAGATTTGGACACTCAGAATTTTGAGAAGTTTGCTGATGTGAGTACATTGAAAAGGATTGCAACATGTAGTCATGGTCTCATATAGGATTAAATTTGACGCTGATAAGATGTATTATGCCCTCACAATTTTCAAACTCATTCAACATACCTAAGAACTCCTCCTACTATCAGCTCAACAAACAGAGATCCCATATCAACAGTTTCTCCATTCAAAGCAATGCCTTTTTTTAGGTTAAAACAGCCACCATTTCATCCCAGCCTCTACATGTCTTCTTTGGTCTCGTCTTAGTTCTTCTTGCACCTCCAGTTTTGACTGATGGTGTCGCTTCCAGTGAACAGGGCTTGACTGTGTAACCATTTTCTCCTTACCCCTGACCATTTATCTTGTGCCTGTTACATTCTGGATGCTTCATAGAATTTGATAGGATGCCTAAGCTCTTTAAAAATAAGTAATTTTCGAGCTATGCCTTTGCTGAAGTTTGTCAAGGTTGGCCTGTGACACACATTTATCCTCACGTTCTTGTTTATATGTGGATATGTTTTCCTCTTAAAAGAATTTTTACTAAGCTTTTCTTTTTGGCAGTTGGAAGGGCCACCATCCACAATACCAAGTGTAGGGCCTTGGAGGAAGGTATCAACATTACCTGAAGTTTAACTTTTTATTTACGCAGTGAAGTCCTTAAAAATCCAAGTTTATATCCATGAGCCTTAGAGAAATGGTCCACAGGATTCTTTTCAGTCACGATAATTTGGCTATATATATTGTTGTTAAAATTGTAAGAGAAAATGTTTCATTATTTCCCTGGGTTTTTCTTAGCAGCTCAATTATATAATTACCCTGATAGATTATGTATGTTGAATGGTTTCTATAATTAAGCCACACACGTGCACATTTTTCTTCTAAAAATATGCATTCCTGTATCCCTTTTCCCCCCAGGGTTATGTTAGCTGTGATGCTAATTTTCCAGTGTGTTTTTCTTGGTCCATGGTGCAGATGTTGACATCAAAAGATACCAATTTTATTGGATTTACTTTTACGAAATCAGACGTCCTTAGATCAATGCAAAGTTCAGGTAAGCTGCTTTGGAGTTTGGCAGCTTTCCTATGGTATCTTGATTTTTCCTGTCCTCTCTTTTGTTCAACCATTTTAGCACATTATCTGAGATTTCGACTCGATGATAAGGGACTCTGGCCCAGCTAAAATTTGAACACTTGGAATGTAATCTGCGGCTCCTTACAAAACCGCGGAAGACAGTGGTCATTCTGCAATACACTTAGGAGTCAATAAGCACATATACATGATGAGTTTCTTGTGTGACTTTGCCTGGCCAGAAATTTAAGTTATATAAACGCAAACGAAATGTGGAGAGCTTTTCTCTTTTCTCTATTTTCATTATTATATTTTGGCTGATTCACAATAGTTCACTTGAGCCTATGCCTTGTTTTTTCTCTCAAAATTATATTTGACTGTGCTCGAACTGCAAATTAGCAATGCTGTAAACATGCTTATATATTAAACCGAAATGGCCATAAATTGCATGAATAGCTGGCCAGTGTCGTATTGACTTTGGAAGCTGGTTTCAGGTACAGACATGGAATTGAATGACTCTTCGAAGGCTCCATCTCTAATTTCCTTGTTAGGTACGATTCCTTTTCCTTCAATGATTAAGACCAATAGGGAGTCGTGTGGAATTGTTGCGCCACTGGTGCTGCTATTTCAATGATGGATTTGATAATTGCTTGTTTCCCCATGACAACTGCCTGGCCTGGCATCAGCAATGTATCATCTCATCGATAAATGTTTGCATGATTAGATTGTGACATCACGAGACTTCAATCTGTTTTGTTCTTGAATGAGCCAGCGTGGGTGAAAAAATTAAGGATTTAGCTAGTGCTTGTAATCCGCTGGCTTAATTGAATGTTTTCTCTTTCTTCTCTTTCGCCCAATTCAGGTCAGATTGACCTGCAAGAGACTGCAATATCAGAAGGAGAGCGGAAGCCGGAAACATGAGATCCGGGTTCCTAGTTTTGCAATCTACAAAGGGAAAGTTTATTCGAGGCTGAAATCTGAATTGGAAGACATGAACAAGGTCACCGTTAGATTAAGGGTTGATGTGTTCTAGGCCACAATGATTTTTGCATATACGAATCTGTTTTGGTACTTTATAGCAAGTGAATAAATTCAATTCAATTCGGAAACAATTCTGTGAACAAAAACTGAAGATTAGGAAACGGAGAGAAGTGCATCAGCAATGTTGTCTACATGGTATTGTCTATACAAGAAGTAGAAGAATAGAGAAGAGCGTTTTGAAGAAAATAAACTAAACAAGTGAACTAACTTAGAGATTTTTACAGGAAATAAGGTAGATGAAGATGATAAGTTCTGTGAACAAGTGAGTGAATGAGAGAGATGGTGCTTTGCTTTGGTAATAAAAGAACAGTTTGTTACATCATTTTGAAGCAGAGTTTATCTTCTTTTTTCTTTTCTTTTTTCGATTGATCGGTTTTAATTAGATCTAATGGGATTAATTATTTAATTTGTTTCATCTCAAATCCAATTCAAATTGAAACTCAAGCCGTCGGGTTTATTTTAAATATTATTTGGCTATTAAAATATATATAATATTTTTTTTCTCTACCAGAAAAAATGCAATCTCAGTAAATATTTTGATCTAGCCGGCAGAGGGGAGAAATTGAAATCATGGTCATTCTCACTTCCATTAGATAGATAGAGGTTTAACTGGAACAAAAACATAGTTATTAAATAATTAAATCAAGGTGGGAATAAATTGAAACTTTTTACTCTTTTTTTAAAAAATAATAATTAAAATCATATATGTTATCAATATCACTATAATATAACATATTGAAGATGACTAGGGTAAAATATAAATAAAATTAAATTACAAATAATAGCTTAATAATTTTTTGCTGTAGCTTTATGAACACGCGTTACTTATAGAAGGAGAAACTTTCATATAATATCTCACTTTAACCATATATAATATATGATATTAATTATATATAAAAATTAACAGCTAGTTAGGATATTTTTTTCTGACTCTTTTGATTGCCACAAACTGAAAACAGAATGAGCCCGAAATCTCATGCAGGTAAATAGAAAAACGAGCATAAGAAGTTAAAAACAACAACAACGTGTTGAAGATGCAAAAATCCCGAGAAGAGAAGCAAAACGATACCGTAAAGTAAGAGCATGCGCGGGAATTAACTGATAAATAATTGCAACCGCCAGAATTTTATATGTATACATAAAAAAATCACGGTGGCTGATAATATCATGGATACAGTCGCGATCGCCACGCCACAACCTTAACGCATCTTAAAGGTCAAACCAGCCTCAAGAGAAGAAGATATTTTCGCAAGGAACAAAACTTAAAAATATCTGCCTCTGCCTTCGCGCTAACGAGTCTGCATTACTGACGTGTCAAGTTATGAATCCATGACACGTGTAAAAGCGGTGACAACTGTAACGTTCTTTTGTCCCAACCCCCAACTTCTTATTCTTCACATCTCCCTCTCCCTCTCTCTGAGTCTCTCTCTCTTTCATTTTTTTCTTCTTCTTCTTCTTTCGTTTCTCTGAATCAGAACATTTAATCCTTTAATTTTGTGAAGTTATTATTTTATGATGTGTATGGCTGATTATAGAGAAAGTGAAAGTCGAACGGGTTCAGAATCGTCTGGGTTATCTGGACACGAGTCAGACGAGTTGGCTCAACAGGTACTGTCCTCTTGGATTTGCTATTGCAAATTTATTTGTTTTTGCCTGTTTTTTTTATCCTAATCGCAGTTTTGATACCTTTTTGATTTACCTTTTCCTTCTTTTGAAGAGCCAATATAGTAGCTTGTGTATGACTTTTTCTTCTTCTTCTTAGCTTATAAACTGTAAAGAAACATAACTTTTCCTCTTCTCAATTAAAAGTCGCAAATATATACATACATACATATATGTGTGTGTGTGTGTTAACGCTGTTTTCATTATGTTTGTGATTCACCGATAGGTGGTTCTAGTGTCCTTGATTCTTAAAATCATGAATATTGAGTTAAAAAAATCATTTGATTATTTACTACATAAGATCTATGCTTTTTATCCGTAAAAGAGTTGTGATTGATTTTAAGGAGATTGTGGTAAGAAATTAGCTTTCATGATCTGTTGATTTTCGTGAGAGTTATTATTACTTGTTTTGTTCCTTCATCCTAAAAAGGAAGATGTTCGAGTATAAATAATAATCTGGTGGCAGCTTGTGAGGATTTTTTCGTACCACAAGATTAAATGAAGAACAACATGCATGGAAATTAAATCATCTTTTGTTTCCTTATTCTTTTTTTACTTTTCAGGGGTTCGAATTCTAATTCTAATTTTAACTATACATGTCAGGATTCACCGAGGTTAGAATCTATGTCTTCAGAATGGACAGATGAGAAGCATAGTCTTTATCTTAAATCCATGGAGGCTTCATTTGTTAATCAATTATACAATTCGATAGATATTCTTGGCTGGCCTTCCCAGAAGGAGAGGTCAGTTCCAAACTTTTCTGGGGAAGCCAATTGTAGCCCCTCCTGCACACGCCAGGTTCAAAACTAATCTCTTCTGTTAGCTTTGTTGCTCTTCCCTTTTGCTATTGTTTGTGCGTGTTTACGATTGCCCATGTGTTTCTTCGTAAGTGTTTCTTCCTCTGTTTTGTCCTCATTTCAAATTTATTCCAGTTTAAGGTTCGTCAACATGGAAGCTGGAAGAAAATCAAATTTGAAAGACCTGAATCTCAACGAAGCACAACAAAGGACTGCCGCGGGTTTTTAACAAGCCCGTGGATCCAACGCTTTACACCTGCAAGAAAATCAGAAAGTGCAACAGCTCCCGCTCTTCAAGAATGTGCTATCCGACGTCGAGCAATCAATTTCAATGGGAAGAAAGCAGTGCTCTGCTGTCCGGCAACTAATTCAAAACTTTCTCCTTTTGGCAACTCTTTTTCATCTCATCGTGATTTTGTTGAAAGCAACACAGGTGCTCTTAATTATGTTTGTTGTGTTTCCTTAAAGATTCTCCTTTTCTACTCTGCATTGCTATGCTTTACCTTCTTTCCCCCGTATCTAAAACTGCTGCAACAATAAAAGATTATGAGAACTCAATACATGTTTTCTATGAATTCTGTTAGTTTATCCCTTGATCATTTACTGGTGGATATTTTACATAATTCGGCAGTATCATCACGCTCCTCCTTCCACGTCACTCTGTCAAGTGTAGTGATATATGAATTGTGGGACTGGGATAATTTAGCGTTCTATCTGTAGACTTGAAGGACACACTAACGCATGCAGGTAGGTAAAGATGAAGACTGGTAGAACAAGGGTTTTCCTGGTATCTTGGTATTTCCAAAAATACTACTAAATTAGTGTCTTACAAGGAAATTGAACACAAGAAACTTTGTATGGGTAAAAATAGGGCAGTCTAGGGTTTGAAAGTCAAGAAAGTAGTTCCTATTGTGCAGTAAATTAGTGAGTTAAAAGAAGAAGAACAGCTCAAATGTGGAAAACATTGTTGAGTAATTGTCGTAGTACATTTGTGCCAACTACGGAAAAATTGAACGGTTTTGTTTAGTTATGTGAGCATGATCCTTGTTCTTTGTGGCTATCCTTGCTTAGGTGTCCTGAAAATGTTTCAAGTGCTAATACTTGAGGAGAAAGAATACAAAACGATTGAATGCTTTAAACATCTTCGTTTTGCAATCGAACTGAATGGTATCTTCATCATTCTTGTAGAGATGTCAGGCCAGAACTTTGTTGATGAAGACGTCAAAGGTTTCAGCTCAAAAAGGGTGAAAACTGATCCTTCAAGTAGTGACCAGGTAATCTTTAAATCTGGTCGGGCAGAACCCTTTGATTTGGACTCTAGGTCATAATTTTAGCATTGTAGTCTCAGTTTAGCCCCCTCATAAACTGCTTTTACAGGTTGTTCCACACAGCAACCCTCCTGCGGCAGAAGAGGTTACTGAGTGTATTTCTGCAGCTAAATGAAGTACTTGCAATACTGATCTGAAAGTCGCCGGCATGTGTGACTAATTTTCTAACCCTTGAAGTGACTGGATAAGCATTTTTTTTTCCTTTTCTTTTGGTTGGACGGGGGGGGAGATGCGGCGAGGCATTTCTTAACGTGGTTAACAGCAAAGAATAACTGGCATTCATTAGATGCTACAAAGACAGGGGTGGGTGGGGGAAGGCTCTGTTACACAGGGCTAGTAATCCTTCATCTGCTTATAACCTTCTTATATATGGTTTTTGGTAATTGTATATGTTGCGTTCGGTTGCTTGATATGTTGACTTAAGTCACTGATTTTGTAGTCCAGCTACTCAGAAGGTTTTGAGTTTGGGTAACCAAGAACGTTATCTCATTAGAAAAAAATTATTTCCATGCCACCGATGCCTGAGCAAATTTAAGACAGTTCTTTTCTTTGGTCATTTAAAACAGCTGTTGTATTGATACTTTGCATACCTCGAAACTTAATTATCTTAATCCGATTTTGCTTCCCTTTGTGCTCGAACCTAAAGACCATGCTATATATCACAGTAATGAATTTCATGATCAAGGGGCCTCCCTGTGAACGAGGACTTCTCTTTTTGTTTCCTCCCGTTTCGCTGGTTTTGAAGTCCAAATCTCTGGTCCATGTATGCTAATACCTGCTGCCAGTTGGTTGTAAATATAATTATTTTAAAAAAGTAAGGTCATTTTAAAATAAATGACAACGAAAATTACTACGAACATATATTGGATACCTCAGTAGATCAATTTTAAACTCGAATTAGTATTTAATTTTAAAAATCAATCAAAATAAAAAATCCTCTTTAGAGTCAATTCACCAACACTAAGATTAACTTTTTATCTTGAAAATATATGATTAACCGATCATATTTTCTTACTCGTGTCTTGTATTCTACTAAATAGTTTTTTGAATTAAAATAAAAAAACTGGAGAAGAAGTAAATGGAGAATCTATGGGTCAAATGATATTTTTCTATATAAATTTAATATTATTTTAATATATTTTTAAATAAAAAATATTTTTAAAAATAATCTCAATTATATTCTCAATTAAACACTTAAGTTGTGTTGTGATGTGGTTGGACTTTGGAGGATGTCTAATTATTTTAGCAAAAGATATAGGACTTAGATTTCAGGTATAAAAGATTCTATCTCATAATTAATAGAAAGATGAGGCTAATCGATTATGTACGCAACTTATTTTTAATTAGTTGCTCGATAGGTAATTGCACTACACCGCGGTTAGGCAAGGTTTTTTTAGGGAGTAGGGAGTTGATTTTCAAAGTATTTTTTTATTAAAAAATATATTAAAATAATATATTTTTTAAAAAAATATTATTAATATCATCGTATCAAAAATGTTTTTAATAAAGTAAAATAAAAAATTTATTACTATTATTCTAAAAAATAATATAAAAACAAACCTGTTTTATACGCACTTCCAAGCATCCGTCGGTCTCGCGTTGCTGTCCGAATTGGCGCCTTTCACTGTGGAAATAAATAATTTTCGTGGTCTTTTAATAGTGCACGCTCCCTGTCCTTTCTTCTTCTTCACCCCCAAATTTCTAGGGTTTCAAATCGTCCCTGTGTCCTTCAATTTCTCCAATTTTTTGCAGTGACTTTCATTCATCAAAAATCAACATTCACCTCTGTTTACAATGTCAACCTCTAAAGCAATCCGTTCCTTAATAGTCCGTGAAAATGTATGGAAACATCTCTTCAGGTCTGCAATAAATCATAATAGCCACAAACTCGATCAAACTCGATGCTTGAGTAGCCTTTCCGGTATCTCGAATCCATCAATTAGTAGAATAACTTATAATAACCGGAAAGATTTTGATTTCGCATCAGGAAATTTGTATAATAACACTACTATAAAACGAAGGTTTCTTGGCTGCGGCGACGGTGAAGAAGGCGGTGTTTTATCGAAGACTTACGAAGAGAGGCTCGTGTTAGGGTAATTTTGTTATTTCATTTTACTACCTTTTGGATTTTAATACTGCAATGCAAATTCAGAAATTAGTTTTTTTTTTTTAATTGAGCTTTTTTTGCTGTGTTATTTTTGTGGAATTAAGGTATTCTCCGGAGCAGCTATTTGATGTGGTTGCTGCCGTTGATCTGTATCATGGGTTTGTACCGTGGTGTCAGCGATCGGAGATACAGAAACATTATCCAGATGGATCATTTGATGCGGAGTTGGAGATTGGTTTTAAGTTTCTCGTCGAGAGTTATATTTCTCATGTAGAATTAAATAGACCGAAGTTTCTTAAGGTAAACACACCTGCTTCTTCGTGTGAGATTGACATCTATTGAATTTCTCCGAATGAGAATGCTAATTGTGGATTCCATCAAGGAATGTGGCTGAAATTTTAGTGGTTCTTTTGGCATTGAAGTTCAGACTAACAGGTAAAAAGGAGGTATATAAAAAAAAAAAAAACAGAACTTTGCCCTTCTTATGAACCCATGGATGGTTTGACTGTGGAGAAAAAGCAAGTTGAAAACCATTGTTCAAAATTGGGCAGTGATGTTGTCATCAACTGAATATGATTTTGAACAAATGCCTCTAATCCATGTATTGATTATAAGTAAACCTGCAGTAGCTTATAGGTTGCTTGCTTTTTTAGACACTTGAATTAAAATCACGAGGGCAATTCTCACCCCACTCAGTTATTTAGCTGAAAGTTGCTGCCAGTTCTGGAAAAGTGTTTAGCGCGACAAAGTTACTGTATTAACTACCTTTGTTCGTTCTTATACTTGCAATTGAATACTTTATTTTTATTTCTTATTCTCAGACTAAAGTTGCTACTATCATTTGTTTTCAAGTCTTTTTTTGTTGATAATGTTACTTTCTACTGTTCTTTACTTCCAGACAACTGCATCAGAGAGTAACCTCTTTGACCATTTGATAAATATTTGGGAATTCAATCCGGGGCCAGTTCCAGGATCTTGTGACCTTTATTTTTTTGTGGACTTCAAATTCCAGTCACCACTTTACAGACAGGTAATGATCTTATTTTCTTGATTTTTTTAGTTTTAATTTGATATTATGAAGTTGAATACATGCTTCTCTTGCATATTTCATTCACCACACATAGTGCAAATGATTATATACATACTTTTTATGATGCATATGTTTTTTGCTAGCAGAAAAGTTACTAAATAAATGAAAAATGTGGAATTGCTCCATTTGAAATTTAAAAAGGCACTCAAACATCTTTCAGTTTGCTCACGCTTGTACTAGACATTATTGAGGCAAAAGCTTGATTGGCATTTTTGAAAGATGTTGAAAATGGATTGGAAACTAATTACTGATAGAATCAAAAAGCAATCAACACTACGCATGTACATGCTGAATGCAAAAATAACACCATGCCCTTGTCAACACCAATATTCTCACTTGTAACATGACTAATATCTATCCTCATGAGTTATTCTAAGAGATGCATCATGTACGATTTGTACTTATAGGTGATGTTTAAATTAAAATCTCTAAAAGAATAATGTAGAACAACATTTTGAAATTTTTTGAGGGCATCACTCTGAAGTGAAACTGGACACAAAATTGGATGAAAACAGTGTCCACTTTCCTGTAAGAGCCTTACTCTGATTTTGTAGTTGACAGTTTTGTGAATGGGTTATTGTTCTTTTCAGAAGCATATGTTTCTTTGCACAAAGTTAAATGCACCAATAAAAAATAAAGTAATTTAGTCCATATGAAACTCCAATCTATTGTGCTTCCAATATGTATTTCTATGATGTGTGTATATAGAAATTCCAAAAGCATTAGCATACCTGCACTTCAAAGAGGGGCCAAACATTTCAGAAGTCCCAATGGGCCTATTGTCTTAGTTTGCAATGATGTTGATGATATTTTAGTTTGTAAATTGTAGTTGCAGAGTAGACTTGCAATTTGATAAATGAAGACACAGTTTGATACAGATAACTATTTATAGCATCATTCTGTCTTTAGTAATTTCTCATATGGGTCTCAAAAACTTTAATAGGAAATTTATCCTCCTTCTTGGTTAATATACCTGGTATAGTTATTCATAGTCACTTAAGAGGGTGTTTGGCATTGCGTTTCAAAAGCGTCTTCGAAAAAATTTGAAATTTATTTTATTTTTATTTTGTACTTTAAATTAAAAAATTTTTTTGTTGTTTTTAGATCATTTTCATGTTCTGATGTCAAAAATGATTTAAAAAAAATAAAAGAACATCATTTTGATGCATTTCTAAACGAAAACACTTTAAAAGCAACCTCAACAACAATTACAAACATGCACTAAGAAGCCTAATTTTGCCAATTGAAAATATTAAATTGGCTGGCATGAAAAATGCTAGAAGGGCGGTTTGTTCTTTTCATGCACGGTTTGTTCTCTTCATGCAGTGTTCTAGTTTTGAGAAAAAAATCTATAAATTTGTAGATTGACAATAGCACTTTCATAATGGTTTGAAGAACATTTCTAACCTGAAATTGAAAAGTGGAAATGTAGCTGGATGAGAAAAAAACTGTTCACTCTCCCATGGATGTCACACTTGGCTCTTGTTCATGTTTGTTGTATGGACACAATTTATTACGATGATCAAAGGCTGGATTTAGCCCTGCATAATTGACTCTCTGGTTTTTATTTGGTCTTACCTGGATTGTGTTACCTTTGAAAAGGACAGGTGCAAAGATTGGAGAAAAGTTCTGGATTGTCAAAACTTTTTGTTTGGAATGACTATTCAAAGACTAAGCCTATATGTAGTAGATCGGGATCCATTTCAGATTTCTAAGTTTTATTAAATGTCATGGGAAAAGGTCAACCAAAATTGGGATAAGTGGGGTGGTAGTGACTTGGTGTAACTCTGGATTACTCATCTTCTCATAGCTCGAAAAAATTCAGTCACCTGCATAATTCTACCATGTCAGCACATATATTACTCATGGAAAGAATATCTGTAGTATGCTTGAGGCTTCAAGATTTGTTTATAAAACCTGGCATCTTGATTTAGTGAGGACTTTTGTTTGACAGGTGGCATCTGTGTTTTTCAAGGAGGTGGTCTCCCGACTGGTTGGTTCGTTCAGTGAGCGCTGCCGTTTGATATATGGACCAGGGGTCCCAGTCATTGAGAAATCCTACGGAGAGAAGGCATAAAAGCTTCTTATTAGGTTCTTATAAGTCATGGTCTAATGCTGGACGTGGAGCTCATAAGAAAACAGTCTTGAGGATCAAATTAACAGTCCCGTCATTCCGTCGGCCCTCTCGGTAGTTTTTGTTTTGCATGCTGCCCGGACCACTGATCTCTTTATTGATCGCATTCAAAGCTTTTGTCAACCTTCGCCCCATTAGGCTTTCCCTTCTTGTATACTCACATTTTAATTAGGCCTTTTTTTAGTTTGAAAATACCCATAAAATGTGTCTGTTGATTTTGTTGCCAAGTTAAAATACCGCCGATACTAAGACAAATTCGGTATCAATATCTTCTACACATGGAATCACGCTGTTTCGGATACTGGAGCACACACTGTAACTGGATTCTTACTTGATTGGGATTAAGTTAGTTACTCGATTATACTTCCCAGCCCTCTGGCAGACAGCAACCTCCGCCCTGCTCGCGACCTCATGCTTGCCCATAGCAATACAAATCAGCCTTTGATGATACGTGCTTCTGTTACATCTTCATATGCAAGTTTATATGTCCAGGTAAACAAGTGTCGTTACTGTCGATTAATTGTTGGGTTTAACAATTACAGAACCGGTTCTGAAGTTGGAAAAGTGGACAGCTATAAAGCCTATTGAAGGCCCGAATGGTCTTTACTTCTCGTACGCTGGCCCAAGTTTTTTGGGAAGTTTTTCTGGGCTTGATCCAAGGAACGGATAAAGATAGAACATAGCCATCAGCGCTCTGGCGAGTAATGTAATGTAATTTGTTTGTGTTATAACATGCAGCTATGATAAAAGGATTGTTACAGAACTGAAAGAGCGGCTGCGAGAGAGACTTGCAGTAGACTAATTATTCAGCGAAAATACTAAACCACGTGAGATTTATATTCTATTCTATCCACAGTTAAATGTGTATGGATGATGGTATTTATACTGTATAAACGATGAAAATACTCTATTACCCTTGCCATCAAGTTTTTTAGCCTTAGCTTCAAGGGTTTGATTGTGATTTCGTAAGCTTTTTTCTGTTATTATTGTTTAGTCATAAGAGCATTTTTTATTTTTTGCACATGAAAAAAACAAAAAAAAAATGATGTTGATGCGTGTCTAACATCATGTTCTAGGTCATGTGTTAACTTGTTCACTTGGGTTGGATGTCGGGTTAACTTGAGGCTTTTTGTTTTGTAGCTTTTTTTTTATATGTTTTCATCGTGTCAGTAGATATCAATTCCTTGCATATTTCTAATGTGCTCGGCTTTTGTAATATTTTTTTATGGTTTGGATTTATTCGATTATTTTTTCTTGTATTTATCATTTAAGCCATGTGTTTTTTAAGGTGGATTAATCTTTTAATTATTTATTTTAAAAACAAATAGTAAACATAATCGGTAAATATCTCATCTTTATGATTTTTTTCTTGATTATTGAATTTTTTTTATTAGACTTTGAGTTGAACAAGTTGAATAAACACCTCAACACTTTGGTTTTTATATCTATTGAAAAAAACACTTGTTATTGATCTTTTGGTTTATATTTAGATTTTTAAAAAAAACTTGCATATTTATTTTTTTGTTAAAAAAGATGTATCCAACCAGCGCCGACAACATAATTAGTAGATATTCTATTTTTTTTATATAAAAAATATAATTCCATGAAAATGACATGGCAAGCTTGGGAGTGGAGGAGAGCATGGTGGGAAGATATTTTGAGGGGTTCCACGCTCGGAAAACACTTCCTCATCAAATGATTGCTTCACGGAACCAAACAACCTCTCTCTTTTCCCAGCATTCATAATGGTGTCGAGCTTCTGCTAACATCTTCACCCCTGCGTTCTCTCTCGCCCGGTCACTGGTTTATTTCAATTAAAACAGGAGCAAAAACAAAGAGATCACCGGAATTTCACAGCTATATAATGGAGCAATGCTCAAGTTTTAGAGCACGGCAACCTAATTAATAAATTCGACGACGAGGAGCCCACATTCACAGTGGAAGCAGTAGGAGCTGTCATGATCTCTGCAATGCCCATCTTATGATATCCACAATTCCACTCCAACCAATAATTCATCTGCTTTCTGGGATCCTCCAGCTGGAAATGTTGACGTGGCATACTCATGAAGGTCATGGTAGGTCCTCCTTTATATAGACCTCAACCACAATGTTGTTTTTCCTGCCATTGATTATGATGAAAAGCTACAGAATATCTCCATTTTTCTGCCATCGAGTCATTATAAAGTGATCGAGGTCTACAAAAACAGATGATTGAGGTGGACTAAATATTTGTACATTAAATAATATTAAAATTGAGGTGGACTAAATATTTATGATCATTTTATTCCAATATTAATTTGAACTTCTCTCATTAAATAAAATTAGTTTACTGACCAACCCATAACTTTCTCTTCCGACATTTTCCAACGAGTCCCAAAACATGAAAAACAAATAAAAGAAAACCATAGACTTGAAGTAAAGGGATTTCAAACGAAGTGCAAGAAAAATAGGTGAACAAAAATTACTATTTTGAGCGAATTCAGGATGGACTACGTGATTTTCTTATGTGTGTTTTTCAATTTGATTTGTTTTTTAATTATATCTCTCCACTACAAATTCAAACCATGTCTTATTAAAGTGATTTCCAATCAAGTTTTACAATACAATAAAACCCTTTAAATAGTTTTATAATACTAGAAAACATATTGACAACTCGAACACCCTCCTCTTTTATATTAAACAGTAGCTTAGAATCATGTCCAAGACATGAAATGAAGATAACAGGTATCACTGCCAACACGCAAAAAAGACGATCATCACTAAATATTTACTTCAGGATCTTCATTGTTTTAGAGGAATTTAACATTTGGATTCTTTTGAAATATAAGCTTATATCTAAACACACGAGTTAACTCAGCATACAGAGTAAATGAGAGAGCCCAGGTCAAAAATTTGTCAGAAGGGATCATCGAGATGGTATCCTGATTCTCTAACAGGAGGAGGTGCGGTGGGTACCTACCCGAACCCTAAGATTTTCATGGCTGAGACAATGGCGGTGTCCTCATGCTTATTACTTTTACAGGACCATGCCTATATATCGTGCCCTAGCTAGCAGAGTGGCCATGTGGCTAAAAACATAATGAATAGCCACATCGATGCCATGGAGCCGGCCACCCGCATCCGTATATACCCTATCGAATTATTGGTTTGCTTTCTACTTGCTGAGCTTCCATTTGCAGAGAGGTCTGCAACGACAAACACATGGCAATATGGATTTGACCACTGGTTAGGGTGCTGACGATCGATGCCCATCAGAGGCTTGTGAGTTTGGATTCGCAAGCAAGGAGGACAGGTCGAGTGAAAGCAAATGTTGTCGAGTAGTAGAAAAAGTAAATAAATAAATAAATATAGTATATATTTGTTGCTTCAAAGTATGCATGGTCTCTCCGTAGACCATCCATAAAAGATAATAAAAAACAGAAAAACATAAGACCTTACGTTAATACGTATGATTTCTTCATAGTATGTGTGTGTGTAAGATTACTCTTTAATTAGAACCCGACAGCATTTTCCAAAAAAATTTCTTTTCTATTGTTAGAGTTATAAATTAGTCTCTTTAATTTTGAATACAATTAATTAACCTATTAGTATTGATCATGCTTTAATCATTTTTTTACTTTTTTCTAAATTGAAAAGGAACATGAAACGGTGAAAAGAGTTGAATTATAAATAGATTAAAACAAAAGAGAAACTAATTAATTATTTTTTAAATTAAAAGAACCGAAATAGTTTATAATCTGTTTTTTAAAATAATTTGCTGGCGATGCAGGGGAGACTGAACGGAGAGTTCACATGCACGCATATAAAAATAAACAAAAACGAAGAAACAAAGAAAAGAACAGAATAGCCCCACGCTGACGTTTAACCAGCAAGAAGGCCTGATAATATAGTAGAAGGGAGCAATATCGTACCTGAAGTTTCTCGAAATGGGCCATCGGGATTGTGACAAGTGTCAGAGTCCAGCTGGACTTGCTGGTGACACAGGAACTGTGAGTCTCTGGCGGTGGGACTTGGGAGTGATCGAGAACTCCCGAGAAGATCGAGTCCATGCTCCAGACTCTTCCACGTATGCACTTTCTGTTTTCGTACAGCGCTAGTTAATTGCCCGCACTACGTTGCGGGCTGAGCAAATAGTTTTTATAATTATTGGAATTGAAATTATTAGCTAAAAAAATCATTTGACGTGAAAATAAAAAAAAAACAAAGGAAAAAAATAAGAAATATCAATTTTAGACGATCATAAACACAAACTAAAATTTTAGAACAAAATTTTTGAAAAAAATATTATCTCAACAAAAGAGAAAATAATAAAAATTAAAAACCAAAACTAAAGGCACATATATATAAACATGGACAAAAATAATGACTATTTAAGAACTATAAAAAATTAAAGGAATTTTTTTAAAAAAAAATAAAAGGGCCAAAACGAAAACCAAATATATTATCAATTTCAATCAAATGAAAAAATTGAAAAAATCAAATAAAGTATAACATTTATACGTGCAAATTTTGATATAATGAAACACATCAACACACCTTATTAACATCGAAGGCTTAACATCTAAAAATATCATTACTATTACTGCTAAAATAATAAAAATTATTAAATTACCCCGAAAAAAAAAATTAAAAACATTAACAAAAGAGGAAATAAGAAAAAAAACTAAAATTATTATTATTATTATTGCGTTAATAATGGGGGGAAATTCAATCAAATAAAAAAAAAGCCAATAACTTTAAGAAAAGAGCAAACAAAAAATGAAAAAAAAATTATTAGCTAAAATAAAATCATTTGACGTGAAAATAAATAAAAAAACTAATAAAAAACAACAAAAAGAAAGAACAAGGAAAAATAACAAAAATATCATTTTTCAAATTATCACAAACACAAACTAAGATTTAAGAACAATTTTTTTAAAAAAAAAATCCACCTCAACTAAAGAGAAAACAATAGAAATTAAAATCAAAGCTAAAAGCATATATATAAACATGGACAAAAATATGGACTATTTAAGAAATATTAAAAAATAAAAGAATTAAAATTAAAAAATTAAAAGTATAAGGGTTGAAATGAAAACATAATTTATTATCAATTTCAATTAAAGAACAAAATTGAAAAAATAAAATTTTCTATATCGAAAATATTAAGGGATTTAAAAGCAATCCGGAAATTAAAAGAATAAGGACTGAAATGAAAATTTAACATATAATCAATTTCAATTGAATGACACAATTGAAACAAATCAAAACTTACATAATAGAAATAAGAACCATAAAGAGAAGGGGCTGGTATGAAAAGGCAATAACCCGGGGGGGTTGACGTATAGTTTAGTCTAAAAGAGAGAGAAAAGAGGGGGAAACATTCAGCCGCCCACCTTTGGATGCCACACGCCACACCATGAGGAAGAGGACACGACGGCGCCTCCACTGAGATGTTAGATGAACATTTTATGTCACCGGACAATGCTGCACGCGCCGCCAGAAGAGGGCGTGATGCCGAATGTTGTCGAGCGCGTGTTCTACACGCAGTAATCCGAGAATAATAATAAGAACTTACATGATAGAAATAAGAACCATAAAGAGAAGGGACTGAAATGAAAAGGCAATAACCCCGGGGTTGACGTGTAGTTTAGTCTGAAGGAGAGAGAAAAGGGGGGCAAACATTCAGCCACCCACCTTTGGATGCCACACGCCACACCATGAGGAAGAGGACACGACGGCGCCTCCACTGAGATGTTAGATGAACATTTTATGTCACCGAACAACGCTGCACGCGCCGCCAGAAGAGGGCGTGAGGCCGAATGTTGTCGGCCGCGTGTTCTACACGCGCCTACAGTAATTCGAGAATAATAATAAAAAATATGGTCAAGTACCTCAACACCCCTACAATCAACTCTTCAATTTTGTCTTATTGGGGGGCATATCCGTATTTAGTAATTTTAAAAAATGGGAAATTCCCGTGACACCCCTCCCGGCTGGAGCTATTTTTTGTTTTTTTCGAGGGACATAATGGTTATTTTACTGTGTAGAAAAATATAAAAAAATCAATAAACCGATACCCCGAACTAGACCAAATCGGAGCGAAAATATGCAATTACCGTAGTACCCCTCCCTGCAGAGCCTGGTTTTTGTCTTTTACAAGGGACAAAATGATTATTTTATTGTGCAAAAATAAAAAAAAATCAGTAAATCGACGAACCGAACTGAAAACTGAGCTACACTATTGTAATCCATAGTGATTTGTCTTCCAATGCACAACAACTAACTCTTATCTTTTTTAGTATATTAGATAATGAGATGGTGGGGACAATTGAGAAATCAGAGTTGTCAATTATATTCCATTGTAATTATCGGTATATATCATTTCTCGTTTCAATTTAATAAATGAAATCAACTAGAACTAAAATTTCAGTCTGTTCTATAAAATTTACCAAATTTTTGACAGGGATGTCCCAGTTTCTATCCTGTTTGTCACTGTCTTTCAAGAATAATTTTTTTAAAAATTAATAAAAAAATATTTTTATTTTTTATTAAAAATTTTGGTTTTTAGATTATTTTTATGTGTTGATGTTTAAAATATATTTTTTAAATAAGAATATATTATTTTAATGCATTTTTTAATGAAAAATAATTTTAAAATCAACATCAACCACACTCTCAAATAGACACTTCATCTTGACCATTCTGTTCTATTACAACTGAATATGTTTTTTTTAAAAAAAACATATTGTATAGTTTTACAGTGTTACTTTTATTTTTTTAATTTACTGTTGAATTGGGTTTAGATTTTAAAAAGAGTTTATTGACATTTTGTTAAATCACATGTAAATTTTTGAAGGCAATCAAAGTTCATAAAAGCCTTGTGAGATTGTTAGGTATTTTTATAATTTTATTTACATTCATAATTTTGTTTTGAAAGATTATTTTTTATTTTTTACATTATAATTTTTCAATTTGATCATTCAATAATGAGTTAACGAGGATTGAGTTTGATAATTTATTTTATTTGGGATATTATAGTCTCATGATCAAAGTCATGAATTTGAAAAGTTAACTTATGTTGACTTGGTTTGATACAATAAAAAATATATCATCTATTTTTTTTTGTAAATTAAATTATATTTTTAACAGTTGCCTCGATTCTTTGACTCATATTAGTTGAATTCTCACTTTTCTATTTGTATTTAAAATTTGAATTTTATAATTTTAAGTTAATTTATTTACGAGTTTGAATTGAAATAATAATTTTTTAAAATAATATTAATATATAAATAATAAAATCTTGAAATGACATATTAAAATATTTCAAAATAAAAATATATTGTTTTAATTAAAAAAATAAAATATCAAACAAAACACTTGAATGTAATTGGTGGGATATCTCACGAATTCCAACAACTGGGTGTCATTTTGACAAAATGGAAAGACGTAAGAGTCTTTTTTTCTTAAAATTGGATGAACAATAAAAATAGTTTACAAATTAGTACAACCAGTAATAAAAAAAACATTTTATTTAGTTGTCATTGACAATGACCAATATAGACTTTTTATTGGCTAGCTGTGTTATTTTAGTGACACAACTTTGTTGTGCTTGTCAGGAGTGGATATAAGGGGCTCGTACATAATTTTGCTGAGCTTGTCAGCAGTAGAGGTAGGGGGGCTCTTATGCCCATACCCTATAAAGGTATGTATCATGGTGCTGTCGAAGCACTGCTTCATTCCTCGCCAGTTAATTGTGTATTTTTAAAAATATTTTTTTTAAAAATTAAAATTAAAATTAAATTTTTTTTATTTAAAATTATTATTTTTTGATATTTTTAAATTATTTTTATATATTCATATAAAAATACATTTTTTAAAAATAAAAAATATCATTTAAATATATTTTTGAATAAAATAATTTTAATAACACTCTCAAACACTGAACATGCGCGACCAGTTGTAAGCCATATTGAAGAACCAATCGTGATGGTCCAAACGAGGGGATCGTGTGTCGTTTTGTAGTCGAAGGTAGCACTGCCACTATGATTAATGCAAAGGATAAATCAAATAAAGCTATGATTAATGCAGGACCGTGAGTTGTTCAATACTATACAGTTTAATTTTTTAGATAAAATAATTTTTTAATATAATATCAGAGTCTTGTGATCTAGTAGTCACAAGTTCGATTCTCATCACTCTCATTTTATTTAATAAAAATCAAACACAAGACAATATGAGTTCGTGCAAGTTTTAAGCTCAAAAGACTTTCACTTGAAAAAATATTTTAAAAAATAATATAAATTATATTTTAGGTCTCACTTAATAATTTAAAATTTTAAATAAAATAATTAATTAACAATATTTGTTTGTCTATGGAGAATAAGAATAATAATAATAAAGCAGCACTCCCCGTGACTAACGATAAATTGCGTTTTCTTCCACCTTCTCGAACAGGAGAAGTTATAAGAAGGTTTTAAGAGTCAAGAAGGAAGACACTATTTGTTTCCTGTAAGGATTAATAGGACGGTGGCATTATATTATGTCAGATTTCCTGCCCAAGGTACCAGAAAATTAAGCTGATCATCCTTTTTTTGTCTTGAATTTCTAGAAAAGTCTATTTTAGAAGCCGAATCGTATTTTCATTGATCTGTTTGATTTGAATTTCACAGCGTGACCATTTTGGAATAACATTTCGCAATCCGTGATCAGGATTTTGTCTCTGCCTATTTACTCGCAGTAAAATCATGAACGCAGAGAACAGGGATGCCCCTCCAAACAGAAACACTATAAACAGGGTTTACTGGAAATTCTAAGCACAGATAATTATCTTTATACATTGCGCATGCATAGTTCTGTTTTGAGAACCAAAATGGGCTGCAAATTGAAATATGATCATCAATGCCCTGTTTTTTTTGCTTCCGTGATACAGAGCATTCATTCTCTCATGAATGTAGAATTTCTACCAACACCGAATAGCTACGTCAAATGACTCTTGTCCCCACACCACTGTCTAGACGAGAAAGATGCCCTCGTCAAGCAGGGCATGTTCCTGTCAGCTATTCGTTTAGCAATTCTTCAAGCTGGACTTGGAACAACAAAGTAAAAAGATTTGTAATTCTGTTTGCCCCTTTGAATATTATATAACAAATTAAGGAGTGATCGATGGCTAACAAATGGTGAATTCTGGTGATAGTAAGCCTTAACAAGAAAATTGTAAAACATCTGGATAGGTTTGAACGTGAATATCCTCCATGGTAAAAACTGCCTGTGTGATAAAAAGTTGTCTTAATTTGTTCGAATTGAATTACTACCATAAATAAAATGAGACGCCAGATAAATATATCCTCTGCACATCTATAAATCGGCTCTCTCCATGGCTAGAATAACTATTTCCATTGCCTTGTATTATATTGTAGCTAACACCTACTCACAAGAGGAGAGAGACAGTGACTGGAACAGAGATGGAAGGGATTCTGGCTTGCGTTCTCATCTTACTCATAAGTGTAGTTTCTTGTATAATTAAGATAAGAATGAAGAAAAAACTTGATAAAGGAATTGAGCTCCCACCAGGATCAATGGGTTGGCCTCACATTGGAGAGACTCTTCAACTCTATACTCAAGACCCAAATGTCTTCTTTGCATCCAAACAAAAAAGGTTGTTTGTGTGTGTGAGTGTTTTATCATTTTGTGTATTTCCCATGATGATCATCTGATCAATATATCCTTTTCATAATTTTTGTTCTTTTCAGTCTTTATGAGCATTCGTGTGCATGCAATTGAATTTGGTGTCCTTGGTGATATAGGTATGGAGAGATATTCAAGACCCATGTTCTTGGCTGCCCGTGTATTATGCTGTCTAGCCCTGAGGCAGCTCGGTTTGTGCTTGTGACTCAAGCTCATTTGTTCAAGCCAACATATCCCAAAAGTAAGGAGCATTTGATTGGTCCATCAGCTCTTTTTTTCCATCAAGGAGATTACCATATTCGTCTAAGGAAGCTGGTTCAGGGCTCCTTGTCTCTGGATTCAATCCGAAATTTGGTTGCTGATATTTCATCCACAGCAGCCTCTACCTTAGATTCATGGGATGGTGGACATGTCCTTAACACCTTTCAAGAAATGAAAAAGGTTGGTTCGGTTCAATATGTAGTCAATATTTCACACGAATGATTGGATCAATTTTTTAATGGTACTTTTCTACCTTTGATATCTTGCTACACCCAGACTAGATCCTATATGGCTTTCTTAAAGTATTAATTCTTAGTGAATATTTGTATAGTTTTATATTCCTTGCTCAAACAAATGAGCCCTTTTGTAAGGTTATGTTTGTATTATCTATGCACTTTTACTCAAGAATCATTACAGGTTCTCATGGATTTGTCCTTTACCTTCGCAGTTTTCTTTTGAAGTAGGAATACTAGCAATTTTTGGCAATTTGGAAGCCCAGTATAGAGAAGAATTGAAAAGGAACTACAGAATAGTGGATAAAGGCTATAATTCCTTTCCAACAAGCCTCCCAGGAACTCCTTACAGGAAGGCGGTGCTGGTAAGCAAAACAACACAAGAGTACAGTTGACATCATATTTTGTTCAATTCTGTCTAATAAATTGTACGTCCTTTGACATTGATCGAATCCTCATAATAATTTCTCAAAAATCGATGTTCTTCAGGCAAGAAAAAGATTAAGCAAGATTCTTGGTGATATTATTTGTGAAAGAAAAGAGAAGAGATTGCTTGAAAAGGATCTCTTCGGTTGTCTATTGAACTCGGAAAATGAGAAAGGAGAACTCCTTACCGATGATCAAATCGCGGATAACATTATTGGAGTGTTTTTTGCTGCTCAAGACACCACCGCTAGTGCCATGACATGGATTGCCAAGTATCTCCATGACAACCAGGAAGCTCTTGAGGCTGTAAAGGTACGATTAAGAACAAGCCAAATCATCAGCAGATTCAAGAACAAAGTCTTTCTCCCATCTGTTTCGTCTTTGTCTATGAATTCTATGTATATAAAAGATACAGTAATTGTGCTAAATTGCCGATAATTTCTGGTGATGCTGTCGCCTGTAGGCCGAACAGAACGCAATTCGCAAATTGAATGATGAAAGTAACCAGCCGTTGAGTTGGAGTCAAACGAGAAACATGCCATTTACTATCAAGGTATGTTACAGAACCATGCTCAGAACTCTTTCACGCACAGGCCATGAATTTCGAAACTGTAGATTTGTAGTTTTACAAATTTGCCAAGTGGGGTACCATTTTGTTGTTACGAACTGCTAATAAAGAGAAACTACGTACTGCCAGGTTGTGTTGGAGAGCTTGAGAATGGCAAGCATTATATCTTTCACGTTTAGAGAAGCAGTGGCTGACGTGGAGTACAAGGGTAAGAGGAAGAATAACTCGTATCTATGTTTTCAATGGAAGCCTAATTAGCTTTAGACTTCACTGAGGGTATTCCTAAATCCATCCTATCTTTCCAATGATTTGCTGGTAAAATCCAACAATGTTATCCCTCTATACCTGCACATATGTATTTATTTAGTAACTAACAAGGCACCCAGTTCAGATTTGCTGGTAAAATCCAACAATGTTTTCTACATTTATAGAGCAAATGCATGATCAAAATCATAAATAATCCTACCTGGACGAAGTGGTCAATTGAACCTAAATTGGATTGGACAAAGATTCTTTCAGCATTTATCATAGAAATTGACTGACCCTGAACTTCATGACAGGGTACCTGATTCCCAAAGGCTGGAAGGTGATTCCTTTGTTCAGGAATATTCATCACAATCCAGAATATTTTATTGATCCTCAGAATTTTGATCCAACAAGGTTTGAGGTATGAATAACCATTCACCTTTTGAACTCCCATCAGCCAGAACTACACGGTAGTTTTTGGGTTTGTGGCCAAGGGAATTTCTGTTTCTTCAAATCCTCATCTTTTATTGGTGCAGGTGGCACCAAAACCCAATACATTTATGCCGTTTGGTAGTGGACACCATGCTTGTCCAGGAAATGAACTTGCCAAGTTGGAGATGCTTATTATGATCCACCATTTGCTCACCAAGTTCAGGTGTTGTTGACGAATCATAATGTCTGCTACTTGGTTGACGAATATAAGATATCCTCCTGTCGGTCCCTCCAATGAGATTTTCCTAGGAAAACTATATCATGGTCTTCATGTCCAGACACTAACCAATGAATCTGCAGAAACTTTTTTTCCTGTAACAATACGCTGGATCTAGATTCAATGTCTTGTCACCTCAGTAAGATCAACCCAAGTAAAAATATCAGAGAGGACGTTGACGAGGGCTTTTTGTATTTTGTTTTCGCAGGTGGGAAGTAGTGGGATCTCAAAGTGGGACTCAGCATGGCCCATTCCCGGTGCCATTGCATGGACTTCCAGCCAGATTTTGGAAAGAATATACCACCTAGGATAGGTGTTCTAGATAAATAGGCTGAGATGCCATTTGTCTCCAAATTCACTTTTAATTTTAACAAATATTAGTGTTTATTATTTTTGCTCCTAATTAGCTATAGGGTCTAGACATGGCCTCCCAAAGCCCATTTGGGGAAATTGTAAAATAGTCCTATTTTTCCTCAGTTCTATCTTGCTATTCTCATTGTGATCTAGCCATTTTTATATCAATTCTATCTTTTCAATTTTCTCTATTTTTTTCTCTTAGATTTATTTTCTTCTTCTTATTTTTATTATGATAATCTCGTATAAAACAAATCAAAATTAATTATAAAATTTAATTTTCAATGGTCCATTGTTAAGCGATGAAATAAATAAAAATACTTAAAACAACTCAAGTTTACCCAAATTAACTTGTAAAATATAAATTCATATAAAATAAATGAACACCAACCTTGTAAAACACAATTGAACTACAATGCATAACATCACCTTCACCTAAACCTCATGTGTAAAACTATATCAGGTGGTATGTTTGTGACGGGGGACAAATGAACAAACCAACCTTGCAAGGTAAGATAAACCTTATTTTAATCCCTCATATATACATTTATTTTCAATTAGGTTCTAAACTTATAAACCTTATCAATTAGGTTCCAAATATTATATACATTTCTCAACGAATTCTTGTCGTCAATTTTTATCAATATCATTTGTATAATGTGCACACTTCATGCAATAAAAAGATATCAATATGAAGAAAGTGTGGTCGGAGTTAATGAAAAATGATAATTTAGAATTTCCTAAAATATTTGAGGCCAAATTGATAAAATTGATAAGATCAGGATCCCATAGAAATATATATATATATATAGGGATTAAATTGAGGGAGGCCTAAATTAGAAGGAAGGAAAATCAACCAACCAAGACGAACTCCCAAGTAGAGGAAAGAGGTGTTCCCATAGGAGAGGAAACACGTCGTTACGGGAAATAAAATAATAAAACCAAAGAAAAAACAAACGGAGTGTTGGGATCTAACCCTCCTCCTCCTCCTGATTATCTTATCATCTACCTCGATCAGACTCCCAGAAACAAAATCCATCGACCCCAACCCCAACCCCATATAATTCGTTCAAACAAGATAATAACCCACAAAACTAACTTCTATATATTTACCAATCTATCAAAGCAGCAACAATGGCTACTACGGAGCTAAAGTCAGACGCCATTTTTGAGCTTTTAAAGAGGTTCCTTGAGACCGAAGAAGGTATTGCTGTCAAAAATAAGGTTAACCTTGTCTATCAATTCAATATCGCCCCCAAGGTAACCCATCACCCCCCCTTTTATTCTATGATTGTTTGAGTATGTCTAGATTGCTTTCTTTTCTTTTTATGGTGATTTTCTCATGGGTTTGAATTGCAGAAAATGGGGATTGATGAGGTGATTTACACTATTGATCTCAAGAAAGGCGAGGTCATCAAAGGTATTGATTTTTCCATTAAGTTTGCCTTTTGTTCTGCCATCCGATTGGAATTTTGATACACACACAAAGCAACATCTTGCAAATAAATAAAGTGGGAGGTTCCATTATGTTTTTGGTCCTATTTCTTATTCCATGACTTGTGCAACCGGAGATCAACCAAAAAAGACAGTTTTTTTTATTTTAATTAAGATGATGAAAAGAGAGGACCTTTAGTATGTTGAAATAGTATACTCGTCCCTCTACTGCAATCAGGACTGATAGTGGATGGTGTATGAACAATTGCTGTATAAAAGTATGGTGATGGAAGCATTTTCGCTATCTACTAATACGAGGTTTCTGCTTGGTGAGAGCTACAAGATCTTGACTTTATTCTGTTACTCTTGTTTGTTTTTGGGTGAGATCAATTAGCAAATGCATTAGATAGTATCATTTCTCTCTCTTGCTCGCGCGCGCACACAATTGTCCTCCTTGTTGAACAAGTGTAGCTGTTTGATTTCGCAAGATTTTGAAATTTAGGGCAATACGAAGGAGGGAAGCCTGATGCCACATTTTCATTGAAGGACGAAGATTTTATAAAGCTTTCCAATGGAAAGTTGAATCCCCAGATTGCTTTCATGAGGTGGGGACTCTAGCTGTTCTATTCTATTTATCCTGCCTTAATTCAATTTGCTGCTTTTTTTTTATTTGCGCAATTTATCTGATGCAAGCAGGGGTGCTTTGAAGATCAAGGGCAGTTTGAGCGCTGCGCAGAAATTCACTCCTGATATTTTCCCGAAGCCTTCTAAGCTGTGAGCTATTACCGGGAGTGTAGAACTGTTTGAAAGCTGTCCATCAACATCTGTTACTGTTGATGAATTCATAAACTGTTTTTTTCTTTTTGTTTTCTTGTCACATGTAATATGGGACTAGATTGGAGGCAGTAAGTCGAGCAATCTCAAGAAAAATACGAAAAGCACCAAAATCCTCTCTGTTGAAATGTGAAAATGTTTCAATGACTTAGTTGACAACTGTAGAAATTCAGGGACTTGAAATTGGAAAGAAAGAATAGCTCAGAGTATTTGAATGAACATAAAAAAGGTAAGTGTGAAAAGCCCGTCTTGTAGAGTACATAGTTAAATTATCTTTGCCAGCTCTTCGTGACTTGTACGCCATTCTCTCTCACGCTTCCTTTCCTCTCCGCCCATCTTCCATCTACAATTAGTGCGTCTTGCTGGCTTTATGCGAAATGCTAGCAAAACTCCTTTTTTTTCTTTCAAACATGTGCCGTTTCTGTTGCATCAAAGGAACTAATCGCATTCACATGTAATTTTCGATAACTGGCATTTCAATTCCAAATTATAAAAATCTAACTCGCTAACTGTTGGAGCTTGCTTCCCGATTCAGCTCATTTAATACAGCAGCTTTGTTCCGGACTTGGAATGTGAAAGGGCTTCATGCACGAACATTACATGAAGCAAGTGTGAAAGGTAGACCTTCCTCCATTGGTTTCTGTTGCCAAAGTCAAGCATTTTGGCTATTCTTAAACTTATTTGTATGAATCCATCCCAACAATGATCTGGGTTGCTCGGCATATGTTATTTTGTATTATAGTAATGGGAAACAGACAACAGGAAAAAAAACCCAAAGAAAAATAATATAAAAACAAAAAATAAACAGGATATTTAAATATCTAGATCATTATTAATACTGTAGCATACAAGTAAAAGGGGATAAGGATGCGAGATGGAGGAGACTGTGAGTATGGGACTGGAAAATTGAAACCAGCAGTGAGTATATCACCTCTCATTTTACTGTCGAAAACTTTCATTCATTTATGAACGCGCTCAAGCACAAACCGGCTAGTGTAGTGTGATACCTGTAAAAAGACAGCATCATCTAATCCACCACCCACCCCACTAGAGAAACAAAAGAAAAGGAACGAGCTTTCCCAATGCACTCTGTTTTTTCTGTCTTTTCAGCTCTCTCGCCCCTTCCTTTGCTTCTTCTTCATTACTATTTCAGGTATGGCCTACGCTGTTTCCTGAATTAATCCCAATCCCAATCCCGTTTACAAATACTTCATTTCAGTTGCAGCGATATTTTCAGTGTCTTATCCAGCGCTGCTTCTGTTATGCGGATGCTGGGCTGGCTAGTTTAGGATGAAAAATAGTCACAGTGCCTAACATCAACAACGCTCAAATCCAACAAAGATAACATCTGTCATTTCTAGACTCGTCTAGTCAATATCATTTAAGCCATCAATTAGCAACAACTTTTAGTAGGGCTTGACTATGACTTTCACGAGTCTTTATGGATAACTTTGTTTAACAAGCCAGTGAGGCCTATAAGAAAGACAGCATCATAATCCACCACCCAAGAACATAACAAAGAAAATGAGATTTCTCACTTTCTCCTTCTTCTTTCTCTTCCTCTCAGTTTTCCCTTTGTTCACTTCTTCTGGTTTGTTATTTCAGGTAAGGCATGAACCAGCCAATCGTATCCCTCTCCAAACCTAATCGAATTTCTATACGTAAATTTAATTGTTCATGGGTTTGGTGATCGTATGACAGGGGTTCAACTGGGAGTCATGTAATAAGGCAGGGGGATGGTACAACTCACTAAAGAACTTAGTCCCTGATTTGGCTAATGCTGGAGTTACTCATGTCTGGCTTCCGCCAACCTCTCAGTCAGTTGCTCCACAAGGTACTTTATAAATAATTGTTCATTTTAAGTATCATTTCGTTACCAATTTGTTCTCATGTGTTCCCTGTTATAAGGTAGAAATTTTGTCTCTAACACTATTTACTTACCTGAACATTAACTTTGATGACAAGAGGAGTCTAGTTACTGCATTTAATTTGAAGAAGCATATGGTTTCCAATTAATAATGAAGAACATCTGAGTTATGTTTAAAAATTAGAAAACTTGACAGAAAGTGACTATTTGGTAGTCTTTATTTGACCTTTGAAATCCTTTCCAGAAGACATAATATACCCTCTACTTATATTTCTTATAGGATATATGCCAGGCAGGCTATATGATATAAGTGCATCAAAATATGGATCTCAGGATGAATTGAAATCACTGATTGGGGCTTTCCATCAGAAGGGAATTAAATGCCTGGCAGACATTGTCATAAACCATAGAACTGCTGGGAAGCAAGATGGGAGAGGAATATGGTGCATTTTTGAAGGTGGAACTTCTGATGATCGCCTTGACTGGGGGCCATCCTTCATTTGCAGTGATGACACTACCTATTCTGATGGCAAGGGAAATCCTGATACAGGAGATGACTTCAGTGGTGCCCCTGATATTGATCACCTCAATCCTAGAGTTCAGAAGGAGTTATCAGATTGGATGAACTGGTTAAAGTCTGAAATAGGATTTGATGGATGGCGATTTGACTTTGTTAAGGGTTATGCTCCTAGTATTACCAAAATTTATATGGAAAATACTTCACCAGATTTTGCAGTTGGTGAAAAATGGGACTCTCTTGCTTACGGCCAGGATGGAAAGCCTGACTATAACCAGGATGCGCACCGTGGACGACTAAAAGATTGGATTCAAGCAGCTGGTGGTGCTGTCACAGCATTTGATTTTACAACAAAAGGGATACTTCAAGCTGCTGTGCAAGGAGAGTTATGGAGGTTGAAGGACTCAAATGGAAAGCCACCGGGATTGATTGGCCTGTTGCCACAAAATGCTGTGACTTTCATTGACAATCATGACACCGGGTCTACTCAAAAGCTTTGGCCATTTCCATCAGATAAAGTCAAGCAGGGATATGCCTACATTCTCACTCATCCTGGGACCCCATCCATTGTAACTTCATCTCCCTTTTTTCAATTTGTTTGTTCGTGCAATACTACTACTATCATGCTCTTTAGCAAGCCACCTGCCAGTTGTTGTTTACTCTTGTTCTCTTTTAGCTGTTTAATAAACTAGGAAACTCACATATATTATTCCTAACCACAGAAGCTTCCTATTTTTTGCAGTTTTATGATCACTTCTTTGACTGGGGTCTAAAGGAAGAAATTGGCAAATTGGCAACAATCAGGAAAACTTCTGGGATTGGTTCTGCAAGCACTGTGAATATTTTAGCCTCTGATGCTGATCTTTATGTGGCAGAAATTGATGGTAACATGATCATGAAGATTGGACCTAAGATGGATCTTGGAAACCTTATTCCCTCAAACTTCCAGGTCGCTACCTCTGGAACAGATTATTGTGTGTGGGTAAAAAAGTAAATACCAGGATACCGTAGCTACATATGTATCAAACTGCTTACAAGAATAACTCTTTGTGGACAACGAAGAATTAATTTTTGCATGATCTAAGGTGTCACTGCTTCATTTCTTCTGTTTTCACAGTTATACAAAGGCAGGGGTAGTAAATCGACGTGTATGCAATGTTTCAGCATTCACTTTGTGTTTCATCAATCAGTCACAGGCAGAAGAACAAGATGAGCTTATGCAAACAATAATTTGTACAAATTGATTGCAGATAAGTTCGTCTGCCCCAATTACTTGCATTGATTTTCTAAATCCTTTCACATCATTGGTCAGCGACCAAATGCAAAGAAGCAATTCTGAATTAGGGTTTGAAAAGTCCAAAATTTCACATTATGAAACCGGAAACAGCTAGAAAAGCCTATATTCACTATCTTGGAGACACCAGGAAATCTTTGGTGGTTCCCTTCCCTCTCATTTCACCTCTGTCATTATTCCCGTCTCCGAATCAAAACCCCGAAGCCCCTCCGGGCCACAATGGCTATCGTAAGAGACCCCGTCTAAGTCACACATATTCATTTCGCCTACCCCATTGGTATACAACCCGTTCCACCTTCGTCTATCCCATTCATTCCCTGCCAATGCGTAATTCGCTCGTGACATTTAGTTTTCGCTAGCTCTGATTTCTCCCATAATGTTTTAGCATAATTAAGCAGTACAGTCATCAAACGATTGCCATTTTTGAGATCCTGGATGGAAAACCTCGTAGCTATCCATAAACACAATCCCCTGCCTATATCTCTGTCCACCATAGACGCTATGCATGCTGCCGACGAATATTTTACCATCCAGGACAAAAGCAGATAGACTTGCGAAGAAATTTGTTGATAAGAGTTGAAGTTAGGGATAAGATGACGTTCCCATTTGTGGGACTGGGATCGGTCCAGGGTCCGCGATCTTCGGGACAGTGCATTTGAGGAGGGAACGGGTAGTATAGAAGAGATGGGAAGAAAGGAGAATGAAAGTTTTGGAGACACGGGAAAGGTGAAATGATTCATTCTGTGACAGGATTTTCAAAGCGATCTCGTTTGCAAAGGAAGGGATCAAGCTTCTTGATGGTTAGTGGTGGTCGCAATAGTCAGATGATCAGGTCGGAGGAGGAGTTTCTAGGATTTGCTTTTGGTGGGCGTGTAGACTGTCGAGTTCTTTGTATAAGAAAAGTATTGAAAGAGTTTGGGATCAATGTGAAAAAACTAAAAGTTTAAAGACCAAAGTATTAAGATTGAAAAGTTTTAAAATACATCTTTAAAATTACTTTTTTTTATTGAAAACATTTCAAGTTTCAACAGTTTTCAGTGTGTTAGTTTGTGAGCTATTTCTCGCAAAACACCACACGAACAAACACATATTTAAAGTCTTAAAAAAAATAATCTAAATTTGATGATTTTAGGGTTTGTGAAATTGGAAAGGTGATAATTTTAGGTGGAAAGTGAAATCTGTCGTTTGTTAACAGGAATCTAAATTTGATGATTTTAGGGTTTGTGAAATTGGAAAGGTGATAATTTTAGATGGGCTAAAACAAAAAAGAGAGTGAAATCTGTCATTTGTTCATTGAATTTCATCTCATTTAGTTTTTATAAGGTCTGATTTGTTGGGAGATTTTTTCTAAAATGAGATTTATTGGGACGGGGTTATGAATTTCAAGAAGTTTTTTTAACACAATTTTTGTAATTTTAGAGCTTTTTAGTTATTAATTAAAATGTAATAATAATTTTATAAATAATTCGTTTTTTTTTTAAATTCCTTGCACGAAGTAAAATAATATAAAGCTGAAGATATAAACTTTAAATGAATGAAGCAGCATGAAAAATAACTGAAAGTGAATCCCTGTAAGAAGCCAAACCTGAAACAGGTCCAATTTCAAATTTAGAGCTTGGCGCTCCAACCAATCCCTCTCTAGTTTTCTTTCCAAAAAACCCTAAACTCTCACTCCTCTGTCTCAAGATAAAAAGTTTCAAAAATGGGGGGTTCTCAAAGCCGTGAAGATCTGGAGCTCTCAGACTCGGACACAGAGGACCAACAAGAAGAAGAAACGGAAGAAGAAGAAAACTACCAAGATGTCAGCAATGAAACCCCGGAAAAATCCTCCTCCACTGGAAGAAACAGACCTAAAACCCCATCTTCTCTTGATGAAGTCGAATCCAAGCTTAAAGCCCTAAAACTCAAATACCCCTCAACTACAACCCGAACCCAGCAGAGTCCTAACTGTAATTTCAAAAACGGTGTCAAACTTTACCTTCATATCGGCGGTAACACCCCAAAAGCCAAATGGGTTACTTCAGAGAAGTTGGCTTCTTATTCTTTCATCAAGACCTCAAAAATTAATGGTCAAGATGAAGAGGAGGACTCGGAGTCAGAATCTGAAGGAGTTACTTGGTGGGTTTTGAAGGTTAGTGCAAAAGTCAGAGCGAAAGTCTCTGTTGAAATGCAATTGAAAACATTTAAGGAGCAGCGCCGCGTTGATTTTGTTGCTGACGGTGTTTGGGCTATGAAGTTTTTTAGTGATGAAGATTATAAGGTTTTTAATAGTAAGTACCAGGATTGTTTGTTTGAGAATACTTTTGGGTATGAGTCCAATGAAGCAAACAAGGTTAAGGTTTATGGGAAGGATTTTGTTGGGTGGGCAAACCCGGGAAAGGCAGATGATTCTATGTGGGAGGATGCAGAGGATGATTTCTTGAAAAGCCCTGGGTCTGTGACACCTGTGAGGGGAAATCAAGACCTGCAAGAGGAATTTGAGGAGGCAGCCAATGGAGGGATACAGAGCTTGGCATTGGGTGCGCTGGATAACAGTTTCTTGGTGGGTAGTTCAGGGATTCAGGTCGTTAAGAATTTTAGCCACGGGATTCATGGAAAGGGTGCTTATGTCAATTTTGGAAGTGAGAATCATAGGAATACTTCGAATTTGGTGCATTCGACTCCTAAAAAGGCACTTCTTATGCGCGCTGAGACTAATATGTTGCTTATGAGTCCGATGAACGAGGGGAAATTGCATTCTACTGGTTTGCATCAACTTGATATTGAGACTGGGAAGATTATTACTCAGTGGAGGTTTGAAAAGGATGGAACTGATATTACCATGAGGGATATTGCAAATGATAGCAAGGGAGCACAGTTGGATCCGTCAGGATCTACATTCTTGGGATTGGATGACAATAGGCTTTGCAGATGGGATATGCGTGACCGGCATGGGATTGTTCAAAATATTGCTACAGCTAATACTCCTGTTCTGAATTGGACTCAAGGGCATCAGTTTTCAAGAGGGACTAACTTTCAGTGCTTTGCGAGCACAGGTGATGGATCGATTGTTGTTGGGTCTCAGGATGGGAAGATTCGATTGTATTCAAGCAATTCTATGCGGCAGGCAAAAACAGCTTTTCCTGGCCTGGGCTCACCTATTACTCATGTTGATGTTACCTTTGATGGGAAGTGGATATTGGGCACCACCGATACATATTTGATCCTTATCTGCGCTCTTTTCACAGACAAGGATGGTAAGATGAAGACTGGTTTTAACGGTCGTATGGGTAACAGGATTGCAGCTCCGAGATTGCTGAAGCTGACTCCTCTGGATTCACATCTAGCTGGAGTTAATAACAAGTTCCAAAAGGCTCAGTTCTCTTGGGTAAGTAGACTTGTATCCCTTTTCATATTGAGTTGTCAATTCTTGTGGTGCATCTTCTGTTTAATCCTACCATGACAAGGAGATGCATAAGTTATTGGTGATGCTGAGACATAATTGAATTATTTTTTTCCCTTTCCCTTTTTATCAATGCCTAGACAATTCAACATGTGAACTCATTTGCTTTAAATGCCAAGCTTTGTAGGTTCCCAAGACAGAATTTTATGGATAAGCATAATGAAAATGGATGTTAATTTTATCTGCCTTATGATGGTTTTCTCTCCATTTCACTATTTGTTTTCCTTCTACGCATAATATGTTATGGATTTGTTGCATTAGTGAAAAATGTGAGATTTAGCAGAAACTTCAGTGGAGTTTTTTCTTTGTTGTTTATTTGCTTCTCCAGAAAGTTTTAGGGAGGTGGAAAATGGTTTTAGTTAGCATGTATTTCAGGTGGTTTCGTAACTGCTTAGAGCTCCTCTCAGGCTCCTACACACGATTTCTTACTAACTATTTTATTTAGAACATAGAAAAACAGAGTTCTAGTAATCTATTAGGATCATTTTTAAAGAATCATACAATGCTCGTTGCATTTAACATTTTCTATAACCATGTATATTTTTAGATTCTAGAAGTAAGAAGTGTCTGGCTGTGTGCGGCTTTACCCTTGTTTGTAGATGAAATATTGCTATATGTGATCTCTTTCTGCCAAAAGGTAATAGGAATAATGCTTTTAGGCTTAGTACACCACTGAATTCATAAGGATTTGAATATGTTATGGGATTAGTTGGTTTTCTGCCACGAGTTTTTCTTGTTGCATGAGCTTTTGATTCAAGACATTTATTTCCTGAATGTTTAGCTAAGGTCATCTCTTTAATATATTCTTAATAGTGTCGAATCCTTCCAGCAATGCTTTGTGCCCAACTTGAATGTTTCCCAATAAAAAATATAACTTCACCCAGTTTTGGGTGCTTGATGAACTTCACCGAAAACGAAATTTAGAAATTTATGTTTTACTAGAACTTTGATGCTGAAGCCTTAGTTGGGAGCTAAGTATTATGGAGAGGGAAAAAACTGTTCATCAATCTAGTTTCATCGAGATCTACGCCAGTGAGAGACCATGATCATATTCCAGCAACCACAATGATGATGCATGGCACTGAAACTTGTTCAGTTGAACCTTAAACATCTAAAATTGCATAATAAGCATTAACAGCATTTACTTAGTTTTGAAACAATATACTTGGTGACAGTCAATTTATTATTTGTCAATAGATACTCTTGCTTTAGTCAGACGAATAGTGGGACTGGGATTTCTCTTGCTTAGTTCCTTTTCCCCAACTGTGCTTGCATATCACCTTAAGTGTCAGCTGTGATGGTCTATGCATGATAATTTTAACATTATGTGAGTAAATACCTTTCTCAGGTCACAGAGAATGGGAAGCAGGAGCGCCATTTGGTTGCAACAGCTGGCAAGTTTAGTGCGATATGGAACTTCCAGCAGGTAAAGAATGGCTCCCATGAGTGCTATCGTAATCAAGAGGGCTTGAAGAGCTGTTACTGCTACAAGGTAGTCCTTAAGGATGACTCCATTGTTGATAGCCGTTTCATGCATGACAAGTATGCAGTCAGCGATTCTCCCGAGGCTCCACTGGTGATTGCAACCCCCATGAAAGTCAGCTCCTTCAGCATATCCAGCAGGCGCTGATTGCTGAATATTGCTCTCCAGTTGATCACTCTCTCAGTGTCGGAAATGATTTTTTAAAATTTCTGAAATTGTTTTCTTTTGGGATTAACTAGTTATGTTTGAATGTATCTTCCAGGAAGAATGATATCTAATTATACTGTATTTGGAGTTTTACGTCAAATTGCTAGTATTTTGATGTTTCCTACTTGTTGTATTGCTTCTCATTGAATCCGAAACTCCCGTCCTCTGCAGGTTGGAGTACTGTCGTTGTGATTTCTTGTGGGATTCAATTAGGAGTATTTTTTGTTTGTGGATCTAGTTAAGAATCAAGTGATAATTGAGAGACTAATATGACATTCCCTTTTTTTTTTTTATTAATTTATAGCTTGTACTCTATATATATGTACACACACACACGTATTTGTGGGTTAGGCTTTTGGGTGGAAAAAAATCTTCTGGTTTAGGAAGACTCCTTATTAAATCATTTAAATTTAGTAGCGTTTGATCTCGGTAGACCTCGCAGTCGCTGGGGGTAGGTCTGATTTGTCACACATATTTGAAGACTCCACCTTTCACTAATTTTCAAAGAGTAAAAGACCAGAGCAAAATCAAACGAATGTCATTTGAAATATTGCATCGCCGCATGGAATCCAAGCTAGTAGAAAAGTATGGAGAGATAGATATGATGTGAAATTCGAGTATGCAAGCAAAAGGACTTTCATTGTTGTCCAACTACTCTTGAATGGGGTAGTAAAATGGTTATTTTTCGTTAATGTTAATGCTTGATATGATTATAGTGTCATATGCTCTGTGCAAAAGCAGCATTAGACTTTTATACTTTTGGTTTAGCATGTTTGTTTTGCAAACGATCGACCGAACCCCAGTTCCTCGTCAAACACAATCACCTACGCTAGTTTCGGATCTGCATGTTGGAATGGAATACTACACATAGTTAAGTAATTGCTCTTGGGAAAAGTGACGATGGAGTCCTTTTGTTTTTGTGACTCAAGTAGAAGAGTCTGTTGTGTTTTTAACATATCAATAATGTAGAATCGAAAGGCGGACCAGGCCTAACCGATAACCAACAAATATTCAGCATGCAATTTGATACCCAGAGGAGAAAAATCCAATCTTGTTTATCACCATACGTACAAATTGACGAAATTCTTTATTAAACCAATCTCGGACCTTTACAATGACTCGATTCGATGGTCGAAAGTCCGAAAGCATATATATATATATCATGAGCCAGCCGTTCAACTGTGCCTTTCAGTTGAGACAAAAATAGTAACCAATGAACTTCTAATACACAATCAATCACAAACATTTACATTTGACTAAGAACTCTCGTCTTTTCGTATCCAGGATTTGTGATCAGTGTGAGAAAAAAAAAAAACAGCAGTAAATCATGACAAGGACAGTGCATCTGTTTTCAGCAAGAAGTTATCCTGTCTTGGAAGGATGTGACTTTTTCCTCGCAAAAAACAATAAAAATCGCGGGAACAGCGATTTCTTCTTCTTTCTCGGAACCTTTTCTTCTGGGGAGGAATCAGTTGCAGCGTTACTTCCAGGTACATTTGATTTTGGACTTGAAACACAATCCACAGCGGCATCCAGAACACGATCAACGTTCTTCGATTCTTTCTTGCCCTCGAAGCTTGACCTCGGGCTTTTATTGTAGTTTGCAGCTCCCTTACCAGAGTCACCAGCCCTACGTCGTTGCTCGTTCTCAGCCCTCCACTTTCTCAACTCCTGTTCTACACCCAACTTCCCTTCCTTCGCCTGCTCAGCCTTATCCATTGCAATTTTCAGAGCTTCCTTTCTTGCAGTCATTTCTTGATTCACTCGTTCCAACTTCTCCGCGGTTCTTGACTCCGATTCCCTGGCTACTTCAATCTGAGAAATAGCAGATGCTACCCTCAGGTTGGCCTGCTCCTCTGCTTCATGGGAACGCTTGCTGAGCTCAAAGTATTCTTCTAGAGAAAGTGTTACACTGGCAGGTAAATCCAAATTATTGAGGCCTTGAGCTGATTCACTCTCTTGCAAAGCTTTGATCGCTGCTAAAGCCAATTTTTCAGAGGCTCTGGCAGCTTCTATTTCCTTTTGAGCTGCCAGTAATCTACTCTCCATCGTACTTGCACCAGCTTTTGCTTGCTCTGCTTCTTCCATCGCTTTGCATAGCTCTTCATGAGCAATTTGAGCAAGTGACGTGGCCTCGTCAGCTGCTTCCGCTGCTAGCTGCAGCTGCTTGGGAATCTCAACTGCCATTTCTCTGGCTTCTTTCTCTTTGATCTGAACCAGGGCCATTTCTGACCTAGTCTTGTCCAGCTCAGCCTGTAGGGCAGCTACAGTTACTGAGGCCATTCCTTCTCTCTGCTTAATTGCGGAGAACGATGATTTTTCTTTTTCCAGCTCTGTTTGTAACGATATGGAAGCCACCTTCAGGCAATTTACTTCTGCAGTTGCTTTCTCAATGCTTAGTTTTACTTCTTCCAGTTCCTTCTTTGCTGAAGCAACTGCTGCTCGTATGTCGGTGTGGCTTGTTTTCTCCGGTTCCTGCTGCTCAGCTTTTGGTTTTCCTTCAGTTCCCTCCATTATTTTAGATTCCATATAAGCAGCTAGTTCAGCTTTCAAATCAGCTAGCAAAGCTGAAGCAGTGTCCAGCTTTGATTTGAGATCCTTTGCTGAAAGAACTTGCTGGTCAAGTCTTTGGAGCTGCTCTTCTGCTTGTTTTAATTCCTTCTCCCAAAGAAGAGAATCTTGCTCCTTGGCCATGGCTGCTCCTATTCTCTGCTCCTCTGCTTCCAGATGAGCAGCATGCGCAGACTCTAAGGATTGCTTTGTAGCAATCAGCTCGATCGTAAGCTCCTCTACAGTCTTCTCGACTTCCTTGGATGCAGAAACAGCCTCTTCAGCTTTTTTAACAGCCTCATCTTTCTCACTGAGCAAAGAAGCATATTCCTTGTGCAGTGCTTCCAACTCATCATTAACATTCTTTAGTTCTAACACAGCAGCTGAATGCCTTGCTTTAGCAACCTCAAGCTGTGCCTTGGCTGCTACACTGGCTTCATCAGCAATCCCCTGTTCCATTTCTTCCACCCTGAGCGTGGCAAGCTCCGAATCTTGTTTAGCCTGATGCTCTTCAGTCTGCGCCCTCTCCAGATTGAGCTTTAGATCTTCAATTAGTCTCCTAGTGCTGTCCAACTCCTGAAGAACTTGTATTTTTTCCTCTTCAGCAGCCTCTGACCGTTTCTTGTACTCAGGCATCTCCACCTGTACTGTCTCTAGTTCTTGGTCTACAAGCTTTCGTCTCTGCAAAGTTAGAGAAAAAACCTACAATTTAATAATTATCCAGATGGAAAAACAGTTTTCTGGTGAGCACAGTCATCAAACGGATGCAATGATTGGAAGCAAATCGGAAAGAACTCAAATCACTTGGCCAGGACTTAATCCAAGAAGAGAAGCTTCCAATTCTTAAATATCTTCATATCTTCTTTCATTTCCAAAAAACAGTCAAATATGAAAATAATTTTGAAAATAAAATGAGCAAAGATGCAGTTTGCAGCAACAACTCTTAACATAAGTTTTTGGACGCAAAAGATAAATCCTTGCTCAAGTGATGATGCACGCACTGCTTTTATAAGAAAACATTTTGGATTTTCCTTGAAGAGCATCACCAAAAGTAGCGTAAGTGATCATACATGAGAATATGCTGATTTGTTTAGTCGAAAAACTAATAACATTGAATGTCTAAACCCAAATCCTCTACCCTCTACTATTGTTGTATCATGGTGATGCAACATCTTATGAAATAAATAATTAAACATCAAATAGATCTATCCAACCTTTCCCAAACCACTGGTGCAACCAGAATTTCCTTAGGCTTCAACACACCAATTCAACAGCACATTCTTGTTTTCAATATGCCATTTACAAAGCAGATTTCTATTAAACACAGACACTGAGATTTTCTTTGCTGCAAAATCCATAAAATGGCAAGGAAACAAAAAACTTTTTGGCAAGTGCTTGATCAAATCGTGCTGAAAAGTTATTATTATCACGAAAATGCAACAGGGTGTGTGACATCAATGAGAATGGCAGATTGATTTTACCTCCACAGTCTGGATTCTATGAGCTTTCCAATCAACAATTCCTCCAAACTTGGAAACAGCTTCTTTAACAGAATCAAAAGGTGCTGCCGTATCAATTAGACCTCTGTTCATATCACTCTGCTTAATATATCGAGCAGAATCAGTAGATTTCGGTGTCCTGAAAGCAGGACTGGCAACCTTTGCACGAGGAGAAGCAATCTCATCCTGCTGCACTCTAACCCTTACATGGGGCAAAGCATGCTCCTCGGATTGTGCTCTTTCGAAAGGAGAGGAAGCAGCGGGCATACCATCATCAACATGGACATGAGGACTGCTGATAGGATCTTGAGGTTGCCATGCACCAGGAGAATTAGGTATGGGTTCAGTTTTTCTTCGAGATATCTGTCCATCAGTGGAATTCTGTATGTCTTCGGTTTTCTCTTGATATTGTGGACCATTCAAGGAAATTCTGAGGTCTGCAGTTCTCTCTCTCGATTCATCCTGTATATTCAACAAATTTTGTGTTGCTTCTGATTTGGAGTCATCCTTCAATGCACCTTGGTGTTTTATCTCTGTTTTATCAGCTGAATTGTCTTTCATAGGAACCTGATCAAGTTCTACATTTGCATTTGCCGCATGGCTTGACGAAGCTTCACCATGCGAAGGACCATTATCTTGTGATGATGAAGAAGTTTCTGGAGGAGATACAACTTCAGCAATTTTCACGTCCTCCATCAGAGAAAAAATTAGCAATCAGCGCCAGAAAGGTATCTGAAATGAAAAAAGAAAAAGAAAAACGTAATGAGCAAAACACCAGCCCCAACAAACAAAATGCAAGCTAATATCCTCAAGAACCATGCTTTTTTTCTCTCCTAGCAGAGCAGAGATATGATCTTCTAGCCAAGAACCAGGCTAATATCCTCAAGCAAGGATTTAATTGACCTCCGACTTTCAAGTAAACAATTCAGACCAATAATTCTGCGAATTCTTCGTTTGGTTGCTGAAAATTGCTCTAAAGAGAGAAAAATAATTAATGGAAAAACAGTAACAGCAACCTTAAAACTAACTAAACTATTGATTAAGATTATCATTGATAGCTCAGTTTGACTCGAGAAACTTAATGTGAAAATCATCAAATTGAGCTTCATTGAATGAATTCCAAAAAAAAAAAAAACTTACTCGACGAAGTCAACATATGAAAAGAAAATAAATAAAATGAGAAACTGAGAGCAATCGAATAATAATTTTTTTAAAAAAAATATAAAAATGGAGACAAGAAACAGAAAACAGAGGAAGAAAAACAAACATGTTCATAACCATCCGTGGGTCGAGTAATAATTGAACGGAGTTTGATTCTCACGTGAATGAAAAAATAGAAACGGAACTAAAAATAGAAATAAGAGAAAAAAACGGAGAGGATACACGTGCGTGAACTGGAGCCTACTTCGTCTCCTTAAGTCAAGTCAAGATTATATTTTCTTTTTAGCCTTTTTTTTCGTTTTATTTATTTATGGGGCTAGTGGTGTTTTTATTTATTTATTTGAACCTTGTTTTTTTTTTTTCTTTTGTCTTCTATAGTGAGAGTGAATCTTAGAAAATATATAAATATAATATTTTTTATTTTTTAAATTCTATTTTTGATATCAGCATTGCGGCGACGTCGATTTGAGGGAAGTGAAAATGGATATCAAGGTTACGCAAAACTATAATGTCTGCATCTGTGAAAATGATCTTGCTATAATCACTGAGCTGCCACAGCCTAAACTTGCTATCATTGCAGGAGTATTTTTCAGCCCTTGGGGTTTCGGATTCTTTTGACGAGTCTGATCTTCCACCCGGCTGCTGCGATAACGTGATGTTTGGGTTCAGAGATGGAATTGTCTAGGAGAAGAATAAGGTCACGCTTGATACCCGTTTGGAGAAAGCTATGGCACCGCAGACATAGGCTGCCGATGAATGGAATACCGTGGCACAGGCCTCTCTTTTGGCAGTTCTTGAGGTCTTCCTGGAATTTAAACTCACGAGCGCGAGCTTCAGATTATTTTTAAAAATATATATTTTAAAAAAATATATTAAAATATATTTTTTTATTTTTTAAAAATCATTTTAAATCCCACCCAATCCTTTTAGAAACACTTCTAGCCAATAAATAGAAATAAGAAACTGTAATGACCCCGGTACCCCTAAGCTTTTAAGACAACTAAAACACAATTACCACGTCCTCCACTTAATAAAATACTTATATATAAAAAAGAAGAGGGAAGAGGCGTGGCGTCTGTAGCTCAGTGGATAGAGCGTCTGTTTCCTAAGCAGAAAGTCGTAGGTTCGACCCCTACCTGACGCGTTTTGTCAAAATATACCGGAGAAGAAGGGATGCATAGATAACACGAAAGAAAGCAAGGAAAATCAAATTGATTCTATAACCAAATCTTTTGAAGGCGTGCCCTTTCTTATCTTTTGCAGGTTAATTAATCGATTCCCTTAAATTATTTTCTTTTTAAAAGGATTTTCATGTAAAGTTAATTCTGAAAATAAAATTATTTTTTAACATTTGGCACTAACATTTAAATTGAATTTTTTTTTAGTATTATGCCTTTAAAATTGAGTTGAAAGATAACTTAGTAATATTTTTTTCAAGTTTATTAATAGAATTTGAAATAAATTTGACAGATAAAAAAAATTAAAGGTTGATAAAATCAGAAAAAAAACTCAATTAAAGGATAAGAGAAAAACAAATAATAATTAAAAAAATCAAGATCAAAGCTAATATAAAAATGAAGATGAAATTAAATTAAAATAAAATAAAATTTATAATAATAAAATGATTGAGGATCCAATTTGATATAAAAAAAAAAAAAAACAAGGCAGACAAGTGTTTTTATTACAGCAAATCATTATTACAAGAGGAAAAACAACAAACAAACAGTAGTCAACAAGCAGAGACAATTTATTCTTCTTGAAAGCAAGCCACAACCATTATTTTATTTCTCCATAGATAGATAGATGCCTTGTTTAGCCTTTATCTTCATTAGCCAAGAAAGCTAAAATGAGGCACTAATAACATTGGATTTATGAACTGACTTCAGCAATCCCGGTCCATCAATGCACTCCAGCTATGCTTTGGCAGTATGAGGCTGCGTGTGAGATTTATAATAATTACAGATCACATTAATACTGCCCGGAGACGAATCAAAATAGAAAGATAAAATTTTATAGAAGGAAAAAGAGTTGTCTGACGGGAGAAAAACTCACCGGTAAAGGAACGAAGTCCCAGGTATTGACTGTGATGGGCACCTTGGCCCACTCCTCTCTTGTTTTGATGTCTTTCACCAAAGTGTCCGGCATATTTGTGAGGATTAATTCTTTCAAACTCGAGCTTAACCGCTGCCAACCATCAGTTTTGTTCAGTTTTTCACAGCATCGAATTTCCAATTCTCTAAGGCGAGGCATGGAGTCTTCCGGCACTGTCCACTTCTCCAGCTCCTCCAGCATCCAGAGTTTCAGGACTCGAAGTGCAGGGAACCCTTTGGATTGACAAGTCATCTCCTTCCCTAAATAGGAGCGGGCAAAAAGCCTGAGGATATTTAGATTAGGCATCTTCCCGAGGTCAGGCATCGGGTCGTGCTCTAGCTTTGACACTGCTAAAGAAAGCATCTTCAGATTTTGAGGAAGTTGAGTCACTCCAATTTCTGGGGGTAAGCTCCCAGTCAAATACAATTCAGAAAGAGATTGATTATCGGACATAATCTGCAACGGGAGGCTTGAAGGTCGACTAAATTCATCTATTGACCTTAATTTCAATGAACGAAGATTTGTCAAACTTTTTGATATCCAGGGAACTATTATCTCTTCGAGAGATTCAGTATGGCACGTCAAAGCTAATGCCCTAAGACCTTTCAACCCATTTAACCAATCATTACTAGGCACTTTTTTGCCGATTAGGAGCCCCCGTAAAGTGACAAGATTGGCTGGAGAGTCATCATGTAACTGTTTTCGGATGGGCACATCTAAATGAATTCCATTCATATAAAGATGCTGAAGCTTCTTTGAGTTCCAGATGGACATGGGCAAGCAGGTAATGTTGGTGTGCTTCACATCCAATGTTTCCAGACGAGGCAGATCACCGACAGACTTCGGAATCGAATCCAAAAAAGTCCATCTCAAGCCTAGGTACTTTAGGAGCGGCAGTTTGCCTATTACCTCAGATAATACTGGTTTATATACATGTTCAAGATCAAGTACCGTGATTAATGCGAAGCCATCCATGTTGATAATCTTGTGAAGAAGCTTATTTACTTCATCAGCAGGTGTATCTCCCTTTCGGTTGTTGAAAGATATATAAGAGCGCAGATGTTTGAGGTCTTTATCTGAAGAAAAAAACCCGCTAATGTCTCTATGTACTGCAGCCCTCCGGATAAAACGAGTGCTAACATCAGAGGGCGGGGTCGGGGGCGGGTGCACAGAGAAAAATCCACTTTCTGCAGCATCTGGAAAGACATTATCATGTAGAATTCCTGGAGCACAGCTAGTTTTAGGACTTCCATCTAACCTCCACCTTGCTACCTCTATCATATTTCTTTTGACTAAATCTTCAAAATACTTTTCAGGGCTTCCTTGATTTGAGCACTTCACCAATCCTTCTGCTTCCCATAACCGGAACAACCTCCGTATAGGGATCGCATATTCTTTGGGAAAGAGACCCAAATACAGAAGACAGGGCTTCAAGTCAGGTGGAAGATCCTGATAAGCCAAAGTCAAGACAGCCTTGGAAGGATCGTCACTAAAATTTATACGCTCAATCACCTTTGACCAGTCGCTTGGTTCTTTGGTAGACAGTAAACCTGCCAGCACAACTATTGCAAGAGGCAGACCCAGACATTTGTCGTTGATTATCTGTTCCATCTTTGGAATTTCTGATCTGTTGTCTGTTCGTACTCTCTTCGAGAACAATTCCAAACTTTCAGGTCTGGTTAGCTTCCTCAGTTCCAGAGAGAACTTCCCTTCAGCATCAATTGCATCTATTATTTTTTTGTCGCGAACAGTAAGAATCACTCTGCTTCCATTTAGTGAATTTGTGAAAGTGTTCTTGAGAAGGTTTTGGACATCAGAAATCTGAAGACTCTGAACATCATCCAAGACTATTAAGCACCTTCTGCTAATCAAGACATCACGGACCCTTTCTTGCAGTTTCTCAAGCGGTAACTTCTCCTCGTCCTTGATTGTTGTAACTTGTTTCAGTATGTCAATCAGGAGATCTTTCTCTGAAAACTCCTTAGAAACATGAACCCAAGCCCGATATTGGAAGCTTTGCACGATTTCTGCTTTATTGTAAATCGTCCTCACTATGGCTGTCTTGCCAGATCCCGCAGCACCCACCACTGAAATAAGAAAACGCAATTTCTGGCGTTTCAATGTTGCTTCAATTAACTCCTTTACTTTATCATCTAGTCCAACAAACTCCAATTCTTCATCCAAACGATCAGAAATATTTGCCCATTGTTGAGGTGCAACGGTTTGCGCCTGTTTTTTGCCTGATACACTTGGTCCTGGAGTCTGCGTTGACTGTCCATCTGGAACATTCGCTATGGTTTCTAAATTGTTAGAATCCACAGCGTGCGCAGGCTGCCCTTCAGAAACTCTTTGGTCGTCTGAGAGAACATGTTCATTTGAATTGGCTGGTCCCGCCCCATTGGAGTGAGAAACTTGTTCGCCTGGAAAGCTTGGTTTTGCAGGATCCACTTGTTCATCCGAAATGCTTGTACGAGCAGTGCTCACAGGTTGCTCATCTGAGACCCTTGACCCAACAGGACCCACGATTTTCTCATTCGAATTGCTTTGTCCAGTGGTGCTTGAAATTTTCTGTTCATCTGAAATGCTTGGCCCAGCTGAGTCAGCGTCTTGTCCATGTGAAGTGCTTTCTTCATTGGCGCGTGCTTGATGTTCCTCTGAAGCACTCAGTCCAGCGGTACCATGACTTCTTCCAGTGTCTTTATCTTTCGGTAGTAGTTTTTTCAAACACTCCATAGGTTCCTTCAACTCATCGCTGAGTCTTTTTTGGAAACATGTGGACACCAATGGTATGAAAGAGCGCATTTTAGTCAACATCCTCTGTCTCTGCAGCTCTGCTCTTAAAACAAAGGAGTCAATGATGTCCTCGACTTCGTATGCACGGGGAAGAAGTTTAGAATCCAGACCATCAGTGGGGGTGATTTTATTCTCACTTTGTTTTGTCAAGAGTTCGTGACCATCATTCAGATCTGTAATGTAACATTGAATTTTGCTTTTCAATCTCGCGTATGTAACTTCCTTGTTCTCGAGCAAAGCTTTCATTTTATCCATCAAAGACGAGACACTTGCTGCAGCATCCATGGATTCACACGCTGAAAGTTCCGTGTTTTTTTACTATCCCCCTTCGCTTTCTTGTATGGCTTACGAACTGCTATACATCATGCTGCAGTTGCAACAAAATGTAAGAAAAATTAATGTTTCAAAATCAACATTGAGAGAATTCGGAAATTGGCTTTGTTTCAATGGATACAGATGACAACAAATGGGAAACAAAAGGAGGAAGCCAGCTTATGTTTTTTCCAAAGATGATTCGTAATCTGTCCCCCCCCCCCCCCCCCCCCCCCCCTAACTTTTCCTTGCTGGCAAGCTTGGAATCAAATGGTTACCAGATGCTTTGCTTGTACCTTGATAACAAGTTTAGAATAAGAATAAAATAATTACAAACAACTTTCGAAGCCCTTTTGTATATCGTAAAAAAGTTTTCATACGGAAAAGTCTGGCCACCGCCATTAACGAGTAGTTGAAGCTGTAAGATGACTAGGTCTTGATATTTCATCACAGATGCATGAGAGTGCAAGTTTCCCACTGAAGCAATCATTATACGTTATCCAAATGATTCGATGGGTATCCTCTGAGTGAGAAATATCTCCCTGGAACTATTTTACCTAAAATTTTAAGTTTGCAGGTGAAGTCTCAGAATATGATTTATATTATTTTCTAATACACTTCCTCAAGTGAAAGCTCTTTGGACTTGAAACTTGCACACATGCGCATTCTACCATGTGCTTGATTTTTATCAAATTGAATGGGAATGGTGAGATTTGAACTCGTGACCGCTAGGTCAACAAGGCTCTGATACTATGTTAAAGAATCATCTCACCTAAAAACTTAAACTTGTAAGTGAGGTTCTAGAATATAATTTATATTATTCTTTAACACTCGCATTAAAGAAACTACGTAAAGAATATGTGATTCATAATCCATTATTTTAGACTTGAAAGATATCATGCAGGATATATGTCACGCAGTGTAAGTTTTCATAAAGCCTACCTCTAACCCTAGTCTCTCACAAATGCTTTGCTTGTACCTTGATAACAAGTCTAGAATAAGGAATATTTTTTTTAAAAATTTCATCAAATTGAACCCTACCATACTCATTTTTGGTTCGGGTTAATCTTGCTGGTGACAATCAATCTAAAAGTCTATACCTTGAGCTCATTTCATTTCAATAGTTCTCTCCTTTTTTTGTGCGTTTATTATTTATCTACGTTGTAGCCTAAACAACAATACTATGTGTCTGTTTGACATTGCATTTTATTTTTTTAAAAATATTTTTTAATATTTTTATATCATTTTTATATTTGATGTTAAAAATAAATTTTAATATTTTATGAATAAAAATTATCCATGAAATAGCCCAATTTATCGAATTTTTCTAGAGCTTCATCAAATAAATATGCGCGCCCGCGCTCGCAGTGTTACACATATGATGTGACTGTCACAGTAAACCGACTGCATCTATGGATATAATCCACCAAAGATTGAAGGGGATAAGTTAGAATAAATAAGAGGTGTTGCGGTAATTTTTCAAAGTGTTTTTTGTATTGAAATACATTAAAATAATATTTTTTTTATTTTTTAAAAATTATTTTTGACATCAGCACATCAAAATAATCTAAAAATACCAAACCATATTCATTTAAAATAAAAAAATTTTTTTTACTAAAAACTATGACACAACGAGTGAAACGCTGTGCCAAACAACTTCTAAATATAGATGCCAACGGTGACCGTTGGAGATCCATATAAACCTTGCCTCCGCGCTTCTGAAAAACAGCAGGAAACAATGTGTTTGTTTAGAAATGTACATGTACTTGAAATTATTTTTAAAATTATTTTTGTTATAAAATATATTAAAATGATTTTTTTTAATGAAAATAATTTAAAATACATTGAAAATTTTAATTTAAAATACGAATAAATAAAAAAAATTAATTTTTTTTTCAAAAACTCTTCTAAACAGAATAAGTAAATATCTTACCAAACACTATCCCTTTGTATAACATGGGCTTTGCTGTCAAGAGGTCTCGTCCGACCCTAACCAAAGAGCAGATAAAGAAATTTTTCATGAGACGTGACATCAATAAAGACAATCATCTCAGCAGGAAAGAGATGAAGATGGAAAAAATATGAGCTGGATGATAATCTTAATTTGTCCTCACAATTTCTAATCGACTTTTCTCTCTTATTATCATGTATCATATCACTTTTTATTTCTTTTTAATTTCACTCTTTATTATATATATATTTTACAATTATCTATACAATATCAATGCTTTTATCTCACTTTCATATTAAAAAGCTCAATGTTCCTAAACAAATTTATTAATACTTTTTTTTTATTCGAGGAAATCTCACTCCCCGGAAAACACATTTTGTGAGCCTAGATGAGTGAATAAAACTCTGGTTGTCCCAGGTTCTTACAAAAAATACATGCCCTAACTCGAACTCGAGACCTGCTATGTAGAGCTCAAGGTCTTTGTCATCACGTCACGTCCCTTGAGACAAATTTATTAATACATGCACTCATACTTAACTAATCATTTACCTCGTGACCTAATTTCCATATAATGCACGTCAAAATAACACATTAACACACAATTTCATCTAACACTTTTATTCCTCTTATCTGTTTTTATCCTATTGTTAGGAACTACTTTGGTTTGTTCTTTTAATTATCATCCTTATCTTACTCTATTTATACATTCATTCATGTCACTTAACAAATCTATAAGTAATTTTTAATTTTTCCCAAACTTATCTCATAAACCCTAGGTGAGAGATTATAGATTTCTCTCTCCTACACACCCACCAAACTCAAATAACAATAATTAAATAGTATAGGATACTTTAACAAACAAATTGGAATCAATTTTCCCTTTTCTTTACAAAGTTCTCATCAAGTTCTTTTTTTTACTAAAATTTTCTGTTTCTCAGTAACTCCCAACTTTCCCTTTTATTAAACCCTTCCAAATCTTGTGTCAATGTGTTTCTCCGACTATTTACCATATAATACCCATTCTTATTTTGGAGAAGATTTAAGTGTAAATGTAAGAAAATGAGTGGAAGAGCACTTCTCTTCTCCCATGGTAGTCAACATCATTATATATAGATGAAGCTAAAACTTGTGTTTATTTATAGTTTTTTTACCAAGCAAAGTTTTCTTGGGTATTTTAATTAAAATTTCTTGTTACCGATACAACTTAGACCATAAATGCACTAAATTTACTTATATTTAACAATTGTCTTTCAATGAACTTCTCCTCTAAATAGATAGATAGATAGATAGATAGATAGATAAAGAGAGAGGTCTACAATCATTTTATCTAATTCAAGACCTATTTAAATTCATTGTAATATTTTCAACAAATTTCTTGAATTTCAATCTAGAGATTTACACAAAGATACTATTTTACTTAATTATTTTTTATATAGCAAACCTAAATCAACAACAAAGAGTTTTTTTATGCAAAGCTACCTAATGTGATTTTTTTATAAAAATAATCTAGAAATACCAAAATCAAGACACAATACTAAGATTTCCTCAAAATCTAAGAATTTTCACATTTGAGTTTTCAAATCTAATATTTGATGAAAAAACCTTAATTTGCGGCCTAAGTCCTAGTTTCCCCTTATGTGATTTTTTTATTTCTCTCTCTCTTTATTTTTTTTAATTATACACAAACAAATCACATATAATATTTTTTTATTTTCCAAAACTAGGTTCTAGATAATGAAAAAGTGAAATAACATGAAAACTAAAAGATCTATAACATAATTTTAAAACCTTACTCTAATACTGACTAATACAAATCCTATGAATATAAAGTTTTAGAAATTCATGTCAAATCGGTCAATGATATTCTAAATAACTTATACTAAGAATGCTAAATTTGAGTTTATAATTGAGTTTGACATGATAACAACTTATACCGAGACTGAGAAAAAATTCATTCAAAAGAAGAGATTCAATTGCCTCCTTGCTAAACACATGCTAGCAATTGCAATCTACTTCATTTGGACAGAGAGGAATCACAGAATTTTTCAAAGGTAGAACAAGCTTGCTGGGATTCTAGTGCAAGAAGCAATTACTCAAATCAGACTGCTACTAATGAACTATACGGGCCATGTCCCTCATTACGCTCGAGGTCGATGGAAGTTGTAAGTTTTCTTTGCTGCTCGAAGGTCCTTCTTGTTCCCGGGGTCTCTAGCTTTTCTGCATGGTCCTGTAGCATGCATGGCGAAAGGGCTCCTACGTGGGCCATGGAGTGAGTCTTGGTTGGTCTTAAAGTTTCAGGAACTGGGCCTTGGTTTTTTTTAAGCTTCGTTGGTTTTAAAGGTCCAGGGGCGGGGCCCAAGTTTTCTTATCTTCTTCGGTCTGCTTCCTTCATCGTTTTTTTAGGCCCGCCTGTTTGGGCTTCAGCTTCTTTTCCTTTACAGTCTTTGGGCTGTTTTGTCTTTACTTTTTGGGCTTGTAGTTTTTTTTTTCTGGTTGTTAAGCGGCTGCCGCTTCCCTGCTCTTTAGGCCGAGTCTTTGTGCCGGTCCTAGCAGGCCCCTGTAAATTTTCCTTTGCTTAATTCATTTTGAAATTGTTCAAAAAAAAAAAACCTTATACCGAGACACCAAAATTATAGAATCTGAACCCCTCTAAGGCCCCGTTTGTTTGCTGGAAAGTGGTTTCCTTTTGGAAAGTGAATTCCGGGGAAAGTGAATTCCTGAAAAGTGAATTCCGATGTTTGGTAGTGTTATGGAAAATGAACTAGAAAACACTTTCCAGTGTTTGTTTGTGTTATGGAAAATGAACTAGAAAACACTTTCCAGTGTTTGTTTGTGTTATGGAAAATGAACTGAAAAATAATTTATTAATAAATTATTTTTTTTTCAAGTTTATTAAAATAATGAGGAACAAATCTTACAAATTAAAAAGTTGAATGAGAATGAAATTGAAAAAAAAATATAATTTCATAAATTATCTCAAATAAAATAAATAATAATCAAAATAATAGAGATCAAATCTAATTTTTTTTTAAAAAAATGAAAGGTGAATAAATTAAAATAATAATAATTAACATTTCATAAATTATTTCAAATAAAATAAGTAACAATAAAAAAAAATGAGGACCAAATTTGATAGATAAAAAATTTCAATAAAAAAATGATAAGAAAAAAGCAAATAGCAATTATAAAAATAAGGACCAAAATTAATATAAAAATTAAATTTTAAGAGATGGAATTGAAAAATAAATATTCAAAAACAAATTATATATAGCAATCAAAAGTTTGAGGATCAAATTTGATATAATCAGCAAATAATGACATTTCTAAATTTTTCACAACTTCTGGAAAGTGTTTTCCGCCCAAATTTTCCGGAAAACACTTTCCTGAAAACCAAGCCAAATTTTTCTTTGACTGGAAAGTGTTTTCTGTTGACCGGAAAGTGTTTTCTGTTGACCAACTTTCCGGAAGGCAAACAAACACAGGAAAGTTTGGAAAGTGGTTTCCCGGAAAGTGAATTCCGAGAAACAAACGGGGCCTTAATAGCCTTTAAAAAGACATGATAAGTTAGAGTAGTTCAATGAAGAACTAAACTAGAAGAATTTTCTCTCACACACATAATAAAATTTTTGAAATCAAAGTTTGTTAAAAAAAACTAAATACATTCTATTTAGGTAAAAATATTATAAACAATGATGAAAAAAATAATAAAAGAGTTGCCTTTGAATTTGTGCGTGACCAGTCTTTCCATATATATGGTACTATTGCCAGATACTACTACCAGATTGTGATGCCCTTCCTAGGAATTTGTGCGTGACTTGTCTTTCCAAAGAACCGGATTCCTTCACCATGAACTCTCAGATTCCAATTGATTTATTCTCTTGTTTTCGTTCTCTTTTTGGCTATTCTCGTTGTAATTTGAATCGAGGTTGTCAATACTGTTCTGGTTGCTATTCTAATTTTTCTATTAAAACAGAACGTTCTGGTTTTGGAGCGTTTCGGCGAACCGTTTCGGGGTTGTACTATTCATATATAATTAATTATATATATATAAATTAAAATATTAATTTAACAAGCATAATTAAAATTCAAGATAAATTAACTTTAAATTATACAATATAAATACAAAGTCAAAAAAACATAATCTCAAAATTAGAAGAAAAAAATCACAAGTTAATCAAAATAAAGAGGATTTTAAGGCCGGAACAGCACACCCGGAACGGTACCGAGACATTCCGGCCGGAATTTGACCGGAATTTCCGGAACGGGCCGGAATTAAAATCGAGACAAAAATGACGCCATTTCGTCTCGGTTTTTTTAACAAAACGGAACGTTCCGGCCATTCCAACCGGAACGGAACAGAATTGACAACTTTACTTTGAATAATTGAGGAGAGTACTGAACTGAAAATATGGAAGGAGAAGACGTGAAACATGTTATGAATTTTTTTTATATTTATTTACTGCAAAAGTTTCAGTCGGAATTTATTTTAGTTTTTGCTATAAAAAATAATCCCATATTAAGTTATTTATTATTCTTCAACAGGAATTTCCATCAACAACTAAAATGGAAAACTCATCTCCATTGAAAACATAAACTAAAAACTAAAAATATTCGACTCCATCCACCACATGTTGAAGAAGAGACATCCAAGACTGTAGCGCTTTTGAGATTTGTTCCATCGATTGTGAAAGCGGCTTATGGACAGAATTCATTCAACTGAGGTCTCCTTTACTTAAAGACGAATATGAATAATCATTGATTAAAAAAACAACAACTTGTTACTCGGAATCGCATGTTCTTTCTAGCTGTTGAATTGGAACATTCGAAGACACGAGCAATGCACATGCGTGTGCTGCTACAGACAGGGAAACAGTGACCATATACCATTACGCAACATTTATATGTTATCAGGTAAGATATCTTACGACTCATTAATTGTTTCCGACAGGATAAACATCTCCTGTTCAGGTCGAGCATGCTACAACCTTCTTCTAGGCGGACCACAGATTCATGATTTATCAAGGATAGGAAAGAATATCAGGGAATTGAAGGAGATATTTATCTCGCAACTTGGAAGTATGTAAGGTCTACGATGTTGTAAGAAAAGGAGCTGAGATTAAAAAACATAGCTGAAGAACAAAGAAAAATAGAGAGGAATGAGCTTTTTTTATGAATTGTTTTATCAAAAGATATATCTTTTTTTCTTTTCTCCATTGCTCTCTCATATTCTGATTACAAATTTATTTATAGGCGTTAGATCCTAGACAATCAAGTAATTAAATTACTAAAAAAATCATAATAATCTGATAAGAAAAATATTAAATTGACTGCACCGATCAAATTCATTTAAACCAACTAGTTCGCCAATTCTTCTATTCTTAAGAAAAACTAGAAATCGACTTGAATTTATAACCTAGAATGGATTATTATTATTATTATTATTATTATTATTATTATTATTATTATTATTATTATTCTAAATACCCACATAAAATTAATTAGGGTCTGTTTGGGACAGTTGTTGTTGTAGCTTTTCAAAGTGCTTTTCGTGCCGAAATACATCCAAATAATATTTTTTTATTTTTTAAAAATCATTTTTAACATCAGCACATCAAAATGATCTAAAAATATCAAAACATATTCAATTAAAATAAAAAAAATAAAAACTTCAAAAGCTGCGGCACGGCTTGAAAACAAGCCGTGCCAAACACCCACTTAATCAGCAGTATTTTTTTCGGCTGGTCATGAAAAAAATGCTCAATGTTTGTTTGCAAGGCCCTCCACATCCACGTTCATATCTCTTTAATATGATATTCTTATTCTGTAAGAAAGCATAATGAAGATACACACAAATATATACGCAAACAAAAAACGTCAAGTGGAGAGAGGGAGGGAGATCTAGTATAAAAATGAGAAGCCTTCATAGACCTGTTCGCAATAAATAAGCACACTACCTCTACAATAATTGTCATCATCTCTAAAATGGCAATCAAGAGTGTTACTGTAGATGGCAAACATGGAATGACCATGGAGCAATTCAAGATTTGGATCAAATCACTTGATACTGATAAAAATGGCAAGATAAGCAAGGATGAACTCTCCGACGCTGTTCGTGGTAACGGTGGATGGTTTGCTGGCTGGAAGGGCAAGAGAGGGATACGGTCAGCAGACTCCAATGGTGACGGTGTTATTGAAGAGAGTGAAATCGATATGCTGGCTGCTTTCGCTCAAAAACACCTGGGTATCAAAATTATATAATCATGTAACATGATTTCATGAGCCTTCCCATATAATGTCGATCACTCTATCATTCTGCCTGGCTGGTATGTAATAATAATAATTAAGAGGAAAATTCTAATAATATATGCAAGCTTTCTTTATCGATGCTATTGCTTCATATTAGAATATGTAAATATTTCCTATTTAGACTAGCAAAATATTTTCTATTTATAGCATGTACGAGCTGATTTGCCCGCGCGTTGCGCTGGGCTTTTTTATATGTAGAAAAATAATTGATTTTTAACGTGTTGTATTTTTTTTTTAATTTTTAGAAAATTATTTTTGACATTAGCACATCAAAATCATATAGAAACTTTTTTTTTAATTTAAAATTGGAAAAAATTAAAATTTGTTCAAAAGCGATTTTCAAACGCATTACCAAACACTCATGTCATATCTTACCAGAATCATAGTTCAATTAATTTTTTTAAATAGTAATGAAAAATGAAAACCACATTTCAAATCACTGTTTATCACTGTTTGACATTGTCATCTCCTTTGGCTATGTACAAAATAATAGTCATGGTGCACGTAAGCTAGCTTGGACATTCTACTTATAAAAAAAATTAATAAGTTGAAAAAAAATAAAAAAACAATGTTAAAGGATTATTCGCGACACGTGTAACCTACCCCGGTTCTAAAAAATATATATACGTGAGGAAAAAATTGTGGTGCGTGTAAACTGACCCGGACACCGCGAGTATAAAAAAAAAAGCCTGAAAAAAAGAAGAGGAAAAAACATTTTCAAATATTAATAAATAGTGAAAATTGTTAAAAAAAAAATTAAGTTCAGAGATTTATTGTGATGCGCATAAGCTGACTCGGACACCCCAGTTATCGAAGAAATGATTGCAAAAAAAAAACATGTGAAACACTTATGAACAATAGAAAACACTGTTCTTTACTCAAAAATCATTTTCGGTGGCAAGGAGACTCGAACTCCAGCAACCTGAGAAAAAAAATATTAACTCTTATTATCTATAATTAACTAAATAATTGGCGATGCGACGGGTTTTTTTTCTCTATGTAGAAAATTAATTGCTTGTATATGTATTGTATTTTATTATTTCAATATTTAGTTAGTGTAATTATATTTAAGAATACTGATATGAATTTTTGTCGTTAAAAAAATCCAAAGTTATTTTCCCTCTCTCTTAATATATTTTTAGGCGATAATATTCAATAAATATCAGACATATTATAAATAAAAATATTATAATTTATTTTTCAAACATAAACTTAATTTTTTTGTGTGTTATAATTATTTATTTGCCGTCTAAAAAGAACAGTCTAATGGAAACCAGAAGTGACTTGTATATTTTTTAATTTGACTTGTAGATAATGCAGGTAAATTTGTCAACTTTTTTTTTTGAGTTTTTTTTTTTTGCAGTAATATTATATTTAAAATATTAAAAATGAAAACATTGGAAATCCTTGTAAAGAATTAAACTTAAATAAAAGAGCACAAAATTAATTTTTGAAGCCAAATTTTTTTTTATATAAGATTTATTAATCATATTATTATATTAAATATATTTAAGAAAACATAATTAAAGAGATTTTTGTGGAAATCACTGTTAATTCTGGGGAATAAAAAGTGATATGCGTAAGCTAACACAGACAACTCGGTTATCAAAAAATAAACTAAAAAAAATTATATAAGTGGAGGAAAAGAAACAATAAAAAATATTAATAAAAAGGTGAAAATCACTGTTAATTTCAGGGAATAAAAAATGATGTGCGTAAACCAACATAGACAACCCGGTTATCAAAAAAATAAACTAAAAAAAATGTATAAGTGGAGGATAAGAAACAATAAAAAATGTTAATAAAAAGTGGACCGAGAAATTAATCATAGTGCACATAAGCTGCCCCGGACACCACGGTTAAAAAAAATATTTAAAAAAGAAAAACAGGTTTAAGAAGAAAAAAATATTTAAGAAGTTTAAAAAAAAAAAGGAAATCAAATTTTTTTTAAAAAAAAAAGTACAAAAACTTTTTTTTTTTTTAAAAAATCAGTTTTTGAAGTTAAAAAAACGTTAAAAAAAAAAAGGAAATCAATTTTTTTTTTAAAAAAAAAGGTAAAATAACGTTTTTTTTTTAAAAAATCAGTTTTTTTTTAAAAAAATCAGTTTTTTTTTAAAAAAAAGAATCACTGTTCAAATCCACAGTGAAAACAGAGTGGATGAACAGTAGATATTGAACAGTATTTTCGTGTTCTCCTTTAGCTGTATAGATAATATGTTTCCTATTTAGACTAGCAAAATTATAGCCGAAGGACTCTCCCTCAACATTGTATAAATCAATTGCAAAATCAATGAGAAAGGGAGGCAGATTATTCTTCTCATTCTTCTCTTCTATCATGGTATCAGAGCTATTATGCTTACGCATGAATTGATCTAAGCTTCCGCAATTTGAGTCGTTATGCATTATTCAAAAAAAAAAACACTGGATCTGTTTCCTGTTCTAGATCGGTGCTTAGGTTGCTCGATCTTCTCTGTAATATCTATGTAATATCTATCTATCTATGCATGGCTTGTATTAATTAGCGCCATCTCCATTCTCCACTATCCTCCTTCCAAAAACACCATCTGCGTAACCTTCATGATCAGAGTCCTTGACGAGGACGAGCCACAGCTCCACGTTGCGCCAGAATGAATAGATCTGCACATAGTCATCTCGATGGAGCACTCCCACATTCCTAACCATGACGTCATTCCAGCTACTTCTCAACGCATAGCAACTGGTGTTATTCATGTCCCACTGCTTCAGCCTCAGTTGACTGGTCAACGTGCTATCTTTCTCATCACCGAGACCCAGTTCTACCAGTGTCACTCCTATGCCATCACCATGGCAGATTCTCGTCTTCTCAGCACCGACTAATAGATTATCGGCTTCATTGATTTGTCGACAGGGCATTGTGAAATGATCATGAGCTTTTATTTCATCAGAGAAATCAAAACCCAGGTCCAGCGCCTTAGATTCACTCTTCCTTCGCTTACTTGTTGATGACCTGATCACTCGCTCCTCCTCTTTCCACTCCTCTCTCATCTTAGAAGCTTGCCTTCCTGTTTCTTCTTCAACAGTTTCTCCTTTTCTCTTTCCTTCTTCCTGCGCCTAGCCTCTTCTACGTGCCTCTCAAGTTCTTCTTGCCTTAGTCTTTCCTCTTCTTCTCTTTCTCCTTTAACTTCTTCTGCTGTAAAGCAGCTTTAGCAACATGTTTTTCCTCCTCTTCTTTCTGGCGTCTCTCCTCTTCAGTAGCCCTTGCAGCTTCTTCTTCTTGCAACTTTTTTTGCCAAAAAAAAAACTTAGCTTCTTTCTTTCTTTGCTTCTCAGCTTCCCCCCCTCCCCCCCCCCCTCATTTCTCCTCAATATTCTCGGGTCTCTCTTATAAGCACTGCCAACAAGAGTGCGTATCCACGCATAGTCTTCCTTTCTAGCCTTTTCAGAAAGCTTTGCATTTTGCCTCTCCATCCATCTCTTATGGTCACGAGACTCAGCTTGCTCAAGATCAAATTCATCCGCATGAGGGAACTCTCTCCAGCTTTTAAAGTTGTACCAACAGTTATAAAAGTTATCTACTTCTTCTTCTATTTCTCATTCTCTTTCTTCTTCTTTGCAGCAGCAGACCCTTCTTTATCTTCTTAATGCTCGTACAAAACATGTTGAGGTAGACTATCATTTTGTCCGTGATCGGGTTACTAAGAAGGAGATTCAACTTCGCTTCATCCCCTCAAAAAATCACTTACCAGATATTCTTACAAAGCCAAATTATTGCATAAACAGGATCAACAATTATAGCAAAATTGTACGAGAGAAAGTTGCTCATGGTAAAGTTCGTGTTCTACATGTCCCTTCCCGTTATCAAATTGCTGACATTTTTACTAAGGGACTTCCGCTGTAACTCTTTGATGATTTCCGGGATAGTCTCAACGTGCGACAACCTCCCGTTTCAACTACGGGGGTGTATTAGAATATGTAAATATTTTCTATTTAGACTAGCAAAATATTTTCTATTTATAGCATGTGTATATTTCCTATTTAGACTAGCAAAATTATAGCCGAAGGACTCTCACTCAACATTGTATAAATCAATTGCAAAATCAATGAGAAAGGGAGGCAGATTATTCTTCTCATTCTTCTCTTCTATCACTTCAGATTAAGGAAAATATTGGATATAGCATATGGGAGCAAGATTTTACCATCGCCCTAAGTTTTGGGAGGAGCATCGAAGTATTTATGTAGTGCGCACCACCGGATACTTCAAGTCGAAGACATGGTGTTGATTATCCGATGCCTTTTTTTCACGAGATTATTTAGGGGTTTGTTCCTTGAAAGAATCACGCAGGCTATGACCGGATTAACTATCCTCTCCTGCATCCGTTCTCCTCTTCTGAACTAAATCGCAGGCTGCCGGCTGCCGATGGTGAGGTCTATAACTACAACCAGCGGCAAGCCCTCATCACTCTGTCTGTATTTCTGGCTTTTATTTTAATTTTGTCTATCTTTTCTTTAGATATATTCTTAATGAATAATCTCTTCCTGGTCTTCCGTACGTTTTGAAGTGAGTCTTCTGTCTTGGTAAATGTAAGAATCTTCCTCTCATATATTTTTGTCAAGATTTTTAAATCTTAGCTTTGGTTAAGATGTGCTCCACCACATACATACAGCCACCAGGTTGCAAACAGTTTTGAGGTTTTAATTCATTTAAGATTCCGTGTGTTTAGGGTTTATATTGATTTATTGAGACTCCATTGTAATAGCTCTGTCGATGTTTTATTAATCTAAGTTTTCATTTTTTTTATAAAATCAACCAGCCCCGCAGATTGTAGCTTAGTTTTAGATATGCAGGACTGCTTTCTTTCTTTTTTCCCTCTCTTTTTCTTAATAGAGTAGCACTGGATATCTAAAGAACTTGGCTTATAGACATGATTATTGGACTCATTTGAGTTCTTATTAAAAGTGGAATCCATTGTTTTTTCAGTTAACATTTTATTAGAAAATATTGTTCAATATGAGTATTATAATATGAAATGTTTAAATGTTTAAAACTAATTATGAGTAAATAAAAAAATTGATCTTAAAAAATTCTTAATGGAGTTGGCAAAAAATCAAAATCCAATCGTAAATTTGTTTCCCACATTAAAAAGAAATTGTTTTTATTTTTCTCTTCCAGGACCTGTAAAACATTCAGAGGGGTCATCTCGATCGGTAGACAACCCTCAATGCTCTCCACTCAATGAGTCAACTATATTGGAATCTCCATTCAAAACAATAGACCCAAAATTTTCAATTTTCTAGTTCTCTTTTGAAAAAACATAAAAAGGCATAAACTCTCATTTCTCTGACTCAAAAGAAAAAAGGGAAAGAGAAAAAGAAAAGGTTAGAGGATCGGATATCAAAGCCATGAAGCTCTCATACCAATAATTAAGAAGACAAAACAAACGAAGAAAACCACCATCTTTTGGTGATTTAATGCAATCCTTTGCTTATTAGAGGATCGGAGGAGGAGGAGACTACCAAGATATCATCAATGAAACCCTAGAGAAATCACCCCCCACCAGAAGAAACAGACCCAAAATCCCATCTTCTCTTAATGAAGTCAAATCCAAGCATAAAGCCCTAAAACTTAAATACCCATTGACACAACTGCGATAAACTCTATAGCTTTCTTATCAATGTCCTAGCTTGTTGCAAATAAAACATGTTTTTTTTTTAAAAAAAAAATTCTATGCTGACCACCAGAATTATATGTTACTAAATGATAAAAAAAATAGTTAATAATGCTAACTGAAAACTAAATCATGTAGATTAAGACATATGATGTCATGTTGCATGAAGTTATTCAAAAAAATTTCTTATTGTTTATATCATTAAACATTCTTATATAATATTGTGTGTGAATATATATATATATATATAGTCTTAAGAAGATTTTATTGAAGTAACTCTGTTGCCAATCGTGGCTAGAATTATGAAACAATAAAGTGAGTCTTGTGATGAAGGATCCTTAAAGAGTGTCCAAACTGTAGTATTCCTTCTTGCAATTAAATCTTTTGTATCAGCCTATGGTTGTAGGAATGCGCACGGCTTTGAATTTTAAGACCAGTTACACTTTATAAGGTTCAAAGTTTGAGAATTTCAAGAGAGATTTTTTAATCTTGAGACTGCTGAATGCGTCTGGGATACGGTGCTCATTGCTAACTCTTCTTTTTTCTGGTCTTGTATTTTAAGAAAAGAGCTAATCCTTGATCCTTTATTGCAAGCTGTAACACTTTCGAGTAAATTATGTGGCTACCTTAGTTGTTTATTAGTTTTCTCCTTGAGCCCAGCAGCCATTGCCCTTTTTGTGGGGTTTCCATGGTAGGATTAAAAAGAAAAATACGTGGTGCTCAAATTTTCATGGTCATGATCATAAATAGAGCCAATCTATGGCTTTGCCTTTCACTAGTTAAAATTATGGATGCATCCACTCGTGCGCATAAAACACAATACACATAACTATATATTTAGCAGGTAGTTAGTGGTAGGAGTTGAAATTAAGAGGTTTATTTTCTTTATGATCTTAAGTTTGAGTTATATAGTTATTAATATAATAATTACTGGAAACTTACATGATCGTCAACTTTAGTATATATAAGATTAGTCAAGATGTATGTAAATTATAATAAGAACATTCATATTATTAATAATAAAAAAAGCACTCCCTTTTATATTTTCTCATTGATTCGATGTGATCTTGTTGTTACTTGTCTTCTAATTTTCGTAGCTTTTAGCCCTTAGCACGATGATTAAAAGCCATGATAGCACTTCCATACGAGTGGGGTTGATTATTTGGGACAGATGGCTAAATAATGAAAAGGATGCTCTTCATTTAGCGAAGTTAACAGCTCCTGCTTATTTATTGTGGTGCAGCCAGTTTTTAAAAATTATTTAGATGGTTATTTTTAATGTTTTTAAGTTATTTTGATATATTAATATTACAAATATTTTTTAAAGAAAATAAAAAAATATTTTCAATCTATCACGTTCGGACTCACCAGTGACATAAAAATCTGGGCCATGTACCTTCCACGTTATTGTTACGGTATCACTTTTTCATGAATTGTGAAGCTGCCACATCCTTTGAGCCCTACTGCCACCATCTCTTGACACAAAACCTACCGCTGAATTATGACAAAATTTTGGTCCTGCTTGTTGCTTCATCGCTTTTCTCCTGTGGAATTGGAGACTTTAGGAAAGCCCTTTTCAGCTTTTCTTTACTAGATATGCATCCACTTGGTAGAAATTCTACCTAATGAAATGACTTTAACCACAACATAATTATAGAGTTATAATAATTAGTAGGGCAGGGATATCTGTGATTTTTTCCCTGCAATGATAAATTGGTGATGGAGCTGCTCGCTTCTATGGATGATATCAATTATTATGCTATCCTAGATCCACTGTTCTTTCCACGAATGACTAGTTATAATACTATATTCAATTCATTTAGAAAGCATACATGAGATGACCAGCAATATCCCCGTGATGATAGGAGACTATACTTGAACCTTGTCAATCTCTACAATTTCAGGATTTCCTATAGAAGTAGGGTTTTTATAGAAATAAATAAAAACATAGCATATTAAGTTAAAAATTCTAGTAGAATGATATTATTTGAAAAAGATTTAGCTAAATAATATACTTTTATCTTATTGTACTTTAAAAGTGTGACATATCATGAAATTTAAATGTTATATCAAATCAAAGAACATGCACACACCATGCTTGTGTGTTTATCCTTGAAATTAACACCCAAAAATCGAGTTCATCCTAGTTTCTAAGTCTTGGATGTTTTTTTGTTCAAAACCCATCATTGTTGTCGCCACCACTATTGTAATCGTCGTCAACCCTAGTTCTAATCCTACAAGCAAGTTTAGCATAATGCATTACTATGAATTTGTGTTTGGTCTAATTAAATTGAAATGATTCAACCCTGTTTCTAGTCCTACAAGCAAGTTTAACGTAATGCATTACCATGAATTTGTGTTTGGTCTAATTGAAATGATTGTTCAGGTTGAATTTATGATTTGTTAATTAATAATAAATACCATCAATTATGGTTGGTTTGACAAATTGCTACATAGCGTACACCAAATACTTGAGTTCAAAACTTGGTTGAGATGTATTAAATACATAAATTGCTACGTAGCCTACACGAAACATTTGAAATCAAAACTTAGCTGAGTTGCATTAAATTAAGTTCGGAGAATGTGGATTGATTAATGATGTAAGCAATGGACATCATACTAATTATAAAACAAGTTAGGATATGATAAATTAATAAGTAATGCTATGATATGATGGGCGCTAGGCCTCGTATAGAAAAAAATAAAGTGAAAAGTTGATCGTTGAAATGCTATACTTGTTGAAAATGAGTATTAAAGGGAAAAATAAATAGCATGATTATGAATATCTTTTATAGAAGGAACATGCATAATGAAAAGGCTCAGTTCTTGTTGGAAATTTGAGGATCTCATCAAACAATTAATGGCAAGACTTAATAGTTAGCTGAAAGACAGAAAGCATGAAACTTTATTATCAAACTCATTTCATCTCCCTCTCTCTCTCTATATATATGTATATATGTACGTATATGTATATATATATATATATATATCACTGTAATTTATACACGGGCATAAGAATAGAAATGCAAAAGGGGAGAATTGGAAGTCCAGTCTAAGATTTAGCATTTCATCTTTCTTCTGCAGCAATGGAGTTCTTGCAATGAGCAATTGCTGCTTGAATTGCAGCCTGAAACTCTTCCATTGTACTATCACTAGTAGAAGAAGGAAGAGTTGTAGTTGCAAGAAGAAGGCCGCTATTTGCTGGAGATGCCCTCATCGATGCCGGTGCTGAGTATTCTCCTCTCGTCCCTCGCAACTCCTGTTTATTTCTCCAACTTAAATTACCTGGAAATGAATAAGGTTGCTTGTGGAATTGGAGATTTTCTCTCCTTCCTTTGAAGAACATGAGTGGCCTAACCTTTCTGGCGTACCTTTTCAGTACCTGACTGACGTCGAACCTCATCTTTTTCTTGCCCTCCTCCTTTTCTTTAACCTCACACCCTTTTCGCCAACCGAATAAAGAGAAAGACTTGGGCTTGCTTCTTCCCTTTGTCTCGCTATAGTTTCTGCTTCGATGGTGACTGCACTTATTGATGGTGCTACTACTGCTATCGCTATTTCCATTGCTGGTGCTGCAGTTATTGCTACTTTTGCTGGGTCTTTGATCATCTAAAAGTTCCTTGACAGGGAGGGTGGAGCCGTCTAAGGAATTTGTGGACGAGCGAGGAGATAAATGAAGGTGTGAGAGAAGATGGAGAGGAAGCAAGTGGCCATGGAAGAAAATGTCATCTGCTGGAGACAAATCAATGGCAAATGAACAAGGAGGGGTTTTGGCCTTATCAGGGACTGGAGCTGAGGCAGAGTGGAGAGAGATTGTGAAGGAAAATTCATGGGAAGGAGAGGAGGATGCTGAAGATGGTGAGGCGGGGGATGTTGGCAGCGCCTGTTGCTTTGCTTGTAGGCCCTCTTTTCCGTCGCGTTTTAAATTTCCTTCCTGAGGCTTGCCCGCAACTTTTTCTCTGGAGTTCCTTTGCGTTTGGGTGTCCATAATTCACAGAATTATACTGAAAGACCAATAAGATCGGACTCAGTATGTGGAGCTAGCGCTAACACTTTCTTATTTTTGGGCCAATAACGAAGGAATATTGCCAAACCTTAGACGATGGGGGATAGGGGTTCAGAGAGCAAGAGAGAGGTTGCTGTCAATCTGTAGGTGGGCATAAAATGTTTTTAGTGCAGAATTCACAACCCATAACTAGCTTTATCTTTTCTGTATTATTCTTCGTATGGAGAAGGTATGGTGGCCATGCAACTAGTTATTTATAAATATTTCATTTAAAAACTTAAATTATTAGGTAAAATTCTAAAATATAATTTATATTATTCTCTAACACACGTTTGATAGTGAAAACCCTTTGAGTTTAAAACTTAAATAAATTCACACTATCTTATACTTGATTTTTATCAAATAGAATAAGATGGTAAAATTTGAACTCGTAACTGTTGGGTCAACAAGGCTCTAATATAATGTCAAAAAATTATTTCATCTAAAAATTTAAACTATTAAATGAGACTTCAAATATAATTTATATTATTCTCTAATACTAACCATAAGCATAAAAATGATATAACATTTAGCATTACGTGTTGAAGGTTGGTGGGTCTTTGTCAAAATCAAACAGCTATTGCCATGGCTGATTTTGGGAATGAGAATCAATATGATACAAAATTGCCCACAAAACCTTTCTCGGATTGAAGTGGCGTGACGATAGAGTTCAGGGGCAAAATGACTTGCCATAGTATTTTAAGTTCGCCATTTTTATTTATTGGTTGCCAATGTGAAGGTCGAGGAGACTAAGGAGAGCTGTCATGTTAATATATAATATATACATGGATAAATGTGTCAGGTTTCAAGAGGAATCTTTGAATAAATAACTGATAAAATCTATACCTCTATTCATAGATATTACAAAAAGATTAATGCATTTAATTTATCGGATGCTTTTGGATGATCTTGATGTGATTCTCATACATAGCTACAGATTAATGTTTTGGCATACTTGTACTGAAGAATATTTGTTACTGTTATATATATATATATATATATATATATTTGAATAACATTTTAAATTTTGATGTCAATATAGAAAAAAAAAATTACTTTCATTTAACAATATTTATTGTCACTACCCAATTCCCAGATCTATGATCGGCATATAAACATGATCCCCCTCTAAGGTTTCATACTTATACAAACCTAAACTTACACACAAATTTTATATTTACAACTTTGTACAATTATTAAAATAGTTTTTATTCATTTTCATCTAATTCTAAACCACCAAGAACATTAATGTATTTTCCCTTTTTAATTTTCAAAACACTACATTTATGGTATCGGGAGAATCCCTGTGTGGATCGAGTATAAGAGTTATTCAAACTATAAGACTTATTTTAGATTTCTAGATTGCCATTTATAATTATTCAGACTACAAGAAGAGTTACATTTTAACTTCTATCAAGACGTTATTATAATGTTACTGTAAGGAAAGGACTTCGTGTAGATTAGATTTCAAAATCCTTTGGGTTTCGAGAAAATTTCATGAACCTTTGTTCTCTAGATTTGTCATGAGAAATCAATAACAACATGTTTCGTCATCTTATCTGGGTGGGTTTTCCTCCATTTTCTTCTTACCCTACTGAGTTTGGTGAAAATCATGGCCCACTTATAGACAACCTCAACGAGTCAATGTTTCTACTTTAGCTTTTATGCTTAATTGGCCCTAACTTGTAAAATTTCTTTCTCTGAGATTGTCTGTTTATGTTTAACTCGGGGGCCAATCTTTGAAGATTGAGGTCAGGAACCAATCCCAACTCCTTTCGCTCACTTGAGTTGACGATGAAGACAACCTATACCTCCATTTCTTAAAGTCGTACCTATATATATTCAAGCAGTAGACGTGTAGACAGTGAAAGGGTTTCAAATTCCAATATTTCCGTTTTGATTTCCGATTTATAAACTATTTTTATGGGAAATAAATATTTTAACAAAGGCATTGGAAATTAAGAAATGAAAAGAAGATATTGATTGGTAGTGTGGGATCGATGCATGTTGCGTTTTGGACTTTCAACCGCGTCAATTCATGCAAATATATGATTTACCCATCACCGGTCAAATTTAATGACAAAGAAAGGACAGAAATAGAGCAAAAAGATTCAGGAAATATTTTCAGATTAGCTCATCTGTTTTAGACCGGACGATGATAAAATGGACGAACTGTAAGCATTTCAAAGACAAAAGTCAAGGTTTCACAGTTAGGTAAGATGATAGGCCACACACACGTGTACTAAGTGGTCCAAATCCAGTAGGATAATTTCGATCGTTTACTTAAGGTCAGCATCTCAATCATGGAGGCATGGACTGGCTCATCTTCAACACTTCCAATTTCCCAAAAACATGACTTTTTTCACACTCAAATTAAATCCCATGAGATCCTTCGGTGCAGAAAAACTTTTTTCTTTCTTATTGCTTTGCCTTCGTCTACTCAATATCTTTTTTTTTTTCCAAACATAATTCTTCGAGACAGTTTGCGTATAATTTAACTACTTTATATATCTTAAAATTATTAATAAAATAAAAATTTTAATTCCGAGATATTATCACTGTAACACCTTCTTCTAAATGATTGTATCTTATTTTTTCTTTCGGTAGATAGAGGTAGTCATAGAAAAGAAGAAAAGGAAGCAGTAACCAAATCATGGCACCGCCCAAAAAAATATCTCTTTCAGCAGTCACCCATTCCCGCACGCGTGGTAATTAAGCGCTTCTGAATGTTTGAAGCAGAAGCCTAACAGGACCTCAGGAATTCGGGTAACGTTCTTGAAAATAAAGGGTTGGAGATAATAGGAAAAGGAAACGATATGAAAAAAAATGAATTGTGTTTGATTGTCGTATATGAGATCGAGTGACTGTGCGTATATTTTACATTTGAAATGAAATTGTATTCTATTTGGTTGATGAGAAATAAAGATATAATAAATTGTAAAAAGTTTATTTTACTTTTGAAATGTATTACCATTCAAAGTCGCAATAGCTGTAACTGTGGAGATCATTATTTTTACTCATCAAATCAAAATCATGTTAGAAAAATATTTATAATTATTATTATTATAAAAAATAATTCATTGCTAAGACGATAATTTAATTAAATTATAGTTTACTTGACCGTTAAGTAGTTTCTCCAAATATATTTAATAATAAAATAATGAATTAATTATATGTCAAAGCCAAAAATTAAAATCTAGCATAGTTGAAAATGCAAGATAATAATTTCATCACATATGCATGTTTTTTGTTATCACTCAATCCTCACCTCTCCATCATTAAAATTTAAAACCAATTAATTTAACATGATTAATATTCACCTTTCTCTATTATATGTTTTGATTATTATATTAAATTTTTAATAATGATATTCATTTTCTTTCAAAATGTTCAATACTCACTCATTTGGTAAAAAAAAGTATATTTTTATACTCTTTAATAAAGCCACTCTTTTGTTAATTATTTTTTATTCAAATCAGAAAAAATAAATTATCTACTCTAATTCATTCATTTTTTAATTGTTATAAATTATATAAAATAATTTATTGTTTATTTTGAACAGTTTTGATTTTTTTTCATATTAATTTAATTAAATGAAAAAAACCAAACTTTTTAAATAATTGTATTCTTAAAAATATTTTTTAAAACTAATATATATAATAAAACATTTTTGAAAAGTAGTTAAGAAAATAATGAAATTATAAAATGTTCCAACTTTGTTTTGTCTTCATTTCCGTCTCTCCTTTTTAGAGGAATAATAACCAAGCATTTTAATCAACAAAAAAACATGGACCTTGGGATATTTATTTGCGATAAGTTTTGTTTTCGTGCATGATAAAGTACACAAATCACTGCGTTTTCGAATTGCAAGACAAACATGTGATGTTGATGAAGAAGAGATAAAAAAGGGCCTGTTGCCTTTGAGAAAAAAATTACCTCACGACCACCAAGCCTGGAAATTCTTGCCACTTAAGCCAATGCGAATCATCTCTCAGCCGACTTGGATTCTTCCCTCTGGAAGATCATCACCTTTAATGAAATTCACGGATCATGACAGGTATATATTCGGATATGCTTCCAGCTTGAAAATTCTCAAAAAGCATCGGCAGATGAATCAACGAGAAGCATACAGAGATGTCCCAATTTGTAAAACAGAGTTCACATGTTGTTTGACTCACCTCGTAAACCTCCAGCCAAGAAAGTCTCCGCATGTTGTCTTGCTGAAGCTGGTCCCCAAACACCACTGCCACAAAGTAGAGCTCCGCCATCAAGCCAAAACAAAATTTAAGAACAGAAATTCGAAGAAGCTTGACAACAAGTACATGATTCATTCAACTATTCGAGCGCCTTCATCAAGGAGGGTTACGAACAAATAAAATTATATGGTCTCCATGATCATATACAGCATATTATAAAAAAAAAACTAAAAGAGCTCAGGGATTCACTGTAGCGCTAGACTCATGTGCACTGTGGACTCGCCTTTTTTTGTCCATGCGTCGCGCGAGTTCGTTCGCTTTTTTTTTCGTTTTTGAACAGTGATTTAACGAGAAAAACCCCCGAAAACGACAAAAAAAGCTGCCAGACCGAGGGGCTCCGTGGTCATTATGCACATCGGACCAGACCGGTCCGCCCCGCCGGTCTTCTGCTTATTTTATTATTTTTCAAAATTAGCTAAATACGGTTATAGCCCCTAATAAAACAAAAACGGTGACTTTGGTACAGGGACAGACCGGTAATTGACCCTATTTTTTTATTATTTATTTCGGTAACTGTCAAGACGTGAGGAGCACACGCCAGATGGTTTTCCATCTCACGCCCTGTTTAAGTGGCGCATGTAGCGTCCTACGGTGCCCGGAGATGGGCTACCAACGTCTTCCTCGATGCGCCTCCGCGTGGTCTTCCTCCCACGGCGGCGCGTGTCACCAAACGATGTGCGTAGACGCGGCGGCGGCCGGTTAAAGTCACTGGCCACGTTTCTCTCTTCCTGCACGTAAAAGTGCAGGAGAGGCCCCCGTGTTTTTGCCTTTTGCACTTCGGTCCCTTAACTTTCAATTTTGTTTATGGTCTTGATTTCTGTTGTATAAGTTTTGATTGGGTTCGATTGGGTCCTCCTGATTGAAATTAATTAAATGTGCAAGTTTCACTTCGGTCCTGCTATTTTTAATTTCCGGATTGGCTGTAAATAGCTCAATAAATTCGGTACACAAATTTCGATTTTTTCACCTTTGTCTTTTAATTGAAATTGATAATAAATGTGATTTTCATTTCAGTCCTTAAACTTTTATTTTTAATTTAAATCCCTTTATATTTGATTTTCATTTCAGCCCTTATACTTTTATTTTTTTATATTTATGGAATAATCCCTACTTTTGTCCATGTATATATAAGTGTGCTTAACATAATAATAATAATAATAATAATAATAATAAGAATAATAATAATAATTTAATTGTTTTTCTTTCTTACTCTTTTGTTAATGTTTTTTAGTTTTTTTTCTTCGGATAATTTAATAATTTTTATTGTTTTAACAGTAATAGCAATGATAATTTTATTTTTATTTTATTTTTTTGTTTTATCTGCTGTTAAATTTTCTAGGATTTTTTTAGTCTTTCATTTATTTATTTTTATTTCATTATTAACATAATAATAATAATAATAATAATAATAATAATAATAATAATAATTTAATTTAATTTAATTTAATTTAATTTAATTGTTTTTCTTGCTTACTCTTTTCTTAATGTCTTTGACTGTTTGTTTTTTCAGGATAATTTGATAATTTTTATTGTTTTAATAGTAATAGCAATGATAATTTTAGATTTTAAGGCTTCGATGTTGCTATTGTTATAATAGGGTGTGTTGAGCTATTTTATGATATGAAATTTTGCATATATAAATATTATATTTTAATTTTGATCCAGCAAATCCTATAAAAATTGTTTGCTCAGCCCGCAATGTAGAACATATATATTTTTTAATTTTCAAATTAAATGATTTTTTCAGCTTATGATATGAAATTTTGCATATATAAATATTATATTTTAATTTTGATCCAGCAAATCCTATAAAAATTGTTTGCTCAGCCCGCAACGTAGAACATATATATTTTTTAATTTTCAAATTAAATGATTTTTTCAGCTAATAATTTTTATTTTTTTATCATCTATTATATTTTTTATGTGCTCTTTCTTTTAGTTTTTTTATTGGTTTTATTATTATTATTTTCAAGTTAGATGAATTTTTTTTGCCTGATAATTTTGATTTTATTTTTTATTTGATCTTTTGTTAAAGTTATTATGATTTTTTTAGTTTTTCATTTATTTCTGTTCTTTATTCATTATTAACACAATAATAATAATAATAATAATAATAATAATAATTAATTATTTTTCTTGCTTACTCTTTTGTTAATGTTTTTGAGTGTTTTTTCTCTCAGGATAATTTGATAATTTTAATTGTTTTGGCATTAATAGTAATAGTAATTTTAGATGTTAAAACTTCGATGTTGCTATTTTTATAATAGGGTTTGATAATCTGTTTTATTATATTAAATTTCGCATATATAGATATTATATTGTAATTTTGGACCAACAAATCTTATTAATTTCTTTGATCCCAACAATCATAAAAATTGTTTGCTCAGCTTGCAACGTAGTGCGGTCAATTTTTTTAATTTTCAAGTCAAACGATTTTTTTTCATGTAATAATTTTTATTTTCATTTTATCATTTATTTTATTTTTTTATTTGCTCTTTTGTTAATGTTTTTAAACTTCTTTTAGTCTTTGATTTAATTTTGTTTTTTTTTTTTTTGTTATGAACGCAATAATAATATTAATATTAAGAATAAGAATAATAATTTTAGTTTGTGTTCTTGCTTTTTTTTGTGTGTGTTTTTTTCTTAAGGTAGTTTAATAATTTTTATTGGTTTGACAGTAATAGTGATAATAATTTTAGAAGTTAACACTTCGATGTTACTGTTGTTATAATAGGGTATTTTAATCTGTTTCATTATATCAAACTTTACATGTAGAAATATTAAATTTTAATCTGAACAGTTGTAAAAATTGTTTGGTCCGCCCGCAACGAAGTGCGGGCCATCAAACTAGTCATCTACTAGAAGAGGATTCTGGTTGACATTATAGAGACAACTGTTAAAAAAAAATGATAGCCAAGTTTTCTATTTCTGAAGTTCACCCTCCTACTTACCAAGGAAGGTTCAACTTGATGTTACATGAACCAAATTCATCCAGAAGGCTAATCACACAAACTTCTACCTGACTTGTAATGGATCTGTATTCAGTACCCAGTCAAATTCTCTATATAACAATAAAATTACATCAGAAGGCCATTGCCATTTGATTTAGCTCTATGAACCACATAGGAACAGATTCAGACAGAAAAACACAAGTGTATCGAAGCCTTCAATGGATCCTTAGGGTACACGAGCACAACTGTTATTTTGAAGTCAGAAACAGATTTGTAAAAAGCAAACAGCTCTAGTTTTGATCTTCCAACTTCAAGCTCAGAAGCAATTGGGAGCGAGACAAGGAGAATCCTTCAAGTTCAACACAAACAGGTCAAAATGCAGACACCCATGAGAAGTTGGGGGAGCTGAATATGGTGAGAAAATTCTTTCCATTTGTCTTGAACTCTGAAACAACTGTTAGTACGTCCCAAAAGCAAATAAAACCATGGCTGGCTAGTCACTATCACTGCTATGCCTATCTGTAAAATTGAACCCAAATGAAATAGAGAATCAGTCAGCATAAAAGTTGAGCGAGACTTGAGTGGGGGGGCGCATAGAGAACTGTTGTTTATACCTCCTGGTGGTCTTTTCCCTTCCATTGCTTCTTTTTTCTCTTGGCAACTTGAGCAAAGGAAAGGGCCATCCCAGGGATGTAATTTTCCATAATCAGATGAACCAACATGTATTGAAAAACCCTCGTCAGGTTTTATCTCTACTTGACAGACTGCACATTTAAACAGCTTAAACATTTTGCAAATTGGGTATTTCGTATCTAACCTGCATTTCACACAAAAACGCATGGTGTCAAAACACTTAAAAACAGAACTGTTCCTCAAAAGACAGACAGCCAAACCACCCATAACGGATGGTGTCAAAGGCAACCACATAGGGAGGCAAAAAGCAAGCAGAAAGGAGCACAAAAGGTATAAATCTGTCACCAATGCCTAACATAGAGATCAAACCATCATTTTTACCAACAGTGATGATCTTCACAGCACAAACCTTTCTGAAAGCATGGCAGATCCTTCCTCAAATAGTTCCTCAACCACATCTGGTTCCAGATATTCTTTATCAATTTGAGAAGAATATTCAGGGGACTTTTTGCGAAACATGGACTTGAATACTCCTCTTCCAAGCTTTTTAGGTGGTGGCAAAGGGGCAGCTGGTTTCTCTGGTGGTACTATATCAATCACAATGCAGGTTGTGTCATCTCTAAGTCCTTTCACCTGCACTGCTTCCTGCAAATGGAATGCAGAGAGTAAGGCAGACTACAGATTATCATGGATGGTATCACATAATGTGCCATAGTAGGGAAGCCATGGCATCTTAAACAAGCAGAAATTTCAGTTGGAGTTTTCTTGAAAAAAATAACACTCCACCTTAACAATTTGTGCGGCTGCAGCTTCCACTGGCATCCCACGGCAACAATCAAGAGCCACTTCTTCAGATAAAGCATCCCAAACACCATCACTAGAGATAATAAGCCTACCACCCCCAGTAGACAACTGAAAATCACGATGATTTGAAGCTATTAAGGATGAAAAAAAGTGATTGACAGCACACTGTGCTTCAGTATGAATCAAGTTATGTGCAAAGCATGCACAATGAGATAATGTTACTTCAAACAAAACAAACCATGCCATAGAAGCTACAAGCAGACCATAAATAATTTCTTAAGATGCTGCCAAAACAGCCTCAGTCCATATGATCTTTGTTCTCTGGGGTGACAAACATTGATACTATAATCAATCTCAATTTCACAGCAAATTATCAAAGAAATCCATTTTGTAAGTCCCGTTAACTTATTTCAGGAAAAAAAAATCATCAAATTAATGGATAAACAGATTGTTAAAAATGATGAGAAAGAGGTAATTTATAGGACAAGCATGGAGTTTGCCTACAGTAGTTTAAGCCCACGGTGGCATGAGAACAATAGAATTAAAACTACCAATACAGTATCAAGCATTATCTACACATAACATCTGAAGAACAAACCTTAATTTGCTTCACATAAGGAATGGGAACAATGTACTCGCCAACATCCACATCCCCTATAGATCGTGAAAGACATAAGCCACCAGGCCAACATCTCAAAGGGCCAATCTGAAACAGAACAACCACCCGAATTAGACATTCTACTTCAATCCATAATTTCTTTTGATAGAAGATCAATTATATATGAGCACAGGAAGAGTTCCTTTCAAAATATCATACTGGCCATTTATTCCATAAACGTGTCCAGTTCTATTTCTAAAGACTTTAAAGATTCATAAGCTAAATGATGCCTTATTTTTATGTTCTGGTAGTTGTCCTGACTTTGACCATTTAGCATGAAGGAGAATATCAAGTTATTCCATTTCACATAAATAGAAAAGTGCAAGAAACATACACGATTTGATTTATGAAAAGAACAAAAAAGCTACACAAGGAAAGGTACCTCTGCACCACCGCCAGTGTTTAGCCGTCCCACCTCACCCCCACTTGCAGTAATGCGCTCCCTCCTGTTAAATTAAAACATAAGGTCTCAGAAATAACAGGATCTGATAGTGGTTTAACACGACACTATATATCTGACTTACTCCTCTTCATTGCATTCGAGCCTATGATCTTCTGACAGGTAGTAGAGATCACCTTCAGCAGATTCCAGAATGCAACGGGAGTCGCCAACGGATGCCACAGTTATGACCAATCCTTCGATTACTGCAAAGGTGACAGTTGTTCCTGATGTTCGAGCTGAAAAGGAAAAAACACCAAATTTTGAACATGAAACATCATTTGCATATAAAGCTCACAACACTCAACTCAATCAACAAAAGCAGTACTGCTAAGAAAGCAGAATAATATGGCATGGACAAAAGGATGCATATGTATTGATTCATGTAGCAAACTACAGGGATATAATAAGATTATGATCATCAATCATATTCAGGTTCACACCCTAGGTCCTGCAAATCAATGTGAGAGGAAAAAAAATAGTATCCTGTTATACAGAATTCTAAACAATCATATAAAAAATTGTTGTCTTGTAAAAGATCCTGCTAAAGCAACCATTTGCTTAGTGTGAAACAGACATCACATGATGCCCTCCATGTAAGGAAACAGTAGCGCCTTGAAATACATTGATGAATAATTAGTTACAGTAATCAATAAATGTATCTATCATCAGTGCATGCACAGTGTTATGATGAATAAGTAAAATGTCTTCACAAGTCTGAAGGCATCAGGACGTTTCTTGGGAATATGGATTGTGTGGAAATCTTAGTATTTATATTAAATCGATCAATGCAATGTCACTAATTTTGAGTCTTATGAAGCATATAAATGAATGGAAATCAGTGTCCATGACAAGCGCAAGGAGAACTCTTCATTAGTAATAACAAAGATGCAATTTACCAAAGCGTGTAAAATGAGTTGTTCCAGAACAATAGTGGAAAGGCTAAAGCAGATGCTGACCAGTTTAACAAAACCATCCAATCATACGGTGTGATTAAAGGTCTTTGAGTTTAAACTCCAAGGGAACATAAATAGTCCTCAATTTTTCAACTGAAGTTTGATTTTCAAAAGAAAGTTGTCGAACCTCTCTGTTGAAAATCTTTATCTGTTTTGACGAACCCTGCAACTAAAGCCCTTGGAAGTGCAGCCACCCATTCATCTCTGTTAAGATCTGAAGGCATGGCGGCTATGACGTTATTTAGTAGATTCTCTTTAGTGTATATTGCTGCTGCGGACCCATTATGTCCATCAAATAACTGCAAAGAAACCAAGGTTTGTGTATTAGGAAACCTACTGAAACTAAGTGAAACATGCAAACGTCAAAGAATTGGTTAATTTCTAATCAACTGATCATGAACCCGTTAAAATGGCATAAAAAAATCAAATCAAAGAGAGACTGAGATATTACCCCGAAAACAGAATAAGTAGTGATCCCATCACCGACGATTCTCTGGCATTCAGTTTTTAACAAGGTAAAATCCTCCCCTTTCTTGCTCTGACAAGCCTGTCCGTATAAAATCTCCGGCTTCTCTACCCTCTCATTCGCCAATTCTCGCTTTAAGAGCACCGAGAGCGGCACCGTATGATGCTCCCTTGCAGCAGTCATCATTGTGATTATATTTACTCCTTCAAAAATCCCCTACACAGATAAATTTCCCTCTTAATAACACCGCAAGCAGCAATAATCACAGCCAACGCCAGAATATTTATTTATTCATTTCCTGATACAAGAAGTTTCGGTTGAGTCATTGATCATCGGATAAAGAGATGATAATTGTAAAGATCAATGTGGCAAACGACTGGCCAAAACAATAAATCATGAAAATTAGCATAACAGACTGGAAAAAGACGAGGAGAAAAATTACAAGAAAAAAGTAGTGGCTAGCAGCTGTAAGGAGATTAAAAGATGAGAGAGAAATTCATTTGTTTTGATGTTGGTGTTTCAGTGATCGAGATACGCCGATCCCAGCAACCTGCAAAAGTTCCATCGTTGAAAAGAAAGGGAGACATAAAAGAGGAGGAGGATTGTATTCATTTAAGAATATAGCATAGCGCATATGCAGCTGTTTTTCTCTGCTGACGTGTCTAAAATCGCCATTCGTTTCGCTCGGCGCAACAAAGAAACGTTGTTTTTAGCGGCTTGTCACTCAGAAACACTGGCTCGGCGCTTGTGGACGCTAACAGGACCATCGGATTAGCTTTGATTGAGTAAGGATGGCCCACTAAGGGACAAATAAAGTGATGATTTAAATATGTTAGTATGATTTATCTGCAATTATTTTCCATTTTATATATTTATTTTTAAAAATTAAAAGTATTTTTAATATATGTAGCCTTGCATAATATTTTATATCAAAGAATTTATTTTATATATTTATTGATGTTTTTATCTTATTTTTTTGTGATATTAAATTAATCAAAATTTAACATAATTATTGAATTTCTCTTACTTCTTTTAAATTTAATCATCTTCTAATTTTAAGAGTCTCCTTGTGCTGACGGACATAGGGCGAAAGGAGCCGCAAGGCTAGCTGGGGAGCCTTGTTTTCGTGTCTTTACAACCTAATCCTTTGACCTCCAGCTGGAGGACGCCGAAATTCTCGGCGCCAGTTTATCTCTAATTTAGTGCAATTAACTAATCCGCGTGAAAGAATAAAATCAATGATTGATTAACAGCAAGATATCTAGACAGAGAGCTCAATCAACTGGTTATAACAGTGTTCACTGGATGGCTTTGGTGGCTGCCCACCCCGGTGTGTATGAAACACTATTGCTAATTTTATTTTGTTTTGTTTAGGTAGAAAAGGTCAAGATATTTTTTATCAATTAAAAAAATAAGATGAAATAGTGTAATTTTTTAGTCGGTTTTGAAAATTTTGCTCAAATTTCAGCTAGAATATCTCGGTTTTGTTCCACTCGTTCCATTTTGACCAAATTTTATTTTTTTAAAATAATAAATAATTTTACAATATTAATCATATCTTTTAATCCGATCGTTAGATTAAGATGAAATTTTACGAGAAGTCTCTTGACATATTTACATATATTATGTTAAAATTTCAGAGCAATTAGAGAATGTAATGACTTTGCAAGATTGATGATGATATTCTCATAATATTATACATGTTTATAATTTTGTTCTGAAAAATGATTTTATTGTGTGTTTTTTTCATATTAAATTACACAATTTTAAATTATTTTTTTTTATTTTATTTTTGAACAAAAAAATTGAATTAATGTATTTAATTATATATATATACATAAACAATACAACCCTGGAATGACGCGCTGAAATGCTCCGAAACCAAAACATTCCGTTCTAATTGGAAAAACGAAGCACCAACCGAAACATAATTGACAATCTTGGTTTAAAATTGCGTTTCATAAATGTTTTTTTAAAAAAATTACTTTTTACTTTATATATAAAAAATAGTATTTCTAGTTTTTTTTCATGTACTATGTCAAAAATATTTATAAAAAAAAACATTTTAATACATTTTTCAATAAAAAAACAATTTAAAAACAACATCAATCCCAGTACTCTTAGACATTAAGTGTTTTCGCTGCTTATTTGCAGTTGACATGTAGCTTCAAAGCATGTTCCATTTATTTTTGCACAGCAAGAATGCAAGCTGGACAAGGGCCCAGCTTGGCGAGCAGTGTTGCTATCACCATCTGCATGCTTCTCAGCTCTTACTCATCACAGCTCATCAACCAGGATAGTGGAGTCATTGCACCACGATTATACTAATAAAATATCTGTAATGATCAATGGTTCATGGTTTATCGCGGGACTTTTCCCACCCCGAGAAATCGGTGGCGCCATCTATCCATGGAGACAATTATTTGCCCCATCTATTAATCTTTATTAGTTCTAAGCTCGCAGCACTTGGACACATGGAGATCACGACGTGCTTGCTATCCCTGCAGCTTCCAGGCATGTTCGTCTCCTCTGAGGGCTCAAGCCAGGTCATTGCAGACCTCGTGAACAATCGCAGCAGCATCCCAGCTAGCATGTGAACGAACAGACATTTTTGCTCCATCCAAGTGGGGAGGAAATAAAAAGGAGAATGATAGAACCAGAAATAGTTTGGGAGGTGGGGTAGGAAATTGAGAGATCATGGCTCCCGCCTCGTGTTGCCGAGGATCCCAATTGGTATTTCAATATTCATGCCAAGTTACAGTAGAATTGCTCGAGTTTTATACGATTCATACTCAAAAGTACCAATTTACAGCCCATGAACACAAAACGGCAGGCCCTGGTTTTCAATTTAGTGTTTTTATAAACAAAGAAATTACTTTCCTTTCCCGAGGACGACAAGGACCAGATCCTGCAAAAAGAGACCGCGATCTACCAGCAGAAACTAAAAGAACTCGACTCTGTTTGCAAGCCAGCCATATGTTTTTATTCTCTTTGTTATCATTATTTCTTCACCATTGCAATTACACCGAAGACATCTATCTACATTTGACTTGAGCTGGTCAAGAACATAGTATCATCATTGTTTTTTTAAATAAAGATAATTTAATTTTTTATATAAAAGAAAACGGATTCATTCAATCTAAGCTGCATCCTGACCGACACTTCATGTAGACCATGTGACAGCCACATTAAAATCAAAAGAGTGCGAAGTGCAAGAGAAGTTGATGTGACCGGTTCATAAATTAGTCACAGAATCCACAAGGAAGTTATCGAAAGTTATCCGGGATGTGTATGTAATCGACATGGTGATATGATGAGTAAATGGAAAAACCATCAGACTCGGATACTGCTATAAATCTTTCAGCTGTCCAGTTTTACAGCAACAATTATAATTTTCAATAGATTGGTCTGAAATTTACCCAAAGTCTCCATGTATTCTGCTCCACGTTGGTCAAAATTTCAGATTTACAGGTTCTATTATCTAGTTCTTTTTTATTTATGGACTTCTTATTTGACATTAATTCTTTTTTTCTAGGGTATCCAATGGCATAGTAAACACAAGATTTTCTTGAGTTATGTTTTGACTATTAATGATAGCAAACACAAGTAATTTTGGACACTCTTCTTATATCAATAGGTTTAGGTTGTATTTTGTAGACTATGGGTTTGTTTGGGACAGCTGTTGCTGTAGCTTTTTAAAGTGTTTTTCGTGCTGAAATACATCCAAATGATATTTTTTTTATTTTTTAAAAATCATTTTTGACATCAGCACATCAAAATGATCTAAAAACACCAAAACATATTCATTTAAAATGAAAAAAAAAATTCAAAAGCTGCGGCACGGCTTGAAAAAAGCCGTGCCAAACACCTTCTATATAAGGCATGTAAAAAAAAACAAATGGTCAAAAAAACTCTTAGAACCGCCATAAAGATATCGACAGGATGATTCCATAGATATCATGAAAAATAAATTTCGAAGTTGATAATAAGATATTAGTAAGAGCATGGCATTGTTGTTAAATTGCAGTGTGACTCACCACTAATTCTGAAACTGGCTTTTCATAATGTATATGAATTCATCATATTGATATTTTTATGGCGATATCAAGAGTTTCATCATCTCATCTGAGTTGTGATGTGTTTCTAATTATTTATTTATTTATTTTCTTAGTGTTTTCTTTTCTCTCTCCTTTTTCTTGGCCATGTCCCTTTTTCTAGCCGTTAGATCATTTTTGTTTTTTTATGCCATTGGATTTTTATAAAAATACATGCTGACTTTTGTATATGATAATCATTTGGGAAAGGAAAGCAAGAATCAGAATTTACTAGTGCACGCGCAACTATGAAATTCAACAGTCTGCTCATATTCTGCACGTGAATTTTTTAACTATGCTAATTTACAACGTAGACCTGACAAAAAAAAAGTAGGAACTGTGTGTCACAATGGAACTTGTCAGGTAAAAAAGAAAGACGAGAAGCAAATTGATGTGTCATGTTATAAGTAGAGTCGGTAACATTAATGCGTTGGTGATCACATTGCATGCTGTCGGCATGATTAGCTGAGAAACCACGTCTTCTACATCTCATCTGGATTGTTTATCTTCTATTTCAAAACGTGTTTTTAAAAATAATTGAAATTTTATATTTTAAATAAAAAAATTGGTGTTTTTAAATTATTAAAATATTATTTTTAATATATTTTTAAACAAAAACAACCTCAACTGCATTTACATCATCTACATATTCATCCATCAAAGTGAATTTTAATTTGAAACAAAATACCTTATTGGTATCACCCTGAGCACTGTATTATCTTCTTTCTTTTTTTAGTGTATTTACTTTGTCTGGACTTTGCTTTTACCGCACTGTCATTTGTGCACCAAACGGATCACATCCAAATTTCAAACGGAAAATATAACAAGGATTGAAGGTAGCCTCTCTTGCACTTTCGCATCTCTATTTTTGCGAGTAATTTACAAGCAAAAATGGGGTGCTTGCTGGCAATTTGGTTTCGTTTATATCCTGAATTGTATCCAGCTCGGCTTCCTATCTTCCATTTCCACATGCATGACTAATCTTCACTTCAGATGAATACCACCCAACTGGACCTGTCAGGTTAGCATCACCACTGCTTATATGGCCTCGCCATTAAATACGTATCCAAGCTGAAAACATAGGATCTCTAAGTTAACACAGGAGTTTTCAAAGTTTAGGTTATGTTTGTTCCGGTAGAATTATAAAACCTGTAGTAACTGGATTTGATCGTCAGGGATATTGTAATTGAGCTGCATTTCTGATGCATTGATCCTTTACTGAACAGATAGTAGATTTATCGTCACAACTTATATTACACTTGGAAGAAGTTATTTAAAAATCAATCGGGGAATTTGATATCAAACAACAGATAAGATTGGCACACAGCTTAACTCCGCAACCCGACTCAGTATGTTATCGCCCCTGAGCTCTTCAACCACAGTAGCAACTCACCTAGTCCTTCTTTCAAGCTTCGGGGATTGTAATCCAGCTCTATTCTGGCTTTCTCGCAAGAATATGCCCACTGGTGTCGCAGAACATGCACACTCTGATCCAGTAAAAATCAATAAAAAGGATTCAGACATCAAAGGAAGAATTCTTGATGAACAGCTTAGGCGTCTATAAACAGCAATATTGAAACAATATGATTAGAACTGGCTAGTATGGTCACGATGGGGCATACCGGTGGAGAAACAAGAGGAAGCTTTCCTGTAAAGTGAGAAATAAGAATTGACAGCCATCCGCAAGCTTCAATTACCGATAAAGGAATGCTAAACCTTGGTTTTCCTGTTCGGGTGATGATAGCGGCTAAATCAAGCACGTGCGAGATTGATGCATTTTCTCCTGTGAGGAGATATCTTTCACCCGATCGACCTTTGTGCATTGCTGCAATATGACCTCCAACTACATCATCAACGTGACAAAAGGAAAGCCTATCATTTCCGCAGCCCATATATCCCGGTAAAAGTCCAGTGAATCGAGCAATCAGCTGAAATGGAAAATATAAGAACCGTCACAATCTTCTTGGTGCATGGGTATCAATATGTTCATTGAATCAAATAAGAACATGGTGCATCATGGAGTCCTACAAATGGTTAGTGACGTAAACAAGCAGATTCCCTGTCTGGAAAAAAAAAGCATAATTTGAAATGATTCAAAAACATTTAAGAAAATAATTTGAAGACAAGAAACAGGTTCAACCTTAATTCCAAACCCCCCCTAATATGATCTACAAACTGACTGTTTGGATATTGATTATCGTCTTCCGTTTGAGAGTTTTTGGGATTGCAATATTTATGGAAAAACTGTGTTTGGCAGACAAAGTCGTTGGCCTATCAGCTTTTGTCGACCATTGGATCTACTCTAGTTTTTGCAGGGAGGTTCTCTCAAGTCCCCTCTTCATTCTGAACAATGGAGATCGGATTTGGAACTACTTTGCAAGGGTTGGAATTCTGGGTTCATTTTTTGCCATTTTTCAGGTTTAAAGAAAGTGTTACGTTCCAAGCATTTAAGAAAAGATAAATGGATTCAAGGAATCCACAACCTCCAGATCTTAATTTCAGAAAATTGTTCAGTGCTTTATTATTAATACTCATGGTTTAAATACCAATTGAAAACAAGTAATTATCGGTTTATAAGGACACCAGTAAGCACAACCCTGCCTACTTAGCTGATAATCAACAATTAATTCTATCTGGACTTCTTGTCCAATCCTAACACTGATTATTCCTGACCCGTACACACGTAATTTATTGATTGGGCTGACCCACTAATTATGAAATTAACTAACATATGACTGAACCATTAACCCACTGGACTTGGCCCGTTGACTGTAACCAGTCTAACTTACTAACCAATTGCACCCGAACTGATTAACCAACTAACATCTAACTTAGTTGCATCTGAACTCCTCATTAACCACACTGATGTGACTGAAGGTTAACTGACGACTGACTTAATTAATGTGGCACATGACAAAAAGAGAGCGGAAGGGAGTCTTTGTGACAAGAAAATTAACTGTAATGGTAAGCGAGAAATCCCTGTTTTTTCTTTAAATATATAGGTGGATACAAATATATTTTTTAAAAACTTTAAGTTCATGTTTACACTTCGGATCGGGTTCGGGCAAAGCAATATTCATACCTTACAGCAACTCCAATGGTAAAATTATTTTAGAGAGCTCAATTGATAAAATAAGTTTTTAAATATTTTAAATATAGTTTTTTTGTTTATATATTTTTCAATGGTAAAAATTATATAGAAGAGCTATTTTTATATCATTTTAAATATAATGCAATTATTTTGTATATAATATAATTATACAATTAATATGAGTAAATTATATAATTAAATAATTGCTTTTAAAAAACCCTCCAATATTATAGTTTTTTAATTTTATTTAATAAAAAAATCAAATTTGAAAATATCTAATTATTTTTTAAATATAAAATTTTCATAATAATATATTTTAAAAATAAAATAAAGTGATTAAGATTTTATCATGATTTGTTTATGATTACTAAATATGATATATAGATAATTATTATTTTTTGTATTTAATTATCAAATACATTTTTTTTTCAATCTGTTTTCTTGTGCTTTTAAAGTACGTAGAAATACTTAAAGTATAAAACTTAGAACTTCCCAGCAGAACACTAGTACAAGGTATGTCCTATGTGTACTTTTTTCAACATTTTTTAACTTTTAGCTTTGCTCTATACATATGTATAAATAGCAATTCAGTAATTAAAAATTAATTTAACTATCTATTTAGCTACTGCGTTGGAGACATAAAAATTAAACATAAAAAGGAGAATTATTTGGCTTTATCAACGCATATGGTTTCTGCGTTGGAGTTGCTCTTATCTCAACTTGATCTTTTCACTTCGGATATTATCCGGACCCAACCTAAACTCAAATTAAAAAAAAAATCATATTCATTCAGGTAAATTTAAATTGGTATCCGGTTAAATTACCATCCTAAGGACAAAAAACATGTTTTTTTCTCCTCTCTTTTTTATCTACCATTGTAGTTAAGATTGTTTTTTAAAATATTTTTTATTCAGAAATACATCAATATAATATTTTTATTTTTCAAAAATTATTTTTGACATCAACACATGAAAATAATTTAAAAACACCAAAAAAATATTTTTGAAATGCAATATCAAATCATTCAATATTTTTTTATAATATTGTTATAATATCAAACGCAATATTTTGTTACCCCAAAAAATTAGGAGTAAGAATTTCTACTTACTCCTAATTTCTTGTTTGGAAGTATAATAGAAGTTATTTTTTAAAGTTTTTTCACTTAAAAATACATCAAAATAATATTTTGTTATAATAGATTTTTTTTTAAAATAACATCAACATATCAATATATTTTAAAACACTAAAAAAATAATTTTAAGTAAATAAATTCTGACAAAAAAAAAAAACAATTTGAAAGTCAATACAAAGACCCCTAAATATATTGAGTCATAAAAAAACATACGATCAAGCAAAACTTGAACAAGATGAAGATCTTACCATTTTAGCCAGAGCGTTACCGGTTGTGAGTTTCCCTGGACCATAAACAAGACCAGGATAAAGTGTCACAATTGGCAATCCTTCTGCTGCTGCTTGTGAAGCAACCTTGTCAGCAGCCACCTTCGATCTCTCATACTCTGTATAGAAATACTTCTCGTGATGTACCTGTAACAACCATAATCTATCCTAAATTAGTGTTCTCTCCAAGAATTTTGTTCATTTTATGATTGGATCAGCTTTTGGTTATTCGTGATCCCATGAATCCAAAACCCAAAATTTTCTGACAGGATCTTTCAAATCAATCCATCTGGGCGAAATAATTCGAAACCAGGTAGCGTTGCTTACTTGGCTCTCGTCAGCAACGTATCCATCAGTGGATCCAAGGGCCACCATTGAAGAAGTGTAGATCACCTTCTCTATCGTTTTGGTCTCTTTAGCTGCTTGCACCACATTCTTTAATCCTCCTACGTTCACCTGTCAAAAATTATCAACAGCAAATTAAATAGTGTTCTTTCAAGTGATTTCCTATAGAAAATATGGAAGCGGGAAGTCAAAGTGAATGGGACGTGTTTACGGAGAAGAATTTAGAAGGATCTGGAAGCCAGGGCTCGACAACGGCGGCGGCATGGAAGATCACGTGGCAGCCGAAGAAGGCATCCAGGAGTGACCGATAGTCGGTGACGTCACCATAGGCGAGTTCAAAGGTCTCCCCCGTAGAGGGCGAAGGGAGACCGGAGAGATCGCTGGTTCGGCGGACTAAGGCCCGGACGGAGTGGCCCTGTTTAAGGAGGGTGCGGCACAGTAACCCGCCTACGAAACCGGATGCGCCGGTCACGACTACCTTCTTCATTCTCCCCGTGTTATGGTAATTATTTGAAAGTATTAACAAGCCTGGATCCATCGCTATTTTTTCTCGGCCAATTTATTGCTCTCCTTGTTTCGTGGCAAGAAGCACTACCCGGCCCTACCAACTCTTCTTTTTTTATTGCCCATCTGTAAAAAATAGTTTTTCTTTTCTTTTCTTCCGGCGATGATCATATTAGTTGAGAATAATGAAAACGATCGTTAGCAGTTAGAATACATTGGAGCTGGTGAAGTGTCAGTTTCAGTTGAACATCGACGCCTGTAAGCTTTCCCTGTCATCAGGACTCGCAAGCCAAAAGCCACAGTTTAAGGTACGCTATTATTGATTTCTAGAGATTTGAAGAGCTGAGGTTTGATGTTAATGGAATGATAGATAATTCCCCGAGGGAGCAGGATTTCTTTCTGTGTAAAAAGACAATGTTTAGACTTTGACAGAGTGATTAAACTCAATTTTGCGGATCAAACTTGAAATCTCTCGGTCATGCTTTTTGTTTGCTCAAGCTATAAATCAAACTGTACGGTATTCTTCCATATTTGTTCCAGTTAACAACTTGGATAAATAGTCGAAACATGATTTGATTTTAAATATATTTTTAAAATGATATATTTTCTTATAATAAATATTAAGACAATGCTATATTAGATAACTCGGTTAACCAACTAAACTCGTAACTTGGATTATAAACTTAAATGAGTTTAAAAACTTTTCATAAAAAACTATTTTTATTTAATCATACAATAATAAAATAGATACTTGCAAAATCGAGCATAACTCAGATTATGATTTATCAAATTATCTTAAATTAATTTAATTTGTTGGATCCAATAGATCATGTCAAAGACAGGATTCAAATATTTTAGAATTGCATTTCATTTGTGCAATTTTTAATCATTGGTTACAAGGTCGGATGACCACTAGAGATTTATATAGCTGCTAATTTCAGTATTTATAAAATTATTCGAGGTATATACAAGTTGACCGAACAACTATGTTAATAAAAAAAGTTGTGGTTATTATCCATTAGTTTTCTCTTCAATTTCAAGTCGGTATTACTTCCAATCTTCACAATTTCCCATGTATAGTTTTTATACTATTAATATATTAAGCTTAGCCACTCCAAGAGACTTCAGAGATGAGCCGTGAATATTCTTGCAATAGTTTATCTAGTATATGACTCTACACTGTTGACATAGGTGTAACTCGTTTTCATATCCAGTAATTTTGGTCACTGTACTATATTAAGTTGAAGTGTACACGAGTTGGGTACTCAACACTCTTGGATCTTGCTATGTACCGAGCTGCTCAACTGGGCATGAATTTTACAAGATGGTAGATTCAATGTTTGTCAAGCCTGGAAAGATACGAGTCCGACAAGCTATTAAACTCTCAACCTTTAAGTTTGGTTTTGTGTTGAACCCTTCGGATATGAGTTTAACGAGGTATCAAATCCACTATCTTTTGTCTTGCATTCTGAGTTTAATTGAACACAAGTCTAGCGAACTACAAGACATGCCGCTCTTGGCCGAGTTGCACGCAAAGCCCAATTAAGCATGAATTTGATGAATTTCTCGACTATTCTTGGACTTGGTTGTGTCAAGTCAAATTAAATATGAGTCTGACATACTCGACGCTCTTGAGCTAGAATATGTGCAAAACTTGACATGAGTCTGACTCTCTGCAATGGGCTTTGACAATATACCAAGCAACGTTGTCAATTTTGTTCGGTTCTGAAAGGAAAGGCCGGCATATCTTGTTTAAGTTTAAAAAATAAAACAAACCGAAACAAATTTTTAGAGTGTATTTACTTTGTGTGGACTTTGCTTTTACCGCACTGTCATTTGTGCACCAAACGGATCACATCCAAATTTCAAACGGAAAATGTAACAAGGATTGAAGGTAGCCTCTCTTGCACTTTCGCATCTGTATTTTTGCGAGTAATTTACAAGCAAAAATGGGGTGCTTGCTGGCAATTTGGTTTCGTTTATATCCTGAATTGTATCCAGCTCGGCTTCCTATCTTCCATTTCCACATGCATGACTAATCTTCACTTCAGATGAATACCACCCAACTGGAACTGTCAGATTAGCATCACCACTGCTTATATGGCCTCGCCATTAAATACGTATCCAAGCTGAAAACATAGGATCTCTAAGTTAACACGGGAGTTTTCAAAGTTTAGGTAACTGGATTTGATCGTCAGGGATATTGTAATTGAGCTGCATTTCTGATGCATTGATCCTTTATTGAACAGATAGTAGATTTATCGTCACAACTTATATTACACTTGGAAGAAGTTATTTAAAAATCAATCGGGGAATTTGATATCAAACAGCAACTAATCTAACAAACAAGATTGGCTTACAGCTTAACCCCGCAACCCAACTCAGTATGTTATCGCCCCTGAGCTCTTCAACCACAGTAGCAACTCACCTAGTCCTTCTTTCAAGCTTCGGGGATTGTAATCCAGCTCTATTCTGGCTTTCTCGCAAGAATATTCCCACTGGTGTCGCAGAACATGCACACTCTGCTCCAGTAAAAATCAATAAAAAGGATTTAGACATCAAAGGAAGAATTCTTGATGAACAGCTTAGGCGTCTATAAACAGCAATATTGAAACAATATGATCAGAACTGGCTAGTGTGGTCACGATGGGGCATACCGGTGGACATACAAGAGGAAGCTTTCCTGTAAAGTGAGAAATAAGAATTGACAGCCATCCGCAAGCTTCAATTACCCATAAAGGAATGCTAAACCTTGGCTTTTCTGTCCGGGTGATGGTAGCAGCTAAATCAAGCACGTCTGAGAATGATGCATTTTCGCCTGTGAGGAGATATCTTTCACCCGATCGACCTTTGTCCATTGCTGCAATATGACCTCCAACTACATCATCAACGTGACAAAAGGAAAGCCTATCATTTCCGCAGCCTATATATCCCGGTAAACGTCCAGTGAATCGAGCAATCAACTGAAATGGAAAATCTAAGAGCCGTCACAATCTTCTTGTGCATCTTATGGAAACATGTGCAAATTTACAAGATTCCTTTTCATTATGGGAAGAATCCAGCAAACATGCAGGCTTAATTAGATGCCAAAACGTGTTCTTAACTAAAAGCACCATGGGTATCAATATATTCATTGAATCAAATAAGGACATGGTGCATCATGGAGTCGTACAGATGGTTATTGAAATGGTTAGTGACGTAAACAAGCAGATCCCCTGTCTGAAAAAAAATGCATAATTTGAAATGATTCAAAAACATTTAAGAAAATAATTTGAAGACAAGAAACAGGTTCGACCTTAATTCCAAACACCCCTTAATATGATCTACAAACTGACTGTTTGGATATTGATTATCTTCTTCCATTTGAGAGTTTTTGGGATTGCAATATTTATGGAAAAACTGTGTTTGGCTGACAAAGTCGTCGGCCTATTCAGCTTTTGTGCACCATTGGATCTACTCTACTTTTTGCAGGGAGGTTCTCTCAAGTCCCCTCTTCATTCTGAACAATGGAGATCGGATTTGGAACTACCTTGCGAGGGTTAGAATTCTGAGTTCATTTTTTGCCATTTTTCAGGTTAGCTTTATTCCTCCTTTATTGCAGCTACTTTAACCATTGGATTAGGTTGGTTTTTTGATATATTAGACGTAACAAGATTATCTCGAACTTGATTGTTGGAATTTATTTGTGAGTTTTTCTTAGATTGTAATTCGATGGTTTGGGATAAAGAAAGAGAGGGGAAGTGTGAATTGTGAGTCTGTGTGATGAGGATGATTAACTGTAAAGGTAAGAGAGATTTCCCAGTTTTTCTTTAAATATATAGGTGGATACAAATATAATTTTTTTAAACTGCAAGTTCATGTCTACACTTCGGATCGGGTTCGATAAGGGTTTTTCTGTCTGGGCAAAGCAATATTCATACCTTACTTAACCTGATCTTCTCACTTCGGATATTACCCGGCCCAAACTAACCCAAATTAAAAATATATATATCATATTCATTCAGGTAAATACAGGTCGGTATCCATTAGGGTGATAAAAAAAACCGATTAAATCAAAAATAAATAATTGAGAAAAACCGAACCGAGAAAAAAACTAATTAAACTAATTAGAATATTTTTTAAAATTTTTAGTCTGGTCTAGTTTTCAGTTTTTTAAGTAAAAAATTGATAATCAAAATCGAACTGGCTCAAATTAAAAAAATATATATGTTATAATTTTTTTTATTTTTCTGGTTCAGTTAAAAAGAAATTGGTTTGCTTTTATTTTAGTTAAATAAAAAAAGAGAAAACTTGGTTATAATAAGTAAATAAAAAAAAAAACCAAAGCTGGTCGATTTAAATCGGATCCGGTTCAATCCAAACAAGAAATACTCACCGCTAGTATCCGCTGAAATTACCATCCTAGAAACAAACATTTTTTTCTCCTTTTTTTCCCATCTCTACCACTAAACCCGTTTCTACTTTTATGTTTTTATCTTTATTTATGTTGAAACATTAACTATTCAATATGCTAAGAATTTTGGTTTTTTTATTTTTAGTATGGTCAAAATCCCCCCTCCCCGGAAAAATAAAATCAGCCAATACTTACTCTTAATCTATTGTTTGGAACTTTAATAAAAAATATTTTTTAAAGTTTTTTCATTTAAAAATATATTAAAATAATATTTTTTTATAATTGTTTTTTTAAAGAATACCATCAACATATTAAAATAATTTTAAAACACTAAATAAATTATTTTTAATTAAATTCTGCAAGCAAAAAAAAAAACAATTTGAAACTCAATACAAAGACCCTAAATATATTGAGTCATAAAAAAACATACGACCAGGCAACACTTGAACAAGATAAGATCTTACCATTTTAGCCAGAGCGTTACCAGCTGTGAGTTTCCCTGGACCATAAACAACACCAGGATAAAGTGTCACAACTGGCAATCCTTCTGCTGCTGCTTGTGAAGCAACCTTGTCAGCAGCCACCTTCGATCTCTCATACTCTGTATAGAAATACTTCTCGTGATGTACCTGTAACAACCATAATCTATCCTAAATTAGTGTTCTCTCCAAGAATTTTGTTCATTGGATGATTGGATCAGCTTTTGGTTATTCGTGATCCCATAAATCCAAAGACCCAAAATTTTTGGATAGAATCTTTCTTTAATTTAATTATGCAATTTCAAATCAATCGATCTGGGCGAAATAATTCGATACCAGATAGCATTGCTTACTTGGCTCTCGTCAGCAACGTATCCATCAGTGGATCCAAGGGCCACCATTGAAGAAGTGTAGATCACCTTCTCTATTGTTTTTGTCTCTTTCGCTGCTTGCACCACATTCTTTAATCCTCCTACGTTCACCTGTCAAAAATTATCAACGGCAGATTAAATAGTGTTCTTTCAAGTGATTTCGTATAGAAAATATGGAAGCGGAAAGTCAAAGTGAATGGGACGTGTTTACGGAGAAGAATTTAGAAGGATCTGGAAGCCAGGGCTCGACAACGGCGGCGGCATGGAAGATCACGTGGCAGCCGAAGAAGGCATCCAAGAGTGACCGATAGTCGGTGACGTCACCATAGGCGAGTTCAAAGGTCTCCCCCGTAGAGGGCGAAGGGAGACCGGAGAGATCGCTGGTTCGGCGGACTAAGGCCCGGACGGAGTGGCCCTGTTTAAGGAGGGTGCGGCACAGTAACCCGCCTCCGAAACCGGATGCGCCGGTCACGACTACCTTCTTCATTCTCCCCGTGTTAAGTTAATTATTTGAAAGTATTAACAAGCCTGGATCCATCGCTATTTTTTCTCGGCCAATTTATTGCTCTCCTTGTTTCGCGCAAGAAGCACTACCCCTGCCAACTCTTCTTTTTTTATTGCCCATCTGTAAAAAATAGTTTTTCTTTTCTTTTCTTCCGGCGATGATTAATTAGTTGAGAATAATGAAAACGATCGTTCGCAGCTACAATACATTGGTGCTGGTGAAGTGTCAGTTTCAGTTGAACACTGACGCCTGTAAGCTTTGCCTGTCATCAGGACTCGTAAACCAGAAGCCACAGTTTAAGGATGAAGAGCTATTATTGATTTCGAGAGATTTGAAGAGCTGAAGTTTGATGTTATTGGAATTTCTTTCTGTGTAAAAAGATAATGTTTAGACTTTGACAGAGTGATTAAACTCAATTTTGCGGATCAAACTTGAAATCTCTCGGTCATGCTTTTTTGTTTTGCTCAAGCTATAAATCAAACTGTACAGTATTTATCCATATTTGTTCTAGTTAACAACTTGGATAACTAGTTAGAAACATGATTTGATTTTTAAAATATTTTTAAAATAATGTATTTTCTTATAAAAAATATTAAGACAGTATTATATAAAACAACTCAGATGAATCTATTAAACTCGTAATTTGGATTATAAACTTAAATGAATTTAATAACTTTTTCATAAAAAACTATTTTTATTTGATCATATTTACAGAATCGAGCATCAACTCAATACCGAAATATTTTTCCGAGATCATAAAACAATCAAGATAAATCATGAAATCTAATTTTCAATAAATATATTTTTTTCTAGAATAATTTTTTATTTAACAATGTTATAAAAAAATAGATACTCAAAAAAGGAGCACTAATCCAATGTCGACATGTATTTTTTAAGATTTCAATAACCTCATAAAAATAAATCAAGATAAATCATGAAATTTAATTCATAATAATTATGTTTTATTCAAAATTATTTTTTATTTAATAATCTGATAGAAAAAAAATAGACAATAGTAAAAATGAGCATCAATCCAAAGTTAATATGTTTTTTTTATTTTTTTGTAAGTGAATATTTTCCAGTGATTTACAGAAAAGTCATCAATATGGATGTCAAAAGATCCAACCAAAAACCCTAAATTAACTTGTCATACTGGACTGAGTTTCATAACTACGTTGAAAATACCTCTAAAACATAATAAAATCCATCATTGAACTTTTCTCGTCGAATGAAAAGAAACATTTGATACCAAACTCGACCGTTTCAATTGACAGAATCGTGACAGCCTATAATTTTGTCTCCCTTCCACAATTTTGTTTATGATGATTTTCTCTCTTAAGTTAAGGTCTGGAAAACAAACAAAATAAATTGTTAGACCAAAATGAAAATTGATGAAATCCTGGGATTAGTCATGTGTTTCTTCTGTGTTTTACATTTCAATAAGTCTATTTGTTTTAGACTAATCATTTTTCAATTTAATATATTCAAAATTGACAATAATTAGTCGGCATATCGCAATAGTTATTGCTTAATTCCATAATTTGTGTGCGTGAATTTATAATTAAATTTGGATCAGTGAAGGTAAAAATCTTACTCTTTTTTCTTTTAAAAGAAGATTTAACTATCTATTGGAAAATAACAAGGAAAGACAGTCCGATCACCTTCAAAGTTCAAACCCAAGCCAAGTCTAAAAGAGTTAATTCAGAGTTAAGCTAATTTGACGCCATCAGGTCACAATCTATTAATTTTTTAATTTTTTTTTCTCAAGATAATGTAGTTTTAACCCAAAGTAGCATGCTCAACCTGTAACTTGGGCTTTCTATTAACCATGGAAAAACCCATTCCAATATCATGCTCTGTAAATCAAGTTTTAATCAAATAAATTATTAATGGCAAGCTTAGTTTTTAATTAAGCATTCATAAAATACATGGGTGGTTATATGGTTCCAATTAAAAGATTTTAAGACCTGTCTTAAAAAAAACTATAAAACTCTTACATTGAAATAAATGAAATATCCATTTTTAAGATTTAGTCAATTATTGATAAATTGCTAAACCAGCCATCCAAAATTTGCAATTATTTTTCTAGCGTGAGTTAAATCAGTAATGTTTAACTTGCGATAACAGATTTACATGACAATCATATATTATTAATCTCGAATCTATTATTTTATTATCATAGTTTACATGGGACAATGTATTAATTGGGTTTTAATCTCAAATTTATTATTTCAGCATCATAGAGAATACCAAGATGTATTTAAACTTTAAGTGTAGCACACAAATGGCAGTAAAATCTATAATATACACATTATTTTTATAAAAAAAATCCACAACATAATTAAGGGTTGAATTTATTTATTTATATATAAATTTAACTAGACGCAAATATTTAACATCTCACCCGTGCAAGGCAACAAAATGTGTTACAATAAGCATTTTTCCTCAGTATTTGATCACCCCCAGGCTCTTCAACCATGGAAGGACCTCTTTCAGTCCTTCTTCCAAGCTACGAGGATTATAACCTAGCTCTGTCTTGGCCTTTTCACATGAATATGCCCACTGATGTCTAAGAACATGCACAGTCTGCTCGTAGAAAGATAGTGTAGCGTCAGATATCAAAAGAATTATCTCGATTGATGAAAAACAATGCACCAAATGAATAATAGGGTCAGAACTGAGGGGTGAAAGCAATGGGGCATACCGGGGGACTGATGAGAGGAAGGTTTCCTGTGAGTCGATAGACAAAAACCAATAACCATCCATAAGATTCAATCATCCATAAAGGAATGCTAAACCTTGGCTTTTTTGTTTCAGAGATAATAGCAGCCATATCAAAAACAAGCTTGAAGGAAGCATTTTCTCCTGTAAGTAGATATCTTTCACCTTGTCTACCCTTGTCCATTGCTGCAATATGACCATCTACCACATCATCAACATGAACAAAGGAAAACTTATCGTTCCCATAGCCTATATATCCTGGTAAACGTCCAGCAAAGCGTTCGATGAGCTGAGATTACAAAGCTATGAAACATTATATTATGTTATTCCTTAAGAAAATACATTGTTCAGATACACACGCTGTGGCACAAAATGTCTCTCGCTGGGCATGGAAAGGCTCCCATTAAATGATTATCCCCATTAAGATGCCAAAAACCAGCACTGCAGGCTTGAGGGCAATGACCCCAAAAACCAAGTATAGAAAGAAGGTGGGATCTCCAATGAATTCCAAGAATGCATTAAGACACCAAGGCATAAAAAAAGAAGTGATGTGCATATATTACTATAGTAAGGACAGGTTTAAATTCCCGTAAGAAAATCATGAACCTGAGAGACCAAACATAACAGAATCTCATCAAAGTAAATGCTCCAGCTATATGAGTAGCATGTGTTCCAGCAAATGTGCAAAAACAAAATCCAATATGCAAAGAAAAAGGAAGCACAAAAAGAAAAAAGACTGAAGCACAACTTTGACAGACTTGGATGAAGAACATCAAAATTAACAAATATAACCTGGCAAACCATTCCCACTTTATTAAAAGCGTTTCTCCTGGCTAAACAAAATACATGACAAGAACAGCAACAGACTCAGACACCAGTGATTTTCAATACCATTACGACAATACAATTACCAATTTCTCACCTGAATCAATATCATCTTTGATATATCATAAACCATCGAAGGAAAACCGATCAAGAAAAGAATACAACTAACCCCAATTGACCTATATATATATTCACCAGTCTCAATAGCTCCAAACTACGGCTATGACTTCAACAATCAAATAAGAAATTAAAATTCAATGGATAAGGAAAACAGAAAAGAATCTTACCAATTGAGCCACTATATTACCAGAAGTGAGCTTCCCTGGACCGTAAATAACACCAGGATAAAGCATCACGATTGGCACCCCCTCTGCCGCAGCCTGTGAAGCAATCTTATCAGCAATCATCTTTGATCTCTCGTATTCCGTGCAGAAACGTTTCTCGCAATGCACCTATAATCACGAAAACTCGAATCAAATTCCAGGAAAATTAATTAGTTTTAAAATCGAAACACTTCATAATTCTCAATTACTTGGTTCTCATCAGCAGCATATCCATCAGTGGAACCAAGGGCGAAAAACGACGAAGTGTATATGATCTTCTCAATTGTTTCTGTCTCTTTAGCTGCTTGTAACACGTTATTCAATCCTTCAACATTAACCTAACACAAAAATTAATTTCATTTTTTTTTCATTTATCAATTCAGTGAAAAATTTTGAAGTCAACGGTGTGCTTACGGAGAAGAATTTTGAAGGATCTGGAAGCCAGGGTTCGACGATAGCGGCAGCGTGGAAGATGACTTGACAACCAGAGAAGGCATCCAGGAGAGACTGGTACTCAGTAATGTCACCGTATGCTAGCTCGAAGGCTCCACCGGTGGAAGGAGGAGGAAGATCGGAGATGGCACTGGTACGACGGACCAAGGCCCGGACGGAGTGGCCTTGTTTAAGGAGGCCGTGGCAGAGTCTACCACCTAAGTAACCAGATGCCCCGGTCACCAACGCCTTCATGGTCTCTTCTCAGGGTGGGTTGGGTTTGGTTTGGTTTCAGGGAAAGGCATAGAGAGTGAAATAAGTTCTGTTCAAAATAATATTAACATTAATTATCTTTGCGTAAGAATATTTTGATATTGTTTTTTTAAAGTATTTTTTATTTAAAAAATATTAAAATAATATTATTTTTATTTTTAAAAAAATATTTTTTATATTAATTTGTCAAAATAATTTAAAAATATAAAAATAATAATTTTAAAAAAATAAAAATAATCTTTTTTAAAAAAAATACTTTTGAAACTCAATATAAAACCGTAATTAACACAAACATCAACAAAATAATTAAAAGATTTTGGAAACAAATTGTTCATTTACCAAAGATGAAGAGTATTTCCCCAAATCTACAGATTGTTTTCCATTCTATCATTAGAATTTCTATCTTTTTCAATTTAAACACTGAATTTTATTTGTTTTTGATTAAGTCCTTACAAGTTATTTTGACATAATTTTATGTATTGTTATTATGCTTTGATTTATATATTCTCGCATGTTGATTTTGGCCATCAATAATTGTGATTTTGATTTTTTAAAATTTATTTTTAAGAGGAAAAAATTGGTGTTGTTGGTTTTTTTAATTCAATTATGCCTGGCAAGGTGGATAGGAGATAGAAAAAAAAATTGGTTTGATTTGAAGTAATTTTCTTTTAAAATATATATTGTGGTTGGTAATGGGGTTTTAAAAGTCGTGTTTTACTTAAAACATTTTCTTATATATTTGAGATCTATAATTTATTAGTTTTTATATTTATTTATTTTTATAAAACCATTAATTACAAAAATATTTGAAATATTGTAATTATTATTCTTTTTCAATTATTAGATCTTAGATTTGGACATTAATAATTAAAAATTATTGAGAAAACATCTCTCATGGTATTAAAAGCCTACGTAACAGCATCAACACCCTTGCTCTCTACAGAGAGTCCATGGCGATACCAATAACAAAAAGGCTCTCTGTTTTGGCAATGGGAATAATGCTGGCCACATACAACAAGCAATGTTCAACTTTTCAATTTTTTATGGGGTAGTGGGAAAGAAAGCAGGCAGTGGACTCGGGGAAAGGAAACTAAACCCTCTAAACTCTGAAATCACTCTCCAAGCTTTCACTTTCCCATGTGTACAATCTTTCAACACTTTAACAAAATAGCAAACAAAAATAATTAAAATAAATATTAAAAGCATAACAAAAATCATATGATCCAAAAAATAGATAAAAATAACAGAAAATACACACACAAAAATAAAGGGAAAAAAGAAAAAAAAATATTATTTTAAAAATGATCATCAACATAAATTAAAATTTCGGGACTGGAACGAATAAAATTTAAATTGCAACAAAAAATAAAACGACAAAAATTATAAACCAAAATTAAAAGCATAGATGCATAAATATGAATAAAAAATAAAGATTGTACAAGAATGGCTGAAAAAACCAAAGGAATTAACACTAAATAAAAAAAATTAAAAGAATAAGGGCAGAAATGAAAAATAAAACATATAATTAATTTCAATTGAAAAACAAAACTGCAACAAATCAAAACCTTGGGATAGAAAAAAATAAGGAGATTTAAAAAATATTATAGTGCAATTTTTTAAAAATAAAAGAATAAGAACCGAAATAAAAAACAGCATATATAACTAATTTCAATTAGATGACACAATTGACATAAATTAAAACTTGCAGACCAAAAAAATTAAAGGAACAAAAAACAAACCAAAAATCAAAAGAATAAGGATTGAAATGAAAAACAACATATATGATCAATTTCAATTGAGGGGTATAATTGAAAACAATCTAAACTTTTATTGAAGAAATTATGGAGAAAAAAGAAATTAAAAGAACATGGACTGCAATGAAACACACAAAAACAAAGAGGACTAATATGGATTTTGTCATTTCAGGAGAGAGAAAAGGGAAAAAAACTCAACCACCAGCGATCCTTTGCTCGTCGTACAATGACACGTGCATCACCATGAGGAAAAGAACATGGCAGATCACCCGAAGACACGACTGCCAAACATTTTCAACAACTTACCGACACTTCACACGTTGTCTGAAGGGGCGTGCAAGTAAAAATTGACGGTGCGTCCGGAAGACACTCCTACAGTAACCTCGAGGAAAAATAATAATAGTACATAATTATCTAAGTACCCTTGAACCAAACGATAACTACAGAAACCGAGAGTGAAAAGTACCACCATGCTCCCAACATCATACCTTCGTTTTTGTTGTTTCTAAAGGTATTAGGTAGTTTCACTATGCACAAAACGTGAAAAAACTTAAACTACCCTCACCTCCGGTGCCTAAACTATGCCTCTCCTAAGGGCAACGTCGCTATTTCACTGTTCAAGACCAGACAAAAAACAAAACATACCCCCATCCAACATTTGTACTCTTGGCATGGCTCAATAGATAGTTTAATTGTGCAAATAAACAGAAAATACAAGAATACCCCCAAACAATATGCAAATGTCACACGGGTCTCTGGTAATGTCCAAAATACCCATGGTACCGAGATTAAAATTTGCAATCCGAGGAGCAAAAAAATAATTTTACTATTGAAATTAACAGTGATATGTGTTTAGGGACACAATAAAACATCAACGTCTTATATTTTTTTAAATATTATTAATCTTGCAAATTATATTAATTTATAATAATGAACAAATTAATTTTTAATATTATTATAAATCTTATTTGAAAAATATTTGATAATGTTTAACATATCATTTTAATTATTTATTACAAAAAAAATTCAAGAAATTTAATAGAAAGAAAGTTCGGAGCCCAGGACTCTCAGTCCGCTCTTCGGTCCAAGAAAAAAAACCCCAAACATGCCTCTTTTATAGTAAAAATGAAATGGCTGATTTCTTTTATATTTAATTTTTTCATTGTTCCTTTAACTTTTTTTTCAAAATTATTTTTTCCTAAGAAAAACTGATTTTAATTCATAGAAGAAGCACTACTAGAGATCTTGTACCTGTGATATAATTAAAATAAAAATTAATTTTAACACGCAGATCAAGGATGAAATAGCTAGCAAGGAGTAAAGTTTGAGGATAATTAAGAAATATTGTGGGGCGAACGGTGCCATACACATTGAATTAAGAAAAAATTATATATATATATGTATGTATAATTTAATAAAATATTTTTAAAACCAACAATTCAAAACAATAAAAATATAATTTCTTGAAAAAAACATGATTTTAAATATAATTTTTAAAAAGGGTGATAATAAAAATAAAAATAATAAATTTCTTTTTAGGAGTGTGACTGATGTTTCTTTTTAAAGTGGTTTTTGTTTAGAATGATATTTTTTTTATTTTTAAAAATTATTTTTGATATTAATACATTAAAATAATCTAAAAATATCAAAATATTTTAATTTAAAATAAAAATAAAATTTATTTTTTATTAAAAACACTTTTGAAAATAAAAGGCTTAAATAAAAATAGAACCAACGGAGGAATAACCCATCCTGAACTCACCGAGTTGCTATCCCTAACCCTCGAAATACACAAAATTCATCCATCAATCATATGATAAGAATATTTAAATTTTAAGCAACAGCACCGCATTAATCACATGGCGTAATTTTCATATCGAACCCGAATGCATCCTCCCATCTTTTAGCTGCTAACCTAGCCACAAGGGCGCACGTTAGCCCAGGGTCCAGAGTCAGCAAAACAGAGTTCATTAATAAAGCTAGCTCTTAACCAGTCACCAAAATCAAAAGAAAGAAAGCAGGAGTGGTCACTATCTGTATTAATTTCCTGTAATCAAATCCCGATCCACACTACTCATCGACGCCCTCCAAAACGGTGTTTATATTTTAAAAAAGAGCACAAAACTAGCTCATTATACTGCATATTAAAAAAAACCCGACGTGGTTGCAGAGCGATCTATCGGTTGATCTGATAAAAAAAATATAAATAATTGGATATTATTGTGGGATGAGGAGGAGGAAATGGCGAGAGGATTGAAATGGGGATGTTCGTATAAGAGAACCACTCTCATTGTTTGCTCTATTAACATTGTTGTTGCTCTTTATGTTCTTCGCTCTCTATATGCTTCCCTTTATCTCAACTCCAGTAATGATTTTAACAGAGGTAACAAACTCTCCATGTTTTTTAGGTCCTTTTAATGTTTTTATTTCTTTTTTATTGAAGCGGTTTGTTTGGTTCGAGCTTTTTTTTTTCCTTATTAATATTGTTGTCGCTGTTATTATAATTTTGCTGTAGTTGTAAAGTACACACCAGATCAGATTAGGAAAATGGAGGAATCAATTCGGATTCGAAGAGCGAGAGAACCTGTAGAGCTTGTTAAAACTGTAAGAACTTACTTTTAGGTTTTTCAGTTATTGTGTGATTGATTTGGGCTCTGGATTCCTTAATTGGATGTTGGCCGGTTAATTCCGTGTTTTCTTTTTGGAAAGGTGAAGGAACTTAAGAAGGAGTTTAACAGAGAAGAAAGGGTGATTGAATTGCCAAAAGAGGTTAAGAATAAAATAACTGATGAGATCCTGAAGAGATTGAGAAGCTTGAATGCGAATGCGAATACCAGTGAGCAGAGAAGTAGGTTCATCCTTCAATCCGATGTCGTTTTGTTTTGCAACTGCCTATACTATTAGGATATTCAAATTGATTCATGCATTTAGGATAGGTCTGAACACTCCCAATATTGGTATTGCTGGAAAACAAAGGAGAGGAGGTATTTGCTATTATTGTTGTACAAGGAGTATAGAATTCAATGGAAGTATCATTAGCACCATGCCATCACTGACTTTTTTTTACCGCCTGAGGCCTCTTTTTTATCATCATAACTGTTGCCACCATATTTTTTCCATGTTGCTTGTCTCATAATTGCAAACATCATGACCTCTATTTGCAGCATTATTCCTCTGATGCCTCTTGATGATTTAAGGATCCGTGGCCTTTTTTGGTTTTTCTATCACCGACATCCTCTCTTGTTTTCCTACTTCACTCCCAAACTACTATGGTGCAAATGCTCACAGAATTCGTGCCTAATTTCTTACATGGGGACTCATTGCTGTCAATAGCAAACTAGAAAAGTAAATTCTCTGTCATAAATTGTTGCAATTCTACCTGTTAGCTATAAATGTTTCCAATCAAACAGGTATTGCTTGTTTTGAAATTAGACAGCTCATGTGATTGCTATTCACTTAAAAAATTATAATGCAATGAAATTCTGGTGCTTTAGGCTTATGTTATGCTTTGAATCTTGTCCATAAGGTTCTTCATGAAAACCTTGGACATCATGCCCTATGCTTCAATATAGAGAAGGAAGGAATCTGTAATGGCGCTGAATGATATTTGTGGGCTTAGTCTGTTATACATCTCTTTGTATTTTATTAGCTCTATGGTTAGCTTGGAAGTTGGATAAAAGAAAGAAGAATTTTCAGAAGCCACTATGTGGAATATACATTTTGCTGACTAATATTATTTGATTGTGGGTATCTTTGGCATGGGAGATTTCAGCCATTTGTTTTTTTCTGAAAGCTGTAATTTCTTCTTCTATTTCTTAATCATTGCCATATTCATGCACTTCGTTGAAGAATTTTCCAAGGACTCTTTGGATGTTTTGATGATGTAGTCATTCATGAAAACATCTCTACTTGAAATGGTGACTTCATGCCTCATGGAGTTCAGCTGTACTATTAGGATGATTTTGGACTGACATCATTTTCTGTTCAGTTATAATTTATTTTGATGATAACCACCCATTTAATTAGGCTACTTTTTAATTGTATTTCCAGTCTCATTCTTGACATGTCACTAATTTTAGCAACATTAAACTATCATAATAGGGTTATTCAACTATCCAAGCAATGTGGATGGATATAAATAGCACATGTAACATGAGAGCTATGACTTTTGACCTTGTCCGTGTTGGTATCTTGCCACTTATCTTCGTTATTCTCTTCTTTTTTAAACAGATGCTGTTGAAAACTGGCGCAAAGAAAAACTGCAAGAGGTCAAACTGTTGGCCCGCGAAACAGAGGGGCTGATTTCATCTAATCTGAAAGAGGAAGCTGGTATGCTTCTGTCCTTGGAAGGGTGTGGTTTGGTGGCATTTAATCTCTGATGTAATGGCCTCTAGGGCAAATTATTTTTGAGTCTGTAGGAAGCACTTTAAATCCTCGTTTCCCATACCCTGCTACTCATGCTTGTTACTGAATGTTCTTAGGTATCCTAGTAAGAGCCTTAGAGTCTGACTGGGCTGTGCTGTCAGAAAATATTGGCCTTTGGGTACCTGCTGAAGTAATTCACCAGGAACATGATGATAAGCCTGAGGGTGAAGAAGAGCCTGGTAATTAAATTAAGGTTTCTGGTGGTAAAATTTTGTTCTTCATGCGGTCAGTATCCAAGCATTTACTGATGAAACAAATTCAAACATGCTTGTTACTTATTTCTTACAGAGGAAGTTCTACCTGGGAGGCCACTTCCACCTGAATGCCATGCTGAGCTCCATGCTGATTATGATGGTGCTGCTGTTAGATGGGGCCTTACCCACCACAAGGAAAGTGCAGCTGACTGCTGTCAAGCTTGCCTAGATCAGGCAAAATATGCAAAACCTGGTGAAAAGAAATGCAACATATGGGTCTATTGCCCATCACAGACAGGGTGCTATTCGCCAGATATCTATCAGCATAAAAATCAAGAGTGCTGGCTAAAATATGTAAGAATTGATTTAATGTTTCATTATGAGCTAATTTTCATCACGACTTTAACTAATCTATTTATGACATTTTATCTTATCAATTTGCAGGCAGAAAAACCCAAACTGAATTTCAAGGATTGGTATTCTGAATCATATAGAGATTCCCACCCAAATGCGCCATTGATTGTTCCATGGGTTTCTGGTGTTGTTAGTGCATGATTGGAATTAACATCCCAAATAGTTTGATGTTAAATTGCTTGAGCAGCGGTCTTTATCGTCTTGTGACAATTTTTAGAAGATGTGAAGCTGCCTCTGCTGATGCCTTTTATGAGGCACTCCTCACATCCAGATGTGGTGAATATTGACTTCATTTCATTTAGTTTTTTTGGAAAGAGAATGGGCGACTGGTGAGATTCCTCGTTTAATTGCCAGAAGCATTTTTGTAACACGGCCTGCGGAAGTGCTGGCGCTAATGATATTAATCTAGTATAGTATCTGGTGCCCAGGCTGCAAGGCAGCCTCTTTTACAGTTACATCAACAGCTTTCTTTATGGATTAGCCTGAGAAGGTTGGCTCGGTTGCTTGTAAAAGGATGATAAATTAATTTGTTGAAATGATATGCAAATCTGTATCCATCGCATACTAATGAATTTCTTCATGGGAATTTCTTCATTTTTTTATTTGATAGTTTGTAAATTCAATATTTATTATAATTTTATTTATATTTTGCCTTTGAAGTTTTATTAGTAGACTTCCTATTAACATAACAAAAAAAGTTTCTCTGTGGATCAACGAAAATATGCAATATAAATCTAACCCGTCGAAAGTTTTTATTATCTATAAAAGTTTTAGCTTAACTTGTTCAAGTAAATTTAACCAATCAAGATGCTGAAATCGTCCAAGTTAGCAATGGCTCGGCTTTGGTCTTCAAAACACTGAAAGATTGAACCCTAAAATTTGATCATGTCTCTTTTAAAATCACCAATATTCGTTGTTGTCCCCATGTTTTTGCAAATATTTTATCTATTAGTTAACTCTGTTTGGACAATGATTACTATTTTATACTAATGTATTGATTAAGGACAATAAAACGGGTCACATCTGTCTCGAAAACATGAAGTTTTAAACCTAAAGAATAACATCCTAGTTTTAAAATGAGAGTCCCTCGCAATTTGTATGGCATAGTTGAATATGACCTATTTTATGCTTCTTCTTTTTTTGGCAATTTAATTGTTTTTAATGACTCGGACTAGGCTGGAAATCCTAGTGAAAGAAGAAGCTTTTTCAAGGCATGAATTTATATCATGGCGTGCCTAAAAAAAAAAACCGAGTTGTCTCACGTTAAAGCACATAAGCAAAGTATTCAAGCATGGTTTTAGTGACAACAAAGGCTTACTGGATTAGAATGTTAATGAAAAAGTTCCAAATTTACCCTTGATTTCCTCGTACACTCATTGTGATAACATTAAAGGACAAGCCTTGGCCTTGTAAAGAATAAGAAAAGCAAGTGTACTGTATTGAATTGAAATGAGTTACATTTACTGAATGAAATGGCTAATAAATAGCCTTACAGGAATAACAATAAAGCAAATAAATAGCTCACGTTCAACAATAACGTGGCACATGAATTTAACGAAATTAAAGCAACTAAACCCTGAAGACTAGGAAAACATAGACTGAATCACCCTTTCAGGCCTCGTGCCCTAGCTTCCATGCCCAAACCAAACACGTAAAAACTGTCTATCATTCTATCAGAAAGAATGTAGTTGGTGGAGATATTCTATTACTGTACAATCTCTCTGTACTTCTCCGAATTATTGTAAGGAAATCTCTTGCTATATATTATGATAAAATACGAGGATAAAAAACCAGTTAGTTGAATTGAAACACTCGCTTACTATCATGACTCCTCTCGATACCTATAAGGGCAGTGAAATGGAACTAAGAAGTTTTGCCATTGGAACAGGGGAAGTAAAAATTTCAACCCAGAACAGAGACAGGACGAACACCATCTATGGTTGCTGCTGACCTTGTGGACTGGGCTCCATTGTTGGGAGAACATGGCCTTTTGGGTTGCGTGTATATCTCCGAATCTCATATAGAATTTGGTAAGCATAGAACATGCAAGCAACCAGGGAAGGCGAGATTCTTTACAGATTGATTTGATCCAAATCAACAGGAGAACAGTAACTGCTTGTTTAGCGGAAGATAGATGGGTTCTGAAGAAGGGAGCACTCACTGGAGCGTATTTGAGGGAGTGAGAATAGTGGCCTCATCAAACCCAGAAACTCTCGCGGAAAACGACACTGCTATCACCAAATTGGAATACGGCCGTGTCACAGCGCTTCTCGACTCGCCATCACCAACCCCAACCCACATAGTAAAGATTAACATGAGCTCTGCTTCCAGGGCAGGCTGTGCAGCCTTGGCTGCAGGGAAACTTGACGAGGCTCTCCAATATTTGAATGTCTCTCTCTCTCGAAATGTCCTCCTGATAAAACTTCTGCTGCTGTAAACCCTCAGCCTCTCATTTCTCTTACTTCACAGCAACTCCACTTGACCCTTTCATTTATGATATGCTTTACTCCTTTGGCATCCTTTTGATTTTGCTACAGTTTGAAGGTGGGTAGGAAAGTAATTCTATTAGTCTAGATTTGTTATTCTTCCTTCAATTTTTCTAAATTCATGATTTTGAAATTATATTGTTGAGTGCTGCGTTTGATTTAAATATTCTATCCTATAAGTCAGATTAACTCTTTTGGCCATACTATTATCATCTTATATCTATGATTTCAACTTGTGTGTCGGAATGATGGAGTTATATATCCCTTTTTATGAGCAATGTATTTATCAAAAAAACAATTGAGAGAGGGTTTTACACACTAAAGTTTCTGGTATGAGGTTGAGGCTGTGTTTACTTTCTCTAGTTCGAAATAAACTCATAAGACCTTCTGCAGTGATTAGAAACCAATAGTTATCGACCTTTCCATTAGTTGATTGTAATCATTATCAATGCAGTGTGTGATTTGGTCTCCTTACTTGCTCTTGGCTTATCATTGGTTTGGCACCAGGATCAAACATGGAATTCGCAGTGAAATTGTTTTGTATACGCAACTGATCAAATCAAGGGATAGATTCATTAAGATGTATAGTTTTGTAAGATGATCATGACTCTTTAGTATCTGATATTTGTTGTGACATGCCATTTCCAGCAGCTGTCTGCTGTAAAGTTCCTTTCTACCCTATCATATTGTTTCGAGATATGTATGATAGGGTAATTCATCTTTTTTCATGAGAGATAAATTTCCAATTTATCATGCTGAGAGTAGGTAAAATGTGGTGCTTGGAGAGTTTGTCTGCAGGTTAAAAGATCGTATTCTGATAGTGGCATCTGCGCTAGTTTCTACATTTTACTATCTAGTTTGTCAATTCAACTATTACATTAGCCATGAGTTGACCTTATTGGCGTGAATATGATCGCACATCAGTTCACTAACCCTGTCCGTGTTTTACTTCTGAGCTCGCTGTGGATGAAGATTGCAAACACGCTCCCATTTCTTGCAGTTTCATATTCGCCTGTAATTCTGTCCTTTCTCTTCATGTTATTTTTGTAGATTCAATAAGAAAAACTTACTTGTGAGATTCTATTTTTCTTATCCCTAGACCAATAACCTCAAGGTCACTTCAATTATTACAATTAAAGTGATGTTTCACAGTATGAACATCTTTGTAGATCTTAACAATTTTAATACAAATAATTGAGATAGAAAAAAAAAACTATCTTCTTCAATTATAAAAAACCATATCCTTTCATAGAAGGTTATGTTCATATTTATATAAGTAGAGAAATGGTTACCTAGTGGTTACCAATTAATAATTATTCTAGATAAATAGACCGGGTTAAAAAAGTTGAATTCTATCAATATATCAACTGCTATCATGCTCAAGGTGGACAGGACAAGAGGAAATCCACTTTTAAGCTTGCCATATGCCTAATTCATTGCATTCTAGTATTCATTTAATTTAATATAGAATTCGGATCGAATCCGATGGTCGTGTTTTGTTCCTGGTTTCTGTAACACAAAAATAAATTCAATGGACGTTTCAGTTTACCGGTAATAACTTCTACGGCGGAGCATCATTCTCTAGCATTCTCGATTTGGTGATCTTCTGCTTATGGTGTTTACTTAAAAATATGACAAAATTAACACTCTTTAAAGACATGGCTTACGTGGATCAACGATTGAGGGCCCCCGTGAGAGATCATTGTTTCACAGTTAAAAATGTAGCATCATTTTTTTTTTTTGTGATCGGTTTAATTTTATGTTATTTGACTGAATTAATAAAAGTTTCGAGTTAATGGACAAGTTTTTCAGATTTTAAGAGTGTTTTTAGATAGAAATAAATTAAAAATAATTTTTATGTTTTAAGAACCCTAAATTGATTTTTTTCATAACTTGTCCAATCATCAGGTCGGGAAAAAACATGACATTTGCTTTTATTTAAAAATAAATAAAAATAAAGAGTGAACAAAATATCATTCAACCTTTAGCGAAAGAAAAAGAAAAAGAAAAAGAAAAAGAAAAAGGGTCAAATTATGAACCTAACCGTACAAGCCCACGCGCGTGGGGCATCTTTTGTCAAGCCTAGTGGGCGAACCTAGTCTCTCTGCCACAAATGACTAGGCCCTTTTCTATTTTTTCACGTTTTTTTAATTTGAAATGATTCTTCTGATAGCTTATTTTTTTAAAAAAATATTATATTTTTATTTTAAAAACAGTATTTGCAGTTAAAAAAAAAGTGCTTTCTTCAAAATAATAAAGAAATGCATTAATAAAAAATAAATTTTAAATCAAAGAAATACATGTTTCCTTGATAATTTCATTTTTTTGTCTTTCATGTAAATATATATTCTTATAACTATTTAGTTAAATTAAAAAAAATATTATATAAAATAAGATTATTTAACTCGATGAAGGACATTACCTCAGTTATAGATTAGGCGGAGGCCAATCCATAATGTCCCCGGTATAATATTTAAATAACAATAAATTAATGTAGTTGTCAAAAAAAAAATCAAACCAGGTCCGGGTAAGATCGGCTAAACTAGAATAGTTAATTTTCACCCAATTTACTTAAAAACCTGTTCTGGTCCAGAGGTTAGATTAGCAAATCATCATGTTGACTCGTCGGTGATCGGAATCAAATAACACGGGGGGTGCAACTCACTGGTGAGAAATTAAAGTGGGATTTTTTTTGAGTAATTTGCTAAGACGTCTTTCAACTTTTAACTTTGTCTTTACCCCAAAGGATGGGAAACCACCACTGTCAGTAAGATGCAAGGCCACTATCACCGGAGCTAGCAAGTCAATGTGGACATGAACAAAAACTATGACTTATAAATGCTAGTGCTGTATATATTTTCTGTCCCGTACCATTGAAGTTGGAAATCCCACCAAACTTTGTCTTCCCAGCATGGGCTTCTTTCACCATGAAGAGGCGCCGAATCCTTCTAAGAAATGCAAGTTCCTTGCTGCAACTTTGAAGGAAGTGTTTTCTAATTGCAATGCTTGTGGTGGACGGATTTCGAGTTCGAGCCCGGACGAAGAGTATCCAACTACTGACGTTGTTGATGAGTCGGAAGTACTCCCTTTTCACCATTGAAAGATGCATTCTCTAATCCCAGAAAAAAGGGAAAAGAAGAGAAAATCATGTTCTGTCTTTCTATCCTCGCTAATCTGAGTGTGTTTTCCTTCTTCAGGTTATTGTCTCAGAAATCCGAAGCAGAGCCATGGAAAAGCTGAGGCATAAACCCTTTATTTTCACAGACAGCTTTTCCTGGGCATACTCTCCGAAAACAGGAGAATTGTTTGTGAGCCCGAAGGCTGTTCAACATAAGAATGACGGCAACGATGAATATGATGATACACGAGAGGAATTTTTCTCTGTTGGGAGTTGTTTATCCTGTTGCTCAAGTGCTCTGAGCAGGGAAGCATTTGTCTCGGCCGAGCCAAACTCATCTCGATGTCCAAGTTTCGACGAGTTTGATTTTCCAAAGCGTTCGATACTCCAGGAGTTCTGTCACTGTCAGGGATGGCCATTCGGTCTATGCAGGAAGGCTGTGTTACTTCCCCCTTTGCCCAAATCCCCTTCCGAATCTTGGTCCTGGAGCAAAGGTGCTAGAATTGTTAAGATGGCTTAAGAGTCGAAAGCATCCTCATCTTTTCTTCTTTTTTTTGGCCTTGGCAATGGAATGCAACCATGCACATCAAGATTAAAGAATAAATAACAAGGTTTCGCTTATGAGAAACCGTTTTTATACTTGGACTATTTTTATGCTCTCGTTTGTGGTTTTTAAATTTATGAAATTGGAAAAGCTAGTTAACCTACCAGCAAGAGAAATAATTAGCATATTCGAAAATCAGGGAAGAAACCATTGTTGATACGCCAAAACCTGATCAGTTTCTGTGTTTGAGACAAACTTTACAAAAGACTAAATTTTGAGACCAGATGCATCAATCACAATTCTTTTGTCGACAAAATCTAAGTTCTTTTATTACAATAAGCAATAAATTCGTGGTGGAGAGGCACCAAGCATTCAGCATAGCACCTTCTGGGTTACAAAAATACCTGTCCCGTTTGTAGTTCACAGATTAGGCAGCACCGAGAGTCCCCTCTTTTAGCCCTTTATATTTAGTGCGCGTTTGATATCGTGGTTATTGTTTTTTAAATTGATTTTTGTTTAGATTTATATTAAAATAGTATATATATATATATATATTTTTTTTTTTTAAAAAAAAATTATTTTTGATTTCAACACATGAAAATGATATAAAAATATCATTTTTTTTATTTAAGATAAAAAATTTCAAAATTTTACTAAAATATTTTAAAAAACAAAGTGTCAAATACTCATATTAAGACCCCGTTTGTTTGCTGGAAAATGGTTTCTTTTTGGAAAGTGAATTCCGGGGAAAGTGAATTCCGGAAAAGTGAATTCCGATGTTTGACAGTATTATGGAAAATGAACTGGAAAACACTTTCCAGTGTTTGTTTGTGTTATGGAAAATGAACTGGAAAATAATTTATTAATAAATTATTTTTTTTAAAAGTTTATTAAAATAATGAGGAACAAATCTTACAAATTAAAAAGTTGAATGAGAATGAAATTGAAAAAAAATATAATTTCATAAATTATCTCAAATAAAATAAATAATAATCAAAATAATAGAGATCAAATCTAAAAATTTAAAAAAAAATGAAAGGTGAATAAATTAAAATAATAATAATTAACATTTCATAAATTATTTCAAATAAAATAAGTAACAATAAAAAAAATAAGGACCAAATTTGATAGATAAAAAATTTCAATAAAAAAATGATAAGAAAAAAGCAAATAGCAATTATAAAAATAAGAACCAAAATTAATATAAAAATTAAATTTTAAGAGATGGAATTGAAAAATAAATATTCAAAAACAAATTATATATAGCAATCAAAAGTTTGAGGATCAAATTTGATATAATCAGTAAATAATGACATTTCTAAATTTTTCACAACTTCCGAAAAGTGTTTTCCGCCCAAATTTTCCGGAAAACACTTTCCTGAAAACCAAGCCAAATTTTTCTTTGACTGGAAAGTGTTTTCCATTGACTGGAAAGTGTTTTCCGTTGACCAAGCCAAATTTTTCTCTCTAACATGCTGGCGATTGAGTTGCATGCACTGCACCCTTCTCTTCTCATTTTGTTCAATTTAATCCCTAATTCTATAATAACTTTTCATTTAAGCGACGAGTTTAGTTCTACCCAAGATCAAGCTCTTTCTTTCAATTTAATTCATAACTCTTTAATCCTAGATCTTATCTTACCATAAGCCAAAGACAGTCTGATAAGAAAAAGGAGAAAAAGAAGAAGAAACAACTGGATAGTTGGGATGGCGCATCATGATGCAACCATAACACAGTCCTGAACATTATGGTTAATCCAAATTGATTAAAATCAATTTAACATATTACCGACTCAATAGAAAAAAAACATCATCCTAAAAACAAATCACTGTTAATACGTGTGTTTATTTTTCTTTTTGCAGTCTCAATTTCTTTCAATATTGATGCAATGTCTACACAACTTCTTTGGCAGTTGCATATAAAAGTATCCGCCCCCGGAACAACTAGCTAGTTACAGCTAAAACCACAGCCGATCTAAATAGACTGTCATTGTATTAGAGCTACGGATCGCTTCCCACATGTATTGTAGCACCAGAGATTTATATAAAATATCCTCGACTCATCCAGCAGATACTTTAAATATAATCACATAACAATTGGTCTTTCTATGTTTTGACAAAGCATCAAATGGCCAAGGAGCAAGACAAAAATAAAACTGACCGTCAGGTCAATGAAAATATAGGCAGGGCAATGATTAACGTTGAGCTAGATATCCAAGTATATGGACTGACGTTTGATCAACTAATTATAACTTCCACAACAAATTAATCAAACGCCACATGCAGACACAGCGGAGCACCCCATAATCTAACATCATGAAGCAGATAATAAAATGACTATTGATCCCAGTGATTGAACAGTCTTCCAAATATCCACCATAACAAATAATGAAAGGGAATGTAAATTATGAATCAGGATCGTTCTAATTGAAACAGATAGTACAGAATGACATAAAGTCAGCTCTAGAACACAACAGTGTCAAGCATAGTACCCAATGTCTGGACTATGTTGGAGGACATCAAATTTGAGACATGTTCTTCAAGGTGTTTTTTCGCATCTTGCCTTCCTACATTTGCAATTGCCAGCTTTTCAGGTGTCAGCTCATCCTCCTCTTGTACTGCCTTGTTGTATTTAATAGCCAAGTTCAGCATTTCCTGCAGATTTCAAGACAACAAGATCAATCACTATAGCACTGCAAGAATGGATATTGCTGTATGCACCTAATACCTAGCAGACTACAAACAGACAGGTGGCATTGCCTTGATGATAAGATGGTTAGTTACCAGAGATTCAGCTAACCTAACAGAATTAGAGCCCCATCCCCGGCCCATTTCTCGGGATGCAATTGTTCTATTGTTGGAGTAATGGAACACTATGCTAGATGAGTGATGACAAACCATGAACGCACAAATGGCACTGCCTTTAGTGCTGGATGAGTAATGACAAACTAGCTATAATTATTTGCTACAGTCCTCAACTGGTCCAACATGGGAATTCATGAATAGGACACTGAAATATCATGAGGGCCCTCTCTCACAAAATTAAAAGACAGAATGAAAGCTAAAGGAACTCCCATAACATCTGCTCACCTGAACAGTCTGCTCGTTGGTTTTTGAATGAGTATCAAACCGCTTAAGTGTCAAACCATCTGTCCATTTCTTCTTGTGCAGGTTAAGAAGCATCTTTTCCTCAAGTTCGTTCTTTCTGTAATTAATGGCTATGGAGTAGTAATGTCTGTTCAATCCATGGATCAAAGCCTGAAAGTTTTCAAGTGAACCATGTGAGATCTTGAAGCAGCAGAAAAATAGTTTGCTGGAAAAAAAAATCAGTTTTGGCATGCACTCACTTGAATGGATGGCTTATTCAGATGCCCAAGATTGGAAGTTGTCTGCCTCGGTTCTTGGCCAAGCATCATTGTTTGTGGATTAATCAAACGAAAGGCATCAATCACCACCTTTCCTTTAACACTCTGAATTGGATCCACCACCACTGCCACAGCACGTTGGTTCAGAGCTTCAAAACTCTGAATAAGAAACACAATGAAAAAATTCAATTAAGATTCATAGAATCTATTTAGAAATGCCAAAATTAAAAAGTTTTATAGATGGGACGGAGTTAGCATTCTATCAACATTTGGGAGCTTGAGGTTCAAATCCCAGTTTTCTTTCTTTTCTTTTCTTTGTTTTTTGTTTTTTTTTTTTTTTTTTTTTTGGGGGGGGGGGAGAAGAAAAAAAATTAAACGTTTGAAGAGTAATTAGTCTTCTAGGTTACATTGGCACTCCCTCAATCAAAGCCTTAGTCCATTTATATCACGTCCAACAGGGTGTTCGTTGCTGACCCATGAGTCACTGCTCACCTTTAGACTTTTATAATCAACCTGTCCTATTCCAGGCAGCAGTTTTTCCCAAATGAGGCAGAACTCAGAAGGTAACGCAATCCTATTGTCTACTCAAAAGCCCAGACACACAAGAAACTTAATCACCAAATGACTACATCTAGCAATCCAATTTTTTGACAACCTGTGACATCAATGTAAAGTTTCTGATGAACACCAGCCATTATGAGAATTAATACTAAGAGCTTCTTTGTTTTTGTATTTTAAAAATACTATTAAAAATCTTAATTTATTTTTCTTTGATTCAAATTATTTATATATTTTCAAACTGTTTTAATGTGACGATGTCAAGAATTTATTTTTTAAGAAAAAATGTTTATTTCAATGTATTTCTAAACAAAAACCAATATAAAAAGCAACTATTAACACAATACCAAACAGACTCAAGAAACATAAGCATAAACACAAAGCAAAACCTGAATAAAAAAATTATTTCAATGCATTTCCAAGCAAAAAAAAACTGTTAACACAACACCAAACAAACTCTAGGACCATAAGCATAAACATAAAGCAAAACCTGCTGGGTATTTATATCAACACCAGAGAGCCAACAGCCAAATCCAGGATGTGAATGGTACCACCCCACAACCATCTCCGGTCTGCAACACCAAACAAAGAATAAAAAAATCATTAGCGGAACTGTAACAAAAAACTACCGCACGATTTTCATAAAAATCAACTTGACAGAAAAATGAAATAAAACCTTCCAGTCTGTTTAAGCATGTCAAGCATATTAGTCTGAAACACATGATCAACAGCTTCAACACTCACACCAGTTCCACTTTGTGGCATTGCGAATACATCGACAACACGAACTGTATATTCATCCACGAACTCTCCAAGCATCAAACCCATCACCTCCATCGGTACCCCAGCTCTCCCTATTATCAAAATTCAACAGAATCAAACACAAAATAACCCAATTCTTAAAATTCAATACAAATAAGTACATCCAAAATCCTAATTCAGGGTTCAAACTGGAATTCACATAGAAGAAGAACAGATCCCTAAAACTGAAATACGTGGGTTGTGGATTTTGGAAAACCGTACCGTGTTTAAGCATTTTGAGGAGGGCGAGAGAGGAGATGTAGACCTGCTCGGAGGAATCGAGAGTGGGAGAATCTGGTGGTGGATGACCCAGCGCGCCTCCTGCACCTGCAAACATTCTTTGCAGTCTCTCCATACCTGACATTCTAGTATCACTTTCTCTGTTTCTTTCTCTCTAGCTAAACACAGATTGTCGAGGTTTTCTTTTCCTAGCAAGATGGGGACTGCTAATTTCTAGTCTTGCCGATATTTGTTCAGGGATTGAAAACTTGTTAGAGAAGATTTTGCTCCGATGCCCTTGAAAGGTTAAATAATTAAATATTCCAGGGTATTAGGGCCTGAATCTAGATGGGCTTACGACTTCAATATTTGAAGGGTTATGTCAGGCCCGGATGTGTCAATAATGGGCTAGAAAAGCAGAATCAGGCTTGTTCAGCCCAAACACATAAGAAAAGGTTATTCTTCCCTGGCCCAGTTTTAAGGACGAAGCCTACAAGCCCGGTATATGGCTTATTTGACCTGGTATGAATTATACTCTCTCTCTCTCTCTCAATCAATCGTGGTATGATGTATTTTCGAGTGTTGTTGACTTGACAATCGTGACCGGAACAAGTAAACGGAGAAAATGTTGTCTGTATTGATACGAAAGCATCTTCTTTTCCCAAGAAAACGAAAAACGAAAATAAATAATATGGAAATTAAGAAAACTTCAGCCTGCAACACGAGTGGTGATTAAACAAAGACTCGGAGAGAACTTGACAGGCTAGCTTACAGGAATTAGACTTTTCTCTGCTCAGAGACAGCGTTTTTCGACATCTCCAAGAGTCGGGACCAATCTTAATACTGCTACTCTTAGGGTTTTCTCTGATTAATTAATACTCTTATTGCCCATCACGTTTGTTCCATGGAATTATGAAATGTGGACTCTTGATCCATAGCGCTTAATGATCACTTGTATGTCTAATTAATTATATAGTTTAGTCAATCCTAGTTGATAACTCATTTTCAAGGAGGTTAAATTACAGGTTAAGGCTACTGTTCTGGAAGCCATTCAAATTTCCAGTTAGCACGGAAAAATTACCAGTTTATTGGAATCTAAATACACTATAATTTTACTGTGTCAGCTATTGCTGTTAACTTTTGCATGGCCAATAATGCCTTTCAAATACTACAAGATGCATTTCACCATACCTTAATGTTAAATGTTTAGAGCATGCATGTGTTGACTAACAAGACTAACTATAAACATAATATCATGCCTCGTGATAGTTAAATAGATAAGCTTTCGAACAAGCTGTTGATATAAACTATAGCAATCAAGAGCTTCTCCCAAATGAATTCAGCTTTAATTTGTTATCTAGAGGAGTAGAAACAGATTTAGTTTGCAACATATCAGCATCTTAAAGCAAATTCATAATATATTTATGTTGATTTAGAAACAACCCTTGAATCGAAGTTGTCATTTCAATTCTAAAAAAGTAATTCAAAAGATCATGGTCTTTAATTAGAAGTTGGTGTTTGAGGTTCTTCATCAATTGAGCAATATAATCAATAGTATTTTTGGTAATAGTGAAGAATGAATCGAACTTATGGAAAAACCAAAAGCTTTAGGAGTAGTGCTCAATTTCACAAGCCATGTACAGAGACTTTTTTTAGAACTATTATAAAATATACTAAAAGAGCTCAGTGTTTCACTGTAACATGTGAGTGAATATACTGTGGATTGTAATAGTGTATTTTTGGATCGGTTCGATTTTCGGTTCGGTCAGTTCGGTTGGTTTACTAGTTTCTTCATTTTTTATCATTATTTGTATAGTAAAATAATGTTTTTAACCCTCGAAAAAGAAAAAAACCCATTTAACACCGAGAGGCTTTGTGGGAATTACACACTTTTTGAAAATGGCTAAATACTAATTTGCCCCCATTTAAGACAAAACACAATTATGTCCGAGAGGGCTACCATGGGGATTTCCCTTTTTTGAAAATATTTAAATACTAATGTGCCCCCAATAAGACAAAATTGAAAAATTGGTTGTAGGGGTGTTACGGTAATTGACTATATTATTTAACTATTATCTGTTGAAATCTGCTCACGCGACAGCCGGTGTTTAGCCTCACGCCCCCTTCGAGCGGCACGTGTAGATGTATACGGCGGTATAAAATGAGCTTCCGGGGTCTCCTTTGATGCTCCACCATATGGTCTTTCTCATGGGGTGGTGCGTGTTTCACAATGATGGTTGTATTCGTGACGGTGTTCGATTGAAATTTGTTTTTTTTGTTTTCTCTCTCCTGCATGCTAAAGTGCAAGAGAGCCCCCCGAGTTGATGGTTTATTTACTTCGGTCCGTGCACTTTTAATTTGTCTTATGATCCTGAATTGTATTATATAAGTTTTGATTTATTTCAATTGGATCCTTCGATTGAAATTAATTATATATTTGAGTTTCACTTTAGTCGTCCTTTTAATTTTCAGATTGGGTTTAAATACCTTAATATATTCGGTACCAAAATTTTATTTTTTTCAAATTTATCCTTTGATTGAAATTGATAATATATTTAATTTTCATTTTGGCCCTTATACTTTTAATTTTTGATTTTAATCCCTTTATTTTGTTTATATTTCTGAAATAGTCTCTATTTTTGTCCATGTATATATAAGTGTGCTCTTAGCTTTGGTTTTTAATTTTTATTATTTTCTTATTTGTTGAGATGGTAATTTTTAAAAACATTTAGCTCTTAAATTTTAGTTTGTGTCTAAGATCATTTGAAAATTGATATTTTATTTTTCTCTTTGTTCTTTCTTTTAGTTTTTTTATTTGTTTTTTTTTTATTTTCAAGTCAAATGATTTTTTTCCACCTGATAATTTATATAATTATTTTATCATTTATTTTATTATTTTGTTTGATCTTTTGTTAAAAAATTTAGGATGTTTTTAGTCTTTCATTTTTTTAATTTTTTTCATTATTAACACAATACTAATACTAATACTATACTAATAATTTTAGTTTGTGTTTATGATCATTTAAAAATTGATATTTTTTTTCTCTTTGTTATTTCTTTTAGTGTTTTTATTATTTTTTATTTTCAAGTCAAATGATTTTTTTCAGCTGGTAATTTTTGTTTTTGTTTTAACATTTATTTTATTTTTTTGTTAAAGTTTTTAGGTTTTTATTAATCTTTGATTTAATTTTGTTATTTTCATTATTAACGCAATAATAATAATAATAATAATTTTTGTTTTTGTTTTTATTTGCTCTTTTGTTAATTTTTTGTGTTTTTTCCCGGGATAATTTAATAATATTTATTGTTTTAGCAGTAATAGTAATGATAATTTTAGATGTTAAGATTTTTATATCAAACTTTACATGTATAAATATTATATTTTAATCTCAACAATTATAAAAATTATTTGTTCAACCCACAACGTAGTGCGGGCAATTAACTAGTATGTACTATTAGGCATTTGTAACTCCACTCATCAAGAGGTTTTTGTAACCTCACTTTTTATGAGGTAAATTAACATGATTGAGACCTTTCAATATATTAGGTAATCAAATCAAATAAAAAAATTGAAGTTATTAAAGCTTAAGCTCATTCAAAGCCTTCACTAGTTCATTCTATACGCACATTCCCATGTCCTTATTATCTTTTTATGCATTATTTTCTCTTTTATATTTATTAACTTAAGTGCAAATCATTCATTGTTTTTGTTTTAATAAAGAAAACTAGGTTTTGCAAGAACAATCAAACATGTTAACAATGTCTATTTCAAACCCACACACTTCACCCAAAACGTCATAATGGAAAGCATAATCCAATCAGGTGATACAACCTGGAACTGGTAGTAAAAGAAAACATTTGGAGTCTGGACCCATTTAAAACGGGACCCCTCCATCCAGGAAAGGTGAATTTGGATAGGTAGCATGTTTGAACTTGTAGAAAGTTTCCAACTTTTGAAGTCTGAAGTCTATAAATACCTTCACATTCCTTTTGGAGATCTCAAGGTTAAAACTTGATTTGATTTGAGCAACTTAAAGCTTATCATCTCCATCTAGCTAGCAATCTCTTCCTCATCCTAGTTCTCCCGTCATTTTTTTTTTTTAAATTAGCACCTATCTCATCGCTCATATGGAAACTACAAAATTAGTCACTGTTCTTAGCATTGACGGGGGAGGAATAAGAGGGATCATACCAGGAACTATCCTTGCCTTTTTGGAGTCCGAACTTCAGGTAGAAATCGTACTTGTTTTGTACGTACGCTCATGGTGATAAGTTGGCAGAAGTAGTGATCTTCGACTTTTGTTTTTACTTTATATTACCCACATGCATGCATTTAATTAGCACAATTCGTTTGATTAGCTACCTGCTTGCCAGTTCCAGTTCCAATATTTATGTTCCTGTTAGAAAGAATCAAATGTTTGTTTTCGATTCAAAGACTTCAAACATATAATTTTATGTTCATCCATCTCTTAATACAAACGTGCAGAAGCTGGATGGTGAAGATGCTAGACTCGCGGACTACTTTGATGTGATTTCAGGGACTAGCACTGGTGGGCTGGTCACTGCCATGCTAACTGCACCAAATGAGCGGAATCGCCCTTTGTTTGCTGCCAAAGATATCAATGCCTTCTATCTTGATAACAGCCCAAAGATCTTCCCCCAGAATTGGTAATAGTATCTGCTGATCAATTCATAATAGCCAGTTATTTGCTTGAAGAGTGTTGTTCTCTCGATCTATTTTGATCAGGAGCTAGCCATGATACTAATTAATTATACTCCTTTTCCAATAGGTCTCCATTTCCAGGTGCTTCTAATCTGGTCAAATCTTTGAAAGGGCCAAAATATGATGGCAAAGATTTACATAGCATTGTCAAGGAGAAACTAGGAGATAAGCGATTGCATGAGACCTTGACAAACGTTGTGATCCCAACTTTTGACATCAAATACCTCCAGCCCACCATCTTTTCTAGCTATCAGGTTCGCATATATCTAAATATTGTTTTCTTACTCTGCAAGTTGAAAAGAGTCTTAATTTTCAACGCTGAGGATAGAAATAGCAATTCCCTCGATCACAATACTTCTTTCCGGTTCAGGTGACGAATGATCCATCCACGGATGCTCTTCTATCTGATATATGCATTGGAACTTCAGCTGCCCCAACTTATCTCCCAGCCCATTATTTTGAAACCAAAGATCCGGAGGGAAAGAAGAGGGATTTCAATCTTATTGATGGCGGAGTGGCTGCTAATAATCCGGTATGTGTCTATCTATACAGTAATCTATGCTAATCCATATCACAGATCTTGGTTAATCTTGTATAAATAACTACAGTCGTTGCACAAAATGCTTATTTTTCATTTATATTTGGTTTATCGATCAGACTTTAGTTGCTATGAGTGAAGTATCGAAAGTAATCAATCGGGACAGCCCTGGCTTCTTCCCCATAAAGCCCACGGACTGTAAGCAATTCCTAGTTCTGTCTCTTGGGACTGGTACTGCAAAAATAGAAGAAAAGTACGATGCAAATGAGGCAGCAAGGTGGGGAGTCTTGGGATGGTTGACTAGTAACAATTCTTCGCCATTGGTGGATGTGTTCGCTCAAGCCAGCAGTGACTTGGTCGACTTTCACCTTGGGACTGTTTTTCAAGCCCTCCGTTCCGAAGAAAATTATCTCCGAATTCAGGCATATTTCAAGTTCATATAAATTGAGTTATGCGACGTTAATGGCCTCCTCCATGAAGTAAGTAATAATATACATTTATGCTAATACTGCAGGATGATACATTGACTGGAACACTCGCATCCGTCGATATTGCCACCAAAGAAAATTTAGAAAATCTTGTGAAAGTGGGCAAAGAATTGCTGAAGAAACCAGTATCGAGGGTGAATTTGGAAACCGGTGTGTATGAGCCTGTTGATAAGCTGACAAATGAAGAGGCTCTCGTGAAGTATAAATCCATTCTCGACAAATAAATATTAATGGCATCTTATTAACTCATGCTTTTAGGTATTTAACTCGATTTCCTTTTTTTTTTTTTTTTTGTAGGTTTGCTAAAATACTTTCACGCCAGAAGCAGCTTCGTCTAGCCAGTTGACCACTCGGCAAAGATGCTAATCCGAATGAAGTTGATTTGATTGTTGCTTTCGTTTTTTTTATTATTCAATTTATTTACAAGATTGAATACGCTTTTAAGAATCTGTTTTATTGTTTAATTTAACTATATTAAAATAAATTTGTTTTCTCTTTTTTGTGCAATTATTGTTTTCTTGCACGACCTGCTTGCCTTGACGTGCCGGTAATATCGAGTTTTTAGCAACGTGGCACCCAGATTACTGATATTGATTCATCATTAAATTATAACATAGTCAGCTCTGAACAATTACATCGAGATTTCAAACTCTAAAAAAGGATCGCCGAGCAGTTTAATGCAGGTCCTCAATACCGTTTTGTTCTAGCTAAAATGGCCGAAATATTCTATGTTATTAAAAAAACCAAAACAAAACAGTATTGTTTTTGTCTCGATTTTAATTCCGGTCCATTTCGAAAATACCGGCCGAAACGTCTCGGTACCATTCCGGGTGTGCCATTTCTGCCCCAAAATCCTTATTTTTATATTAATGATGTAGAAGATGTTTGATTTATATTTCTTTTATTTTAGAACATTTTACTTTCATAATATTTTGGAATTTTAGAGATGTTTCTAATTTTGAGATTATGTTTGTTTGACTTTGTATTTGTATTGTATAATTTAAAGTTAATTTATCTTAAATTTTAATTATGCTTGTTAAATTAATATTTTAATTTTTTTCATATATATATATATATAATTATATATTAACAGTACAACCTCGAAACGGCACGCCAAACGCTCTGAAACCGAAACGTTCTATACCAATAGAAAAACCAGAACAACGACCGAAACAGTATTGATAACCTTGATTTAATGAGTTGGCGAATAAATAAAAAATCCAGCAATGTTGTTGATTAAATAATTAAGTTGTATCGTTCAATAATCCAGCAGTAAGTTGCAGCATTCTTCTATGCCTCACAAACTCTCCAACTTGCCTTGGAACTAGCTCGCACCATGCTGCAATACTATTTTTAAAACTAGTTTCTATTTAAGTATTACGAGGTTATTTGCCCGCGTGTTGCGCTAGGTTTTTTTTTATATAAAAAATTACTTGATTTTTTATGTGTTGTAATTCTTTATTTTAATATTTAAATAATAAAAATTTAATAAATCAAATATGTTAGAAATAAGTGTTTTTCCCCGCTTAAAAGGAACAGTATAATCGAAACGCATGGGAAGTGGTCCGAATATTTTTTAGTTGTAGATAACCTGGATAAATTTTTCTACCCATTTTGTTTGTAAGTTATATTTTTTCCCCGGCAATATAAGATCTGAAATATTAAACAATTTTTTTTTTTTTTACAAAAAAAACTCAAATCCAACAATCAAATATTTTTAAGAAATAAGTTTAAACAAAAGAGGACAAAATTAGAATTAAAACTCTTTTTTGTTTTTATTTTATATGATTTATTCCTTATATTATTATATTAAAAGTATTAAAGAACACTTATATTATTTGTTTGTTCCTTCAAAAATCCTAGGTTCTTTTTTCTGTCTATATATATATATTTTTAGGTGCTAATATTAAATAAATATTAAAATATATAATTACTCTCACATATTTATAAGAAAAAAAACCTAAATAAATGACAAAATAAAAATAAATATAGGTAGATTTAAAAAGAAATTGACGTGAAAGATAAATAAAAATAATGTAAAAAACAACAAAGAGAAAAAATAATAAATATCACTTTTCAAATGAACATCAACACAAATTAAAATGTAAAAACCTTAACAACCTAGGTTATATATATATATATATATATATATAAGACGTTAATATTAAATAAATATCAAAAAATATAATTAGTCTGACATATTTAACAGAAAACAAAAGTAACAAATAATTGTTTTTTTATGTGCTGTAATTAATTATTTTAATATTTAATTAATAAAATTATAATAGATCAAATCTGCTAGAAATGAGTTTCCCCCCCTTAAAAGGAACAATGTAATCGAAACACAGGAAAAGTGGTCCGTATATTTTTTAATGGTAGATAACTTGGGTAAATTTTCCTACCCATTTTGTTTGTAAGTTGTATTTTTTTCTCCAGTCAGATCTGAAATATTAAACTTTTTTTATTTTTTTACCAAAATAATCTAAAATCCAAGAATCAAATTTTTCTAAGAAATAAGCTATAACAAAAGAGGACAAAATTAGAATTAAAAGGTGAAATCTTTTATTTTATTTTATAAAATTTATTCCTCATATTATTGTATTAAAATATTTAAGAACACTTATATTATTTTTTTGTTCTTTAAAAAATCCTAGGTCATTTTTTTCTGTCTATATATATATTTCCAGGTCCTAATATTAAATAAATATTAAAATATATAATTAGTCTCACATATTTATAAGGAAAAAAACTAAATAAATGATAAAATAAAAATAAATATAGGTAGATTTAAAAAAAAAATTGACTTGAAAGATAAATTAAAAAAAATCTAAAAACAACAAAGAGAAACCCTAAATATTTTAAAAAAACCTTAACAACAGTGAAAATAATAAAAATTGGTGAGGCCATAATTATTGTTAGATAAAAATATTCCATAATGTTTTATTTTATAAGATTTATTACTCATATTATTATATTAAAATTAATTTAGAGCAATAACAGTAATTTAGGACCAAAATAAAACTTAAATTTATAATTAATTTGCATGGAAGGATAAAATTGAAAGAAATCAAACTTTAATACTAAAAATATTAAGGATTTATAATAAATTTGCATGGAAGGGTAAAATTAGAATAAATCAAAACTTTGATACCAAAAATCTTAAGAATTTTAGACCAAACCGAAATTAAAAGAATGAGTACCTAAATAAAACTACAATATATAATCAATTTTAATTGAAGGACACAATTGCAACAAATCAAAACCTATATAATAGCAATAAGGACCAATCAAAATGGATTGAATAGTTGACGGACTGAAATAACATTTGAAAAAAACAGTTGCGCTGACGTCAGCTTGCGTAGGGAGGAGAGAGAAACGGGGTTGAAAAATTCAAACGACCATTGACACGTCTCCGGCAACCTTACACATATACGCGCCGCCCCAGGTGGAAGAGAGCATGTCTGAAAGTTATTCTAGACGGCGGTTGGGTGTTTTTGGACATCGTAAGAAACCGAACGCGTCGTTCGAAACACGCGTAAGCGCGGAAACGAATAGTGCGTCCGGCGAAGCGCCAACAGTAAATCGGCAGGAAAAATATTTAAAAATTGGTTAATTACCAGATTGCCCCTCCCTTCCAGACCTGAATTTTGTCTGTATCGAGGGATAAAAAGATTATTTGACTGTGCACATAAATATTAAAAAAACAAAAACCGGACGGACGAACCGGACCGGACGGAAAATAGGCAATTACCGTGGAACCCCTGAACCCGGTCGCATGTTTTTTGTCTTTTGCGAGGGACAATTTTGTTAATGCACTTAGCAAAAAGACAAAACAATGCAGACCGACCGAACCAAGCCGAACCAAACCAAACCGACCCGAAAATTGAGCATAACAGTAACCATAAATAGTATTTTGTGAGAGGGTGAACAGTGCATTAACTCGTGACTTCTTTTAGCTGTTTATATAATGGTAATTAAAATAGATGTTCATATAAATTTTACAGATTTTGATTATAAGATAAAAAAAAAATCAATTTTATAGGTTAAATTCTCCATTCTTTATCCATGTTATTTTTAGCTAAAATACATTTTTTATTCAGAAAGTTGTTTTTTTATAAAAATCTAAGGGTAATTTAAATAAAAAAATAGATTAATCAAACGAAAGGCATCAATCACCACCTTTCCTTTAACACTCTGAATTGGATCCACCACCACTGCCACAGCACGTTGGTTCAGAGCTTCAAAACTCTGAATAAGAAACACAATAAAAAAATTCAATTACGATTCATAGAATCTATTTAGAAATGCCAAAATTAAAAAGTTTTCTAGATGGGACGGAGTTATCATTCTATCAACATTTGGGAGCTTGAGGTTCAAATCCCAGTTTTCTTTTTTTTTTTTCTTTTTTTTTGGGGGGGGGGGGAATTAAACGTTTGAAGAGTAATTAGTCTTCTAGGTTACATTGGCATTCCCTCAATCAAAGCCTTAGTCCATCTATATCCACGTCCAACAGGGTGTTCGTTGCGGACCCATGAGCCACTGCTCACCTGTAGACTCTTATAATCAACCTGTCCTATTCCAGGCAGTAGTTTTTCCCAAATGAGGCAGAACACAGAAGGTAACGCAATCCTATTGTCTACTCAAAAGCCCAGACACACAAGAAACTTAATCACCAAATGACTAAATCTAGCAATCCAATTTTGGTATGATGTCTTTTCGAGTGTTGATGACTTGAAAATCGTGACCGGAACAAGTAAACGGAAAAAATGTTGTCTGTGTTGATACGAAAGCATCTTCTTTTTCCAAGAAAACGAAAAAAAATAATATGGAAATTAAGAAAACTACAGCCTGCAACATAATTGGTGATTAAACAAAGACACGGAAGGAAAACTTGACAGGCTACCTTAAAGGAATTAGTCTTTTCTCTGCTCACAGACAGCGTTTATCCATATCTCCACGAGTCGGGACCAATCTTAATATTGCTACTCTTAGGGTTTTCTCTAATTAATTAATATTCTTATTGCCCATCACGTTTGTTCCATAGAATTATGAAATGTGGAGTCTTGATCCATAGCTCTTAATGATCTGTTGTATGTCTATGTTTGGTTGCAATATCTATTTATTTATTTATTCACTAATTTTTTCCTTAATTTAAATTTTTATCAGAACAGAATAAATTAATTATATAGTCTAGTCAATTCTAGCTGATAACTCATTTTCACTGGGGTTAAATTGCAGGTTAAGTTATCACTGCTGTTCTAGAAGCCATTCAAATTTTCAATTAGCACGGGAAAATTACCAATTTATTGCAGCATTTCAATTCCTAATCAGCATGATAATACTGCAGAAATTGAAGGTTTGAAAAGAGATTAATGCATGGATATCCTAGATTGGAAATAAGACTTTTAAGTCATACGAGCTCATATGCTACTGAGGCTATAACACGATATTCATCTTTGACGCTACAACAAGTTATTGGTTGTTCCTTTTTACCATGATCGATGCTAGTTTACCACGAACAAGCATACAATAACTTGTAGTAAATCAGTGATAAAGTGCATTGCTAGCCTAATTAGAATCTAAACACCCTATAATTTTAGTGTGACTGCTATTGTTCTTAACTTTTGCATGGCCAATGTTGCCTTTCAAATACTTCAAGATGCATTTCACCATACCTTAATGTTAAATGGGTAGAGCATGCATGTGTTGACTAACAAGACTAACTTTAAACGTAATACCATACTCGTGATAGTTAAATAGATAAGCTTTTGATATAAACTATAGCAATCAAGAGCTTCTCCCAAATGAATTCAGCTTTAATTTGCTATCTAGTGGAGTAGAAACAGATTTAGTTTGCAACATATCAGCATCTTAAAGCAAATCCATAATGTTTTTATGTTGATTTAGAAACAACCCTTGGATGGAAGTTGTCATTTCAATTCTAAAAACGTACTTAAAAGGATCATGGTCCTTAATTAGAAGTTGGTGTTAGAAGTTCTTCATCAATTGAGCAATATGATCAATAATACTTTTGGTAATAGTGAAGAATGAATCGAATTCATGGAAAAACCAAAAGCTTCAAGAGTAGTGCTCAATTTCACAAGCCATGTACGGGGACTTTTTTTAGAACTCTATGTACCATTAGGCATTTGTAACTCCACTCATCAAGAGATTTCTGTAATCTCACTCTTTATGAGGTAAATTAACATGGTTGAGACCTTTAAATATATTAGGTCATCAAATCAAATAAAAAATTTGAAGTTATTCAAGCTCATTCAAAGCCTTCACTAGTTCATTCTACACGCACATTCCCATGTCTTTATTATCTTTTTATACATTATTTTCTCTTTTATATTTATCAACTTAAATACAAATCATTCCTTGTTTTTGTTTTAATAAAGAAAGCTAGGTTTTGCAAGAACAATCAAACATGTAAACAATGTCTATTTCAAACCCACACACTTCACCCAAAACGTCATAATGAAAAGCATAATCCAATCAAGTGATACAACTTGGAACTAGTAGCTAGTGACAGAAAACATCTGGAGTCTTCACCCATTTAAAACGGGACCCCTCCATCCAGGAAAGCTCAGGTGCGTTGAATTTGGATAGGTAGCATGTTTGAACTTGTTGAAAGTTTCCAACTTTTGAAGTATGAAGTCTATAAATACCTGCACACATTCCTTTTAGAGATCTCAAGGTTAACACTTGATTTGATTTGAGGAACTTAAAGCTTAGCATCTCCAGCTAGTTAGCAATCTCTTCCTCATCCTAGCTACTTCTCCCGTCATTTCTTTTTTAAAAAAATTAGCACCCATCTCATCGCTCATATGGAAACTACAAGATCACCCCATCAACCACCAACTGACGAAAACCTAGTCACTGTTCTTAGCATTGACGGGGGTGGAATAAGAGGGATCATACCAGGAACTATCCTTGCCTTTTTGGAGTCCGAACTTCAGGTAGAAATCGTACTTGTTTTGTACGTACGCTCATGGTGATAAGTTGGCATAAGTAGTGATCTTCGACTTTTGTTTGAACTTTATATTACCACATGCATGCATTAAATTAGCACAATTCGTTTGATTAGCTACCTACTTAATTGCCAGTTCCAATTCCAATATTTATGTTCCTGTTAGAAAGAATCAAATGTTTGTTTTCGATTCAAAGACTTCAAATATATAATTTTATGTTCATCCATCTCTTAATGCAAACGTGAAGAAGCTGGATGGTGAAGATGCAAGAATCGCGGACTATTTTGATGTGATTTCAGGGACTAGCACTGGCGGGCTGGTCACTGCCATGCTAACTGCACCAAACGAGTGGAATCGCCCTTTGTTTGCTGCCGAAGATATCAATGCCTTCTATCTTGATAACAGCCCAAAGATCTTCCCCCAGAATTGGTAATAGTATCTGATGATCAAATCATAATAACGAGTTATTTGCTTGAAGAGTATTGTTCTCTCAATCTATTTTGATCAGGAGCTAGCCATGATATTAATTAATTGTACTCCTTTTCCAGCAGGACTCCATTTGCAGCTGCTTCTAATCTGGTCAAGGCTTTGAAAGGGCCAAAATATGATGGGAAATATTTACATAGCATTATCAAGGAGAAACTAGGAGAAAAGCGATTGCATGAGACCTTGACAAATGTTGTGATCCCAACTTTTGACATCAAATACCTCCAGCCTGCCATCTTTTCTAGCTATCAGGTTCGCGTATCTAAATATTGTTTTCTTACTCTGCAAGTTGAAAAGAGTCGTATAAACGCTGAGGATAGAAATAGCAATTCTCTAGATCACAATACTTCTTTCCGGTTCAGGTGACGAAAGATCCATCCACCGATGCTCTTCTATCTGATATATGCATTGGAACTTCAGCTGCCCCAACTTATCTCCCAGCCCATTATTTTGAAACCGAAGATCCGGAGGGAAAGAAGAGGGATTTCAATCTTGTTGATGGCGGAGTGGCTGCTAATAATCCGGTATGTGTCTATTTATACAGTAATCTATGCTAATCCATATCACAAATCTTCGTCAATCTTGTATAACTACAGTCGTTGCACAAAATGCTTATTTTTCATCTATATTTGGTTTATCGATCAGACTTTAGTTGCTATGAGTGAAATATCGAAAGTAATCAATCGGGACAGCCCTGGCTTCTTCCCCATAAAGCCCACGGACTGTGGGCGATTCCTAGTTCTGTCTCTTGGGACTGGTACTGCAAAAACAGAAGAAAAGTACGATGCAAATGAGGCAGCAAGGTGGGGAGTCTTGGGATGGTTGGCTAGTAACAATTCTTCGCCATTGGTGGATGTGTTTGCTCAAGCCAGCAGTGACATGGTCGACTTTCACCTTGGGACTGTTTTTCAAGCCCTCCGTTCCGAAGAAAATTATCTTCGAATTCAGGCATATTTCAAGTTCTTATAAATTGAGTTATGCAACTTTAATGGCATCCTCCATGAAGTAATAATATACACTTATGCTAATACTGCAGGAGGATAAATTGACTGGAACACTTGCATCCGTCGATATTGCCACCAAAAAAAATTTAAAAAATCTTGTGAAAGTGGGCAAAGAATTGCTGAAGAAACCAGTATCGAGGGTGAATTTGGAAACCGGTGTGTATGAGCCTGTTGATAAGCTGACAAATGAAGAGGCTCTCGTGAAGTATAAATCCATTCTCTTCAAATAAATATTAATGGCATCTCATTAACTCATGCTTTTAGGTATTTAACTCGATTTTCCTTCTTTTTTTTGTAGGTTTGCTGAAATACTTTCACGCCAGAAGCAGCTTCGTCTAGCCAGTTGACCACTCGGCAAAGATGCTTATCCGAAATGAAGTTGATTTGAATGTTGCTTTCGTTTTTTTTGTTATTCAATTTAATTACAAGATTGAGTACGCTTTTAAGAATCGGTTTTATTGTTTAGTTTAACTATATTAAAATAAATTTGTTTTCTCTTTTTTGTGCAATTATTGTTTTCTTGCACGACCTGCTTGCCTTGACGTGTTGGTAATATCGAGTTTTTAGCAACGTAGCACCCGGATTACTGATATTAATTCATCATTAAATAATAAGATAGTCAGCACAGAACAATTACATCGAGATTTCAAACTCTAAAAAAGGATTGTACAAGGATCGCCGAGCAGTTTGATGAGTTTCGTTACGAATTATCTTATCTAAAAATTTAAGTTTGTAGATAAAGTCTTAGAATATGATTTATATTATTCTTTAATACACTCCTTCAAGTGAAAGCCTTTTGGGCTTGAAACTTTCATAAGTCCATATCACTTTGTGGTTGATTTTTATCAAATAGAATGAGAATGGTGAGATTCGAACTCGTGACCGCTGGGTCAACAAGACTCTGATACCATATTACAAAATCATCTCACCTAAAAATTTAAGCTTGTAGATAAGACTCCATAATATAATTTATATTATTCTCTGACATTATGAATAAATAAAAAAATCCAGCAATGTTGTTGATTAAATAATTAAGTTGTATCATTCAATAATCCAACAGTAAGTTGTAGCATTCTTCTATGCCTCACAAACTCTCCAACTTTTTTTTTTGGTAATAATCGGGGCGGATAAGCCCTACTAAATTAAACGGGGAATAGTAGACTTAATCAGGTCATAATACAACAAAGTATAAACTCCTGACGGAGGATCCTCTAACACATCAGACTCTTTATTAACAATTCTCTAGTTAGCCCATAATTAGCTAACCAATCAGCCACACAATTAGCTTCTCTATAGAAATGAAAACTTTTAACCTCTCAATCTCTACCCAACATACCCTTAATTTGCATGGCTAAAGTGTAATTTTTTTCCATGCTCACTGTATCCCCATTAATAATCCCAATTACAACACGAGAATCAGACTCTAAAATAACCTTTCTATATCCCCTATCCCAAGTAATTTGTAAACCAACATAAACAGCCCATAATTCAGCTGTAACCAAAGAACATATCTCATTATTCCTCGCAAAACCCACTATCCAAGAACCCATATTATCCCGAATTACTCCTCCAACTCCTGCCGCACCTGGATTTTCTTTACTGCACCCATCCACATTCAACTTAATCCAATCATTTGCTGGAAAAATCCAACCGACCTGTTGAATCACCTTACCATGGTTTCCCTCTCCTAAATCATTCATCTGTATATTTATACTATCGAAAACCATTCTTTTTATTGCTATAATAGTTCCATACCAATTATCCTGAGATGAGTCAAACACTCTATTGCATCTCTCTTTCCAGATATACCATAAAATAATACAACAAACTCTCCAACTTGCCTTGGAACTAGCTCGCACGCTCGCACCATCCTGCAATACTATTTTTAAAACTAGTTTTTATTTAAGTATTATGGTAATTAAAATAGATGTTCAAATAAATTTTACAGATTTAGAATATAAGATAAAAAAAAATGAATTTTATAGGTTAAATTCTCCATTCTTTATCCATGTTATTTTTAGCTAAAATACTTTTTTTATATATATAAATCTAAGGTAATTTAAATAAAAAAGTGAAAAAAATATTTTTCAAGGAAAAAATATCATTTCCTAATAGACTTTTTTCTTTATGAAAACATATATTTTTTAAGGAACAAATCATCATAAGGTAAAATAGAAAGTTTCAAAAAAAAAAAAAGGCAAAGCCTTTATATGTTTTATGTGGCTATGTGAAAAAAATATTAATGTGTATTTATCACAATTTATTTTAGATCAGGCTCATGTATAATCGTTAATAAATGGTTGCAAATATAAACATAAAAAAAATACGAAATTATTGTTCAATAGAGTTATAATTATTAACTTAAAAAACATTTATTTTAAATTACAAATATTATAGATTTAGGAAGTCAACACTTAATTTCTTGAATTTCTAGGTTCAAATCCAGAAGTAATATTCAGGACAATTTATTAAATTCTCTTAAAAGTTCCCTAGAGATATGGAAAGTAAGTCCTCAAAATTATTTGAGAAAGGAACTTAATCTTGATTGATGACTTGATGTTCAAAAAAATACCCCCAATACAGAATAAATAAAAATAATAATAGCTATGGTAGTTATTTAATCAATTTAATTTTAGAGATTCAGACAATAATGTGAAGGGACGCTAACATGTTTTTAATAGAAAGTTTTTCTAATAATATAAAGATTAGATTAATAATATAAAGGTTGAATCAATATAATGTAGTTGGCTTTATAAAGTTCAAAAACAATTCAGACAACCAATAAAAAAATATTTTTTATTTTTAACATTTGAACATCAAAATAATCTAAAATATTTTTTTGAGCAAAAATAAATTCAATTTTTTTCAAAAAGTATTTTTAAAATGCTTCCCATACAACTCATTGAGGGGATAGATTCACTATTCATATGAATCGTCTCTCGAAATGCCTTTTGAGTGGACATCTGAGATTAAAATTTTATTTAAAAAAAAATAGAAATAGGGGGAAAAACAGTGAAGCACTGGAAAAGCACCATAATGTTTCTCATTAGAAAATTTAGTACCATAGTAATGAGCACCGCTTGCAGTGTTTGGAAAAAGAGGGGGGGGGGGGGGGGGGGGACACAGAATTTCTGATTGGAATCAAAGATGCCACGTTAAGTCCTAAAGGATCATAGTCTTACCCTGGATGCGCTCAAGCCTGAATAATTAATCTCTCTTCTATTACATCGCAAAATAAAATTCACCATGCTCCAATCATCCAGGTAGAATCTTCGTGATCCACATAAAGTTTCAAATAATCTGGCCTTCAGGATCGCAAGTTCGCTTCACCTCAACAGTAAAGCCTTCAATCTGTTTAACAAAGAGGCCAGTGAAATGGAAATTACATGGCCAGAGATATATCAAATCATTGAGCACCTCATTCCAATACACTTGCTATGACATTTGAAGAAAACAAAAGGATTGACGAGGCCAAAGCTATGCAGAAATTGAAAGCGCAGCACGTCTATCTCCCATTATAAACTTATATTACAAGTGTTATGAGATGATAAAACTACCCAACATAACAGTGCCCCTAATATACGTTTCTGCTTTGAGTTAGCAACTCAACAAGCGGAACATGGCACTTCAGTCTCGACAAAGATACACTAACTGAAACTCAGAAAAAAGTTCATATACGATTGGAGAGGTTTTCTGGCAATATCATCTCAATAGCTTTCTTCCCGGCCAGCAATCTAATCTGAATAGCCATTTAACTAACCTCAAAGGACAGTTCCACCAACAGTGTTGATCCCTCCAGATACCATGACATTCAGGCTTCTTTTCTGTTGCCTGAAATATTGCATCCTCATCTTGCATTGCATGCAGACACTTTGGCAATGCTGCATCAATCTTGTCAGCCTGCCAAGAAATAATAGGGAACTACAAAGGTGCATGTCAAAAATACTTCAAAAGAAAACAGGAAAAAAATGTACTTATTAATTTATTTTCTGGCTACCTTAAAAGAAAAAATCAACTTTTAGGAGCCCCTGTGTGTTCTTAAGGCCTCGAGGATGCTATCTACCCACCTGCCATGAGATTGTTTTTAAAATCAAGTGCAAAGGGTCAATAAATAGGACAAGTAGCTCTTTTCAATGTCCTCAATCAATTTTAAAATAGTCAAAGCCATAAGACTAGATGGGAAAAGCTGAAAGGAGAAATGCACTCGCAAGAAAGAATATCAAATTAAGTACTCTAGACTCTCAGTGAAATTAGAAATAAAAGCAATTGAAGCCACACGACTTCAACTAAAATGGTTTCCGAATAGGCAATATTTGGACCAGATTGAGACAACGGTTTCAATTAACTCAGGCATAGGAAAGACTTCCACAATAGAACCAGTCGGCTTCACATTGAGGAGCTTTCTGACTTCTAAACCTGACAAAGGCATGCTTGTTTCATTGTGGAACTTCAATCCACTGAAAGTCTATTTAAAGCTCTGAGCAACAATGCCTCATAGAACCTTGATACAAGCCAGCATTGATGATTGTGTCATGCGACAGAGACTCGGCAATCATTAATCAATACTCTAGAGGCATACTTGCATGATAGAAAGAAAAAAAACAGAAAAAAGGTGTAGCGAATGAGGGCTACCCTTCAAGACCGGGTTGCCTTGGAAAGTACACTTTTTTAAAACCTAATCTTTTTGCAGCTGATCCAGTTGTCTCCCCAATACAGGCCACTGAATTGTTCCATTTCTCTGATTCTGGAATAAGATTGACCCAGGCTCTGTCAAAATAAAGGAGAAGGAATTAAGAACACAGGATCAACTATGCCAAGAATAGCCTCTGGTCAATCTAGAGAGCTCAAAATGGAGAGGGGATACAAAGGGATCCCCATGATTTTTTCATGAAATCAAAAGGCACCGAGGATGGACTGCTACTGCAGTGATCAACCATTTGGTAGCCTATATATGGTGTTGATGATATGTTAGAAGCACAGCAAGTTGAATTCAAGAATGTCCTCATCAACAGATAGTTCTGGGTATTGGTTATATGAAAATTGTAACCAACTCCGTACCGAACTGCAGAAGGTGAAGCAACTGCAACAACAGGGGCTGAAATTGCCTGCTTCAGAACCATTTCATCAACATGACCAACAGGTACCTGGAGGAGACGAATACAGATGAAGATAGCAATGCCATTTGTGAGACTTTATTATGACTAAAAAATCCTATGCGGTTACTACTCGTACAGGCAGCACTACCACAGAAAATGTGGTTTGATAATTTATAGCACAGATAGAGCCAATCACAAAATAAGCTACAGTCTGAGATAGGACATGAACAAGATGGAGACTGGATAGAGTGCTCAGTCAGAAACTGTTAAAATATTCCTATGCAAACCAGTAGAATCAATTCCTGGGTTTGTCACTCAGTTTAGTAGTCACCGACTCGAGTAGTCACTGACTCTAGACTGTTGAGGGAAAGAAATGCCTACAATCAAGGAGCACCTACAGCTGCTCTAGAGACCAAGCAATGGGATCCAGATCTGACTGCCATCTTAGTCAAAACTTACTGTCAGGTTTCTGAGAGAATTCATTAATAAATGCATGGAGTTATAATGAATATCATAGTTCAAGGAGCAAATACTTACAGTTGTGTATGTATTTAGTCTGACAACCTCAAATCCACGATTACACAGGCCTTCTTCTGAAATGTATGTAACAAAAATGCTAAAAATTATTCTTTTGCAGCTTTTCCAATTTAGACATCGGACTTAAAATGTGATAGCTGTTGAACAATGATATATGCCATTGAGCTAATACATTTTCGATCAAGCTTCAAACATATAACAGTTGAGACAGTGAACTAAAACATTTTCTTGTTAACATCAAAACTAGGCAATCTGAAAGTCTATCCTCTGCACAGTGAAACCAAAGCAATAAAATGCCAAGTGGCAGTATCTTTTACTACCATATTTTACCATACCAAGTAGTAGCATTTGCAAATCAGGATGCTGTTTATTGAATACTCCACTTTAGCCTCCTATTTTTATTCAGCTTACCTCACTGAATAAAAGTCAAAGCAGCTACACATATCATATTAATCTTTATGCGGAGCATAACAACACTAGGTAACCTATATACTATCATATATCCACCTAAATTAAAAAAAAAAAATTACATGTATAGCTCAGTGAATTAACCACGTTAAGGAATAAATAATTGAATCAAAGATGCCAAAAACAGCAGCATATAGTTATTGACTGCAAAAATGGGCAAAAGAAATAAATGTCTATTACATAGAAAGCAAATAACCAGACATTATGCTTACCGATCTCACAGCTTGCTTTTGCAGAAGCAGGATACAAGACAGTGCATCTTTTGTTTCCATTATTTGGAAGCTCTAATGCCAAAACCTTACCAGTTGCTGAAGTGTGGAAGAATTAATGAGAAAAGACACATGTGACAGTTTCAATAATCAGATAAGAGTTCATGATGCAGTAAAATGTGCAATGGCCTGCATATTTGAACATAACCTCATCGAAAAGTAATTTGCCTATGGATCAGCACAAGAAATTAAAAAGTTTCACAAATGGCTAACTAATGAAAACATTTCTCTTTGATATAGTGACACGACATAAAAACACAACCTTGGTGTAAAGGCAACAAAATATGCGTGGGACTGCCAGTGTATATGTACATCCATGAGTACCTTTTGATGGTGAAAAGGCAACATCAAGTGATCTCTCTGATGATTGCATTATTTCTGCAAAAATGCTTGTTGTACCAGCTCCTACAACCCCTACCTTAACGTTTGGGGTTCCAGCTTCCCTATGAACACCAACATGTAAGGACAACGTTATTCATTTACTTCAATTTGTTCCTTGGAAAAGAAGAAGTATGAACAATCAAAAGAATAGGATGATTCTAACTTAAATATCTTATAATGATAGCTTATATCACGCCAAACCATGTATCATTTTGCCCAGCAGGCAGAGTAAATTGCTGCTATGTGCCACTGTGTTCTGTTTTTGTAAGGAACAAAATGGAAGCAGGAGTAGAAGGGTGGCATTTGGCAGGAGAGAAGTAGTGGTGAGAAACTTTGTAGAAGGGAGAAATAGTAGTGAGCAACTTTGTAAGAAGGCATGCTGCCAGCTACAAAATTAACCCAAAACTAACCACAAAGGTATATAGAATTCTAAAAATAAAACTAAAAGAGAATATACACATCCTCAGGTGAAAAGTAACTGATGCAAGACAATAAGACAAGTTGTTGGAGAGCAAAAGGAGGGCATACATTTAAAAATGGACATGATTCGAGTTGCATTGCATAAAGAAAAAATTAACACCAACTGCAATAAATCATTGAGGAAAATTCAAAGGACTAGTGAAAACATATAGGACACTATCTTGGCAGAAACACCGAACACTTACATCCATGCCTCCAGGAAGACGGAACCTGCTTCAGGGGAAGTTATCACAATCCAGTCAAACAACCTATCTGCCACCATTAATGCAACAAAATAAGAAGAAAGCCAAAGGTAACTTGTATAATTGTTGTTTGCATGGTTCATTGGGCATGTAAACATAAACCAAATAAAACACTCTTATTTTTAATAGGGATGCCATTGGGAAACTCAAGGTGCAAAATATTCACAAGCACACATAAGAAACTTCCATTACTGCAATTATGGGGGGAAATTCCAGAGTGCAAAACAATCTCCTTTGTATAAGAAAAATAGTGAGGAACAAGGAACATAAAAGATACTTATGAGCATAATTGTCTAACAATAATGGGTTTAAACAAACAGATAAAGCAAATGCAAGTCAACGTAAATCAGGACTCTTCAGGCTACTGGGGTCCAAGAACAGTCAAGCCACAATATGGCTGCCTTTTTCCTTCTAGAGACTAAATAGAAAAAGTTTGCCAAGCGACAGCATGTCATCTATAGCAGTATTAGTAGTGTTTCATAATAACATAAAGGGAACTGCAAAGTTTTGAGAAAGTACCACTTAATACAGAAGAGAGTTTATCTGAATCAGGCCCTTGTGTATGCTGAATCAGTGGAAGCTCCAAACAACTTATCCCATGTTTTGCCTGCATTTAGAATGAAAACAAAATCTCACTTATCCTGTATTGCATTGAACCATATGATGAAATTGAGTGTTTCCAATTGGCATGCAGAAATACAGTTCGCACGTTACTGAAAATTAGAACATCATTCCCATTCCCAATAAAGGAGATTGGCAATATGAGGCCAAAATTTCATTCTGAGGCTCGCAAGGATTTCTGATGTAAGTGCAAACACCCTAAGCAACAAGGAAAAGGAATTAGGGTGAAGGTGTGCAAATCTAGCAGTGAGTGAGAAGAAATGAAGTTATGACAACAGGACAAATGGTGAGACAATAGGTTGACAAGTGTGAAAGAGGATTAACTTGTAGTTATTTGTCTAGGCAGTTATATGTCCTCCTCTTTAGATATGCAATGTTTTTATAATTTTAGACATCATCAGACATTCAACAATCAATAATAATTATATTCTCTTAGAATTTAGTTCAGCCTTTAGTTTTGTTTTGTGTAACTTAGCATGGATTCCATTATTTCCTTCTAAGCTGTGTGATTAGAATGGGCAGACCACAATCATTTGTTCAAGATAATTGCTTAAAACCAGCAATACAGAATTTGTTATGATTACATTTAAAAAAATAAAGAAAATGTCAATATTTTTTTTCCGGGATTGAAAATCCCAAAAATAGATTGTGATAAATCAAAATTTAATAGGTACAAAAAATTCCAAAACACACTAATTCAATATACCTGGACACGACGATTTCATATGCTCGCCCTAGGAGAAGAGCTCGATTTCATGGGCTCATTTTAGAAGAGTCTCCCTCTATGTTCTCCATCTAAAAGAGAAACCGACTCCATGATCTTGTCCTAGAAAAGAGACCCGACTCCATGGAAGGCTCACCATAGAAAGCGAGCCTAGGTCTATTTTTCACTCCTCTTTAACTCAAGTAAGTTGTTTGAGCTCAATTTTTCCTTGAATTTTTTTTTTTCTTAGGACCCATATAGCTCAGAATTTTATTTTGATTCAATACATATTATTTTGAGTAGTATCACATAGGTGAAATTATAATTTAACCCCTCCTCTACACAAATAGACAAGATTCATAGGCTATAAATGCATCATAAATTCTTCAAACTCAAGGTTCACAATTTCTTCATTCTGAAACACTCTTAGCATACATATTTTCAGAGTTTATCTTTCTAAAATACCATTATACTTTCTCTCTCAACTAAATTTGTAATTTAAGAATCGAAAAGTACCTACATTCATTATAGGAGATTTTATGCAGGTAATAGCTACTAATAACCTTAACTTCACCTGCTACTAGCTTCCAACTATCCGAATTTATATATCAAGCCATCAAACACTATGACTATGGAAATGAATTAAATTGTTTAAAAAAGAGATAGAACTAATTATTTAAAATATCATCCTTATTCCTTCGCATCGTGGATTTTAAAACTCGTCAAATTCTATTCGAAACAGCAAACCATTTAGAGTGTCACTAAAATCAACTTCATTTTTTTATCAGCATCAAGTCTCCACTTTTCAACACAAGAGATTATATAGAAATGGTCTTGCACGACATTATACGATAGAAAATGATTGGTAACAAACAAAATGCTTAAATTGCAGTCTTATTTTTCTGCATTTAATCAAACACTTAACGTGAAAAATTAATATCCACGGCAATTCAGATAGAAAAATTGGAAGAATTTCACAGTGCTTGCAAAACGACAAAAAAACCTCGAAGCCGAAATCAAAAGAAAGAAAAAAGAGAGGATAACTCTATAGTTCAAATAAAACACGACAACATAATCAAATTGCGAAAGAAACGCTAGAAGAAACAGGAGCAAGTTGAGGTAGAGAAAGAGAGAGAGCACCAGAGCTTTAATGAGCTTGCCGTTTTTGCCTCGTTCTCTAGTGACTACAACTCTGGACGCCAAAATCGAGGTAGAAGACGCAGAAGTTAGGGTTTTGAAAGACGGAGAGAAAAATCGCCGGTGAAGTTGCAAGCACGAAGAAAAAGAAACTGAAGGTGTGAGAGAGAAGAGAGAAACTTCCGGTACCATTGGTGACGTGTTGGACTGAGGAGCGAGGAGCATATTGCCAGTTGTTACCAAATTAAGTTGCTTGACCTTTATTACTCGTATTTATATATTTCTACTGTTTTAGTTTGTTTTTTTTATAAAAAAATTAAATTTATTGCTTGTTTAATATCACTTTAGCTAAATTATCTGAACCCAAAAGCAAAAACAAAACATAATTCACCGCCGACCACGAACGTAACATGATTACAGTTAGGTACACCTGTTGAAGCCACTGGAAGCTGCGTTGCTTTTTTAGTTGGACGAAATTCTACGAGTGGTTGACACGCTTGCATTTTCCTGCTGGGCTTTCATTTTTACCGATCACCGTTATCCCGCGCTTGCACTTTTGGGGCAAAGTTCAGGGTGTTTTTCCTTTTAACAACTATGTTTTTTCCAAAATCATGAATTGAATAAATAAAATTATATTATTTTACCAATTCCAAGGTCATTTCTTGCAGGTGGTTAGAGAGTATGGCCGATCAGAATTACCTTTGTTTGTATTGATTCCTGAACCTCTTTCCCTTTTTCTCTCGAGATAAGTAAAGATGATTTTCTGGGTTTTTGGCTATGATTTACTGGTGTGGAACCCAGGTTTTGAATATGATGAGAAAGTGATTGGATTTATTGAGGATTAAAGGCGTGTTTGTATTAATTTGAAGTTATTGTTAACAAATCTCATGTTCTGTGTGCCGGCGTGCATTGATCACAGAGGTAAACCAGAAAGTCCTCCAAGAACTTGCACGCTGGAAAATGTTGATGGAGCGTCAGCTCAACTCTTCAACAACTTCTATCCCTTTTGCCTGGCCTTGTTAGTGGTGGAAATCAGCCAAAAATGCTCATCTTTTTCGATTAAAACTTTGTGCTGTTGCTCTATCTTACTTTCAATATGCTTTCTTTTCCAGAAAGGGAAAGATCAACTATGGAGGAAAGTCCTGTTACTGTATTTCTAGCTTAGAATTGCTTAGATTGAGCAGACCTGGCTATTTATTAATTTGATGGGCGATATGAAGGGGGTCTGATATAACATGGAGTGGCATTACTAAACTCATAACCTTAATTACTTCAATTATCTGTTTTTCATTTTAGTGGTTGTTTGATTTTGCGTTTTAAAACCTGTTTTTGAAAAAGGGATCTGTGAGGAAAATCTGTCCGATAAACAATGCAATAGATATTTAATTGTGAGAGGATGAAAAATATCAGTACATTAAGTTGGTTTGTTTTAGTTTCTTTGTTGACGATATTTAAATTAATTTAAATTTATAAATTTTTTATCTGAATATCTATATCATTTTTTTTCCTATTTGAGTGCCTATATTTGTAAATTTTAACAATCAAGAAGTTTAGTTGAATATTATAAATTATGATTTCAATTTTTTTATAGTATTATGATCTTGATTTTTTTATCATTAGAAAAACTTCAATTTTTAAACAAATAAACATAGTTTTCAAATTTTCACTGTAAAAATTAATATATATATATATATATATATATATATATAAAAGATATATAAAGAGCATAAAAAAACACTAATTTTTAAAATATAGAAAAAATAAAGGTAATGCATTTGATGGGGTTGACAAGCCAACTTGTCTAATTCATTTTATCAGATCTCATACCATTTGACTTTTTTTTTTTCTCATATTTGCGTGATACACATAAGCTAACACATATACCTCGATCATCAAAAAATAAAACAAAAAAAAGTATAATTGAAGCTAGGTAGCTACAAAAATAGGGTTTGATTTTTGACCTAAAAACTTGTTTTTCAATCTATTTTTTATTAAAAATACTTTAAAAATCATGATAAATTTATTTATGATCTAAAAAAATAATAGAAAAACCATTCCAAAAACAAAAATCAAATTGAACTTATATCTATTTTTTTATAAACTTTTAAAGATTAAAAAAAAACTTAATAGGAACTCTTATTATCAAATAGAACTATTTAACACAAATATCAACTATTTTGATAATCCAAAATTGATGTCAATAAAATTTATCTCTCTATCACCAAAATTCGACAAACTCTCTCAATCAATGCCTCAAAATAATAAAAATAAACTTTTTTACTTATTAAAAAAAAAAACTAAAATCATATAATTTATGTTTTTAAAGTTATTGACCAAAATATATATTCTATAAAAAAATTGACATGTCACCTAATACTCTTTATGTTTTATTCTTTCATTTTTGTCATTAACTAAAAAATTAAAAACAAATAGCTTAAAGCTAAAATCAAATCTAAAATAAAATTAACTTTGAGAATGAATGGGCAAAATGAAAATTCAACGCAATTTATTATTTAATAAAAATAATGAATAAGATCACATTCCACCCTTCTTTAAGAAGAGAGAGATGTCGCTCGAACATTAAAATACCCCTGGATCCTTTTATGAGATGAAATCACATATTTGAGTCATCCTCGCCAACACTTAAAATGAACTGATATTATAGCAAGAAAGTATAAAGCACCTCTGCAAACATTTATCCTACTAGAATAAATATTGGACAAACTAAGGCAACACATACTAGAGCAGATTTAGAAAAGAGTTCGGCAGATTCATGCTTTGGAGCATAACTTTATTCAGGCAGCATACTGCAAAATAATCTATTCCAATTCATAAAGTTTTTCTTCAAACACTATAATTCTAAGCAAATTATTAATTAAATCCCTCTAAAGCTACTCAAGTCATCAAAAGTCAGTTCTTCTCCACAAATTGGAGAGATTTATATGAATGTTACAGAACCGATGGAATTGAAGACAAATGAAACAAATTGATTATACTGATTACCAGAGCTGCATCATGCTTTTTCGGGGTACAATTCACTCAGCTTACTTGTTGTTGGTGGTTGCCATACATAGGGTAAGCCCCATATGTCGCAGCTGCTGCAGCATACGTGCTTGGATCATGAGGTGGTGGCAGAGCATATCCATAACCAGAATAGACCTGGCCTCCATAGTATGCCCCATTCCAGGGGCTGCCGATATCTGCTCTATACTGCCAAATCCCAACAGTACCAGCACAATAAACAAGCGTGAAATGTATCAAAAACAAAAGGAAAAGAAAAGAAAAAAGCTTGAAACAGAATATGAACCCATTAAACAAATGATTTCTATTAATGATTGCTTTGGACATCTAGTACAGAATGACTTCAGAGAAAGTTGTAAAGATTCTCAGTTTTGATAAGACTACAATTCCAATAGCAGTCAACACTTTCTTACAAAATATGTCAAAACATACTTCAGATGTAAACAAAACAGATATCCTACCAAACTTAAAAATAAAAAACAATTCTGAGCAAGCTCATTACACTTGAACTCTATACTACAGATTTTTGTTTTATTCTATTCCAGAAAGAGTTCGTATTTATTCTAAACTCATCCTATCCGGCAAGGTAATGAAAAAAAGAGTGTAAGGTGGCCGTGGACAGAAAAGGAGAGAGAATCTATACCTGCTTATTTGCCGGATTGCGACCCCAAGAAAGACGAACACTTTGCTTGCCAATTACTGTTCCATTCAACTTCTGCAATGCTTCTTCGGCATTATTCCTGCCAATTGAAGTTAGATAGAGAATCATGTAGTAACTCTGTAATGAAGGAATAACCAACCAATACGTTATTATTCACATATTGTTAAGGCAAAGCAGAGTTACAGCCACAAGTTTTACCTGTTGGCAAATTGTACAAACCCGCATCCTTTACTGACTGGTATTTTAACGGACACTATCTCACCATACTGAGAGAAAGGCTGCTTGAGATCTTCATCAGTGACATTAGGGTCAAGCCCTCCAACAAATATCTAAAACGAAACAGTCTATTCAAAGAAAAAAACACAGGCGTCCTACAGATTAAAACTGCACAAAGAAGCAGGAAATCTCACTGTTGTGTTGTTGGAATCGCCATCTGATTGGAAGCCTTGGGCAGAAGCACCATTTGATGCATATCCGCCTAAAAAATAAGACAAGAAGAGTTCAGCAAAGCTCCAGAAGAACGTGGCAATTTCTAACCCCATAAAAAGAAGTCAGTTTGATGACAATTCATATGGTCGAAGGTAAAAACAGGGAAAAAAAGCTGCCAAATAATTAAAAACCCTTGTAAGGAGAAGAAATGAAGCAAGCAACTTCTGCTAGTGAAATAGAACTAGGTATATAGACAAACCATGGTTCTTTGTTATATTTTAAGGGGGGGATAACATGCATGTAGCAGAAAAGAAAAATCTGACCATAGCGCGATAAGATATCAATGCATCAAATTTCAATCACGCCACCATTCAGAATTGCAGGTAAACAAAACACTTCCAAAAACTTTTTGTCCTTCCAAACCCAAAGTTGGGTTGAAAATGATGTAAATCAGTATCTACTGCAAAATATTAAGACATTGTCCATATGGTCTTTCAAGAATCCTTTTGAAAGAATTTTAAAGGGTTAGAAGATGGGGTGAAAAGTGTTTGTGTGTGACATGGCACAAAAATTAATAGAACAAAACAGGTCCAGCTTATCATCGTTCTAAAGAAGGCTGTGAAGAGAACGGAAATAAAATTGTTACATGAAACAACAAAAGATTAAGACCCAATATCAAATAATGAACTTGTATGGTAAAGATTCAAAGAAAGAACAGCAATCTAATACCTTGTTGCTGATATCCAGAGGACTTCCTGGGGGTTGCAGCACCAATACGCATAGGCCTGCTCGAACAATATACACCATTCATTTCAGTCATTGCCTGCTTTTTTTCAGTATCATCTCCAAATCTCACAAAACCATAACCTTTTGAACGACCAGTATTGGCATCAAATACAACCTTTGCAGCTTTAACAGATTGATATTTGCTAGCAAAAGTTTCTTGTAATAAACTATCAGTAACATCTGCAGCTAAGTCTCCTACAAAAATAGAAAGATCAGGAGTAGTATCTGATCGCTTTTCACCCGTGCTCAATGTTGCCCAATTGAGGCGGAAAGGCTGTTCTGTGTTAGGCATCAGAATGCCACCATAGTTCTGTAGAACTTTCTCAGCTGTGGCATGTGTAAAAAATTCCACAAATCCATAGCCCTCGGACAAACCTGTCTGCTTGCTGCGAATTACCTTGATAGAAGCAATCTGTCAATATACAACACTGGTTGTCAGACACGAAAGAGCACAGTCACCAAACTGCAAAATCAATTTCTTTCATTAAAATTATAAAGAACAATCATTCCTTTGCCTACCAGTACAGTAATGCATTGCATTATACTAACAAGTACAATAAGAATATCCACGTTAAAAGTACTAGCTCCTTGTATAGGCTAAATGCATGCTATCAAATATAAGTAGCAGCAAAGTTTATGCCTTAATTATTCTACAAACACGTTACTTCGACACCACAAGTTCTATCATTATCAATTTTCTGTGTATGGAACCACGTTTCAGTGATTCTTGTTTGTTGGTGTTAGAATATCATTTTCATATAAGTTTTTAAGTTACAAAGCACCACCAGCACTTTACAAGTCATTTTCTTCAAACTTTCAGGTACAGCGATAAACTTGTGCAGTTTTCTTCTTTGTATTCCTCAAACAATATTGAAATTGATGAAAACAATCATCTAACATACGCATTTTTTTATTAAAAAAATGAATTTTGATATGCACGGAAAAATACAAAAATATTTCATATTCATACCTCGCCAGTAGAAGCAAAGCAGGTATGTAAATAATTTTCATCCATCCAGTGATGCAAATCACCAATCCATATGGTTTTATTATCTCCGCTGGATCCTTCTCTTTGGTGCTGCTGTACATGCGGGAGATGGAGGGGATGCTGGTACTGGTGGTACGCAGCAGCCATATAGTGTTGTGGAGGCGGCGGTCCATAATGCTGAGGCGGCATGTGCTGCATTACCATAGCCGCCGCCGGGTACTGCATAGGCATCCACTGGTGTTGTTGAGGTGGAGGCCGCGGTTGTTGTCCTTGCTGCTGTTGCCGTTTATTCTGCTCTTGCTGTGAATCAGAACCGCTGGATTGCATCTTTTAATTTATCAGATAAAAATGGTGTAAAAATAGATGTAATATTTATTTCTCTCTCCTTGTAAATTAAATTGTAGATAAAGAAATAGGTTTTGTATGAGCTGAAAGGAACTGAATCTGAAGTTCTAGAGAGAGACGGTCAGGATCTGAGAGGAGAGAGGATTTATGAGTGTCGATTTCTTTTTCTTTTCTTTCAGCAGGATGGAGCTGGAAACGCGGTTATGTTTAAGGCCGTCGGATTGAGGGGGTGCCTTTTGATCACATCCGTTGGTTCTGATAAAACCAGGGATATGCATGTGATACTGTTTTGGTTTTTGGCTTTGCTCTCATGATCCGCCGCCAGCTGCGTTTGCTTTGCTTTTATGGGTGCTGCGAGGATATTTTTTAGTCGTTTTTAGATTGGTTTTGGATTTACTTTGAATAACAGATGTATGCGTAAACTTATCTGATTGTTTTTTATTTTATATATTTTAACCCTTGTGAGTCACCGTCTGCCATTCTGTTAATGAAGAAAAATATTCTTGATTGCTGCTGACCAGAATGTCTCGGACAACGAAACGACGAGGTTTTCATGATCGGGAAAGCTGTGTTTCCATAGTTTCCCAAATTTGTGTGAAAAACATCTAGGTATTGTTAGACTGTATAATAATTAAAGGGAAAAAAATCCTTACACGCACAAAAAAAGAGAGAGTGAAGTTTCATGTAGATACTAATTTCCTTTCCATATAAACAAAACTTTTTGCACCTGTAAATAGAATTAATGGCATCATCATGAAAAAACAAATGATTTGAAATTGACAACGATGCCTGAACTAAAAGCCTGTCTGTCTAGGATGTTTCTTCTGCTATTAATTACTTCCATGATTATTATTATTATTTTTACATTTTACCCCCCGGAGCAAAAGCCAGAGGAGGTGGGAACAAGATGAGAGATGGCGTTGAAAAAACAGGCAGGAGCAAATGAAGAGAGAGCATTAAACACAACGGACTTACGAGGCTTGGAAATTGAAAGAGATTGCCACCACAATCAAAGAGCGAGGGATTGACAGCATGCTTGCACAACGAGTAAAGGCATGCATGTTGCAACCATGAACATAGATTTCCGCCAAAGGAAAGCATGTATTTTTAATGTTTTGTTTTATATAGACATAATAGTCATTTGCATGTGTTTCGTATAGGCTAGAAACATATTTTTTTCAATGTAAAAAAATATTAAGTGTGTGAATTTTTTTATTATACTATAAATTTAGTTAAAATAATAAATTTATATAGAATTCTTACTCAAGTTTCCAATAAAATATATGAATTTTAAATCTATATAAATTTATATGTTTAATATGTTTCAACAAAATCATCGGCATAAAATTATTACCATTATTAAAAAAACAAGAAGATTCGGATACCTGAATCATCGAATTCACTATATTAGGATTAGTTCATTTCATAATCTAATTTAAATTAAACACAATAATAAAATATAAATTATGAAAACACCTACAATAATTAAACAACAAAAATAATTTGATGATTTTCTACCTATAAAAAATGAAATCAGGAAGAAGAAAAAATCAAAGGATCAAGGACTAAAATGAAACGATTCTAAATATAGAAGACCGACATGTATTTTGTCGCTGCAGGAAGAGAAAAGGAGGAAAAAGGAAAAATTGTTCGATGGTGATCCTCCAACTGTCTTACAATGACATGTACACTGCCAGGAGAAAGAGGACATGACGAGGCACCTGGAGACACTGTCACCAAATATTTTACCTAAATATCCTAGATCTAGTGATACTCGCAAAAAAATGGACGTGACAACACCACCATGTCTCTAGTGTCAGACCTTCATTTTTTTTATGTTTATGAGAGTATTTAAATATTTTCACTGCGCATAAAATATAAAAAATCTAAATTATCCTTGCTTCCAACCCCTGCATGTGTCCCACCCGAGGGCAAAAGCGATATTTCACTACTCAATATTAGACAAAAAATACCCCTCAACCAGCCTTGTCTTTTTGTCAGCTCCCCGTGTAAAGAGTTAGTTTCACTGTGCAAGTAAATTTGAAAAAGTTTAGAACACCCCCAAATAATCTGTAAATATCACATATGTCTTTTGAAAATATCTAAAATATCCAGTACCAAAGGTTAAATTTTGTCATCTGAGAGGTAAAAGAATAATTTCACTGATGAAATCCATAGTGATTTGTATCTAGAGATACGACTAAACATCAACGACTTTTATATTATTTGTAATATTAAATAGTATTTTAAGAGTGGGTTTGGTGTTAACTTTGTAGCATTTAGACCCATGATTGCGCTAGAGTTAATGAAAAGATTAAGGCTACTGCGAGCTTTGATTGTGAGCGTGGAAAAAACAGAAGGTGATAAATACTTTATGCCCCCCACCCCAGGGAGTTAGATTACTGGTTCACGGAATGATGGCTGATCATTTCGGCTATGTAATACTGATTTCATTAAAGGTGGCCGTATGATGAATAACAAAAGACGATGAAGAAAAGTCCAAAACTGAGTTGGTTGTTGGGTGATTGATGTTGCAATAATGGCACCAGAAAAAAAAACGTAAAATATTAAAATTTGGATTTTTTTGAAAAATAAATTATTTTAATTTTTTTAAAATAAAAAAATATTTTCAAAAATCTCAAACAGATATACTAGATGAGCCCTATCGTCCAATAATGTCCATGTATCATTTTTTGCATTTGAGTCCTTCGTTGTTGTTGATGATATTTAAGTGCAAACCTTTTTAAACTTAATCCTAATTTGATGGACGTTAATGATAATTATTTTTTCTTTTAAATTTACCCACCCTATATTATTATTATTATTATTATGGAACTACATGATTATGATTTGAGAATTGTTTCGTTGACACTTCAACAAGTGACACTTGTGTGTGTGTGAGAGAGAGAGAGAGAGAGAGTTGTTTCATTCACACTTCAAACATGTGACACGTGTGTGCGTGAGAAAGAGAGAGAATTGTTTCGTTCACACTTCAACATGTGACACGTGTGAGAGAGAGAAAAGGCTGGACACCGTTGATATGAACAGTGAAGCACCAGAATGAACCCCGATTCTTTTAGAGTGGTCTCTCCTAGAAATGGCTTTCTATACCTTCGTTTTCTCTGATTCATCATCACCAGCGGACCCAGCCCACACCTGGTGTTGATGCTGCCGTGAAAGAGAACAAGGCCATGGCTAAACCTCTCCTCTCCTGCACCTCCTACCATTAGACGATGATGAGGTTTGTTCTTTGCTTAGTGGGCTTAGTTACTGGGCTCAAATTATCCAAGGATAATGGGCCACTTCTTTTTCTCTACTAGTTACGGGCTTCTTTTTTTCATCCCACTCCATTACTCCTACATTAACATCCCACTAATACTTTACATGGATTATCCAATACATTCCATGGAAGATCAAAAACAGGTGAAAGGAATGAATAACAAGTTTGTTCTCAATTTATTTCTCTTCTTCCTCTCAACGGTATTTTTATATACACCATGATACAGATGCGTGGACGGTTTATTTACAGATAAATCTATGAATGAGGTAGACGTGTATGATATACAAGACTGAGCGTACAATTTATATGTTAAAAAATTGGGGGCAAAATCTTAGATGTAAAACGACTTTCTAGTGATGCGTGGAGATGGCTAGAGAACAAACCGAACATCTATAAGCTGCATCCTGTCAGGTCCGGAAACTTCATCTTATACAGTTAGCAATCAAATCTGCAGTTCGTAATCCAACCAACAGCCCAAAATTCTGTATCCCGTAGCTTGATTCCTTGAAATCTAATCATCGCTAATATCGAGTCTCAGTGTTCAAAGTTCGCTAATTTCATGAATAATGTGTTCTCAGCTTCTGTAAGAATTTTAATGTCTCGGTGTCCGAAGGATCAGTGCGGCACACTGGCTTGCATGAATTTATGTGATCTGTCGACTCTAGAACCTGTGTCAAATCGCAAAATTCTACAGGAGTCTAACACGTATAGCATTTTGACAAGCATGCTTTGGCCTCTGAAAAAGGCTCGAGCTAAGAAACTTCGGAGAATAAATAAAGCATTTGAGCCTCCAAGTATGTTAGTCATAAAATATGCAATGGTTTGGTAAAGCCAACCCCAACCCTTCCAGAAGTCATAGAATCCAGTAAACTCATCCACCATCTTAAAAGGTATAAAAAAGACGTAAGAAAATTTTCCAAATCCAGGGTAGGCTGATTCGATCGGCACAATTTCCATCCTCCATATCCTTCAACAATTGAAGCCGGCGCATGCAATCATGAAGTTCAACAAGTCTTGGAGAACCACTCCTCAGCTCTCCTATCCATGAACAAGAAAAACAAATTTTTCAGTCAATCAACGCTCGGTAACAAATTTATGTATAATATATAATCAATTTCGATTGAAGGACAAAATTGTAACAAATCAAAACTTATATCACAACAATAAGGATCATACCAAACATTCAAAAGATCAGGGACTAAAATGAAAACACCATAAACAAAGAGGACTTTAGTGTAATTTAGCCTGTCAGAGAGAGAAAAGAGGAAAAAAGATTAATCGACCACCGTCATATCTCCAACCACCGTGGAACTCCATGCGTACCACCATGAGAAAAAGAACATGACAGCGCATCCAGAGAGACGCTAGATGCACATTTTTCACCACCAAACGACGCTACATGCGCCACTTGAAAGGAGCGTGAAGCTGAAAACCATCGGCGCATCAGTCAAACGCTCCATCAGTATCCGTAGGAGAAAATAAAAATAAAGTTGAATTACCTAAACACTCCTACAATGAACTTTTTTATTTTGTCTTTTATGAGAGCATATCCATATTTTTACATTTTCAAAAAATATGAAATTCCAGTAATATCCTCGCTGACAACTCTTGGTTTTTATCACCTGAAGGGAGCATGAGGCCAAAAAAAATAGGCGTGTCAGTCAAACACTCCAACAGTATCCGCAAGAGAAAATAAAAAAAGAAGTTGAATTACCTAAACACTTCTACAACCAACTCTTGTATTTTGTCTTTTATGAGGGCATATCCATATTTATATATTTTCAAAAAATATGAAATTCCAATAACACCCTCGTCGACAACTCTTGATTTTTATCTTATTTGAGAGTATTATAGTTATTTTACTGTGCACGGAAATATACAAAATCAAAAATACCCTCGAGTCCACGACTAAAATTGAGGTGCATTGAGGGGTAAAATAATAATTTTACTATTACAATCCACAATAATCTGTGTCTATTTTCGATACAATATTTTCACGATCTCATTTAGCACGGTCAAGTGAGGACTCGTTTTTTTTTAGCATTTACAATAATCTGTGTCTATTTTCAATACAATATTACTATTACAATCCACAATAATTTGTGTCTATTTTTGATACAATATTTTCACGATCTCATTTGGCACGGTCAAGTGAGGACTCGTTTTTTTTAAGCATTTACAATTCACGCACATGTATATTTGGATTTCATTCGTTCTTGCACACTTAACAGCATGTGGATATTCGTGAATCTTATTTAATCGCAAAATTATGATTATTCAAGTGAAAATGGCTAAGCTATCCGGTCAACCCATTTTGTTTTGCAGACCAATTCAGGAAAGATGATCTTAAGTAAACCAAGTGACTCTCGCTTCATTTCAAGATCAATTCAGGCAAGCTCTTGGATCAACCTCCATATTTTACATCATTTGAGGTCAATTTTCCCAAGTAACTACACCCCTGATAGATCCAAGCTCTTTAATTAGGTCTGTGCTTCCATCAAATTGAAGATTACACCAACCGTTCTGAGTTTTTAAGGCTCACACTTCATTGTTTCCGGTGCTTTAACACGGCAAGTTAACTGAACAACTGATTTACGTGAATTTCCAAACTAAATGCGTCAGTGCTTTTAGCTAATGAGCTAACAGCAGCCAGAGTTCTTGTCAAGAGAGATTGCCTTACCAATTGCTAATCACTTTCGGTTCAATTTGCTGCTAAAAACGTTTTTAAGAGCTCCGGGAGATTCTGTATATTGCAAAAGTGATATCAATTGATGCGGCGGAATAGTAGAAATCAAAATTTTAGAGAAAAAAAAGTCTCAATCTACACTAAAAGCTCATTTTTTCTCAGCACATGAAATCTAAACTCTTTTATAAATCGAAAATATTGCTATCCATACCAGCTTGGTTGCTTAAAAATCAACAACTTTGGATGGTAAAAAACTATGGTTGGAATTTCAGCTATTTTTCTATATGGGAACTGGAAAAAACTCATTTATTCACAGAAACACCATCATTGAAAAACTGTTAGAAACATTGCATGTGATAATATGACCAGGTTAGATATTTATAATCGGGCCAATTGTTCATTGGTTATTGGTTTTCAGTGATATTTTTTTTTTATGCGAGCAAACTTCACCCTTTAGAAAAGTGTATTTCATGAATCCAGATGAGCGAGTAAAATCCCGGCTATCCCAGACTCTTACAAAGAGTGAACATCCTGACTCAAACTCGAAATCTACTGTGCAGATCACAAGCTCTCTGTTATCATGTCTCTTGGAGACCTTCGAGTGATATACCATATTTATATTATTGACACAAATTAATTTCTTAAAACATCCTTTCCAGAAAACTTGGACCAGGAGTGAATTTGAGATAGTCAAAATCTTTCTTCAGTAATTGTATCGCTGGTTAACACCCTCACGTTAAGGGTGCCGTGCTGCCAATTAACTCGAGTTGATCTACTCATGTCCTAATGATAAATAATCCAAATCAAAATGCTGATGCGAGGGATGATGCGAGGGACTTTTGGTCGATATCATTACGGGAGATCGAGCAGAGTAAATAACCTAACTATAAGAGGAATTTATTACCTATATCGGATATACATTGCTTTATTCTTATATATATATATGAAGATAATATACACGTGCATGGAGATAATTATTTATTTATTTATTTTGTATTACACAAACCCACCAAAACATAACCATCAACTCAACTTAATATTTTTTTTAGAGTTGTCTATGGAATTAATTAAGAAAACTCATATCCAACAGCTAAAATGAAAGAAACTATATCACTATAAATTCAATCACTTCATTTGATATTATAATTCATCAAGAAATGACTTATTAAAAAAGAAAATGATCTTCTTGAACTTTAAAATGTATAAAAATATTTTCAATCGCATCAAAACACACACACCCATATATAAGCAAGCAAAGAGTAATTAAAATTAACGGAATCAACACTTCGAGGTTTCCATGGAGTGGAGACATGCACGTATTCAATATTCATATGTGCAGTTAATTAGCTATATATATATATATATATATATATATATATATATGATTAGGTTAGATTAGATCATACTAAAGCCACATGATTTACAAGCGAAAACTTCAAATCTGAATCCATGTCTCCATCTGGATGACGCCGATGACTGAATAAACATTTAAAAATTTCCGGCTAACAAAAAGGCGGCCCTAGTTGAATGAAACAACAGGACCAGTTTGGCCTCCCTGTTCGTCATCATTGCAATGGCTGCTAGCTTACCCGATATATATCAATCTAGCAAACCCATCCACGCATGGATTAAAATAAAAGACATTAATTTGATTAAAAACTGTACGTGTATTTGATTAACAATCTTAACTTTTATTACACCGTCACCACTTTTAGCTTCTAATGTTCTTCAAAGAAGCCGTCACCTTCCAGGGTTCACTTAATTTGTTTGCGTCCATGGATCATCTTCTAAATTGAAGTCCATATACATCGTGGTTGAAAGGTGCTTTCAGATTCACTGAATCAAGCAAATTGTTTTATATATTAACGTGATCATCTCTGGCACGCTTAACTTCTTTCACCAATCATATCGAACGATAAATATTTTTCAATCTTTAACATGCATACGCAGTCCGTTCATCTTGAACATAGATTAATTATCTGGACAGCATCATTTGAAAGTTCAGCACACAGAATATAAATACAATATTGGAGTAAAAGAACTCTTATGATTGACTAACCTTAATTATCCTGAAAGAAACTTACTGGTTTAATTAGCTTTGGTGATAGGGTTAAACTGGTCAAACATCTGCATTTAATGTTGAAAATGCTATTTAGTCGCCCCAAATTCCTAATTAACTGTGACAAATGTATATACGAATTGTTTGAGTACCCTACATGAGAGTCTATCACAATCCAAATTTTTTTACAAGGCATTTTGTGCCCTAAAATATACTCTGAAAAATTATGACACAACACCATTTAACCCATGATTGTTAAAAAAAAAAATTACGCAAAAAATAATAATAATATAAACTTGAATCGTAAAATTAAAAATAAATTTCTTTAACTAATTATATAAATAATTTCAGCCAAGTAGTAAATAATATTATAACACAATTAAAGTAAAATAAAATAAACAATGCAAAAAATTAATAATCTCAAAACACAAAGGTCATATAAAAATTCATAGTTTAACTTGAAAAACCATCAACAGTATAATTACATTCATAAAATTTTATTAAGTAACAATCAACAGCTTTAAAACAAATAACTTGTTGATGTGTCAAGTAAACTAAAATTAATATTATTGTTTTCATTTTCCTATTCATCAAAATCATTCCTAATATAAATAAAAAATCCTTGTCAAAGAAAGGTAAATAAAGAGTAAAGATCAATGGGAAAGAAGGAGGGTGACATTTGAAATTCCTAAGCTTTACATTCAATAAAACTAGCTTCCTCAGAACCTTAATCAATAATACTTGAGCAATCCAATTTCATGGGTATGCACAATTAGCCATAATCACATATACTGTCATATAAAACTGGTGTCAAGTGTACAACAGCTGTTAACAATGGATATGTTAAAATACTATGATATGTTCCTCAATCCTTGGACCTCGTTTCGATGCAAAAATGTCTTCTATACCTTTGGGCAACCGATTCGGTTTGGACCTGAAATCCGAAGTGGTCTTTTGTGATGAGCTCCCACTCCATTTGAAAGTCCAAAATCCACTCTATTTATAGGATATTTTAGACTGTATTTTAAAAATATTTTAAAAAATTGATTGTTTTTAAATTAAAAAATCTTGATGTTTTTAGATTATTTGTATATATTGATATCAATAATAATTTTTTTTTAAAAAAAAAAAAAATTAGGCTTTGGTGAAGGTTGAAGGGTCATCCTGTGATCCACTACTTTCTTTGGTGAAGTAGGGCCTTGCTGATTCTCTTGGTTGTTTCTGCCATGGTTTATCTGGCGTGCTAGAGCTCTTGCTTCTTGCGTGCTAGAGCTCTTGCTTCTTGAGATTTTGTAAGAGAAAATCCAACTGATGCCGTTTTGAGACCTGTTAAGAAATACTACCTTCATTTTTTGGTTTAATTTGAGTTAATTGGAGGAGTATTTATAATGTTATTAAACTTGTAAAATTGATAGCAAACTCATTTTTCACAATTTTGACTGAATTTATTTAATTTACACAAATCAAGTTTGATTATGTTAGACTCATAAATCAATTTATGATTTTAACAAACTTAATCCCGAACAGTGACGTAATTTTAATCATTTGAGCCGATTGTTTCTAATTTCCGCATAGCATCGTAGCCCTAATCGACTTTCCCATATTATTGCTTTCTCCACTATTTGAGACGCCACCTTTGGATCTCCATGTGAACTGCTAACCCTAACATCATTAATTAGGCCAACATGTCCCGTTCTCGCCTGATTGCATCACCTAATTATTCTAACATACAATTCACGTGAAGTCTCTCTTGCAATATATATATATATATATTATGGGCATGATGCTACTCGGTTGAAATGTCATAATTTTCAACTTTTCCCTCGATTTGATGAACATCCTACACGAAACAAATCCACGTTAGCAAAAGTTGAGTCCAATGGAATAAGATTCGATTATCCAATATTAAGATAGGAATTTGAAGAACAAGAAGACATTAGAGGTCTATAAATACTCGTACCATGAAAACCCAAAACCACAAAACTCAAATCAATTTAAGTTTTTCCCTAGGTCTCCAGGGTCTTGCAAGTTCAAGCATCGTCCTAAAATAATCAGCACCCATTCGTTATTCTCAGAGCACTGCTCTTCCTCTCTAAGATCGTACATTCAGCTTATAATATTTCATGGAAGGAACAGATAGAGTGCTTCTTCAACCTCCAGCTTTCGGAAATCTAATAACTGTTCTCAGCATTGACGGGGGTGGAATAAGAGGGCTTATCCCCGGAACCATCATTAATTTCCTGGAATCTGAACTTCAGGTAGGATAGCGAGGTGTTTTTGGGCATGTACGTTGATGCTCAAAATTAAATAACTGTGCATGCATACCATTTTTTCGTTGTGAATATTAATTTTTTCGATGTCAAAAGTTCGTAACTGCACGCACATTTCATTACATTGGAGCTTGATTTGAGCTTCGTTGAGTTCAAAATTTGAGCTCAATTCAGGTTGGGTTTTAAGTTCTGGTATTGACCGGCTAAACTAAATTGTTTGGTGACTTTGTTGATCAAGCTAAACTAAATCAAGACCTGACCTGATCAACACTAAGAAATCTAAATACATATAAAATTGAAAAAAAGGGCTTTCAACAAAAATAATAGATTCATGTTGACTTGGTAAATTGTTGGTTGTCTTAGTGATCAACTGGTTGACTCAATAACCTAAATCAAATCGTAGTAAACATTCACTCTCATCTAATATTGTTTTCATATAAATGTTATATTTTTTACATAGAACTCAAATTTTACATGAAATTAATTAAATATTCTTGAAAACACACTTTATACCATCACCTAAAAATGTTACTTTAGGATTGTTGGGCCCTGTAATTATTTATAATGTGAATCAAAAGTTTAAGTTGTTAGATAATATTCTAAAAATAATTCTATAATATTAAGCGCTTACACGAGGTTATAAAAATTATTTTATAATATTTCCGTGTTTAATTTTTATAATTTAATTGGATAGAATGGATTTGATAAAATATAATTTATACATGAATACTTATTAAGGTTATGATGTCATATGAAAAACCCTTGCAGCCTAAATTTGATAATAAAAATGATTTTATATTACTCATATAGGAGGTACACATGAGACACAGAAAACCCAACACTGTTACATTAATGCGTTCCGAAAGTAATGAGTCAATGGCTTTCGTTTAGTTTTTGTTCTTATGATCGTATGCAAGTAAATCTAGATCCTTTTGGCCTTGGTTTAGAAATTGGATGGCGAGGATGCAAGAATAGCGGACTATTTTGACGTGATTGCGGGGACAAGCACCGGTGGTCTAGTTACTGCCATGCTAACCTGTCCCGATGAAAATAATCGTCCACTGTTTGCTGCTAAAGATATCAAGGATTTCTACCTGAACCAGTGCCCCAAAATCTTCCCACAGCCCAGGTAAAACTCGTTATTCCATGTTCAATATATGTTTAATTCGGAGAAATAATTTATATATGGGTGGCTCCACTTCCTATCTTCTTCTGTCTCCCTCTCTTCTAAATATCTTTTGAGCTGTGACGTGATTTTTCTTTTTCGTCTTCTCTTTGTTTTGCATGCTATGAAAGCATTGGCAGGTGTTCATGTTTTTCTCAAGTAAAAAAGGTGATGAAAGCTCTGTCAGGACCAAAATATGACGGGAAATACCTTCATGGGCTCGTTAAGCAACAACTAGGGAACCGAAGATTGCACCACACATTGACTAGGATCGTAATCCCAACATTTGATATCAAAACATTCCAGCCAACCATCTTTTCGAGCTTTGAGGTAAATTTTGCAAGCCTTCTCCTAAAATTGGGTAATTTTCCCGCAGTTTAATAGATAGGAGGTAAAGCCGGCAGGTCTAGTATCGTTGACTTTCTCACTGCATGCCACTTGCATTCATGACCAGGCTAAGATAAACCATTCCTTGGATGCATTACTCTCTGACATATGCATTGCAACCTCAGCTGCCCCCACTTATCTTCCAGCCCATTATTTTGAAACCAAAGATGAACAGACAGGAAAAGTGAGGGAATTCAACCTTATAGATGGCGGGGTTGCTGCAAACAATCCGGTACGTGTTGAATTTACTTGGTTATTTTCTTAATTATCTGTCTAATTTTACCATTTTTGTTTATCTTTTCCCTCCATTGGGAAATAATTAACTGAAACATAATAATGTGATTCAAAAAGCAGGCTTTGATTGCTATTAGCGAAGTTACAAAAGAAATCGTTAAGGGGAGCCCAGACTTCTTTCCTATAAAACCAATGGACTATGGGCGGTTTTTATTAATATCCCTAGGAACCGGGTCGCCTAAAGCTCAAGAAAAATATAAAGCAGCCGAAGTAGCAAAATGGGGTGTGTTGGGTTGGTTAACCAGCGGTGGTTCCGCCCCGGTGATCGAGGCGTTTAGCCACGCAAGTGCAGACATGGTTGATCTGCACATCTCGGTGGTGCTTCAAGCCCTCCACTCTGAAAATAATTACCTTCGGATTCAGGTAAGGAGATTATATATGCATGTGGTTTTACTTCAGATTTAGTTTTGTTTTTCCCAGTCACTTTTACAACGACGAGCTAAATTATCTAACAACACACCTTTACAATTTTTTCATATTTAAAAAGAAAAGGAAAATCCTTTTTTTGGATTGCTAACATCCATTTTCAATTATTTATTTCAGTTGAAATCAGCAAACAAAATATCCTAAACACTTCAATAAACCTACTTTCAATCACAAAATACCTTTAAATCGGTCAAAAACACAAAAATTAACCAGATTAATAAATAATTATAAGCTTTAATTTGTTTTTTTCGATGAAATAAAAGTCCAAAAACACTTCAATGGATGTTCTCTTGTCAATCGAAATCCATTAACACTAAGATCAGGGTTTTTTATTGTCAAAATATGGCTAACCAACCACGTTCTCTCTATTACTCTATTTCCCGATGATTTTCTCTTTTCTTTCTTAAAACTAAGGGACTAGAACATTAAAAAAAAAAAAAAAAAAGTCTACGATCTAATAAAAGGTTTAAAATTAAAGGGATAAAAATACATAAATGAAGACTTTGGGAATGAAATGATTTTTTTCACTCAGTAAAAAAGGGAAAAATCCTTGTTTTTTTTCCATCCTTCTTTAATTGTTGTCTTAATACTACAAATTAAATCGTGTTCATTGATTCGGCCTCTAATTTAATTTCTGATTACCTTGATTTTTAAAAAAATATGTATGCATAGAGAAAAAACACGACACGTAAAATATTGTAAACATTATATAGTCTTTTCCTCATCAAAATGTAAGCGAATCTTGTTAATTGAATAGTCTTTTCCTCATTAAAATGTAAGTGGGTGAATAGTAAGCTACAAAAGATGTAATATCTTTTAGTTCTGTGAAGGTAATATGCATTTGGTATTTATAGGGATGAGCACTTTTGGTTTGGTTTTTATTAATAAAAACAATCAAACTAAAAATAAATAAAAACAAATTGAAACTAAATCGAATCCAGTTTAAATTAAATTGACCAGTTTTGATTTGGTTTTTTAATAGTTTCAGTTTTTTTATTTTTTTTAACCAAGTTTCCCCTTTTTCTATTTAACCAAAATAGAAACAAATCAAAAAATTTGAACTAAATTGGAAGAATAAAAAATTTATAGCATTTTTTTTTAATTTGAACTGGTTCGGTTCAATTTTGATTTACTATTTTTTTCTTAAAACACCGAATTGGACTGAAAGTTTTAAAAAAATCAAATTGGTTTAATCAAATTTTTTTCTAGATTTGTTTTTCATTTTTCTCAATTTAATTGATTTTTCAGTTTTTTTTTCTCACTTGTAGTTATTTGTAGAGAGCGTGCGCATATATATGATTTTAAACCCAAATTTTTATGCACAAATGAAAATAAGTTATGCATGATAGTTTATATACCGTATAAAAAGAGTGACGAACAATTTAATTTCCAATAAACACCTAAAAATAGAGATAAGGAAAAGAAAAAAAAGGGATAGAAGTTTTAAGGAAAAAATAAATCAAACGGGAAAATGAGGCCAAATGAAAAATAAAATAAAAAACGGTTAAAAGCCCGGAGTCATAACTGATAAATGATGGCCTCTCCTGCGTGTAGCAGGTGTGATGCCCAGCAACGAGCACCTGCGGGTGCAAGAAAAACATTTGAACACAGGGGGTGGCAACGGCCCTCTCCTGCCTCTGCTATTTAGGGTTCTAATAGCATGCTTTCTCCATATTTGTACGGACGAAATTCATAATTTGATTGCCTATATGTAGGATGACACGTTAAGCAGGGAAGAATGTTCTGTCGATATGGCTACAAAAACAAATTTGGAAGACCTTGTGGAAGTTGGTGAAAGACTTCTGAAGAAACCCGTTTCGAGAGTGAATCTGGAGAGTGGCCTCTTTGAGCCGTCGATTGATGAGACTAATGAGGAGGCTCTGGCAAGGTATGAAGCCATTGTTTTACCAAACTATGATCTGATATTTCATGCAGTGAATTACAGTCTGACACCCTTTTGCAGGTTTGCAAAAATACTCTCCCAAGAGAAGCAGCTTCGCCATGCTAGGTCACCCCATGGAAAGAAAAGGAAAAAAACCTTCAAATTTTAAAGGATGATTATAATTAGAGTATTTGGTGATTCTTTATTAATGTCTGTAATAAGATGCTTAATTATAAGAGCTGGATCACGTGAATCACTCCATTTATAAATTAATTTGTTTGAATAACAGCTCCGATACACCATCCAAGATAATTTGTTTCAGCAGAGAAGCTACAAATATTTGTCAAGGCGAGCTTTCCTCGCACGTCACCACTGCCTGAGCCAGCTACAGTCTCAAGTTTACATTGTCTATACACAGCCTCTCTGCTGTGCTCTTATTGTTAAAGCCACGTGCCATGAGTGGAAATTCATGAAATATATATACACGAATCGATGCTCTAGATGCTGAAATGTCAACGATTGGATAACTGGGCCATTCATCGCTCTTTCAAAACCCGTGAAGATTTGTTTTTGCGATGAAGCATTTTCTCGAAACATAACATTTTTGAATAATGTTACGAGTCAGTTGTCAGTTGAATTTTAACTATTCGCTTGATGCCTGTATCAATGGAAAGATTGGAGAGGACGCTAAGAGATTTGGGTGGTTTCCGATGGAAAGATACTGTGACTAACTTAGCGTAACATTTTTAATTTCATTATTTAATATAAATTTAAATAAAAAATAATATATAATTATTTTTTAAAATATATAAGTTTTACAGCAATATATATTTTATTTTATTTTGCTCACCATAACAAAACATAATACAGCGTACAATCAAGTTGTCTTGTATATCATTATCAAACAAAATTATATCTTTGCTTTCTTTTGTTTTTTTCTCTCCCATTTATGTTTTTTTTGTTATAAAATAATAAATAAATAATTTGAAAAAAGAAACAGTGTAAATTCAAGTACAAATTAACTCCAACATATCCATTATCATCGAAAACTCGTGCTTGTTGCAGCTTTTGCCTCCAGAAAAAAACTAACCCGACTATAAATCTAATTTATCTCTACACATTTCATTTTGAAGAACAAGGGCCACTACCAAAAAAACTAACCAGTCAAAGCTCTAAGTCGGCACAACGACCTTCTTAACTTAAAAGTCAACCATCGTTACAGATCGTAAGAATCTGGACATTTTGGTAATATAAACACCACTGTGTCTTCGGATAACTGCCAATGACAAAAAGACAATCCGGAGCACGATCCAGGGACATTTTAGGTATAGAACCAGAAAAGTCCAGCAGCTAGAGAATGTTGGGAAGAGAGGCTCGCGTTATTTCATGATGACGCTGAGAATCCGGATCACTCTCTCTGGGCTCGTAGATCGGTCTTCCTGAGCCGAAAATATTTGGAGAGAGAAGAGATGTACATCTTATATTATTCGAGCCAAAATCTTCAAAGTATTATTGTGAAAGAGGCTCCTATGTGTGATTATATACTTTTTAGAAAAAAAATCATTTATATATATATATATATATATATATATATATATTTCAAATTATTGGCAAAGCCAGCCAACTCATTTCACCTTGAACTGTCGCACAAACATTTACGTACACAGCCAACCCATCTTTCTCTCTCTCCTTTTAAATAATGCTAACAACTTAGCGCACAAAAAGATTCAGCAATTCAAACACCCTCATCTTTGGCTGTATCCTGTTCCATTTCCTCTTTATCTATCTATCTATCTATTTTATCTATCTATCTATCATCAAGAACCTTGTATATATAATTGTATAAAGAGGTAGAGAGTTCCCGTCATTGGTTTTTAACTCGGCCTGAAACCTTGGTTGTGGCGAATTCACTTCACCGTGATCGAGGAACGCTGGGATTTAAAGTGAAACTTGACTTTTAAGGCATTGAAGTTTCTTGTTATTTTCAAGGAATGAACTTTCTGTAAAGGTATTTGTAAATCCGGTGACGCTCCTCTCTCTCCCTCTCTCTTTTAATGCTACTCATTTAATATGGATAGGAGTCATGTTTTGGTTCTGTAATGTTACATAAATGAAGTTATTGAATTGGGTTCTTTAATGAAGGACTCGCAGATTTAAAGAAGAGTAAAGATGAATGCTAGCGCGAGGAATAGACTACAGTCCATGAAAGCTCCAATGAAGCTTGAAAAAGTAGGCACTCGATCGATGCTTAAACTTGGTTTTTTAATCACTTTAACTTCTTATTTTGTTATATGTTTCGAAAAATGGTTTGTGCTGTAGATATGGTTTATCCATCCAAAGTCTGAACCTGGAAGAGGTCGAGTAACTTTTTAGATATTGGGCGATATAGCTTTTGCCAGAAAATATGGCTTCAGTTTTAATGAGGAGGATCCAGAAGTTGAAAGCTCCAGTGAATTCTTATAAAGAATTCATATTTGATGAGAGTCTGAATTGCATTTTCTGTCAAACCTATCTTTAAAAAATCATAAGAATAGCTGGCGAAAACAAAAACAACTCCATTTAGATGATTTTTTTATGAACTGTTCTAGTGAGCTTTGTTTTGTTTTATGCTCTTTGCTTTTTCTTCACTCTTCTCCGCTTAGTTTATTTGCCTCTTCTTCTTCTTCCTCTTGAGAATCTGATTGTTTTGTAATCTGTATTTAAATCTATTTTATTGAAGGAGAAGGCTGAAATGCAGGGGGGCAAACCAAAAGTTGCCAAAAACAGACGAATCTCGAGTAGAGAGAGGAAAATAGCATTGCAACAAGATGTATGATCTTGTTATTTCTTTCGATATATTTCAAAATAGATCGATAAATTTTGTATTTTTCCTTTTCCGTTGATGTTGTCCTGTCTTCAATGGAACCGTTGCTTACATTAATTATTGTGTTGAAATCCCTTTTATCCAGGTTGATAATCTAAAGAAGCAACTTAGGCATGAAGAGAATATTCACAGAGCTTTGGAGAGGGCTTTCAGCAGACCGCTGGGAGCTCTCCCTCGCCTTCCTCCATATCTCCCTCGTGCGGTTAGTAATTCACCATCTTTTCATTTGCTTTCACTCGAGTTCCTTCAGCGTTGTCAGTTCAATAGTAGAAAGGTGCCTGGCCATTAACTTGAGAAAAACTAATGAACTGGAATACTTGCCTGGCCATTACATACAATCAACGGAGTGAGTTTGATACTGGATTCTAGTTTCTGTAGACACTGGAGCTTGTTGCAGAAGTGGCTGTTTTGGAAGAGGAGGTGGTTCAGCTTGAAGAACAGATTGTCTATTTTAGGCAAGACATGTACCAAGAAGAGGTCTACATTTCAAGCTCCAAACGGAACATGGGAAGTTTTTCCGATTTATATAACTTCAACCCAGATAAGAAATCCAGGCCAGATCAGTTGAAGTCCTTGGCTCAAAATTTGGACAAATCAGCCACTCCCATGATAAGGCATTTGCCATCCCTTTCCAGTAAGCTAAATGTTTGATGCCATCAGCATATTGCACATGGAGGCATTTGATATCCCCCATGCCTTAATTCACCTCCATTCTTCTTTAGCAGATGGGACGGGGAAAGAGAATGCATTCTCTACTGCTAACTCTATTATGAACAACAAAGGATCCTCCATCCATAAAGCTCAGACAAGCAAACACATGTTCAAAAGAACTGCTGTCAACAATGGATCAGCAGAGAAGAAATTGGATTCTCCCAAGTTACAGGTCTGTTTATGTAATAACACCATCAATTTTCAATAAGATGTATCAACTAAATGAACCCAGTTCCATATGTCCAGCTAGAACGCAGATTAACAGACCAAGAAAATGTGGAAGCAAGAACTGTTGTTACTCCAGGTGAAAGGCTATCAGGAGACGACAGCCCGAACAAGGTGTCCGAGGACATCTTGAAATGCTTGTCAAACATTTTTTTAGGAACGAGTTCAATGAAAAACAAGCGTGCTGCGGATAATTTACCTTTCTCGTCAACATTAGTCTCTCAAGAAAATGGGGAGGAAATTGAATTCCGGGATCCTTATGGTATATGCTCAGAATTTGGAAACAGAGATATTGGATTATATAAGCTTTTGTTTTCAATAGAACCTGGGGCGATTAATCCCAGCCGAACATCAAATTTTTTGTTTCTACTTCACAGACTCGACTAAGTTTTAACTTTTCTAAGTAATTTGGTTGATTTCATTCATTGTTTTTATCATATCAACAACACTAGTATGATTTATGAGTCGTCATACTTCTATTGTGGAAACTTGCCTCCGTCAACTTGCAGAACCTCAGTCATCAGGAGAAACTTGCGTTCTGGATAAATATTTACAATTCCTGCATGATGAATGTAAGCTAGCCACTTTTTTTTATAAAATATCAGCATCTGTCAACATTGTCAACAAAATATGGCATATTAGCGTGATGATTTAGAAGAATGAAAATTCATTTACAAACTCGATGCATACCTCCGTTTGCAGACCATGCCATCGTAGATTTCTTCATTGTTCTCGCAAGACTTGCCGCTGTACCTCGTTTGTGCTTTTCAGCAAGGATTTTCTGTCTTTCTGCTTCATTATTCCAACACTATATACCAAATGGACGAAAAAGAAATAAGATTGCCGACACATTAGAAAATCAATACTAGAGAAACTTTTTGTCTTATCATATGGCCACCTACTTGTCTGAAAGTTTTCAATTTGTTGAGATTCCGGTCTTTCACAAGCAAAGGAGAAAGTGGAGGCAACTCCTTTGCTCCACAGCACTTCAACCTTGCAAGCAATCATCAATAAAAAAAGATAAATCACCAGAAACTACTAGACTTCGCAATGAAAACCAGTAAATAAAGAGTAGAAGGCAACTATCATAAAGAGTAGAAGGCAATTATCATGTGGCCATAAGGGTAGATCAATATTTGACAATTACAGCAACTATGGATCCCTAGGGTGCCCAGATCAACTTGAGATTTTCACTAGAAACCTTAGACTTACCGTAAATGTATGCTGTTTTTTGGCAGAACCATAACTTTCGTTCACAACCCTGCCTGTGTAAATCTGAATTTGACCATCAGTTTCCATTCCATTGGATTTAATTCATGTCCTAAACCTATCATTTCTCCTGGTGTTAACACATCTGTGCTTATTCCCAAACTATTTACTATTAGTGGAATCTCTTTAAATCTCTAGAACTTTGGTTGGTATCTTGGCTTTCATTTCGAAAGGTTTTCAAACAGTGCCAAGTCCAAACTCCAACGGGGTGGCAAGTTCCATCAAACAACTGATATGTAGATTTTTTGAAATGAAGCAGGTTGAGAAAGAACTGGAAGTGGCAAAAAGAGAGTATTTACAGGCTGCAATTGGAATTACAACGAAGAAGTTTGCAATTCCCAAGTTATTAGACTGGTATTTACTTCACTTTGCCAAGGACTTGGAGTCATTGCTTGATTGGATCTGCCTTCAGTTACCCTGTGAGGTAGGGGAAAAGGCTATCAATTGCCAAGAGAGGTAAAAAGGAGCCTCGTTCACAGTTTGTCCAAGTTATTCCATAGGAGTTCAGTTTTAGGTACCTTTTGTTCATAAAATAAAATTTTGACTCTTTACAATTTCTGCTTATATGATCTTGGGGAGTTGGGAGGCTCAGTTTTGTACACAGAGCTATAGGGTATAATATCAGAGTCTACTGTATAATCTGGTTTCGTTGCAAGTATCTGTAAGAAAATTTCCTTCTTCCGTTAAGATATTCTGCTGAGAGGGTACCTGTGGAAGTGTTGTACGTAATAAAATAAACACCTTTCTTGCATTATCGGCATCTCGCTTCAGTGAAGTTTTAGATTATTGACAGGATGAGTTGCAGGATCTGACCTCACTTGCATGGCATTTAACCAACTCAGTAACACGCGCGCGCGCGCGCACTCGGGGTTTATTTAACTATCTTGAACCTATTTCTAAGAATTCATTGTAAAATAGATTCATAAAATAATTACCGAACACCATAATTGTTTTTTACCTATTTTGGAATTACTCGGGTTTGAATCAGATATTTGTATAATCTAGTCAAGTCCAAATCCTTGTTGGTTTGGGATTTTTATTTCCCGACAATACTAAATGTTACTACAAGTCATTTAAGATCAGATTAGTACTATCTAACTTGTAGGTTGGGGAGTCGAGCAGGTATGGACCTGGGAACGAAAAGCCTTATCCTCAATCCAGCTCTTTTGAAAATTAGGAACATGGAATAGATATTGTCGTCTACATACAGGGGAATTCGCTTTGCATTTGTGAAATCAAGAGAGAGAGAGAGATTTGATAGTCTACGGCCCATAATGTTTTGAGTCTTGAAGATTTTAGGTGAACCCCTTAAACGAAAAGTCTTAGGAATCTAAAAGTCATTAACTAGTCTTGTAGTGAATTGAGAACCTGTTCTGTCATGTGTGATAAATGCGTTAAATAACTTATTTAGATATAATATAATAATAAATTGATCAGCCAATTGACGAGATTTTAGTTGATTGGGATTCAAGTAATATCAACGCTCCAATTTTGTTTTTTATATTATATAAAAAGGTATTTTCATAGAGTAATGTCGTCGTTTCTTTCCAAGAAAATAATAATAATAGGAAAGTGCCATGAAAGCACATCAAGTGATCAGCCCCATGGTTACAATTATCCATGAATTAATTATTTATTTTATTAATTATTTTATTTTAGCATGGTATTGGCTACTTGTAATGTAGTTGAGAAAGAAAACTAACTCTCAATTAATGCTTTTTTGTCCCTTGATTTTTTTTTAAATTAAACATTGAGTTTATTTTAGCATTATACTTGATAATCCTTTCCAATTACCTATGTATGGGGATCCAACAATGGGATGGAAAATTCCAACACGTGTTTGATGCTTGGTTTTGATCAAATTTAATTTTATTGATATAAGACAACTAAAGTTTAAAGGTTTTAATTTGATATCAAAACAATTCCATCACATATGTAGCATCATATATGCAGCCACGTCATGATATAAACACGCAAAGATGTATAACGAAATGACAAGAAATAACGGCAGGAAATTTATTAAAAAACAATTATGAGTTATTGGATAGTTAATTTGTTGTGAGATTTAATCACCAATCTCGCTATTACAACAACTCGTACGTTAAATTTTCTTCTCAGCCCTACAAGTAGTCCACCTACAATCTTTACCACGCATGCCATGACGAACGACTGGAAGCTGTGTTTAACACTCTCAACGCAATTAAAACATGCTCTTGTCACCATCTCAGGATCTTCCACCAAATACGGCGCCTGTCATGGAAATTTTAACGTCGGCCGGCCGGTTCCTTTTTCACTTTTCCCCGCCAAACTTTCCAGTCCACGTTCACAAGTTTTGGATATTTCTCAACGCCCCGTTTTCCTTTTTGTTACCTTCTCATGTGTTGGCACGTGGCAGCATTATTACTCTTCATTTAATAAAATTGCACAGAATTATTATTATTCATGAGAAAAATCTTCATTTAATGAATTAATTAGTGATTAAGAATCATGATGGACGCCAAGGGGCACAAACAGGCTCAAAATAGGATAGTCCAGAACATTTTCAAAAAAAAATCAACTCTGCTGTCGATGGACACGTGTATAAGTTGATGGGCAAGGTGTGGAGGGGAAGCCATGATGATGACTTTCCTGTTTTCATTATCTATTCTGATTATTTACTTCAACATGTCACCCCCTCCCTTCGTGGAAAATTCACACATACGTGGCTCGCTGGCTTGCCTTATGACCCACCATCTTCACCTACTGAAAAAGTTTTTTTTTTCAAAAAAAAATGAAATAATATTACTGTTCATATTTCTAACAGAGTGCCAGATATTCCCAGAAAATGACATGAAAATGGCTAAGTAATAGAAGGCGGCTCCTGTTTTATTATGACTTCAAATAATAGTCAACAATCTCCAATCCTTGCCACCCTCCCCTTCCTATCCTCTCCCCCTCCCTTTATATTTATTACCTCCTTATCAGACACCAACCTGTCTGATCTTCATCTCTCTCTCTCAGACAATAATTCAAAAGCTCGAAAGCAAGTTTAGAAAGAAAACATGCTACAACTACAAGTTTCAGTACCAGCACCGGGCATGGATTTCGACTTCAACGAGGCTCGAACTTCGCCGTTCTTGAGTGCTCCATCTACACCGAAACGGTTTGGGGATTGCACCTTCAGCACTCCAACAAGTCCTTCACGTGTGGCTGAGTTTTATAGTTATTTCGACAGCTTGATTGATAGCAATGAAGAAAGAAGCGGGTTTTCTTTTCATTGGGATGAAAGGCGTGGCACGCCTGAATCGCCACGGGCAACTGCCAACACCAATAGTGAAGATGATTTTGCTTTTGATTTCTGTGACGAACTAGAAAAGGCATCACTCTCAGCAGATGAACTTTTTGATGGTGGCAAAATCCGCCCTATGAAGCCTTCACCTAGATCACATGGCGAGGGTTTTACCCAGAGAAGCCCACTTTCCTCACCAAGATCTCCTCTACAGAAGGGGAAAAGGATGATACGTGAAGCTTTCTCGCCAAGAAAAGAGAAAGATTCAGATCCATTTGCAACTGCAGTTGAAAATAGTCGAAAGAAAACAGAAAATGAAAGAGGAAGACAGATAGAAAAAGCTTCAGGGTTAACATCCAGTTCAAGAAGTAGAGCATCAAGATCACAGTCTCTATTTAGAGCGTCCGAATATCCATGGGAAGAAGAGAAACAGCTCGAGAAAATCACCAACCAAACAGCACAAAATCCAAAAGCCTCGGTATCATCTAATTCTTCTTCTTCTTCTTCTTCAAAGAGTTCTTCAAGCAAGTGGAGGCTGGGAAATTTTCTGTTATTTAGAAGCGCATCTGAGGGACATGCGCAAGACAAGGATCGTCTCAGGAAGTACTCCGGTTTGTTCAGGAAACGTGAAGATGGCAAAGAAACGAGCTACTGGTCCACTGACAGTTCAGGTCCAGCGTCCTCAAATAGAAAAGGTCCAGTGTCGGCACACGAGTTACATTACACAGCGAATAAAGCAGTGTCTGAGAATCTGAAGAAGAAAACTTTCCTGCCGTACAAACAAGGGTTTTTTGGGAGATTGGCTTTCAACCCAGCCGCTCATGCTCTTGGCAACGGCTTTGGAACTTCTACGCGTTAATCAGAAGTCGATACTTCTCCAGGAGTATAGTTTTCAATTCCTTTTGTTGTTAATATTGTATCAAGTGTAGAATTGGCACAGGAAAACCCGTCCCTCATATATAGCTTATCAATGAAAGATCGTGCTGAATTCTGATCGGTCTTTCATTGATAACTTCTTGCTACCTGGTGCCATATGATCAATTCTTTGTTTTTCTTTCAATTCTTTACAACTGTAAAAGCATGATCACAAATATTGGATCTACTACGTCCAAGATCACAAGCTCGTCTCTCGTTTTTTCAATGCCGACTGGATAAGAATTTTTGCCAGCTTGTTCCTCGACACGTTTCCTCACAATTTTCACTTCTAAGATATGATCAATTCATCAAATTAATACAAGCAGTTCCAAGAAACAAAATCAAAAGCGTGATTTTGGCGGGGCAACTATGCATACAAGTAAAATCCACAAAGCCCCAAAGCAAGCGTGAAGGAACGAAAATATTATCCATACACATCGTCTAGCCAGTCAAAGGATCCTTGCGTTGTGGCTGTTACTGTCCCATTTTTTCAATTAAGATGAATTAGTCTATCAACTCGATGATATCAAAATTGCCAAAACAAGAACTTTATGTTAGAGTTGAAGCACCAAAGGGATTTTTCTGATAGGGGATCAAAGTAGTTTTCCTTGGAGATGGAAAATTCGCCCGCCGGGTTTTATCAATTTGAAAAATCTTCCTCAATTAAATTAAAAGAATGAAATTGGCTGATATTATGACAATACTAGGTAGCATAGATATTATTGTGGGGGAAGTTGATTGCCGAAATGATAATTGATACAACGAGAGTACAAGCTATCAATTCTTTTTCCGTATTGAAAACCTTAAACGAGGTCCATGGAATTATATAGATGAATATCAGGGAAATTGAAGATGGATCAGAGGAGAGACAGTGAGCTCTGTGTTTACGGTTATCTAACAAGGTAATTGGAAAATATGATTATTGATTATAATATCAGAGGTGTTCACAGTCCGGTCTGGTTCGGTTAAATTATGGCTTAAAAATCTAACCAAACTCGGAGTTGTAATTTCTTGATTATGTGACCTGTACTGAAAACTGGTTCAAACCAAACCGGTATGGTTCGGTTTTGATATTAAAAAACAGGAAACTAGAAATAGAAAAGCATAGAAGTACAATTTTATAATTTCTACAAGAGTGGAAATTTAAATGAACTCAAAAGAACAATCATCTGCAGTGTTAGAAATCAGCAACACTAAATCACTACATCAAAAACGGTCTCTCTTATATCACTTAAAGCCCCATTTCTTCAACGAAACCAGCAGCATGAGCTTCAGCAAAAGAAGGAGAACTCTTCTAGAGTCAGATCTACATCATAAAACCAACCATAAATAAATGTAAATTAAGACAGGAGAAATGACCTATACATGTCTAAGTAACTTTTTAGTAAGCTAAAGTCCAAATACACAGGAGTTGAGTGTAAATTAACATCTTGAGCTTTAGCTTGCTCTCTTATAATGAAAGATGAGGATAACAAGAGAAAAGGGGTAGGGAAAAGGAGGAGCTGCTTTCAAATACTATAAGAAAAGGTTTTTAGGGTTAGTATGAGTTTGCATTATATATATATGTGTGTGTACTTTTGAACTCATCCAATTCTAACAGTTTCAGTGTTCTAAACCAAAATCAAACCAAATAATTTATCTGTTTTTTAATTCGGTTTCTTCAATATTTTTTCTCAATCTGGTTTCTCTGTTTAGTTTTTTCATTGAATTTTTTTTCCAGTTTCAGCGATTTAAAAAAAAAAAAATTGAAACGTTTTAGCAACTTCTGATGCCATACCATTTCAGCTATCAAATTGTTACAATTTACAACAGGGCGACAATCGACCGACTATTTTTGGAATTATCATGCATGGACACTATAATTTCATTATCTGCAACGAAAAACAAATAACCGAGCCAAGGTACACAAACTGACATCGTCAACTTCTTGAAGCAGGAAAGACTTCATAGTCACAAATGGTTTTATTATCCTTGATGATCCGAATAATAACTCCATCTTTTAATTGTCAACCGGGGCCTGGTGTATGAAGTAAAAGGGGAAGAGCAAATATGAAATCGTTTTTTCATGTTCTCATTTCAGTACCAAAGTGGGGGAAGACTCCATATGCTCGTCATATTCCATGGTCGTCCAGCCTTCCAGCTCTTTTTAGTGTTGTCCAGTGACAGGAGTCCACGAAGTTCCTGAAATTCAGAAAATCGATTGCTTTGATCAGATGGCATCGAATGGTTTTTACCAACTAAGCCGATGATTTGCACTCACACACTATCATACCATATGTTTAGTCAAAGTTATCAATTCTAATTGGATCAATCTCATCTGCCACAGTAAAGTGTCCAACCAAACGGGCAAAAAACAGCATCTGTTGTTCCAGTGTAAACTTAATGTTCTCGGCCTGCATATAATCAGAGATGGAACCTTAATATCCATTACAAACGTTGTAGCTGTATGAACTGTAACATTAGCATACCTTCCGGAAACCATGCTGCTCTCCTTCATACTCCACAAGAGCTACTGGCAAACCTTTTTTCTTCAGTGCCAGGTAGATTTTACGAGCCTGATCAGGGGGCACAACCTAAACAATGCAAAGATATTCTGAACTCAATAGTCATTGATATGCTGAAAGCTTCTCTGTTTTCTACCATTTAGATCTACAGTATATTTTCTGGTCACCGTGTTGCCCCATTGATTAAGAAGGGCATAGGCACGGCAGCTACATGGACCCCTTTCTGTTTATTTTAGAATCACATGCTTTACATTTTGCAACCAACGATATGTAACATGTTTTTTTCAATGCAACACACCAGTGCCTTCGTATATATATCCTCTTTTATTCTGATGATTCATTTACCTATTAGCACGGGCAGAGTTCCCAACAGAAAATAATAGTTGCCATATTAAGAAGCCGATAAAAAAAATTACAGGATACCAGTAGAATGGTGACATCATTGTTAGGGCAACAAATAGATTTAAAGATGCAAAGCTCAAATTTTTGCACCACGGCTCTTTCAAGATGATCATTCAACTTAAACCACATAATGTGAGTTCCATGGACAGCAATCTAACTTGGGGTTAAAGCTGACCTTGAACAAGATGGAAGGAAATACAATTTAATCAAATAATAAAATTCCAAGTCACTTTATTTAAACCCCAAAATTTGCCACTAAAGATTAGCTCTGCCATGTAAAATATAGATACTAGCAGAAAGTTTCAGTTGTAAGTTTTAGAAGCAACACCATTAAACAATCAGTCTATAACAGCAAGATAGCATTATGTATGCGATCATTCACCCTCATTCTCAGTATTTTAGCAACATGTCTCTGGTTCCTGACCTGAAGCTCATTGATACCTTGATTATCATTCTTATAACCCAAAGAACACAGAAAAAAAAGATATGGTATCTGTACCTTGTCTTCCAACCCTTGGAATAGAATGATGGGGCAAGAAAACCTATCAACAAAATTGATAGGAGACCTCTCAAAGTAATCCTCTTCATCACCTGCAATCAGAAAAGGATTGCCACACCACTAGATGAAATAGATGGAGAATAAAAAAATTACTGTATAAATGAGATGTGTTTGTGCAATTTACCAACAAGATTATCAATGTAATGAGACTCAAACTTGTGAGTTTCTGCTCTCAACATGCTCAAGTCAGCCACCTGTTCATTATGAAATTCCTTGTTAGGTCTTGCATTCTTTGTAATTCCTTTAGTTAGTAATCAGTATAATTGATCTATCAGTTTAAATCATATGACAACCATAGAAATCAAAACGTAATTCATGGTCTTGGTAAACAGCAGCAATAGGAGAAAAACAGAAAAAAATGAAAAATTCAGCAGACACACAAGCTAGAGAACTTCAAAAGTATCTTTCAATTGCCACAAAATGAGATTGCAAAAATCTTCTATGCTTATTTTCATGGCTTGGAATTTAATATAACCACCAACCAAAGGGAGCCCATTGTCCATTTAAAATCAAAATTCAATCCATGCAACCCAGTTCAGATATACAAATGCACTAAACCTTCCTCAATTTCATTGCCTTATGCTCCCCTTAAGCAAAATGAGAACTGAAAAATGAAAATCATGTTCGCCAACATTTAGTCGTTCAGCAAAAGGCACCTTGCTTTTTGACATAAAAATTGAAGGACAAACAAATCCATTTTGAGTGCATTGTTCGGATGGGCATTGTGAAAACAGATTATATGTGTTTTACAGAAAACTGCAGTGGATTACTATAAAAACTGTAACATCTGGAGAAAATTGAATATATGGACTATTTCCAGATCCATTTCAAAGGGCTGTACCATCTTGTGAATTCAAATAAGAGCATAAAACAATCAAGGCAACAACCAAATTCTTCTCACAATATCATTGACCATATACTAAAGACAATTGGGAAACTGATTTGGAACTTTGGAACTAAATTTAGGATGAAGCACTCACACCATATAAGGAAGCTCCAGCTTTAAAGGTTTCTTTAAAAGCAAGAGCAGCTAAGGTTGTATAGCCACCAGCAGAACCTCCAGTTATACATAGCCGTTCCCTGTCTACCTTTCCATTGTCCACCTAGATGAAAAAATATGCTCGTTAGCATAACTTTGATAATATTATTAAAGCATGCATATCCAGGAGAACATGCACAGCAGTTACGGAAGGATAAGCATTACCAAAAAATTAGCACAACTGCAACAGTCATTGACATCCACAATTCCCCATTTATCCACCAAGCGTTCTCTATATTCTCTACCATAACCTTCAAAATTTATGCACATAAAATGTTTAGTATAATGATATCACAACATATAAATGTTACAATTTTATCCAACAAATAAGCACAACTGCAAAATAAGCCCGGATTCCATACTTTTTTCCATAAGATAATTGTCAAAGGAGAGAGGTGCAATGGGAGCAAAGTAACTTGTGAAACAGCACCAAATTTAAAAAATCCAGGGGTCAAGCACAACCTCCACTTTGAATCAGAAAACAAGGATAGTTCTTTCCATTTATGCCAATTATGATTGTGATGGAATAGAAATGAAGGAAAAGGACAAACCAGTGCTTCCACCGTAGTTCACATCCACAAATGCCCAACCACGACTGGTCCAGTACTGGATGCTCAGGTTTAAGATTCCACGTGTTTCACTTGTAGGCCCTCCTGCGAAATTTCAGATCCCATGGGTCAATAGTTTTTATAATATTAAAGCAAACCATTTATTCAAAAGAAAGCATATATTAAAATGTGCACCATCAAACAACAAGTTCAGCAATCAGGCACTTTTCCAACCACAATAAATCTCACTGAATCATTTTATTGAAAAGTTCTACAATTTATTAATATGGATATACATGTTTGATATATAAATGCTTAATATATCTATTATAAAAAATATCTTTTACTCAAACTTTTGAATACTAATCCAATCAAGATTATTTTGTATTGTTTTTTGAAAATGAAATGCAAAGAAATATGACAGTTTTATCATGACGAGATATCTTGAACTCAATTCCATAACTGTCAAATAAATACTCGCTATCACATCACAGTGGTCACCTCAGAAATCTTTTCCTTCATTTCTCAACAATTGATAACAGTAAACATTAACATACAACCAAGGGCACACACCATGGCTTTTCAACAATAATGGAGGCTTTTCTTCCTGACTAGCTTGGTAAATGGGATTTGAAGGTGGATAAAAATACGCATAAGCATTCTGACCAGGAACTTCTGTTGGGAATTCAATTAACTCAGGCAAGCTGAAATATGACTTGTACTTCAAACTATCAGGTGACGACGACCAAATAATCTTGAAATCAACAACTTTGGATCCATAGTCATCTAAGTGCACCTGAAAAGACAGAAAGGATAGCTGATATTGATGGATACAATTTTGTAAAACTCAAATCACCAGCTCCTGGTGAATAAGGAAAGTGGTTCAGAGTAGAACATCCTGTAGCACCTTAGCCACTGATGATGGATGAACTGCAGATGCTCCCTCAACATATAAGCAACGGTTCCATGAAGTCTGCATGGGCAAAGATGCACAGCTTAGATAGATCTTTAATGTCTGAGCTAAGGGCTTTTCATTCAAACTACAGATTGGAGAGAATAAGGTTTGAGGAAGTACAATATTATCGATGTCTGTGAAAGGAATATCAAGAAGTGATAATGAGCTTTGAACATCATCCAGAATACCAAGAAATGATCTCCCATTCTTCCTGAAACCACACATTTCAATAGTTTGATCACAGTGAAGTTTGGTTTGCAAGTAGAGGTTCATAAAAAAATTGCATAGAAACACGGTTTTTAGGTAAGAAAAAACCCAAAGCAGATGCACAAAGCAAAGAACGCAAAGCTTGACTTTTTAAGGTATACCTGTAAGAACACGCAATTAAGTTCTTTCCTTCATTGTTCTGAATAAGCTCGTAAGAATTTATGCCAAAAACCCACAATGGCTTCGAAAACTCAGCATCCAGGGAATAAATTGCTTGCACCTCATTGGCAGATTCAATCTGTTGTCCAAAGAGAAAGGGTATTCAGCTCAGCAGATAGTTACATCCAAGAAATGGTTGTGATGCACAAGAAGCACAGGGTCCAAGCACTTCAACATAGAATGTAATTCTTCCATAATCCAGCTTACGATTGTTTTATTTTTAATCTCATGAAAATGAGCAAAATTGAAAATGTGGTCAAAGCATGCATGAATCCTTTGTCCTGCATGTGAATTTTCTCTCTTTAAGAAGCATCGTTGATTAAAATTTTGTTTACACGTAAAGAATATTACATAGAGCAAAGGGTGTACCATAGCATCAAACTACTTCCCAATTATAGAGCTTACCCATTTATATAGATTCCAAAATCCACTTTTTCTATCAGTGACAAAGAATAGTTCACCTGTAGCAATGCAGATGAAAATATCAATATATGCAATTACTTGAAGCTACAAAAATTCTGAAAGGATAAAATAGTTGAACGTCATACATGCATGGCCAAAATGTTAAATACATAGTACAAATGCCAGTAGCTTCCCAAAGGAAACAAGCACAACACTCAACTCCAAACTAGGTTTCAGGACTAAGTCTCGGGAATATAATTTGAGCATTGATATGCAGGTAACCAGAGGCCACTTTCAGAAGATAAACCTTGTTGACCTAATCACTATTTTCAGAACAAACATACTGCATGTTATTTCTTTTATGTAAATGTTGCAGACGGAAGCTTCCCCCAACAGCACATTTATCCCAGAGAATTTGTTCCTCATCCGATTTACATCATATATGTTTAGTTCCATGATAAAACCGACAAAATGCAGTACCTTTGGAGGACCACTTGGGCTCAGTTGGAGACTCTACAACGGTAGGATCACAACCAGCAACACAAATGCGATTGTGAACATCTCTGCACGAGAAATTTAAGAGGAATAAGTGGCCCTGTGTATTTATTTATCAGCACTATGATAACTGAGAGCTAAATCCAGCGCAAAGTGCAGAATCAAGTGATTGTCTGTCCTAGAGAAAGGTGACCTGAAAAGTTTGTTTTGACACAAATTTAAACTCCTAAGAGCAACTCCAACCAAGCATGTATATGCAGAGCCAAAGCCAAAATGTTTTCTTTTTTAGCTCCTTTTTTCACTGTGTATTCTCCAACGGAACAGCCATATGAATAGCTAAAAATAGTTTTTTCCTTGTTGAGTTGCTATACATAGATGCAGAAAAAAGAGAAGTCATAGTACATATTCCCGTTGAGAATCACTGTTCAACCCATTTTGTATCACCCCAAAGCTGTTTGTCTCAGGATTTGTGAAACCGAAGCGAACAACAACCATTTTTTGAAGCCAAGGATTTGTAGATCAGACAAGAAGAAGAAGAAGAAGAACACAAGCCTGAAGCCCCTTCCAAGAAACAAGTCAAAACATGAACCAGGTATGAGCGAATTACCTCTAGACTATCCAATTAAAAGCTCAAAATGGGTATAGCTTTTGGTTCCTGTTTGGTGAGGAAAGGCTGTTTTTTTGTTGTTTCTGGCTTGCACTACTTAATAGTTTGCACACCCAATTGAAGGGGAAAATGATGCTAAAAACAAAGAAAAGGCGAGATGAGAGAACAATTGAAATTTCTTTTTCTAGGGAAAAAAATAAAAGGAAATTATTAGTATAATTATATACAAAATCTTGATAGTTTTTGTTGTGTTTGGTTGTGGGAAAGTAGAGAAAAGGAAAGGGAAAAGGTAGTAGATTTCTTGGCTAGATTTCTGGGTTTGGGTTTTGTTATGTTTGTTTTTTGTTGTTTTTGCTGCATATCTTCTTTGTTTATTTTTGGTTTTTCTTGCTTTATGTCTCGGCTAGATTTCTCTCTATCTCTTAGTTAATTTTGTGTTTTTATATTGTTTTGTACTGGGATTATCTTAGATTTTATCAATTCATGATATGTTGTTTTTATTATGGTTCGTGATTTTTATTGGTAGGTTTTTGCAAGAAAAATTGTGCTTTTTAATTATTTTGGTAGATTTTTTTGCATGTTGTTAAAGGATATTTTTTTATTATGGATGATGAGTATGGTTGTATGATTGTTTGATAAGGAATTTGGGTAAAGGAAGGCAGAAAAAATGAGGTTTATGTTGATGAATATTTGTTTTTGTTAGATGGACTAATACATTGTTTTTTATTAGATGGACTCAAATTTGTCAAACTCATTCACCAACTTTTTTATTAGTGAGTCTGAAGATATTGTTTCTCAACCAAGTGATCCTACTCAACTTTCTTATGACTCCAGAGACTCTAATTTAATTGTCCATACATTTAAAAAATCACAAAGAAGTAAAAGCTTCTCACAAGAGGAAGATTATTTACTTGTGTCTACATGGTTAAATACAAGTAAAGATTCAATTACAGATTTAAAATGTTACGGGTTTTTTATTTTAAATTCAATTTTTTTAATTAAATATAATTAAAAAAATTAATAATTATATTGTTGGAGGGTTTTTTAAAAGCAATTATTTAATTATATAACTTACTCCTATTAATTGTATAATTAATTGAATAGTTAAATTATATACAAAATAATTGCACTATATTTAAAATGATATATAAAAAATGGCTCTTTTAAATGGCTTTTACTATTGGAGTACATATAACCAAAAAAGCTATTTTTATACTATTCAAGAAGCCATTTTAGAGATTTAGCTCCTCTAAAATAGCTTTACCATTGGAGATGCTCTAAAGTTAAGAAGGTTGATGATAGCAAAGAAAACCATATTCAAGCACCAAACAGCATATAACAAAAGCAAGGTGATGATGAGTCACATGGTACTGATATAACAAGAATGGCACCTTATGATCTTCGAACAAGTTAAAGTGTTGATGGCGCAGAATATCATATATCAGCAGCACGAAAACCAAATTTGCCAACTACTGCTAAAGGAAGTTCTTGAAATGCAGTCAATGACAAATTATGCTTACCCATTTTCAGAAATATAGCCGACCCAGAGCTCAGTTTTATCCCATGGCATATTAGGGTGACCCCATTCTATCCACGCTATCCGTTCACCTTTGGGGTCTATGCGTGGGAATGCATAGAAATCATTGCCACTTACTAGTACTTTTGGCTCTGAAGTCAAAATATCCACAAAAAAAAGATCATCTCCTCAACATACGGCCAAGAATCAAATAGTAAAACAACTAAGATTAAGAGAACAAAAGCATTTGGGTAATTCTGAAAAACCAAGTTAAAAATACAGAAAATTCTTACTCGAAATCAATAAATCTTATTCCAACAAGTTTATACCTTGGATATTCTTGTCACTAAGGCCTACAGCAACAATTGTTGTGGTTGAATTTGTACTACTGACGCGACGATCTATCAAGAAAATCATAAATTCATAAAAAAAAAATATCTAATCCAAGCCCTAAAATAAACAGAGTTCATGAGGACCTATCTACCTTCCATTACAGTAACAAAACGATTGAAGCGCAAATCAAATACCCCATCAGCATAAGAAACCACGGGACCACCATAGTCCGGTGTAAGCGGCACAGGAGAAGAATCTGCTGCATGGACTATCAGCAAATTGCAAAAAAATAAAAAAATTGTGAAACGTAGTAGTTGATGAGTAACTAATAGCTTATTCGACCTTTGGATTTGATGGACTGCTTGTAAAGCCGTTGATCTTTGTAGTTAGAGTAAATGACAGTATCTTCTGATATCGTGAATGCGCCACCACCATACTCTTGAGCCGTTGTCCTCACCGCAAACTCCTTCGGTGTAATATCGGTGGGTTCTTCTCCCGGTTTGTCGGCTTCTCTCACAAGAACCGAGCGCCTGATCAAATAAATTACCATAATACCATCCGAAATCAAGTCACGAGACGAGAGAACTAAGTATATTTTGTGTGAGAGTTACGAGTGTACCCAGATTCAGAGGGGCGGGACTCGACCCAGAAGAGGTGACCGTGGCAGTCAACGGCGATTCCGCTGAGTCGTTTGGAAGCGCCGGAAACGACGTCGGCGGTGATTGGGGATTTCCAAGAGCCGTAAGGGGCAGTGACTTTTTCTTGTCTGGCCGTTGCATCAACTACTGGTGTTGAAGAAGCCATGGTTTTGAAAGGAGGCCTCTGTAGCTGTCTTTTAGGAGAGAAGTTAGTGGTGACTTTAAATTGCGTGCAGCTTCTGTTGAAGCGGCTGAGAGAGTGAGGAGATGAAGAAGAAAAGCGATTAAGAGTGAGTGACGAGAGATGAGAAAACCATGGACTAGCGTATGGCAAGCCCATACATAAATTGTACTCCTAGTACTATACAAAAGGTTAGTAACTTAGTGTTGATTCGTAGCAACAAGTGATTTGGAATATTACAGGGTGAGACTCGATCGAGATTGGATATTTCTCTGATTTATATAAGAAATTCGTCTTCATTATAGAACAGTGTTTTGCATCCTGAAATATTGTATTTTATTTCAAAATATATTAATATAATATTTTTAATATAATATAATATATCGAAACTATTTATATATAAACAAAAAATATATATATATAAAAGAGAAATATTTTAATACATTTTTAATTTAAAGACACTTTTAAAATTAAACTTCGGTATTGTTTGTGACTATATTTCAAAAATATTTAAAAAAAATAAAAAATATATTTTTATTTTTATTTTAAGTTATAATTTTTTAGTTTTTTTAGATCATTTTTATATATTAATATAAAAAATAATTCTTGAAAAATAAAAAATATATTATTTTGATATATTTTTAAATAAAAAAATTAAAAATCAACATCCATGACAATATATTCATCAAAATAATAAACACATGTTATTCCATGATTTTTTTTCTTGCTACCAATTAGGCCCAAAACATAACTCTTGATATCGTTAATTAATAGTCATTTTAAATTGATATAAGCCATAATTTTAAGCCCAATCTAAGCAACTGTTTGCCGGGTGTTTTACTGTTGTCAAAGTCACCCCCTTCCTCTCATTTCCCTCCTTTTCGATCCGCAACAATGAACAAAACAGAGGAAGCTGAACGGCTAAAACAATGGAAGTGAAGAAGGAGATTCGTGTCCGAAATTTTGGCGGGGCGTCCAGCCCGTGCCTTGTCGGAACGACACGGTATGGTGGAGGGTCCGAGGAACAGAGAGTGTCGCAATAGATTTGCAGGCAACTGAAAACCACAGGAACAAATAAACTACGCACAGAAACAGAGAGTGTCGCAAGAAATTCTGGCAGCATGCATTGAAATGACGTTAGGAAGATAAACAAAAGGCACCGTGTTTCAAATTGATCCACTTGTTGTATGTTTGGAAAATACGCGTATAAAACAGATAAGAGAACTGCCTTCGTACGTTATAAAGCGTGGAGCAGTAAATCTGAGGCAGTTCAAACAGCGCTCACATGCAGAAACTATACCCTCCCAGTTTGAACTTTCAACTGGCAAATTATTCCAATAATAACCAAAAAAAATTTGAAAACCAGACAATTTCCGATACAAGAGGATTTGGGTATCATAGTTTGGATGGAAATCTTAAAATATTACTACCCAAAGATGACAGCAAATGTCTTTCCACTTGCAGTGAACGTAAAATCACACAACTTACTTCCAAGAACTTTGCGGTGCAAAGGAAGCCCAGTCCAGTGCTCTGCGTACAGCAAAACCAGAACATAACTGGATGGAATAGATGGCCTAACAACACGACAGATCTATGAAACAGCCAAAAGAGCAAATTGCATGAGAAATGGCAGCCAAGAATTTTTGTTCCACAGGAGGAGCACCACTAAAAGAGTTTTGAAATTAAGTGAAAGAATGTGCAACAAATAAACTAAGCTTATGATTATTTCAAAACTCACTGTAGGTCACACAATTAAGTACATGGAGATGTAATGAAATCCAATAAATATTTCAAAATCAATTAGAATTTATGGCAAATATCCCATCCAATTGACATCGGTGTATACCTGCGTGTTCTGAGCTGGTCAACTTCGGGACAGATATCATGGTTGTGTCAATAATCATCTCATATAAAAATTTGAGCTATTAATTGTGATCCCAGAATATGATTTATATTATTTTTTAATACCATCTTCAAATGAAAGTTTTTTGGGCTTGAAACTTGCACAGACCCACGTCACCTTATGCTTGATTTTTATGTACAAACTCATGTCCCCTTTTTCTTGATTTTTATCAAATAGAATGAAAATGGTAAGATTCGAACTTGTGACCGTTGAGTTAACAAGGCTCTGATACCATGTTAAAGAACCATCTTACTTAAAAATCTAAACTTTTAATTGAGATCCTAGAATATGATTTATATTATTTTCTAATATGCTACAACTCCATTCTTGGAATGGCAATTTATTTTAGCGCAGTATTAAGAGTGTGTTTGGTAGTGTGGTCACACCCCATGTTAAAAAAACAAAAGATAAATTTAGTGTTTGGTTATCTAAAAAGTTAGAAAAAATTGTGAGACATATAAAAAGTTATTAAACGCAGTAGCGTGAAAAGCTGAAACAGCTTGTGTGATATATATATTCATTAACACGGTCATGACTCATGACTGTTAAATTGTCGTGGACGATCCCCTTGTTTATCTCGCTCTAAATTTGGATAGAGCTGGTTGAAAAATATTGGCTTTGACGTGGGCTTTGGTTAAAGAAATGGACCGCATTGCATTCTTTTTCCATACACAAATATTATTTTCCTTTCAAATTAAAATCAACCAAACAATCTCTTTAATTTATATATATATATATATATATATATTTATTTATAATTTTTTATTCCACACTAAAAAAAAATCATTTAATTTACCAACAAAAAAAAAATAGTGAGCTAACAGTGAACTGGAACATGAACCATGTGCATGCTTGATTGATTTTTCAAGTAAAAAGAAGATGATATCTCTGATAAAAAATGCAAAAGAGCAAACTGCCAGCAATTAGAAGAAAAATATCATAAATAATTTTTGAAAAATTATTAAATTATTTTGATACACTAATATCATAAATAATTTTAAAAAAAAATTAAAAATTATTTATGATATTAGTGTATCAAAATAATTTAAAAATATCAAAAAATTAATTTAAAATAAAAAATATTTTTTAAAAATTCATTAACTGAATAAAAAAACTAATACATATTGTTCGTGATGACAGTGCAAGTAATTTGGTGAGAGAATAAAAAAATATCCAATTTACTTGAATTATTAATTACATTATATTATTATAATTATTAAATCTACAATATTTAAAAAATTATATATGTACTCTTTAAAGTAATTTCACAAGTTAAAAATAATATGAAAAACTTGATAATCAAACACATGAAACTGTTTTTCATTAATCTCAAACTCAAAAGCAGTTTTAACCAAACACTTTAAAATTTATTTTGAATTACAGCTAAAGTGCTTTTTATGAAACTATTTTTTTAAAATCTCAGCCACAAAAACAAAAATAATACCAAATACACCCTAAGTCTTCCCAAATGAATAGCATTGGTTTGGTAGATTGCGAGATCGATATTTATTCGAGTTTAGTATTTGGTTGTATCCAATTAGACCGAGTACGATGGCTCATCCAATTATTCCAATTATAGCCAAAACAACTTTTCTATATAAAATTTTAGGTGGGATCCACGCCATATTTCAGCTTATTACAATTAACCAAATATTAGATTGGGGTGTTTTTTTTCAATCTCCGGTTACATTACAATCTCAAACACCCTCTAATGCGGACTGGTTTGCTTTTCTGGCTTGTGCAATGCTCAGGAGTTTTCAAGGTTACTCAGTAGCAGATAAGCCGGGGGGTTAGAGTGATCCTCTATTTAACTCTATTTTGCTCTTTCGATTTATTACTTTTTAGTGATTAAATCTAATTAACCTCATCACTTTCTAGTGATCAGACCAGCAGCTCTTCTCGAATTTTAAATCTAATTTGATAGTCATCTCAATTTTGTTCATGAGAAATTTTAAATGGTATGATTTCACGATTACAAATTTATGGAAGTCAGAAATCTTCGTGTATGAATTATGCTCGTATCAAGATTGCAACAAGTTTAATAGGAAACTAAAATCGATTTTATAACTCACATAACTGTTTTTACAATGTATTAATAATGAAATACATATTAATATAATTGCAAAATAAAAAATTAATACATGTTTTTTTTGTTTTATTACCAGCATTAATTTTATCCATGATTTTAATTAAACACGTGATGTTCTTTTAACTAACATAATTTAACCCAACCAATTATAATACAAAAATTACCGCAATTTTTAGCACACTCCGAGTAAGCACTAAATAAAATGGGGGCGGATCCCATGAGCTATATGACCTCACCGTTCTCCTCATTTCGAAGAATAGCCCACAACTTAGAAGCAAGGATGAAGGGAAATCAGCATGAGCCTGGGCCTCCACATTCCACGCCTCCTTAAGGAAAGAGATATTAGCAACAAAATAAATTAAAAAAGCTCCACTCCATTTTCCACTGGGTCGGGTTTTTTACCCACCTCATCCCAACTCACCTCGGATTGGATCCGATTCGAGTTTCGACAGGACAAGCTTTTTATTCTTTCTACCATTCTAATCTATTTATGTATAGTAAAATAGTTGTCTCTTAATCATTAATATAATGTTTAAAATTATGTTTGTGGTTATTTTTTAGAATGATTTTCATTTAGAAATACATCAAAATTGATTAATATTGATTTAATTGTAATTGAGTTAAAACTTAACTAAAAACTTATTCATTATGTTACAAGAGAAAGAAAAAAAATGCAAATTGAGTAAAAACAATCTGTGACTAATATGTACTATCAACATCTTTTTAAAATTGTGACATTTATTTGAAGCAATAGTCTACTTCAAAATGCATGCCATATATAATTTTTAGTATCAATTAAATTTCAAATTGTTTGTCTGAATTGGAAATAAATTAATCTTGAAAAATATTTTAAATTTTAAGCCATAGGCAGTTAAAAAAAAAAAAGTTCACCTCACTCTGGCTACAGTATTAGAAAACAACGTAAATAAAGATTATATTTGACACTGTATTTTGAAAGTATTTTAAAAAATATTTTTTTTGTTTTAAATTAAAAAATAGTATTTTTTAGATCATTTTAATATATTAATATCAAAATTATTTTTTTTAAATAAATAAATAAATAAATATGATTTTAATATATTTTTGAACAAAAAAAAACTATAAAAATAACTTCAATTATAATTACAAACATATTTAAAGTTTCGGGATCGATATGAGAAATTTCTAACTTCAACGACCAATATTTGCGGACTTTGAAATGAATGTGTAAGATTGACTGAATCTCAGCCCTGTGTAACCCATTTAGCTACATTTCCGCACCAGACTACCGCTCGGAGCAAAAGGTCTATGGAATGTAATGTCTCGCCAATCGGCAAATCGTCGGCGTTTTCTGTTAGAATTTTTTATTGCAGCAAAAATCTTCTAAAAAAACTCTGGAGCGAAAGCCAACTAGTGGATTTTGACCCTGTTTTATCATTACATCTCAAAAGGTATTTAAAAAAAAAATATATTGTTTATAAATCATTTTCATATAATGATATCAAAATTATTTTTAAAAAAAAAATACTATATGTTTTTAAACATAAAAACATTTTTAAAAATAAACTCAAATATACTAGCAAACACACACTTCTTGTCTGAATCTTCGTTTTCTAGTGGGTTGAGATAACATTTCATGAACCTGGCAATGGAATGTTAATGGGACGTCATTTGCAACCTTTCCCCTTTTATTTTCCACCTTCCTCCTCGAGTGGTTATTAGAAGCATTAAGGTACCTTTTTTTTTAGTTGGAAAATGTTTTTATAAAATTTTAATTTTTTTAAAAAAATGTTAAATTATTTTAAATATTAATATCAAAAATAATTTTTAAAATAAAATAAAATGAGTTCCAAATGAAGTATCCCTGTCTTTTAATTGACTGTAAACCTATGTCCCTACATTTGGATGGCTATGGCTACTTGTAGATAGCATCTACGCACTAATTCAGATAATCACAACGTCCACTTTTATGACGAGACAAACAAGAATTCTCGTGGATAAATGGAAAATCAATCACGCAATCTCTTATCTCGGCTATAATTTTTTAAGGTACTGTTCGTAATTGAATTTAAAAAATATTTTTAAAAAAGATTGATTTTTTTTTTATTTTAAGTTATTTTTAGTATATTTTAAAATTATTTTCATATTATGATATCAAAAATAATTTTGAAAAAATAAAAAAAAATATCATTTTAATATATTTATAAATAAAAATCACTTTCAAAAATAAATTCAAACACATTTTCAAAAAAACATTAAATACTCACAAAGGTCACCTTTACTAAGATCAATGAATCGCAATGTAAAAATCAAGTGATTAACATGTATTCAACCACATAAACAACTTTATTGACTAATATTTTTTTAGAACTTCTATCGTCCTGAATATTACTAGAACAATGATTTCGAAACTTTGTCTACCTTATCTTAAATTTCTCAAACTAATCAACGGTGAGTGCAAACAAAATATTTTAACCCGATAGAAAAATGCTTTTATGTACATCATAAGAGCTTTCCACCACCATCGATTTTTGATAAATCAGAAAAATAGCTCACGAAATTAAAACAAATGGTGAAATGACATAGATTTTTGTTGTTGGTGAAATAGCATATTTTTAGATGTTGTGGTTGTGAACCGCGATGTCAAATGCCTGTTTAAAAGAATGGTTGAAACTGTTTTTGAAAGTGTTTTTTATTTATAAATATATTAAAATTATTTTTTATTTTTAAAAAATTATTTTTGACATCAGTGCATAGAAATGATATAAAAACACCAAATTCTTTTAATTTAAAATAAAAAATAAAAATATTTCTAAAAAAAATTTGAAACTCAATAATAAATAAAATATTATATCACGATTGTGGTCATGAACTTCAACATAATAAAAATCGATGTCATGATTCACAATCATGAAATCTAGTAATTTCCATGAGACATAGAACTATATCATGAGATGACATATCTCAATTCTCAGCTCCATTGATTCTAGTTTTGGAGCATAAGTCATTTCTTTTTGTTTGCGTGATATTAGTTTAGAAAGAGAAGCATATAACATGACATGAAAATGTGCACTGTGCAAAGTCAATTATTTCTGCTCTCTTTAATCACTAAGAAAATGACATGAGAAGAAAAGCAGGTCTCACATTGAAAAATGAATAGATGTCGTGGTTTCTAACCTAGACACTAATTCCACGTGGTTTGAAATTTTGTTTTAAAAATATTTTTTTAAAAAATAAAAAGTTTTATTTTTTATTTAAAATTATTTTTTTATATTTTTATATTATTTTTATATGTTAATGTCAAATATATATATATATATATAAAATATCATTTTGATGTATTTCTAAACGATTTTTTTTTTTAAAAAATAACATTAATCACAATCCAAAATATGCATTGATAATATGGTTCTCAACTGTAATATATGAAATTGTGCTATTTCACGAAAAAAAAAATATTTTGCCATTTGTTTACCAATTTCCCGATTTATCCTTCAATTTTCATCCATTTAGGGTGTTTGGGAATGTTTTTCAAAAGCATTTTTGAAAAAAATAAATTATTTTTAAGTTTAAATTAACAAAATTTGATATTTTTAGATAATTTTGATATATTTATGTCAAAAATATTTTTTTTTTTAAAAAAAACATAATTTTAATGAAAAATATTTTTAAAATTAACTGCAAATAAACTCCCAAACAAGCATTACTCCAAGGAACAACTTAAGTACTCTTGTTCAAGAAATTTAGCTAGATCCTACCAATTGTAAACAAGTAACACGAACTGGTATTAAAGGCTATAGTTTTCATATCCCCGTTACTTGAAATGAAGACCACAAGAAAATGTAGACCTCATGTTTAATCGCTTGGCTAGAATACAGGTATACATGAGCCAGGAAGAGTGTGATCTGACACAGAACAGGAGCTTGATCTGACACATAAAAGGAGGAGTAGATTGAGAGTTACAGGAAGTCACCTCTCAAGCAAAAGCAAGATTTCCACGGAGAAATGAATCCAGGAAAGATGAGCTGCACCTCGATAGCTAGCGGATGGGTTTATCCGTTTTTTTTTTTATTTTTTTTTTTAAAAAACAATAATTATGATGACAAATAAATAAAAGTTATTTTCAAGTAAAAACTATTTAAAAAAAAAAACCCTTACCCAATATAACAATTGAACTCTAAATAATACTGATGCCCAGTGTAATGATCAGATTGGCACATGCCTGAGCCAACATTATCAGAGTCCTTTTCATCATCTTTTGATTTTTTTTCTTCGTCCACATTATGTGGTCCGATTTCTCTTATCTTATCCCAATCAATATTTCCTTTCTTTTTTCGCATCACTAAACTTGGTCACATCAAAGCATTAGTATTCATTTCTCCTCCTCTCTAGACCCCCTCCACCTTGGATTGTCTTTCTTTTCCCTTCCCACTAAGATGTACATGTTTGAGAGTATAATTAAAATTATTTTTAAATATATTTTTTATTTAGAAAATATTAAAATTATTATTTTTTATTTTTTAAAAATTATTTTTAATATCAGCATATAAAAATCTAAAAACAACAAAAATATTTAATTTAAAATAAAAATAAAAAATAAAAAAATTCAAATTATTTCAAAAACACTTTTACGAACACAATGTAAAACATTACAAAAAGATTCCAAGGACAAGCCAGCCAAAGTGACCAACCACCTTCCCCACTCTTTCTTTTTAATCCCTACACCTCCCTCTATATGTATCTTGCAATTTGTCAATAGCTCAAAGCCCCAAACTCACCATCACCCTTTATTTTTCCTGAATTTTATATCATATGCTATAGTAAGTCCAACGATGCCACCAGTACATTCTAGCCCATGCTTTCAAATGAACAATCAAGCCATACTATCATTGCTCCGGCACACTGCCGGCGAGAAAAGAGCAAAATCGAGTAGCGGCGGGCTTCTTAAAATGCTCAAGCTCTTCCCCATGTTAACCTCGGGTTGCAAGATGGTAGCCCTGCTAGGCAGACCTCGTAAAGCTTTACTCAAGGACAGCGCCACAACAGGTACCATTTTTGGTTATCGCAAGGGCAGAGTGAGTCTAGCCATACAAGAAGATCCTCATTGTGTGCCGATGTTCGTTATAGAGCTACCGATGCACTCGAGTCTATTTCACAAGGAAATGGCGTCGGATATTGTAAGAATCGCTCTGGAGAGCGAGACCTGCAGGACACACAAAAAGAAACTGTTGGAGGAGTTTGTTTGGGCTGTGTTTTGTAATGGAAGAAAGGTTGGGTACGCTATTAGGAGGAAGCAAATGTCTGATGATGAGCTTCATGTCATGCAACTTCTGAGAGGTGTTTCTATGGGTGCTGGTGTTCTTCCTTGCCCGAAAAATGAGAGGGAATCAGCGGATGGGGAATTGACATACATTAGAGCCAGATTTGAGAGAGTGGTTGGATCTAAAGACTCTGAAGCTTTGTACATGATTAATCCTGATGGTACAGCAGGACCAGACTTGAGTATTTTCTTTGTAAGGGCTCGTTAGGGAATTCGTTTCTGTGACTTTCTAGGTCATTTTGTAAACTTAATTTTTCTAATCATAAGCACCACAAAAATACTCTATTGATCTCTTTGATGGAGTTGAAAATCTAAAAGAAAATTAATCACCCTGCCTGGAAATTTTTATATTTTGTCGGCATGCCTGCAGAACCAATTTCACAGGCTCTCTGTTGCTAGTGAATGTACTGTTACAACATGCCATGATTAAATTTCTTCCTTGTAAGACCTAGAATTTGCAAGAACATCATGATGTATCCGAGGTACAGGTGTATCAAAAAAAATGACCCGCTTAATTCCATAAAACTACTGCATGACAAGACATCCGGAGAAGTACTTTCCACCCGGAGGCAGTGAGACTCAAGGAAGAGAATGGGTGCCCCTTCTCGGCCGGTCAAAGAAAACCAGTACAGGGGTCGATCGAGTTGGACATCCTAGGTCAACTCAACCTACCCCTACCAACCGCAAGGATAAATTGTATCAGCATTAGATTCACGCATGATTTTAGAGCACGTAGAATTCATTGAACGAGGTGAAGAGTTGGTCTTGTCAAGTAGACAAGGCCTTCGAACTTAGCATCTCACCTCGACAATGATCCACCAACCTTTAGGAAGTCTAAATGATGATTTCTAATAATATGATGCAAGTAAATGGACCCTTTTTGCAGTCGTCTCGATGCAAGTTATGACGTTCAATCGTTATATAAACAGTTATGAACTCATAGGTGAGAGATTCCAAACGTTCAATGCGTTTTCACCCTCATCCTCACACGAACTTCATTACTGGAGGGTCTCTCAATTCTTAAAAAAATTGTTTTGCAGGCAAGCCAGTGCTTCAGACATCTTTTTTAGCGAAGGAATCTCCATATTAACTATGATGCGGAAGCTTACTCATCTATGTGAAATCCATAACCTCGAGTGAAGCCTTGTAGACTTGTGGAAGTAGCTCATTCAATAGAGATGTTAAACTATCAGAAACATTCCAAAGCTATTCAGCTAGCTAGCTTGACAAACCAAAAAAGAAATAGAGAGAGAGAGAGAGAGAGAGAGAGAGAGAGAGAGAGAGAGAGAGAGAGAGAGAGAGAGAGAGACCATAAAGGTCCCTTCTCAGTTTTTGACTCTTAGGATTTCAGCATGAAGACTTTCCCGTATTTTATGTCAAAACATAAATCTTCTTCTTGGCTGCATATCTTTGAGGAAAGGTTATCCATTTCAGACTAACTGGTTTTTGTGCTGACGTAATCTTCAACCAGATATGGAAAGCAGTTAAGGTTAAAACTTAAAACACGACATGTGTGAGAGAGCATTGTGAGGTCTTCTTTTTTTCCTTGCATGGCCACAAAAGGCGTTGGAGATAGCTTGTAGAACATCGTACGTACGGTGGACAGTGGATGTGGATTCCGATGTTTGGAATTTTTTGCTCACGCAAATTTCAAGGAGTCAAGACTCAAGAGCACTGTCGGTTGGGGTTCGGCTACATGTCAATCGATGCTCCCATCCATTTTTTTCCACTTTAATGACAATGAATATCATTTTTCTCGACATGGAGCTTCTACGAGCACGAAAAACCTTATAGGCGTGAGACTAGACCTGCTTCGGCAGTATTGTCTGTTAAAAAATGAGATTGGATGCCTTCCTAAAGGTCTTTCCTAGGCTAATGTCTTTCATAGGATGGGCTAGGAGGCTTCCGGCTCAAAACCAGATGGAAAGGGCCCGATTAAGTCACCGACGAGCCCGATTATAAACTTTCCAGCTGTACCAAACATTATCCAACAATGCAAGCGAATGGACCTAACAGATCCCGTCTGGAGAAAATCCAACCATGAAGACGCCTTCCTTATTCTTCTTTTCTTGCTCAGGTAAAAATAACACACACAGCGCCAACGTGGAATTTTACAGTGCTAGACTTAGATTTAGTGATATTTATTTTTTAAAATAAAAATAAAACATGTAATAATATTTTTTATGAGTGTGCATTTTATTTTATTTTATATTTTTTTCCCAACAATAATCTCAAAAAACAACAAATAAGATATTGACACGCGTGCAGATAAAATATTACTAGTTATTTCACGAAACTAAAAGATTTTTCGAGCCACAGCATGTCATTATGGAAATACAGTAAAAACAACCCTTTTCATCTCACTGTAATTAAATAAAACTAAAGGGATTCGCAATTGGGATACACAATCGTTGAGCTATGTTCACACTATATTAACATGTGTGCAAGTATTTTTAAATTCATGCAAAAACATTCCTCACGGATATAAATAAATAATATATTTTGAGAGTTTTCTTATGATTGAAATTCAGCAGTCTTCTCAAGTTTTATGGTAAACTTGAGAGGTACAGCTCTATTGTCCGATTTTAAGTTTATTTTCTAAAAATTACCGGTTCGGGTCTCATAACTTTTAAGATTATTGGTAATTGGTTGTTCACTTTAAGGTCTGTAAAATTAATTGAGGTGTACGTAAACTGATCTAAACATCTACATTACAAAAAATAAAGTTTTATGTTGGTTTCATTTATTATTGTTTTTTGTTTGGTTGTGAAAGATATCATCAATTCAGGCACTTTTCCTAGACAATCTTAAAAATACCTCAGCACATTAATCCTAACATATTTAGATGACTTTACTAATTTCATTTTTTAATATTAGCCTCGAAATCATTTTTAAACATTTTTATCTCAATAAAATCTAATAAACACCCTTAGAATCTCATTGCACTAGTTTATCAACTCAAAACACCACCAAATCAATTTTAAAACACGAAATCAAATAAAAAATATATTTTTCCCATTCATGTTCTATTTTTTTTACAATGTGAAAACTCAAGAGCACTGTAATAAAACTTTTCTCAATAAGAAAAACACAAATTTGACCTTATGGTTCAAATAATTTAGGCAACCATTTTCTCTCCAATGTTTTTGTAATAACTCCCCCACACAAGGACTCAAGTATGAATAACCTGAAGCTTGGAGTCAAAATTTAAATGTTTAATATAAAAAGAAACAAAAAAATGAAATTGCTTTGATGTGATATTTGTTTAATAAAGAAGTGCTGACAAGTGCCCGTAAAAATGAAACATTTATTAATTTGTGTTTAATATGGTGGTGTATTGTGTTGTGATTTAATATTAAAATGCATAAAAACATCACATTGAAACTATTAAAAAATTCCAATTTAATATTTTTCAAATAAAATATATTTTTAAAATGCATAATTTAAAACAAGAAACAAACAACTCATCTCTAAATGTTTTATGGTAATTGGACTTTGAACAAGAGTGTAGTAGTTTTTTAAAATATTTTTTGTTTGTAAATATATTTAAATAATATTTTTTAAAGATATTTTATACAAGTAAACAGAACTAATATGAAAAACATTTTAAAAAATTAATTTTAAATAAAAATTAAAATATTTTTTTATAATACTGAGTACCCACACCCCTTTTCTAAATGAAAAATATTGTAAAAAACAATTTCAATTACATTAATGAACAGGAAAAAACAAAATAAATTCAGAAGGTTAGTTCTACAACGAATAAACGAAATAAAATTAAAATGGTTCATATTTTATGGCCCGAAGGGGGCAAAGGCAAAGATTGACAAAGCAAACAGCAACTATTGCCAACAGAAATAGCGGACGCAGTTCAAGAAAAGCACAAACTACCCAATCCAACGCGGTTTCGGGCATAAAGTATATATAAACCAATGACAGTGCTGAACCGACCAGCAACCGGGTTGGAAGGGAACATATTGGACACAGCTGAAGTGGCTACGTGTTTTTTCCTGATCAGATTGAAAATATGTCTTTAAATAAATAAATAAAAAAACAGTCCACTTGCCAGTAGACAATTAGAAAAGCGAAGCGTCCTTGTCCTGTGATTTGCTGCTTGAAAACTATGGAAAGGGCATGATATCATACCAGCTGGAGTTATCAACTGCCCAACTGCTTCTCGCTGAAGTTACATCACAGGTCCACTATAACACTCCAAAATCCATTAATATTGCCACGTCTGCAGATACGAGTCATCCTGATTTGACTCGTCTCATATTTTTTGGGGTTGAGTGCTTTTCATCGTCGTAGAGCGCGTAGTCTACCGTCTCGACCCTCCATATCCTCATCGGTTTTTATTTTAAAAACAAAACAGCTTGCAAACTTTCCTTAACATTGTGCTTGGAAGCAAAGTATAGGCGGCGAAATAAAATAATGGAGAAAAAAACGAGGTTGTAATGATTTATCGAGCACGTTGGAGTCATTCGAGGTGCTTTACATGGTATTTTTAAAATATTTTTTTTTAAAAATTATTTTTATTTTATATTTTTAAATTATTTTAATATACTGATATCAAAAATAATTTTTCAAAAATAAAAAATATTTTAAAAACAACTTCAAAATTTTCCTATTATTATACTATAAGAGTGCATGCATTTAGAGAATCCGTTTAGTCAAGAACGTAAAATATTTTTAAAGAATCTACTACTCTAAAAAAAAGAGACTAAAATCATGTTATTTTTCAACCATTTTTTTTTTTATGATATGGTCAAGTATCAAAGAATAGTTTCTGACTTTCTCCCGTTTAATTTACCTTTTTCAACCATGGTTTCCAAAAAAATTGTAATTTTTTATTTATTTTAAAGACCAGCAGTTTAGTGTTTTTAGATCATTTTGATGTGATGATATAAAAAATGATTTTTAAAAAATAAAAAAAATATCATTTTGATGTATTTCAGCACGAAATACTTTTTGAAAAGCTATGAAAAGCTACAGTAACAACTCTCCCAAACACCCTCTCAAAACACAATAAAATATATATATATAAGAAAACATTTTCTTGAAAACCATTTTTCAAAAAACAAAATCAACAAACAAATGGGCTTTGCTTTTTATATTTTTTCCTTACCGTCGTCTTTACTGCAATAGCATATTAAAAATAATTTGAGAATCCTAACCTATTTCCTGGAACAGTTGAAGCTTAAATTAAAAATAAACTAGGTTTGCCATGGATTGAAAGCGTAACAGCACATCAAAGCATGTAGGAATTTCAAACCTCACATGGCCTACAGTATCCAATCACGAAAATGAAAATTAGGCTGAGGAGAGGATGCCATTGGTGTATTTTCCGAGACAATGAACAGGCTCGTGATCAAGGGATCCAAAGTTTTTTTTATTTTATTTATATATATATATATATATAGTTTTATTAATTAGGTTTATTTTGCCGAGGAAGGCAGATTAAATCACTCTTGACCTTCAAAGGAATACTAGATTGATATCACTTTAGACACATCAATTGCATGTTTATAGTATGGTTGGTATTATTTTTAAAAATAATTTTTATTTAAAATTAAATTAAAATAGTATTTTTATTTTTTTAAAAATTATTTTTGATATTAACATATAAAAATGATGCAAAACCATTAATTTTTTTAATTTAAAATAAAATAAAAATAATTATTTTTTTTCAATTTTTTTTTAAAATGTAATGTCAAACATGGTCACCAATTAAGGCAATAAGTAAATATTCACAACTTTGATTTTATCGCTGCAAATCTTAAAAGGAAAACCTTTTTAAAAATTAGGAAAACGAGCCCATAATTCATATTCATGCTTATGACATTTAATATTGTTTTTTTTTTTATTTCATATCATCACTTAAAAGATATGTCAATAAATTCTCAAAAAACATATATGAAGACACTTGATTATATTATTATTAAGAGACGAGCAACTTAATTGATAAAAATTAAAATATTTGAAACGCTTAATATATCATCATCCGAGTTCTTGAACTTTTTCAAAAACAAATATAAACATCACAACATGACGACTATCTAATAAGTCAACATATTCGAACTTTAATAAACCTGGAGTTATAGTTCAATTTCAAGAGCTTTGTTTATGTGGAACAATGGTGAAATAAGGCTGTGATTTTTCATAGTTCTAAGAGATTTAGTTTTAGTTTGGAAAGCATTAGAAAAATATTTTTTTAATCTTTTTTTGTTTTAAATTAAAAAAAATATTTTTATATCATTTTATTTTGATGTGATGATATTAAAAATAAAATTTAAAAAATAATAAAAATATTATTTTAATGTATTTTAAATAAAAAATACTTTGATAAACAACTAAAATTATATTAATAATCACTCTCATAGAGGGTATTTAGAAATGCAATAAGGATTAATTTCAAAGTGTTTTAACTTATAAACACATTAAAGTAATAATTTTTATTTTTTAAAAATATTTTTAATATTAACATATTAAAATAATTTAAAAATATTAAAAAAACAAACAAAAACAAATTAAATTTTAATTAAAAAAATTTGCATGCAAACCAATAAAACAATAAAAAAAAAGAGTCACGGGGGGATAGAGGAGGAGAGTATTGGAATGCAAATAATGTGGCTGTGAGATACACGCTAAAAAGGGAAGCGTGGGGTTAGTAGCTTTTGTTGAAAAAAAAGAAAAGTCAAAAGGATTTAACTTGAATCACGTGAGATTCGTACAGACTGGTTGTGGGACCATCCTACGTGGCAGTCATCCTCTTGAAAAGAAACCTCTATAATTTAGTCATTCGTTGTAACAGTAGCTCCTTTTGATTCCAGGTTACTTGAGGTTACGGATTTGGACTTACCAGCTGTCAATCAAGCCATCTAGTCAATAAGGTCTCGGGCCCACCTTTTCCGTCTTAAAACGTTTGATTGTGCCGAACAGCTCTGGCCTTACTGTCATGTTTTAAACGCTCACTTCTCTCTAGTTAATAATGTTCGTCAAGGATAAGCATTGTGTCCGTGTGAGAAACTGTCGAGTACGTGACTGATTTTCTTTTCCTACCTACATCGATAATATTGCATGGTTTTGCCCAAATTCCAAACCTGCCCCTCTGCCTTCACCCTAAACTTTTTTTGATTGGTAAATGTTTTTGCACACGGTTTGGAATTGTGGTTTAAATTGATTTTAAAAATGATTTTTATTTAAAAATATATAAAAAAATCCAAATGTTTTTAAAAGCTCTTTTCAAGGTATTTTACAAACATTCACTTGTAGTAATTTCAAATAATCATGAATTGTTGGGGTTTGCAAAGAAAAATAAATAATAAGCCTTTCAAAAAAGTCAGAATCACTGTTTAGTGTATATAGTTTCAATCAACCTTTTTTCCCCATGAAATAAACCTTATTCTTGCAAAATTAAGATAAAGATGAAAAAATTGTTAGACATACTTTAAATAATCGAATGCTAAATACATATAGCAGCGAAAATTTAGATTATAAATACTTTTAGTCATTGTTACTCGAGTACCGAAATTAAATGAATTCCCAATAGCAGCAACAACCAAGCTTTTTCCAAAGCAGCAACAACAATACAAAATAATAAAATTTTTATGAGAGGAGCCTTCTGATCTATGTTTACCAGTAGTCGTAGATGGAGTACACAAGCTATTATTTATAGGTAGATCAGGGACCCCACTCAATAATTTATTTTCCAATTTTCTTCTTCCATCATGGAGATAATTAGCCATGATCAATTAATTGATCCTCATGATCAAACCCCATGACCTATCTTCATAGTCATGGGTTTGCATGATCAAGAACATGAGTGTGTCATGAAGGACACAAATGGAAATTTCTAACAAAAATTAGATTAAAAAACTCAAGAGTACTAAATATTGTGGCATATAGTTGAAATATGAATTTAAAAACCACTTGATTATTATACTTTTGATATTCTTTTTAATTTTTTTTACCATGTCCACACACACACACATATATATATATTAGTCTCTTATTCGTTTTTTAATGCGCATTTTACAACTATAATGCTACTACAGCCCCAGCAAGAATTATCGTCATCAAGTGCTCTTTTATTTTCTTTCTAGATCGACGCTTGACTAATAATCCCTTGGAAGCCCAAAATGGTCAAATAACAAAGGGCAGACAACACAGAATCGGACCTGCAACAAAATTTGGTCCAAGAATGGAAATCTTGAAAACAAAAAAATAAGTAACACGCGCGCGACCGAGGGAAGGCACCTGTTCCCTTCTCTAGACTCCCTCCAGCAACTTTAAAAACCAGTTTCCTGGAAGAATCCTCTCTATCTATTTCTATTCAAAAAAGAAGCTGGTCCATTGGGCACCGGGCCAATTTCGTTCATCTCTCTCTCTCTCTCTCTCTCTCTCTCTCTCTCTCTCTCTCTCTCTCTCTCTCCCTATTCCACTTTCCTTCCCACTCTTTACTCCCTTAACTAATATATGTCCTCATCCAACTCTCAAAACCAAGCCCTTCACTCAATCTCCCTCTTCTTCTTTGAAGCTCACTCTTTGTGATTTTGATTAATATGGAAACAATGAACATGTGTTCTACTTCTTCAGATTCTTCCTCTTCGGAGTCTTCTTTCAATGGCAATAAAACCCTAAGAGGTACCGATAAATCTGCCAAAATTAAAGGTCCATGGAGTGCAGAGGAAGACAGGATTCTAACTAGGCTTGTTGAGCGACATGGACCGAGAAACTGGTCCTTGATAAGCCGTTGCATAAAGGGAAGGTCTGGAAAATCATGCAGGCTCAGGTGGTGCAATCAGTTGAGCCCAAATGTGGAGCACCGTCCATTCTCTCCAGCTGAAGATGAGACAATCCTGGTTGCTCATGCCAGATATGGCAATCGATGGGCCACCATTGCCAGGTTGCTTCCGGGTCGTACTGATAATGCGGTCAAGAATCATTGGAATTCCACGCTGAAGAGAAAGACAAGACAACGCCAAAGCCATAGCCAAAGCCAAATGAATTTGGAAGGCAACTTTGATAGTAATAATGGCAACAATAACGAATGCATTGATATTAATATGACATCAGGATCTATGGCAGATGGCATGGTGAGAGAGGAGGAGGATGCGTTGACCGCGCTGACCCTGGCGCCGCCAGGGATTGGTGGTGCAGTTTGTGGTAATAATGGTGGAATGGTGGAGAGGATGGCGGAGAGTTTGCCCGCTGGATTTTGGGATGTGATGAGGGATGTTATTGCAAGGGAAGTAAGGGAGTATGTGAGTTCTACACTATATATGTGAGGATTTCATTGACTAGGAGTAAATTCATCAGAGAAGAGGGGAAACAATGCCTGGTATTTTTATTTTGGTTAATTTGGTCACTATGTTTATTTTTTCTTAGTTTTCCTTCGGGCTAAAATGTGAGATGATAATTGATGATGAGTGTCTGAACCTGAGGCTTTGGACAAAATTTCACAATCCATATCTGTTACGTTACTACCTGTCTCCAATGGATGAGAATTGCTGGGTTTTAATAATCGTTAGCTTTCAACACCAATTGAGTACTGGTATTACTATCGCTTATTTGTATGATCTAAGAGAGCTACATTCCTATGTTGATAAAGAAAATGAAAAGGGTGCTGTACAGATATACCAAGCACTGGCCGTGAACCGGAAAACGAGGACCGATCAGCCGATCCACCGGGCTCATCTCTCGGTGGAAAAAAAAGTGGCAAAATCTTCCATGGATCGTACTCCACCATTAAAATTTTATAACTAGGGTTTTGTTCATGTAAAACTCTTGCATTAGATTACCTTCACAGATCTTTCGTCTGACAGATCGATCCTGGAATAAAATTTTTGAGAATGGGTCTTGGAACTAACTGCGAAAGATAGATTTTAGAAGAACCTTCCTTAAATGCATCTGTCAGCGTGTATACTGTCTATTGAGCCATTTTTTTCCCATGGGATACAGAATGCTAATAACTCCATCAATATTGTTTGAACGGTACATATGATCAAGTGCTTGTATTTCTTCAAGCGATAAAAAGCATGGTTAAGTGCTTGTATTTGGTTTTTTTGAGCAAAGGTTTTTAACAATTAATTATTTCAGATATAATAAAGTATAATGGAAGGGATTGAAACATAGAATCGCAATGATAACTGCTTTAAAAAGTGTGGGTTTCAGCCCCAGGTATTCGCTTTTGCTGATATTAAGCGTTAGCCTCGGTTATTCGCCTTCGTTGATATTAAGCGCTACTGCTTTCCTGCTGTCAGATACACAATTGCGCATGAGCTCTGGTTATGGAACGAAGCAGCCAGCGAGCTTCCCCTCACACTACTTATGGCTAGTCCATCCCGAGAAATTCAAAATCGGAGAAATACATTAAAAACACACTATTTGCTCACTGTAAGATCATTCCATCACCCTTGATTATCACTGAAGGAGAATTAATTCTTCCTGAGTTTTTTTTGGTAATAATTGAGGTGAACACTAAATTAAAACGAGACATAGCAGACCTAAATCAGGTCATAATATAACAAAAAAGTATAAAGTAATATCCGACTTTTTGTCTAATAAATCTTTAATTAACCAATCAATTGGCCATACAATTGGCCTAACCGTATGTTGGGTAAGGATTAAGAAATTAAAACTTCCTGAAAAAAACTTAGATATAGTATATCATCAACGGTTGCCACCATATTTTTTACTATCGCAAGACATCAGAAAGCTCTACTAGACCAAGTATCGGATTTATCGGTTGTGGTATGTTAGTTTATTCTTTTATCTGATTAAGAAATATAATTAGTGCTACAACTCGAAAGAAAGTTACTCGAGGCTCAAGATCGAAAGGGATATATCAGTAACAGTGCTGCAGCTGCTTAGACATGGCATGACTAAAAACGGGAGAATTGCTTTCATCGAAGTGTGAATCCAAAACACGAGACACGGGCTCACCACATGAAAGCAAATATTCACAACGTTGTTGCCCCACTTTCTGGCAACAATTTTGGATTTTATATATGATCCAGAGGCATGCATGTTCTAAATGTGCAAAATAGTAGACGATACTCTCCATAATTGATGCATGGTCTTCGGTCACATGATATCCTCCTCTTCAAAGACTGCTCGAGTGGTCTTTCTTATGGAGCCCAGCAATGGCCCTCTTATTTGGAGTGTGAATTATTATACGTTGAATATGTACGTAATGGGATCGAACTCCATTGTAGTGGTCAAAAGAATGTTATTTGATCCATGAAATTAGCATGGACAAACTATTTTGAGATGGTAATATATTTAAATATGTATTCTGAACTGTATGCCCCGCTCTCTCATAACTTTTCAGATTTATTAGCGTCTTTAATATTATATTATAGTTATGGTTATTTTTTAAAATATTTTTTTATTTATAAATATATTGAGATAATATTTTTTATTTTTTAAAATTTATTTTTGATATCAATACATTAAAAAATATTTTAAACGAATAAGAAAAAAAAATCAAAAGCATTTTTTTAATTAAAAAAAAGCTTGAATCTCATTTTCCTTCTTCCTCAGCCGCCGGTCCTTTTTTTCTGTCTTCCCCTTGCTTTTTTTCTTCAAAATCAACATGACCGGCCCTTCATTTTCTTAAGTGAAGATGAACAGATAACAGCTTTCTAGTCATTCTTTGCTCTTGTTGTGTTTATTTTGTAGTATTATTTAAGTAAATTTATAAATGATCAAAGTTTTATGTGATGAGTTCTTTTGTTTTGTGTCAACTTCGGCCACTCTAGGCAAGTGGAGTGGCAAATCAAGTGGAGGAGAAGGCGCAAGCTTGTTATTTATTTTTCTTGTTACTTCAAATGATTATGTGTCTTTTCATAACTAATTGAACATTTGGAGGTGGTCGTGGAATTGGGGGCCTCGCGAGAACTAACAAAAGAAGTCCCCTCGATGCTTAAGGTTGCATTGATGGAGAGAGACTTGTGGGGCTAGATAATGTGTTTGCAAGAAAAATACAAGGGAAGATGAGAGATCAAGTAAGAAAGTGTCAGCTCCCCTTTTCTTTATATGTGTTTGTGAGCGTGTTTGTATTATCAATTTAGATGACCTCATATAATTGTAGAAAACTGCATTATCATTGTGGATTTCCATGCTATTTATTATATAAAGCAAGACTTATTAACTAGGATATGGATATAAAAAATTGACTCATGTATACCCATTTTCATCTTTAATGAAGTCCCAATAAGGTATGTATTTCGATCTTTTTTTTAAGACTGATGTTTTGATTTTAGATTAAGGATTTATCCATGGTCTTTGGTATTACAAAGAAGCTTTAAGGCTTATTCCATATTTTAAAATAAACATGGATTTCAGCGGTTGATCTTATCTTTATGCTCTCGATGCTTGTCTGTATATTGTCTCCATGTCTTAATTTTTTATTTTGTTGGTATTCGTTTCAGTGTTGGGTTCTAAATGGCTCGGTGAGCTTAGGTTCTGTAACCCTGAAATAAATAAATAAATCAGATTCCAGTTGAAAATGGGTCCTGTTCCTTAACAACCTTTGTTTTGCCTGAAATGGCCGGGATGTTGACCGACATGCTAAAAATCCGAATGTCTGCACCGTTGAAGTCCTTTGCTGTTCAGGTCCTGGCGAAGTCTTGGATCCGGTTGCTCTTAATTTTATTTTTTCTCATAGTTAACAAATGATACCTTAAATTGGACATATAAGATCACAATAAAAAAAATAAGGTTGAATAAAATATTTACTACAATAAATGTTCTAGAATTTTAGAAAAAAATATTTACCTTAAATGCTTAGTTTCAAGATTTTTTTTTTTAAATGACGGCATTTTAGAAAAAAGTCAAACTATATTGCTCCTAGGTTTTAGCATGTCAAATTACTCGGGTTTGACCAGTTCAACTCCCAACCCGATTTGATATGAGATCTGGGTCGGGTTTAGTAACAGAGATCACAAGTACAAAGATTCATATAGACCAAGGACTACTTAAAATATACTAAAAGATGATCACCCGGGCTGAATTAACTGGTCATTGCAATTTTGCATTTCTCAACTGATGTGACAAGATACAAGTAGCTTGAGATGCCAAAAATGCAAGAATGGGCTAACTTAAAATTCTTGTTGGAGCTCATGACCCCATCATCAGGCAAGCCAAGAAAAGATACAAGCGTTAAAAAGAGTACATGATACGATACAGCATGTATATGCTCACAAGGGTTATATGAGATTACTTAAAATGTCTTTCGTATATACAAACTCCTAGGTCGATCATTACGTTGTATCTGGCATTTGTGTACATGAATCTTAAACCCTAATTTATTGATAGGACAAGTCTATTGGCAAGAACTATTTTGAAAAACTAGATCCGTAAAATAACTCTTTGAATAGTGTATATATGACTTTTGAGTTGATGTGTTCTCCAATGATAAGAATCATTTTGGAGAGCCATTTTTTTATCTTATTTTAAATAAAATTCAATTATTTTGTATATAGTTTAATTATACAATTAATATAAATAAATTATATAATTAAATAATTGCTTTTGAAAAACTCTCAAACAATAAAATTATTTTTTAATTATATTTAAATTAAAAAATAAATTTAAATATAATTTAAAAAAACCCACAATATTTCTATATTTTTTTTTATGGTGGTTGTATTTGAAATTAATTATTGTTACCTATTGTCTTTGAGTGTTAGAAAAACTTAAAAAAACAAAATAAACACATTAACAAATAACCAATAAATTCAAACATAATTAATTAAAATACATTCCATTACAAATAATTCAATCAAATTAATTACAAATTAATACCCCTATTTTTTATGCTAACTATTATTATTATAATTAATAATAATTATTATAATATAATAATAATTAGTATAAAAACCCACCCTTGTTTGTTCCCCTTCATTTAAATCACAAATTAAAAAAACCCTACCCATCTTTCTCTTCTCCCTCTAGCCACCATCCCATTTTTCTCTTCTCCCCCCTAGCCGTTGCCCCCCCCCCCCAATCCACTCACCTCCAGTTGCCCCCCCCCCCCCCCGCAGCCATCCACCTGACCCAACCCAACCCATTGTTTCATGTTTTTGGGTTCTATATCAAAACTGCTGCTCTTATATTGCTCAAGGATATGCTTTTTTTGAATTGTTTCAATTGTTCATTTCATTGTAGTTGCTGTGTTTTGTTGTTGATGTTTGCAACGGTACAATTTCAACGATAATATTTTAGTTTTGGCTCTCCTGTGCAAATCTGTAAGAATATCTCTGGAAGATGAAAAAACTATCTTGGCTCTCCATTTAGCTCTTCCCGTTGAAGACATATATTTAACAAAAATAGCCAAATTTTTAAAATTTTGACTTCCTCTGCACTGATTCCTCTCCTCGTTGGACTTGCCCATGCAAATGTAGAAGAGATTCTATGTTTGGGTACAGAATTATATGCTTGGGCCAATAAATTATATACCTACAATAATAGCAGTCGATCTCAGAATGCTACTCTAGGTAAGACACAAGTACACAAACACATACCAAAAAGGTCCCTGGACTCGCAGGATTATGCCGGCTGGCCCCGACAACACAACTAAGGAGCAAAACTAGCAAGGAAGTCGATTCACATCCAGCAAAAATTAGTGGTGCAAGGAAAAAACGTTTACCTTGTCACCTTCTTAGCTGTTCTTGAACCATGTTCCAGGCCTCAGTACGAGTATCCGTGTAACAAACTTCCCTAGCCCATACATTCTGCATGGGATGCAGGGCCATATCCATTTGCATAAGGTGCTCCTTTTCCAACTGATTAACAGCATTCAACTCCATCGCACTGGCTGTAACAGTCTGTCAATTGCAAGGATGTGATACGTGTTAGGGAAGCTCAAACCAAAAAAATAAATAGAATCTTGCTCGTATATCAGCACAGACAAAGTAAAGCCATCTTGTTTTTTCTATATCCTATGAAACTATTGGAAAACTCCACATTTCAGGTTACTTTTGCCATATCTCATGGAAATATTGGAGAGCTCAATATTTCTGGTTACTGGACAGCGATTAGATTGACATGGATCTAAACCAAAATTATTTAGTTCTGGATGATTCACTGTCCTGAACTCGAGATACAAAATATTTCTTGTACTTTGGTGGTTTAACTTCTCCATGAATTCATTTCAGATATGCTATAAACTTACCCAGAATGTTCCAATGCAAGCATGGAAGATTATGAATTTCAGGAGGTTGTCATCTGAGCTGCTGAGGTCATCATCTGAACTGACAGAAACATTAAGATCTTGATATGAAGAATCTACCATTGACCCATGGTTTTTCACGACAATCCTGTGATGCTTCTTTAACATCCTTTCAAGATGATAGATGGTGGTTTTCCAGGAGCTCTTGTTAATCCCTACCCACTTTAATGTGCAGCCACTGCTTTCAAAAGCTCTCATCGGAAGTTCTTCATGCAGCCTTAACAAAGTTGCTGCTCTTTCAGCATTAGCCCAGCAATAACATGATGATGATCCATCATCTATACATGAGAAAAGAGCATAATATGATTGCATAAGAATTAGAAAGCAAAATGTTCAATGAAAAGTTGAAAAACATCTTGTAAATGATATCTTTTTGTATCCCACTGTGCATCTTTCACAAGTGCCTCAATATACAAGCAGGGGCCTGTCTAATTCACGATAAACTAAGTGCCTGTTTGGGAGTGTGGTTGTGGTTACTTTTGAAAGTGCTTTACGTTTAAAAATACATTAAAATGATATTTTTTTTATTTTTTAAAAATCATTTTTGATATCAGCACATCAAAATTATCTAAAAACACAAAAAAAAATTCATTTAAAATAAAATAAAAAAATTCAAAATTTAGCCAAACAACGTTTCAACCGCCGTGTCAAACAGCTTCTAAAACCCGGCTACATATAATTTAACAAAAGTTCTACAATTAACAATAGCTTTAATTCAGTAATGCAAAAGGTGCTGCATAACAAGGCACATTGTAGATCCATTTAGTATGTGCTCTATTTTCTTGTAACACAATAAAGAACTCCCAAATGAGGTTTGATTAAAGTTGTTTACACCACAGAAAACATAGAAAAATGTTGACTTTTGAAGGTATCACTAGAGAGAAATGGCACAAGTACGCTGTGCCGATAATGAGAGAAAAGTGATTAATACCATATAGTCATGATATAAATGCTTTATACAGATGAAAAATGAGTTACCCAACACAAAAGAAGCAAGTGGAATGTCAAGAAAATGTTGCCTGAAGTGAACTTTTGATGCCAAATCATATTTTCTGTTCTCCAGAACCAGGAAACGAACAGCAACAACCTATCATAACCATGAGCAAATAATCATGATTACAAGTATTTGACACAATTAATGTTCACTTCTTCCTATCTGGCAATAACAAACTACTAAGGAAGGATGCAATTAAGAGAAGATAGGATAAATTTATGAGTCTACAAAAATTACCCTGCTATAGAACTCCATAGGCTTGCTCTCTGTGCATTGATTCAATTCTGAAATCATAACAAACGAAACTCTGTCCAAAGAGGCTAATGATGATCTGTATAACCACAAATCAGAAGAATTTTCCTGGGACGCTTCATTTGCAACCCTTATGGAATTGATCGTTATAAATGAAGCAGGAGTCAGCATCAATCTATTTGTTCCCCTGAAAAACCAAGAAACAACAATTGATAGTATGCTAACTTCTTACAAAACCATAAAGGATTGGTTTAGGATCAGATTTCACAAAGAAGCTTAACATGAAGGGGAGACACGGTTCATAAATATCATGATTAAAGGGAAAAGCAAAGGACACTGAAGGATAGATCAGCCGCTATGCAAACATCAGATCACTCATGTCAATATCCCAATAGCACAATTTTAAACCTGATAAAGTGAGTATAAACACAAGTTGGTGTAACGCATTATCATTATTACTCATGCAAGATCTGAAACTAATAACAATATACACAGCCAAAAACTCTCTAAGAAATACAGCTTTCAACATAACTCCCTGATTGTAGATTGTAAAAATAGATATCTCAGGAACCCTATATGGCTCCATACCACAATATACTGTTAAAAATGAGCCAATAATGTCATTCTGGACACTGACCAAGCAATCATTCCTGTCCCCCAAACTAGGGCCCAGTTTGCGATCATACCTCTCTTTTCAAATCAGTAACTGCAAATGCTACTCTTTTACAGTTTTGCACAATGCAGTGAAACTTTCCCCTTGCCATCATCTTTAGATGCAATATCCAGTACTTATCTGCACTTACTTTCTTATCACAGCACTTAAAATCTTAATCTTGTTGGTTTTTTATACAGAAGGATTTGGAATGAAAATAGATATTCAAAAGGACTTCGAAGAAAATACCTTACAACTAACTAACACAAAATTGTATAACAACCTCTTCCAATACCTGGAAGGTCTTTTTTTTTTTTTGTAAGACTATTAAAACATCTTCTGATACATGAAATTCAAAAATAACTGTGGCACTAGTTAAATGTTGAGAGCTGATGAGATACATTTTCCAAAAATTAAAAAAGCACTGTTACAGTAGTGCTGCAATAGCATCCGTATCAGGAACCATAATGTAGACCACTATAATTTAAGCATTACAGTTGATTTTTTGGATCCCATACCTCCATTTAAGAACTCGATGAAACGTGGCATTTACACCAGCTCCAAATCCAACAGCATATGCATGTTTGCTCAAAGAACCAAAAATTCTCACCTATTAAATGAATCCATCATTAATAAAAAAAATTCTTATAGAAAAAAATAATGCAGCGAGGTGAAGCAGTTATATATAAATAAATAAAAAGGAGAATCAAATCAGAATACACAACTTCCAGATTACAGAGGCAGTCTGAAAGGAAATTACCATTTGCTTGTCTACTAAAACATGAACACAGCAACTGTTTGGAATCCCCTGAAAGCATCCCATATGAGGAATGTCACTGATGGTTTCACAGCTTGAATGAGCATTGGCCAAATTGGAGTTCAAATAATGAAAGGCGACGACATTGCCAAGCACAGTTATTAAGTTTCCTTCAGGAAAAACAACAGAAGAACCGGAAGCTGGGAAGGGTGTACTAGATGCAGACATTTTGGTCATAAAGGCAGGAGATCCATTAAAAACCTCTTCTGGCATCACAACTGGCATGAAGCCTTCTTTCATTTTGTTAAGCTTCAGTGCAAAAAGATGCATTATATTGGCGGAGAGATGAAGCTGAACATCTGAGCATTCTGGAGAATTTCCAGTAGACCTCCTGGGAAGTAGCTCAACTTGATTTTTCATCAGTACCTCTTCATTGCTTAGAGAAGAATCACCAGGAGGAGCATCATTTGTAACATCATCAGAAGAGAATGAAAGGCTCCAAAGACATATTCTGGAAGAGACACAAATTTTACCACCGCCAATATTATTGTAGTCCTTAAGACTACAAAAAGATTCTTCTTTATGGTGCTTTATTACATAGTAACCCCCAATCTGCAGCAACTGCAATTTAGATGAAAGTCAATGTCAGTTGTCCTACCTGGTAAGTAAATTAGCAAAACTATTTTATCATCCCTGCGCTGGATGAATACCAAAACATTGAAAATTGAGGGAAACAAAGAAAACAGAGGAGATCTGACACACCTGATATATGAATAAACTGTCAGAACTGAACTCCAGCAATACCTTCCTGCCACTTGGGTTATAATCAGCACCAATCTTTACCTCGCAATTTGTGCAGCACAACTTCCCTGAACTAACCAAGTTGTGACTGTTGGCATTTCTAGTAATGGCCAGGCATTGAATTTCAGGACAACTCGGTTCTCCACATTTCCACCTAGTTGATTCCCTAAAAGAACCAGAGCAAGCACTCAGCCCACTGCCAACATAGCTGTGATCATCAACCAAAACTGAAACAAAAGCCTGGCTGGGCAAGCAGTCCATCTTACACCTCTTATTGGGTAAATATTCTTCGTGGTTTTTGCCAACGTGATGTCTCGAGGCTTTATCCAGCCAAATCCTTGAAATCTCACCAGAATGTGCAATTGGATCTGTGCCTGCAATAGACAGGTCCCAAGGCAGGAGAACAGCCTCAGCAAACACATTGGCCCTGTTTGGTATCACTGGATCACCTTGTAACTGTGGACATGAATGTAGTAAGATCAGAATTCTGTAACTGAACAAAGCAATACAGTTATTAAACAACTCTTTTTTTCTTTTTTACTTTCTTAACTTCTCGAACTCATGCAGTGACTGAAGGAAAAATTACTTGGAGAACATTTTATAAGCCTTGAGAAAACTCTATTTGGCATATGGAAGCGTACCTGCTGTAGCAAAGGATATTTGTGTGAAATCCAAATCAAGTGAAATCTTCCACTTTGAAGTTCCTGAAGATCTTCATTAAAGGGCACAGAGGGGTAAAAGCAAAGATTTTTGCAGCTCAAGTGAAAATAGGAATAGATTGCCAAGTTCATCTCTGTAGCCTGTGGTACATAATGAAAGATATGGCTGCATGAGAGAGACTCATTGTTGCGCAATCCCAAACAATCCACAACTTTAGACATGCCTTCCATAATGAGACTATAGTCAACAACCTGTAAAATGAAGCCAAAACAAAGTGACTAAAGATCTTGAAAAATATATTTGAAAGATGAGTGCATAAACTATAAACTTCAAATACATTAAGCAGAACCAGGACAAGATTATGGGAAAAGGTTTTGGAATCATCATTAGCTAAACCTCATAGATGTTGGTGGTCCTCCAAGTGGATGGAAGGTCAGGTATCAGAACATCGATGCTTCCAGTCGCATCAACTAACTGCAACCTTCCAGAAGATGGAGAGATCTGGAGGATCAGTAAAAATATTTATAAAATCAAAATGAGCTCATAACTTCATCCATATCATCTTGACAAAATCAGAAAAGATGGAGAAGAGCCCAAAAGGTGCAAGGGACAGCATCTAAACAAACAACAACTCAACTATAAGCAACCACACATGCACACTCAAACTGCACTATAATTTATTGAAAAGAAAAAAAAAACAAGAAGCTCATTTTGTGCACTCATCCACTTATTAAGATAACTTATTTTCTGTATAAATATAATTGGCACTTATGGACAGCAGTGTTTTACTAGTCAAACTATATCAAAGGCAACTTCTGCAAACCCATCATCAATATGCTGAGTCTTACAGAGTTAAGTTTAACCCTTTGTTTTCTCTAAACAAGCCCTTTGAACCTAGGATTAGAATTGCAAAAATATCCAGCACCCATGCTACAATTTATCATGATTTTCTGGTATTATTTTTGCTGGTATTATTATAAGTACCTTTTTTAGAATATTGAAATAATAAAATCAACATAACATTGCCTAATCATAAGTACATTCTTTTCCTAATTATTTCCAATCACCCATGCATCCTCTTCTTAATCAATAAACTGAACAATTACACTACAGATGTCCACTCGTGCCTCATTTACATGGATAATATGTTAATACAGTGAGGGGGATGCTGGGCATGCTTGCTTCTGCATGTCGAAGGCCAAATATTTGACCAGAAGAGCACAAACAGTTGCACTAATAAAGTCTACTACATGCTCTACAATGGAGTTACATCTCTAACCTTCAGACTTCCAAGCAAAAGAATGCTTATATCTTCGCTTGAAAAACTACTCCTTGATGGCAAACAATAAGACATCCTTTCATGTGATGGAAAGTTAAAGGGATGTTTTTCCTGTGAAGCATGACAGTCCTTTGACACCGTCCTCGTCCACATATTCTCACAATGACTGAGCAAAATAGAGATAGGTGCCACCTGAAAAATGTGGAAGGAAAATTAACCTTTTGCTTTCATATGACCATATTGGCTAAAAAATTATATGCTACTCCATACAGTCAGATCAAATCAGCCTTCAGATGAGCTGGTGCAAGCTGTTGCAAAGATGTTTTGAATGGGGATCAAAACTAAAAGCTTACCAATTTCAGGTTACCATGATTTGGCTCACTACCACAGCCACATGAATCATGCCTGCATAATTCTGAAAGTACTCCAAGCTGCCAAATTGAAAAGGAAAAAAACTCATTGCAAGCAGGGTGTGTGTGTGCGTGTAATAAAAAAGACTGGTATCGGTTTCATCTAACTTTGGATTTACAAATTTACCCGAGCTCGAAAAATTGATGCGGGTAAATGTGATCTAGCAAACATCTGAACTAGCCCTTCCTTCTGATAACACCTTGCACCCATCCGCATCAAGTTAGCATATGATATCAAGGCTTATAAGAATGGTTGTGGAAAGAAATGCACAGGCACAAGAAACTCAGCCCAGTTCTTCGACAGAAGCAAAACCTAGGAGTAAATTACATGTTTTGATCCCAGAATCTCCGTTTCTGATAAAATCCCAGTGAACTTCTTTCGAAAGCATGAAATAACAAGCAGTGTCCTGAAACTCAGCCATCATATGTATAGTAAATCAATTAAAAATTTAATGCATTTCCAATCACCCCGTAAAATATTGAATTTCCCAGGACCTTGCTCAGATTCCATACCATAGTCTGGCAGAAAATGTCAAGGACTCGATGAACTTCCCAAGCTGATTCTGTGACCGGGCCACCATATGGCATCTGCAGCATACAATTGAATATTTGAATCAGCAACATACATGTGCGCCAGATTATAATGTTCTAAAGAAGCTACTACATGTTTTCCTGCCACTCTGCGAGACAAACCTTCAAAATATCAGGGGCACATGCCAAAATTAATACAAAATCAGTTTGAGTCCATTATCAGAAATGGTACCGCTGAATTTCCATTAGAAGTAAGCATAAGCCCACAATAATCGTTGAGAAGTTCAAGAGACATAATTTAGTAGCCCATACCCAGTTTCCAATGGGGAGAATGATTCCACAGTAATGCTAGTTTTGAAGCAAGCCCCAAGTACGAGCATTTTTGTCCAACAAAATTTTGGATTCACAAAATGGACATTCCTCGCTGATATCTAAAACAAAAACCAATGGTGAGAAAAAAACGGGTTGCCACTCTCATCAGTCAAAGTGATCAAAATTTAATTGTACTAATTGAGTTATATTAGATTAAAAAAAAGAGTAGAAAATTCAGTTCACTTACAATCGCACCCTCTCTAAGACTATGCGGTGCAGTAACTTGCTGATCTGTTAATAAAAGCCACACTTCCTTGTCCAATTCAACAACCATCCCTTGCATATACACACCTCTAACAACTCCGGTATAAGCACCACATTCCCCATTCCCTCGGATAACATTTCTCGAGAACAGTGGCCATTTCTTTAACACTCTTGGCAATTGCAAACCAGAATATTCAGTGGTCACAAACATCAATTGAGACTCCTCTTTTCCTATAAAAACTAACTTCTTTTTCAGCCCAGATAACATAATCACAGTCCCTACAAGCTTCGTAATCACAGGATGCCAACACCACGAAGCACCACAAAAATATACAAAGGAAGGTTTTGTGAAAGAATGAGAATCGTTTCCCTGACCTAAGCTATGCGAAAACTTAATTGAATCGGTAGAATTACATATTTTACACTGGCAAACCATAATTCGCGCAACAAACCCTCGAAGATTTTGTGATTTACTATCACCAATTGAACAAGGAACAATAAAAACAGGACTTGTCGATTCGATTGGACCGTTAACGCGATAACGTGCCTTGGATTGATCTTCTTCGTTCGAAGGCGAACCTGAAACTAATGGAAATAAATCTAAGGAACTCGAACTGCTAGATATTACACTACTGGTTGAATCTACAAAACTCCATTTGATGATCTCCAAGAAGCCACCGCCACAGAAATGTTTCAAAGGAATGAAATTACAAGCGAGAACTCGAATCCTCTTCCCGATTATATTGACACGGAAATCAAGAATATCACAGCAGATTGTGGACGAGTCATCGGAGAAGCGAAAGCAATTCCTGATCGGACATTTTAGGGTTTCGGTTGGGAGAGTTAAGGTTCCGAGTAAGTTCAGTGAGTGTTTCAAAGGACTAAGAATTTTATGGTTAGGGTTTGTGGAAGGTGGTGGTTGAGATTGAGGTTTTTGGTTTGGTGAATTTAGTTTGGATTTGAGAGAGGATGTAGCAGTGAGTGGCTGAGCACGGAGAACTAGCTCTTTGACTGTGAGTACGACAGCTGTTTCTTCCATGATTTTGCAATCGATTGATGGTCAGGTTGAGTAAAAGGTTAGCTGAGTGTGAGAACGAAGAAGGGAATGTGGAGGGTAGACAGAGCGGGAACCGGAAGATATTTTAAAAGGCTTTTCTTTTGCTGTCCGCTGAGATGAGGCCAGTAATGGGTTGGCTCTTCGGGCCTGTTGACATGGCTTTTACTCACACCTTATGGGCCCTTGAAAGAAAATACCTTTATGGCCCTGCAGATTTATTTAAGGATTTAGACACTGTTTGGGTTGGATGTTACTGTTTTTCATTAAATTTTAATTTTTTTATTTAAAATTATTCTTTTTATTTTTTAGAATTTTTAATGTGTTGTTATGAAAAATAATTTTTAAAAATAAAAAAAAAAAATTTAATATATTTTCAAGTGAGAACTATTTTAAAAAACAAATGTTGCCACATATTAAAAAAAACCCACAAGTTGGTTGGTATCATGTTTGGGGTGTTTGGAAGTATGGTATAAATCAAAGTTATTAAATCCGTTCTGTTCCGGCCGGAACGCCCGGAACATCCCGTTCCGTTCATAAAACCGGGATAAAACAACGTTGTTTTCGTCCCGGTTTTAACTCCGGTCCGTTCCGGAAATTCCGGCCCACACCTCAGTTTTATTCCGGACGTTCCGTTCCGGGCTGAGGAGGGGAGACTGAACTGAAGTGTGGAGACTGAAGATTATTTAATGGAGAAGAGTTGAGATTGTCCGATGTGGGACAAGGAGAGTGGAGATTAGAGTGGAGAGTATTTATAAAGGAGAAGAGTGGAGATTGGAGTGGATTTGTTCGATGTGGGACACATCATGTTGTCCCACATCGGACAAATTGAAATTCAATTTGTCCGAATATTGGACAAATTATATATATATATATATCATGGAATCACTCTTGAAAATTAGTAATATTAACTTTAAAATTTATACTTAAATTTTTTATTTTTTACTTTAAATTAAAAAACTTTGATGTTTTTAAATCATTTTCATATCCTAATGTCGAAATAATTTGTTGGAGTTGGAGCTAATACTAGTAATATCGATGTTGAGTGTTGACACCAATATTAGTACTGATAATCCTTTCAATAATAATACTTTTGATAAATGTATTAAAAATAATGAGGAAAATGACGGGCATGAGACTGATTTTAATTTATATAGCATATCATCAAAATATTTATTTTAAATTTGTTAGTTTTTACCTAATGAAATTCTATGGACATGATTGTTTTGTAATGTATTTTTAAATTATTTTGAATTATATACGAACCTTAACTAATGAAGTTTTATAGCCATAATTATGTTGTATTGTATTTAGAAATATTTTACTTACGATTTTACGATTTTTTATTTATATCATATTGTGTTCCGAATTTTACTTATTTATTTTTTTCAAAATCTGTTTTTTTCTTTTCTTTTTGAACATATGATTTTCAGTACTATTCTCTTTGTAATTATCTTACTATGGTATTTACTATTTTTTTGGGATGCATAATAAGAAATTCTAATATTTTTATATTAATGATGTAGAAGATGTTTGATGTATTTTTCTTTTATTTTAGAACATTTTACTTTCATAATATTTTGGAATTTTAAAGATGTTTCTAATTTTGAGATTATGTTTGTATTGTATAATTTAAAGTTCATTTATCTTGAATTTAAATTATACTTGTTAAATTAATATTTTATTTTTTATATATATATATATAATTAAATAAATATGAACAGTACAAAATTGGAACGGAACGCCGGAATGCACCGAAACCGGAACGTTCCGTTCCAAACAAAAAACCGGAACGGGGCCCGGAACGGATTTTACAATTTTGGTATAAATTATTTTTTAAAGTTATTTTGATTTATAAATATATTAACATAATAATTTTTATTTTTTAAAAATTATTTTTGATATCAGCACATCAAAACGATTCAAAAATATAAAAAAACAATTTTAAACAAAAAAAACATTCATGTTTTTGGGAAATACGGTTTCAAAGATGATCACTTGTTTTGTTGTTCAATATGCTTTTCAAAAAAACAATATCTAGGAAAAGTATTGAGTTTCTCATGATTTTGATGTAACAATTTCAAAAACAAAAAATCTAAAAAAAACATTATTTATTTAATTTAATGCATTTTTAATTAAAAATCATCATGCCCAACATTCCCCACCATTTCAGTGATTTGATTTTTATACTCAACAATTTCAAAATTTCATTATGTGTACACGTGTTCATTTAGCAATTGGCCTGGCTTCTCACAATTTATTTCAGTCTCATTACACTCTTTTTATATTGCCATACTATATCAACATCATTACCATGTTGTTAACGTATTCACACCCAATCAATCATTAAACAATCAGAATTTCAATTTACTCTTAACCTTACAAATTAATACAATAATCGCAATTTAAAACACACACCAATCTTCTTTCTGGTCTATACCGGGCATTTGTCCCATTACCAAACGAGGACATTAATCCTAAGAACTAGAAAACTAGTTTCTCCAATAGATCCATGTCTTCAATTGGCCCGTAGATATTTTCATGAAACATGCACAGAAATAATGAAATACATTTCAGCTACACTTTTATTTATTTCCTGTTACACTGTTGTACAATATTTCTACAGGCACCAATCATCCTTTCTATTTATACAACACTAATTCTAACCATGAATGAGTAAAAAATTTCCATGAGGTATTCAGAAAAAAGACAATCAATTGAATCGTCAATCAGATCAAATGCCCAAATATGCTGGACCTTTGCAGCTTTGCTTCTACCTTGCTTCCATTTCTCGTGACAATCATCATCGCATGATTCAGAGATGTGGAATTTCCCTTCCATGGCTCCTTAAGAGCGCCAAAGGATGGTTGCTTGCTGCACCGAATCGGTAGAAACATTAGAAGAAGAAAGGTGACGAATCGGTAGAAACATTATAAAAAGAGATAGAATTATGCGAACCATTTACTAGTTGTGCTGTAGATATGTAAGGGCGGGCTTCGAGTGCTGAACAAGGTGGGTGGTGAGAGGTAGAAGCATGGCTGAATGTGTACACATTGCTTCGTTGACTGGTCTCGCTGTGGGTGTAAAATCACATAAATAAAAATAAATATTAATCAATGGAATAGCAGCTAAGATTATATAAATAAAATATCTTGCAAATCCCACCTGCTGCTTGGCAGTTGATGGTTCCTCATCCGCATGCCTGGGGAGGTTTGCAGCACATCATTTTCTGCGGTGCTTTCTCTCAAATTCTGTGAATTATCCTATAAAAGCACCCCAGACAATTAGCATACCAACTGATTATAATGAAATGCTTTTAGCTTTCAAGAGCAGGAATTTGATACTCACCGTGAGGTTAGCTGCAGGTGGTGCTTCTGTGCTTGCTGACACGTTAAGATCACTTGATTTGCACACGAAAGGATGCTCAAGTAGGGCCATAGCCGAGGGACGCTCTGCTGGATTTCTTTGAAAGCAACGACGAAGGAAATCTTTTCCTTCTGCTGACAAGGTTTCTGGCATGGGTGGATCTTTATACAAAATCTTGAACATGGCTTGAGCCTGATATGTAGCATTCATCGCATCAAAATTCTTAATCAGAATATTTATGAAATCCTCGGGTTGAGCCTACATTGAACCAATCAAGAACTAACACGCAAACTAGGGAAAGCATGATATTTCGTGGTCTGATAAAAAACTCGGTCGATAACACCAAGGATCCAGAGCTGTTTTGGTCAAAGATTGAATACTGGGCATTTATTATTTGCAGCTGGGCTTCCACCACCAGGATCTCCTATCTCGTCAGATCATGAAATCAATGCCGCGATATCTTATTCTTCAAAAAAGGATAGCTATTCTTCACTACAAGCTATGTCAACATTAGCAGGGAGAAACAGGGATGAGTAGTTTACAGAGCCAATCCTTTCTCCATGGGTATCTTGAGAAATTCTTAGTCTTTTACTGGAGGTCACGTTAATAGATAAGGGAAGCATTCTTCAAAAACAATAAGCAATATTTAATAGAAAAGTAAATTTTAAGCCCCAAAGATTTTAAGATAAAGATGTCCTTTCCTTGTTTCCAAATTCAAATTCAAAAAATAAACATAAAATGAATATATACTTTGCGATGTGACAATAGGTATCCGATTGATTTTCAAAAACCCAGACAGTACTGAATAATAAGAGGAAAAAAGTCTAGTTATGAACTCACCCCCTGAAGGTCACCCCATGGAGGTTTGCCAGTAAACATCTCAATGATGGCGCAACCCAGACTCCATATATCAACAGCCAAAGCAAGTTCTGGATTGCAATCTTTCCGCATCACAGCCTTTATGACCTGGATAAAAGAATGAGTTTGAAGAAGGAGCATTGTTAAGCAACAGAAGCACACACATGAGTTGCGCATCTATAAAAATTTCAACTTGAAGTACCTCTGGAGCCATCCAGTGTGGGCTGCCCTTCAAGGACAATTCATATGATAGTCCTGTGAGCTGTGCAACAACAAGAATAAAAGAAAAACCCCATAGTGAGAAAAGTACAGAGTTTGCAATAGAACCCAACTGAGTGTTCAAAGTTATTCAGAACTCACATGTTTTGCCGTCCCAAAATCTGTGAGCTTGACAACTCCTGATGCATCAACAAGCAAATTTGCACCTTTAATGTCCCTGTAGAGCATAATTGTTCAAATCACTAAAGCTGCCCAGCAGAGAAAAATCTCAACTTTATGACAGATACACGAATGCTTCCATACAATGTCCTTAATCCAACAATAATCTACCCTTTCTAAGCATGGCTATGGATTATAATGGTGTTTCTCTTTGCAAGATTCTATCTTTTCACAAATTGCTTAAACATATTTGGTGTAGTACGATACTGACGATTAAAAGAGTTCATTTTTCTTGTTTGTCAAACATGAATCACCCACCTGTGGACCGTCTTTGTACTGTGCAAATAAGCCAGCCCAGAGAGAATATGGCGGGTGAAATTGCGGACTATAGACTCTGTCATGTGTCCACAGTGGTCACGGACATACTTATTTATCGATCCAGGATTAATATACTCCAAATATATGTAAAAATGATCATCAACCTGTTCACAGCAAAATGCTCTCCTAGAGTCATCAATCGAGAAGAAATTTTAAACTGATACATTATTACTGGGAACAAAGGGATACTCACGATCTCACTGCCATAATATTGCACTATATTTGGATGCTTTAGATCACGGAGAACTCTAATCTCCTGCAACACGTGGCAATTAATCCCCTAATCAACTTTATTAAATTCTACATTTGTCCTCAGTATTTGCAATTATAAGGATGGTATGGTGAATTGAAATCGTTAAAATGCCTAAGGAACACAAAGATAACCTGCTCCAACTGCTGTATACATTCAGCAGATTTTGGATCCTCGGGGATGATATTAACTTCCTTCATTGCACATGAGGCTCCAGTCTCCCTGTCAAATAAAAGCAACCAATTAACGTTCCACTGAAGAAGAAAGTCAAGAAACAAGCACAAAAGCTTCAAAACTACTCGCTTACCTGTTGGTTCCAATGTAAACTCTTCCGTATGTACCAGATCCAATAAGTTTTCCTTTCACCCATTGATTTTTTTTGAAAGGTACATTTAGTTTTTCTAACGTGTTATGGATGACAGTCGGCGGGGACGCAATGGAAAACTGTGGTGGTGCAGTTTTAGGAGGAAGAGGCAACGGATGAGCACTTGCATGACTGCTTTCAGGCCACTCCTTGGAACTTTTCTGACACAATTTATGATGTGATAGAAATGAAAAAAAAAAATTGGGGTTAACGTAGGGACTTTGCAATGCTGGGCTATGATGTGGAGAGCGGTCAGGGCTAAACACAGATTTAGCTGGTGGCACTTGTGAAGAATGGCTTGCAATCCTACCGCAGTCTGGAATCTCCAAAGTAGACTGAACCTGGATTTCCACCGAAGTAGGTAAAAAGTCTCCGGTGTATGATCTTTGTGGGATAGCAGTCACAGGACTTTGGGCTCCACTTGTCGGGGCACTCTTGGGAGAAGTAATCCCCCTGAACTTGTATTTAGCACCCTCAACATTTACATCATTTGACAGTACCCTGTTAGAATTGCCTGGAGATTTAGTCAGCTCTGTGGCAACACGAGAAGTAAAAAGATCCGTGGCATTCGATATTGGTGGACTGGTAGGACTTGAGAAACCACTTGTTGGGGCACTTTTGGGAGGAATTTTCAGTCTTATATCACGATTAGTGCTTTCAACAGTGGCGTGCCGAGAGAACCTCTGACGGAAATTGCTCGAAGGTTTGGCAGACTTCATAGCAATGTGATCAGTGCTACTCCTGATGGTTTTCATGGCCAAATCAATAGGACAGATCAACATAGTGACATACTTTTATATACGAAAAAATCGAAATTGGACACGGCAGAATCAAACAACGTCTCAATATTTAGGATTCTAAAGACTGCCTCCAAATCCTAATATATAGATTACCCCACCCCCATCATACAGGGAGCACAGAAACAGAACTTGATCACGTTACCTTGAAGTGGTTTGATACCGTGGAAGTGAATTTTGACTTGCTTTAGGAAATATAAATCATACCAAATGCATCTCATTTGATTTCATCAATCTCAATATCCATCTTTATATCATTTATTCAGATAAAAAAAAAATCCTTGGGTGACTTGAAACAAAATCCTTCAAATTGTATCTGATTAAATCCAGGTATTGTAGACATTCCCCCATTTCCATCCCCAAGCATTTTTAATTTCCCATTTATTGAAAAAAAAAATCCCATTATTGGATCGTTTTTCATCCAATTATATGGATCGATCATGGAATTGCTACTCGGTTTACAGAATCACATAAAATTTTATCTAACTCCATATATGAATATATATGAATATGGAATGTCTGAAATACGTATGAACGGAGGAATAAAGTAAAGCGAATTTGGATTTTCTACTCAAATTGGAATTTGCAACAGATACAACTGGAAAAGAATTGAGAAATTCCACTTTGGTATCTTATTGAACAACCAAGAGCATGAGCTACAGGCTCGTTATCAAGCACTAAAAAATAAAAACAAAAGAAAAGGAGAACAGAGAACACAAATGTTTATCCTGCTTGCAGCTGACGCAACTGCCTTCAACTATTTGTTTAGTACTTTCTTCCACAATGAATACACGTGCTCATAAAAAAAACTAGCACCCAATTTAGAGATGAAAAAAACATATACAGAATGATCTTACCTCCCTAACACATGACCGGGACCCTCTTCCGATGATTCGAGATGACCCTGGGTCAAAACCGACGACTCCCGTCTCCAAGTCAAAAGCGATTCAGGTACTGGCAATGGATGCGGGACGGCCGCCGAAGACCAGTGGTCCGCCCCGCCCGGAGACAACGACTTTTTGGCGGAATCAGGATCGGCAGGGGGTGAATGTGGCCGGACCGTGAAATCCAAGCCAAGGTCCTGCTCACTGACATGCCTAAAGTTCCTCTGCCGTTCAAGCTTCTTCAGCATAAACGATTGGCTACGGGTATTCCCGGAATTACCAGCAGTGCTATGGCAGTTGCTGCTGCTACCCTTTGGGGAAGAAACAAAGGGGGACGACGGCATAGAAGAGGAGGAGGAACAAGTTTTAGAAAAGAAATGCATTTCGGAGGTTTGGAAAGAAAGGAAATGAAGTGTTTGAAAGCTTCATGTGAGCGTACGGTCGTGGTAGTAATCTTGGCTACCTGTAAGCCTTGGAAAGAGAGGTCTACTTAGGTTGTTTCGTTGTTGCTGCGACGCTTACTTCTTTCTTTTCCTTTTTTTGGGTCAAGTTCTGAACTCGTTTTTTCAGTCAACTGTGAATATGAACGAGGAACTTGGAGGAGGGGAAATCTAGAATCTGACTGACTTGCCAAACTGCAAACTCTCTTTTGGCTTTTAAAGGTCAATTGTGTGCTTGGATTAAATCTTACCTTCATGCTGAAATTAATATTTTCATAACCACTTCCACGGTAAATAACCCTACTTATTTGAGCTGAAGAAGTAAATGTTCTAAAGTTATTTTTTAAAGTGATTTTTGTTTAAAAATATATTAAAATAATATATATTTTTATTTTTTAAAAATTATTTTTAACATTAATATATAAAAATAATTTAAAAATATCAAAAAAATTAATTTAAATAAAAATAAAAAAAATACTTTTAAAACACAATAAAACCACAATTAAAATAGCAGTGGTAAGCACGAAATCTCTTTCTTTAGCTACGAAGGTCAATCCACGTGACTCACGAAAAGGACTATGAGAGAGCAATTATTTCCTTCTCCAATTATATTAATCGTTATTAAATAGATGATCTTGAGCAAAAATCTAGATCGTTGACAAAATCTATGATGCACCGTGAGCGTACGGCAAAATTATCTTGATATAATAACTTGGTTTATAAGTTTGACGTCTTCACTCAAGTTGTTTTGTATGTTTTTTTATTAATATTTTTTAATCTTATTTTTTAATATTAGACTAATTAAGGAATGAAATTTTTTATTTTTCTTATTTGTTTTTTATAGAATTATCTCAGTCATGACTCGAGTCATGAGCTTAACAAATTAATTTATATTATCTTTTTAAGTTTTTTTTCTTTTAATTTTTTCTTTTAATTTAAATTAAATTTTATAATTTATTTTTACTTGTATTATACGGGTTATTATAGTTTATAATCCGGGTAGTTGATTTAAAATGTTAAAATTCGAATTGAACCAAATCAATCTAACATGCTGTTAATTTAATATTAAAAAATATATCATTTTAAAATTATTTTTAGTTGAATTATAATTTTTCATGCTGTATGCTTTTAGATATATAGAGTCAATTCAATTGTATCATGTGAATACTCACATAATTAAAAATAAAATATTAGCAACATTATAAGAAAAAAATTAACAAGGCCTGTAGCAGCATAGTAAGAGTAGCGACAACATATAATGAACAAAAACACTTAATAAAATAACGGTTGAAATTCACCAGTCGATCTTCATGACTTGCGAAAGAGTACGAGAAAGGTAGAGGTGAGAGAAAATTCTATCTTTACTTGTTCGAGGGGAGTGCACAGGATTAGTTGACAAAATCTATAACTGTAGTAACAGAAATTTATTAATAATTAAAAATAAAAATAAAATCTTATTTTTATTATTATTTTTTTAAAATATTTTTGAAACAGCGACAAACACTTCAAATTTTCAGCAACTTACCAGCGTGCCGTCAATCGCATGGGAGATTGAACACTTGCATGAAACAAAAACTTGTCTGGGATTATGGGCGGAGATTGTGAAAATTGAAAATTCAATTCACACCATTGCTAAGAGTTTCGATGCTCACCTGTCTTCACCACATATCATGTTAGTAATTCTGTCCAGCACGATGAAGATAGATTGCTTCAAAATTAAACTCGTGTTGTAAATAATAGATTTCAAAACATAACATTCAATCTAGGTCTTAGGTTTACATTCCTTCACCACTTCTCCTGGAGCTAGAGGTCGTACATGTTCAATTGACTGCACTTAACAATTACCTTCTATATTAAAACATCTAGGGTTTTTGGCTGATTTGTTTTCTTCAATTTAGGTGAAATTAGTTTTGAAATTATGGTAAAACTATCAAATTAGAAAGAAAGAGGTCTATAATGTAAAACACAGAAAATATTTTGTTGGCTATATATTTTATCTTAATATGAAATAAATAAATACAAAAAACTTTTAAAAGTAGTTTCTAAAAGACTATTTTTCATTAAACAAACATACCTCGAATTACAGTCGAGCAGGCCTACAATGGCCCATCAGTTCTCAGTAAATGTAGGCCTTTAGAAACCGGCCTTTAACCCCAAATTTCCAAAGGCCCTAAACCCAAATCCCCCCCTCTTCCTCATCAAATTATAGGGTTTTTCAACCAGACTCTCCTAGTAAAACCCCGCTAAACTCCTTCCTTCAAACCCCGACAGAAAATCCTCAATTCACCGCCAAGAAAATCCCCATCTTGCAACAATACATCACATAATACCTCCAATCAAACTCTGAATGCATGGTTAAGCCGTTCTGTATCACTTCGAATGCATGATGAAGCCGTGCCGGAACGGATTCTTAATTAGGAACCTGTCTCCCTAGTTTTTTGAATTTCTCTACAGATGAAGACGATTTTGAAGAAACCGGTGGCAGCGCAGTTTATGGACACACTTTCTCAAGCCAGCGGCCTTCTACCGTAGAATGGACACCGGACTTGGTTAATTCGGCTAGTTTTATCAGTACAGTTGATCAGAACCCGGTAATTCTCAGAAATATGGGCGGTGACTTTGTCTGTTACAATCTGCTTTATGCAATAAATCCACACGATTCAAATCGCTGGTTCAGGTCAGCTTAAAAAAGGCTCTTACTAGCTAAGCAATTTTTTGCGTCTCTGTAACTAAGAATCTTAGGTTTTTATGAACAGGATTCAAGTGGAGACGTGGGACGATATAGCGAAATTGTGCTTTCAACATCTAAAGCCAAATGATCACAGGTGTCTTGGGCCATTTGGAGTCTTACCTCAAGGTTTCTAGCAATGGAAATCCAAAGTCCAGCTATAAGGTCCGCATTTGAATTATAATAGTTTCCTTGGATATGTCATGCAAATTTTTGAAAACGGCGTGGAATTATTAATGATTTATGCTTACTTATATAAATAGATAGACGCAGCTAATCTAGCTTGCATTTTGAAAGGAAAAAAAAATAATGCAAAATATTAATATCTAGATTATTGGAAAAAATTTAGCGTTATTGTGAAACTTTATTTTCAGCATGAGTTTTCAATTAAATATTGAATGATAAAATTAAATAGATGAAATTGAAAAAAAAAATAAAAAAAGTTCAAAAAACCCAAAGAAATTAAAAACATCTTACTATAGCATGAAATTGAAAAAATAAATAGAAAAAGGTAAAAAATATTTTATTGTATGATAAAAAACCGACATCAAGTCAATACTAAATTGATAAAATAAAATAATATATTTAAGGATAAAATTACATGTTAAAAAATAAATATAAAAAAGAGGCAAAAAGTTCAAAAGAAATAAAAACTCTATATTAAAGAATAAACTGAAAAGAAAAACCTAAAAAAAAGAAGAGAAGAGGGGCAAAAAAACCAAATGACCAATAAAAAAAACTCAGGCGAATGGGCCTGATAGAAGCCCATGCGCCGACCCCATGTATTCTAGTTGTATTGATGATAATGACGTACACTTAGATTTTAAAAGGAACAAGCGTGATTTTATGATGATTATCAAATGTTCTGCCCTTTAAAATATCGAGGCAAAGTACATCCAAAAGTGTCCCTGCCTGATGGGAAACACTTACGAGGAATTTGCGCCTTGTCTAATTGCATTTTGGACCCCTCTGAGTTGGATGGACCATCACTTAGCCAAATTGGTATGCCTTTTCTCTGTAGAAATTGAGCGGACATTTTAGCATTAGATTCTTCAAATTGATTGATTGAGTGTTTGATGATGCATGTTGGCATTAGTCTCTGAAAAGAAGTGGATGAATTACGAGGAGAGCACATTCCAAGCAGCATATTGATATGTTGTGGAAAACTACTAGATGCAGCATTGGATTATGTGTACTCTTTCACTGTCTATGATTTTGACGCGACCAAAAGCGTGTATAAACAAAATTAAGGTTTTCAAGCTTTGAAGTCACAGTCTAAGGAAATCAGTACAGAAAACTATGATATTTGCAGAAATGTCATTGCTCTCACAAGGTTGAGTTTAGTGAAAGCTATTATCCACACGGGATAGATAATTTTGAGCATTCAAACTTGTGCCGCATATCATCCATCTCAAGCATGTGTTTTGATTTCTTTTTCAGGAATCTTCACTGCAGCCATTGCTCTTTTCACTGATTTAAATGCCCTCCTCAACCTCGTATCAATCGGCAAGCTATTTGTCATCTACATGGCGGCTAATGCTGTAGTTTACAGACGACAAGTGGCTATAGGTGAGATGATGAAGGAATCAGTAGAAAGTGATCAGGACCCTAGTTTCAAAGTGTAAAAACTTCTACTTTTCTGGCAATGATTTCTTACTTTTTGAGTGGTCAATGGATACCAGCGGGAGAGAAAAAAAGGCATGGAACTGAAGGAATTTTGGTGAAGGGGCGTAGACTTAAAATTAGGCCGTCTGATCCTTTGTACATCAACTCGCGTGATCCATCGGACTACTATTAATTGTCTTGTTTGACTCGAAGGATTGGTCCAAGTTAAGTAATATGTAGTTGATTTTAATTAAGAAATTAAATCCAATGCACATCTCATTAGATTCTCTCTAGTGTTCTGATAATTTGACTGGGAAAAAACAAGGGTTTCTTTTGCTGGAAATTTAGTTGGGAAAAATAATCTTAATCGATTCAAAACGAATCACAGAAATGGGGTTTGAGAATAAAATCAAAGTGATGTCACTTCGAAAAGTATAAGATGCTTTTGAATAATTTCATGGTTATTGAAGTTGATGTCACTGATTAATTATAAACTCACTAGCCACTTACTCACATCTCATCACGGTCGAAACTATATTTTTTAAAATATAAAAAAATATTAATTATATGAAATTTTTTTATTATAATTTAAATTTAAATAAAATAATAAATTCTTGCAGATTTCATGTCAAAAAGTTGGAATCATTTTGTGTAAGGTTGATGGAAAAGAACAATTTCCCGGTCTTGCCGCTCCTTTCTTTAAAGCTCCATTAATCAACCTGCATTTGAAAACTCAAGCTAGGGCAAATGATCTTTAGAGATATCTTTCAACAACTTCTTCTAGGTGACGACTTTTCGTCATTGCAGGCACCGGATTTAACAACTTACATAATTTTTTTTATGTGTTTTTGTTATATCAAAATAAGTTATTAATAACCATGTATTTATGTGTAAAAATATTGTTTTCTTGTATTATTTTTCATAGATCGGAGCCGTGAATGACATCACATGACGTATTATTTATTTACTATCTCCAGAATAATGAAGACAAATAAGGTGTTTTCTTGCCTTCCAGTATTAAAATAAAATTAAAAAAATAATTTTATATATATTTTAAATTGATTAAAATTATGGTTGAGTTTATTTTTAAAATATTGACATCAAGATAATTTAAAAATAATAGAATAAATTAATTTAAAATAAATTAAAAAATTCTTCTTTTTTCAACGAGTCCCAACCAGCCAGACACTCTGTATTTGTCCATGCATCATTGTCTGTAAAAAAAATCCAGCAAAAGCAAAAGGCCATGCCTTGTGTGACAAAATCGACATGGGAATATGGTTGTCAAAATCGTGATTTTAACACGACGGAAGAGGCTTCGGAAACTCAGATCGTAAGATCGTAAAATTGTACCTGAATTTTTTCGTACAAAAATCATAAAATCATAGTTAAAATTGTGTAGGTAGAAAAATCATAAAATTATAAGTAAAATATTTCTGAATACAATACAATATAATTATGGCCATAAAACTTCATTAGTTAAGGTTCATATATAATTCAAAATAACTTAAAAATACATTACAAAACAATTATGTCTATAGAATTTCATTAGGTAAAAACTAACAAATTTAAAATAAATATTTTGCTGATGTTCTATATAAATTAAAATCAGTCTCATGACCGTCATTTTTCTCGTTAGTTTTAATACATTCATCAAAAGCATTATTATTGAAAGGATTATCAGTACTAATACTGATACCAACATCGATATTACTAGTACTAGCTCCAACTCCAACAAATTATTTCGACATCAGGACATGAAAATAATTTAAAAACATCAGAAAATTTTAATTTAAAGTAAAAAATAAAAAAATTTAAGTATAAATTTTAAAGTTAATATTACTGATTTTCAAGAGTGATTCCATGATATATATATATATAATTTTTATTTTTTATAAAATCAACACAACAATTTTATTTTTTTTATAATATATATTTTTTATAATTTTTTTAATATATATATATATATATACAATTTTTCGAACAGAAATGCTGGACAAATTGATTTGTCCAATGTGAGACAATGCAATTTGTCCCATATTGTTTGTTCAGTTTAAATAATCTTCACTCTTCAGCCGAGGCAAGCAAGGTTCAAATTTTTCCTTACTCAATTTTATCCTGCACTGGATAAATAATTGAGAAGACAAAAAAATTTGTGTATAAATATAAGAGGTGAATGAATTGGTTTTAAAATTTTGAAGCAGCAGGATCGTAAAATCGGACCGGATCGGTCCGATTTTATGATTTTGACTGATTTTGATCGAGTTTGACCAAAATCAAATTTTCTACTCGAGTTGACAAGATTTGATAAATTGATTCGTAAAATCATCCGATTGTGACAACCATGCATGGGAATAAGGAATTATGGGGCAGCTGTTGATTCCATAATTTCAAGCAGAAGCTAGACACTGTGTATTTGTCCAGTGTGCATTAGGAACCATAAGTTAGATGATGTTGATGTTGAAATTAATTTTTTTTTATAAATATATTAGAATAATATTTTTTAAAAAGATTATTTTTAATATCAGTATATAAAAATAATTTAAAAATATCAAAAATTTTAATTTAAAATAAAAATATTTTTGTTTGTTTCTATAGATAATCGCGAATGGATTGCATTCCATTGCACAACAAAATCACCGGCCAGGCTGCCAAAACCCCGAGTAATCGAAGTTTGAAGCCTGCCGAAACCAGGAGGAATTCAAGTTGGAAGCCTGTCAAAACCCTCCCCACGGAGTCGGAGTCGGAGTCAGGTGCCTGCCAAAAATCCATGGAGCCACATTCAGGAGGTATCCGTTTTTCTTTCATCTGTTGAAATTTATTTTCACCCGCCAAATAATAACCGCCACCGATTGTTTTGTATCGTGTTAGATTCATCAATGATGACAATCAATCACCAAGTTTAAACTTTAAACTTGCTTGCGAAGTCATTTTCACTCGGTTTGCCTTTTCACGGAACGCGTCTTTTTTCATAAAGGCCAGACAAAATTGTCCGACCTTAATGTCTGTCTGCATCGTACGATCCTGACCATTATTTTTTCGCCCATGAATATTACATGTTGCCACGAGAATTGTATCCAAACGAGAATACTTAACCGGGTGATGCGTTGACTTGCCGGAGCCAGTTTGCAAATCCTTGCTTTGGTTTTAAAATATACGCACTCAAAGTCTCCGATCCCAAGCACTCGATGCTCTGGATCTTCCGAACCAGTAATAGTTTTAATTTTGTAGTCGCTGGCTCCATAATTGAGAGTTTAGTGCATCTCAAGTTGACGAGGGCACAGCAGTCATTTTCCGAGTCAAGGAGCCTTTCATGTGTACTGGTTCTTTGAACAATACCACGTATGTGGCACTAGTCAATTAATTGGATGATGATTTTTTGGCCTTTTTCATAGGCTTCATTTCTAACCTTAAGCCAATTGTCTTTTTGTTGGAGCATCATGAAAGTTTGAAAGCTATCGGCACTAATTTCAAACACCCCCACTAATTACGACTCAGTCTTTAAGACACAATAAAGAATATATCCAATAGATAACATGAGTCATAAACCCGCATTCCGCCGAGGTGTCAATTTTTTTTTATCTAGCTTTAATATATATAATTTTTTATTTTAGTTTTTATTTAAACGAGGTTTATTGGCATTCATAGAAATGTATAAGTGAAGACAAAAACATACAAAAAAATAGATCCAAAGATTAGTTATGGTGTATGTAAGCTGACCCGGACATCCTGATTATTTAAAAAAAAAGTATAAGTAGGGAAAAAACAGGAAAAATGGGCTTGAAAATTAGTCGTGGTGCACATAAATTATCCCGGACAACTCGGTTATAAAAAACAAAACAAAAAATATATAAGTGGAAAAAAAACAAAAAAAAAAAGTGGAAAAATATATCCGAAGATTAGTCGTGGTGCGCGTAAACTGGTCCGAACACTCCAGTTATAAAAACAAAAAAAAGGACAGCCCTATTATAAAAAAAATTATAAATGGGGAAAAAAACAGGAAAAAAATGGATCCGAAAATTAGTCGTGGTGCGCGTAAGCTAGCCCAGACATTCCAGTTAAAAACACAAAAAAAAGAAGACAGCCCGGTTATATGAAGAAGAAAAAAAATTGGTCTGGAGATTAGTCGTGGTGCGCGTAGCTGACCCGAGCACCCCAGTTATAAAAAAACAAAAAAAGGACAACCCTGTTATAAAAAAAATTTATAAACGGGAAAAAACCAGAGAAAAAAAAAGTGGGTCCAGAAATTAGTCATGGTGTGCGTAAGATGACTCAAACATTCCAGTTAATAAAAAAAAAACAGTGGAAGGGAGAGCACTTTAGCAATCCACAGTGAAATGTGTGTGGGAGTTACAGTGTTGTCCCCACACGGTTTAACTTATTATTAATAACTAATTACAATTAAAAGAAACTGAAAAGATAAAAACAAAAACTACGAGGACCCATTGTTTTTCCGTGTATTCCGAGAGAAATCACTGTTCATTCACACAACAATATCTCTCTTTTATTTATTTATTTATTTATTATTAGTTTTTTAGTCTTTCAATTTTTTCCCATACATTTTTCTTAATTTGATTACTCCATGTTTTGATAATTCAAAATTAAATTTTACGATTTGATTCGTGTTTTCTCTCTCTCAAGTTTTCGTGATCTCATAAAAAGTTTCGGTATTGTGGTGGTTTTTCATTTTGCTTTGAATAATTATAAATAAGAGGATCAAAATTAAATAGCAGCCTTTTATTTTAAAAAATGATATATATATATATTTTTTATCTCTATAAAAACATATAATAAATTATTATTTTATATTAAAAGGAAAATGATTTAACCCGCAATCTCTATAAAAAGTCCATAATAGAAGATTGATTAAATCCCCCCACTCAATAAAATTTCTTTTTTCTATTCGGTAGCATTGAGAATCTCGGGCCATCTTGTTCTGTAGCCGAGACTACATTCTTTCCCGGGACAGTCTGGATAGCTTGCTCCTGTATCAATCGGGTACATTAAAAGGACCTTGATGAATTTTCCCTGACCGCTACGTCATTTCCTTAAGATTCTCAACAACTATAGAATTTCATGGGGGAATCCGGTAGCTGATGCAAGTACATTGCTTTTTTTTTAGTAAATCTTATGTTTGATGATTCAAGTGCGGAAATAAGACTCGAGGATGGATTTTAAGTAATTTAGATGTTAAGGATTGGGTTTTGCTCCGAATCAACTCCAAGAATCCCTGACCAAGATCCATGCTATCTTACCAAGTGATTGGTGTGTAAAAAGAGCATCTAAACCCTTGCATGAATTTTAGTAACCGTTTAAAAGTGTAGCTGAATTTGTTTTTTAAAGTATTTTTTATTTTAAAATATATTAAAATTATATTTATTATTTTAAAAAAATATTTTTGATATTAGCACGTGAAAATGATCCAAAAACACTTTTTTTTTTATTTAGAGTGAAAAAAAAAATTATTTTTTTTCAAAAATACTATTTTTTTTTTATCTAGAATGAAAAAAAAATTTAATTTTTTTCAAAAATACTTTTGAAACGCAAGATTTAAAACTTAAGATTCTTAGAGAACAGTGGTAGAAACGGGTTGGTGATCATGAATGTGAAGGACTCGAAACATCTATAACATTGAAATATAAATATCATGATTAACAAAAGTAATATTGGTGATTAAAACTCAATTTTTAACTATAGGTCCACAGATAATTGCCAAATGAAAATATGAAAATGCAACACCCTGAATGTCTGTTTTACATACTTCTAACTATATTTATATTATTCAAAATGATATATTAACCATTTAGCAGTTTCTTTTAGCATTTTTCATTGAAAATGCTCCAAGAAAACTTTGTTATTAGATTATTATTAGTTTTTATTTATTGAAAAATATAAATAACATAAATGTCCATTTCACATCCTTTCCTGCATACTCTTTAATTATATTTATACTATTCAAAATAACATATTAACTATTTAGCAATTTTTTTTAATTAAAAATGCTTTAGAAAACTTTGTTATTCAGTTATTATTAATTTTATTTATTGAAAAATATAACAGCACGGGACTGCATAATAGCGTGGACTTCCCACTATATTATTATAATTAAAAAATGCAATCACTTGGATTTCGAAACTCCACTAAAATTATTGGTCTTTAATTTTTTTTTAATTTCAAAAAATTATATTAGTTTTATTTTTAGGCATGTTTTCATCTTTGTTTGCCCCTTAGAAATTATTAGTCCCTTCAAAATCTTCAAACAATGTGTAAGCCTTTGTAATAATCCTAGCCTTTTACCCTAACAATAGTCCAAGCTATGCCACTTTCAGTCACTTAGTTAATTATTTTACTTTTTAGTTATGAAACATAAAATTTCAGCATTGTTTAATCAACTCATTAATTATGATAAGTATTTATTTATTTTTAAAAACATGTTTTTTTTTTAGGATAACAAGCTCAAATCACTTGCAATTATTTTTTAAAATGTTTTTTATTTGTAAACATATTAAAATATTTTATTTTTAAAGTTTATTAATATATTAAGGTAATGTAAAAATGTTAATAAAAATATTAATTTAAAATTAAAAAAAATGTATTTTTGATACGAACATGTAAAAGCAAATCCAACACTATAAGAATAGTCAAAGTCAAAAATTTGTCATATTTAATAAATAAAAATAATTGTTCCATGTTTGAGTTGCTATCTGTAGCTACTTGAAATAGAAAAGCTATAAATATATATAACCGTTGAAATATTATTCAGTCTAATGAAATCACCCCAAAGTGGATATGTTGCTTCATCACAGTTGAAACCCACCGAACAAGAAACTCAGTTTCTGCTTCGAATTAGGAACAGAAGAAACAGAAACAAGAAGGTTTGTTTGTGGTTGTTAACTGCAAAAACAGAAACAAAAACCTAGTCTGCCGGGAAAGTGTCAAGATGAAGAAGAAGAACAGTGGTCTCAGTTCACATTTTATTTGACTCACCTCACAAAACTCCGGCCAAGAAAGTGTCCACATGTTGTCCCGCTGAAAGATAGTCCCGTTTATGGGTACTCCAAGCACCACAACCACGGTGTAGAGTGCTTGATGGGAGGATAACGACACTCATGCCGACGGGAAGAGGGGAGAAGAGATTGGTGGTGGTGGGTGTGAAAAGCCAAGAAGATTAAAAAACCAAACGCAATTTATGGTGTTTGTTGGTGGAGAAAAGATTCATGCCAACGTGTTTATTTTCATGTGGGTTTAGGAATGGTGATTTTGTTTTGACCATAGCAATGTTGCTGTAAAATACTAAAATGTTTTGTGAAAGTTGTGTGAATATTTGCTAAATCAAGATGAGGTTTTTCTTTTTTTCTTTTTTTTTTGCTGTAAAATGCTGTGTGAATATTTTTTATTTTTAACATTTCAAAACTATATAAAAAACCAATGATTTTATATATTTTATATATTATATTATATTAAGCTTTACACAATTATATTTTAAATTCATTTTTTTAATTTAAATATAATTAAAAATTTAATAATTATATTTTTGGAAGATTTTTTAAAAACAACTATTTAATTATATAACTTATTCCTATTAATTGTATAATTAAATTATATTTAAAATAATTAAATTATATTTAAAATAATACATAAAAAATAGCTTTTCTAAATAATTTTTATCATTCAAATAAATATAAATAAAAAAATATTTATACTATTTAAAAATTATTTTAGAAATTTAGCTATTAGATATAGGTTTTATCATTTTGCTTGCTCAAATAATAACCTGGCTGCTTTGCGTACTGAGCCATTCCAATATATCAACGCGAAAATCCTTCTTCTCTCTTCCACTTACTTGCCCCGTCCTCTGTAAAAAAACTTCGCAGTTCTCCCACCGTAACAACAAATACAACCAGTGGCCATGGTGGTCACAGACCTCTTTGTAGGGGAGATAGCCACCGAACTCCTCAAACAGCTACTAGAAATATCAAGAAAATCCGGGCTATGCAAATCAAATGCAAAATCTTTAATGGCAGGCATAAAAGAGCTCCTCCCTATAATTCAAGAAATCAAATTCTCCGGTGTTGAACTCCCTTCGAACCGCCAATTCCATCTCGACCATCTGTCTCGCACGCTCTCTGAGGGCCTCGAGCTCTCCAAGAAAGTCCTTAAATCAAACCGGTGGAACGTCTACAAAAGCCTCCAGTTAGTGAGAAAGATGGAAAAAATCGAAAAGAAAATATACATGTTTATCAGTGGACCTTTACAACTACATTTATTAGCTGACGTGCATCACATGAGGTTTGAAACAGCAGAGAGGTTTGATAAGTTAGAGTGGTCAGCCAAGAAGTTAGAGGAGAGTATAGGGAATTTCAAGACCGGGCTAGGAGGTGGTGGTGGCGGCTGGATGGAGGAAGCGGTGAAGAGATTGGAGGAGGATGAGATGAATTGGGAGGGTAGTTTTGGGAATAATTTTTATTCAGGGTTAGGGATTGAAGAAGGGAAGAGGAAGGTGAAAGAAATGGTCATCGAGAGGGAGAATTTAAATGTTGTTGGGATTTGCGGGATTGGTGGGTCTGGCAAAACTACTTTGGCTAATGAAATTTGTAGAGATGATCAAGTTAAATGTAAGTTTTAATTAAAGAATCTCTCTTTCCTTTAATATTTTCTTTATATTTTTCATTTTCTTTCTTTCCGTCATCTGATTGATTCGACTTGTATAGAGATAAAAGGAAACACAGAAATCGCAGAAAGGATACCTTTTCTTTGTTTTTACTTGCTTGTTTTAGTTTCTTTTGCTACTGGCTGCATGAATTGGTGATTAGCATATGATCATTCTTTTATATTCAGACAAGATAGGTTTTAGTTGATCTTGATTTCTTTCAGGTCACTTTGAGAACAGGATTTTGTTCCTGACAGTATCACAGTCTCCAAATGTGGAGAACCTGAGGGCGAAAATCTGCAGATTTATTGCAGGGAATGATGGAATTGATGGTATGGGCTATGATTTGGTCCCAAAATGGAATTTGCAATTTGAATGGAGAATCGGAACTCCAATGTTGATTGTTCTTGATGATGTGTGGTCACTCCCAGTGCTTGAGCAGCTCATCTTTAAAGTAGCTGGATGCAAAACACTTGTGGTTTCTCGTTTCAAATTCCCGAACGTTTGTAATGCTACTTACAACGTAGACTTGTTGAGGAGAGATGAAGCAATCTCATTGTTTTGCCACTCGGCTTTTGGAAAGACATCTATTCCTCCTGCTGCTGATTCAAATTTGGTCGAGCAGGTGATATTCCATTCACTGTCTCTATTAATTACAGCACAAGGTTTAGATTGAATGATGGACCTTGAAATTGAGCAGTCGGTTACTTTCTTTTCCAGTACTAATGAAAATTTGTTTGCTAGATTGTCGATGAGTGTAAAGGCTTGCCCTTGGCTCTCAAAGTGATTGGAGCTTTATTAAGGGACCAACCTGAAATGTACTGGGTGAGTGCGGGGCAGAGGCTGTCAAGAGGGGAACCTATTTGCGAGTCTCATGAAAGCAAGTTGCTTGATAGGATGGCAATTAGTACCCAGTTCTTGTCTAAAAACGTCAGGGAATGTTTCTTGGATCTGGGATCCTTCCCCGAAGACAAGAAGATCCCTCTTGATGTTCTCATCAACATGTGGGTTGAGATACATGATGTCGACCCGGAAGAAGCATTTGCTATCCTTGTTGAGCTTTCGAATAAGAATCTTCTCACTCTGGTGAAGGATCCACGGTATGTTAATAAAGTCAGGTTCCTAAATTGATCCCTCATTTTAGAGGGACGATCCTTCTTTTCTAAAAACGTTGCTTGGTTAATATGCAGAGCTGGGGATATGTACAGCAGTTACTACGAAATTTGTATTATGCAACATGATGTGTTGCGGGACCTTGCTATTCATTTGAGCAGTTGTGGAGACGTAAATGAGCGCAAGCGATTACTTATGCCAAGAAGAGAAGCACAGCTTCCAAAAGAATGGGAGAGAAATGCGGACCGGCCATTCAATGCTCAAATTGTATCGATCCATACAGGTATCTCCATTGCTATTCTGGGTTGCTATGCTTTATATGAGGTGGTTAACCTGTGCAGCTTAATTGAGATTGTGGTTTTAGTTTCATGTTTCCAATGCTTACTTTTATCTTGATTCTGTTAAATAGGTGAAATGAAAGAAATGGACTGGTTCCGCATGGATTTTCCCAAGGCTGAAGTGCTCATCCTGAACTTTTCGGCAAATGACTTCTTCTTGCCTCCCTTCATTGATGACATGCCAAAGCTCAGGGCACTGGTAATGATAAATTACAGTCCAAGCAATGCAGCCATTGGCAACTTTTCCATTTTTTCAAGTTTAGCTAATTTGAGGAGCCTTTGGCTCGAGAAAGTATCCATCGGTAGATTATCTGAATCTACTGTCCCGTTAAAAAACCTGCGAAAAATATCCCTAATCCTGTGCAAGATAAACAATAGCCTTGACGAAGCTGTCATAGACTTATCCCACATCTTCCCTTCTCTCTCAGAGCTTACAATCGATCACTGTGAAGATTTAATCCATTTGCCTCCCAGCATTTGTAGGATTCATACACTCAAGAGTCTGAGCATCACCAATTGCCACAACCTAGAGAAATTACCTCCCAATCTTGGCAACTTAAAATCTCTACAGATTCTAAGGCTGTCTGCTTGTCCAACACTGAAAATGCTTCCACCATGTGTATGTGACCTCGTATGGTTGAAGTTCCTAGACATCTCTCATTGTGTCAATTTGAAAGGTCTTCCAGAGTGGATTGGTAAACTATCGAGGTTAGAGAAGATTGACATGAGAGAGTGCTCGCTAATGAAGCTGCCAAATTCTGCTGCATCATTGCAGTCTCTGCGTAAAGTAATCTGCGAAGAAGATGTTTTCTGGCTGTGGAAGGAAATGAAGAAAGTCAATCTTGATGTCCAAGTTGCAGAAAAGTGCTACGGTGTGGACTGGCTTGACGATGATTAGATAAAATCCAAGTCATGCATTGTGTATATAGTTCTTCTTTCAAGTAGAAATTAACCATAGCTTTCCTGCCCAGTTGCAAAATGCCCCTTGTTCATTATTATTATTATTTTGTTACGGTGAAAACATTTGTTCATCAGCTGGTTATTAAAGCCAGCTTTTTTTTATAAAAAAGAAGTATTTTTTTTTATCATGATATGCTATTATTTTAATTATTTCTAAAAAATAATTTATTACACTTTTAACCAGACATAAAAAGCCCTGCACGTTGACCACCTGTCGGGGAAACGTTTTACCATTTATCAACCGATCGGCAACCAAGGACTGGTGGAGGCCCTGAAAAAGAAAAGGAGGTAGGTCCATGTCACCCAGTAACATAAGCTATAGGCTGCTGGGGAGCACACGTGGTCAAGAAATACGAAGCAGCCGATTAGGCCATTTTATTGTTGGACTGCCGAAAAATAATTTAAGGTCACTATCTGGGTCCTACCGCCTTAGCTGGAAAACGCGGACAGAGATAGATAAAGTATAAAACTGGTTTGAATGCCGTGTGGACCCCATGAAAGCACTTGCGTGGTCAAACTTAGGCCAATTTCTTGGCTTTCTAGCGACATAGCTTCCTAGAACTTACGGAAGCTACTGTTTAAATTTAAGAAAATAATAAATTAAACAATTTCTTGATAAAATCAACCTCTTAAGTTAATCCTAGTTTTATAACTAGAGAGTTATTATAATATTATTAGTGTTAACACTATATAAACTAAAGTAAAAAAAATAAAGAGAAAAAACATGGCGTATCAAATTCTTGAAAAAATTCCTTTTAATTCTCATATTTTCCCTTTTTTCTCTCTCTGGAGTCCCTATTTTTTTAATTTAAACTTTTTTTTTCCACTTCGATCCATGAGTTTTAAAAGGCAGATACTCTATTTAGCAATGCGTTTCAAAATTATTTTTGAAATAATTGAATTTTTATTTATTTTAAATTAAATGTTTTTGATATTTTTAGATCATTTTCATGTACTGATGTTAAAAATATATATTTTTTAAAAATATATTATTTTAATGCATTTCTGAATAAAAAATACTTTAAAAAACAATAACCATCATAACCTAAAACAATGAGCAGAGAGAAAGTCAATTGTAGTAGACAGAATTATCCTTTTTTTTTTGTCAACTAATTACATTCAATTATGAGAGTTAGACGGTAGTGATTTTTGTGTCTAAACATCAATGATTAAGGAGTTACATTTAATTTGGAGTTTTTTAGTTTTTTATTTTTAACCTTTAATATTAGATTTTTATTGAGTTTTTTTTATTAATGTATAAAGATCAATTTTATTTTTGTGTCTAAACATCAATGATTTTAACCTTTAATACATTTAAATTGATATTTATATTTTTTCTTATCATATAAATAAAAAAAAGCTAATATGGATGAATCCAAATTAACCTAAATTAATCTAATATATTATAGTTTTTTTAAAAACAAAATATAGGAGTTTTTCTTGCGAGTTTCTTATATTAAATTTTTTGATCCGGTGCTATTTAAAAGAATAATTCCGGTTAACATTCTCTTTTCTTTATTTTTTTGGCATGTGATAATTAAATGGAGGGCTAAAGTAACACACGACACTCTGCCACCTAAGTTTGATCGAATCAAGCTATCAATAAATTATTTCATCTAGAAATAAGAAATAAGGTGAGATTCTATAATATGATTTATATTATTCTTTAATATATTTTTTAAAATAAAGTTTTTTGTGCTTGAAATTTGCATAAACTTACACTACCTTATGCTTAAATTTTTATCAAATAGATTGAACATGGTGAAATTTGAACTTGTAATTGTTGAGTTAAAAAGACTCTGATACCATATTAACAAATTATTTAATCTAAAAACTTAAATTATTATATGAGAATTATATTATTCTTTACAATAAGCAATATACTTCCAAGGGGATAAAATCTCAGATTGCTTATTTTATTTTATTATTATTATTATTGAGATTAAAAGGGTTGATTTGAACTAGAGGGATCAATCTGAGGAGATGAAAGACAGTCTGCTCCAAATAAAATCCCAAGCCTAAAAAGGAGAGGATTTCTGAAAATGAAATACGAGAAACACAGGAAAATACGACAGTAGCCAAATACTCAACAAGGCACCTGTAATCATGGCCAAGGATGAGAGAATTTTATGATGATAGTAATGAAATTAATGATCAGCTCCACTTGTACAATTCAATATGGTTTACATTCTTCGTCCGTGGAAAGACTTCTTATCTGCTAAACATATCCCTTCTACACTGCATAGATAATCTGTCTAGATTTCACAACGCACCTTCCTCTAGGTTTGTAACCTGAGACTACAACAAAACCTTGTACCATCGAGAATATCGAAAACTATTCCTTGATGTCTGGTGTTTACAGTTCTCTTCTGCAGCAACTTGCAGGGCCTCATCGTGCATGCTAACATGGAATGTAATTATAATATACAGGGAAGCGAGGTTTATTCAGAGAAATCTGGTGGGCATCCACTCATTTATTTTAAGGGGCATGCTGTAGAACTCGTCAGTTCTAACATCACCCTTTCTGTTCTGGAACGGTTTCCACCATGGAATTCCTCGGTCGTTGATAGTTTGTCTTGATTCCAGGGTGTTATCGAGCAATGTCCCGACAATCATTGCTACCGTCGGAGGGGATGAGAAAAGTGTGTTCAATATGTCATTAAACTGCAAAATCAACAAGTGTACATGTTATTCAGCCATTGTTGAGTGAAGTCATGAGCTCATCGTAATTACAATCTTTCATATGGGACTTACCCATCCACCATCTGTTCTAACTGGTCCATGTCCATCCCCAGTGGTGTTACTGACAAAATATTGTGGTATCGATATTCCAAGGAACAAAGCCAGACCCAAAACGTAGTGGTTTCTCATGGAATTGTTGTTTGAAAACTGTATAAATGAAATGCCGACGGCAGCTGCAGAGAAGAAAACCAAGAAAAATTTCTCATCAAAGATAACATATGATGACAGCAAACTAGAATTTGAAGACGGATAAAATCACTCACCAACAATCCCAAATAAAACACAGTATATAGCAGCAAATATCGGCAGAGGAATCGAAGCAAACAGGGCACCAAATTTTCCTGGGAGATGCAGGTTAGCAGAATAAACATGAATTAGGACCCGGTCGACTTCTTGCGTAACTTAAGATGATAAATTGAAGACATACCAAAGATGGAGAAAAAGAACATGAAAGCAGTTGAAACCTGCACCACTCTTCGGCTCCCTATGTGTGTCAGTCCAAGAAGCCCAACGTTTTCACTGAAATATTACTACATCAGTCAATGAAAGAGGCCTCTGCATTTTAATAGTGATCATCATACTGTGGCGTTTTCCCCTTCTACTCACCACTCTACTGAGAATTGATTTTTTTTTAAAAGAACACTCAGATCCCCTAAGCATTAGCTGCAATATGTAAGAAAGCTAATGAAGAAAGCCTTACACTGATGCAGTGGTACCGACAGCTGCACCAAAAATTCCATCAAGCAGCAAGCTCACACCCTATATTAAAAAATCAACCTTCAGGTGTTGATAAATAATTTTAAAAGGGATATATATATATATATATATATATATATATATAGAGAGAGAGAGAGAGAGAGAGAGAGGGAGAGGGAGAGACAGAGGGAGCTCTCAGTGACTTAACCTGTAGACCAATACTTCGGCTAAGAACATGAGCTGGAGGGTGTGTAGCACCCGCAAGCCGAGCTGCAGCAAAAAAGGTTCCGGTTGACTACATCAAAAGAGATGGAATGGTTAGGAAAATAAATACTTAGACAGGAAATTTATCAAGTCCATCAAAGAAATAGAGATCATGGAGTGTACAAAAATTAGGAAATTCATATAGAACCTCACAAAGGGCATCCAGAATTAATGGAAGGAAAAAAAGGTATTTCTGAGATGGTGAACAAACCTCCGCAGATGAAACAAGCGCTGCCCCGATCATCCCGAAGACATGACTTGCTCTAAATATAGGCGCCCCCCATTGAAAGGGGTATGGGATTTTAACCCTGAAAAAATACAGACGGTCTTCAATAAACAAGGCAGTTCAACTTCTCTTTTTCTGATAAAATATCAACTCTACCGGACCAACAGAGAAAATTAATCTAAACTAATACCATGCTGCAGATGATATAAAATACGATCGGTCTGTGCGGCAACTCTGTTTAGTTTGCTGCTTCACATTGTTGTAAGCACCGGAAACAGTGAGGATAGCAGCAAAAGCCCAAATGATTCCAACGCAGACGAGCAAGCCAAACCTCTCAAGTACAGGGTTGGCCCCGGGATGAAGATTCTTCAAATACTGCAGCAAACATTAGGATTTGTGATCTCCATATGAAGTGTTTTTTCATGTGATTAACTTGACATTCTGAAGGTGGTACATTACCTGACAAATTATTAGCAGAATCAGCATAGGCAGCCCGATCTCCACACAGTTGGCAAGCTTTATAGAACATAAAAAAGCCGTCATTATAATCAATCCATCACTTTCATCAACCATTATTCTTCATTTCATTACGTGAACTTACTAGCGGAAAGCCCCTCATAAACAGACCAAGACCCACTAAAGAAACCACAGGTACGACAGTGATGGGGCTAAAGAACCTGATAATGTCGAATGAAAGAAGATTACAAAACAGTATAATAAAAAGAGCCTGCTGAGTTTCTACTCTAGAACTCGGGCCATTGCTGCTGAAAGGCCAAAAAATGGTAAGCAAAGATGACTAGAACGAATTCCAACTCAAGATTATGTTCAAGTTACCTTGTCAAATTACCCCATGCTTTGCTATACCCGAGAATGATGCTGACAAAGGAAGAAACAATCAATGATCCTTGTATAGTTCTCATGGTGTCTACAAATCTCTGCAATCGACCATATCATAAAAAGAATTAGTGATCAGGGAAATATTAGAAAAAATCATGATTCAAACTATAAAAAAAAAGAGAGAAGAAATCAACAGTCTAATTCAACAATTTCAATAACTCATACATCATGCTCATTGGAGAAGGATTCGTTATTATAATCTCTAATGATTGATAAAACTGGCAGAACAAAAGCATATGAAGGACCCATCACAGTTGGAAGCCTCGTTCCAATGATAGTTTGAAGCAGTGTATTGATTCCTGTCATAAACAGCATCGTTTGAATAACATGGGCAGTATCACCCTGTTCAAGTTAACACCAAAATCAGATTAGAAGACATCCAACTGCCACTTGATCTAATAAATCATCAATAAAATTCAGATGGTTAATGAAACGTACAGGCCCCCCGCCCATTTGAGGCACAAGATAACGTGCGATCAAGACCGCAGTTCCAAGCATCACTATATAGTGTTGGAAAGCCAGCAGACATGTCTCAGCTGTGAAATTCAATTTCTCGACTGTGGTTAGTTCCAAGCAATAGATACTGGATTTCATTGGTAAATATTTGCTTGGTTCTCAGATAATCCAGATTAATTGTCTATTAATTTAAATCTACGTATATTATTAATAGCAGGAGGGTCACCAGGATTTAGACATAAAAGTAATTTAAACTTTCAGGAAATTAAATGAGAATCATGACCAAAGGTACAAGGATCAGCTAAAATTAGATGAATGGAAAGATGGGAATGGATGAACTAGAATATTTTATACTTGAGTAATATACAACGAAGAGCATCGAACTTGAACAAATAAAAGGGGGGACTGTGCTAACTTTTTTTGCAGAACTCAACGAGCAAATTTAAAAAATACTAATAAATAAGCTAAAAGGCTAGGAGTCACAAAAAGTCAAAAAGATAGAGAGAACTAACGCCAAGAGGGATTGGAGTGGATGCAGAACTGGAGTTGCTGGAGTTGCTCGGCAGGAGTCCAAGTAGGACCTCTTGACAAAGCAAGTGATGGCGGAGGTGGTGCTGCCGCCGCTTGTGGCGGCGGTGGCTGGTGGTGGTCATGAGCTGTTTCTCCCATATTTTTACCCCCTTTTTTGTCGCTGACTCTTCACTCTCTCCTGCTCGGAGTGCTAGCAACTGATCACTTTAAGGCTCAGGCTCAGGCTCTTTCAATTCTATACTATTATAGTACCAATAAACCACCGACAGAAACGTGAGAGAAATTAAAAAATAGAAGAAAGAAAGTTCCTTCTGTGATCTTCCAAGAAAAGAAAACAAGAAGCAGAACGGAAGATAATTTAATACGCAGTTTTTTTTTATAAATTGAATGGGAAACTTTGGCTTACGTTAATGTTGTCGTATTCCAATGAGCATATAAGTGCAGAGCAGGAACCATAACATGGCTAATAATTTGACAACGTATGGGCAGCGCAAGTACGCGTGGGCCTTTCTCTCCATTCCTCGACATTCAAGAACATGCTTTCTCACTTGTCAAGATCGAACAAGCTTGCTCTTCGTGGTATTTACCTGTTATACCCCTTCTGGTTACGATGCAAGTTACGATACCCTTCCTCCTTCCAAGAAACTAGATGACAATCTCGCCTTAAACCGGAAGAAAGAATAAAGAATGGAAATCTTCGGTTTTTGGTTATATTTCTTTTCCCTTTAGCAACAATTTCAGTTTTCTTGTATCGTATGTGGACATTGATTTTATTTTATTTTATGGATTTCGACAATATTTAAAAATGTGGTCATAATTATTTATTAAAGTTAGGTTTTCGTGAGGTCCAGTGAAGCTATGTTCGGTGGGACATGATGCAATGAATTTACGTGGAAGCTAATTCCATGACTAAAAGAGGTTGGATTTTACCTTGACAAGTTTTCTTCTGTCTCTCCATAGACTAAGGTTGCTTTACTTCGTGCTGAATCTTAAGGCTTCCCGTTAGCTTTTCCACGACTTACCCGCCGTGTTTCATAAAGAAACCATGCTTCGTTCACTGGTTAACATATTTTAGATTGTTTCCTACGATATCACCATTTTTTCCAGATTGTTTAGATTTGTAAAGACAATCCCGCAATTCTTCTTATTCTTTTATTATTATTATTATAATATTAGAAAATAATATAAATTATATTTTAAATCTCACTTAACCATTTAATTTTTTAGATAAGATGATTTTTTGACATGACATCAAAATATAATTGAGTCAGTGGTCACAAGTTCAAATCTCACAATTCTTATTCTATTTAATTAAAATTAAGTACAAGATACTGTAAATATTTGTAAATTTTAAGCCCAAAAATATATTTTTTTAAAATAATATAAATTATATTTTGAAATATCAATTAACAATTTGAATTTTTAGGTGAAATAATTATTTTATATATTAATTTCTCAAATCATCACTTCAATAAAGCATTGTAATTAACATTAACAATTAAAAAATGAATTCAAAGCAAAGAAGATTCATTTTGAACTGTCTCGTAAAACACTTGAACGGCAACGCTGCTTCTCTTCTTCCAGTTTGGGTGCAGGAATCAAAGAAAAATAAGTAAAAAAAGAAAACGAAGAGAAATAACTGCTAGAGCAACCCCATTGTTGAGAAGCCAGCACGTGCCATCCTAGAACGGAGCTGACCTAGGTAATCGACGACATCATTTAAAATTTATTTTTTATATTAGTATATCAAAACAATTTAAAAATACAAAAAAAAATAATTTTGAATTTCTCAAAGCATGCCTCACCGCTAAAATAAACACAAATCATGCACAAATCATCATAGCTTGCAATCCTCGCCTCAGCAAATTCTGTTCAAGTGGTTTTATTAAGAACGGATTGGACGTTAAAGTGTTTCCCCTGGAACGGTAAAACATTTTCCTCCTCGGCGCGCCGTTTTGGAACAAAATCAGCGGCCGTGTCCCGAAGTGGTGGTTCCAACGGTAATTTCGGAATGGAAACAGTGACTTAACAATGCAGGAGTTTAACCGTATGAGATTTAAAATTTCGCGCCGGCCATGTGAAACCACGCGGTTCGTGGGGACAACATGCCCAATAGACGACTTCTTACTAGAATAGTACAGTCTGATCACACTCTCCACGTAGAGAAAAGTATTAAATATTTGAAGAAGAAAAAATGTATCGTGTTTACTCGACCGGCTATCAGATTGGTGTTTTTCTTCAAAATTATTTTAAGAAAATTATTAAAAATATTATTTTAATATATTTTTAAATAAAAAATATTTTTAAAAACAATTTCAATCACACTACCGGTCACTTAATTTATCACAAATATTTCAATTACAGCATGAATGAAATGAAATTAACCTGGTACTAAAAATTGACACACTGCTAAAAAATGGTTTTCTTTCGAGAAGATTAAAGCAATAATTGCATCCTCCTATAAATTATTAGTTTTATGCTTGTGCAGGTCAAATAATAATATTTTGAAATGTATAAATTATATAGTTTGAGCTTCGTGCAGGTCAATTAGTTTGCTTGTACAGATATTACAAGCAATACGCTGATTGTTAGAGTCGTTTTAAATACGTTCTATGGTACCAACTTACATAAAAAAATTATAAGAGGCTATCATCCACGTAACCAAATTATTTTTGTAGCATGGAAGCTATCAGGCATGATATCGTGCAGAGAAAAGATGATTTTTTTTTCTTTTCTTGTTGAAGATCGAGTTATGTTACTGGCTGGATTAGTTGTTAAATGAGTATAATTTGAGGTGGATGAGAACGTGTCTTGTTTTGGTTGGCCTTGCCTCTTCAGCAGCATTCAGTGAACTCGTCCCTGCGTCATGTTGCTGGGGCGGTGGAAGAACAGTGGTCTGCACGGAGGATTGCCTTAGAATAAAATTGGTTATTCAAATGGAAAATTAGTTTAAAATTAACCCCTTTTTGTCTATTTGTAACATTAGAAATTTGTTTTCCTTCTTTAATGTGACATGATTTATCAATATATTTTTTTGAGTGTGGGTCCAAGTGCATGTCGCATAATTTACCATCCTTAGGCTCAAGCAATGCATATGAGCTTAGGTGCCAAGCATTCTACGACGCCGTATGGAAATGTGGCCACATCTCCGGTTGAGAGCAATTGAAAAAAAACTATGAATTGAATATTTGGTAATGATAGAAAAATTGACAATCAGTTATGGACCTCATAGTAAAAAATGAGTGAAACTCGGTTTTATAAAATGCAGGAAGTTCCTGCTTTTCATGCTTTGGATGACTGCTTATCTTCATATCCCAAAAATATTATTAAGTTGAGAGGGGAAGGGAGGGGCGGGCGGGCGGGATTCTGGGAGAGAGGGTGGAGTGGAATATTATATTATATTATATTATATTATATTATATTATATATTATTTTATTATATTTTTTGATATTAAAATAATATAAAAATCTAAAAACTTAATTAAAATATAAATAAACTAATTAAATTGATATTATATATGTGTGTGTGTTTTTAATAATCTTAATATAATCATATTAAAAAGATTCACGTATATATATTATAGATATTGTTTGTAATGACATTGCAAGTAATTATATTATATTATTATAATTATTAAATCTACAATATGTAAAAAATTATATATATATATATATATATGTCATTTAAAGTAATTTCACAAGTTAAAAGCAATATGAAAAGGTTGGTAACCAAACACATAAAACTGTTTTTCATTAATCTAAAACTCAAAAGCAGTTTTAACCAAATACTTCAAAACTTATTTTAAACCGTTACTAAAATGATTTTTATGAAACTGTTTTTTTTAAATCTCAACCACAAAAACAGAAGCAATACCAAATACAACCTAAGTATCATGCTTGAATCCAGACGCTAGATATATGACTTTTGCTTGTGGGCTCGGAGCCTACGCATGCGCCCAACTACCCACGTCTAAGTCATAATAGATATATGACTTTTAGATTTACAAGGATTTTTCCTAACCTATCATATTTTTATTTTATTAATATTTGTGTTAAAAAATATTTATTCTTCGTTAATATTATCAGGATAGAATGACTTTCTAACCATCTCCTTTAAGAAGAAAAAACAAGGTTCATAAGGTCTAAATACTCATTAAACTAATAAGGTAAAAAGTTCATAATTTTCATTCTTAATAAACACATAATTTTCTTCCAAAATATTTATTTTCATACCAAAAAAACAAACATTGTTTTTAAATTTAATGCTCTTTTACATATTTATTGCACTATTTCTCTATAAAAGTATTAACTTAAACATACAAGGGTTCTCAAATCCACAAGAAGAAAAAAATTGTTTGTAGGTGCAAGAATTCTTACATCAAGTTACCATTTTTGTTTGATATGGACAATAGATCTAAAAATAAGAACACTTGATAAGCTCATTATTCAACCACCAAAAATTCCTATTTTCAAGCATATTGGATTTTAAAACATTGGCATCGTCTTGGGACTTCGATGGAAAAAAGCTATTGTTCTTTGAGAACTTAATTTTGACATTTCTAAGCCACCTCATGGTAGAAAATCAAGACATCTCGGGGATGAGATACGTGATAGATGTTCCCTTCATCATGAGCTCTTCTGCCTCAATGAATTTTCAACACCTTATTGTTAAAGTGCAACTTCTTACTCAAGTAATCCTAGCAACCAAGGGACCAGATTAAGCCTTGTCACTCTAGCAAGTCTTGGCACCCTCGATGACACCAAGTTCCCTAGCTCCACCACCATCAATTGATCCCGATATTTCTAAATAATTATATTGGCCTGAGGGGTTTGGACAAAACGAAAATGAAGAGAATGTTTTGCATTAGCATTCACCAAGTGAATTGAGGGGTCACTCGTGCTGTCGAAACACATATGATTGGACTAGGTGCTCATTACCACGAGATGAATGTTAGCTACTGATTTCATCCTACACGCCACACTCCTTAAGCTCCTAGAGCCTAATACATAAAATACTAAGACATGGTCAAAATTTAAATGTATATAAGGAAATGTTTACAACCCCACTAAGTGTATGGTTCTCCTTTATTCAAATGAATTTATCTTTGCAAAAAAATAAGTTTGAGTATGATGGTTTTGTTAACACGAGGGACACACATGCAAAATGTATAGAGTATCTTAGAGTTTAATACAATCAATATACATCAAAAAAATAATTATAAGTTCCAATTGGTCTAATTAGAAGATTAAGGACAAAGAAACTAAAATAAGCATATTAAGAGTACTTGGACCAAGGTGAATTTCAAAGAGGCTGTACATTTAACAAGTGATGATAAGAACTTTTTCAATTTTAATTTATATTAGAGAAGAGCCCAATTCATCCACTACATTGTAGTGTGTGTATTCCTCTTTATTTTTATTTTTTGAGCTCACTTGAAGAAAAAAAGATTATTAAAAGACTATACATTGTTTTTCTCTGGATTATTAATCCTTAATTAATTAAACTTGTTTTAATTAGCCGTGTAGGATCTCTCTCCTACAATTTTGCAATTTTGTTTTGTTATCCTATTTGTTTAATTGTACAATATTCTCATTATATTTTTTAGTATATGCTCATCTTATTCTCTTTTTTTCTTACTTTTAATTCCACTCTCTAAAATTGTTTTATTTTTATTTGTCTATTTAATCATACACAAAAAATAATAATCAGAAAATAACAAAAAATGATTGAAAAAGATATGTTTCAGGGTAAAAAATGGATAGCAACATGCGCTAAACGGATGGTGACATTTTAAACATCCAAGGGAATGCTGCCAAGTTGCCAGCAATCACAATTATAAATTTGCGTCGCATTTTGACAGCGAAGAAAGGATTCATAGTTTATTATATAGAAAAAGGTTTGTGCATGCGTAAGTTTACAAGCCAGTCCACTCTATTGGATCTTTCAACAGGACGTTGATGTTACGGAATATCAATTAAGGTTTATACATACGTTGATCTTTCAAAGAATCTGCCCAGAGATCGAATTATTTTAAGTGCCCTAACTGACTCATCAATGCAGTCGCAGCCAATATTCATCTTTATCATGTTCTTAAATCAATTACAAGAGGAGGAGGATTTGTAGAATATCAAAACGGTCAGCTCTCTCCAACAGGAACAAAACAACAAGTTATGGAGAGGCATTAAAGAATACAAGTTGTCAGCTAATAGCATAGCCTCAAAGTCTAGGAAGAGAGAGGGATCGAGGTATCATATGAAACAAAACCGACCCAAAATGTTGTTCAAACCACTAGATGCCTTTTGATTGCTTTTTGCTCTTCTTGTCAGTCAGTAGGATTCAACTCATCTTTATATATATATATCCAGAGTATACAAGCCAAGAAGTTGAACATGTTAATCATACACTGAGAATGAAGCTGAATTTGCCCAAAACCCTTCATTTCCAATTGTTCTAATTACAAGACATAAAACCAAATATTTCAACGAAGCACTGAATAGATTAATCTAAAAAAATTGGGCTAATTCTAAAATAACCAAGATGAACTCAAATAACAATAAAGGCTTAGTACACATCATTAAAACAATTGAAGAGGCTAATAATTAGTATGCAAAAACATGATCAGTATGGTTTGACCATCAAAGGGCATGAATTTGTTGAGTTTCAAGGATATTAAATAGATATGAACCCGATCTTGGTTGGTTATATTAAATACATTGAATTTAGTCATTTAACTATTTTTTGTTACCTCTAGAAATCCAAGAGACATAAAAACATGGGGACTTATTTATGTTAATATTTGTGCTGATTTAAAACTTTAGTTATGACTTTTACTATTTTTAGAGGGTTGTTCCAAGTATATAGATGAGTATTTCAAATTGAATAGACAGATTATGTTTTCAAAAAATTATCATTATTGTGAGGTCTTGTGTTTCTCTTCGTTCTTAAAAGAAGTCTTATAACTTATCAAGTTAATCTTATGATGTTCAAACAATCAAACTTCTCAACTTGATTGTTGATGAATTATCAGGTTTTCTTGGTGTGGTGTTTCAATCCTTCAGAGTCTTGGTTTTCATTTGGTTAGGTGTCGAGTCAAGACTTAACTAATCTTTTCTACATGATCTTGGAATTCTAAACCATCATTGTTATCAAGTTTTATCACAATTATTGATGGAGTTCATATCAGGTTTTATATCATACCATCTCTAGAAGCGACATTTCCTTCCCAGTAAGAGATTCAGCAAAATGGTATTGTCTGCCGAATTATTTCAAATACTGTTCTATACCACCTTTCTTCAATGACCCAAGAGCCAACGGATTGTCTCTCTAATGGCTGATTACACCGTATAGTTCATTTGCTCTTTGATTCCTTTCACTTACATTAATATTCTATAGCATTCCATATTGTACATTCTTTGGCAACTAATAAAGGTTTTGTGATTTCCTAAGCAGGGCGTCTCCAGAGATATTAAAACTGAACCCAAGCGACAAAGAAGGCTAGGAGGAAACAGAGCTGCACTGTTTGTGTTCGGTAAGAATGCTAATTACTTATTGCGTGCGTAACTCGGGTAGCAATAAGTGGATTTGCTTCTCTCATTTCATCCATCTGAACCATATTGATGGGCTAATAATGTTAGTTTTGGTGAATTTGTGCAGCTATGGAGGGACTAGAGAACATGACATTCATCTTTATGGCCGTCAGCCTGGTGACTTATTTCTTGGACCAGGCAGCAATACTACTAACGATGTGCCAACATCAATCAGCCATGGACCGTGGAGGCTATGCACAGTGACACAAGTTGAAGAAACAAAGATCCTAATCCACATGGTTCATTCAAGGTTGTTAAAATCGCGAGTTAACTTGTAAAATCATATGATTTTACTAGTTAATTCATCAAACCTTATTAACTCGGGTAAAAAAATCAGTTTGGGTCAAAATCGATCAAAAAACACTAAAATCGTACGGAATTATAAAATCATATTGGATCGGTATGATTTTACAATTCCGGACAAATCATCCCTAAAGTGAGGTTCTCATCTCAGATTGAACTCAACAGATCTAATTAATTAAAACTTTTCCACTTTTCTCCAATCCTTCTTCTCAAACGAGGCTCTCATCTCAGCTCATTGTCGTCGTTGTCTCCTCTCAACTCTTCGTCGCTGTCATCACCCCTCATCTGTTGCCGTCGTTGCCTCTCATCAATCTTCAAGGTTAGTTAACTTTGTAGAGTTTTTGTTTTCATGCTCATACGAGATATTTTTTCACATTCAGTGGGTTTTATCTTAAAATTATGTTTCGAAAAGAGAGATGGTTCATGGTTCATTGTTCGAGCTATTAACCCCATTCGAGTTTTGTTATGAAAATAAGTTTCAGGCATGCTCTCTGTAAGAAAATGGATTAGAAAAAATTAAGAATTTTTTTCTATAAAAAATAGAACATTAAACCCATACATTAATTCAGACATGTCAACTTTTGGCATGGTTTAAAGAGCGAGAAATAGAACATTAATTCAAGCATGCTCTCTGTAATAAAAATAAGAAATAGAACACTGAAAAAATCGAAGCTTTCATGAAACAAAACTGGATGTTTGTGACTTGAGTCTGTGAGAAAGAAATGAAAGGAACATTGGAAACACCGTAGTGAACTGTGGAGATTTTTTCATGGTGTTTGTGACTTGTGTCCTGATTTCTCTCCTTGAATCAGTTTTTTTCTTCTCATTTATGTATATTTGTGTTGAGAATCATGATTTTATCACTGCAATGAACATTCATATGTGGAAACAGGGAATGTATTTAATAGCAGAGGATGGCGGTTGTTGTTTTTAATAGTAGAGGATGTGGAAACAGCCTTGTTACTACTTCTCAGGTACATTTTATGTGTAATTGTATTAGTTTCTAGTTGATTTTGGTATTGGAGTAAAGGGAGATGGTTCAGTATGTGATCATTTTTACCAAGGGACTGATGATGCAGTTCTATTCGGCTTAGTTTATAGGAGATATGTGTGAAGTGGTGATGCAGTTCTCTTCAGTACATGATCATTTTTATCAAGTAAAGAATATAATTATTTTGTAATGTATTTTTAAGTTATTTTAAATCATATATGAACCTTAACTTATGAAGTTTTATAGCTATAATTATGATGTATTGTATTCGGAAATATTTTACTTACGATTTTATGATTTTTCTGCCTACATGATTTTAGCTGTGATTTTATGATTTTTGTATGGTAAAATATTAGGTATAATTTTATGATTTGAGTTTCAGAAATGTCTTCCATATCGTGTCAAATCACGATTTTGACAACCTGGTTCCAATTACACTTAGCACTGTTTTCATGAACACATGTTTGGCTCAGCTCCAGACCTTTTCAGTCCAACAAAGCATCACAATGGAGACACGTGTGTTTGGCTTACAAGTGTCTGGCCCCTCACTACCAGTAATCCCCCTGCTATTCATGTTCGTTCTAATCCCCATATACGAGCGCGTCTTCGTACCTCTTGCTCGAAAAATCACAGGGATTCCAACTGGAATCCGACAGCTCCAGCGCAATGGAGTCGATCTAGTGCTCTCAGCAATCTCCATGGCAGTTGCTGGGGTTGTGGAAACAAGGCTCAAATCGGTGGCTATTGAACACAACACGGTTGACTCAATTGAACCGTTGCCAATGAGTTTCTTATGGCTCAGGTTCCAATATGCCATTTTTGGAGCAGCTAATATGTTCACACATTAGTTGGGCTGCGAGAGTTTTTCTATGCAGAGAGCTCGGCTGGTATGAAATCGCTGAGCACAACAATCTCATGGTGTTCACTGGCATTTGGCTACTTCTTGAGCCTGTAGTGGTAAACAAAGTTACTGGTGGCTGGCTGGCTGGCAACAATTTGAATAGAGACAAGTTGAACTATTTTTACTGGCTTTTAGCAGGGTTAAGCATAGTGAATTTTGGAGCTTACTTGGAGTGCGCATCTTGGTATATAGATATAAGAATAAGGGGGAAGTGAATCATGTAGAAAACGGTGGCGGAGGCGATGCCAAGGGGAAAGTTCAGATGGTATGATTTTAGAAATACCATATTTTTATTTCAAAAAATACAAAAATAAAATAAAAGGTAGCCATGTTTGTGTCCTGTTTTCTTCCTGAGGTTCTCTTTTGCATGGTGGTTGTAATCAGTGTAAAATTTTGTCAACCATTCGGATATTCTCCGCTTGTAGGGAAAGCAACAAGATAGCTCGAAGGGGACGGTGGACCTAAAGTCACAACCATGGCGTTCATATATATATATAAACTCTCATGAATGGCGAGGGAAAGGCTTAGGTGCTATTTAGATTATTTTTATATACTAATATCAAAAAAAAAATCATCCTAATATTTTTCTAAACAAAAAACAGTTTAAGAATCAACTTTCACCACACTATTGACCATGTAATTAGAATAAAAATGGCTATAGAAGGTGAAGAACCTGCTAGAAGAAGAAGAAGAAGAAAGGCAGTAAATAAACAATGGATGGGAGACTAGGGAATGAGAGACTTGCATGGATGATTGTGATGCCCTCTTCACCACTAGTTGACAGGTGTCGATATTTCTCTTTGCTAAAACAAAGCAACATCACTTTAAAGAGAATTTTTCAAACAGGGAGTTGAACGACCACGTTTTAAGGAGAATAACATATCGAATTCCATAATAGTCCAAGATCACATACTACCTTAACAAATCTTCAATTTAAATTCAAATTCTCTATCATGTTGAATAAATACGGGAGAAAGATGGAGATAAGAGGCAAGAAATCCAAAGGGTAGAGAGGTCATTCAATCCATAATTGATCAGGATAAAAAAAACATAAAGTGAAATGGAACTAAAACATAATTATAAAATTAAATTACCTATCGAGATCAACTACAGTAAATCTATTAAACAACTTTATTAAAATCTAAATTAACTACAACTAATTATTTTCATTGAAAAAATAACCCTGTTTTTAAAAATAAAAATAGATAAAAAAAAAAAAAAAAACCTCTTAACATTCCATGTAAGGTGACTATCATCACCCATGCCAAAGAACATATTTAAATAATGACATGACGTATCTTCCAAACTGGGAAATGTTTTTTTCTTTTCTTCCATCACTCCACGGAACCAAGTTTCATTCTTGAACGGGCCAAGGCAAGCCTCAGCTTCGGGCACTCCATGGTCACAGGTGGTGAACTCCGACCACGACTGAGAAGGAAATTAGACTTGGTGTTGGCTGGAGACAATCGAGTGGCTTTCATCTGAAGCTAGAACGAGGTGCTCATTCATGATGACAAACATCGCATGATAATTATTCGTGGCACTAATTAAAAAGTCATGTTGTTTTTTCGGTGGGATATGATAAGCCTTGCACCCTAAAATTCAATGGTAAATTACTTGATTGGGCCCATCTACGTGCATCAAAAAGTTTGCAGTCCTATTATCCAATCCTCATCATTTATTTATCATTTATTGCAGGTGACAACCGGCCATATGCATATCAACCTTTGACTTGAGAAATCTGTCTGATTGATTACAAATGTTCCATTAATTTAACGGATGACTTTGAAAATGCTACTTAGGGTTTTAATTATGCAATACAACAATTTTGCTGACAAGCTAGTTTGGTTTCCACTCATAAATGGGCATTGTTGTTAAACTAGCAACACAACATTAACCATGTATGATAGACCATTGTGCCATATTTGGTTATTTGTCACTATCTTTATTGATGATGTCATAAAATATCCAAAGTAGTTCATTGACAAAACTTTCATTGTGATTAATCAATCAATCCTAACATCCATTGTTCTAGCTCTCTATTGTTTCATTAATTGGACAAATAACTCGGGTATTCAAGTGGTGTAGTTTTTAGTCTTCTAGTCATTAATAAATTTAATGTCCTATAATGTTCGGGATGTCATATTTATATGATGATAGCAGTGTGATACAATGAAAATTTGTTTTAATGCACCAACATTATTAGAATAAGATCCTTCACCCTATGAATTCTGATTCACGAACAAGAAGTATAAGAAAAACACCACAAAGTCAATCGGTCTTCAAAAATCAATTTAATTAGATAGAAAACAAAACAATATGAGAATTTCTCTAGCATAAACCGAATAAATTTAGTAACAATAGTATTATCAAGTCCTCATATTTTATCCTTGCAAATAATATTTATACTTAAAAACACTAATGCTAATAGGTTTAATATACACCTAATTTAAATGAAGCCTAAACCGATAAGAATGAGGTTTAAACATGATAAAAATAAATAAAACAATAGTCAAATTATTTTCCACACTTTGTCATATATGATAGCGAAAAATACCAAAGAAAAATAATTGTTAAAAAATCCTTCATGAACAAAAGCTTGATGACTTGTAAAATAAAAATTAAGTTCTAACCAATCAATTCTTCTTATTTAAAATGCAATCCTTGTAAAATAAGTAAGACATAATCTTCCAAATAAATTCTCAAACATATTATGGACTTCTTGTAGTGAATGAAATCTAAAACTTTTATGAAAGCAATGCCTTTAATGTTTTCATACTTTGTGGCAAGTTTTAGACTCAACTTTAAACACATTGTTCTTTCTTGTATAGATGAATAAATGGGTGTACTATAGATCATTGAAAAAAAATATAAATGTCTAGTTTTTAACACAATTTAAATTACTTCTAAAATCATTATGTACCTTCATTTATGACCTGAAAAGTAGACAAAGGTCTATAGTGACAAATTTGAACTTCAACTCACTTGATGGATACTTCTAACAAGTCTTTTGATATCACACCCAGGATCATATTATGACTTTTAGCTCTACCCAATGTCATTTTAAAATTATAACCTCTTTTGCATGTATATGTTGGAATGCATCTTCCCTCTCTAAGGATTTATAAGGGAAGTTTTAAGATACTACTAGTCGTGTCCTGGTTAGCTACATCCTAACAAGTGATAATCTTATTTACATTTGATAAGTTTCTTAAGCATGTCAGAACTAAGTTTACAATTAGTATCTTTAGGACTTGTTACCATCTGATTTTTGCCAATATACCTATAAAAGCCATGAAGGGAGCCTTGTAGAGAAAACTTTCTCATATTAAAAAATAAAGAAGAAGGTGATGGTAATGAGATATAATGGGCTAGTAAGCCTTTATAAGTTTGATGCAACAAATATGAGGTTATGTTATACTATTGGAAGGTATTTCCTTTTTATGTTAACAATAGACCTTATATGGCCTTCGATGATGAGAAAAATATGTTGTATTGTCATCAACCTTAACTAAATACAAAGTTAATATTATGGATACATGACATTATCAAGCCCCATTGCAAAGCATGCAACTTTCTTTCCTTTTTTTTGTTACTTTTTAGTTCATTATTAATTCTATTTTTATGCAAGACTGATATTTGAAAAAGAAGGGGAAAAATCATCAAGGTTTGTAAAGAAGACTTTATTTTAAGGGTTTTTTTATCTCTTAATTTGAGTAAAGGCAAGCCTAAGAAAGAGATAGAAGATGACCCCGTCATAATAGAAGAAGTCATTGTCCAACGGAATATGTGGGATTACCCTATCAAGTCTTTTTTGGTACCATCAATAGGATCATAACAATGACTATTATCCCTTTAATTGAGTAATGTTGTAGCTCTACAACATTTCTCTTGGCTAGTGTAGCTTAGATCTCGACTCAGCGAGATGCTAAGCTAAAAAATAGTGTCTGGTAGCTTGTTAAACCCTTAAGTGGATAGGCTTAGCATAACACGTAATCAAGTCTAGGAATATTGGGTCTAATAGCTTGTCACACTTATATATATTTAGGCTTAACAAATAATGAAACTAGGAATGATGTGTCTAGCAACTCACTAAACTCATATCTATGTGAACTGAAGCTCATCAAATTCACATGTATATAAACTCAACGTGTAGATAAACCTAGAAATGTTCTAAACTCATATGTAATTAAATTTAATATGTAATTGAGCTTATATATATAAACATGAAGATGTATCAAAGATCACTTTAAAAAAAATAAAAAACGACCATAAAGGTACAAAATCGAAAAACAAAGAGCCAATGGAAAAATGAATTATTTATTTCAGAGGTATTTTACTTGGTAATTCAATGATGGTGGCAACCCACCAACCAGGAAACAGGTTCCAGTTAGTGCCCGTTTGGTAACGCAGTTGAAACGTCGTTTGAACGCGTTTCAACCGATAATCAGTTTTGTGTCGTTTGGTAAATCAAAAACACAGATGAATTGGTATGGGTCCCACAACAAAAATCGAGCGAAACTGTGTTTCTTAATAAGCAAGAAAATTATATTTTTCATGCGTTTCACGGGCATTTCATTAAGCCACTATAGTAACTAATTATTATCAACGAAGGCAGAGCATCTCGGTGCTGACAAAATAATTCACGCACCTTCTTATCTGTTTTTTATTCAAGCAGACTTCCTCCTTCAACATGATGAAGGTGCACCATCTTCATCACAATTCCTTCGTCCCCGAAAATGATTGTGAACCCTTCCTCCTTCAACGTGATGAACCAGAGCTTCTCTCTCTCTCCAAGACAACGCTTCCTCCATGGACAATGTAATAGGGGCATGATCTACAGGGAGACAACTGGGAGAACAAAACACAAACCTCACAAATAACCTTTGTTTCTCACATAGACCTTCGATCCTCACACGAAAGAAGCCATGGATGAGAAGCAACCTTCAGAGGACAGTGCAGCCATGCATGCCATAACCTTCCAACGTTGTTGTCGGCCATCACAAGCCACTATTTTTGACGTCACCACCACAAGAAGAATCACCTCATCCTCCTCTACCCATCGGTATCGGTCGTTGAAGCTATCGTCGTGGTCAGTTGGAAGCTACTGTGCACGTGAATTAATTCACGTGCATAGTAGCACTACAGTGTCACGTGAAGAAGACATGAACAGTGCAGCACACCGTTTTACTCCTTCAGTTTTTAAACTGGACTTGGGCCGAGGCCTTGTCTGTTTTTTTTTAAATATATATTTCTTAAAAAAATATGTAGATACAGGTCAGTCCTAATGGAAGGGAAATAGTTGTTCGTGATGAAATTGCAAGTAATTTGATGAGAGAATAAAAAAATATTTGTTTTTTCATGAATTATTAATTACATTATATTTATTAAATTTACAGTATTTAAAAAAAATATATATATATATATACCCTTTAAAGTAATTTCACAAGTTAAAAGCAATATGAAAAGCTTGGTAACCAAACACATGAAACTGTTTTTCATTAATCTCAAATTCAAAAACAGTTTTAACTAAACACTTCAAAATTTATTTTGAACCGCAACTAAAGTATTTTTTATAAAATTATTTTTTTAAAAGCTCACCTATAAAAACAAAAATAATACCAAATACACTTTTAGACGTTACATGGATAAACTGAGTGGCCAATTTCTCGAAAGACGAGACAAAACCAGTCCAGACATTCTTCGAAAATCGAAAAAACTCAGTTTTCATGCGTTTTGATCATATTCTTCTGTTACTTATTATTCACGACTATCAATAACAAACGCTAATAAATAAAATTAACTAAAAGCTTCAAGCATTCAGATTGACAAGAAGAAGAAAAACCCTCTCTTTTCTTGAACAAAGAACCCAAAAGCTTCACAAAAGCCGTTAATAATATGAAAGCACTTTCGAAAAGGTACACTCTGAACTGGTTCGTCTTTAATACCATAACCCTATAGTCTACACGGTCTTGCCCAGTTAATAATAAAAAAAAGGACACCGATCCATTATCAGTCCGAACCTTTCTCTGCTGGAGCAGAAATAGCAAGACCAGGCCAAGAACCAAAGTAATTCTCACCATCAGCTGCAAACCCACCGTGACTACCCCCTCCTTCAACATGATCACCCTGCAGCTGCCAAGTATTGCACCCAGAAGTACACCCCCCTATGGTTCCACCATTATCAGCAACATTTTCCATTCCAGGAAAGGACCAAAACCCTCTTGCACCAAATCCAAGACCCGCTTCACAAGACCCCAATCCAAATCCTGATTCGTAACCGTACCCGACAAGACCATTGAACCCATGTTGATCATTAGAGCCTGTGAGCGAGATGAAGTTTCCATTTTCAGCCAACCCCTCATTCAGATTTAAGCCCGCTGGCATCTCAGTCTTCACAGCAGCTACACCAGAGTCTGTAAATGATGATAAAGCCGCGGGTATTGATTCGGGCTCATGGATGGAGGTAAGAGCAGTCAGAGTTGCAGAATTTGAGGTAGTAGAGTTGGAAGATGACGTAGATGGTGAAGAATTATTAGAAGATGAGCGAGAGCGCCTGGAGTTCTTGCGTGAACCACCACCAACAGGCACATCACGGAGGGTCCCACCTTGTGTCCAGTAACGTCGGCATGACTTGCAGAAATGGCGAGGTTGAGAGAGGTTATAGTTGTTGAAGTAGCAAAACTTGGTGGTGGTGGAGTTGCACCTTGGACAGGGCAGTGGCTCAGTGGTTTTCGGTGGCGGGGGTGGAGTCCCCATGGTGTTTTGGGCTTCTTTTGGGTGCGTCTGGCTTATTTCTGATGGCATTTTTTGGTCTATCTGTGGGTTTTCTTTTTCTTGCAAGAGAGAAATGCTTGATATGTTCTCGAGACTCGATGGTTTTTCTTTGTTAAGTAAGACAGGCGGTGGGCTCTACACCCGATGTTTTGACGGCTTGACGCGTTATTTCGCGTGGGTCAATTGTTTCTTTTAAATAATAGTGTGCTTGTCTTTTTAAGCCTGAAGTGAGATTTTGGTGTGACAGATTTTGAATGGTTTTCGGTGTTTCTGTTGACGTGTTGGAATTTTACTTGGCAGGAAATGGGTTATATCGGGGACGTTATCATGATAGAGAAATCAAGATTGCTTCTCTGCCTTTAGATTTCTTGATTCAGCCAGCTTAGGGAAGGGCTGTGGTAGCAGATTTTAAATCTCTTAAAGGGGTCTCAATTCTTTAATTGCGTGTTTATTCGAGTGATGTTAGCAATCAACTGTGTCTATCCAATAGCTCCAATCCCACTAAAGACACCTAAGATACATAAACAGAGATTAAGCCAATAAGTAAACAGGGCAGCAAGGCTATAGATCCGAGGTTGGTCCCTGGTAAAGATGAGAGTGAACCCAGAAAGCTATCCATCGGTGTACGTGCAACACCAATAATCGAAGTATAGGATGCCCTATTATAGACCTTCATGCATAAATTAATTTCATAATGCATTTGGAGCAGTTTAGTTAAAATTGTTTTATAAAATATAATATTTATTTTTATTAAAATTGTTTTTTAAATTGTTTTGATGTGATATATCAAAAATATATTGTTTTTTTATATTTATGGGCAAAATATATATTAAAAAACAATAACTACTACAATATCACACCTTGCCTAAATGTTACGGATAAAGTGTCCACTATAAATACACAAATAAAAGTCATATAATATGGAAAGTGTGTTTTAGATTATTTTTCTCAGCATTAATGTATATTTATAATATGATTGAAAGGGTTTTTTTTAAATATTTTCCTAAGAAATATTTGATTTTGAAATCTCAGACAATTTATTTAAAAACATCTAAACACAATGAGAATGGTGAAGTTGTATGTACTTAACGAGGTAATCTGGGATACAGAATTTAAAATCAAAAGGCCACCTACCGGGAATGGTGTGCGCTTAAAGTGGATTAATTGTCCGAGGTAGATAGAGAGAGTGCAGGGATTTGTAGAATAAACGAGACAGAAACCATAATTGATGTCTGGCAGCGTGGGAAGCAGAAATTTAGTGTCCCAAATCAAGATTCTCTCTTGGAACCCCTGATCATTAACACTTTCCCTGTGCCTGATTTCTTGGTTACCGTGATCTCTGCTCCTTTGATTTTGCTTCCCCTTTTCTCCTCTCCATCGATCATCACAAATTTGTTTCGTATTTTGTATCCGCATGTGTCAATTTCATGGATTATTTGTTCACTCAGGTTAAAAAATACCACTGATGATCTGATTTATAGATCATAGATTCACGTCTACCAACTATATATAACTTAGCTTGTGTTGTTCTATAACATGAACCTGGCCACCTTTTTTGGCTTTTGGATAGAAATGAGAGGCAGGCTAGCTGGCCACAGCCTTCACAGGACAGTCTAGTTCTATCTAAGATTTGAACAAGCCTAACCAGAGACATTATCAGGCCGCCCAACACTGGCTCAGTACCTGACATGATGAAGTGATACGTTACAATTTCATCGAGTGACCAAGCATGGTAGCCGCTTGAGCCCCTCCGGTTTGTAAGCTGCAGTGAGCCGAATAAGGTGACTCGGTCCAAGATTAAATATCTCTTCCTTCTCCCCTTCAAAATTACCTCAACAATACAAACCCGATCCGATTTGTGGATTAGCACATATGATTAATGGGTTCTCGTTGGAATAAACGAAGCAATTCATTGCGACATGATCCGATTTTCTTTTTGAGTTTGTTTTGATCGTGGCTGTTCTTAGTTCTTTCATTTTCTTAATCTGACGATTATAAATTTGCGATTATTTTGTCAGAAGAGATTAAGTGTGGAGTTTACTGCACCCACCATAGAAAACAGTTTCGGTCCAGCAGCTTATGTCTTGAAATGGTCGGAACTCCTGAGAAGCTCGATCTCTCAGGTGAAGTCAAACTACTGACGAGGCAATTCCATTAGCTTTGTTGGAGCCGTCTTGATATTGTTATAAAATTTATTTTAAAATATAATTCAGTCTAAAATAATATATATTTTTATTTTTTAAAATCAACCCATCAAAATAATTAAAAATTATTTAAAAAACAGCAACACCACCGCTTTACTCAATGTTGTTCAGATGACATGAAGATCAACTGCGGGTCGCTGCCCTGTATAAGTCCACTAAATAAAAGGAGCGTTCACAGAATTGATATATTTTCTTTGGGGTAAAGATCGTAAGCACTGAAGAAACATGCAACCTAATGTTTTCAGACCTATTAGATTTCAGGGTGCTTCCAAATCAACCGATGGACCTGCTTCGTTGAATTTATACAATTTATATTGTTTTTTCTTTTTTATTTAATCATTATTTTTAGATTATTTTGATGTGCTGATGTTAAAAATAATTTTTTTTATAAAAATATTATTTTAATTTATTTATAAACAAAAATAATTTTTAAAAACAATTACAACCACAACCACCATCCCAATCATTAACTAAATTTTCTCCAGTCATCCATCTAAACATGGGATCCAATTCACGCCATCACAGGCCGGTGGGGCGGTTTGACTTACTGACCATGCTGTCCTTTGGATCCAAAGAGTGGCTCCACCAAAGCCGTGGAGGAGATAGCCAGTACTAGCATCTTGACAATTTATGAGCCATGACTTCTAATTACTGAATTTATGGATTATATTGACAAACGTGATTTTTTAAAAATAATAATTTTGGAAGGGCAAACGTTCTTTTTTTAGAAAAAATATTTTAACTTTTGATTTGAATATTTTGATTGGTGCAAACTATATCAATCTAACAAATTTGTTCAGAATTTAAAGACAATCTTTAAGCCTATTTAGTTAGCGTTTCAAACGCCGGTTTGCATTTTTATTTTATTTTAAATGAATATGATTTGATGTTTTTAGATCATTTTGATGTGCTGATGCCAAAAATGATTTTTAAAAAATAAAAAAAATATCATTTTAATATATTTCGGCACGAAAAGCATTTTGAAAAGCTCTAGCAATAGCTCTCTTTTTTTTAGGTAAAAAGTTGCGTCATAGTTTTACTTTTAAACCTTTTTATGATGCAATCTCATAATAGTTTTAGATAATTCATGTTTCAAAATTTGTGCTCTTTTAATGATTTTTTAAAAAACGTTTTTGAAATCACAGTTAGAAACAACTCGAAACGTTGTGAACGCTTAGGAGACAACACAAAAGGACTTGAAATGAAAGTTTGAGTGAATGGAGATGAGATTTGATGACATGACCGACCTTTCCGAGCAACTGCTAGCAAGAGTGACGTGCCTCGAGGCAAGCTCGACGTCTAACCTACTCCTTCACCCCCTGGTTACATAGTTTGGCACTGAATTTTAAAAATATTTTAAAAAAAAAAAACTTTGTTATTTTATTTTATTTTTTAAATTGATTTTTTTAAAAAAAATTAAATCATTTTCAAAAAACTAATTTTAAAAAAATATATTTTTAATATATTTTTTAAACAATAAACACTTTCAAAAACACTCCGCTGACCTGAAAGATTCATAAAAACGTTGAGGGTATAAAGGATGTAGGTGGCTTTATCAACTATGATAGGAATAGGCATGACAGGCGTTGACCATGCACAAATGAGTTTCACACGAAAAGTGGCATCCATGGTTTCAAAAGGGATTTGGATATTAGAGAGTTCTTTAACTAGATCATCAAGTGCGATAGGCTTATACGAGCACCTCAACGGAGAAAATGGTGAAATTGATGGTTAACGATCGAAGGGTGAAGCATGCATCTTCCTGGTGAAAGCGCCGAGTAGAGACAAGGAGAAGGGACGACGGGCACCTTTCGGGTCTTTTCTCCAACAGGGTCCATGCCCTCGGTCATCACCACGGTCTAATAAAATTTCTTTAGGTTATAATGGGAACGATGCGTTGTGTTTTATATCTTTTTTAATTAATATAATCTCTTTTTCATTAGAGAATCTTAGGACCCATGATAGTTTGGATAAAATACACTTGCAATGCATTGTGGATGACCACGTCGTATATCAAATCAGTAGCAAACATGTCAAATCAATCGTTTTAAAAACAATAACTGTATTTTATTATCAAAACAATAAATTTAAAAACAATAAATTATAATTGATTTATAACATGATAAAACATTTTGTAATTTTGATTGCCACACTAATGACAAAGAATTTGTTATCTACATAATATATCTCGAGTTCGAGTCATGTCATGTATTCCTTATAAGAGTCCGAGACAGTTAAGATTTTACTCGCTTATCTAGGTTCACAAAGCACGTTTTCTTGGGAGTGAGGTTTCCTCGTATCCAAGAAAAAAAAACTAGTTGCATTGTTATACGACGTTATGTAATTTTATTTATTATATTAAGAAAAAAACTAACGTTGTTGATTAATATTCATTTAATCGTTATATAATGAAAGAAGAAGATAGGTCTCCATTAAAAAAAGAAGTTAGAATGGTGAGCGTTGCATTGGTAATAATTTTAAAAAGGGTGCAAATTTATTTGAATTGAGTTACTGATACTCATTGAGCTGAAGCAGGGATGTAGTAAAACAGAGACAATGCCAGCACAAGAGTCTCAGGCCCACGGCCTGGCTTAGCAATGGTATGAAACTATATTGTGCCCAGAAATGACCATGGCCACCTCTGCTCCCAGGCCTTTGTCGATTAAGCCTCTTGTGGTATTGCCATCTACATGGAGGTAGGTTACATCTCAAATTTCCACTAATCCCCTCATTCTACTTCACATGCCAAAACTTCTGGCAGTATTATTTAATAGATTAGCATTTCTGAACCGACAGTTTGAGCATAACCTATAATGCGACTGGCTAAGGTGATACTTTTGGGGCCGTAAAATTCTCGTTCAATCGTGTCGAGTAATTCTGAAAGAGGGAGTGATTCTTCAAGTGGGTCACTAGGCTGGTAAGAAACGAAAGTTCTTTACGCTTACGGGCTTAGTGACTAGCCTCGATCCAGATTCCAGAGTTAGGCTGGATGGAGGAAGAACTGTCATGTCATTGCCTTTTCTCTCTCTGTTTTTTGGTTTACAGAGCTGATTTGGGTGCTGGTGTTATAAGGGAGTAAGAGTCTGGATTAATAAAATAACCTTTTACGACGTGCTATAGGATTATTGTATCACCATAATAAATATACAATAAAATAACCTCGTGCTATACTAGTAGAGAAAACACTAGCACCTGAGAAAACACAGGCAGAAATCAAAATTGTGCAATTGATAAAGAACCGAGCCCACAGCAGCATGTTCAGAAGCAAAATGTTTTCCTGCATCGTCATATGATGTTACATTCTGCCCCACGTGCTACATTTAAAAGAAGGTGAAAAAAGAGATCTTTTTATTCTTACTAGAATCATAGGATACGCCAGGGATTGTGAAATGTTTACACAAACATGCTTCAAAAAGGGAGTGAATTGAAGGGCGCTTCAATTCTCCCAAGTCCCTACAGATTTCTTGGTTTTATCAAGACATGCAGCGGCTGAAGCTTGCGAGAGGTGAGTCCAACAATATCAACATTTTCTTCCTCTCCATCTTTAAGTCTCCATTCAAATTCTTGTGCTACTCTGCCAATCGTGGCAGATGCTATCAAGGACGCTTGAAGGGCACCTGCGCATGACCTCTTTCCTGCTCCAAATGCCATTGTCTTGTGCAGGTCCATGGAATCATACTTGCCGTCAAGGAATCTCTCAGGCTTCCACTCTTCAGGGTTTTCCCAGAGCTTCTTGTCCATGTTACATCCATAAATGTTTACAGCGATCTGCAGGGCACACGTTTAGTTAAATTTGTAAACCAGAGTTCATAGAAAGGAATAAATCTCTTGGACAAACTGACCAACCTCACTTCCAGCTGGAATATAGTATCCCCCTATCTGTGTATCTTCATGAGCGTATCTCAAAGGTATTACAGGAGCAGGGCTGTACTTTCTGATAGTTTCATGGAAAACAGCATTTAAGTATGGAAGTTGGGGCAGGTGTTCCTCTTTAATCTTCTCGGCCCCACAGACATTTTGGATTTCGTGATAGAGCCGATCCTGTCGTTTCAAGAGGGAATCATTACAAGGCTTAACAAACAAGAATCTGCGGATGAAATGTGCAGATTGGAGATTGGGACAACCTGACATTTTGGATTCTTCGCTAGTTCATACATGGCCCATTCTGTAGTGACCATAGTTGTATCTGATGCCTCAATAATTGTCTCCCAAACCAGCATACCAATTTGCTTCTCCGTTAGTGTAGTTTTGCCTTCCGATAATAAGAAGTCAATATAACAATTTATTTCCTGTTCCACATGTAAGAAAAAGTTAACAGAACGGTAAATATTCTAAAAGAAATCTGCACCTGAAGGAAACCAAAGGTTACCTCTCCAGAAGCAATTCGTTTCTTCTGCTCCTGAATAAGGGCATTCATCACCGATTGCCTGCGAAAATTCATTTGCTCAATTTTCATTTCAAGACCCTTATTAGGAATCCATCTCAAATATGGAAAGAAATCTCTCCAGTCAACATCAATTGCACCATCCATAGGATCAAGCACTAGAACATTGAAAACCTCCTCTCTTGATAAAGTGGCCTGAAGTTCATCTACATGTAGAGATTCCATATCTTTTCCTAAGGCCTGAAAAATTCATTGCATTTTCTCAATTCATAGACTAGATATTATTGGTTCACACACAGTTGGAATATTATCCTACACAAGATAATAAAGAACTCACTTCTTTCATGGACAATCCAAAAAGTTCAGACTCAAATATTTCCCTGAAATCCACAGCTTGTTGAGGATGGGTCTTTATACGATCAAGCAATTGACTTGAAACATTTTCTACCAGGGTATCCCTATGACCCCGGTGTCGTCTCTGAAAATCAAACGTATAATATTAAATATCAACTGTTATTTTTACTGATAAATAAAATGAGCAGGCAAAAACACATGGAGATAGACAACCTGAGCACCAGCTCCGAGTAAACCTGTAAGTATATACCGCTTCACCATCTTGTGAAAGTCGTCATAATCACTTGTCGCAACCATACATTTATTATCTGTAAGAATTTTCAAGGCCTTTGATAGTTTTCTTGTTGATATGGACGAATATCTAGTCACCATGGCCTGAAATATTCATGAAATCACACTTCAGGGTAGATAATGTTGAGTTTGATTGTTAGTTTGGAAAAGCGATCTAGATTTTGATTTAAAAAAAATAAATAGATAGAGAAACTGGTCGGTCGATTAAGTTCGCAAAATATTTTTTATCAAATTAAAATTAGTCAATTCTTTAGTTTAAATATTTGACTGTCTAAGATTTTATACTTATAAATAAGTTTATTTATAATCAGAAATGTAATTTAAAATATATAAAGAGGAACATATATATAAAAAAAATACTTCATAAAATTATATTCCTCTCGAATCGTTTTTTTATTCTTTGGTTTTGTATTTCTACATTGTTATCAATAAACTTCACATATATTTTCTTCCAACTGGTCATAGACCGCCTCAAATTGCTGTTTTTGTGTTTGGTCTTTCAACAAAGCGACAGAAATATATCTATATGCGAAGTGGATTGGTTCTGACAGAGAGTAAAGTTCGGTTCGGTGCTTGGTACAGGAGTAGATGAAAACCACAGATCAAAGTACTGAAAAAGAAGAAGATCGAAGGTGAAAACCACACCTCCTTTGCAACTTCAGTTGAATTGAGAACAATCACAGTAGAAGCGCCGGTTTTAATTGAGTAGATTGGCCCGTAACTCTCAGCCCACCTCAAGAACGTCTTATGCGGTTTCTTCTCCTTCAGTTGCAGCAAGTTCCCAATGACTGGCCATCCAGGCACCACTGCATCCCATAATAAATCAGCCATGTTAAATGATTATAAAAAACCAGAAACCCCATTTTGATTTCCTGAAACAGGAAGAGAGAAACGCGATACCTGGTACAGGAAGAAGTTTGGAGTTTCCTTTCTTTTGACCGGAGATGAACTTGTTGAAGAGGAATACTGAAAAGACCAGGCCGCCCACGGCGGCAGGAGTGGCATAGGGCATCGCTTGAAAAGCTGGAAGCATCGAAGTTGCAGCAACATCCATTGCTTTTTGCACAAAGAGAGAAGGATTTAGAAAGGAGGAGCCTTGTTGCTGTAACACCCTTTTGGCTTCTGATCACACCACCACGCTATATATTAGTGGCCATAATGATGCGAGTGTGATAAAATTAATCGTATATTTTCCTTATGGGAAACAGAGCATTCGATGTACAAATTGGAGTCATTGCACCCATCGAGAGACATTACGGTAATGTCTTTTGGATTCTCAGATTGGGAAAAATGTTTGTTTGGATAGAGACGCCTTTTTTTTAGGCTTTTGACCTTTTTTTTTTATAAATATTTTATTTTTTATTTTAAATTAATTTTATATATATATATTATAATATTTTGATATACTAATATCAAAAATAATTTTTTAAAAATAAAAAATATTTTAAAAAATAATTTCAATTATATTCTTAAACATAACTTTTGTCAGTAGATGGGGTTTTGGCCAAGTCCCTTCCGAATCCCGGGTTTGAGCTCTATTATATATGCTTGTCATTTATATGATACCTTACTTGCTCATCATACTTGTAGAATATTTAATGAGTCCAATAATTAGTTATTAGTTATGATGTGTTTAAGATGATGCAAACCAAGTTGTAAAAAAAAAAAAAAAACATGCCCCTTGTCTTGTTCAAACTGCATTTGTGGCATGGAATATTCTTCATTTCGGAGTGGTTGGTATAAACATGTCACAGTAGAGTCGACTGTTTTAATAAATGTTTTTTAAAGTATTGTTTATTTTAAATTATATTAAAATAATACCTTTTTATTTTTTTTAAATTTTGTTTGATATTAAAATAATCTTAAAACATTAAAAAAATAATTTAAAAAATATAAAAACAAAAATGTCTAACGTTGTATCTTCCTGGTACAGTTCAAGCGATGCGCTAACTATTTGAATGTTAAAGTCCCATTATCTGTCCTCGTCAGCTTCGAATAATTAACAGCAAGTATTTTTCATCGACTTTTGTTTATTAGTTAAATTAACATAAAACGTCGAGAATTTAATTTAATTTATGTCTTTTACAACACTTTTTTCTTTACATCTGTAAAATTAGAAAAAAAAGAAAATAAAAATAGCCAATAGAATCGAACAGAAGGAATCAATGACACAGGATATTAAATTATTAATACGGTCCGCATCAATAGCATATAAATTCTCTTCATTCATGAATCCAACTTCAACAGGTACTCGCGAAGTTTACAGGAAGCGTGGGCTGTTTCAGGCACTGTTCACAGCACGCATTTACAAGGGAACTCAGGATTTTGGGCGGTTTGAGAGTGTAGTTGTTGTTGTTTTTTAAAGTGTTTTTTATTTAGAAACATATTAAAATGATATTTAAAAAAAATTATTTTTGACATCAACACATCAAAATTATCTAAAAACACTAAAAAAATTCATTTAAAATGAAAAAAAAATTAAATTTTGACCAAACGGCGGTTCAACTACTGTGCCAAACAGCTTCTTTGTTGCCTTTTTAACTCGCGACTTTCCACGCAAATCATATATTATTATTACCATAAACGCATAATTTATAGTTTTATATTATTCTATTTCTTTAAAATTTAATTTTATAAAGAGAATTGCAATCTGTAGCCTTGCTGTCCATTCTTCTGAAACTCGAAGCGCCTAGACGAAACAGCCATAAACAAGAAAGATTACGTCATCAAATATAATAATAATGCTTGAGCTTGAGACATGATGGTGTTTTATTTCAATTGGGTGATCGCACTTTCTTGTTTAGATAGGGGTATCTGGGTTCGAATCCCTAGCCACCACGGATCATTACATGACATTACATTACATATATCTAAAACAAAATGGATCGGTTACTGTAGTGTTAGACTCATTAGATTACATATATCTAAAACAGAATGGATCGATTACTGTAGCGCTAGACTAATTATCACTGTTCACTGGCAATTTGCTCTGGTGCTTCACGCGATCTAAAACAGAATGGATCGGTTACTGTAGCGCTAGAGTAATTGTCACTGTTCACTGGCAATTTGCTCTGGTGCTTCGCGCGAGCATGTGCTCCCTTTTTTTATAACAGGACTACTTTTTCTAATATTTACGGTGAAAATGACAAAAAAGTGGTTGTGGCCGAGCGGTTGTCCGTGCGCTGCATCGGCGCGCGCGGGTTCGAGGCGCTCAAAACGCAAAACTAATTTGGTTTAGTTTTTTTCTTTTTTTTTGCTTTTGCTTTTTTTTTTTCTTCCGGATTACGTTTTTCTTTTTCTTTTTTCATTTTATTCGTTTCTTGCTTTTCTTTCTTGCTTTTTTATTACTTTTTTTTTCTAATTATTTTTTTTTCTTGCCTTTTTTGTTTTTGTTATTATGTTTTTTTCCTAATTTTTTTCTTCATATTTTCCCATGATTTTTTTTTTCTTGTTATACTTTTTTTTTTCAACTTATATATATTTATTTTGTATAATCAGAGTGTTTGACAAGCTTAAATGTACCATGATTAATCCTCGGATTCAATGTTTTTTATAGTTTTTTTTCCTGATTATATTTTTTTTCCATGAAATTTTTTTTTCTGGTTATATTTTTTTCCTTTTTCCACTTATATATATATATGATCGAGCTGACCGGGCTAGCTTAAATGCACCACAATTAATTCTAGGATCCATTTTTTATAGTTTATTTTTGTTTTTTCCTGTTTTTTTTTCCATGAAATATTTTTTTCTGGTTATATTTTCTACTTATATATTTTTTTTGTTTTTTATGACTGGGGGTAGCTATAGAGCGCCACAATTAATCTCCGGATCCAATTTTTTTCTTATAACCAGGGTGTCCAGACCAGTTTATGTGTACCAAGACTAATCCTCGGACCCATTTTTTTTCTAAAGTGTTTTTCTTATATTTTTGTTTTATATATATATATTTACAGTATAAGCTAAAACAGCTCGCCCTTTTACTGTAGCAACATTGTTCACACACACACACACACACAAAACACTGTGTACTGGACATTTGATCCACTGTTTCGCGCCTACATGTGCTCGGTGGTCTTCTTTTTTTATACAGGGCTGCTTTTTTAGGATTTGTAGTGTAGAAATGTCAAATGAATGGTTGTGGCTGAGTGTTTCTTTGTGCGTTGAAAAATGTTGCGCGTAGGAGTTCGAACCACTCAGCCAACAAAATTGATTTTTTCTTTCTTTCTAAACACCGAGTTTAAAAAAAATGGTTTTTTTTTCAATAACTGATTGTTGTTGTTTTTTTACAATTTGTTTTTTAATAACTGAGGTGTACGAGCCAAGTTACGCGCACCACGACTAATTTCCAAATCCACTTTTTTTTACATTTTTTTCCTTGTTTTTTTTCCACTTATACTTTTTTTTCTGTTTTTTTTATAACTGAGGTGTCCGAGTCAACTTACACGCACCATGATTTTTTCTTCCCAAGTATATATTTCTTTTGTTCCGGGTCAACGTGGTGCATCACGAATAATCCCTGGACTAACTTTTTTTAACATTTTTTCTGTTTCCCCCCCCCCCCTTATATATTTTTTAATATAATTAGGGTGTCTGGATCAGCTTACATGAATCATGACTATTATTATTTTATAGAATACCTAAAGGAGATTGCAATTCCAAAAAGTGCTTAGTGTATATATATATTTTAAGGTGCTAATATAAAATAAATAACAGAATATAACAGGCATAAAATCAATCAGTTTTCCACATAGATAGAAGCTTAGCGCAACGCGTGGGCAAGTTCGCTCGCTATAAGCTAAAACAGAATGGGTATTTTTCACTGTTCATTGCACTATTAACCCAGACTTATATACATTGTGGATTGGAATAGCAAACACTATATACTAAGATAAGTATTATTTGAATGCTAGGATGAACAACAAAATCATTTGGGCGAGTGGTTAAGTGTGGGGGCCAAATCACGGGAGTGAGAGTTTAAATCTCTCCAGCTGCAAATATTTTGAAAACAGTAATGAACAGTGATTCACTGTTCATTACTGTTTAGAAAGGTCATTTCCATTTGTTTTTTTCTTTTCTTTTTTTCAGACTTCTCTTTTGTTTTTTTTTTAAATAGGGTATATGTGCCAGCTTATGTGCACCATGACTAATCTTCAAATCCATTTTTTTAAAACATTTTTTCCCTGTTTTTTTTTTCATTTATATATTTTTTTTAATGACCAGGGTACCCGGGTTAGTTTACGCGCACCATGATTTTTCTTCTCATTACTGTTTAAAAAGATACTTTCCCCTGACACTTTTTTTTTATAACCAAGCTTTCTTTTTTGTTTTTTAACAATAATTTTTACTATTTGTAAAGGTGTTTTATGTTTTATTCTTTTAACCGGGCTTTTTATTTGTTTTTTTAACCGAGGTATCGGTAGCAACTTATGTACACCATGACTAATCTCCAGATCCATTTTTTTTTTTTGAACATTTTTCTTCCCTGTTTGTTTTTCCACTTATATTTTTTTTTCCATGACCGGAGTTTCCTGGTTAGTTTACGCGCACCATAATTTTTTTCTCATTATTTTTTAAAAAGGTGCTTTCCCTTGCAAATTCTTTTTATGACTGACTTCATTTTTTCTGTTCTTTTAATAAACAAGGACCTTTTTTAATATTTTTTAATTTTTTTATAATCGGGGCGTCTAAGTCAGCCTTTTTTTTTAAACCGGGTTTCTTCTTTGTGTTTTTTTTAACTAGGGTATCCGTGACAACAAATTTCTAATAAATCATTTCATCTTCTTAGCAAAATTTCTAACAGATTTTATCAAAAAAAATTAGCAATAGCAACATTCAATCACTTTTTGGTGGAAAAAAACCGTTTTTAATAGATTTTATCAATTATAATTTTACTAATTAAATATTAAAATAACAAAATATAACACGTATAAAATCAATCAGTTTTTTACATAGATAAAAAAGCCCAGCGCATCGCGCGGGCAATTCGCTCGTTGTTTTTTATAATATATAAATTTGAAAAACAACTATTTTGATTATTATTTTTTTAAAAAAAGAAATAAAGATTTAGAGAATATGTGTTTTCAAGAAAGTAGTTTTTATTTTTGATTAATAAATTTATATTTCTTATAAGATTCTTTTTCCTGAAAAGCTAAAATAAAAAATCATAAATCCACATAACAAAAGTGAGTGTTGTATTATTGGAAAAAAAGACATTATTACAATACAAAGGTGATATGATTGCCCCCATAATAATATTATGATAGAAATTGTTTTTAAAATTATTATTTTTTTGAAAATATATTAAAATTATTATTTTTATTCTTAAAAAATATTTTGGATACTAGAATATTAAAATAATCTAAAAATAATAATTTAAAGAAAGATATTTTTAGAAATTCTTCAAAACGCAGTTGGACCACTAAAACAAACAATGCTAACATGGCCAAAACGCCCATGCAAATTTAATTTTTTCCATGATTAAGACAATTATTCAAACTCACAATTCATCATCTAACACACAATATTACAAAAAACAAATTAAACTCAATTTCTCTCAATCCCAAATCTTTTGGCCGGCCACTTATAATAAAGAATCCATAGTTTATTTTTTATTTTTTATTTTCACTTCAGTTTGTCGGTGTTCTTCTAACCATTGTGATACAAATAAATTTGCTCCGTTTAAGTATTGGCCTCCTCCTCTCCTTTGACTGGTACTCCGAACCTTTCCCGCTCAAAATTAAGACTTGGTTGCTGCTGGAAGATAAAAGGGTTCTCTCATGGAGGAACATCTGCTCTTCATCGTTATCGGCGTTGTCAGTGGCGTTGATGGCAGCTGTGGTGCCTGTCAAAGATTGAAACGACAGGTCTCGAGCTGGAGGTTGCTGCATGTTCATATTATATTATTTGATTCTCCATGATTTTGATTTTGTTTTTCTTGTTTGTCCATTTCGCTCCAGCCCCCCAATCCTCTTATTTATTTATTTATTTATTTTAATTATACATTAAATAATCAAGAGGTAAAAAATGGGTAATGTCAATTATAGTCATCACGATATTCAGGAGATCTCTTTCTTTCCCTCGCCATCTTTGTAAAAAATGGGTTATCTTTGTTTTGTTTCATCGTATCAATATATATTTTATTATTTTAAAAATTAAAAATAAATTTCATCTTGTTTATGATCTTGATTCATTCTAAATTTTAGACGAGATTTTCTAGTTTCATTTCATCCATTCTGTTCTACACTTATAAAATTTAGTACCCGTTTGTCATTGCGATCCCACCGGTTTTTGGCCGAAATTTGAAAAAAAAAAATTCATTTTAAAAGTCGGCGATTTGGTGTTTTTAGATCATTTTGATGTGCTGATTTCAAAAATAATTTTAAAAAAATAAAAAAAATATCATTTTGATGTATTTCGGCACGATAAATATTTTGAAAAACTACCACAACCACACTCCCAAACATGCCCTTACAAAATTCACTCCATTAACATACAAGCCTTCGTCAACATTTCAAAAATCCAGTATTCATATGCATGCAACACACTCAACTTTCAATCCTAGAAAATCAGGCCTTTCAAATCCCAGATTTTCAGCTCATGTGTAGTTTTTATAGCAAGAAGATACAAGCTTTTCCCACCATTTAAAGCATGAAATCTCAAGAATTTCTACAGTAAAACAAAAGATAAAAGAATCCCTCAATAAAACCAATGCAAGATAGCTTGCCTGTAAGGAAAACAAATTCACACACTTGATTATCATGTCGATACGATTGAGATAAAGAACATAAAATATCACATCAACTGTACCTGCATTATCTCTCCCATCTCGTGGATCATGAGAGATGCCCATTGTTGAAGGCCTGATTCTAGTGAAGAAGAGACGGGTGCTGGCAAGGAAGAAAGGCAGAGGAGATAAGCGAGGTTTGAGGGTGGAAATTAAAGGAAGCGGGGAAGAGAAGCTCAAAATGGCCAAGCCCATGTTTCAGCTGCTCTAAAATATGCTCTGCAAATAAATCATTTGTTCAACAGAGTTAAGAATGAAATTTAATGTTTATATCTATTTGTTTGGTGGTTTAGTTGAGAGAGTGAGTGAAATAAAAAAAAAATCTTTATTTGTTTTTGATTGAGATTGTTAAAAATAAATAAAAATAGTTATTTTTTCCTAAAAAATAACTATTTTTACGCAACTTAAATAAGCATAAGTTTAATCAATAAAACGATGATAAATATATAAATAAAGTTAACTATATATTAAAATTTTGGGAACGAATAACAATTTAATATAGAAGAAAGAAAATAAAAAAGAAGAAAGAAACAAAGAATGACATGTTGAAAACATAGAATTTCTTTATTACCATAAAACAATCTTGACAATATAAATTTATAAACATTAAAAAAGCTAAATTTAAAGCTGATGTGAGCCACACGTGCCATTTAAAAATTGCAACATGCTTCACTAACAAGCAGCGGGTTATGCATGTAAGGGAGTGTTTGGAAACCAAAAAACATTTTAATTTTTTTATATTTTTTTTTGCTTTAAATTAAAAAAAATTATATGTGTTATTAGATGATCTTGATATATTTATCTTAAAAAATATTTTTTAAAAATAAAAATAGATTTTTTTATGTGTGTTCGGGAAAGTTTTGGAACTCTCTTTTGTACCTTGCAGGCTTGCACTAGTACCGCGTTTGCAAAAATGTGTTCTTGAAACCACTCACGCCTGGTGTTGAATTTTGATTTCAGAGCTGTACGTATATTAGCATAAATGGGAGAAGAAACGTGCAAGGAATGCAGGAGCTGGGAGGAGAAAATATATTGGACCCATTTCCAGTGTATACAGTTCTCTCAGTTCCTCCATTCTGGATTTGATCAACGCCTGGTATGTCTGCTTTGCTTTTCAGGCTTCATTCTTCCCTGGCCCTACATTGCAAGCTACTCTATAAATTATACCTCTTTGATTTGGGGAAACTAGTACTACTAGCAATCACGATCAAGTTTTTATTTTAGATTTCCCCCTCTCTTCTGGAGTTTTTATCATCCACGTGGATCAAGAGATATATATATACTCATGCTCATAAAAATTTGATTTGCATTTATTTATCATGGTGTTTTAAAATGATGCATAATGAATTGATAGATTATTGGGGGAAGCAGAATCGACAATGCAGTACTGCCGCTTCTTCCTTGTTTTTCATTTTAGTTGTTTTTTAGGGTTCATTTTGACTGCTAACTTATGGGGTTGGGGGGGTTGGTGGTTGAGAGATTGAAATCAGCTCGCATTTTTTTGTTATTTGCATCCATCAGTTTTTCCTTAAAGGTGGAGGTTCTAAATGTTTATGGAATTGTAGGCTATCCCTGAAATATTTGCTAGACATCTGAGAAAGAAGTTGCCTGATACTGTGAATCTTAAAGGTCCTAGTGGCTCTGCATGGGAAGTTGGACTAACAACCTACAATAATACTCTATTCTTCAATCATGGTTGGCAAGAATTTGTCAAGGACCATGCTCTTGAAGAGAATGATTTCTTGATCTTTAAGTACAACGGGGAGTCGAACTTCGATGTCTTAATGTTCAATATGCAGAGCATGTGTGAGAAGGTTGCCTCATACTTCGTCAAAAAATATGAATCTACAGAACGTGGCAATGGCTGTCGAACAAAAAGAAAAACTATCAAAAGTTCAGCTGAAGTTGTTTTCGCCTCTCCTAAGGGTGTATCTCGAGGTTCTCAACCTGAGGAATTTATAGAAGATGATACTGATGCAATACCAGGTGGGCAACCCAATGACTCCCGAGTTACTGGCAAGAAAATCTGTAGGGGAATCCAGTCAACTGAGGCCACAGAAGAGGATGTTGTTAGAGGTTCCCAACAGGTGGAGTGTTCATATAATGATTCTGACACGATAACACCACTAAATCAGCCTACTCGTGAGGAAATAGAGACTGAACCTGGTAGGTTTCTATACATTTTTGCTCGTCAGAAGAGTGCTTGTACTATATCTTCTACTTTAGAGCTCCCCACTAGACCTCTTTCTGTCTGTCTGTCTTCTGCAGAGCATGTTCGAGGTCAATCTATTTGCTTGTTTGTATTGTCATTTGATGGAAACACTCTGGTCCATCTTGTTTTTTATTTCCAGGGTTTATGTCCACTAACATGTGTTCCTAACGTGCTCAATGAAGTGTATTACTGCTAAGTGCACGAAAGTGTTAGATTGATGAGTTTTTATTGTTCCAATAGTTCCATTCATGAATATTTCAGATGTTCAATCCCTAGGCCAACCAGTGGATACTGTGCACCATGCAAGGAGAGGAAGGAAAGTAACAGAGCAGGAGAAAAGGAATGCAATGCAATTGGCTGTAAGAGCCGTAACCGCGAATGGTTTCCTTATACTCATGAAGCCCACACATGTGTGTAGGAGATTCTTTATGGTAAACATTTCTTTCTTGACTTGTATCGTACCTCCTTCTACAATGTATTGCCTCTTTCTTTTTCCTTTGTAATTCATTTGTTCTTTTTTCCCTTCTATGTTTTGAGTCATTGGGGTATGGCGTGATGGGCTTGAGATATGCACAGTAGGTCTCGAGTTCGAGTCAGGGCGTGCATTTTTTGTAAAAGTCTGGGACAGTCGGGGTTTTACTCGTTCACCTGGCCCATAAAATGCGCTTTCCGGGGATGGGGTTTCCTCGAATCCAAAAATAAAATAAAAATTTGAGCCTCGTAATGCCAATTGCTGCAACAGTTGGCATTGCATAGAAAACAATCTTGATCTTGTTTATTATATCTTGTGTTGCATCATCATGCAGGCAATTCCTTCAGCATGGATAGTTAAACATATTCCCATTAAAGGAAATCAAGATGTAATTCTACGTTTCAAAGATCGAGCATGGCACACCAGATTCTTCTATCACAAGTCTCGTAATAACGGAGGGCTGGCTGCTGGGTGGAAGAAATTTGCTTTGGACAACAAATTACATGAATTTGATGTGTGCGTATTTGAACCTCTGGACCTGGTAAACTGCCCAATTATCCTGAATGTCAACATCTTTCTTGTCGTTGAAGAAGCAACCAGTTACCTGACAAGAGGATGAGGAAAAATTGCAGGACTATGCATGATTTCACAGTTCGTTTGGACTGTTTTATGCTACCTATTTTCTTGTCGACTTAAGTATTCCAGACTAATGGATTTAGCTGTGTTGTATGTTGTTAGTATTTTGGCAGCTGAAAGTTTGCTGTATGAACTTGACTAGACGACTGTATGTAAATATAAATAGTGATGTTTTCTTAATGTTTAATTTGGTGGATTCCATGCTTCAATGCAGTGGCTGGATTGCCATTTGATCTGTGGAACTGAAATCACCAAGTGGTTTTTCTGTAAACACGAATGAGCTCCGTCAATAAAGGGCCCGGCTCGGTAATACAGAGCCAATTTCAGGCTGTAAGTCAACAAACGGACCTGGGGATCAAGTGGGCTAATCCTGCTCCATGTACAAACGGAGGCCATATGACCTTTTTCTTTCTTTCTCTTGCTTTTTTTAAATGTCTATTTTGGTGTTTGATTGATATTGTTTTTAAAAATATTTTTTTATTTAAAAATATATTGAAATAATATTTTTTATTTTAAAAAAAATATTTTTTATATTAGTATATTAAAATTATCTAAAAACACTAAAAATATTTAATTTTAAATAATAATAATAATAAAATTAAAAAATATTTTGGAAACGCAGTGTTAAATACCCTAGAGCACAAACAAAAATAAACCCTCTAGATTTATAGATGGGATAATTGCTTGAAAAGGATTGGACCAAAAATAAACCCTCAAGAAATTCATAGCTGGGATAATTGCCTAAAAAGGATCGGATAATTATCGATAAATGAATTATTTTTAAAATATAATGGGTTGCATTTATAAAAATAAAAACTAATATATTGCATAATACAACTAAAAGACTTGAAAAACATTATAGAGTTTCATTTGTTTATAAAACTAAAAGACTTGTAAAATATCATGGAATTTCATTTGTTCATCCTTTTTTTTCATTTTATTTTTCTTAAAACAATTATCCTCATGTTTTTTTAATAATATTTTGGATTGCTTTTGGATAGGTCAATTTGATTAAGTTGTATTGGGATAGCTTCCACATGATATAATTTTATACTCAATCTAAATAAGAAATCAAGTTAAAAAGTTTATTTTTTAAAAAAATATTTTTTTTAAAATAAACTAAGCCACACGAGGATGATAATGACAATAACAATACATTGTTTAATTTTAAGATAAATTAGGTAAAAAGTTAGGTCATAAAGTTTTTTCTTGTTAATTTGTTTTTTTATCGGTTGAACAAGATGTTCTTAGAGATCAACAAGATTATGTTGAGTTAACTTCCATGCAATTTAACTTTAGACTTGGGCTAAACAAGGATTGAGTCAAGAAGCTTTAAAGGCTGATATGTTAGGTCAAGAATAATAATGTTTAAATATCTTTTATGATTTATATATTATTTATTATATAAAAAAAACTTATCTGACCTAAACCAATATTTTTCTAAAATGTCTTTCAAGATCAAGATTCTCAATTAATTCAATTGGAAATCATGTTTCTCATCCTGACATCATGAGATTATATTTAAAAAATATATAAATTAATGTTTTTATTTTATTATTTTGAGGTGTAAAAAAATATATCTTCCAATTTTGTGTGTTTTCAAAACCTGAAATCAAATAGCTAATTTACCATGCAATATGTGACCTAATCCTATTAATACATTGTTTGGCACTGCATTTCAAAAATATTTTTGAAAAATATTAATTATTTTTATTTTAAATTATATATATATATATATATTAGATTATTTTCATGTGCTGATATCAAAAATAAATTTTAAACATAATAATAAAATATTATTTTAATGTATTTCTGAAAAAAAAATATTATAAAAAACAACTACAACCATATTCCATAACCTACACTAAATTTCAATCAAGCAAGATAAAAGATGATATTTTTAAAAGACAAGTGCAGTGTATTTAGTAATGCAATAAAATATATTTTCAAAATATTGTTTTTAATTAAAAATATTTTATTTCTTGTTTTTTTATGTTTAGTAATAGCATATCAAAATCTATCTATAATTCTATATATATATATATATATAAACAGTTAAAAATAAAGAAACATTAAAAAAAGTTTTTTGAAACAAATAAAGAGCCAGGCAGGGATTTCGAACGAACAGTCCCAAGGCCCAAGGATTCGAACGCGCGACACATATTGGCTCTTCGTTTCATGTCCCTGTCTTGTCAATGCAAGTCTCTCTCTCTATCAGCACCGACTTCTTGTTTGGCTCTTCGTTTCATGTCCCTGCCTTGTCACTGCAAAATGTGTTTAGGATGGTTTTGAAAAGAAAAGAAAAAATAATATTTTTTTTAATATATTTAAATTATTTTTATGTGTTAATATTAAAAATAATTTTTTTAAAATAAAAAATATTATTTATATATATTTCTGAATAAAAATTACTTAAAAAAATTCAATTATAATCCTAAACATTTACTTACCCCCACGTATCTTTTTTTGAAAAGGTAATTTGTCTTTTTACCCTAAATTATAGAAAGCATTTTATCACTAAAGGCAGCAGTGGTAGTGGTTGTTGTGTAACCGTAAAAAGTCCCTTAATGTTGTTTGTTTGCAGTAAAAGAAAGTAATTATGAAAAATTACAGCCTCTCCTGGTTAGTTCGTTCTTGTCAATTTCTGAGATGCAGAACAGCAGTAAGTTCAGCAAGTGGGAATGGGAGAAGAAACATGTGAAGATTGCAGAAGCTGGGAGGAGGAACTATACCGGACCCATTTCCAGTGCACCCATTTCTCTCAGATTCTCCATTCCGGTTATGGTAATCAGCTTTTAAGTTTTCTTTGCTATGAGCCTATTTTATGTTTATGGGTTTAGGGTTTCAGGTGTTTTGTCTGATTTCATATTGTGGTTTTGCTTCAGGCTTTCAGGGGTTTGTCACGATGCGATAATAGCCCATTATCAAACGAATTTTCAGGGTTTATCTGATTTTGTCTCCAAAACTGCCTATCATGATGTAGCCCATTTGCCGTGATTTTAGTTTCTGAACCGTTATTATGCACTTTTAACTTCTATTCTGAACTTAGCCATGATCATCCTATGCCTTTTTTTTTTTTGTAATTATCCTTTTAATGTTTAATATCGGCCCTATTAGCATGTTTTCTAATGTTTGTCTCTAAACGTGATTCTTAAGAGGACCAGAAGATGATCTTCGGGTATATCTAGAGCGATTAACTGAGGCTCAAAATGTTTAAGAATATGTTGTACAATATCTATTTGGTCAACGAGCTATTAAAGAATCGGATCCATCATGAGATTTCTATATAAGGATTACAAGCGCCGACTCATGCTAATCTCAAAATATTTGTACCTGAACTGCTTCTGAAGAATGACTGAAGTAGAAATGTCAATTAATGTTCTATTTTTGCTGGTGAATTGCTGGATAAACCAAAATATATTTTGCGTTGTAACTATATTCTGGTTTATCGAGCAATTCACCATAAAAAATAGAACATTAGTTGGCATTTCTACTTCAGTTAACCTTCAAAAGCAGTTCAGGTACAAGTATTTTGGAATTAGCATGAGTCATCATTTGCAATCCTACCATAGAAACCCCAGGATGGATCCGATTCTGTAATGGCTCGTTGACCAAATGAATGTTGTGCAATATATTCTTGAATGTTTTGAGCCTCAGCTAATTGCTCCAGATATACCCAAAAATCACCTTTTGGTCCTGTTAGGAACCACATTTAGAGACAAACATTAGAAACATGAAAAGGAACACTACTAACAAAAACATTATAAGGATAATTACATAAAAGAAAACACATAATGATCATGGCTAAATTCAGAATAGGAATTAAAACTAGCATAATAATAACAGTTTAGAAACTAAAAGCACGGCAATTGGGCTATTTCATGATAGGTAGCTTTGAAGTTTGGTCTTATTATACTCCCGATGCTACTTCATTCAGGTAATCCCTTCAGGATGGGCGGCTAGACATCTCAGAACTCTGGAAAAGAAGGACGTGATTCTTCCCATTAAAGAAAATACATGGAACACCAAGTTTTTATATTGTAAATCTAAGAACAGCGGCGGGCTTTCTTCTGGGTGGAGAAATTTTGCTTTAGATAACAAATTACAGGAGTTTGATGTGTGCCTTTGTGAACCTAGCAGCGCAGTGAACAATTCTATTGTCCTTGATGTTAATATCTTTCGTGTTCTCCAGCGACCTTGAAGGTTGTTTGTGAATCATCAAGAGATGAAGCTAGGCAAACTGGTCATCTGGCATGAAAACCACCCAAATCTTGTCATTATTTGAGTTATGGACTACGATAGAGATTTAGCTAAGCTTCCGAGTACTGTAAACTATAACAACTGCTGGCTTGTGTCCGAGTTAGCGTAAGGCTATTAGAACTCATCGCTGTCTGCCATGCCTACTCAGTTCTTTCAATGATCCATGTGGACCGTTGTATATAGATCGATCGTTTTTGTTCTGTTGAATCTGTAGGACCTTCGGTGACCGATATGTTCATCGTATGATGGGGGGAAAGGTAACTTTTCCTTATGGTTAGATTCCTGTTTAGGTGTTATCCAGTAATCAAGGGGGGAAAAGAACATCTGGGTAGCATATAAACGTTAGCATTTGCATTGCCTCTTTATGTCTCTAGTTCCACTATCTCCTCATGGCTCCTCATTCTAGTCTCAATTATATTTTAAGTCAGCCAATCACAGTATTTCTCACCTTATCCAAATTTTAAGCATTCAATGACCCCATAATGAAAGTTGTGGTATCATTCTGAACACTTATCAAGGAGAAAGTTCAATTTGAAATAGTGAAATAAATAAATGCCAAGGCTTTAAACCTTCCTGTTGAGTCATTAGGAGAGGCAAGTCTCAAGACAATAGAGAGAGCAACTAATTCCGGGGTGTTGAGAATCACTAATAATTAAAAAGGAAATAAAAAAATTCGATGATTTTCCAAAATGCATTAAAACGCATACGATGAAAGTTTAATGGACAGTAGTTACATTGACTCAGCATGCACACTGTTCCTTGTGACACCGGTGGAAGTAATACAAACAACTTGTGAAGCTCACCTGTGATCATTAGGATAAAAATCTGGTAAATTCTGCAATTGCAGGTAACTCTCGAGTCAAATGGAAGGAGGAGAAATACCAAGTGCAAGTCAAAATTGTTTCTCAATAATTTCTACAGGTTATATAGAAGAGAGTGCAATTTAAAAGCAACACAACAGCCTCTTGAGGCAACAATTGACAGTGATAATTAACAGCAATATGACCAGCGAATTCTTTCAATATGCTTCAAGAGCTTTTCTTCGACCAACTATCTGCTGTTCGAGAAGCTACTGGTCTGCCTCAAGAAGAGGGTCTCTGACATGCTGAAAAAAGTTGCAGGCTAATAAAAGCCATCATCAGAGAGGTGAACAGTTCAAAGCCGACCACCTTAGGAAAATGCCACCCCAATCCTCTTCTCAAGTAGCTGCAAAAGCCATAATTTAGCAAGACATATGAAAGAATAATCTAAAAACTCTCTTATCTATTCCAAGTCTTATCAAAGCTTTCTTATCTATTCCAAGTCTTATCCATACATTAAATAGAGACAAATTGTGAACGAATAGAAGAACTCAAGGCTTGGAATTGAAGCATGGCTAAATCAGTTTCTAACAAGCTAAAAACAGAGTTTGACCTAGATCTTGTTCATTGAAAAACTTGGATGGATTTCTGCAGCAAATGCTAGTGCATCATCACAAGTTCCCACACACATGTCGATCGAGGGAGTAAAGCAGAAACACCAGAGGGTGAGTGCCTGCCTCCTCGATCCACAGTAATGGATCTTGCAATGTTTTGTTTTTCAAAACCTGAAATCAAATAGCTAATTTAACATGCAATATGTGACCTAATTCTATTAAGGTATTGTTTGACATTGTGTTTTTGAAAAATATTTTTTTTTACTTTAAATTATTTATATATATATATATATATATATATATTAAGATCATTTTCATGTGTTAATATCAAAAATAAATTTAAAAAATAAAAATAAAATTATTTTCATATATTTCTAAAAAACAATACTATAAAAAACACTAAAAATATTTAATTTTAAATAAAAAAATAAAAATAAAAAATTTCAATTTTTTAAAAACAATTTTGAAATGTAATGTTAAACACCCTAGAGCAAAAACAAAAATAAACCCTCGAAAATTCATATATGGGATAATTGCCTGATAAGGATAAGATAATTATCAATAAACGAATTGTTTTTAAAAATATAATTTGTAGCATTTATAAAAATAAAAATTGATATATTACATAATACAACTAAAAGACTTGAAAAACAACATAGAGCTTCATTTGTTTATAAAACTAAAAGACTTATAAAACATCATGGAATTTCATTTGTTCATCCTCTTTTATTTTTTGTCATTCTATTTTTTAAAAAAAAATTATCCTCGTGTTTTTTTAACAATATTTGGATTGCTTTTGGATAGATCAAATTGATTATTGAGATAACTTCCACATGATGTAATTTTAAACTCAAGCTAAATAAAAAATCAAGTTAATTTTTTTTAAAAAAATCAACTGAGTCACATGAGGATGACAATGACAACAACTATACATTGTTTGATTTTAAGATAAATTAGGTAAAAACTCAAGTCATAAGGTTTTTTTCTTGTTAATTTGTTTTTTTATTAGTTGAACAAGATGTTTTTAGAGTGATCAAATCGACAAAGATTATGTTGAGTTAACTTTCATGCAATTTAACTTTAGACTTGGGCTAAACAAGGATTGACTCAAGAAGCTTTAAAGGTTGATATGTTAGGTCAAGAATAACAATGTTTAATATATTTTATGATTTATATATTATTTATTACATTAAAAAAACTTATCTGACCTTAACTAATATTTTTCTGAAATGTCTTGCAAGATCAAGATTCTCAATTAATTCAAATGGAAATCATGAAATAATATTTCTGTTAAATATAAATTAATGTTTTTATTTTATTATTTTGAGGTGTAAAAAAATATATCTTGCAATGTTTTGTTTTTCAAAACCTGAAATCAAATAGCTAATTTAACATGCAATATGTGACCTAATTCTATTAAGGTATTGTTTGACATTGTGTTTTTGAAAAATATTATTTTTTTTTACTTTAAATTTTTTTTTATATATATATATATATATATATTAAGATCACTTTCATGTGCTGATATCAAAAATAAATTTAAAAAATAAAAATAAAATTATTTTAATATATTTCTAAAAAAAATACTATAAAAAACAACTACAACTATATTCCCTAACATTCACTAAATTCCAATCAAGCAAGATAAAAGATGATATTTTTAAAAGACCAGAGCAGCGTGTATTTAGTGATACAATAAAATATATTTTCAAAATATTGTTTTTAATTAAAATTATTTTATTTCTTGTTTTTATATGTTTAGTAATAGCATATCAATATATATATATATATATATATATATATATGCTAGACAATGCCCCCGCGCTTCGCCGCGGGCGGCACAATATTTTTTTCAACGTAAAAAATATTAATTGTGTGTAATATTTTTATTATAATATAAAATTAGCCAAAATAACAAATTTGTGCAGAATTCTTGTCAAGTGAAAGTTTTCAATAAAATATATGAATTTTAAAGCGTATACATTTATCTGTTTAGTAGTTCCTAACGAAATAACCAGCATAAATTTATCATCATCATTAAAAAAGCAAGAAAACTTGGATATCTGATTTATTGAGTTAACTGTATTAAGATTAGTTCATTTTATAATTCAATCTAAATAAAAAAAAATATACATGGCACTATTATTAGCCATGGCAACCGCGCCTCGTCGCGGACGGAACCATATTTTTTTCAATGTAAAAAAATATTTATTATGTATGATTTTTTTATTATAACATAAATTTAGACAAAATAATAAATCTGAATATAATTTTTATGAAGTGAAAGTTTTCTATAAAATATATGAATTTTAAATGGACATAAATTTATCTGTTTAGTAGGTTTCAATGAAATAACCAGTATAAAATAAGTGTTAATTTTTTATCCACAAAAGACGAAAACATAAATCGAAAATATATCCTTATGTTATTGTCATTATCATTACTACAACAGTTAAAATTATTATCAACATTACTGTCAAAATAAGTAAAATAATTTAATTGCCCTGAAAAATTATTAAAAAAAGCAAAAGATTTATAAAAAAAAGTAATCAAAAACCAATAACAAAAATTATCATTATCATTGCGCAAATAATAAAATCATAAAAATCATTTAATCCAAAGAACAAATAAAAATAATAGAAAAAAAGGGAAAAAGGAAGCAATATTAAATTTAAAATGGCTACCAATTTAAAATTAAATCTCAAGATTGAACCGATAAAAAAAAAATCCGAAAAAAAAACTATAAAAAAAACTAAAAATATAGATGTATAAATACGAATAAAAAATATACATTGTCTAAGAATTTAAAATAAATAAATAAATGAATTAATATAAAAGAACCCTCCAATAATCAAATAAAAAACAATAAGTAGTTAATTTTCTATCGACAAAAAGATGAATACATAAATTGAAAATCTATCCTTATGTTATTGTTATTATCATTACTATAACAGTTAAAATTATTATCACCATTACTGTCAAAACAATCTCAATAATTTAATTGTCCTGAAAAATCATTAAAAAAAAAAGCAAAAGATTTTTGTATAAAAAAGAAAAAAAACAACCACTAAAATTATCATGATCATTGCATAAATAGTCAAATTATAAAAATCACCCAATCCAAAGAACAAAAAACAAAACAAATGAACAAAGAGAAAAAAAGGAGCAATATTAATAGTAAAATGATTATTATAATAGTTAAAATTATTATCAATATTACTGTCAGAACAATTAAAATAATTAAATTGCCATGGCAAATCATTACAAAAAAGCAAAAAAATAATGGTGAGTGACCTACACACCCCTGCCCCCACCGGTATTAACGAAAATACCTGATGGGAAAATACGTCCCTGCCCCCGTTCACTGTGCACAATTTTGCCTTTTTCCGTCAGCGCACTGTGCAAAAAAAGTGGGAAAAACCGAGAGAGCCCCTGTGTCCTGTACACTATTTTGTCGTTTTCGGGGGGCAGATCCGTTAATGCACTGTTCACAGGCAGAAAAGACAAAAAAAGGAGGACTTACACCCGCAAAGCACCGGGACAAATTGCGAGTCCACACTGCACATGAGTCTTGCGCTAGAGTAAAAAAAGCCACATTAAAAAAAATAACCTTAATAATAGTGGAAATAATAAAAACCGGTGACACCATAATTATTGTTAGAGAAAAAAATTCTATTAATTTTTTTATTTTTATAAGATTTATTCCTCGTATTATTATATTAAAAGTATTTCAGAACAATGATATAATTTTTTTTTCAAAAAAACCTAGGTCATATATATATATATAATATTTAATAAATACTAAATATATAATTAGTTTGACATATTCAAAATACAACAAAACTTAAAAATAATCATTATCATTATTTTGAATGTCTTATCTATAATAATTAGAAATTTCAACACCTAACAATATTAACTAAAAAGAAATTAAGAAAAAAAAACCCTAGGGGACTCAAACAGTAATAAACAGTGAAAATCACTGTTAATTTTGGAGAAAAAAATGTAATGCGCGTAAGCCAACACAGATACCTCGATTATCAAAAAATAAACTAAAAAAAAATATAAGTAAAGGAAAAAAACAGTAAAAAAATGGACTGAGAGATTAATCGTGGTGTGCATAAACTACCCTGGACACCACAGTTAGAAAAGAAATTTAAAAAGGAAAAAACGTTTAAAAAGAAAAAAAAACGTTTAAAAAGAAAAAAAAAAGGAAATCAGTTTTTCGGCCCCCCTGGAATTCGAACTCCCGACTCCTGTGGCGCAGTTCTGAACCACTCGGCCTAAGCAGTTTCTTTGTTTAACATAGTATACAATATTTATATTATCCTAATGATATGATATTAAAAACCCAAAACCATTTTCATTGCCTGGGAGATTCTAACTCCTGTCCTACTTTAGGAGTGCGTGTGCCTTAACCACTCACCCGAAGCCATGTCTTTGTTCTATCTTTGTATAACAATTGTACTAATATGATGTTTTAATGTCACTATTCAATCCACAGTGCACATGAGTCTTGTTCTACAGAAAAACAAAGCCGCAGTAAATTTGGCACGCCGTTTATATATATAGTAATATATATAAGTATATAACAGTTAAAAATAAAGAAACATTAAATGTTTTTTTTTAAAAGAAATAAAGAGCCAGACAGGGATTTCGAACGAACAGCCCCAAGGCCCAAGGATCCGAACGCGCGACACATGTTGGCTCTTCGTTTCATGTCCCTGTCTTGTCAATGCAAATCTCTTACTCTATCAGTACTGACTTCTTGTTCGGCTCTTCGTTTCATGTCCCTGACTTGTCATTGCCGCTTCGCAGTCTGTGTTTCCCCAGTTCGGGGGTGTTGGGTAATGTGTTTAGAAAATGGTAAAAATAAAATAAATTAATTAATTTTTTTTATATATTTAGATTATTTTTATGTATTGATATTAAAAATAATTATAAAAAATAAAAAAAATATTATTTTAATATAATTTTAAACAAAAATCAATTTAAAAAACAACTTCATCCAACACTCTCAACATTCACTTCCTCCAACGTATCTTTTCTCGAAAAGGTAATTTATCTTTTTACCCAAAATTATAGAAAGCATTTTATCACTAAAGGCAGCAGTGGTTGTTGTGTAACCGTAAAAAGTCCCTTAATGTTGTTTGTTTGCAGTAAAAAAAAGTAATTATGAAAAATTACAGCCTCTCCTAGTTTTGGAAATTCGCTTAGCTCGTTCTTGTCAATTTCTGAGATCCAGAACAGCGGTAAGTTCAGCAAGTGGGAATGGGAGAAGAAACATGTGAAGAGTGCCGAAGCTGGGAAGAGGAACTATACTGGACCCATTTCCAGTGCACCCATTTCTCTCAGATTCTCCATTCTGGTTATGGTCATCAGCTTGTAGGTTTTCTTTGTTATGAGCCCATTTTATGTTTATGGGTTTAGGGTTTCAGGTGTTTTGTCTGATTTTTATATTGTGGTTTTGCTTCAGGTTTTCAGGGGCTTGTTTGCTTTTAAGTTAATTGTGGTTTTGTCACGATGCCATAACAGCCCGTTATCAAGCGAAATTTCGGGGTTTATCTGATTTTGTCTCCAAAACTGTCTATTATGAGTAGCCCATTTTTCGTGATTTTAGTTTCTGAACCGTTATGAGGTTAGTTTCAATTTCTATTTTGAATTTAGTCATGATTATTTTATGTTTTTTTTAATATAATTATTCTTTTGATGTTTAATATTGGTCAATCCTCTCACGGCTTATTTTATTCTCTAATGTTTGTTAGCAATGTTCCCTTCCTGTTTTTTAATATTTGTCTCTGTACATGGTTCCTAACAGGACCAAAATGAGATCTTCGGGTATATCTAAAGCGATTAGCTGAGGTTTAAAACGTTCAAGAATATGTTGCATAACATCCATTTGATCAACAGGTTATTACAGATTCAGATTCATCCTGGGGTTTCTATAGTAGGATTGAAAGTGATGACTCATGTTAATCCTAAAATGGTTGTACCTGAACTGTTTCTAAAGGTTGACTGAAGTAGAAATGCCAACCAATATTCTATTTTTGCTGGTGAATTGCTGGATAAATCGGAATATAGGTACAATGCAAAATATTTTTTGGTTTATCCAGCAATTCATCAATAAAAATAAAACATTGGTTGATATTTCTACTTTAGTCAACCTTCAGAAACAGTTTAGGTACAAGCATTTAGGGGTTAGTATGAGTCAACACTTGCAATTTTACTATAGAAACCCCAGGATGGATCCGATTCTCTAATAGCTTGTTGACCAAATGAATGTTGTGCAACATATTCCTGAACGTTTTGAGCCTCAGCTAATTGCTCCAGATATATCCGAAAATCACCTTCTAGTATTGTTAAGAACCACATGTAGAGACAAACATTAGAAAACATGAAAAGGAAAGGAACACTACTAACAAGCATTAGAAAATAAAATAGGACTAGTAGGACCGATATTAAACATCTGAAGGATAATTACATAAAAAAAACACATGATGATCATGACTAAATTCAGAATAGGAGTTAAAACTAGCATAATAATAACAACAGTTCAGAAACTAAAAGCAAAGCACGGCAATTGGACTACTTCATGATAGGTAGCTTTGAAGTTTGGTCTTATTATACTCCCGATGCTACTTCATTCAGGTAATCCCTTCAGGATGGGCGGCTAGACATTTCAGAACTATGGAAAAGAAGGACGTGATTCTTCGCATTAAAGAAAATACATGGAACACCAAGTTTTTATATTGTAAATCTAAGAACAGCGGCGGGCTTTCTTCTGGGTGGAGAAATTTTGCTTTGGATAACAGATTACAGGAGTTTGTTGTGTGCCTTTCTGAACCTAGCAGCGCAGTGAACAATTCTATTGTCCTCGATGTTAATATATTTCGTGTTCTCCAATGACCTTGAAGGTTGTTTGTGAATCATCACGAGATGAAGCTAGGCAAACTGGTTATCTGGCATGAAAACCACCCAAATCTTGTCATTATTTGAGTTGTGGACTACGATAGAGATTTAGCTAAGCTTCCGAGTACTGTAAACTATAACAACTGCTGGCTTGTGTCCGAGTTAGCGTAAGGCTATTAGAACTCATCGATATCTGCCATGCCTACTCGGTTCTTTCTATGATCCATGTGGACCGTTGTGTATAGATCGATCGTTTTTGTTCTGTTGAATCTGTAGGACCTTCGGTGACCGATATGTCCATCGTATGATGGGGGGAAAGGTAACTTTTCCTTATGGTTAGATTCCCGTTTAGGTGTTATCCAGTAATCAAGGGGGGAAAAGAACATCTGGGTAGCATATAAACGCTAGCATTTGCATTGCCTCTTTATGGCTCTAGTTCCACTATCTCCTCGTGGCTCCTCATTTTAGTCTCAATTATATTTAAGTCAGCCAATCACAGTATTTCTCACCTTATCCAAATTTTAAGCATTCAATGACCCCATAATGAAAGATTGAAAGTTATGGTATCATTCTGAACACTTATTAAGGGGATAGTTCAATTTGAACTAGTGAAATAAATAAATGCCAAGGCTTCAAACCTTCCTGTTGAGTCATTAGGCGAAGCAAGTCTCAAGACAATATAGAGAGCAGCTAATTCCGTGGTGTTAACTGTTAAGCATCAATAATAATTAAAAAAGAAATAAAAAAATTCGATGATTTTCCAAAATGCATTAAAACGCATACGATGAAAGTTTAATGGACAGTAGTTACATTGACTCAGCATGCACACTGTTCCTTGTGACACCGGTGGAAGTAATACAAACAACTTGTGAAGCTCACCTGTGATCATTAGGATAAAAATCTGGTAAATTCTGCAATTGCAGGTAACTCTCGAGTCAAATGGAAGGAGGAGAAATACCAAGTGCAAGTCAAAATTGTTTTCAGTAATTTCTACAGGTTTTATATAAGAGAGTGCAATTTAAAAGCAACACAGCAGCCTCTTGAGGCAACAATTGACAGTGATAATTAACAGCAATATGACCAGCGAATTCTTTCAATATGCTTCAAGAGCTTTTCTTCGGCCAACTATCTGCTGTTCGAGAAGCTACTGGTCTGCCTCAAGAAGAGGGTCTCTGACATGCGGAAAAAAGTTGCAGGCTAATAAAAGCCATCATCAGAGAGGTGAACAGTTCAAAGCCGACCACCTTAGGAAAATGCCACCCCAATCCTCTTCTCAAGTAGCTGCAAAAGCCATAATTTAGCAAGACATATGAAAGAATAAGCTCAGTGCAGATTCTTATTCCCAACACAGAAGAATGAAACCATAAACATACAAAATCCATGATGCTCTGTTTGCTATCATCTTTGGGGTTGTAATGAAATGCTAGGGTAAATTTCATTACACATATTAAGAGAACACAGTTTGCAAGAACTTTTACAAGGTTTTAAGAAACATTTGACACACACCTAGTGTCCAGCCCTCTCTGATTTTTGATACCCTCCAATCATAGGGTAACCGTTGAATCTAATGCATTTTTCAAAATTGCTATAAAGCTCAGATCTTGCACACACAAACATGCCCTTTTGACATTATGCAAGGAAAGAAGGATGAGTATTCAAACCTTATGATGGATGGCATGGTTGCCACAATTCCTGCACATGCATATATGATGGGAATCAAAGTCTTGGGTTTATTTTTCCGAAGCCACATCAGAGATCCCAAAGCAGCAAGAGATATACTCAACACCTGAAATTCATAGAAGAGAAAATTCCAATATGAATATCAGACATGCATAATCCTCTTTTTTTTTCTTTAATCTTTTCAAGTTTCAAACTAATCAAAGCCAATTATATGAGGAGCAGTAATGGAGGTTAACAAGAAAAACATACCAGGTTTGCATTTGCTTCAAGGCCTTGCAGAATGTAATCCCATGTGAATTCTAGTCCTCTAGATCCTACCCACAGAGGTGCCAGTCTATGTAATACAGAATCAGCAAAAGCCCATCCTGCAAATGGGGAAATAATGTTGTAAGGTTATGAAGATTAAGCTCGCATAACTAAGGCCAAGTGAAAAGAAAACCATGATGAATTTCTGAGACCAATCACTACTTTTTGCATGTGAGCATGAATAGAAGAGATAACAGAGATGTGCAACATTTATAAATACAATAATGTTAATTTTCTTCTCTGTCATTTACAGCAGCACAGATCAGTTGTGGTTTCTATAAATTTTCATGCAAAAAAAAAAACCCAAAGTGGTTTGAAAAAATTCTGAAGGTTTAGGATCAACAGGAGGAAGTGGGTCAAGGAAGGACAAATGAGCATGAAGAGAAGGGGGAAACAGTTGAAACCAACACACAATTAAAATATATAAATAAATAAATTCCCCTAACTCAACTGCTATTCTTTGAACCATGGTTTTCTGCACCCTTTTTTCTTAAGGATGTATACCACAAGTTGAGGCCATAAGTTTATGAAGAAATTATAGCATGTTATATAAGAATCTGTTGTAAGATTATGGAGAAGGAATTCCGTACCAATTCAAAGCAGTAAATCAGCTTAATTTTGAAGGGAAAAGAATGTTGCCATTCAAATGATTGACTTAAACAAGTTACACTCACCAAGTCCAACAGCTTGAAATTTATGATTTTGAGAAATATTCCTATGAGTCAATTGGGTCAAGGCAAAGTAAAGCCCAGCAACATCTATAAATCCAATAAGTGCATGCAGTAGTTCCTGCATATAAGAAGTGTTAACGCTAGGTGATTCCCAAATCAGAATACATGTCTTATCAGAGAGCAGAAGAACATTTAAAAGCATGGCTAGCGCGGAAAGAAAATACGTTTGAGTGTTAGTCATCTCAAGAGTGAAATTTAACGATATGATGAATTTAAAACACGAAACTATACAAGAAAAAGATATTAAATGCTACACCATTCTCCTTCCTCTCTTTTTTATTTCTTCGTCGCTCCAGGAAACATTTTATTTTTCATACACAAAACTTCATAAGCAGTCTCACAACACATTCAGTTTTCATTGCTTTCATATCTGATCATTTTATTTCCTCTTTAACACTCTCTAGCCTTCTTATACATCACAATTCAGCTAATCAAAGACAAATATAAATTGCTCCATTTCAACTTCAAAATTGTTAAAAATTAATCTCTCTATGTAAAAGAAAGTACCTGATACGGATCAAAGCTATCATTCTCAGACACCTTAAGAAAGGTTGCCAAGCAAACCAGCTGCCAACATACATAAGAGAATCTTAGCTAAAAGATGCCAACATTGAATTCATAATTAAATAAAAAAACGCAAAGATCCAACATTAAATGAAATGTATAAAACCCGTGATTAAAGGACTCTACAAACCTTGACCAGAGCAGTTCCAAGATAAACAAGAGCAGCTTTAACAGAAGTACCAAGTGTGTCGTACTCAGACCTGTAAACATTATTTTTACCAAAAATATATAAAAACAAATCAGAAATTATAATGGGTTTTCGGCAAGAAGATTATTGGAATTTTAAAATATTTTTTGAGAGGGGAGAGTACAAGGGAGTGGCGGAGTAATAGACGGCGTGAGGGCCGAAGGTGAGAATCGCGCAGTTGAAGAAGTGAAACAGTGTCATCTCTCTATCTAATTCTGTCTCTCTTCTTCTCCGGGCTGCGAGATCCAAAAAATAAATCGAAATCTGGAACAGAGGAGGAAGCACCGGTAATTCATGGAAAATACCACTGAGAGCCCGGCTTGGTTGAGGTAGAAAGGAAGAACCTAATTGTTGGGCCTTTTGACTCGACTAGTTTTGGGCCTGCATTTTTCTTCAAGGAAGAGAGCTGCTTTAAAAAATGTGTGTTATTGTTTTATAAGTTTTATTTTATTTGAAATTATATTAATATAATATTTTTTATTTTTAAAATTTCACTTTTAATATTATTATATCAACATGATTTTAAAAAATTGAATAAAGAAATCTGATTTTTTTCAGAAGCCTAGCCACGCTGCTTCCACGACAACACCCAAAATCTTTTTAAAACACAAAAAAGCAAATGAGAGGGTAGTTTTCATTTCTTATACTTTTATTTTTAAATGTTTTTCAAAAATATTTTTGACTTGAAAAAACATAAATTGATATTTTTTTCGTATTTCTTATGATTTTTTTATTTATTTTGATGTATTTTTATAAAAAAATAATTTGTTTATATCTTCTTTAATATTTTAACGCCCTAACATAACGGGCCTAAAAACCATTGTGGTTTGGGCCAGGATGACATGGAGGCCCGATATCTTAAAAATGAACTATCCTTAACCTGGGCTCGAGAGTCTTATGAGGCCTGTGGAGTTTCAGCTCTTGAACAACCTCAAACCTAATGAGATGCCTCCTGAAGTGTGAGGCTTGATGCATGTTATCCCGTAGTCAAACTTATCTATCTGTCGTCAATCATAAAGACAAAGAAAACATGTATTAAATGCAAGGACAACCTTAGTATTTCAACGTGTCACCCATAAGAATTGATCTTAATTGAGTTTAGTTTTTGTATTATTATTAATTTTTTCTCCTAAAATTATGAGCATTTCGCCTTGAAATAAGAAATTTTATTGGTACTAGGTATCAAACAAAAATATAGTAAACAAAAAGAAGTAGGAAATAGAAATCGCTTCTATCTATACACCGGAGCCCTTTACTTGATCAAATCAATGCTACTGTTAATGTTTTGCAGTTTCTGCAACTATCCACAACCATATTCATTATCTCTTCGGCCTTCGATAGTATTGGAAAATCATTATCGGCAGAGTATTTCAACTACCTCATCAATTCCTTTCTCTGCATTGAGGATCTATAGATTTCCCCAATCAATCAAGTTTGCAGCCCGCAAAATTTACAAAAAAGTATTTGGACTTTGTTGCCTCAGACGTTTCTTGGAAATTGCAGGGAAAGAAAGAGATAATGAATATGGGTTTAACTACCTCATAAATTCCTCACGAGGAACTTGGCTAAATTGAATTTAACTTTTGAATTCAAATGAGCAAAAGAATCTTGAGTCTTCGTAACACCATTGCTATATTTCTGCGCTCACACTGTATCGTCTAGGTTTACTGTAACATTTGCAGATGCATAGAGAATTCGGATCCTCTTTTCCTGGATACGAGGTAGAAAGGGCCAGCATAAAAAACATTCGAATAAAGTACGAAACAAAAAGAAAAGATGCATTGTAAGAAAATAGTTGAAGTGATTGAATGTATGGATCGTCCAAGATGCACACTGTTACCAACCATAAACTATTCTTGTTCTGTATACGGCCAGTAGAGTTTGACAGTGCTGTTCCAACTATATCGCACTAGCTACCCCCTAGCCTTGTCTTTTAAATCAGAAGAAATCAGATTCCAGGATTAATGTCTTATATCCCGAGTACCTCTATCTTTGTCCGAATGATTTCTACTCATCTTTCTCCGTGAGCTCACATGGTCTGCGACTATTTTACTGTAATCTTCTTCGCAGGCTACACCTGTTTGCAACCTGCTAAATGTGATTCTGTCATGCGTTATTCAAATTTCCCAAATGAACTTGTCTGGTTGTTTTCTCTCTCAAAGCTAGCCTCCACTTTCCTTGCATACTTTCAACCTAATCGTGAAAGCATCATCGTCAATCCTGGCGTGTAGATATTTCAACAAATAGTGCTATGAGAACAACATTATAACAACCGCTTTCTTTCTTCGTCAAAGAAAGATTTTTCTTTTCAAATTCGACCCATAAAAAAGAAACATATTTACTACCTTTTACTTTCTCTAGTGCCCCATTGGATTGGACAGAACATTCTGACTAGAACAAACTATTTCCAAACAGAAAAGCTGAGTTCCATCCTTAATAATAATACTTGACATATCATTTTCATATCCATTTCATTCTAACAAGTATTGTCGTCAAGAAGGAATTTAGTATGAAGCTCAAACCATTATTATATATGTATTATATATTATATGAATGAGGAACTTTGAGTGCTTGAAAACTGACAGCCAATAAAGGCATTCTTTTAATCAATGTGAAAAATGGCTAAAACAAGGAAAAAATATAAAAATTTAACTATGTGGTCCTTGAGACAACTATCAGAAAATGAGAGTGCGGCAGAGTCACGAGAATATTAGAAAAAATTCATTCCCTAGTATATAAAAACACAAAATTGATCAAGGAAGGCCACATCATAGACAAGTACAACGGGAGAGGGTGGCTATTTCTTTCCATAGCACCACTACACAACTTGTTCTCTAAATTTCGGCCGCGACATCACCGATACAATTTTCCAGAGAGGTTGTCATCGCTGATTCCATCAACAACTCTCACAATGTTCTATAATTCTTCGTTGAAATTGGTTTAGATATCGTCGATGGAATAACAATTTCCATCACAAATCCCGTCGATATTTTATCAAATTTTTTTCATGTTTATTTGTTATAACCCCAATTGCATTTCTTAAAACCTAAAATCATGGTAAAAACAAACTAAAAACTTTTATAATATTAATTTAACAAATAATTATATACCTTGATTACATTACAAAATCTCCTAACAAGATGGAGGTGGAGGGAAAACTATTGCACCGGGAGGTTTAAGAGGAGAAGGATAATACATCACCATGTATACATGTATCTGCTCTAAATTCTTCCTATTTTCTTTTTCCATATCGACCTTTAGAACATACATTCGTTCCTCAACTTGTTTTCGGACCGTCTCTTGAATGGCACCAATAATGGAAAGCTTGGGTTGAGATATGGTACTGTGCCTATAGTCTCTCATATCTTGGACCATAGTCATAGATATACTATAAACCTGATTCCTATCATGTTCACCAATTGGTTCACCAATTGATCCAAATAATGTTTCGCAACCATTGTCGACATTATATATTTCCTATAAAAAAAAAAGAGTCAAAATCCATATTTATCCAAAAAATTAGTAAGTCTATTATAACTATCCAAAAGAACTTGCAATGAATGCTTCTACTCTATTGTCGATAAACTATTTCACCCCTTTCTTATTATTCCCCCTTTTTATATGTGTTTTCATATACAACTCCATTAAATTTGATTCGTTCCCAAACTATAAAGCCTGCAAAATGAATTGCTTTTAAGAATTTCTCATAAATAAACCTAAATCAACATATGAAAAAAAATTATAAACATAAAACGAGGTCTTACTAGGTGTTTTGCATGGTTCACTAAAGGAAATGATCCTTTTTGTGCTTGCTCATGGAACCATAATTCTAATTCTATATGGTTGAATAAAATAAAAAAATTGATCGAATATTTAATATGTTATGCTTAGTGTGTGACTTGTTGGTTTTTCAAAGGTCAAAATTAAAAAAAAAAATTGACCAATACATACTATGAACTAATGAATTAATAAGCATAAATATAAAATTTATAACCAACTCATCGCTTCACATTATTTTGATCTGGATAAAAAAAAAGTAGTCAAAGTCAAGAAAGAATCTATTGGTCATTTCATTGTAGCAACTATTTTTTTTTTTTGTATAAATAAATTCAAAACCAATCTAATTATGAATTGTAAAGCAAAATAAAAAATTATGCACATGAATGGAAGGGTGGGAGAAAGAGAGAAAAAGAATATCAATGATATAGGATTCCAATATGTGTAAGGTCTATAGGTCATCTCATAAAAGCCAATGTAATAAAGCATCAATATCGATTGATTCATAATTAAATGAATCACATTCAAAGAACAAAAAAATCAAGAGCCTTGAGCCAATAAAGACAAAGAACATTGACTCAAAAATAAAAATTCATCTGATGCAAAAAATTCTTGAATGTTTTTCCAAGTACTCTTTGTGATTTGTATCAATCTAAAATATACTGCATATTTATAGGTGATATACCACAAATCACGTAACTAAATTTAAAAAATTATTAAACAAAAATTAAGTAACGATAAAAGAAGATTAACTACAATAATATAAAATTTTGGCTTGAAACTAACCTAATTGCATTGTAATTTTCCCATACTTTGTTTTGCCACAATCTCATTTGCCTGTCCCACTAAAACTTTTCTTTCTACTCATTTTGTAAAATAATTATTTTTTTATTTTAAAAAAACTATAAAAAGACTTAAAGTAGAGTTTATTTATCTAACCTTAAATCTTATCTTCTAAGCCTCAACCATGCTAATTCAAGATGATCTTGAAGGTGACTCCATTGGAAAAAATAGAAATTAAAAGAATAAAAATCAAATTGAAAAATTATATGATATATTAAGATTGAAGGATATAATTTAGAACAAATAAAAGTTTTACAAAAAGCTAATAACAAGAATTAAAATAAAGAAAAAAGAAAAAAGCTTTAGGAGACAAACCACCTATTTACTGACAACACACTTTGCCTCCAAATGATAATGATACATTGGTATTCCTAATGACACGATATATTTTGGTTAAAAGAGGCCTCACGACTGAGCGTATTATGTAAAATACTAATTGAGGTTAGTTTTTTTTAGGAATATTAAAATTATTTGTCTCGAATTAATTTAACAATAATTAATGATTTCACATCTAAATGCTACGAATAGTTAGTTTTAAATTTTGCAGTGGGAAGAACAAACATGTAAAAACACTGTTTTAATATTTTTACTCACATACTAGCATCATAGTTTCTGGCAAGTCTGTCTGCAATCCCCAAGAACTGATTGCAGTCACATGATCTACTCTGAACATGGGTCCTGTGAAATTAATCAGTACAGTGTTTCAGTTTGCAGTGACATTGATAGAAAACTTCTTCAAGAGGGTGCTGAATTTATACAAGCTCTGTAAATCCCGATCGTACACCACCAGTAATTATAAAACTGTTTTGGACAGTTTTTGAAATACTGTTTCTAAAAAAAAATCATTTTAAATAAATATGTTTTGGTGTTTTTAGATTATTTTGATGTGCTGATGTCAAAAATGATTTTAAAAAAATAAAAAAAATATCATTTAATATATTTCAGCACGAAAAATATTTTAAAAAATTACAACAACAGCTATTTCAAATACACCTATAAGAAAAACACAACTGTCATCACACTGCGAATTATTCAACACCTTGTATTTTTAGAGATTGGCTCTTTGACTCTTACAGCATACGGCACTCCTTTGTTTTTTACGCTGCAAATTTGAAAAAAAAATAATTTAATTTTAATTTTAAATTATTTTTTTTAATATTTTTAAATTATTTTTATATACTGCCCGACACGGCTTTCAGTTCCTGGGCGAAAAAAGAACTGTACATGTACCATTTCTACCAACAAATTGATGTCAGAAAGAGAAGGGATGGGTCTGGTTAATAATGTTTGCAGGAGTTCGGACCTACCCGTCACCTTCAGTTCACTCAACCCGGTGAGGATCTATGGCTAGGACCTATGAGCTAGCCTTCTACGTAGTCATGTCCTGTGGCAGTGAGAATATAAAATTTGCGCCCGCTGTTCCCATCTGTCTACCGAAATTTCATTTTCATCTGAGCAACCCCCCGTCCGTCCGAGGAAAGAAGAATTGGAAATTCTTACGCCCAGGAAAAAATGGAACTTCTTCTCTAGGCTCTCGTGCCAGCTGAGATCCGATATGCATTAATTGGTTCGCCCGATCTTGCTAACAAGTGTAGTGTTGATTGGATCGGGGAATATGATTCATTAAAGATTTTTTTTATACCGATTTCAGCTTCGATTGTTCTTGCTTTTCTCCCATTTTTCTTTTGTTTTCCCTAAAGTAACCGGTCAATTTAGTTCATAAATTAAAAACATAAAGCGTAAAAAAGAAAAAAATATATTATTCTAGTAAATAGTGTTTTGTGAAAAAAATAAACTTTTTTTAGTGTTTGTTTTTGTTAATTGGCAGTCATAAATTATTTTTTTCTGGAAACTAGCTAATTAATCTATTGTGACTGAATATTCAAAATAGAGATTGATATACTTGATAGGAAGACATGTGTATGTACAGTTGTATTTATATCATTGGTCGGTAAAAGGATAATTTTGCAGTCTCAAGACATGCGATTGTTGATATTTAATACATTATAAAATTAATTGAGATATATACAGGTTGATCCGGACATCACGTTAATAAAAAAAGAATTGTCCACTGATTACTTGGCGGTGGATGCCGAGGTCACTGAACTTTTGACCCTTCTCGAGTGGCGAATGGGTACCTGTGAACGTTACTCATCTGTGCTGCCCATTAATTTAAATTCACCAATAAACAACTCGTTGAGTAATAACTTTTGAATCGAATTTTGACCACGTAGTAGCTGTGAGTTTCGAATACTGCCAGCCGTCTAAATTCTTTCCTATTATCACGAGGGCATGATCTGATAAAACTTTCTCCTGTGATTAGGTAATAGTAACTACAGATTAAAGGGACAGGGAAATTCCATCGAATCTGCTGCAAAACGATGCGGTGGTGGGAATTTGCTATGTTTATTCCATGCATGTAGCTGTGCACGTCAGCCCAAACGGCGTTGATTTCGGTGATTCCATCCTTTCTTTTCTTATTTTATCTTTCTTTCCGATACTCAAAGAGTGAGAGGAGGTGAGAAACCAAATCTCAAAGCAACACATGCCTGCATCCTGATCTCACGAATCACCATGGGGAAGCTAATATTCTTCCAAAAAGGTATACAATTATTTTAATCGTATCAACAGACATAAATGTACTGGTACTGCATGATCATGATTCGATTTATATTTGAAGCCAGCATTATTTTGTTCTTATTACAGTAAGTGTTGAATGATAAGATGTATATTAATTACAATCTTACAAGAAAGTGATGGATACCACATTGTTTAAACCTTAATGTTTTTTTCAATTTGGTAAAATATCCTTGTATATTAATGTTTTCTTTTTTCTTTTTTCTTCCTTATGAATCCAACAAAAAGCCCCTACCATTGTTATTGTCCCGCTGTTTCCTATACTAGTTCAACCCCCTTCGGTTTTTGTTGCTCACCATCAATCCTCTGGTTCTCATAACCAGGCGATACTCTCCCTTGTTCCTCAAAGCTAGAAATAATGATAGGTGGTTTTTTTTTTTTTTGTCCAATTTGTTTTAACAAATTATTTGGGCTCTTTAATATCTCACATTTACGATACCATATATTTGTTATGATGATAATGCTTATTGGGCTGTCATTAAACTTATCTTGTGTTATCTAAAGGGTATAACTTATTTAGTGTGATAATTTGGGTGTTACTTATATATCAGCGAATCCCATTAATTTCATGTTCATACTAGACATGTTGAGGTTAATTATTACTTTGTTTGCGATAGACTAGCAAATAAAAAAAAAATTAGATTCATTTTATTTATCCATTGATCAACTTGTTGATGTTCTTACAAGGTTATTTCCTAATGTTTCTCTTACTCGATTCAAGCTTTGTGTGGAGTCCCTCTCAATTTGAGTGTGTCTTATAGAAAGTGCTGAATTTAGGATGTATATTATAACGATTGTTTTTACCATGTATAACATATATGTTTGATCTTGTGTAATACTATATAATCTGATTACTGTATGTTACCATACATACATACATACATACATAGTATTAATACTGAAGCTTTCAAATATATTAATTAATGCTCAAGCTTTCAAATATATATTTTAAAAAAAGAGAGGTAGGAATAGTTCTTAAAAGACAAACACATGGAATATGGAATATAGCCGTAGCATTTGACAACATTACAAGTGATCCATAGAGACATGTTGACCGGATAATACCATACTATCGTCCAAACTGGTTATAATCTAAAGAAAGATAGGAAATTTATTAGCCCTAATAAACTAAGACAATATATACAAAAAATTTCATTTCCCGGAGAATCTAGAGCGCATCAGGCGCTGACCATGGCTTCGAAATCTATAATTAAGAAATGATTAACATTTTCTAGTCATCATCTACTTGTTATTGCAATCAACTCACACAAACAAACAAACAAATAAAAAGCAAAGCATGGGTTTTCGAGCATAAAATTATAAACAAGGTTTGGACAAGATTAAAGAAAGAACAAGAGAGGAGAGTATATAACACAGACAAGGTCACGTCCATAAGTCACGTGATGGGAACCCCATGTCGACGCCGAGGAATATGGTATGTTTTCCATTGATATAGTATATTTCTTCCATTCCCGGGGTGGGGCTCCACCGTCGGGTTTAGCCAAGGAATATTTGGACATGGAGAGGGAATATTGGAGATGGGATAAATATGATTACATATTAGACGAATAACTACACGGTGGTCATGACCTGAAGAACATCGGGGTTGCCCTCCGTTTTCCATTTCTCACCTCCCACGCGCCTCTTCAAATACCAAAGCTTTGATGAATCGGGGTAAATTAACATGATATATATGTGTGTCGGGGTAAACATTTTCCGACTCAGTTTTGATAAATGAAACAACCAAAATATATTTTTATACATTTTCCGATTCAATTTAGTTTTTTTATAGCAGAATTTATGGGATTTTCCGACTCAGTTTTGATAAATGAAACAACCAAAATATATTTTTATACATTTTCCGATTCAATTTAGTTTTTTTATAGCAGAATTTATGGGATTTTCGGGCTTCTTTTTATAGTCCAATCCGATTGTTTAATTTTTACAATCTATAAAACAGTAAATTATAAACTTTGATGAATCGATTCCCAAGTCGAAGCCATGCTTTTCTTAAATCGGGTTTCATGGAGGGAAATCAACAATGACTTGTTTGTAAATTTGAGGTGTCGTGTTCGGTTAAGAAGATATAAAAAATAATTTGGGATTGCATTGCTGGTTTCATTCATAAAGGGGGAACAAGAGAGGTAGAGAGAAGGGAAATCAGGAAGAGAGAAAGAAGTTTTTATCTTGTGATGGAAGTTGGTTTGACTAGATTTCTAGTGGAGAGGATGTTTAATTGGAGGGAGAATAAGAGAGGGGGCGACTTTGAATGATTTTGGAGATTAAGCACCAAAATAATCTTCTAATTTGAATATCTTTACTAAAAGGTAAATGCAATGTGTATCTTCATGATATTTGCTCGGTCTTCGTCAATTGAACCCCATTACTTGTCATGTTATGTGCAATCAAAGATGGTCTAATGGAGTGTCATGGAGGTGTTACATTGCTTTAATATGTTCGTTTAAAGGACCAAAATTGAATAAATTTAAACACATTTAATTAGGTTTAACAAAAAGGTCATAGGTTATCTGATCAATATATATATATATATATATATATATATGTCACAAAGGTATTAGAATCCTAGTAATGTAACGGGATTTTTTAACTTTATATTTGCTGCAATACATTTGCTGATGACCGTCCACTGTTATTTCAAACTATAAATAAAAGCTACCAGTTAGATCACAATCAAACTCGACAAAAGAAACTAAAAAATAATTCTCACAGGACCGAAACCAACTCTACCTGATGGATTAATCCACGATGAAGAAAATGGATACATGAACAGTCAGGGACGACATAGCTGGACATTGATAATTCTGCCCACAAACAATAACTTACGTGGAATAGATGAAAACACATGTTTTCTGGCTGATTAATTATTTTTTAAAATATTCTTCATTTAATTATATATTAAAATAATATATTTAAAAAAAAATATTTCTAAGATCATAACAATTTAAAAATTAAAATTCAAACAGCACCTGCAATGAATAAAACTACTGTTCTCGACACAAGGGAGGTCACTAACGGAAGAAATTTGACCACAGATTTTCAAGGGGGCATTAATTGGAGAAATAAAAGCGCGTGGGGCATCAACTTTTTTGAAGTTTAGTGGGTCAGAGAGAGTTTTGCATGTGGTGTCGCCGGACGCCAAAGCCAATCTGACACCTTCTTCTCTTAAGATCATTTTCAATTTCTTACCCCTCCTATATACTCCTGCTAGAAAAGAGGTTCGCACGTGTACAGCTCGATCTTTACCGACAAATTGCTACGTGCGCACCAAGACTTGGTTACTGTGTTTATGAGTATTGTTGTGTTTTAAAATATTTTCTTGTACATAAATGTATTAATTTTTTTCAAAAACAATTTAATTCTACGGTAACAAACAGTGCTTGAAGAGACCGATGGGAGTTTTCCTCCTCGTGGTTTAAGTTGTGTCGTCTGTAAAATGGAAGTTGGACGAAGGACACTCACATGCTCTTGATTGACTTGACTAGAGAGCTGGCCAAATAATGGTCGGTTCAGGCCAAGAGAATTAGAATTGGGCTGGAACTGCTATATTAATTAGACCATCAACTTGCCATTTTCTATTTGGAGTCTTTGCAAATGGACGCTTCTATTTATTTATTTTTAGAGGAAGGTAGGGGATCCATCCTGCTAATCTTTATTGTTTCCTGATCATAAATTACATTAATAATTTATTTTTTTTAATAAATTCTTACTAAGACAATAACATTTTATTAGAAAATAATATAAGTTATATCTTAAAATTTTATTTAAGAGCTTATTTAAAAAATAAAATAATTCTCTAATATTTTATTTGAGTTTTTTTTTATCAAGTATTATTGAGTTTGATTTTTCTTTAATTCTCATTCTATTGTATAGAAATCAACGATGAAGAGAATGAATTCATGAATAGTTAGGGACATAGTTAGACATTGATTTAAAGTTAAAGGAAGGATGATTAGCTTTTAATTATATTTTTCTTAATTATTAATTGTAAAATATTAATGCATAGGATACGTATGCGTGGAAGAGGCCATCAACTGCAGCATTTGAACAGAAATATATATATATATATATTCTTAAAAAAAAAAAAAAAAAACTGGGCCTGCTAGTCAATCCTCGTTCATAAAATAAAACGGGGAGATTCTAATTATTGAAGCATAAGGGATATGAAAACAAAGGCAATGCCCAGGTTCGAGCCCTGTATATTCAACTCCCCTCGCAAGAGCCTGGGACAGCCGGGGTTTTACCCACACTCTGGGCCCACAAAGTGCGCTTTCCGGGCTGTGGGGTTTTCCCCGATTCCAAAAAAAAAAAAAAGATATGAAAACCACAATAAAATAAAATAAAATAAATTGTTAAAACAGAAAAGCTCAAGGGAATCTAAAAAAAGTCATCATGATCCATCGATTTACAGAGATTGTGGGTGCAAGAAAATAATTTATGATCAAGTAGACTAGCTACTCAATAATCAGTTCGATCCCTTCTAATGTTCCCACTGAACGATTCCTTTTTTGTTTTCTCAAATTCCATACAGTTTTCTCTGTTAAACACTATGCACCATTAATACCAGTTCCCTTATTTTCCTTGTCCATTATGAAAAAAAGAAGATAAAGGGTCCCCTCGTCCAGCTCTCTCTGGAGAAATGTTTCTTACCTTTCTGCATCCTTAAATTTTATACAGCCTTTTCCTTTTACAAACTTTTCATCTAGACCACAATCCCCAGAAAGACTGCAACACTTTCCCTTCTCGTGCATTTAAATCTCTCGCACTACCACACTTTAACTTTGCAATTCCGTTCATTCCATCACTTTTTATATTTCTTTCTATGATGATCTTCCATGTATTGATCAACCCTAGATGGATCCTGCTGCTATAAGAAAGCTATCCTATTCATAATTTCTCTCAACATTTCTATGTATCCCCCTCTCAACAACCGTGCAAATCATAAGGTACTCATGAGATAATCATTATATAATCTCAACGATTCGTTTGATTTTCAGCTATATATCCCCCATAGCGCTCTTCCTTCAAAGTTTTCTCAACATTCACTTTCTTTCCATTTTACTTTCCTTATTTTTCCTATTTTAATCAACCTCTTTAGTCATATCTCTTTCCTTCATTCTCCCCTGCCACTCCCAAACCTGACTGAACTAGATCTCCAATCTTCTCATCGTGTCCCTAAGTTCCGAACACATCATGAGAGCTGTGTCTCTTTTTCCTGATCTTTCATTGCAGATAAGCCCGCCAGCAGTGCTGGCAGCTAAAGAAACCGGCGATGATGGAGGACTAGCTAGAAAGGCCCTCTGCAGGGATAGGAGCTCAACTACAGATTCTGGTACTAGTGGAAGTGATTTAAGCCATGAAAATGGTTTTCTCAATCAAGACAGGATCACTTATAATCTTGGTCCTAGTCAACCACCTTTGAGCTTAGGGTTTGATATGACAGATTTGAGTTCTCCATCACTTCAACTACCAAGAAATCTTGATCACCAGTACCACCACCCTCAAATCTACGGGCATGATTTCAAGAGAAGTGCAAGAATGGTTAGAGGAGTGAAAAGAAGCGCGAGGGCTCCTAGAATGAGATGGACCACAACTCTCCATGCCCATTTTATCCACGCAGTGAAGCTTCTTGGTGGCCATGAAAGTAATACTCCAAGACACTCTAAGATATTTCTCAAAAACTTGCACCCACTAGTTCATTTCTATATCTGAAGTTTGTTTGTTGATATAAAAGAGAAGAAAGTTTAAGCTTTTCTCTTGGAAAATATTATTGTTACAGGAGCAACACCTAAATCAGTCTTAGAGTTGATGAATGTGAAGGATCTTACCCTAGCTCACGTGAAGAGTCACTTGCAGGTGGGATTACTGTGTTCAATCTGCATTGCTTTGAAGTTGTTAATTGGTCAGGACATTTTCAAGATTTTTCAACTTATTTTTGCACTTTTAACAAAAAATATATCTATGTGTTGCTGTGACTTGCTTGTAGTGGGGTGGGGGGGATGACAAGGGGTAAGGACAAAAGAGCATCTCTAAAGTAATCTTAATAATGTGGACCTTATCTCATTTTTCCTCTGGGTGTTCATGCAGATGTATAGAACAGTGAAGAGCACTGACAAAGGGTCAGGTAAATTATAATGTCCCCTTACGAATTGAACTCGATCGATATTTAATCTCTTCCGTGTAATTGTCTTTGCTAGAGAGAGTTTGCGATTCAAGTGTGTGGCCAAAAACTCTATCATTGATTTACTTTTTTCAACTAAAATGCCAAAAAAATGTTGGGATCGAACTGATCACTGGATGTATTAGTCCATATATGAATCATTTTGCTTCTTGTCTGATGAAGCAGGAGCAATGACTGATCAATATATTTATGATGGTTTTAGTTTCAGGGCAGACAGACCAAAGGGCAACGATTCTTGAGGTGGATGCTGCAGGTTTATCTGGTGAAAAAACTGGTGCCAGCAACCCTTCTGACTCTCTCAATAACCCTCCACCACTATCTTCTATACAAAAAAACCAAAGGTATGACTTGCGATTCTCGTTTCTTCTCATCTCTTTCTTCTTTTTTGTCAATATAAGTTCAATCTTATCCTCTCAAGAATTGTTTTTTAAATAGTAAAGTACAATTCCATCTTCAATGAATGCATTAAGCCAATGCAAACATATATATATATATATATATATATATATATATATATATATATATATATATATATATACATGCACGAATTCACACAGATGCCTTGGTGATGGCCTTCAATTTGGTCCAACATGTTCTGCCTTGGTTATTTGTGTAGATAAGAGGTTTCATTAATTGAGTGGTGTCTCTAGATGTTTCTTAATGATGTTCGCCTAGGGTTTCTAGGTTAAGTGTGGTGATTTACGTACGTACGTGTACCTTTCAGATCAGTAATGTGCCCTAGCATGCTCTTCATCCGTTAGATTATGAATATTGTAGCTTAATCCCGATGTACGGGAAAACTCAAGGACTTGGTTCCTATCTCAATTTATTCCAAGGGTTATATGGTTTGGTCTCCAGTGCACGACTCAGAACCTGATCAAATGGTAATGTGTTAACATTTTTAGTGAAACGATCGAGTCATTAATGTTTCATCGTTGGCTGGATTCTGTTGTCTTCTTCCTCTGCACAATCAATTCAAAACCAGAAGACTGAGTTTTGATGCCCGCATTTGAATCTTTAATATGGATCTCCTGCGTTTCCATGCTTTCTCTACAATGCTAGTAATCTTGTTTTTATCTTTGCCGGTTAGCTACAATTAATTTTTTTCATAGCCTTGTAAATAAGATCTCATGTTAATTATTTTATTCAGGATAGAGAATAAAAACAAAAAAAGAATACGAAATTAATCTTTATATATATATATATATAGCTTATGCTACGTATTGGTATGTATGCACAACATTGCCTCGATCCTCTTAAAGAATATATATACTGTGTAGTCTGACCTGCTTCTCTAGCTAGTAATTGCATCTGATAAAATATATAAATGAACAATACAACATTTTATATTTTACAATAGCTTTCACATCTTTGGACTCAAAAGCTTTTAGAGTGTATTGTATCGGAACTTTTGAACTATATATTTTTCTTTTTTTTTATTGATCATCAAGATATATCTTCCCAGGCGAGCGAGCCTTGACTAGTTATGTACTGAACAATAAATTTCATTACATCATGATTTTCTTATTACTTATTTGTTTTAACATATTGATCATTACTACTGAAAATAATTAAATATTGATTAATTTCGTGCTGATTATTTGTGAGCAGAAACTCAAGGTCATTATCAATGGCGGGAGATGAGAAAAATAGATCAAGTCTTCACTCTCTGACACATTCTGATTTCATTTCACATGATCAATCCAAGGTATATATGCTTAATATATCATCACAAGCAAAAATACATGGAGTACATGTAGCGTATATCCATTATTCTTCTAACACCTGATTCTATGATCTGTTTCTATCTTTAATCAGGAGGTCGGACAGAAGGCAACCCTCCACATGGCTGCTAATCTGAAGGAGAGACTGGACTCTAGTTCCTTGTATTCTTCAGATACGTTGCTTAACCTAGAGTTCACCCTTGGAAGGCCAAGTTGGCACTTGGACTATGATGATCAATCTTCGAATGATCAGCTAACCCTGATCAAGTGTTAAACAGGCTAACAAACTATGAATTTATGATTTAATTATCTAGTTAATCCTCTTTTTAATTAGTGGACGACATATCTTCTAGCTAGTCCTTATGCTTCTTCCATGTTTCTTGGGTTTTGTCTCAAATGTGATCAGAGGGTACTGAAAAGAAAAAAGTTATCATATAAGCTGTAGTCAATGAATACAAGCCTTGGTTAATTATGAGTTTTCTTTTCAACGGGAAGCTCAAGGAATCTTGAGCTATAAAGTTTGTACAAACAGTCCTGCTAGTTGTACGTAGTTCCAAAGATTTTCAACCGCCGGGGATGTCTCCTGAAGAGCTTAGTTCGATGAACTTGTCGGAACATCTGAACTATAGCACCATGGATACCTATTATAATTTGGGCAGTAGTTTAGTCAAATGGTCCTTATCTGGCCATGCCATATACCCATAGAAGGTCTGGATTGATAAGTAACTCGGTGAAGAACTACGCTGAATTCACTGTCCCCTAACTCATTTATTTGAGCTAAAAATTAAGTTTTTATCGTAAGTCGAACTTTTATGTAATTACAAGACAATATGCAACATCAAAAACGAAGATTTTTTTTTTTTATGGCCTTTTCGGCAATTTGATTGATCTATCAAGGAAACAAAGCTTCAAAGTGTACGTGCATGTACTGATATGTGTCGGGGAACATTTTTAGAACTTGAAGAACTAAGTTGATCAGTGATGAATAGATTTGCGCTGATATGAGAAAGTAATAAAATAAAATAAAATATCGTGTATATCGTATCCAATTACACTCACATTTATATTATACGAATGAATTATTTGAAAATGATCCAAAAAATACGATAAATGTTAGAACAGAAACTGTGAATATTTGACAGATACTTGCAGTGTCTTATTGCAATCCACGATGATTGATGCCTTGTCCGTTATGAGACTAAAAACTTGGAGCCTTCTCGTTGGCTTCTTACTCACGCACCCATGGGCGGGTGCACGTCTCCCATTTTGGGTCAGAAAGGGTTCTGGTGTTGCCAAATTTCCATCACTCGTTTATTTATTTTCTTTATATATATATACACATCACATTTATTACTCCGGCAGTCTGAAAATGAGCAATAATGTGCATGTGGATGTGGTCGTAGATATGCATTCTATATTTTATATTAATTGTTTTTTAAAGATAATATTTAAAAATATATATTTTTTTAAATAAAATGATCTAAAAATCAATTAAATTAAAATATATTTTTGAAACACAAAAATAAATATGCTGACAATTTAACACATGATTCATTGGCTCGATCTCATGGGTTGAATAATTTGGACAGACAAAGTCCCAACCATCCTCTTTCCTTTTTTCCATTACCAGCCTTCCTGTTCTCCACCAACTGCACTTAAATTGAAAATCCATCTACAACCACTAGGGTTTAATGGAAATTAAATGATCGGTTCCATTTCTTTTTTATTTAACATTCAAAATGCATTTGCATTTGGAGATATAGAGAGAGCTTCTTACCATATTGTTACTAAATCCTTGCTTAGTCAGGTTATAGATGATTATACATACACACTCACATAAATCTTCTTCTTGAAATCTGTGTAGAGATAATAAATATATGGAGAGCTTCTTGCCATATTGTTACTAAAAAAATATGATTTTTTTTGTCTCCATCATGCACGCTCTGCAGGTTTTGATGTATGGACCATTCTTGTATTCTATAAAGATGGCAAATAACAACCAATTTCTTGACATTGAATTTTAAAAAATATATATTTTAAATTAAAAAAAATTGGTGTTCTTACATTATTTTCATGTATTGATGTCAAATATGATTTTTATTAAAATAAAAAATATATATATATATATATATATATATATTATTTTGATGTATTTTTTAACAAAAAACACTTTCAAAAATAACTTCAATCACACTACCAAACATACACTAAATCCAGAAATGATGCAAACGACAAGTAGAACGGACGAAAACCAAAACCACATTCATAAGATGTGTTTTAATATTTGATATTGTTTTTTAAAATAAAATCTAAATTCCAATCTTGCAGGATTATCGTATCTCTATTAGTTTGGTAAAATGAGAAGAAGAAAATCTAACAAAAAAAGGTTTAAATCCTTTCAAAACCCATTCAATGAATTGGCTCTCATATTAACTAACAAATTGAATCCCATAATGGGTATTTGTCTACTACTTCTGACCAACGGGCCGCATACACAGCCCAGTCGGACATGGAATCCACTGCAGTCAAGATTGTGACCTGGTGCACGCGGCAAGAGCAGTTCAAGATAGCGGTAGTGCAGCTAATCATGTCACCGGCGAAGAAGAAGAAGAAGAAGAAAGCGTGGGTGTCGTACAGCAATTATTACGGGTTGTCTCTTGCTTGACAATCATTTCGGGTTCAGAAACATGTATCCGAGACAATTCAGACATTTAGCCATTCTCCAGGAATTTCCACACCCCTCATTATTACATGGTATCTTGTAGTAGATTTTGGGACAAAATATGTGTACCCGTGTTTCGCATGCTGTTATTTTATTTTTTGTGTTTTTAATTTCAAGTAAAAATAATTATATATTTTTTACTTGAAATTAATTATTTTAGATAATTTTGACGTGTTTATGTTAAAATTATTTTAAATATATATATATATATATAATTTTGATATATTTTTAAATAAAAAATATTTTAAAAAATAATTATTATCACATTTTTTGTTAGAGAATAATATAAATCATATTCTGGAACATTACCTAACAATTTAAATTTTTAGGTGAGATGGTTTTTTAATATGGTATCAAAGCCTTATTGACTCAGCGGTCACGAATTCGAATCTCACCATCTTCATTCTATTTGATAAAAATCAAGCACAAGGTAATGTTAGTCTGTGCAAGTTTCAAGTCCAAATGGTTTTTACTTGATGAGGCGTGTTAGAGAATAATATAAATTATATTATGAGATCTTACCTAATAACTTAAACGTTTAGGTGAGATAGTTCCTTGACATTCTTAAACATCATCTATTTTTGTCTCACACTAGTTTAGAGCCGGAATATTATTATTATAATGATTATTTAAATATTTATTTTTAAAAATACACTTTCATTTGTCCAATAATTTTCTATATTTCAATTTTGGAATTTGGGACTAGCAAACTGAAATATATGAGAAATGGAAAGAGATGGCGGTATAGAATAAAAGGCATAAAATGCATGGGACCTTGCTTCTAGAAAAAAATGAATTCATTGCAATTCTTTTAATCAAGTTTGTAGGTTGGATTGGTAAATTGATATTACACGTGCCTTAAAGGAACTTTCTACTGGAAAAATTGCTGCTGAGTTTTAAAAAAGAATGGCTGTCAAAGTATTTGAAAACACCATATCAAGGATATCACTCTCCACATGTTATTTTTTGTAGGGCATCAGCAAATTCAGGATTTTCTCTATGTTGGTAGCTTGCAAGCTTGAGTTTTCTCCATGTATCCATAAAAATATTAGTCAAAAATTAGTTTTTAAAGTATTATTTATTTAAAAATATAATAAAATAATATTTTTTTAAAAAAATATTTTTAGCATTAACACATGAAAATACTAAAAAAAATTAATCTAATATAAAAAATAAAAATAATTTTTTTTTTCAAAAATATTTTTAAAACGCAATTGAATCTTCATGTGTTTGTATGTCTTTATTTTTTTGGGTTGCCAGCCCCAGTATCCGGGTTGCCCCGACTAATCTGGTGGTCGCCCAAGGTCACATGCCTGACAGTGACAGGTGAGGCTACCGATGGGTGTTGCTGCGTACACGGGGACTCGAAACTGAGACCTCATTTAAACGGAACAAGCTGCTTATCACTTGAACCAACCCCTATTGGTTTGTATGTCTTTATTAAGATCCTTTTAAGTTTGCACGACATATTATTTTCAAAAAAGAACAAGAGATCCTTGTCTTGTCTTTGTAATTACCCATAAAATATATATATTTTTTAAAATGCATTCCAAAATGCTTACATATACCAACTCACTTTTTATTATTAATAGACTATTTCTTTTAAATAAGCAAAAAAGAAGAAGAAAGAATTAAACTCGCCTCTCTCGTGCATTAACATTAACTAAAACATAAACGGAGTCTCTCTTTTACATTAACATAATTTACTATTCATTACTACATTGTAATTGCTATTTTATCCTAGGATCGAAATTTTTTAACTCCCAGGACCGGGGGGTATTTTTGATTTTTTCAGAGGACACGGATAACATTCCTGGATTTGTTGCATAGTGAAACGATGAAAATGGGCCCCCTAAACAACAAAAAACACCGCCAGACCCCGGGGGTATTTCTGAATTATTTTTTTATGTTTTTAGATTATTTTGATGTACTGATGTCAAATATAATTTTTAAAAATAAAAAAATCATGCAGATACTTTTCTGAAAAAAAACTTTTAAAACAACTTTAACCATACTTCCAAACAAATCTATATAGGAAAGCAAATACAAGTGTTTTTCTTCTTCTTTTGCAATAGTCATCAAATTAATGGATTTTTTTTTATAAAAAAAAAGTGTTTTCTTCTTAGCTTGTTAGTAAGGACATATATTTAGACAACTCCTACGTTAATTAATATCAACTTTTTTCAAACGATTTTAATAACTCAAACTCCAATTAGGGATAATATATGTTTATAACACCTATGTGGTGACTTCAATATTCAACCTCAAGAGAAATGAAACAAATTTCCTTAACCAGCTCCTTACATTATTAATAAATACTATTTATTATCTTCTTTATTGAAAACAACGTTAAGCTCATTACCTTATAGCTAAAAGAGATCGGATTGTTACTGTCCACTATGACTCATTGTCACTGTGGACTCGTAATTTGTTTCAGTACTTTGCGCGCGGATATTTGCCTTTTCTTTTCTTTTTTCTCCAATGAACAGTGTATTAACGAACCCCCCCTCTGAAAAAGACAAAAAACGCTGCCATTTTCAGGGGCTCCACAATCATAGACCATTTTTCGGTCCGGTTCGGCTGACCGGATTTTCTTTTTTTTTTTAATTATTGAACAGTGCATTAACTATTATGTCCCTCGAAAAGGACAAAAAACAGGCTTGGGTGTGAGGGGCGTTCTGGTAATTAACCAATTATTTATTTTTTTTTAATTTTTTCTGCTGGCGCGTCGCCGGACGCGCCGTCCGTTTCTACGCTCAAGCGTGTTGCGGATGACGCGTGCGTCTTGATCCGGCATCCAAAAATGCTCGACCGCCGTCTAGAATGATTTTCAAGCATGTGCTTTTCCACCTGATGCGGCGCGTGCAACAATATGGTGTCCGAAAACATATCAATGGTCGTTTGAATCCCCCCATTTCTCTCTCCTCCTGCGCAAGCTGACGTCAACGCAAATGCTTTTTTCCAAATTTCATTTCAGTCCCTGAACGTTAGATTTGTTTTTCTAGCCCTTATTGCTATTATATAGGTTTTGATTTGTTTCAATTTCGTCCTTCAATTGAAATTGAGTATCTATTGTAGTTTCAATTAGGTCCTCAGTCTTTTAATTTTTCGAATTACTCTGAAATCCGAAATATATTTGGTATCAAAGTTCTGATTGCTTGCAATTTCATCCTTCCATTCAAATTTATTATAAATCCTTAATATTTTCAGTATCAAAGTTTGATTTCTTTCAATTGTATCCTTTTATGCAAGTTAATTATTTATTCCAATTTCATTTCGGTCCCAATTCTTTTATTTTCCGGTTTAGTTTTAAATTTTTTAATTTCAATGTTTGGATTTACTTCAATTTTGTCCTTTAAATTAAATATATTATTTAAAGTATGTCAAATTAATTATATGTTTGTATATTTATTTCAAATTAAAGTGTGTGGGACTAATTATATGTTTTAATATTTATTAAATATTATCGCCAGAAAATATATATAGAGAGAGAAAAATTACCTAGGATTTCTTGAAAATAAATTAATATTAGTATTCTTAAATACATTTAATATAATAATATGATGGATAAATCTTATAAAAAAGTTTTTTGGCTTTGGATGTTAATTTTTTTCTCTTTTGTTTAAGTTTAATTCTTAAAAAAAAATTACAGTATTTTTATTTTTAATATTTAAAATCTAATATTACTAGGGAAAAAATACTGCTCAAAAATAAAAAAATTACCTAGGTTATCTACAATTAAAAAATATGCAAGCTACTTCCCATTTCGATTACACTATTCCTTTTAGACGACAAATAACTTATTATAGCATGTAAAAAAAATGAAATTGATTTCTTGAAAATATTACAATATTTTTTATTTATAATGTGTCAGATCTAATATTATTGGGGGGAAAAAAGGCAACTCATAAAAAAAAAGTTGACAAATTTACCTAGGTTATCTACAATTAAAAAATATATGAACCCCTTCCCATTTCGATTACACTATTCCTTTTAGGCGGGAAAAAAATTATTTATAACATATGTTATCTGTTATAATGTGACCAATCAAATATTGAAATAACTGAATTCAAACATGTAAAAAATTAATTAGTTTCTACATAGAAAAAAGTCTAGCGAAACACGCGAGCAAGCATACTAATTATAGCACGCAAAAAACTCATTTTTAACATATTTTATCTATTGCAATTTTACTAATAAACATTAAAATAACTAATTATAGCACGCAAAAAAATTAAGTCTATTTCTAAAAAAAATTACAATATATTTTTTTTAATGTGTCAGATCTAATATTACTGGGGAAAAAAATCATAAAAAAAAATTGCCTAGGTGATCTACAATTAAAAAATATACAAATTACTTCCCATTTTGATCACACTATTTCTTTTAGATAGAAAAAAATTCATTTTCAATATATTTTATCGATTATAATTTTACTAATTAAATATTAAATTAACTAATTACAGCACGTAAAAAATCAATTAGTTTTCTATATAAAAAAAAGCTTAGCGCAACACACGGGCAAGTCAGCTAGTTTTATTTCTTAAAAAAAACATTAAGTTCATTTGTACAAGAAAAAGAAAATCCGGGCCTTAACTTCTTGCTAGCCAGTCAGCTAACCATAGTTCCTAATTTCCTAAACTGCCCTTCACTTTAGACCGTTTAAAGAGACTACTCCCTTCTTACGCGATCGTCGCATATAAAACCTAAGCGAGCCAAAATTTCACTGTCAAACTCACGCTATAAGGTTCCCGAGTTTTGCCGGCATCTCCAGCTCGACGGCGTGATGTTTCAGGAGAAAAATGAACAGCAACAGAGTAAGCAGCGCGCCACGAACACGGTGGCAGATAAAGTGGTGATCGCAGTGAAAGCGGAGAAAGCGATGTCCAAGACAGCATTGGCTTGGGCTCTCACTCACGTTGTCCATCCTGGAGATTGCATAACGTTGCTTGCTGTCTTTACTAGCGAAAAATCCAGTACTACAGATTTTCAACTGCTGAAAAATCTTCTCTTGTTAGTAACTTTCTTGTTTTGAATTTTGGATTATTTATCGTGTCTGCTGTGCGTAGGTAAAAAATTCTGGAACTTTCCGAGGTTGGCAGGAGATTGTGGGAGCAATCGATTTGAGAGGTTGCCGGATAGTATTTGTGAAATATCTGAGAATTGTTCTCAGATGGTGCTTCAGTTTCATAACCAGATTGAGGTTAGTATGAATTCACCCTTTTATCCACTTGCCTGCTTGGCTTTTTTTTTTTTTGTCTATTTGGTATTGCTCTCTTAAATTTGTAAATATTTCTCCCCCTTGGCTAATTATGCCATTGTATAGACCCATAGTCAACGAATGTCTCGTAAAGGGAAAAAAATGCATGTATTAGAAGCATTTGGAGCTCAAGGGGGCAATTTTTTTAAATAAAAGTAGGGTCCAAATTATGCCGTAATCAATTCCTAGGAATTTGGTGTGGTGTTAGAGAATAGAAGGATGGTGTGGATCCCAAACAGGCCTTGAGTGTGTTGTCAAATACAGACAAATTGAGTTAATGACGGGAATAGCATGTGCTTGGAAATTGAGCTCAATTAAGGATCCCCTGATCATATGCTATATTTATACTTGGGTGCACTATTACTTATTTGTTTATTTATAAATTATTAGTCATAGTACCCCATATCGCCATGCTTTGGGGAACATTTTGTACACCCCATGTGAGAATTGAAGTTGAAGAAATAAATTAGTAACAAACTTGGAGTACTTTAATTTGGATTCAGGAATTCCAGGAGTGATACAAAATGCTACTGATTGTTACAGTCATGTTAAAAAGGTGAAGAAAAGTCCACATAGATAAAGAAAAAAATAATCAAGTGTTAGATTTGAGGATGGTGATGCAGAGAATGTACAAACAAAATTCAAATAGATAAAGAAAAATATGAAGTGTTTGATTCGAGGATAGCGATGTTAAAAAGGTGAGAAATTCCAAGAAGATAAAGGAAAATCTTAGAGATCAAGTTTTTGATTTGATGATAAAGCACATTCATATAATGAGGATTATAGCTATATGCTTGAACTCATTAAGGTAGCTGATGTTGTTTTATTGATCGTAGGTTGGAGTAAGGATTAAGGTGGTATCAAGTACACCCGGCAGTGTTGTGGCAGCTGAAGCAAGGCGCAATGGAGCCAACTGGGTTGTACTGGACAAGTAATTACCCATTAAAAAAGTATTTTCTTATATCTGAGCTACTACTATAGTCATTGGTTGATCAGTGATCAATGGTCATTTGATATTACTAGTAGCTGTAATTCATAGAATAGGCAGTTTTAATTAAAGGTAACCAATCATTGTCAGATTATATTTAGTAAATAACACTAATAGGGTAATTCATCCCTGGGTCCCTGGATAATCCCACTTAAATATGCTGACTTTTGGTTTTGATTTTTCAATCCTATTTCCTATGGGATAGAACTACACAGGTTTGTTCTGATTATACTAGATTGATATTCCTTTCAGGCAAATAATAGAGGTTTGGATGCCGGATACTGATACTATTGTTACTGATGTGAATGCTGCTAGAAGTTCAAATCATTTCAACTGTATATCAATCAAATGAATTTATGCTGATAACAAGTAGTTTTCTAATTTGGCATATGGTAACAGTGAAGAGTTTAAAATACCAAGAACTTGCATGATTTCTAAGTTACAGCCATCTCCCTCCTTTGGTTGACTTGGGTTACATGGTTGATGAGTTTCTGTTGTGTTGTTGACATGTTGCTGGTGATGCATATTGACATCCATGTGAACTTCCACTCTTTTTAATATTTGCGGCTTAACTTCTCATTTAAATTTACTGGCGTTTTCCACCATAATGATAACAACAACATTAATGGTAAATATTTATGGTGTTGATAGTGTTTTGCTATTCACCTCTGAGCAAATTGAGAAATTTAAGATTAGAGGTTCATTAATATCGTGTCTTATTCTGCTAAAACAGAAAACTCAAGCAAGAGATGAAACACTGCATGGAGGAACTTCAGTGCAACATTGTTGTGATGAAAGGTTCTCAAGCAAAAGTCCTTAGGCTTAACTTGGGATGCTCGAATGAAATCCAAACCCCATACTATTCTGCTGCTTCTTCACCAGGAACGGATGTTGGAAAGATGCTGGGACACAGGATGAAGCATTCTACTCCAGTGAGCAGCCCTGAAGAACAAAGTACTTCTTACTCAAGAACCAGAGAAGATTCTTCGTCATTAAGCTATGATACAGAAATGCCGTTTTTTCTTGTTTATGAACAAAATCCTCTTTTTGTAGGACCGAATAATGGAAAACACACATCAAAAAATAATCAAAGCATCTATGATGACCAACTTGGAGCTATGTACTCAGATGGGGAAAGAATCATTTCTTTATCAACAGACCCAATATCAGCTGTAACCAGTGATCAGAAGAGTGTATATTGGATTCCCCAAGACCACATTGTTGATGAGAAGGCCCTCATAAACCGGAATCGCAAAAATACTTGCGAAATTAAATCTCCAACTTCCAGAACTCTTCTTGACAAGTTTGTGCAATATGATCAAGATGCTCGGGCTGGGAGGCTTGACCATAGCCATCAAAAAGAAACTGTAAGCTCAGGTATCAGACATGCAGTTTCTTCAGGTAGAACTTCTTCAATGCCCCCTCCTTTATGTTCTTTGTGCCAACACAAGGCACCAACTTTTGGAAAACCTCCAAGACAGTTCTCTTTTGAGGAGCTGGACGAAGCTACAGGAGGATTCTCGGACATTAATTTCTTGGCGGAAGGTGGTTTTAGCAATGTTTACAGAGGGGTGTTAAGGGATGGGCAGGTAGTTGCAGTGAAGCTCTTAAAGTATGGTGGCTCTCAAGCAGATGCTGATTTCTGCAGGGAAGTGAGGGTATTGAGCTGTGCACAACACAGGAATGTTGTGTTGTTAATTGGGTTTTGCATTGATGGCAAGAATAGAGTATTGGTTTATGAGTACATTTGCAACAGTTCATTGGACTTCCATTTACATGGTAGTCCCCTTCTTCTTTTTTGTCTTTGTTTGCGTCAAGAGCAGTGCACTTATTTTGATGGTTTTCTTGATTTTTGTGCTCAATATCTTCTGGCTTCTGAATGTGGCTAAGTAAAAGGATTAACACTTTGACTGAACTTCGGTGATTACAGGAAACAAAAGACCACCTCTAGATTGGAACTTAAGGATGAAAATAGCAATCGGGACAGCAAGAGGTTTACGATATCTTCATGAAGATTGCAGAGTGGGTTGTGTGGTGCACAGAGACATGAGGCCTAACAATATCCTCGTAACTCATGATTTTGAACCTCTGGTATTAAATTTAATTTTTATGTTTTAGAAGCATGAGCTTGCATTCTTCAAGTTAGAAGGATCATGATTACATCTTCAAATGTCCCTGATTATAATTTATAAGATCCATGCCCTGCTTGTGTGAAAACAAAAAAAATCCATGCTTGCAGCTTTAGCTGAACCAAAAATGGAATGCCCAAAACCTTGGCTTTTAAAATACAATTCCGTAAAAGAACATGCCCAAAAACTATGTCTTAATTTCAATGGTTCTTTCTTGTTGAAAGTCTATTTTGTTTCTTAAAGAAAAATTAGATCTCATTTATGTTCAGTGCTTTATCACATGGTCAGCTCATTTATGTTTCAGGTTGCTGATTTTGGGCTAGCTAGGTGGCACGTTGAATGTAATATCGGTAGTGAAGGGCGAGGGAATAGAACTTCAGGGTACTTATCTAACCTGCATTCTTCACATGTTCTTTGCTGCTGAGTTTTGAATTTATGTTTAAACAGGAAAGATTACATCATGACTTGCCAAAATCCAGGTATCTTGCACCAGAGTATATCAATAGTGGAAAAAACACGCCGACAGTTGATGTATTTGCATTTGGAGTGGTTTTATTAGAGCTAATGACAGGTCAAAGAATCAGCAAGTTGCAATTTTACAAAGGGCAGAAATTTTTATCTGACTGGTTCCACCCTGCTGCTGCATTAGAACCAAGTCATGCTTTGGAAAATATTTATCAATTACTGGATCCATGTTTGGCTTCAGAGCAACTCCCTGACTTTGCCTATCAACTAGAAGCTGTGGGCCTAGCCGCTTCCTTGTGCCTCCATCAAGACCCAGAGACCAGACCTCCAATGTCAAAGGTACGATTCCTTGCCAGTATTTCTAATCTATTTATGACATATTTGGTGCCTTATCACCTAAAACACTCTCTGAAGTGAAGGATAACTACATATTTTTCATTCTTGGGAATTACCAGGTCCTTAGAATACTTGAGGGGGGAGATTTGGCAGTTCCTCTGAGCTTAGACTTGAGTTCAGTCGGCAATAGAAGTGGCCGTCTGCCTGGTCTGAGCTTGAACACAGCCTGACGGAAGGAGGGATCATTCTCGTAAGCTTTTTCTCACTGAAAGTTGATTTTGCAGTAGTTAGCACCAACCTATATATATAATGAATGATATGGACTTTAGGGTGAGATGATCTTCTGTTAAATGTATAGGTCAGCACAGTTCGGATCTTCCATAGGTGAGCTGTTTTCCCTTTCAAACGTAAATGTTGACATGATTCCTCTTCTACTCCCCGATGATCCAATTATCTAGTGAGCGTCATCATTCTCCAGAAATTTATCATGGAGTGCCACTCGTACGTGTATAACTGATTTGCTAGTATCTGGACATTAAATTTTAAATTGATGAAAATAGAAGAGATGGTAGCATTCTTCCGTATTTTTTTCTGCTTCATTTAACTTCTCATGTGCATTCTAGTTCACATGCATGTGTTTCTAGAGATGGCAAATATGAACCCAATTTGTGAACCCGACCCAAGGCTGTCCTAAATATTAGAGTTATGGATCTAGCGTTTTCAATCGTAAACCTAACATGATCCGAACTCAACTTGAAAGTTTTGGGTTGGGTTTGGTTACCCATGAATCATCATAGTATATAACGTTAATTTTACAAAAACCTAAGCGTATATTTTAATAAGAAGGAAAAAGACTTTTCTGCTCTTTTATGTTTTTTAAACCTAAGCGTATATCAGGCCAGCAGACAATTTTTTTTTTCATGCAATGAACTAATTTATAATTATTTTATGTTGTTAAAACGTAGATGTTTTTTTATTTTATTTTAACATTTTGTAATTAATGTGATTTTATTTAGTTAAATTTAGTTATTTATCATATATAAATTTTTAGGCGTTCACAATATAAACTTATAAATGTTATCTTATAAAAATAGGTAATTTATTTAATTAAAAAAGAACTCTCAAATCCATGGGTAAAGGTAGATGCAAATTGATTTTCTGTATTGTACCGAAGAAAAATGAACGTGCAGCGAGCAAAACACTCCAACGTGACTGCCTTTTGAACAAAAAGAATATCTGGTGGGATTGAAGTTCGATTTGCGAGGTTACTGAATTATGGAACACTTGAGCTTTGAACCTTATTTGATCAAACAGCCTGACAAATTATGATCACCGTGCCGCCAGCCCCAGACCTCCATCGTCAAACCCGGCAAGGAAAGAATGGAATCGATTCTCTGTTTCACTGACTCACAATGTTTAATAATTAGATTGATCTTGATTACATCTTGCAATTAAAGTTCAAGGATCTGAAGATTTGTCTCCCCTGTTTTTACCAGCTCTGCTGCTTCCATCAGATGGCAATGAATCTGCATCAGAGCCAAAATGTTGCTGCCGCTGTTGCATCATGGCCATCTGATACATATCAGGTGCCATCTCAGCCACGCTCCAAACCTTCACAGACTTATCCAGACTCCCGCTGTACACAACCCATCGTTGATCGCCGTCTTTAGATTTCTCATGATCCTCCTCCACCGCCAGGCACTTCACCGGTCCGGTATGCCCTGTCAGCACAGATATGCTTGTATGAAGCTTGCCATCCCTTCTCCACACGCATAGGGTCGTGTCAGCTGATCCAGTAAAGACCAGATTCCCAGCGGCTGCGAGGCACAGAACAGCAAGTTTGTGGCCCTTGAGTACCCCGCCATGGGAGAACTGCTTCTCGCATTCCCAATAATTCACCATTCCATCACTGGACCCACAGTACACAACCGAACCAGAGGTGTTCACGGCCAACGATGTAACCGCACTCTCTTGTTTCAACAATGTTTGAACAGGAGAATGCTTTGTCGTTTTGCCCTGTTGCTCCCGTTTCCACACCTTCACCGTTCCATCAGCTGAGCCTGTGAACACCATGCCTTCTAGACTCGCCACGACAGAATTAACAGCGTCATCGTGGGCATTGATTGATTCAAGACATTTAGAGTCTGAGATTCTCCATACCTTGAAAGTCCGGTCCCAGGAAGCAGAATACATTAGGGTTTTGTCCTCGCTGAGGGTTAAACATGAAATGGCATCAGAATGCTTGATCCAGAGAGCAGAACGGTTTCGAACTTGGACGTATGCGCTTGGTCTGATAGAGCTCTTGAGTATTTCCTTTAATGAAGGCAAGGTTCCTGATCTCTTGTGTATCGTTGGGTTCTTTGGAGTAACCTTCCATACTCGTATCTTGCCATCCTGGTGGCCGGTAAAAATCTTCTCGCCGGCAATTATTATGGTTTTCACCAAGCCGCTGCTCGATTTGAATCCAGAGAACTCCTTCAAGTTCTTCCACACACGAATGTTCTTGCTATCAGAACCTGTATAAAGAAGATCCTTGGTTGTAGCCAAGGAATAAATGTGACCTTCTTCGCGAACAAGCGAACCAATTAGCCCATTTTGAGAAAGATTTTCTTCGACTGACCACGGAAAATTGGAACCACCATCAGTTTGGTTCCATGGCGACATGGTCATAGGAGACCCCTCACAGCTCATCCTGTTAGGGTCAAGACGGGCAGGACTTGGTGGAAAGGACGAAGCACTGCTATTTCGATAGCTGAAAACTTCATCACGGGGTATTGCCGCTGCCGCTGCTGAAAGGTTTGGATCAGAATGCATAATGTTACCGAATTTCGATCTCGGTGTCTGGTGGTTTCCTGTGTAAGCAAACTTTGTGCCTATTTCTTCTTCATCTCCCGATCCTGAGCCTATTCCTCCTCCTCCGTTCATCATTTTTCCTTCAATCTAAAGAGGGTAAAAAAAGAGGAGAAATGAGAGGTTGATTGGTTTTTCTTCTAAAAAAATAATAAATGTTATAAATATGAGAGAAACTGAAGGCGGGAGAGAAGACAAGGAGCCCTTATAGATGCATAAATAGCTGGGAAATTGACGGTAACAAGATATAGGACGTGGGATTTTGACACGTGTTCACATTCAACTTTGTAACCGATTACATTTCAAAAATATTTTTAAAATAAATTTATTTTTTTTATTTTAAATTGAAAATATTAGTGTTTTTATATCATTTTCATGTTCTAATATCAAAAATATTTTTAAAAATATAAAACTATCATTTTAATATATTTCAAACAAAAAAAATTTCAAAAATAGTCTCAACCACAGTCATTCATTAGATTTGGGTTCCTTAAAAATGAAAAACAGGGATCGTTGATCTCAATAGATGGGATTTGGGTGTGTTCATTATGTGGTGGATGCTTTAATTGCTATTTTTGAACAACATTTTGATATGTTTTCTTTTAATTAACTAGACTCAGGTAAGATTTTGTTAATTTTGTGAGTTTTTTTTTAAAAAAAAATGATGGGAAAACTTGAAAATATGATTACTAGAAACGTTTTCTGGTTAATTACATAAAATTAGATAAAACAGGCAGAGCATGATGAGGTTAGATTTGCTGTGTTTGAGACAAGACTTGAACCAGTTTAATTGCTTTCCCAGGGTGGCGTTTACTCACTAATTAAGGAATAAATATTGGCTAGTGTCTGATTGCTCATATGGATCCGAGCATATAATTTTATTTAAAAAAAAATATATGTTTAATCTCACTTCTGTCTCTCATTTACACACACATAATAATATTTTATTTTAATATATATATATATAATTGTATTAAAAATTGTGTTTTTATTTTATAAAATTAATGTGTAAAAAAAAATTGATTAAAATAAATAATAAATCATTTCATATAATTTATAACAATTACAAAATAAATTAACTATAGTAAATTATTGTTTTTCTTAATGGAATAAAATTAATTTAATTAATTAATTAAAGAGTGATTCGTATTAAAAAGCATAAAAAATATTTTTTTTACTGAATGAGTTTTTTAACATTATGAAAGAAAATAAATATCATCATCGGAAAAAATAATATAATAATTAAAATATACATAATATAGAGCAATAAAAATTAGACATGTCTGTAAATAAATTAAAACTGGATTTAATGATGAAAAGGTGGAGTGGTAACAAAAAAAAAAAAAAACTATTTATTTATGTTTAAATCACTATGTTTCATTTTCAACAATTAACTTTTTTTGAATGCAAATACCTTATTTAACCTATGATTAGTTTAATTATTATTTTTGTTATCATATATGTGGAGAAATGGTTTAATGATAGAGTAAATCATAATTTAATTATATTATTCTATTTGTGTTGAATTATTATTTTTTATATTGGTTTGCTAATTTTGACCATTGCAAGGTTTTTTCTTTACTTGGAAAAACATTAAAATAAAATCTTTTTGGTTTTTAAAATGAAATTTAATATAATCATATAAAAGGATGTAACAAAATAAAAAACAATATGTTAAAAATACAATATTTTTTTTTTATAAACAATGTTTGTGCCTTGTCCCAAACTCTACCTTAGAGTGAGACAAATCGAAGATCAAGTCTATCAATTTATACATCTACGGGATTTCTTTTTCCCTGTTCAATTATCTCGTATTGTTATTCCATAGCATGAGGTCAGGCTCGGAATTGGTCTTGGTCTTGGGCTTGTTCCTGGGCGTGGGCTCGGGCAATGCATGTGCAGTTATTATTTTAGACTTTAGAGATTAGCTTCGTTGTGTCTACTGTCTAGCCTATCTAGGCCCATTGTAAGAAGCGACAATTTACGAGGTTCATTAAAGCCTCCATGCTTTCCATTACAGGTGGGCCTTGTTTTTTTCTAACCCAACGGACGGTTTAGCTTTTACCCATTTACACTTTTGAATGAAAAGTAGATTGGCCCTCCATAAATCACTAGCACGTTTGGTTCCTCAAATTTTAATATTCTTGTTCCAATTTGGTCATTTATCATTACGATTTGTTAGCTATTAAGCTACATTTTGTATTTTTTAAATATATGAAAATGAAATACATAAGAGGTTGATTGATGAAGATGATCTACTCATGTTTATCTATAGTTAAGTCACTCTTGTTTTATGTTATTCATTCATAATCATCCTACAATTATCATATATTTTTTTACACCATTATTCAATATAAATTATAAAATAATTTTATTGAAAAATTCTAAGATAAAAATATTTACATGATGATGTTTTATGTAAAAGAAACATCCCTTAAATGATAATATCAATTTAAACCATGATGTGTTTATGGTTTCTTAAAACGGTGGCATATGCTGATAGTGTTGTTTTAACGAGCTGAATATTAAAAATAAAACATGATTTTTTTTCCTTTATATTTTTCTTGATGAGCTTGTCAATATTCATTTTTTTATAATAAAAAAAAGAAATAAGAAAAGAAATAAGATGATACTTATTTCATCATGGACAAGTAAAAAATAATATTTTCTAAGTGAAACCGAAAATATTTATGGTTTTATTGACAATTAAATTTAAAAAATCTAAGAAAATAATAATAATAAAATTCTATTCATCTATAATTTATATAATTAAAATAGATTTCCATCACACGATATCAACAAGCCACCTCTATTTCTGTATGTTTAATGAAATTAGAATATTTCAATAAAATGGATTGCTCATATTCATTCTAGATCTAGAATCGAAGACCAGTACGGCTCCACTTGTATTTTTTTTCATGATTACTATTTTTTTTTTTGGGGGGGGGGGGGGAGGGGGGCCATGTTTATTTGTTTTCTTTCATTTTTCTTTTCTTTTTTTTGTATTTATTCCTGTGGTACCACTGATTTTCCTTCTTGCATATCCTATCTAGAATCTGAGTTTGACTCTTAGGTCTATTTTTAATATTTTTGTTTGCGTGGTGGGTTGATGTGGGATTAATACCCATATCCTGGTATTACGTGGACTACTTGTTCTAGGGTTATATATATATATACATATATATATATATATATATATATTCAATTTTTCAAATGGAAAAAAGCTCAGAATTTTTGTCAAAATCTAAAGCAAAAGTGCGTGTTCAAATTATGATGGACCTAGAAGAAAAAAACATTAAATACCCAAAATTACCTCACAGACATTGTTCATCAATGTTAAAAAGAGATATTTTTAAGGGGCATAACATAATTATAAATAACCTATAATCTATACAACGTCTTAAATTTAAATAAAAAAATATATATTTTATAAAAATCTAAAACAATTTCCTTGTTTATATAAATTAACACAATACACTTCACAGTGGAATTTAATAGCATAAAAAAAAAAATGTTGAGAGACGCCAGGCACTCCTATTTTCTGTCTGTAATCACCCCGCAGCCAATGATTGAACTTCAAGGGAGGAGGAGGCCAGGTGTCGAGGCCACATCAACTATGGATGTGCAATAATTTAGTGTCAGATCCGTCAGAGAAAGATAATAGGACTCATTTATTGTTTATTTATTTTTATACCTTTAATGATAACATTAGCAAACAGTGTTTGGGAGTGACAAACCCTTCCTTGATCATATAATAATAATAAATAAAATAAAATATTATAAATACGTTGATGATCCTACTTGCCCATTTGTTTCTGTCTATTCTTGAATTATTATTATTATTATTATTATTATTAATATTATTGTTATTTTCTTATTTTATAAAATTGAACAAGAAGCAATGTCCAGCATCTTCGTCAGTTGAATTGATCTACCGCCGTTAATGGTCACGATCACGATTGAAAAGCAAGGGCCCCCGTTTATCGGAAACATATTTTCAATCATTGCCAAGCAGCGGGATAGATCATCTGACACCGCTCCCTGTAAAGTCAAACCCAAGTCCCCTAACCTATGATTTCTTTTTGTCAAATTGCTTTATTTATTAATCACCCTGGCAGTTCCATTATTTCGCCTCTGTTCGTTTCTTTTTAATAGAGAATTAATATTGTTTTTATTAATTATATCGATTTAATATACTAATACTAAAAATTAACTTTTAAAATTAACTTAAACCATATAAAAAAAAAAGAAATTACCGGGTCATGGCCAGCATGGTCTTGGCTTGGTGGTCAAGAAGGGCTTCTCCCTTCCTCTCATCCCAGGTTCAAGTTTTGTCAGGCACGCCTGTCATCCCCGCGGTACTTTACATGCTCATTGAGCTTGCAGGATATTCAGTGAACCCGGAAATTAGTTGTGGTGCGCGCAAGCTGACCCGGACACTCCGATTATAAAAAGAAATAAAAAATTACCGGGTCATGGTTACAGAGGCTTATCTTCTAACAGCATATCGCACTTTTCGCGCATGGAAGTGCTGCCACCCTAATTTCAGGCTTTGGCCACATTCACTAGTGATGATGACTTTTGATGATGTTTTTATTATTATTATTACTGTTGATCAAACTATTAACGGTCCGATGACGACAGATAAGAGAATCAAAGTTCTCGCGAGGAACTGAAAGTGACAGATTATTAATCAAGAACAATAATTAATGTTCAAATGGAGCAGAACAGGGTGATTTACATTAAATTTGTCCCCTTTTAGCTTTTGGTTTTCAAGATTTTTCTGGTATACGAATTCATATTCTATGGAATAAATTATAGTTTCATTAAAAACCCAGTCAGTGCCTAAAGAGTAGTAACTTACTCTATGAAAAACGACATCGTAAGAGAAAAAAGCACAAGTGGAGGATAAAATGATGTCAAGTTAGGTTGTCATGATGTATGTTGAACTTTCAACTCCCGAGCTCAGGAATAATCGATTGTTACATGGCATTATGAATCAATGGTGGTGGTATGAAAATGGGAAAATTACGAGAGAAAAACTCCCTATCTTTTCCGTTTCTCTTCTCCCCCTCTCTCCGTTTCATTTTATGTTCCTTTTTCCAAGAGAGAGTTTGATGCTGTGTTTTTTTAGGGTGTTTTTAGATTATTTTTATATATTAATATTAAAAATAATTTTTAAAAATAAAAAAATAATTTTAATATATTTTTAAATAAAAAATATTTTAAAAAATAACTCAATCACATCCTCAAAAACAGTAAAGATAATTATGTGGTTGCTGGGGTCATGGGGTGCGATAGAAATAGCTTAAATTCTAGGATTTGAAAGGGCTGATTTCAGTTGAAAGGGAAGAAACTCCTTTTTTTTTTTTTTTTTCTGTGTATCTCTCCACGCATAGATTCCTTACTGTCATCCATTTCTAAACTCGTGCTAGTCTATATCAGACCTTAGTCCTTGAACTCAACCTTGAACACAAAAGTCACCCACAATCTCAATATTTCAGGAGTCTCCGTCTTCTTATCCATTCTGAACATCAGAGTCCTTCATGCCTTTCATCTTTGAACACTTACCCTTTCTGTTATTCAACTATTTCTTTCTTTCTACACCAGTTTCAGTCGATTGATTTCTTTGACGCCTTTGCAATAAAAATATGATCCTTCAACAACACACTGCCATCTTCTTAGCAATCTTGGCTATTTCATTAATCGAAGCTCATGCTTCCATCAAGTTCAGATGCAACAGAACATGTGGCACCAACAATCTTCCATACCCTTTTGGATTCTCTGCCGATTGTGATATCCATTTAAATTGCAGCCCAAGTGGTGAGATGCTTATCAATGAGTTTCCAGTCCAGATCGTAGGCCAAAATTCAATAAAGATCATTCTTGAGCCCAAATGTTACCGTCCTTTCGAAGCCCTCGACAATCTTTTTACCAAAAACTACGCTCCAAAATCAACAAACGCAATTCTTTTACACAACTGTACCTCTGCAGTTTCGCCATGCAATATACCTTCTATAAAAGTGCAGACTCATTTCGAGTCACTTAATTGTTCAAATAACAGCAACTTAAGTTGTTTTTCCAAGGAAGTTACAGGAAACGGTTTCCTTGATTATAACATGGCCAAGAATAGCCGTTGCCAGTATCTTTTGTCATCGATATCAGCAGAGTCTTTCACTGGTTCTGGTGTTTCCTTAGAGATTCAGATGATGGAGCTGTGGTGGTGGCTTCAAGGGGACTGCCGTTGCTCTAAGGATGCCATTTGCAGTCAAGTTGAATCGCCTGCAGGGTCAGGATTTCGGTGCCAGTGCAGAGATGGGCTAGTTGGCGATGGATATCTTGCCGGGGCTGGCTGCCGGAAAGGTCAGTTTTGGTTGCCGGAACGTACCAATTACAGAATTAAGTTACAATATACGATGTGTCTTTTCTTTTTTCCTAGCTGCGTAAGGTCAAAGATTAGCTTGCTGATCACATCATATGGTCCAGTACACTTGTTAAAATAATCGTGCTTATAACTAGATGATCTCAACATTTTTGTTTTGATTGAAAATTCCATGCTTATATAAACATTAAGGAGGTGTTTAAATTAGGAGTAGTTAAGAAGTGATTAAATAAAATGAGTTTATACTCATTCATCGAAATGGAGTTTCCAGCCTGAACATATATTTTTCTTATCTGCTAAACCCTCTTCGGAGTTCAAAGAAAGAGCATAATCAAACGAAGGTACAAGCACTAGCAGTGGTTTTGCCAAGTGTTTCAGCAAGACGAGTCTCGCTCCGTTGATCCATCTAGAGTCAAACACTAAATCCTGGTCTCTTGACCAGAGTGGGCGTGCCAACAGTACACAATTGTTTCTCATGCTAAGCTATAAGCACTAGCAGAACTTATCTCATGATGGAGAGTGATATGATTTCGAATGCCTATCTTTTTTGAAAAAAGGTACCGGTTAGTGGCCTTAATAGTATTCTGACCCTTTAGCATGATATATACTCCTCAAGTCAAGCGGTTAAAATCACTAATCCTGTCGAGCTTATGATCAATTAGGCAAGTGGGACCAAATTGTTTCTATCATTTTATGGAAGGGCATGGCTTCTTTGATAAGAATTCAGAAAAATAGGTTCAAGGCCCTTGAGGTATTTTAAAATATGCCCTCCTGTAGGGGAATGTAATTGTCCTAATGTGTTTTGGGCCATGGAAAATTTCCAATCTAAACACGGAGAATAAAGAATAGTTTGGATCTCATATTTTGTGATAGGAAGGAAGGTCATATCGTCCTCAAGAGTTGTGTCGTAGTGTAAAAAAACTTGTGATTTATATAATATATCTCGAGTTCAAGTTAAAAAATATATTTTTTATAAAAATTTGAGACAATTAGAGTTTACTCGCACACACAGATCCACTAAGCATGTTTTCCGGGGAGTGGAGTTACTCACATTAAAAAAAAAAAACCTAATGTCCAGGACTTGGTCGGCTTGTCGAAACCTAAAGCGAAATGTTACTGACAGTCACCTTGAATGCATTAAATAGATATGGCTCCTAGAAATTCTTTTAAAGCTTCACAACGATACTTTCCGTTCCATTAATGTGGTTTTCTCGATGTCAAAGCCTCTGCAGGTTGCAATTCTGCCAAGTATTTGTCTGGCCAATGTGGAGGAGGGTCTGGAGTTGCTGTTTTACTCGGAGGTAATTAATTCTTTGTATCACCTATAACTGAACTAGAAAGAATAATTCACCAATATTCATTGTAATGAAAAGAATGTTTAGGCTGTAATAGAAAGTAAATGCAGATTATCTTCTGCAAATGCTGAATTTAGGTTTTTTTTATCACAACTTAAATTGCAGTCTTAAATTTTGAAATTCTTTCTCAGGCGTTGTGGCTGGAGTAGGGGTCAGTCTGGGTCTATTTTGCTGTCTCATACGGAGGAATTCCGCGTCAAAAGCCAAAAGCCGTAGAAAACTCCAACTAGCTGAAGCTGCAGACATCAACATTCCCATCTATCCCTACAAAGAAATAGAGAAGGCCACAAATAGTTTCTCTGCGAAACAAAGAATTGGAACTGGGGCTTATGGAACTGTCTATGCTGGTAAACTCAACAGTGATTCATGGGTTGCCATTAAGAGGATAAAAAATGGAGATATGGACAACATTGAGCAAGTGATGAACGAAATCAAGCTCATTTCTTCTGTGAGTCACCCGAATTTAGTCCGCCTCTTGGGTTGCTCCATAGAAAATGGCGAGCAAATTCTTGTCTATGAATTCATGCCGAATGGGACATTGTGCCAGCATTTACAGAGAGAGAGAGGTGATGGACTTGACTGGCCTGTTCGCCTCGCTATTGCTACAGATACTGCTAAAGCTATAGCCCATCTCCACTTTGCTATGGATCCCCCGATCTATCATAGAGATATCAAGTCGAGCAACATACTCTTAGACTACCACTTCAGCTCCAAAGTTGCAGATTTTGGTCTTTCTAGACATGGCATGACTGAAATATCACACATCTCTACTGCCCCGCAAGGAACTCCAGGCTACCTTGATCCCCAGTACCATCAAAACTTCCATCTTTCGGACAAAAGTGACGTTTATAGCTTTGGTGTTGTTCTCGTTGAGATCATAACAGCGAAGAAGGTGGTGGACTTTTCCAGGCCTCAGAATGAAGTGAATTTGGCTGCTCTTGCTGCTGATAAGATTAGCAGGGGGAAATTGGATGAGATCATTGACCCGTTCCTTGATTTACATAGTGATGCCTGGACCTTTTCTTCAGTGCATAAAGTGGCAGAAGTGGCGTTTAGGTGCCTCGCATTTCATAAAGACATGAGGCCATCAATGGTGGAAGTTGCAGCAGAACTAGAGCAGATAATGCTTAGTAGATGGGCTTCTTCAGAGGAAACAAATTGCCCAACCTCATTAGATTTTTCCCCGTGCTCTTCTTCATCTAATGTCAGCGAGAAGCCTCTGAACTTGACAGTAAAAAAAACAGAATCAGAGAGAAGAGGTTTGTTTGCTCTCCAGACACAGCCCAGTAGAAAGTCACCGGAAGTGGCCAATCATAATTCACCTGTTTCCGTCCAAGATCCATGGTTAAGTGAAAAAAGCTCACCTTCTTCAAGCAATTTGCTGAATAACGTTATAATTAAGTGATTTGAGTGGGAAGTCTAGTTTCATTCCCCCCTATGATATATACACTACTGTAAGCTCGTTTTGTTCAACAGTTTTGTCCCTTAATTGTTTCCAGCTCCGTTCATCTCCTAAGCTCGGTGGTTGGGCCTGGGAAGGTACCGCTGCTTCTCATTCCGGACCTCTGTTTTTCTTTTCCCGAATTAGCAGGATTGTGTTGCTCCCTCTTTCATTTAATCTGCCAACAGCACGCGCGCACGCAGCGTATATACTACATCGGTAGCAACTGGAAATTTTGTGACATCTTCGCATGATGTCGCTCTCCTGTATTGTCAGTTACTGATAAAAATATTATTTTAATATTTTTTTTAAAACAATAATCATTAATATAATATCAAATATACTTGAAAAACGCAGTCAACACTTGTCGGACAGCTATCTTGCTTTAGATGAGACAAGCGGTTTTGCCCCCGCGATACGCTTGGTTTTTTTATCTATGTAAAAAATTGATTGATTTTATACATGTTATATTTTATTATTTTAATATTTAATTAGTAAAATTATAATTGATAAAATCTATTAGAAACAGTTTTTTTTTCACCAAAAAGTGATTGAATGTTGCTATTGTTAAAATATTTTCGATAAAATTTGTTAGAAAATTTGCTAAGAAAATAAAATGATTTATTACAAATTTGGTGTCACGGATATCTTGGTTAAAAAAAATACAAAAAAAGAAACCTTGTAAAAAAAATAAAGCTAACTTGGACACCTTGGTTATAAAAAAGTTTTAAAAATATGAAAAAAAAGGTCCCCGTTCATTAAAAGAAAAAAAAAGGAAGCCAGTCATAAAAAAAAATACAAGGGGAAAACATTTTTTTAAGAAAATTATTTGACCTGAAAATTTAAACACTATGCTGGAGAGTGAACAATTTTTATAATTGTTTGAATTAAAGAAATCAATAGTCTTTGCCAATCCAAAATTAAAATATAATATCTATATATGCAAAATTAAATATAATAAAATAGATCACCACATCCTATTATAAAAATAGCAACATCGAAACTTTAACATCTAAAACTATCATTGCTATTACTGTTAAAATAATAAAAATTATCAAATTATCTCGAGAAAAAAAGCTGAAAACAATTAAAAAAAGTAAGCAAGCAAAATAATTCTTCTTCTTCTTCTTCTTCTTCTTATTATTATTATTATTATTATTATTATTATTATTATTATTATTGTGTTAATAATGAAATTATTATTATTATTATTATTATTATTATTATTATTGTGTTAATAATGAAAAAAGAAAACAAAAATAAATGAAAGATTAAAAAAATCTAAATAACTTTAACAAAAGATCAAACAAAAAATAAAATAAAAATTATCAGGTAAAAAAAATTCATTTGACTAGAAAAAAAAAACAACCAATAAAAAAAGAACAGAAAGAGAAAAAAAAAACATAAAATAAAAATTATTAACTGAAAAAAAATCATTTGACTTGAAAATTTAAAAAATTGACCACACGACGTTGCGGGCTAAGAAAACAATTTTTAAAATTGTTAGGATTAAAGAAATTAATAGGATTCGCTGGTTCAAAATTAAATTATAATATTTATATATGCAGGATTTAATATAATAAAACAGATCATCACATCCTATTATAAAAACAACAACATTGAAGTCTTAACATCTAAAATTATCATTGCTATTATTGTCAAAACAATAAAATCTATCAAATTATCCTTAGAGAAAAAAACTCAAAAACATTAAAAAAAAAAAGTAAGCAAGAAAAATAACTAAAATTATTATTATTATTGTTGTTTTTGTTGTTGTTGTGTTAATGATGAAAAAAACAAAAATAAATAGAAGGTTAAAAAAATATTTAAAACTTTAACAAAAGATAAAAGAAAAAAATTATTAGGTAAAAATATTTAACTTGACTTGAAAATAGAAAAAAAAAACCAATAAAAAACCAAAAGAAAGAACATAGGGAGAGAAAAAAAAAGAAATATCAATTTTCAAATGATTAACATAAAATTTAAGAGCCAATTTAAAAGAAAAAATATCACCTCAATAAATAAGAACATAATAAAAATTAAAAATCAAAGATAAGAGCATACTTTTATATACATGGACAAAAGAGGGATTATTCCATAAAAAAAAGGATTAAAATAAAAAATTAAAAGTATAAGGGCCGACATGAAAATCAAATGTCCAGGGATTAAAATAAAAAATTAAAAGTATAAAAGACGAAATGAAAATCAAATATATTATCAATTTAAATCAAAGGATAAAATTGAAAAAATCAAAAAATTTGTATCGAATTTATTGAGTTATTTAAACCTAATCCGACAATTAAAAGAATGAGGACCGAAGTGTAACATTAACATTTAATTAATTTCAATCGAAGGACCCAATCGAATTAAATTAAAACTTATATAACAGAAATGAGGACCAAACACAAAATTGAAAGTTGAGGGACCGAAGTGAAAAATGCAAAAACTCGGGGGCCTCTTCTGCACTTTTACGTGCAGGAGAGAGAAAAACATGGCCAGCGGGTTTAACCGGCCACCGCCGCGTCCACGGCCATCCGTCGCCGAAACGTGCCGCACCGGGAGAAGAACACGAGCAGGCGCATCGATTGATATGGTGGTAGCCCATCTCCGATGACGGGATCAAACCGCACGCGCTACCTGAACAAGGCGTGAGCGGAATAACGTGGGTCGCGTGCACCGCACGCGCAGACCGTAAACCGAAAATAATAATGATTTAAAAAGGTCAATTACCGGTATGCCCTTGTTCCTAAGTCATAAATTTTATCTTATTAGGGGCTAAATCAGTATTTAGCCAATTTCAGAAAATAATAAAAAAATGCTAAAGTGCGGCGAATCGGACTGACATGTGCAATGACCACGAAGCCCCTCAGGCTGGCGGTCTTTTTTTGTTGTTTTCGGGTGTTTTTTCGTTAATACACTATTAATTTACGGGGGAAAAAAGAACATGCACACGCGAAGCACCGAGTTAAATGAACAATGAACAATAACTATAAGTCACGATGAATAGTACCCGAACAGTAAAACACCGATCTGTTTTAGGTTTTTTGTTAATGTCAAATATCAACACGCTTTGCTTGTGGTACCATCTCTCGACAATCCAATATCCTTGGGCGGCTGATCTCTCTATTGTTTTTAATAGTCACTAATATTTTATTTTATTTTATATATATACATATCATCACACATATTAGGGGCAACTTTTAAGTTACCAATTCACTTATTTTTTAAATATTTTAATTGAATAATTAATTGATTTTAATTAATACAATATGAAGAATAGAATAGAATAGAATAGACTAGGTTATTTTCCCGCTTGTTGGCCGGATAAAAAAATTTAAACACAAAACAAATCATACTAAAAAAAATAAATCAAAAGTGTGGGTCCATTATGCAAAATTTAAAATTGATATTTTTTTATAAAAAAATAAATATTAAGATATAAACATATTAAATGATATGAGTCAATATAAATTAACTTGTTAAATTTATAATATTTATTTGATAATACAATAATCTATAGAAAGCAATCTAAAACAAATAAAGAAAATTAGTTCAAAATCAATAAGAAAGATAAAATAAAAATAAAAATTATTAAAAGCTCAACATTGAAAAATAAATAAATAAATAAAAGAAAAAACAAACCCCGTGGATTGGATTGACCAAAAAGAGACAAAATCATGATCCATGATCTCAAATAGATTTGTTTTTCTGGTTAGTTCAACCAGAATTATGATTCACGACCTCAATCATATTGAAATTTGTTTTTAAAAAATATACTATCATAATAAATAGTATTTTATAGATTCATGCATAATAAAAACATCATCTTTTTTATAATTTTTAATGGTAATGGGGTTTTAGTCCAAAAACAAAATTTGGGAGTATGCCAAGGTAATTTAAAGCAGATGACCCTCTTTGACACTGTATTTTAAAATTATTATTTTTTTAAATAATTTTTATTTTATTTTTACTTGAAATTAAAAAAATATATATCATTTTTATGTGCTGGTATCAAAATTGATTTTTAAAAAATAAAAATAAAATTATTTTAATATATTTCTGAATAAAAAAAATAATTTTAAAAATAAACACAAACACACTCTCAAACGTACCCTTGAATATAACCCATAAAACTGCCAGCCACACCATCATAGTGCTACCAGGGATGTATAGATTTGTAGTGGATGTCATCACCACTTCCTAAGCCCCATCGGCCCAACCAACAACCGGTTCCCACCGGGAAACATTATGCAGCCGATGCACAAAGAAAGATCTTATGGTTCGGGATTTATTATTATTATTATTATTTGAAGGTAAAAAAAGGGGAAAAAAAACAGGAGACTGTTTTTTATTTTTATTTTTATTTTTATTTTATGGGCATCTCAGATAATCAAACCATTTACATTTGACTGCCTATTTTGGATCTAATAAAAAGTCTAGATTTTCAAAATCCTTTGCGTGTTTCTTTTTAAACTTTCAACTCATTCTTTTTATTTTATATATATATAATAATGTTGAACTGTCCCTGGCTAGTCAATTCATACCACCCGTCAAAGCGTGCAAAATACGATCTTGAATCTGTAGGGAAAAAATCCATTCGGAATACAGCCCACCAGTTACAAATGCTCTTTAATTTGACCTCTTTTAATCCTTCCCCCCAGACCAGGAAACATTTGATAAAGGAGAGCCGCCCTTCTCCAGAAAGAAGAACGATTCAAAACTAGTTTCAAGAGGTTTTATTCTATTTTCTCAGGGTTCTTTTTGTTTTGTTATTATTATGTCAATTGAAGGGTAATTTTATATTTAAATAAATATAAAAATAAAATAGTTGGTATTTACAACGACTTTCATTCCTTCACGTTGTTGAACACGTGAGTTGTTTTTTTATATATATTTTAAAGTGACATGTGTGGTTGATGGTGACATGATTCATAGCCTCTCGAAAGTCGTTAGTCATGCAAAATTTCATAACTGTCCTCTGATTTATTGGTATTTTTATTTGGATCCTTGTTTTGATGATTTTTAATTCTTGTTCTTAGTTTTTGTTTTTTTGTTAAATTTTGTTTTCAATTTCACAATTCAATTCTAATTTGGGATATGTATTTTTTTTAATTTGATTTTTATTCTTTTGATTTTTATCCTCTTATTAAACTGATTTTTTTTTACAGTTCCTTCAATAAAAAATATTTTTATTTTTTCTTCCAGTTTTGATCCGTGATGTATTCATTGTTTTAACTTTTTTTTATCCTTTTGTTAAATTAATTTTTCTTTTTAATTTTACTCTTTAATTAAAAAAAATAAAATTTAATATATATATTTTGATTTTGATTTTCATTATTTTAATTGCTATTTTTTTTTATTTTGAATCTCTTTGTATAATTGAACTTCTTTTCTCAATTTTATAGTTCAATATTTGATTGATTAAAAATTGAGTAACATTGTTTTTCTAGATAGGATGTTTTTGATCTAATGACCCTATTATTTTTTACTTATTCTCTTTTCTATATTTATTTTTAATTATTTTTTAAAAAATATATATTTTTAATTAGTTTTTCTCAATTTGCTGACATAATTTGTGAGTTTGACAAGATAATCCAAGTTGAATTATTGTTAACTCGGGTCAAATTAAATTAATTCTTTTATATTTTATTTTTTGCCAATTCTTGCTTGTTCTATTAAAAAAATTCATATATTATTGTGATTTAAAAACATACTTGATCCATCCATTATTGTTGTATATTTTATTTATTAAAATAAAAATAATTAATTTAACTTAGTCTACTTTTTTTATAAAAAACAATTCATTTACTGTACCTGAACATGAAGTTTTAGAAGCTGTTTGGAACAGCTTCTCAAAGTGTGTTTCAATTTTTTTTTAAATAAATATATTTTAGTATTTTTAGATTATTTTGATATGCTGATGTCAAAAATGATTTTTAAAAAATAAAAAAATATTATTTTAATATATTTCGATACAAAAAACACTTTAAAAAACTACAGTAACAACTGTCAAACAAGTACTTATTGTAATATTGAAACAAATATTCCCTTGGCAGGGCCACTAGATTGTAATCATTCGCCATCTGAAATCTGATCACTGTGTCGTCACGATTCCCAAATTATAAAACGTGATTACTTTTCAATATCCTCACAAGGCGTGCCCATGGGCTGCAGATGGAGCACATGCATAAAAGAAGAAAACAAAATCGCATCTTCCAGGATACCAAGATTTGCATGGTGGAAATCTGACATGGCATTTAGACAGAGAGATGTTTTTCTGGCAGGTCCCATGGATAAGGCCATCTCCATCGGGCGGTTAATGCCTTGCTGCTCAGAGATTTCAGGTTTGAATTACATGGGATTTAGAAAGAAAAATGGCTATTCATTCGATATACGATTGAAAGTGAGAAAAATAAAAAAAATAAAAAAAAATTATACTCGGACGGGTGTTCTCCGATCTTGGATGGCAGATAAAAATGCGTAGAGAATACAATTTCTCCGAACCTAAACATCGTGTACCAGTCAATCTTCTATCTATCGATTCTCGAAGCCCTTTAGAGCTCACGTATTGACTTTAAGACATGTACATGGAAAAGTCGTTTCAGGACGATCAGTTATTGAGTTTCGACTTTTAAGCACTCTCTCGAAATCAACTTTGGTCCTAATTTGACCTTTCCAGCCCATTTTCTACATCCATGTAAAACGAAGAACAGTGATGCTGCTATGTAACTTGGCATCACAATAGTTGTCCAACCGTTAATATCATTTTGGTTGGAATATAATGATTCGGTTTTAAAGTATTTTTATGTTTTGTTTTATGGTTGTATTGCTTTTATATATATATACACACATATTAAAATATATTAATTTTAAAAAAATTCAATTCAAATTTAAAAATAAAATTATTTAGAATTATGCAGTTTAAATTTTTTTTTTTAAAAATAAGAGTTGAAGTGATATAATTCGATCAACTTGATAAATTCAAAGATAATACTGACCTATTTATTATTTTAAAAAATCACTATTTGATTAAAACAAAATGAACAGAACAAAACAAGAACATTCAAACTAGAATTTAAATGAAATTTTTGGAGCAGAATAACATTATAAAATTTGATTCAATTTATTTTATTTTTTAAATTGAAACAAAAAACAAAACAAAACTAACAAATTTAGATACCATCTACTACCTCGCCAATACGCTAGCTAAATAAATATGATATGGAAGTCCATGTCCAACTCACAAAAGAAGAAGAAGCAGTAGGATAGGACCACTTCCCCGATCAGCTCACCACCACCATTATACACTTCAAGATATATGTCTCCATGCTCCTTCATTTCATTATTATTCACCATATGGTACACTGTTACATCACTATTTTACAATAAAATTAGCTAAGAAAGGACTTGTGCATCATGAGATTGGTGATGTCTAGGAAAGCAATGGTACCTTGACATACACTCTAAGAACTCGTCTCCCAAAACTACCCCCACAAGAAACCAGAATCACCATTTATCTAAAAACCTGCCCTCTTCAATGAAGTCACCGTCACAGCTGCTCCCAAAGGCGAGCTAGCAACCTCTATCTCGAATGAATCATACCTTAAAAACAATTCCACCACAAACAGCCTGGACACGAGCACCACAAAATCTTTCCCTGCGCACTGTTTATTTTCCAACGCCGGCTGCTCTGTCTCTGGCCCGTTAGACCACAGCACGTGCTTCAACAGCTTCTCTCCCTCCCCGACAAACCTGTCGGCAACAAACTCCTCGGCCTGGGTAAATATCTTCGGGTCTTTGGTAGCAAATGGTTGAAACCCGAAGAGCATCTCCCCTTCTTTGACTTCAAAAGCAGCATCATGGCTTTCAATTATCAGATCACGCTTTGCTTTACCGTACTGTAGCGAGACTGGTGGTTCAATTCGGAGTGCTTCATAGACTACTGATTTCATCAATGGCATCTGTTCCATGCCCCGCATTGTAATACTTCCACCGTTGGATCTAACCACTGATCTGATCTCTTCGGCTAATCGAGCGTGGAGTTTGGTCCCCGCACGGCCTAGCCATTTCATCATGTTCGTAAAGACAATCCTCATTCCACCAAATGAATTAAAGCATGTGGTGAAAAGAAGATTATGACATGCCTCCTCACGTGAAATCCCTAAATTTTCTGCTTCATCGAGCAGGAAGCCTGACGAGGCGTAGAAGAAATCGTACAGACGCTGGTAACTTTTTTTTATTAGTGATGGTGGTAGACGGAAGGTATGGATGGTAAGATCTTCAAGATATCTTGGAAGCCCGAGTTTGAGTACTGGACCAAGATTAAAGAGAACCCATTTTGAAACTAGACCGGGTCCGTCAAGGCCAAGTGTGGTCTCTGCCGGATCAGTACCAAACCAGCACCTAGCCAGGAAATTAAAAGCGGCTTGATCATTAGCTTCACCGAAGCTAGCTTTCCCTCTGAGAGCCAAATTTTTTTCAAGACTCATAAAGAGTTCCGTGTAACTGGCATTGAATTCAGGGATCACGTGATCACGGCGTGACTTGAGGAGATAGAACATGAGTTGTTTCAATTTAGCGTGTTTTGGTTCGGACGGGTCAAGATATGACAGAACTCGGTAGCCGCCAGTGAGCTCAGTTGAAGGCATGAAAGTACCTGTAAAAAGATCTTTCTTTTCAACTTTTGTCACGTCAAATAGAACCGGAAAGCTTTTTCCGTCAAGTAAAACCACGACTTGTGGATTTGGAGCAATAAAAGGACCGGGCGGCATGTTAGCCCTAAACACCGTTGATCGGTATTTTTGGATTTTGGATTTGAAATACTCGTCCCTGCCTTGGTTATAGAAATAATCCATGCGATCTTTGAAGGGGCCAATAAGAGGGAGCCCATAATCACCAGGGATTTTGAGGATGGGGAGCTTGGTTGGTTCAGATGGTGAAACATTAACTGGTGGAGCCGGAACTGATGGTTTCTTTGATATTGATGCTCTGATCGGACGGACAGAGAAGCGACGGGGGGAGGGCTTGGGACTAGAAGGTTTTTTTAGTGACTGTAATTGGGTCTGAAGGGAAGAGAGAGCTAAGGAAGAAGAAGCCATGACTGGGATTTGATTAATCTACCTAACTCTTTTAATGCAAGTATGGGGGGGAGACAGAATATTATAGGAAAAATAATGGAGCGTTGAGGCACCGGGGGGGGGGGGGGGGGGGGGGGGGGGTAAAGGTCTTTGTGTACATACATACATATATACATACATAGCAGTGGTTTTTTTTTTAGTGGGTGCGGGACCTACGTGTGGTCCCGCGATGAAAAGCACAAGCCTAAAAAATGGAGCTTTGATAAGAGTCGTGAAAGGCATGCACTAATTGTCATGCTTCAGATCTATTTTGCCTTTTCTTTTTCGTTAAGATTTTTTTTCTTCATGGATGGAAGTCGTTGATGTGTAAATCCAATACTTCCACTTTACAAAATAATAATAAAGTATATTTATTAATTTGAATTTATATAATAAAAATTATTTTCACTTAATAAATTTTTTTAGATCTCACTTGTTAAATACACATAAAAAATAATTAAAAAATGTTTTTTAAATTATTTGTTTATAGTTTTACCAAGGTTGTCAATTTTGTTTTGAGTGGTGTTTTGTTTTTTCAATTGAAACTAATGTTTCGGTTTCAGAGCGTTTCAACGCGCTGTTTTGAGGTTGTACTATTTATGTGTGTGTATGTGTGTTTGTATATATATATATATATAATTAAATATATTAATTCAAAAAAAATAGTTCAACTCCAAAAATAAAACTATTTAGATTTGTGCAATTTAATCTAAAAAAACACAATAAAATAATTTTTCTGAACAAAATTATGAACATATATAATATTACGAGAATATCATCATCAATCTTGCAAGGTCATTATATTCTTTGATTGCTCTGAAATTTTAACACAATATATATAAATATACCAAAAGATTCCTCATAAAACTTCATCTCAATCTATCTAATGATGGGATTAAGAGATATGATTGATATTGTAAAATTATTTATTATTTTAAAAAAATATTATTCCAATGGTTGAATACAAAGGCAATAGATTATTATCAATGAAAAACCGAGTTTTTTTTTCAATTTGATTTTCAGTTTTTCATCATTTTAGTTTTTAATATTATATTTATTGGATATAGAGGTTCATAATCCTTTTTTCATTTTGTTTTCTATCTCATATCATAGTCCGTGAATTTTACTGGTTAGTTGTATTGAATATCATTCAATTTCAATTACTTCATTTTTCTATTATTATTTTTGGCACATATCCACGGTTCTATCTATCTATACCTAGTAGATAATGATGAAATCCTCTCTACTTGTAGAAGTAGCATTGGTTGGAACAACTATTTTTTAAGAGAAAAAACCATATTGATTTTCTATATAAATAGACAAAAAAAAATTATAAATAAAGATTTTGGCTTATTAACAAAAACAAATTATAAATAAATAAAGATTTTGGCTTATTAACAAAAAAAATAGTAATATAAAAATATAAAACAAAAACAAAAACTATTATTCTTTTTAGAAGTTTATTTCTAGATGATATTTGGCATACATCAAATCAACAAACTTAGAAGACAAATTATGACTTTGAAACAAAGATATTTAGCAGCCATCTAAAATAAAAGTAAAAGTAATAAAGCTATGAACCAAACAAAATATTATACATTAAATCATTTAGTTTTTTTTCCTTAAAAAAATCTATATGTGTGAATATAGCAAAATAAAAAGAAGTTAAATTATAGCTTGAAATTCAATTCTTCTAATATCCTCTTCAACAATTAATCATGGATAAACTAAACTAAACTGTTAAAAATTAAGCATGGATTGTTTACTTTGTCATAACAAAGTACATACTAATCCAAAAAGTATCCAAGAATTAAACTAGTGTTTGTACAACTTTAGTTTCTAAGCATGTAATGTAATTTTAAGACAAACATGTAATCAAAGCTAAAAACATGTAAGGATTCTAGCATGCATGGTAAAATATACCTAAAGTTTCATAAAAGATTTAAACAAAATCTTAATATGCATCCTGAACATATATATTAATCACTTACTTGGTAAGGCATTTAAAGGTTTATCAAGATGAATACTAGGATAAATCATTTATTTTTACAACTTTATTACTCATCACTTTGTGAAAAAGAATATTTGCAATGAGTCTTCCAAGCTTTCAATAGCATCATATTATTTAAATAAACTTCTAAACAAGATCCATATAACTAAAAAAAATAAACTCAAGTATCTTTTAACAAAACAAAACATAAGCTCTAGATTGAGAGAAAAACTTAAGATTAAAATTAAAGGATAAAAAAAATTGAGGTTAGGAAAAGTCTAGAAATCATGGAAAAGTATCTTTTATCAAAACACACATGTGAATTTAAGTCTATAACCTATTTTGTTTATACCATCTTTCCTCTAAAAGCTTAAGTGTATTTTAGTAGGAAAAACAAAGCTTTTAAAAACATAGGTGAAAAACTAAAAAAATAGGTAATTAAGAGTAGGAGAACTATGGAAAAATTGTGCATAATAAGCTTTCGATATCGTTTTTTATAGTGAATTTTGAAATTAAAATTCATGAGATTTAAATTTAATAAATACTAGAATAAATTATTATTATTATTTATTATGATTATCCACCATAAAACTAGAATTAAACCTAATAGTTTTGATTTTAAAGAGCTGGAAAAAAAACTATCCAAGTTATCATACTTAATCATATAAAGAGATGGTTCTAGAAAAATTGAAGAAACTCAAAAAATAATATTTTAAAAAACACTTAGCTCAAAAGCTATTCCTTTAAATCTGAAACTCACTTAGCTCAAAAGCTATTCCTTTAAAAGCTTGAGTGTTTTCTGAGTTTAATTTTAGTTTCTCACCTCCTCAATGTATAAACAACAGGCAAAACTTGCTTCTTTTCTATGTAGAATACAAGTTTTTAAAGGGTTTGAGGTTTATTTAAAACATATTAACTAGGAATTTCCTAAAATTATTTTTTTATCCACCCATTATTGTTTAAATCATATCAATATTTTAAGTTAACAAGTTTGTGTTGAAAATTAAATTTTTAATTTGACATTAACAATGATTTAACAACTTTTTTCCCCAACATGGAGTGCTTCTACTCTCCTTGCCCAGCAGTTTAGACATCCAACCATCTAGTGGACCATGAATCTTCTCTATATTTGACACTACATTTTAAAATTGTTTTTGATATAAATTGAAAAAAAAATATTTTTTATTTTAAATTTATTTTTTTGATATTTTAACATATTTTTTATGTGTTGTTGTCAAAAATAATTTTTAAATAAAAAATATTTTCAAAAACAAATACTAGTAAGACAAACAATCACTAAATATGATTAAAGGACTTCCTTGCTCCTACTGACAACCAAAGACACAAGTAGAATGGAAAATCTATGAAGCACTCACATCAACTTGCTTAGTTATCGGGGTCATGTTTTTTTTTTGTTTGTTTGCTTGGGCCGTGGGTGGAATTTAAGGATGCGTGCTTAACTGGATTCATACAATTGAATAACGACTACTATGCTCTCCTCTGGGAGCAACGTTCTTGGCTGCTGCCCTTGTTCTTCCCGCTCAAAGTATAGGACCACCAACATTACCTAGTTACACCAATTCCTAATTCTCTCTCTCCACTCCAAATTCTCCGATATTTTCTCTCTGCATTCCAAATTCTCTGCTCTCCCTCCCTCTCCATTACTGGTTTCTTTATTCATCTTCTTTACTTCAAGAATGGATGGTATCCCCGGCGCTTCGCCTAGGCTTACCATCATTATCAGTCGTGGATCAACCGCCTTAAAAAATGGCCACTTTCATGAAGCTGCTAGGTGCTTCAAGAAGGCTCGGCATGGCAGGTGAGCTTTCTTTTCTTTTTGTTTCTTGTTACTCTTTAGGTTTCCTTTTGCCTTTCTGATATGGCTTTTGTTGTTCATTGCATGGTTGCCTAGTTGTATTTGCTTTCTTGCTGAGAAAATGTGTTTTAGATTCTGGGTCTTCTTGCTTCTTGTCCGTAAGTTTTCTACTGATCCAAACTTGTTTTGGTAAAAATGACGGGGCTGGAATTAATTACTGTAGTCTTGAATAGAAAAGAAGGATTCTTCTGAATACAAACCTTTGATTTTATTGGTGTTAAACCGATATCTTGGATTAAAGTGCTTTTGATCTTTGATGTGCACTGTTTCCTCAAAATTTCATTGAATTTTATGCAAGATCACAATCCTGGGAAAGAATTTTAACTTTAAGACAGTAGCCTCATTCTTGTACTGATAGTGTTTCTAAAATGTGGGTGTCCAGAATTCTTTTTGGTGTTCTCGAAGATTTAATTACTCGATAGTTTGTCCTGCCAGTGAATAGAAAATTCTCTTCACGAATTAATTTGTATTGATTCTTCTTTATTCAGCATTCAACTCCAAGGTGAACGTACTTTGGAACGCTCCCTTTTGCACCATTTCTATGGTATTTCCTTGCTGTGTGAAATTCCATTTCAGGGAGATGGTGATCCGTTGGAATTTGTCCCAAAGGAAGCTGATTACTATCTTTTTAAAGATAGAAGTTATAGTTCTTATAGCAAGTTATACAGCGGTTAGTAATTCCCCTCAGAAGAAATACTAATTACAAATGATCATCAGTACTCAACTCTATTTGTTTTGATGATCTCTGTCTTATTGTCTAAAATGAGGTTTACGTATTCTTCTTTTTTTGGTCGCTGAAGAGATTATTATGTTCACCGATAACAATTCCTTTTCAATCGTTTTGCCTGTTAAGACCCTATCAGGTTTTCATTACAGAGGTGTTTTTGTACATGGAAGACGACCTCTCCAGATTATTAACGCATGTTGCAAAATCCCCACATCGAATCTTTGTTAGAATCACATGATGCTTATAATCCTATTGCTGCTATGAAAGCTCTTGTCAGATTTTTTCTTTTCTTTTCATTGAAACAAGAAGGCAACTTCTCTGATTATGTATACTGTGCCTGGAACCACTTGTTCCTAAATTTTATCTCTTTCCGTGGTGGAAGGCACTGTTAGCCCAGAGGATTATGCAAATCAGATGGAAGCTGCACAGAAAGAACTAAAGACTGCATGGTCACTTCTGGAAAACGAATCAAACTTCTTAAAAGAGAAAGCTAATACACTCTCTGCCCTTGGGGAGGTTGCATTGAGAAGAGGTTGGCTCGTCTCTCTGCTTTTGACAGGAAGTTACACAAAAATCTTTTGGTTGTATCTCATTGCCTGTGCTGCATTTTGCAGGGGAAGCAAATCCTGAGCGTTATTATATCCAAGCATCATCCTTTCTTGAGAGTTTGCAAGGAGAAATTCATAAACAGCGAATAGCTGATATGTATCCATTACTGGTTTGGTGTTGGATCTCAAAGTTTGCAAAATAAAATAAAAAATACCTGTCTTTAACACTACTGTTTACATCTATTTCCAAACCTGCATTACAAAATATTACACAGATCCGTACATCAGGATTCAGAAATGTCAAAATATGCATCTGCCTTGAGGGTAGCGACAAGATTAAAGCCATTGAATATGGCGAGAAGGCTCTGACATCCTATCAGACTCAACTGAAGAAGCTAATATCTGAAACGCAGAGCCCATCCAAATCTGTAGAAACACAGACTTCCTCTGATTCGGAATCATCTTCAGCCACACAAATTGATCCGTCTATTCAGAGAAAGAAAAGTGAAAGGAGCATGCTGATTAAAATTTTAAGTAAGCTGCAATTCAAGGTGATATTTTTTCTAGTCATTCTCATTACAAAATGAAAAGGGGAAATAAAAAAATCCTCCAGAATGTAATTCAGCAGCTTACTTCTTTTTTTCGCTTTTTTTTTATTTTTAATTTTTGCAGCTTGATGATCTGAAGGCAGGTTCATCCACCTCGCCAAACCTGGAAGGAACTTCAGTGGCTCCAGCTGGTCATAGAGATGGAAAAGAAAAAATGTCCCAATTAATACAGGTCCTGAAATCTGAGAAGCAGTTTGATAACTGAGAACTGATCAGCCAACCGAGTCTCTGCAAAGAATCAGATGTGGGTGATGGTTTCATAGACACCCCTGTGAACATTGTCGTCTTACCTCTTCTGAGCACATAGAACATTGTTTTTTTGGCTATAGGATTTCACCTCTCACTCGTAACTATTTTGGCGAGTCTGTTCGTTAATACATTTTTTTGGTGATCTGTAAATTTTTCACTCATTGGAAAAGGAAAGAAACAAAAACTATAATATAAAATATGATTGGAGTTAAAAAAATAAATCAAGCAAACTCTATTACTTGACAGGGAAAAATGTCTTCAGAAATATTAATCTGTGAAAGGTCTTCAAAATCATTTGGCAGTAGCACAATGCTCTGACAAAAAAGGTGTACGACAACATGAGCTTGAAGCTGCTTAGACATATTGCTGTGTTTTTTTTAGAGCAGAACCTACACGAGTTTTGTTCAATAGTTGGTCATCCAGTGGCCAAAACAGTAAGTAACACTTGCTAGTAGCTTGCTTTTGTAGCAGTAGACATGAGAGATCTTCAAGATTACAGGGGCCCCAATTAGCTTAACAATTGAAATTACAATGCATGTTTTCATAACCATTCCTTAATATTTTAATATGAAGAATTGACTTTATTTGAAAAGAAATTTGGTCAAAATACTTTTTTTATAAAATAGGATTACTGATAGTAATTAACTTAATAACAGAATTTATACTGAAAAATCATTCATATTAGGTTAATTAAGTTATAAAGGTAATAATTTAATTGGATTTGCACTTTTGATGAAACTATATATAGTATCAAATTTATAAACTATAGTATCAAGATTAATTCAAAATTAATAATTATAATGAAATCCTCATCATTCATTGAAATCTCAGAATTAATGAATTTGAGAAGATTCTAAAAATTCATTATAATGAATGTGAGGAGATTTAATGGAAAGAATTGTTTCATTATTAATTACTGAATTAAACTTTGATGATTCATTGAATTTGTAGAATGATAAACTACAAAAAAATAACCAATCAAATTCTACATGACATATAAATACATATCAGAACAATTTATTTTTTTCCCGTAGTGACTGAACGTGGGTAACATCCGTCGTCACCTCGTCGTCTTCCCTGTTTTGAACACCGTGAGCAATGCCAAAATTCTCATCTTTTCAGCTATAGGATTTCTACTGTCACGCGGAACTTTTGATGATGAAGTCTGGCAATTTAATTTTTGCGGAATTTAGAATCTGTTTGGCGTGTGATTTCTCTCGTATTGGGGAAAAAGAAACAAAATCAGGTACAATTGTTAAGGAACGTTGCATCTAAAGGCAGTGTTGTTATTTATTTATTTTGAAATGGCCGAAACGTTTTGTATCAGTTAAGAAATCAAAATAAAATGATGCAGATTTTATCTCATTTAAAATTTCAATCTGTTCCAAAAATTTCACCCAAATTTCGGCCAAAATATTTCGGTTCATTCCGTTTCAGCCAAATAGTATTTTTTTTCAATAATAAATAATTTTACAATATCAATTATATCTCTTAATCCGACTGTTAGATTGGGATAAATTTTTACGAGGAGTTTCTTGATATTTATATATATTATATTAAAATTTAAGAACAATAAAAGAATGTAATGACCTTGCGAGATTGATGATGATATTCTCATAATATTATACATGTTCATAATTCTGTTCAGAGAAATCATTTTATTGTCTTTTTTTAGATTAAATTACAAAATTCTAAATAATTTTTTTTATTTGAATTAATATACACACACACACATCAATATTACAACCCGAAATGACGCGCTGAAACACGCTGAAAACATTTTGTTCCAATTGAAAAAAACAAAACACCAAAACAGAATACACAACATTGTCTAAAGGTATCACCTCCTTCAAATCCAACTAGCAAATGCTGAGTTTTTTCTCAAAACAATCAGGAAAGAAGTTTTCTATACGGTCTTAATGATTGATGCTGCAATGGAGGACGAGAATCGAAGACAAAATAAGCCAGCAGGAAATTTATAGTGGATGAGATCGTGAGACAAGCAAATACCATGAGAAAGCAGGTGAAAGACGTGCAGGAGCACAGCATTTTGTGGTTGACGGGAAACGGGGTGAGAGCAAGTTGATAAAGATGCAAATATTCTATTCTCATCATAATAATGTTGTTTATAAATTATAACTTAAACACTGTCTGGAATAGAACTGAACTCCTGGCCTATCTCTATGGCCAAGAAAAAAGAAAACCAAGTTGCTGTCACCCATGTCAAGATCATGTTAATGGCTGATGAAATACAGGCAAGTCTCTAATTGAGTCAGTAGGATGTAATAAACCAAGTCGAATCAACATCATGCTTCTTTATCCCTAAATCAAAGAGAATAAATATTTAGGCTCTGGGAAAAGTGTGAAAATATGGGAGCAGTTTCCAGCTTTGAAATGATGAATCCTCCTTATTGTCTCTCACGATAATCTCTCGGTCCTCCATTTTGGAGAAGATCTTGATGAAACCGCTCCAGATTTTCTCCTTGCATACTAGCAACTACTCGCTAATATTCTTTATTCTCGGAAATTTCTCATCAATGCACCTTTTCTTTGCTTAAATATCACTGACCGGATTCACGTTAATTCCTTTTCCTGTCATCAGCTTTCTGGTTTCTTCATCAAAAACTCCAAAATGGGTACACTTCTTTGTTGGATCTTAAGCTGAAAAACTTCTGAAAATTCCCTGATCAAGGATTGGCTAGTAATATCAATCAGTTGTGAATAATCAAAATGATGGGCCTTTGCATCTGTATGTCCATTGAGCAAGCAGGCTTCTCCCAGTAACCCCTTTATGCTTCCAACCTTCCGGTTCCTGATCCCACATGGAACTATCAAATTAAAAGGTGCCAAATCTGTAGTGACATTCAGTGCTAAACCATGATATGCTATCCATTGAGATACTTTTATACCAATTGCAGCCAGTTTCTGATCTCCTGCATTAGAATTTCAAAAGAGCGTTCAGGAGAGAAATAAACACCAGCCCCACCCTCCCCCCCACACCAAGTTCAAAGATTCTCTTTCATTCTGTGATTTCACATATTGCAAACAGTGTCTAAAAGCATTCATTAGCTGTTACAGTATCTGTATTACATGTAATAATATTATAGGAGAAACAAATGTGTTAAGGAATCTCCTGACAAGTTACAAGAAAGGGATTGAAAGTTAGAAGAAAGTAGAGATTGAGAGAGTGTTCTGCAATTCCTTATAGAAAAAACGATCCATTCATTACTTGCCTCTAAGTTTTACAGTGTCTGTAGTTATTTTTCTCCATTGAAACAGTTGGTTGTTCTTGAGTATCTCCAACACATTTCTCAAATGACCAAGGTGCAATTCCAGTGTTGAACTATACACTAAGATGTCATCAAAGAACAACACAAATTTCCTCATGAAAGGTTCCAATAAATACTCCTCCAGCAAAGCATTAATCCTTTTTGTTTGTCCATCAGTTGTAGGTGATTTGCCGTTAAGAACTTCAACCTTGTTCCCATCAACCCGAACAACATTCATTGTCCAGAAGCGACCTGTGAATCGTACATCGTGATCACTCACAATGTCAGATGGAATCCCAAAATATTTCATCACATTGCAATAGAACAGTCCAGTAGCAACTTCAGTTATACACACTAATAGAGTAACTGCAAAAACAACATACTTAGTGAACCTATCAACTACTACCATCACTGCGTCCATACCATCAACTTTGGGAAAACCCACCTTGAAATCCATAGAGACTGAAACCCATGGCTTTTCTGGAATCGGCAGTGGCTGTAACAGCTCGGTTTTCTTCTGCCGTAATACCTTATCCTGCTAACACACCAAGCATATTTTGATGTAAAACTCTATGTCATGTTAACATCTTCGGCTAGTAATAGGTTTGGGACAACAATGTTAACATCCTTTCTCGTCTTGGATGTCCTGCCCATTGAGGATCATGACTTTCAACCATCAAACATTTCCTCAATGTCTCACTTGGAACATACAATCAACCATCCTTGGCATATAGGAGGTCATTTTCTAGCCAATACCGTTGAATCGTCCCCTCAATCAAAGCTTGAAAGGTTGCAAGAGCACTAATCAAGACAAAAGGCATTACTTTGAATTCATGATGCCTATAATGAGTCTTGAATGTTGTTTTCTCCACATCACAACCATGCATCCTCACCTATTGGTATCCAGACCTCGGATCAAGTTTTGAAAAGCATTGTGAACCTTGAAGTTCCTCCAACAATTCATCAATTAAGGGAATAAAGAACTTGTTTTTGATAGTTAGATTATTGAGTTGCCTGTAGTTTATGCAGGGTATTGTTTTTCTTATTGACTATCAAGACTAGTGAAGCAAAAGGACTCCATTCTGAAGCATTTATTTAATCATCTTCTCATTCTCTTCCTTATGCAAGAAGGAACTCCTATGAGGCCTTATATTTGCTTGTTTAGCTCCTGGAATAAGAGGAATCTCGTGGTGCAGTGGTCTTTTATTGGAAGGTGCCTTGGTTCTTGAAACAATACATGATATTCTTCCAATAGAGTCTCCACTTCAATCGTTGTTGTTTTCTGTTTCCCTCTTCTTGATCATCTAAAGAGAAAAGCTGACCAACATAACCACAAACAACTTATCTTAAACTCTTATGCACCTTTTGAACTGACACCATTTGCAAGCTAGCTTCTTCCACAATTCCTTTTAACTCAATTATCCTTCCGTTTTTTAAAAAATCCAGCTTCATCTTTATAAAATCAAATAAAATTGATGAGAAAATTCTCAACCAATCAACTCCCAACACTATATCACACATTCCAAGCATTAATAACCTCATATGCGCTAGAAACTCATGCCCTTGCATGAACCACTTGAATTTTGAACTATACGCATCACATTTCATAATATTGCCAATGGCTATAGTGATTGCTAGCACCATGGTTTTAACAATGACAACCTTAGCCCTATAATCACTTTTTCATCTATAAAATTATGAGAGCTACCACTATTAATGATCAGATCCTTTCCCCGACAGCTCTCTTTAATCTGAATGGTGTTATAAGCATAAAAATCAACTAAGGCATTTAATGACATCTCATACTCCTTAATTCTAGTATGCTCTGCTTTGCATCCTCTCCTCCCTCAATCAAATAAATTCCTTTTATACTATATTTATAGTTTAGGTACAAATTTATTACCACATTTACAACATAATCCAAGTTTTCTTCTTTGTTCATAAAGAGTATCTGAAGGCTACTTTGGACTAAGTTGCACATCAATTTTATGTTGAATGAAAGATTTATAAGATGAAGTACTCATTGGCCTTCCATTGTTGAATGGAGAACTAGGAACAATTCTATTTCTCCATGTTACTGCAGCCATGGATTCTTCCTGTCACTTTGCTTGATCAAAGGCTTGCATCAAGGTAGTAGGCTTAAGGATCTTTAACATTCGCTTGACATCTTCCTTCAACCCACTGATGAAACTAGATGCATCTTATAATTCTTGCTGTGTTAGCTAAGAGTATTCATCAAAGATTTTAATTATTCAAATCTTTCAATGTACTCACTAATCCTTTTTCTTGATCTAATTTGTTTAAATCCTCAACCACATCACTGCGATTGCCAAAGCTCATACAAAATGCTTTAGCAAATTCATCCTAATTAGTCGTCATTATTTCCCGGCAAAATCCCTTCAAACCAAAAGGAAAATTTCTGTTCTTCCTTCCAAGTAGATGGAAGCTACCTCCACGCATTGATGCACTGGAGTATAATGCATCTTGAAAAACTTCTTACACTTACGGATCCATCCTCTGGGATTCTCCATTAAAAACTAGAGATTCAGTTCTAGGCAAGGTCACATTGTATCATCCTCTAATGTTTTCTTGCTGTACATTCACGTCACCACAATTGCAGCTTCTATGTGGCATAGTGATTCCATCATCATTGGAATTCTCCCTTCTGTCCTTTGCATGTTCTTTATTGGTTGCTAAAGATTGCAAACTTGCTATCACTGTCTCCATTTGCTTGGATAGCTTATCAATCTTTTGTTTTGCTCTTCTCCTTGTTTATGCAAGTTAGCCTTCATGTCACGTATTTCTTGACGAATCTCGTACATTTCTTCATCAGTTCTTTGATTATGCTCTTCAAGAGCTTGATCTCCACCATTGCTAATCAAGCTAGATGATGATGATGTGTTTAATTTGGCCTAGATCATTGCTCTGGTACCAATTTGTTAAGGAATCTCCTTAACGAGTTACAGGGAAAGGGATTGAGAGATAGAAGAAAACAGAGTTTGAGAGAGTTCCGCAATTCCTTACAGAAATGATGATTCAATCATTACTTGCCCTCTAAGTTTTACAATGTCTGTATTTATTCTTCTCCATGGTAACTAACTAACTAACAGTTCAACTAATAACTTCCACGACTAACCTTTCTTGTTTAACTAACTTCCAACTATTTTCCATCACATGGGAATTATAAACAGCACATGCTGAATTACTACAGCTATTTACAAACACATGCTTATTTACCCTTCTGCTATGACTGCTAGTCTGCTACTTTACAAGAGCTGACATTTCTTCATGTTGTTGTAACAATGAGGTAGCCAAAATCTGTTCTCATTGAACTTTCCTAAACAAACATATGGCTACGAGCCTTCAAAAAGCAATACAATGACAATATGAGATGCGTGCATTGTTTCAAGCTCATGCAGACCTGGATAACAGTAATTTGAACAGCGTAACAACTAATACAAATTGCAAATGAAGGATAAAGAAGCATACCAACCCAAACTCCAGTTAAACCCTCAATCCTGGAAGCCTTGATAGAAAATGTTGAGGAAAGAACACGAATGGCCACCTCCTCAAGTTCCCTGAGGTACCAATGAAGATCCATCTTGTGATTTCGAAGATTGATAATTGGGTACATAATTAGCTACAATGCAACACCCATGCATTACCAGTAAGTTTTCATTAGTATGAAAATTGGTGACCGTATATTCAAATTAAATTAATTGACATGCTTAATCAAAGCTCAAAAATTAACCCACATGGTCAATATGGCAAACAACATCGCACAATCAAGCATGCTACACAAAGCATTGCTAACCACAGTTACAGAGCGTTGCTTTAATAATATTAACCAAGTACCTGGCCAGGCCCGTGATAGGTAACTTCTCCACCTCGTTCAGTACGATAAACATCAAAAGGAGCGTTCTTTATGTCAAAATTCAGGTATTCTAAAGAACTACCAGTACCCATTGTATACACAGGTTGATGCTGCAAAACAATCAGTGTATCTGGGCACTCTTCATTCCTTTCAATCAACCCGATTTTCTCTCTAACAATCATTTTCTGCCAATTCCACGCATCTTCATATGGGACTAGCTCTTTATGCAAATCAAAACACTCGCACCTGAAAAGATCTCCAAACTTAGCCTGTGAATGGGTTTCTCTGAAATGAAGGAAAGATGATTGTTAAAATGCGTGAGAAAAGACAGAGCAGCTTACGCTTTGTCACCTTTGTGATTTATTGAGGTTAACTCTTGGCCTTTGTGAGACGAAACCAGATTCAATGGGATGATTTTGCAGGATCGAGATTGGTGCCTGCTTGTTGGGAATATTGGGAATGACCCAAAATTTGAAGTTGTTATTGACTGGATGATCATCATTTATTTTTAGAACAGAGGAGAAATTATCTTGAAGACAAAGTTTGGATTATAGAATGTTTTCAGCACACAAAATATCGGGGCAGCGAAGAAACCAAAGATGAAAATGATGTGGAAGGGTTGGTGGCATTTCCTTGTGCTTGAAAGTTAAACAAACGATGGCATCGTTTTTATTCCCGCTCTCTCCCAAATCATATATTATTTTTTTGATGGGCCTACTTGATTACGATATGTTTTTTTTTTGTGCGTTTTAATTTTTTTCTTCTTTAATTATTATGTTTTCAAATTTTGATATATTAGTGTCAGAAAAAAATTTAAAAAATATTATTTGAATAAATTTTTAAATAAAAAATATTTTAAAAAACAATTATTACCACAATCTAGACACTCTTAGGGTGTGTTTGGCATTGCTTTTGCTTTTGCGATTGCGGTTGAAAAAAAATAGTTTCAAAAAAAGCGCTTTTACTGCGGTGCAAAATAAGCAGTTAAGTGTTTGGTTAAAACTGTGGTTGAGTTGGAGTTTGAAAAAAAAGCAGTTTTAGGTGTTTGGTTACCAAACTTTACATATTGCTTTTAACTTGTAAAATTACTTTAAATGGTATATATATGTATATATATATATAAATTATTATTATTATTATTATTATTATAGTAATGGCTGATTTTTAAAATATTTTTTTATTTTTTAAAATCTATTTTGACATTGATATATCAAAATAATTAATTTAAAGATTTATTTTTTTGATTTTTTTAAAATCAAATTTATTTTAAGTGTGAGTGACAGCACTAAGCTCCCAAGAACTCTCTCTTTTTAGCCTGTCATCACTCTCTCAATTTACCAACACACACACGCACATGTTTCCTCTCCATATCGCATCACTCTCTTAGCACCAAAACACGATGGAGATCACAGTCATATCAGCCCAGGGACTCAAGAACACATCTTCCGGCCCTTTCTCTCACCGGCTAAGACCCTTCATCACCGTCACCGCGTGCCCACCAGACCCACACGGCAGAGACAAGAAGAGAAGAAGAGAAGGCAGAAAAAGAAGGGTGTGGCTGTTGCTTTGTGCAGACGAGAAGAAAAGAAGGCAGAAGGAGAAGGCTTGCAGACAAAGAAAAAGATAAGGCAGAAGGGAGAAGGGTAGAAGAAGATAAGGTTTGAGATTTTTGTGCAGATGTGTAACCAACGGATCTATTTAACGAATCGCAAATCGTGATTGTCGAAATCGGCGTTAAATAAGCATCAAAATCCAGCTTATTTCAAGACGTCGTTCAGAAGAAAAATTGCCGTGGGACCCACCATTTTGTACCGGTGTTTGGTACTAACCAAACACCAAAATTTGGTGCGATCTGCGAATCGTAGATCGCACCACAATGCCAAACACCTTCTAAACCTTTAGAACTAGATAGGCTAGAAGCCTAGACAAATATATTGTTGGCCTAATAGATTGATTGATCGATTTTCAACACCTAAACTAATATTTCAAGTTTCAATGTGTTTCAGTGTTTGCATAGTTTTAAGAGTTTGCTGACTTGATCGTTTATGGACTTAAAATCTAGTTTAGATTAACTTTCATGTTGAATCAAGTTAAGAATTAAAAATTAACCTAGTTGAACTCGATTGATTTGTTGGTAAACTCATGATCCAATTAAAGCTTGATTTGACTTGAAAATAAATAAAAATACCATCATTTGAATTCTTGTAAAAATATATTAAGATGATGCTATTTTCAATTAATTAATAATTGATTCGTCCAACTCTATAACATAGACCTTGAGCCATGTCAAAGATGATAGGCTAGCTTTTTATAACTATGGTTTTTAAGGAGGAAACCTAAAATTCTTTATAATGAATAATATATTTTAGCATGTTAGTTGTTCTATTCTAAATTTTAAATTTCAACATGATTTGAAATTCCAAGCACAAAAAAAAATATTTTTAGCAAATAAAAATCAGTCTAGAAGAGTGATGATAAAGTTTTATCTCTGGTATTTCAATCTTAGTATTGAAGAAAAATCATAACATTAGAATGAACAAGATAGTTTTGGGGCCAAAAATTATAATAAAAGGTGCTTATGAATGTGCTTGTTTGTGTTTAGGCAATAAATTCTTCTGTTTATTTTTCAAAATATCAATATCCTAAAAACATTTTGGGATATCTGTATGATTAAAAAAATATATTCAAAAAGGTTTCTTGTGACCATTATCAATAAAAATAGAAATTATTTAAGTGTATTATTTTCTAAGAACTTATTTGTAATTTGTTGTTTTTCCCTGGATATTTTTGGGGAAAAATGCTATATTGAAAAAACACTCATAATATTATTATTGTGAGGAATATGTATTTTATAAGATTTATTTTAATTTGATTACCTATTAGAGGTCATGAATTTCATGTAAAATTCATAATTATATTAATTCCTAAACCCTAGAAAGAGTAAGTGGAAATTTGACAATCAAAGAAAGGTTATCTTATGTAAAATTCGACAAACATTTCTCAAAGAAAATGCTCATTAGTCTATATTGTTAATTTTATTAGTGCATGTACCATATTAAACACATAATTATATTAAAATAAGAATTTGACTTAATGTTAAAATATATTAAATGTTGGTGATGTCATGAAAAACTTCAAAGTGGACATGGATTTTTAATGAATATGTTTAGGGTTGGTGTTTGGTTTGCAAAACAGGTTGCGTGTTAGAATAAAAGTTTATTAAATGCTTAAGTTAATAAATATATAAAGGGTGAAATGTGTAGATAAAAAGACAATGTCTGACAAAAAAAAATGGTCGTATATGGAATAAGAAAGTAATGGAGTCAAGTGAGCCTACTTTAGCATGTTTTTTTTTTACCTAATGACCTCTTATTTATAAATATCAAATTTCACATAAGCTTCCCTAGTCAAGAGGAGAAAATAATAGAAGATATATGACATCCTATAAAGTTGAGTCATTGATTGTTATATCACACTTGTTATTGGAAAATAGGTTAATATTTTAGAGTAAGTAGTTGGTAAAAAAATATGGCCAAGCTAAGAGAATTGATGCAAAGTTAGGCTTAGCGATAGGTGTTAGAGAAAAGATTGGCTCAACATAGTTTGAGATATGTAGTTATTGCTTAGAAAAAATGATTATTATAGGCTAAGAATGTTAATGCAGGGATCAAGAGCGAATATAGTAGAAAGATTGGCTTAAAACAATTTGAGAGGTTATTATTGGTTAGAGTGACCATTTTAAGCAAGGTGAAAGGTTTGGTTGGGCTAAGAGGGTATTTGACAATACATTTCAATTTATTTATTTTTAAAAATGATTTTTATTTTATTTTTTACTTTAAATTGATTTTTTTGGTATTTTTATATCATTTTCATATCTTGATATCAAAAATATTTTTTTTAAAATAAAAAATATATAATTTTGATACATTTCTAAACAAAAACACTTTCTAAAAATATACTCGTAAAAACACTCCCAAACAGACACTTAGAATGAGTTGTGCTATGCTTAAGCCTTTATTTATTTTAAATATTTTAATAAATATAAATTTAGAAAAGAACAATAAATAAAAAATACAAGATAACCCAAGTTATTTTTAAAATTAGTAAAAAATATTATAGAAATAAAATAAAAATAAAGAGTCCAATCTTTAATTAAATTAAATGTTGGTGGATTAAACCGAAAAAACAAAAACTTAAAAAAGGAATAAAAAACAAATGAATCCAAGTGAATTTCATTAACTTGAGTTAATCTCTTAAATTTGCAATTTGTTAAGTTCTAGACTTGGGCTTGGTCAAGAAAACCAAATTAATTTTGAAAGATAAAGTCTAAAAAATTATCAATTTAAATTTTTTTTCCCAAGTTAAAAATAGCATTAAAAAATGAAGAGGGATGAAATCATAAACAAAATCAAATTAAAAATCATCTCAAATAAAATAAATAGAATTAAAAGACTATGTGCCAAATATAATAGATAGAAAACTTAAAGGAGGATGGAGTTGAAAACCAATTTCAATCCTATAAATATGAAGAAAAACAAACTGAAATGTATCTATAAATTTTTTAAAAGGTCAAGCATTGAAATCGAGGAGAGAGAAAAATTTTTTTATTAGAAAGCTAACCGGAGAGAGAATTAAGATAAGACCTCGTCGTGACGAATCAAAAACCACCAAGGAATGTTGTTTTTGGTTGCCTTATGCTGTCATACACGCTTCTTGAACATGACCGAGTGGCTTACATGCTGGCACGTGCCATCAACTTCTTATATATATATATATATATAATAAAAACCACATTATATTTATAATAAAAAAAAGGTATGAATAAACTCTTAAAGGCAAGTGAGGGGATTTTAATTTTTCAAAATATAGTTATTTTACTGTGATATGAATAATGAAATCTTAAAAAGGTCACTCGACCCAATTTAAATATTTTTATATTTTCAAAGGCAATTAAATAATTATAATATGGATAACTTTTTGAAAAGACTAAGGTATCCCTTATCAATTTTATAATACCTAATAGACCGTGTAAAAATCTCATAGTAATTTTCAGTAAACCATGTCGTGGTCAATTTATTTATTTTTCTCTTTATGAGCAAATGCTTAGTAAACTATGCCGTGCTCAATTTATTTATTTTAAATGCAGACATGCTTTGTAAGAACTACCATTTTTATTTTCTGAGTTGAGCATGTTTGTGGGATCTAAGAATCCAAAAGATAAAGCGTTATAGATACCACATTCGGATTTGTTTTTTCATAATAAATAAATAAATAAATGACATTAGGAATAAAATATTAGGGAAGTAGCATAACTGAAAATTTAATTAAGAAAATAACATATTTTAAGGTTCTTAAAAATACGAGTTGACTTATAAATCATATAATTTTACAAGTCAACATAAATTTATCATACAAAATCACATAAAAAATAAAATTGAAATAATGTAAAATCAATAAATAAATATTATGTATTATCATCATCACAATTGTGATTAGAAAATAATATTATTTAATTTTAAAAGATAATATATTTTTTTTAAAATATAATTGGTAATTTGGAAAACAATTTTTTTTATATTCTCTATTTTTTTAAGAATCGAAGAAACATAAAACACGTGTTTTTAAAAACTCACTTTTAACTAATAAACAGAGTAAAAATGTTTGGCGTAGCTCTTTTTGTAAAAACATTCATTTTTTTCATAAATATAATTTAAAATACAACATATCATTTATCCAAATCGATGTTCACTGAAAAAAATAAATTTATCCATGTCCATTAGATCTCGAAGTGGACAAATCATGACTGTGGATTGAATCCTGGATTAATTTTTTTTAATTTAAATAAATATTATTTTCATCACAGTTTGAATATTAATTTTTAAAATAATGATTTTTAAGAAATAATTAAATATTATTTTTATCAAAAATTTATTTATTAAATTTAAAACATAAAATAGCTGTTATAAAAAAAACTATATTTTCCATATTTTTTAAAGATTTTATGTGCGACTACTTATTTTTTTCAATTAAGTTTTCAATTGTGCTATTTTTCTATTATATTATTTCTACTTTGAAAAACAATACTCAATTTGTTTGACCTCTTCTATTCAAAGCAGTTGTTTTAAGACTTGAAGTAGCGAGTCAACCGAGACTTAAACTTGTCCAAATTAAAAAAGAAATTAAAGACAAATAGATCTTGGCTTACGGGTTAACCTAATCATCCATTTAAAACCTGACCATCAACCTGCTGATTTTATCCTCGGCTTGGACTAGGTGCTGCTGGAAGATAGGTGGCTAAAAGAATGGATGCTACGGATTATTTTATTTTATTGCACTTCCTCAGAACAGGCATACAGCGAAGCACAGATAACTGCAATTTCTTCTTCTTTTCTTTTTTTAATCGTAGCCCATTCTTTTATATGTGCTGCTCCTTGCACAGTACAGAATTTGTGAAGAAGTGTGCCTGAATTATTAGATGAAATTGTAGAATATGATTTATTTTATTTTCTAACACACTTTTTTAAGTGAAAGTCTTTCGGGTTTAAAATTTGCACATAAGATCATTTTATCTTGTGCTTGATTTTTATCAAATAAAATAAGGATAATAAGATTCAAACTCGTAACCATAAAATCAACAAAACTTTGATACCATGTTAACGAAACATCTCACCTAAAAATTTAAGCTGTTAAATAAGCTTCAAAATATATTTTATATTATTCTCCAACACATAACACATTAGCACATTGAATCAGCAAAATAGTTAACTAAGCTCGTGTTACTGCTCATGTGCGAGCTTTTTGATGTCTGACAGGCAGTCCCTTTCTTTAATTTGAATAAAATAATCAGTGATAAATTAGAGTTGGTTTCTTCTTCGCTTGCTCCTCTAAATAATATCCATTCCCAAAACGATAAGATGCATTCTCCTGGGAATAATAAGAAAAATATATATACTCTGCATTTTGGCTTCAAAGGTTGATATGAAACGGGGAAATAGTGGGTTCTACAGCAGATTGTAAATGAAACACTACAATATAATAATCTTAGAGAATCTCATTCATTAACATTATCTATATTTAATGAAACACACACCTTGCAACTTCTGCTGGAGGAGGGGTTAGCGTAGGTACAACGATCACAATACCAGCAATCTTCAACTTCTTCCTCCAAGCCCTTGGTCCCGTGGGAGTTCACATCAGACAGGCCATTCTCCAATGCTCTAACAAGCTTCTCGAAGTAATCCCCTGTCACGGTGGTCAGGCCAACTAGCTTTGTCCGGAATTCGCTGAATTTCTTTGATAGGCCATCGACGTCGAGAAACTCCTTCAGCTCGCTCTCCACACAGTTATGAAGCTTTTCCAGGGTCGACTCTGCCTCCCCTTGCAAATACTCAAAAAACTGCTTTTTAGCTGGCTCGTTGTCTGGCAGGTAGTATCCATATGAATAGCTCCATTCCAGTGCTCGCCTACATTCAACTACCTGTAGCCAACCTTTTGATATGAACTCGAAATGGGCCTCTGGTATGTCTTGCGACAGGCTCAGCTTCTTGAACTCTTCATCTTTCACTCTTTGATGATCTGCCAGTGCCTTTAATTTTGATTTTCGATTGGCATCCCAGCGTTCAAAATAATGGGTGTATTTCTCTAAGGACTCCTTCGCCATTTTTTTCCTCTTGTCTTCTGTATCAGTTCTTTCCATGTACCGGTTGCAATTCATATGGCCCTTCCATGGACCCAGGCATAGCCAGCAAAACTCGTTGCGGCAAACCCTGCAAGTCATGTGCATACACCCATGGTTTTTCTCAATCGGTCTCTTGCAATTGGGACAGGGCTTGCAATAAGCTAGTATGTAATTTACATTTTCCGATTCCGAGCTGTTCTTCGAAATCCACCGTTTCACAGTCTCACAGTCCATTGGACGGTGGCATTCCTCCTCGCAATTCCAGCAGAAACTAGTGAGACAACGGCAAGTGACATCAAAGATTCCATCAGCCCCAGAAAATTCAACAGCGTACTCACAGGCTGGGCCAGGACACCACTTTGTTGTCCTATTATCCTCAACATAAGATCTGAGAAGGAAATCAGAATACTTCTTCCTATCTTCTTCAGATGCTAATGAATCGATCATGTCTTGACCGATGGCAGCTTGACAAGATGGATCGGGGCACCTCAACATCAGACACCCAGCGCCATCATTGTTAATCGATGTGCTAATATAGATTGACCAGCAAATTTCACAATAAAGATGCCCACAGTCAGCACATCTGATTCTATCACTGGTGTGGGACTCAAAACAAATCCCACAAATGATAATTTTCCTCTTATTGGAGACAATTCCACAGCCTATCACCGGTTTCACTAGCAACCCGACTTTTTCACGGACCGCAGACTCATCAGTAAACCATGCATCACTGACTTTACTAACAGACCAATTATAATTACGGAGTAAGATACTTGCCTCAAATTTAGATACAGAGAGGACGGCGGAGACTTGAGCGACATCCTGCTCCATGCGTTGACGAAGCTCTGTTGTGTTGAGGATTTTGCAGTCCTGCTGCTTCTGCTTAAGGAGATCGATTTCATCCTCTTTTATATCTTCCAAAAGGGCATCAGCAGCGCCATCATCGTCACCAACAAAATCATCATCAGATAAGAAAAGAGGATCCTCGCTATCATCGAAACCATCACTGTAGTAATTGATCGTTGACTCCACCTTGACGCTGTCGCTTGAACGGTGTACGTCGTCCATGGCTAGAGAAGTGGTGGAAGAAGGAATCATAAAGAGAGCATTAAAACACTCTTGTGTGTATATATGTATATATAAAAAAAACCCTAAACAAACTACAATTAATCACGGTGGTTCTATGGTCATATTCGTCCTTTCCTGTGAATTTCTCTCCATAGGCTTTTCAGAGGGTCCCATCCCATCTCATCGTTGGAATTTCTTTTCCTACAAGAAAGTCGTCCCTCCCCTCCATAGTCATTCTTTATTGCCTTCCTTGCGAGGAATTCTTCCATGAAAAGATTAAAAAAAAAAGAGCCCAACGTCACATCCCATGGAACAAAAGTTCCCGGCAAGAGAAATTATATCATTGGCCATTAAACACAGCTTCGTCTTACTATCTGTCCACTTTCCCGGCTTTGATAGATCCAACCCGACGGGTGTAAGTGGACTACAGTGATTTGTGCTTCGTCGGACCCTTTTTTTCTCCAAAAAAGCATAAACACGGCCCGTGGTAATGCATTCCACGTCTTCAAGTATCAAACCCTTATAATAGTAGTATTAATAAATAAATAAAATTGATTGTTGTCTTTTCAATTCAAAGTGAAAATACATTATCAAACACCCAAGTGAATATATTCTTTATTATTATTACGATACCTACAAGGATTTGGCCTTGATGGTGATGTGCTTCCTTTTCATTGTTGCGAACCAATTTCTTTTGATGGTCATGCAAAATTTTCATCTGTGAAATATATTAGAGATGATGGGAATGAGTTTATAGCTCAATGCTTGAGTTTTGAGTTTTTTTTTTCCAATTATCTATCTATCTATCTATCTATCTATCTATATATATATATAGCATCATAAGTTTTTGAATACTAAACTTTTGCGAGGACAAAAAAAGGTTTGCACCTAATTATATTCCCATAATTAAAATCCTTTTAATTGATTCATGTGTCGAAGAAAATAATACCAAATTAATTTAGTATTATTTGATTGGTTGCTACGAAATAGGAAATAAAAGACTACCAAATAATAAATAAAATGGAATCTATAGGAAAATCCTTTAATTAATGAAATGGTCCAAATTTCTTTTATTACTAATTGATTGGTTTTCCCTTTTCTTTTCTCTTTCTTTCTTAAGAAAATTGGATTTGTTTTTTTTTAATAAACTAACCTTCCTAATTAACATAATGTGTGCTTAGATATCTATTTCTTTGCTAGGGTGTATCTTTTATTAAATTTTTATGTTGGTATTTAATTTTCAGATATATTTTTTGTCTAATTGAGAGAGAGAGAGATGCTAAGAGAGAGAAAATAAAATATAGTTGTGCATGTTTGTTAAAAATAAATCTTAAAAAAGAAATATGCAAAGGAATATTGGATACAACATGATCCTAAGAATTATATATATATTAGAAAAGAGATGTTGTGATGAAAGAGGATGCTATCATATGTACAATAAGAGAGGATTAAGGGAAGGTTCAATAAAATAATCAAAATCCCCCCTCAAGTTAGAGTATGTAGATTCTTAATGTCCGACTTGCCTAACAAGCCATGAAATTGTTCTTGTCCGATTGCTCTAGTATGAATGTCAAGCATGTTGGTGTGATGAGGAAATATGAGTTGTATCAAAGTGTTTCACTTGAAAGTGATTATGAATAAAATACAATTAACTTCAATGTGTTTGATTTGTTCATGGAAAATCAAAATGACGACAATATAAAAAGATTTTTTTTATCACAATAGAGACGAGTTAGAGGCAAGGAAATACAGAGTTCATGTAATAAATAAAGAAGCCAAACAATCTCATTTGTAGTTAAAGTCGTTGCTCGATATTCGAATATCAAGATATTATTGATTGTTTCTTATATTTCCATGTAATAGGTGAATTCCCAAGCAAGATGAAGAATCTAATGGTGGATCGCTAAGTAGTTGGGTAGCTTGTTAAGCTAGAGTTGTAACATGCCTCTAAATAATAATAAAACTTGAGTAATGGGGATAAACACCTTGTCCTAGTGTTGTCCTTAGATATCTTAGAACTCATAAGACTAAATCAAGATGAGGTGTGTGAGGGTCTTGAAAGAATTGACTAAAAACTTGCATCGAGTAAGATAAATATGACCTAATGATAGTTAAGTAAAATAGGCACCCTACAAGACAATGATATGTAGTATAGTTAGAAATAGAAACTAAAATATATTGCTAAATGATGTTTTTATTCCACAGAAAAAGAAGCAAGTTTGGCTGGCAATAATTTTGTTTTTAAAGGATGTTTAAGGCATATTTATTTTGGCTAATAACAATGCCTTTTAGTGAGTGAGCTACTTCAAGATCGAGAAAGTGCGTTAAGAGTCTAAGATATTTGATATGAATTGCACATCTAATTATTGGAATCTCATGTTTGAATGGCAACTATAGTAAGCAAATAACATATTATAGTGTGTTTGGCAACAAGAGCAAAAGTCTATGCGTAACCTATTCCCTTAAATTGAATGAATTCTTTAATGAGTAAACAAGATTTGAATTGCTCTATGGTACCATTTACTTTATAATTAATTTGTATAGCCATTTTAAGTCAATTGTCTATTTATTTACAGGTAAATGTTCCAAAGTTCAAGTTTGGTTTCATTTTAATACTTCAATTTCTTTTGCATAGCTTTTTTCCATCAAGCATTTTTGAACTCTGTGCGAGAAGAAAAGAGGCTTATTTATGGAAGAGATGATTGATATATAAGTTTTGTGTGAGGATGAAAAACCATAATAAAAAAAATGAATATGAAAAACCATAATAAAAAAAATAAAATTGGAAAGAGGATAAAAGATACATGAATTTGTAGTTAAAGGCGGTTTGGTTTTTAGGAAGTTCAAATATCATAAACCTTTAAGTTTTATATAAATTTGACATGTACAGTGTGGTTTAGGCATTAGTTAAAATTAAGGTGCAAGGTTTATAGTTAAAGATTAACAATTTTTTGGATCCCCCACTCTCTTTTAGGCACGCTTTACGGGCTCAGATTAAGCGAGTATAATATGGAAGAAGCAAGACAATTTGGGTATTAATGGGAATTTCTTGGGCTTGATAAAGAAATACTTGTGCATAAAATAACACGTAATGAAAAATAAAGATTGTTTTATTTTCTAAATCATAAACTTTATATTTGTATTGTTCCCGAGAAAATCTAAAAAATACATATCTTGACACATGAGAAATAAATTTATCATGAGGTTTAAAATGATCGTGAGCATATCATAGAGAACTAAAAACATGAAGATGTTTGCGATTAGGCAACTTACTAACTTGAGTAGCGGGTAATCTATTTCCATTAAGAATCTTAACTAGTGTGTGATTGTAAACAAATTTTATATCATTAAGTGATCTAATCATGTAATTATAGGTTTTATTATCAATAATTCAAGTATAAGTTAAAGAGTTTTTCTTACCAGCACAATTAGCTAAAATCAAGGAATTATTGTTGATAAGATGCATAAATTGATTGTATTGATTCATAATGAGTCCAAATATAGATGGCAAGCTTATCTAACTTGATATAGAAATATTATATAGCATGAAAATATATGCTTAATTTTTTTTTACTTGATGATGCCTTCTTATATTTTATTTGTTCATTCCTTATATTTTGCTCTATCTTACGATTTGATTTTTTATTTGGAGGATATCTTACCAAATTATAACTCTTGTTTTTTTTGTATGACATATATAGTTACAGTGCTCACATTGCAGCTTCCATTTGTCTTTACCATGTCTTAAATTGATGTAAAGGCAATAACTTCTCTGTATGGGGCATGTCTCATAGAAAAAAACATGTTTTTTCCCCTCATGAATTACCATAGCTTAAACCTTACTAAGTAAAGAAAGAGTCTTGAAACTAAGTATCTGGGATTGTATAGTTTTGAAATTTTTATTTAATCTAATAAAAAAATATTGAATCTTTTTTTGCTCTTTTGTAAGTACATTTTGTTTTTGTTACACCACATTTATTTTTAGGAATCTTGTCAAATAGCTAAATTTCATCCCATAAAGCTTTGAGTTTGGTTTAGTAAGCCATTATAAATCAATTGACATGATGTATGATATAGGGATCCTATTTATATCATGGACTTGTGTGACATTAGTTTATGAAAATCGCTCCCCAAGGCCCGCCACAATTCTTATGTTATCTTTATAAACATGATGTTATCATACATGTCACAATATATGGTATTAAAGAGCCAAGAAATCACATTGAATTGCACCTTTTCCAAATAGAGAAATTTGGAGTGAGGATCTTGTTTTACAAGTGTTCCATGAAGAGAAGAGTTTTTTTTTCTTAGAACAAAGGGTGTTTTCCATTGCTTTCCTTTATGTAGGATAATTATCTCCATTGAGAACACATGTAACAAACACAATGTCTAGATTGTTTAAAGGATACAAGTAATAATGAGAGTTATAATCAATGACAGTTTGAGTTTGAGAATCAATAAAGGTTTATGACTTATTCCCCTTGCCCCCCTCTCGATTGAGTTTAAGGTATGGTGGTGTCACTGCTTTATGTCATTGTTAGGCTCTCATACACATTTTCATTAGTCTTTTTTTTACACACATATAGTTATGCAAGTTTATTCTACATAAGTTTTAAGATAGAAATATATAGAGGAATATTATATATAATATAATTTATGAAATTATATATATAAATAAGGGAAGAAATGTTTGTGAAGAGAAAGTGTTATGGTATGTACTATAAAATAAATCAAGAAACTCTTCAATAGAAAGTAGTTATGCTATGCATGAAATATCCGATTCGAGATAATATTATAAACTAATCACAGTTCATTGTAAAGCAACAACTTATATAAAAATTAACTAAATAATGTTAATTTCATTATACATTGATCTTATACATATAAAATCATTTTGAAATCTTTTTTTTAATCAAAATTGCTTCTTCTTTTTTAATTTCATCATCGTCATGACCATTATAATCCTTTTCATTGAATTGAAGCTTGTTGATCTCATTATTTTCATCGATTTCTATACGTTTGCTGGTTCTCAGTATGTCATATAACTCTCCGTCATCAACATCAATAAATTATTCTCAGTTACATGAAAATTTAAATTTTCTTCGAAGTTGGTAGACGAAACAACTCGATATAGATCAATTAACTCATCAAATTAAATGACTTTGTCTTCCAGAATTACTTCATTACTATCATTTTGATTAAATAAAAAATATATCTTAATTAGATCTATTGAATGTATAAGTGCATGATTTCATTATCTTTCAAAATTGTAAGTTGTATCACTTAATAATAATAATAATAATAATAATAATAATAATAATCAGTCCCTACAACTATAATTCATTTGGTTATCTTCGTAAAACAAAAGGATTTGTTTGTTTTTTATTTGGTTTAGAGTAACACAAGGAAAAGAATCAGTATTTAGCTTGCCAAATCGACAGGCTGGTCAGGATTGGAGAACATGATCCTGCCTGCTAAAGTCTGTCTGCAGAAAAACTAAGTTTTAGGCTATCTTGATAAGGATAGCTTAGCGACAATTTGGTATTGCGTCTGGAAGGCATCCATAATGCCGTTAATGGTACAGAAAACCGCCTGCTAAAAGATGCCATTCAAGCTGTGTAATCAGGGGGATAAATTGCTGGAAGAAGCTCTTCCGGACTTTGAGAATTTTTGTTACTGATATTGATGTAAAGTCGAATCTACTGTTGCTTTTTGACCTTGTTTTTTTCTGCAGATATAGTTCTTTAGCTCTGCCTTTCTTTATTCAAAACTTGTTCCTTGTATCAGTTCGGAAATTCCATGGAGGATATCAGATGGAATTATTGCCAAAAACTCAAATGCAAGCGCTGTATAGATGGCCATCTCAGTATGGACAGAAACCTATCCAAAATGAACTCTAACAGGATATATAGCAGTACTCATGAGAACGAGCAAGAACAACAACCCGTTTAAGAAATGGATTGCGTAAAACCAACAGCAATGGCAACATAAGATAAACAAATTAGTTAAACCCCAACCTTCGTAGGACCCGAGAAAGAGTATATTGAGTCTGTATTCAACCTCATACCGATAATCAATCAGAATTTTATAAAATGGGAGAGATGTTTCCAAGTAGTAAACTAAAATTGAAGGAAATTGTTGCTAAGAATCAGGTCAAAGTACCAGAACAAAAATAATAAGACCGGAATAAAAATCTAAATATGTCATCCACTGCTGTTACACATTGGAGATGTAAGAAAAGGAGCAAGTAGTAATGTAGTATTATTTCACGGTGTTTCAGCGCACAACTGGCATGTGGTCGCGGTCCTGGAATTGGCATATGTGCAGTGCTGACAAGTCCAAGCTCCTCTATTACATACCTCGCATGTCTCTGCTGAACCCCGATTCACGTAAGTACAGAACTCACAAAACCATTCACCCTGAGGTGTCAAATTTTCATCATTTCTCCTCATTGTTTGAGTTGTAATCTCAAGTGCAGCACCCGTTGTGTTTTTTGGTGCTTTTGTCTTGTTTGGATCTGCAGAAGTCCTTGTTATAGCTGTGTAGAGATACGAGGACCTATCTTCAGGAGCTGTCATCCTGTCGTAGGTCTCGTCTCCTGGATCTTCCAGTCTTCTGCAGATAGAGGTTTTTTGTTGCTTCGAGGAGCTAGCCACGTCTGATAATCCATTCTCTAATGCTGTAACCAAATTCTTAAAGTAATTTTTGGTCACTCCTGTCAGATGGATTAACTTCACCCGAAAGTCATCGAAACTGCCAGAAGGTTCATCAGGATCAATAAATATCTTAAGTTCCCTCTCTGCACAATCATGAAGCCTTTCTAAACTGGACTCCGCCTGCCCTTGCAAGTACTCGAATAATTTCACCTTAGCTTCGCCATCCTCTGCTAGGTAATACCCGTATGCATAGGTCCATTTCAGCACCCGTCGACATTCAACTATCTGCTGCCAGGCCTCGGTCAAGAACTCAAGCTGAGTCTCAGGTTGGCCATAGAGTTTCGAGATCTCCTTTAGAAGATTGCTCCGCACCTTTCCCAAGTCTGTCAAAGCAATTTGCCTCGACTTTTCATTGGCTGCCCAGCGATCATAGTAATGTTGGTATTTAAGCAACTCTTGCCGCAGTAGACTAGTTTCCTCAGGCTGAGGATTTCCAACATACCTGTTGCAAGAACCACCATAACCATGAACAGACCAATCTTTAAGGCATATCCAGCAAAACATGTGATAACAAGGAGCTGTGCATGAGATGCGCATACATCCCGCATTCTTCTCGATCGGTCTCTGGCACTTGGGACAAGGCTTGGTATAAGCCTTCTTCCAAGTCTCATTTTGAGAGTCTGAGTTGTTCTTCAAATTCCATTTTCCCACAGTATCACACCTCACTGGTCGATGTCTTTCCTCGCAACAATTAAAGCAAAAGGAATGAGAGCACAAGCAAGTAACATCAAAATCTCCATCGCAGCCGACAAAATCAATAGCATAATCACAACCTGGAGCAGGACACCACTTTCTCCTCTTGTTTCTTTCTACATAAGACCTGGCAAGGTAACGATAGTACCTTTTCCTATCTTCCTCGAACGCCAATTCTTTAATAAGATCATCACCAACAGCAGCAGAGCATGCTGGTACAGGACACCTTAGAACCAAACATGCAGGGCCATCATTGATTTTTGTGTGAATGTAAAGTCCCCAGCATTCAGAGCAAAAAGGATGGCCACAGGTGACAGATTTAATGAAATCCTGGCTGAAAGATTCAAAACAAATCCCACAAGTCAGATCATCAGAACTGATTTGTTTTTCTTCCGGTTTCTCCAGCAACAAGCCTACCTTTTTACGGACTCCGGATTCGTCAACAAACCATGCATCATGTACCTTGCTAGCATTCCAATCGTAGTGACGAAGTAGAAGACTTGCCTCGAGTCTCGATATTGAAAGAACAGCAGATAACTCTGTGATTTCATGCTCCATACACCGGCAAATATCGGCCTCTTTCAAGACTGTAAAGTTTGTTTCACTGGGCGCTGGATGATACTTGGGGTCGGTATTGTCATCACTGTAGTAATCCATGGGTGAGTATTCATCGAGATCATCAAAATCGTTCATGTCATCCATGTTGACAGAAACTACGAGACCGCAAAGTCTCGCACAACACGATGAATAAAAACCTAGCTAGGACGGAGAGAGGGTTTTATTTAGTCTCCTAATTATTATTATTTTTTTCTTAAATTGTCAGACTAGCGTGTGCAACAACGAAAGAGGAAGTCTTTTTTTTAATAATTAAAAAGGAAAAAGACCAAATCTAATTAAAAATATAACCTAGTTTATTATACGAATGAAAACGGAATCGTGATGCTCTCTTTTTTTAATGCTATTTTGGCGGAGGGATGATCCTTTTTAACTCCGTTTAGAGTTCTCATAAATAATTGTGAAAAGAGTTTGTTTTTTTGTATCCAACTTTTTCAATAACGAAGGTATAACTTAAATTAAATACTCAATTTATATTTAAATACCAATCAAATTATATTTTGATAAATATCTTTAATAGAGTAAGGAATTTGATTATTATAGATTCGCATCTCCCATCAGAAAGGTTTGAGCCCAAATTCAACCCGACCCAAACCCGCCCAGGCTTCTTTTTTGAGTTTTCCGATGGAATCAGGCTGTCTCCTGCATCTTAAACTGGAAAGGGAGGCTAAATGGCTGTGTCAAATTTCCCTCCCTGTAATTGGCTAATTGCTCCAAAGAAATTTCAAGATAGATGCGTAAATTGCAAGGAGTAAGACTTTGCTGCTAAAGGTATGTCTCCAAATTGGACCCACTTACAGACTCCCAGTTCAACTAAAGACTGAAATCGGCGAATGAATCGAATATAGGGAAAATTTTGAAAAATAAAAACCAAAAAGAAAGGTTACAGTCTGTTAGCATTGACCCGTTTAAAAAAAGTTGAAGATTATACAGCACGACACGCTTTGCGAAGTTCGCATGGACCCGTTTAAAAAAAGCAGAAGATTATACAGCACAACACGCTTTACAAAGCTCACATGGACGCCAGAAGCTCTCTCATTTCTGACACAGAAGGGATGCTTTCATTGGGATAGATCTTTGCGACTAGTTGTGCAAAACTTTCATACTTGTCCAAGAACTCCTTCTGTCAAATTAAGATAAAAAGTACTTTAATCAACTATCTGGCTTCATTAACATTTCAGTTAATATTTTGAGGCAAAACAAAGGATTAATTGTTTCACCATGAAGCAGAGCACAAACTGTTTCCAATAAGGGAAAGGAAAGGAAAGACTCGTGTAGCCCACATCAACTAGTTGCATAATGAGGAATGGTTTTTTAAGGAAAGGAAAGGAAAGAAAATAGTAGGGCCAATAGTGTTCCCCTGTTTACATGTGCAAGGGAAACACAGCAGATGATAAGGGAATGCAGGAGTTAATAAATATTACTATGTAATAAAACTATTCTATACAAGGGGAACAGTTCCTCTTTAATTTCAAACTAAGGGTACTTGTTTCATTGAAGAATCTTAACAACCGTCGACAACGGCAGTGGGAGATTGATAAACTCTACTATTTGAGGGTTTTCTACCCTCAAAGTGCCCACCTTCCTCTATCAAAAATGAAAATCATAAAAGGGTTGGGGGTTCTAAACCCACCTTTTCCTTCCATTACCCCCCAAACCCCTGAAGAAATTAAGTTGAGTTTCCATTTTTAGGCTACTAAATGCTTTGCCCGTGACTCAAATTCCTTGCCAGGTTACTACTACATGGTTTGCTCATACTCAAATTTGCAGTGTTCAAACACCCGTTGCTTACCAATTAACTTTCAAGACATAACCCTGATATTAAGCAAGTGAATTACCTTGCACTTATCCCACAAAGAAGGCAACAGTTCTTCTGAAGTTAAGTTCTTCTGTAACCTTTTATACATCGCACTAATAGACTTGTCAACCTGTTGCAGAAAAACCATGTTATTACAACACTAGCTTTGAAACCAGACTCCAGAGACAAGCAGGCCATTGTCAATGCATCAACGACTTACCCCAGATAAACTAGATTTTAACATCTTCCGGAGATCCATTTTTGACAATCCAAGCTGGAAAGGAATCTAAAAGGAACAAAGTGAAAGGCAACGACATTTCAGTGTAAACAATTTGAACTGACACTTCATTAACCTTAGAGGAACATTTCAGTATGACTTCTAGAAGTTCTTTGCTGGCATCATGCTGATATCAATTGCATCCATATAAATGGAAAAAAGAATAGCAATTCTTAAGCTAACCAGCAGACTTGTAGAATTACACACCGATATTTGATTGTGGCTGCAGGGCACACAGGTTGCCCAACAAGCAAGGCAAAAAGAAGAGTAATTGAAAAGGAGAAAAGAATAAAACAGTCATGGTTTCATTCTGTTTGTTTTGATGAGTGAATTAGTGTCTTCTATCTTAATGCAAATCATGTAAATAATACAATCAAACAAACAAAAGAAAAGGAGGTATCAAACTATATTTTATCTTCAATAGAAGTTCATAACAAACTCTGGAAAGTTAATATGGTGCGTTGTTCTTCTAATCAACAACCACGGATGCCATTTGATCATCCCAAACTAACCTCTTCTGGTGTTATGGTGTACATCAGATCCTCAATCTTGCGAGCAAACTGGAAAAGTTTTTCAAATTGCTGCAGAAAGCGAACTTAATGAGGACAAGCACCTTCAAAATATTAAGGCTAAACTCATTGATAGTTCAGTAAATATTTTCAACTAGAAAGACCACATTGCAATAATAGACCCGCAAAAAAGGACCTGGAATAGAATTGCTTACATAGAAAATAATCATGCTAATATGACGAGTACATGCTTGTTCATAAGCTTCGCTTGCCTGGTGATAATATTTGGCTAAAGTTGGCACAACATTGGCAAGGTCATACAAGCTGCAAGCAACTGTTTCTAATCAGCAGACTTGTTAATGGAGAAGAATTTTTTTTCTTTCCTGGAATCAGGATTATTCGAAAAACATGGGGAAGATTTCAATATATGAGAGGAAAGACAAAATAAGAATACCTGTTTTGAAATGCTGCATAGTTTTCTAAAAGGAAAACATCTGCATATTTTGGATCTGTTTGTGCAATTCTCTCCAAAGTCACAAACATTATGCTAACCTGGCCAAATAACCTCCCAGATGTAAAATTCACTTGTACCAAATAGGGGGGGCAATAAAAAATTATACCAAACTGTCTGATAAAAAGAAAAAAAAAATGTTTAAGAAAAGACTACTCACAAATTTTGTGTACGCATGATCAACCAAATCCCTAGATTGTCCCGGGATATACTGCTCCATACAAGTTGCAAGAGTTGCAAATCTATGCAAGACAAGGTTGTGTCATTTTATAAGATCCAAAATCAAAGTTTGACCAATGTTACATACACAGTTCATAAAGCATGGAACAAATGAGCTTGTCATTGCACATAATGCATAAAACTTGCAAAATTATTGCCAGGTTCAGGTATTATCAGTTTAAAATACAGCTCCAGTTGTCAATCATATACCTAAGCAGGCAAGCACATCCTATCTCGAACTAAGTAAAATATGCAAGTCAATTATAGTCACAGGCAAGAGTTAAGTGTCATACTTGAGTAGTGAACACAGAAGCAATGAGCATAATAAGAAGTTACACTTGAACAGTTCTAAGCAAATTGTCAAATGGAACAACTATCATTAAAGTAGAGTATTCTGATCATTTTATATCAAATGTTAGCTAGATGGTCTATGTCTGTTAGTGAGCACATTTATAATCATCTTAGGACATATTATACACTTGCATCTTAATTTGAATGAAAAGATGCAAGTTCACCCAGAACAACACTAGTCAAGTTCATCCAGATCTGAATCACCTTGGGATGAAGGATAAAACCCCCATCTGCCGCACATTACGCTCATTTCTTTCAATTTGGTGGCAAGCTTCATCAACAAACTGCAATAAAGATATCCAGGTAAATAAGCTAGTTCAAGAAGCTTGGAATGTGTATGGATATCACTTAGTTTATGTTAAATGTTAAGTACATACACGGCTGAATTGCACAGAAATTTTTGACTCTAGGTCACCAAGCAAGAGACGCACAAATCCTGCAGCGTCAGCTTTCTGACCAGAGAGATAGCGCTCTGTAATCCCATGCATTGATATGCAGCGCAGAGGATCTATCTTGTATGCCCAATCAACCACAGCATAAAAATCTTCCTAAAAAATCATGACCTTCCACAAGTTAGCACTCCAAGATTATAATAGTATTGAAAATTAGCGGTGAAGCACTCAACTACACCTAGCTAATAAACAATAAAATAGCCATAAAAAGAGGGTAGGGCAGGATGCTGAGAAACACCAATCGACAAGAAAAGTTTGAACAGAGAACACATGCATTCATTCAAAAAATACACATGCATATTCAAGGGTATGGATCTAAAATGTGTGTAAGTATGCATGCACACATATAAGGAACAATGCAATGTATACATTACCTGGATTCCATCAAGCAAATCCTGAAGAGATTCATTTAATGCTGCCAGATCTGCAGAATTTTTACCTACAACATCAATTAAAGTGTCACATTTTAACTTCTAGAAGTTACAGTGGTTCCATATCAAACATCGATACAGATTGAAATGGAATGAGTTATCTAAGAAGTATTACCAGCTTTGCCATCATTCTCATCAATGTCCATGATACCCAAATCATCATCATCCTCATCATTGGCATTTCCATCTTTATTACCATTAGCTACACTTCCTGGGGGAACAAGTGCAGGAACCTCAAAGCACATGAAGTGTGCAAAAAAAGAACTCTGCAGTTTGAATCGCAAAGCAACATATCAATCATAGAAGAGGCAGTAACAATAATAATTTACAACAAATGTACGCAGCAAATTTAACCTCGTCTACAAGGAGTGGGATAAATATTGTCAGCATTTTGGCATAAGCCTCAGAAACTGAAGATGTATCTGCATTATGTGAACTTTGACTTGAGCCCGCAGAAGCTTCCAGCCAGACAGTTGGATTTCTTGATGCTTTTGTACTGGCACGGAGCTCGTTAGCAAATTCACGAGCCTGCAAATGAATGGGATAATTCTTAAAACTATATATTTGAAATACCATGCAAACAAAAAAAAAATATAATAACAGAACAAACTAAGTGAAAATGGCACCACTAAAACCAAATAAAATCATAAACGGTGAAGTAAAAACAATGTGTTCAGTCAATGAAAAGACTGGCCTGACCTCCCGACGAAGAAGCAGGCTAAGGGAGCTACAATATGCTTTCCTCAAAGGACCCAAGCAATTTTTATCAAGGCTCTGACAACGGAAACAGGGAGTTGTTAGTTAAAGACCAAATTTGAGAGACTGAACACATGTAAACTTATGAGACTTATGGAAAAGGTTTGTAATGTACCTTTAAATGCTGTAGAAGGCGAGCATATGTCCTGCATTTGTACCTTAAGTCAGCATGGTCAGGCCTCTTTAACTGCCCACGCTGTTTCATGCAAAGTACACAAGCAAATATTAGAATTCAAAGACCCAATACTTGTCCTTGTCTGTATGAAAACAACAGAAAGCTGAAAATACTTGTGAAAAGTAACTCTTGTCGCTTATCATGAAATCCACCAAACTTGCAAAGTAGTTTCTCAAGAACTCGGAAGCTCTCCTGACAAACATCGTTTTTAATTTTTCAAGTTCTGTGCGCTTTTCTTTAACCTGTAAGAACATCATCCACTGGTTTAGAAAGAGGTAATACACTAAATATACTCACATTAACAGATAACTCTGTCATCTAGCTCCATCCTAAATCTGAATTCAGAAGTTATATATATATATATCCAACTGATTAGAATCATTCAATTCATGTTCTTGGTCTCGTATAGGAAAACAGTCATTTACAATTGAAAAGAGAATTGTCATGGTAATATGTATTCAGGATACCATTTAGACATAGATGACTAATCAGCAAAAAAATAAATAGAAAAAAGTCATACATCTAGATGCATAACTGAATATTCTCTTTCACAATCTTTTCAACAGCCTAGTTTATCATTTTGTAGGTAGAAAAAATCAGGGAGAAGAAAGTGGCATACAGCACGCATATTTGCATAGCTTGGATCCAAATTAGGCACTTGAAGTCCACGTAAAGCACCAGTTAACCACTCACATGCTTCAATGTTTTGAAGCATGCGAGCCTCATCAAATGAACCTGCTGTTAGACATGTTGCATGCTACAATCAACAAAGCATGATTAGGGGATGAGAAATAAGAACACATTGCCATAAAAGTGATAAGTTGTCATGAAAGTGACAAATAACATACTTCAGAAGGGACCCGCAGTCGTTCAAGAAGTTTATCAAGTTCTTCAATGAGTGATACATTATTTACAGACTGCATCTCCAATTTGTTATTGCGGGTTTCTATCTGGATATCATAAAAATGAATAATCATACAGCTGCAGAGAAAGATGTAAGGCATGTGTTTGAATATATGCATAAATCCACGATGCACGTCATACTAGGAAATTTGAGATATTCATTTGAAGCAGACTCATGAAATAATGAAAACATTAAGGTGCAAGTTGAACACTTTCTTCTAATAGCCTACACATTTTTTCCTTGTATCCCAACAATGCATGTACAGCAAAAAGGTTGGGGACCAGGAGAAATGCAATAGCAACCCTAATTAGGCACAGTTTAGTGTCGGCGTGCACTTACTGACTCAATGTCTTCTCTCATATGTCTAAGTTTTAAGTTGAAAATGCCTAACCACTCATCCATGTCATCAACACAATTTGTTGCAGCCTCAAGCCCTAGCAACACCTGAAAGAGTCAAATATTAATTCAGACTAGCAAGAGCTGCCACTATTACACAGCTCCCACGGGATGTGGCAAGGCACAAATGGACTAATGAACAAGCTTAATCTTCAGAAAGTAGAATACACATTAGGAGGTAAAGTAAAAAAATAACATCTGCTAGAGAGAAACTGCAATAAAACCATACACAAAATCACAGCCTTTGTGAAAGTACCTCTTCTATTAAAGGTTCACTTTCTAAAATGGCATGCACATTTGCAGCTTCCAGAGCAAGAAGCTCACGCTTCAAACTTTCTGAAAATGCCTCTGCTTCACCAATACCCATTAAATAACTGCATGGTATTGTATAATTGAAAGCATGAAGTGGGTTAAAAAATGAAAAACAAAAGGTGGCACAAAGACAATTGTTCGCCATTATTTTCATACAGGAGATGTAAAAAAAGGCAGAGGCAGACTTTCATAGAACCTACTCACAGTAACTTAAATGAGAGTGCTAATTTGGTTGTGTTTTGAGATCAAGGAGGATAGTTATGAAAAAAATTATAGATAGCTTCAACACAAACAGAAGTCAAATGGATGGAGGTCATAGCCAGCATGTGCCATTTTTTGCACAGTAAGGAGCAATTTTCTGATGTAAATTAACTTTTGGATTTATTTAAATTAAAAATTTGGAATTTTTTCAAACAAATGAAAAATCTAGGGATGGATACCCTCCCTGTCTAATGAGACTTTTGAGGGTGAAAGTGCAGAGTGTAAATCATGGGTAAATTAAAGGATGTTTGCATATCAGTCAGAAACCAAGGCACCTCAATGAAAAATATTCAGCAAACAGACTGAAAACAGGCTGTTCATGTTCCTTTTCCTCCTTTTGCCAAAAATATGTGTCAACACTCAAGTCTCAACCTGACTGAAAAGCTTTGCAATAAAGAAAGGAAAGACTTACTTGCCAAGAAGAGCCTCCATGTCCTCCTCCTCAGCCTGGGAGACAAGTTCTCTTTCAACAGTGACTTTCAAGTCACTTTCTGTGACAGTAGCTGCAACAGGCACTCCGTCTTGCAGATTAGTTTGCTTGGGAATTGTGGGTGTATTTTCCTTTTTTGAAGTAATAAATCATAAGTAGTTAGAGAACGAAGTCATGCATCATGATCTAAGATAACCAATCACTTCATTAAGTGAATTCAGACTGCATACTGTTTGATACCAGTGTGGACTTCAATTCAATCTAACCAAATAACACCCAAAATGTGAATTATTGTTGTCCCAGTTTGATTATAGATTATGGCACACAAAACACAGTTTCTAGAAAATTGATTCAACAGAAAAATGACTAGCAGCATTACTAATTCAATGGGCAAGAAAACTGACAAGTGCACTTCACGTAGGTTAATTTCAACAATACTTTAGGATGGAGAGGTAGCTAATCATAACTCTTAAAACAGATAAATAGAGAAGTAGAAAACCATCATTCACACCTTAGCCCAAAGTGCCATCTCCACAACATCTATGCCAACAACTTTTGGAAGACGGCCAAGTACATCTTTGCAGATGTTTAAGATGCAAAATAAAAGACGGTTCCTAAGACAAGAAAAAGAAATGCGCTAGCTAGTTAGAAAATTAAATTCATAAAAAAATCAGTGTTAATCTTGAGTTATTCAATCGCACCTCATTAAGTAAAAAAAGCAGGAAAAAAATTGAAAAGTGCAAGCTTGTTAGTAGAATAAATCCGTAAAAAAATATCAGAATTAATCTTGAATTATTTAATCATTCCTCATTAAGTAAAAAAAAAAAAACAGAAGATGAAGTGGGTAGTGAAACAACACTGCTTACCTATCATCAATGTTGCGCATAGTCCATTGCGGTGGAGTAACACTCTGGCTTCTAAGGTTATCAAATCCCTGTAAGAAGTTCAGTCAGAACTGTCATAAGGAAAATAAAAAGTTTCTCATTATCTCCAGAAGTGCTTGTTTAATCCAGATGGTGGGTAAAGAAGAAGCGCTGAAGCATACCAGGGTAAACGAGCATCCACTGGGATCATTCGCTATAACCTCCACTTTGGAAAGATGCTTGAGTTTGTATAACTTTGCCGGCTGCATCATTAAGTGAATACACGAGCTTAAGACATGCATATATGCTTCTGACTTAAAACGGTAAGATGTCATCACATACAACATTTCTATGTGAGAAGCTGAATTAATTTCTGATCCAGAACCGAATAGGATTCACATATTTATATCACCTCAGCCCAACATTTCAATGCGAGAAGTGAAAATTACCTCAAGTACTCCTCCAGTTGAATATTTTAGTACTCGAAGAAAGGCTTTCGCCCTCTGACCCTTAGATTTTGCTGCAAAAAAAAAAAAACGCTTTCAATTCCAAAACAGCTAAAAGAAATTAAAATGAGAGAGAGGGAATTGGCTTTTGGCTTACTGGAGAGAGCGAGAACCCTAGGTTTGGCCATGTGGCGTCCTAATTTCCCAGATTTTCCCCAGATCCCATGGCTCTTGGCGACACGGATTGACAATACGATCTTCTGTTTTGTGCCTTCAATAGCTGCCTCGCAGGCTCTCCTTAGCTCCTCGTCATCGGCGCTCGATTTCGCCATTTCTCCCCTCCCCTCTCCTCGTTGATTTTCTTTCTTTCACTTGCTAAGCTCGCCACCCTGAGATTTCCCAATGATTAATTTTTGTTCTTTATAATGATTAGTTGTTTGTTTGTTATTCACACTCATGGCATGGTACTACAGTGCAGTACTGATTTTAACTGTCATTATATAAAATACTAGCATATTCCCCCGCGTGTTGCCGCGGGTATTCTTGCGTATATAATTTAACACAATTAAATTCACAACGATAAATTAATATGATATAAGTAAATAAAAGTTATAAATTAGGAGATAAAATGTATAAAATTGTGAGTTGAGTTTGTTACGCAAGCATAGATTACATCTTTTAGAATATAGGTATTGCGTCATAAACGATCACAAAAGAGCGCGAACTAACATTAGAAAAAAGAGTAAAATATTTTTATAAGAAAAAAACAAAATTATTGAAATCATTATTGTGCAGATCGTAAAATAATAAAAATCATTTAATACAAAGAGCAAATAAAAATAATAATAAAAAAATCAAGGGGAAAAGGAAGCAATATTAATTTAAAATATTATAACAATAAAAAAATCGGAGTCTTAACATCTAAAATTATTATTGCCGTTAGTATAAAAACAATAAAAATTATAAAATTATACCGAGGGAAAGAAATAAAAAGCATGAACAAAATAGGAAGCAAGAAAAGAAATAAAAATATTATTATTATTATTATTATTATTATTATTATTATTATTACTACTACTACGAAAGAAGAAATAAATGAATGAAAGATTAAAAAATTGTGTAAACAACAAAAAAAAAAGATAAAACAAAAAAATACAATAAAAACTAAAAATTATCATTGTTATCACTTTCAACACAATAAAAACTATAAAATTGTTCTGAGGGAAAAAAATCATCAAAAACATGAACAAAAAAGTAAGCAAAAAAAAAATTAAATTATTATTATTACTATTATTATTATTATTATCATTATCATTTATTTATTTTATTTTTATGTTAATAATAAAAGGGAAAATATGGAAGAGGGAAAAAATCCTAAAAACTTCAACAAAAGATTAAAGAAAAGAATAAAAAAGAAAAAACTATCGTTGTTATCACTGCCAAAACAATAAAAATTATCAAATTATCCTGAGGAAGAAATATTCAAAAACATTAACAAAAGAGTAAGCAAGAAAAAAAAATTAAAAATTATAATTGATGATAAAACATAAATAAAAATTATCAGCTGAAAAAAATCATCTAATCTGAAAATTTAAAAAAATATATGTTCTACATTGCGGGTTGAGCAAACAATTTTTATAGGATTTGCTGGATTAAAATTAAAATAAAATATTTATATATGCAAAATTTAATATAATAAAGTAGCTCAACACACCTTATTATAGCAATAGCAAAATCAAAGTCCTAAAATCTTAAATTATCATTGCTTTTACTATTAAAACAATAAAAATTATCAAATTATCCTGAAAAAAAAACACTTAAAAACATTAACAAAAGAGTAAGTAAGAGAAATAATTAAATAATTATTATTATTATTATTATTATTATTATTATTATTATTATTATTATCATTATTATTATTATTATTATTATTATTATTATGTTAGTAATGAAAGAAACAAAAATAAATGAAAGACTAAAAATATCCTAGAAACTTTAATAAAAGATAAAAGAAATAAAAAAAAACTAAAAATTATTATTGCTATTACTGTCAAAACAATAAAAATTATTAAATTATCAAGAGGAAAAAAAAAACATTAACAAAAGAGTAAGCAAGAAAAACAATTAAATTATTATTATTATTATTTTAATTATTATTAATATTATTATTAATAATATAAAATAAATATTATCCAAGAATTTTAAAAAAACAAATGAATCAATATAAAATAACAAAATAAAAAGAATAAGGACCACAATGAAAAATAAAATATATGATGAATTCCAATTGAAGGATAAAATTAAAAAGAAAACAAATCTTGGGACCAAAATAAATCATGAAATAATAAGTTTAATTGCTGTGTAATGTTACAAAAAAAATAGAAGAAGAGGGACTGAAATGAAAAGTTGTATATATGACTAATTTTAATTAGAGGACCAAATTAAAAGAAATTAAAACATTTGTACCGAATAAATTAAAGGAACGGAAGAGAAATCAGAAATCAAAACATCAGGGACCAAAATAAACTTAGTACAAACTTAGGGGACCGAAGCAGAGTTTGCGGCGGCAGGAGAGAGAAAAGCAACAGCCGGCAAAAAAACGTCAACCGTCGCTTAACCGGCCATCTATTGCCGGAACACGCCGAGACGGAAGATAGATGGCCGTCAGGCGCATCGTTCTGTATGGCGGAATGTAATTTTTGACGGCGGGAAGAAGCCGAACGCGCCTCCTAAAAGGCGCGTTAGAGTCGAGCGCTGCTGGCGCGTCCGTATAACGCGCCAGCAGTTAATCGGGAAAAATAATTAAAAAATGGGATAATTACCAAGAGGCCCCTAACCCTATCGATATTTACGGAAAAACCGGAGGGGAAAGGACGCAACTGCCCCCGTTTACTGTGCGCTATTTTGTCTTTTTTCGGGGGTTTGTTTCGTCTGTGCACTGTGGAAAAAAATGGGAAAAACCGAGAGAGCCCCTGTTTACTGTGCACAATTTTGGCGTTTTCAGGGGCTAATTTCGTCGATGCACTGTGCAAATAAAATGGAAAAACCGGTGAAGCCCCTGGTTACTGTGCACTATTTTGTCGTTTTCGGGGGTTAATTTCGTCGCCACACTGCCACAATGAATAGTGATATGTGTCTTGATGCACAGTAAACGGGTCTACAGTGAAAATCCTACGCGTTTTATATATATAGTAGTAATTTTTTATTTCAAAATGTACATAAACAATATATATTTTTATTTTTAAAATTTATTAATAAGTATTAATTATTTAAAAAAAAATGAACGGTGGACCTGCTTACTTAATTGAACTGTAAGACTTTGACCCGGGGGGCGGGACCCGGTTATCATTTACGCGATTTCCAGATCGAGCCAAGCACTGAGCTTCATTCCAGCTCTGTAATGAGAGGAAGGGGGCGGTTACCTTTCTCGGAGGATGCTGGCTTTATTCGGTATGAGTGCCGGGCAATAAGTGCTGATCCCATAACGAAGTCGTTTTGGGTTGGGCTGAGTTTCCATTGGAATAAATTATTTCCATTGGAGTTGTAATGAGTATCGTCATCCAAAAAAGGAAAGATTTGCAGAAGAAACAACTCTTAAAATTACATACAGATGCCATGGCTGTTATTATAATAAACAAACAAACAAACACAAGTCAACCAATCCAACACAAATGGGAGATTTGAGTGAAATTAATATTAATATTTACCAGTTTCGATCAATAGTCGATGTTAGATAAGCAATCTATTCATCCTGTAAGAAAATTATCGAAACATGAAACATCCTCTAATGAAATGAGCTCTGCTCATACAAGAGAGGCTTACACACACACACACACACGATGGAAATGGTCAATTGGTCATTATTTCTCCAATGCCTATAGAATATCATCTTCTCTACCAAGCCAAAAAAGAAGAAGAGCGTTTTACATTTGACTTGTTAGAATACCATTCTAACGACTGCCTCATCCTGGAATATGAGTATGAGATCGATCTGGAAACCTAAGCTGAAGCTGAAGCTTCACATGGAATGTTCCATCCACGTCAGTGGCCCGTGGACCAGTCTGTGAAAAAACAGCGAGACCTCGAGCAAATGCGAATGACCCGGTTCCACCAACCACTGTGAGTTCTTCTCTATCTTTATGTTCTAAATGCTTGGCCTGCACGCTGAGGCTGCCTGAGTAATCAGGTGCATTGAACGTGAGGTGGATAATATTGAAACCTGAATACGCAAAATTCTCAACTGGGATTATGAAACCTTGAGCTTTTCCGATGACCCGTGAAGTGTTTTCGAGCCCCTCTGTGAGCTTCCGATGGAAGATGAAAGCTCCGGCTTCGGATCTTACCGCTGGCTGAACTTCAGAGCTTGAAACTTGAGGTTGCTGAATGTACAGTGACAGGGCCAGCCTGGGCCTTGTCGTCGACGTATTTGATTGATTTTTATCACGAGGGACCGGCGAGAAAAAGGCCAAGAGAATGACTGTCAGTAACGCTAAAGAAACTGCGGTGCAGAATAGGATCCGGCAACCCATCATGCACGCAACCTTACCGGCTCTTTAAACTTGTGCTCTTAAGATCAGGACGCATTCCTTAATTTAATTTGGAAGATGCATGCAGGTCCTTATCACAAATTTATTAGCCACCTAATCCACATCTCCTAATCCATATATATGTCAAGAATACCAACTCCATTTGTGAGCTAATACCATCAAATCCCATTTCTGCTGGCTACAATATTTTGATGAAGATTATCAATTTTAATCTCCTAACTTTTACCACTTCAATATACATAACCGAGCAGTTCGTGTTTTATTCACTCTAGAGTTGAAGATATGCAAGGAAACAAGGAATGATATTACCATATGCATAAACAAAGAGTACACAAATTGTATGCCGTGCATGTTATTATCTTATCTAAAGGTCCAGATCTTTTGCATAAAATTTTTTATTATAAATGAAATTAATTAAAAAAAAATACTAGTGAAGCACTATTTATTAGAATAAAATATTTTAGGCGTAATTTTTTAATTATATCTTTTAATATTATGTTGTTATGAGAATGGTGCTTCATCATTTTATTTTATTTTTGTTGGGTAAAACTTTAATCTCATAGATTTAGTTTTTTTTCTTAATTTCAACATTAGATCTATTAGAATTGATGTTCTTCTTAATTGTTTTAGTTGAATTTATCATGATATTATAATCTAGGTTAATAGTTTAAGTAAACCTAGATTGATTTAAGTCTATTCTTCTTAATAAAATGACAAGTTTATCGTTGAAATTAAAACTACATATATTATATTATTTTAATGAAAAAAAATATTGGAGCACTCGAGGAGAACATTAGCTAGTGGGAGGCGCCAATACACTTCGGGTGACATGTTGATCACAAATGTCCTTCTGCATGTCATTAAAGCATCGTCATCTTTTATTGGTAGTGCGATGTGAGTAGGATATGGTGGGGTGATTTGTCACCAATGTGCCTTTTTTTATCCTCTCTTTCTTCTCCCCTGAAAATTATTAGGTAATCATCTCATGTTTCTCATTTAGTGACCCAGATTTACTAGACATATACGCATTGAAATTACGCATCACGCCATATTCTCTGGTCCGATACATCAACAAAGTGAAAGTAAAGATTAAGAAGAACGTCAAAGATGGTCAGCAGATAAATATGATTTGAAGGTTCGAGAACCATATGCTTCTTTATCAAGTAAAACAAGTGTTTACGTAGCTTAGTAGTTTAGATGAAAGACTAATATATTACAGCCGCCCAGTTCAATTCTAGCTTCTTTGTTCGTTTCATATAGATTGCCTTTAGATCTGTGTGCTAAGTTTATTGTTGTTATTATTTGGGTTTTTTTATTGCATTTAAAAAAAATAGGTACAGTAGCCTTTAATCCATGTGCCTGGGCTTCTTTTTTTATCATCTATTTTTTTCTTGCGTGTGCCAGTAAGAGAGAGCACTTTTTAAGGAGCATCAAATGGGGACAACAGGGAGCAGTTACTCTAAATGATCAAAAGCACAAACCAAGATTCCACAAAACTAAGTTCCAGCATCGGAAAAGTAGACATGAAAGCGGTCAGTATAATCAAGCACTGATAGCAGAAGCTTAAGGAAAAGGAACCATTATCTAAGTGATATACACCCAGTTAACAAGGATTTCCAAGACAATCTTGCACCAATCCTCAAAATCATAGAGCATTCCTTGTAACATAATGTTTGGGAGGGAAATTAGCCAAGCAAAAACGATATCTCTACCTTCTAAGTGAGCGCAACAACTGCATAAGAAAAAGAAGAGCAGAGAGGGAGAGGGGGCACTTACAAATCCACTAATCGACACCCCTTCTCAAGATTGAATTGCAATTAAATTAAATTGTAAGCACCAGAAATAAGAATTTGAAAGGCTTAATTATCATTCACTAGCATTTCGAAAATAACCGATACCTGAAAACAATTGGGCAAAAGCTTATATTGTTAACAAGCAAAAAAATCACTGTAGGAGTATACAAGACGCAGCCACATCTAGTGGTTCTCAATAAGTGAAGCAGCACAAAGCATTATACAGAAGTCAGTTCCAGACCATCCAGCTGTTAAATATTAGATGCTACATCCATGTCCATCTGTTCTAGCTAGATGCTTCATCCATGTTCGTCTATTCCAGCAAACATATGAGCCACAAAAAAATAGAATATACAAAATATCACGGACAAATTTACTATGAAAAACTGACCGATCAATTACATTTCCAAGAGGTACTTCGGCACAAGATCACAACCTTGAAAGTAGATTTAGAATATAAAAAAGGAACTCCAAGCCTTTTGAACTTAGTTTTGGAAGGTTAGCATTGCCAAGAGGAAAATGAATTGGGGTCAAGAAGCCCAGCTAAAACCCTACTTGACCCTGATTAACACTAGGGGGTTGAAAAGTGCATTTTGCCAAAAACCAGAAAACAATACGATAACCGCAGAGCACAACGTGAATTCTAATTGAAGTCGCTGCTCTAAACCACTTTAATCATCCCACCAAGGAACAAAACCTTCATTGAATTGCACTCTAGCCTGCGGGATACTGCAGGGTACTGCAGTTAAAGAGTGCAAGGTTTGATAATGGCAAAGCTTGCTTTTCCTGTCGTATCAGGAAAAGGAAGCAACAATCATCTTATACATGAAAAACCCACTTCCATAGCCTATCCAAGTTCTTAAAGCTTAAATTTTAGAATCGGAAGCTAAACAAAACTCTCCGGATATAACTGTTTCTCTACAAAGCTCACCCAGCCTTTGGAATCGATAATTAAATACCGCATTGATGCATCAAGCACTCATGATGTCGATGCAACAAAAAATGAATAACCGGTTGATAACATCACCCGAAGCCTCGCTGATTTACATAGAACCAGCTGTGAAGCACGTGGAGGAACAGACAAATTCAGAATGAACCCAATGTAATAGGGAATAAAAAAAAAAATTCTACAAAACAAGGAAAGTTTATTCTAAATTCAAATAAAATATCTAGTTAGAGAATCCAGTTATTATCAAAGCAAAAGACAGATGAAATAGCCATATGATGCACGCAGCATGAGCAAATGCAATTATATCATCATATGCATCTCTCCTCCTTACCCCGGGCTTGAGACCGGCTGTGAGCCATAGAGCACCACAGGCGGAGTTACATGCATCCAACCCCCCACACACAGCACAGCATGCATAGAAAAGCAAACTCTAGCAAACCACCAAAGACCAATATAATAAAAGATACGAAATCAATCCAGCCCAAGTAACAATGAAGCAAAAAATTAAAACCCTGCAATATTGAGCAGCATAATTCTTCAAACTCTAGCTCGACCCATGATCACACTTGGACAAATGATTAGTGACATCACCAGTTTGAAGAGAACCAAAATTCAAGCACACTGCAAGCCACCCATACGCATCAAGATTATCACGCAATACACATCATAAAAAAGCAGAAGCCATGGACAATAAGCAATTTTGACCGACCCCAAAGCTTCATTTCCGACACACGATCTACCAATGCCAAGAGGCATATAACCATCTGAAATAATATTGAGCAGCATAATTCTTCAAACTCTAGCTCACCCCAGAAGCACAGAGCCAAAATTCAAGCACACTGCAAACCAAGCATATGCATCGAGATTATCACACTAATACATCATAAAAAGCAGCAGCCATGGACAATAAGCAATTTTGACCAGCAGCTTCATTTCCAACATTCACGAGGCAAGAGATGGCCAACAGATTCCAAGAAGCATATAACCATCTGGTGAGGAAACAAGTTTGCATAAATGACTTTTAACACTTTTGCTTGACCAACAAACTGATATCATCCCTTGCAATCAAAAGCAATCATGATACAAGCCGAGACCCAGAGATAAAATTCAGTAACCACAGCTATTACCGCATAAGCAACCACTTTAGCAGAACTTAAGCCAAACTACAAAGATCCCACTAACCAAAGTGAAGTACACGCCTAATTGAGAAGAATTTTGAAGAGAAAGCCATGTGCCAACCCATGCAATGGACATGGCAAAGCTACTCCACATGATATTTGGTTAAGATACCCATCAATAACTCCAAAAGTCAAGTAAACACCACCGATTTAAGTGAAGACAATAGGAAATACGAATTACCCTCTACAAGCCAATCCTAGAAAAAAAAAACAGGCATCTAATAAAAATTTTAAATGTTCCATTGGTGTGCACTTATCTCCAGGAACCAAGAAGAGAGAACAAAAAAATTGTATTGAGAAAGTAAAATCTGCTACGTGCATCAAATATCTTTGGCCAGCAAGTGTGAAAAGAACCATCTTCAAGTATAGAAGAGACCAAAGAAATATCTCAGACTTAACCACCATCAACTATTCCCAAAAATCACCAAACTGTATCCAAACAATTTATGAGATAGGAAAAGGGCCAGTGTTACCACAAGCTTCATTCTGTGTATCATTTGATCTCACGAAGCTCGAGCACCAAGAAACATAACAAGAAATTCTTCCGAGACTTTCCTGAAAAGTACTTGCAGGTATCCCAATAAGAAGTAGATCAGTGAACCACAAACTCGCAACGAAGCACGGGTAAATTCATTTAGGAACACAAAGCAATGCTCGGAATAAAGGACTGTAATTCACCAATCAAAACTGCCGGTATCAGGAAGTTAGAGAATAATAGACTTCAATCAAGAAAACTCAATACCATCCTACAATAAACTTGCACCAGTAGAAGAAAACAACGAGCAATTCACATATAAATTCACTTGAGCTTTGTCCAGGCTGCAAAACAGAAGGGCAAGTAATTTGAGAGAAATAGAAAGGGGAAAAAAGAGCAATATAGACTCACTTGACATAAACACAAAAGCAATATGCTTCCTCATATATGTACAACCCTGAAAAACAAACATAAAACAAATCTCAAACCCTGCTCAAGAAACTTTAATTCATGAGATGAACATGGGAAAAAATTCCTAATAAGTCTTGGTCTTTTTCAGTGCAATTATTTATAAACTATAATAATAATTAAAAAAAAAGATCAATATCAGTTATAAAACATAACCTAAAGAACTGGGGGGGGGATCTTAGATTTGTTATTGAAACTGAAAATTTTCATTGAACTTAGATACGACATGAATATTGTGACAGTACATTGCAAGTTCCTGCAAAATTCCTCATCTTCAAAAACATGTGTAATGAGCAAAAAAAAGTACAAAAAAGAAATGTTGCCAGGATAGTTTATACAAAACAAAAAGGGTTAACATGTCAAGAAAAAGGTTCAATTTTTTTTCCATGATAAGCCATAATAAACTCATACTCTACTAATAATTACCCAGCTTCTATTGGTTCATACTTTGTTGATAACACTTGACAGGATCTCTTTGAAAAATATGCACAAACAGACCTCCATCTGAGTATAAAAAACCAATATGACAATAAAGAAGCAGTTGGTGCTTTGCTAGTTATTAACCCTATCATCATTGATTGCAAAACTAATAATGTAAACCTTGTAGACACCAGGATTAAAAAGTACAAATTATGGGAACTGCATTGTTCTTGAAAACATCTAGAAACATCTGCACAGAACAAAATTAAAAATGTTTTGAGAGCAAGAGGGGTTCAATGAAAAGGGAAAGAAGGAAAGTATGATGAGAAGAAAGAGTATGAAATAATTTCCCCTACTAGTAAAGCTTAGAGTTGAAGCCGGTACAGCCAGTAAAAAAACCACGACATTAAAATTCCTAGTTCAATTTAAGGGCATGAGATCCTCAAAGAACACACAAATATAGCACAAACCCTATCTCCATCAAAGAAGTGGAAACTATGTGAGATGCAGTACAGAGTAAAAAGAGGACGGTAGGATCCAAAGCATCAAGTAATAAAGACACCCATTCTTCAACTTCAAGCTCCTGGAAAGACACAATCACTGTCTTAGACTAAGCACTAGAAATGTTAAAGCAAGACAGAGTGATAAAAGAAGATAAGGGAAAAGAGTAGGTAATTAATTAAACACTCCCAAAAAGTTGCAGCCCACATGTTCCTTGATAAATTGGAGGGTTCCTAGAAAAAACATGTGAGCATGTCACACACAAGTTATCTTTTAGGAAATTAAATTGTTAAAATAGAATAAAAACAAACAAATACAGAAGAAACTCTTGTTTTGATCTAAAATCAGAAGCTAAGATAGGAAACAATTGGTGTAATCTTGATGAAGACAACCATCTAGAGAAGAGTGTGCAAGTATAATTTCTAATCAAGCATCAGAGTCAGGGTCAGCCAAGATGGATATCTTTCTTGATCCTAGAGAAATATGCTTTCCCCATATCTTTTTTAGTGTGTCCTAGTAGCTGGCCTAGTGGCTATCCTCTTTCCTGCAGTGCTAATATCATTCCCTGTCCTCATGTATGGGCTTATAATATAAGGTACCTCCATCCCTGGAGATATGAGTTAAGTGTTGGATTCTGAAACAATAGCAGTCTATACTTCTGTCTATCGCTCTAACTATTATCTTAATCTGAATGTCTAGGAGCAGGAATTGAATTGTGCTTTCAATAGGCTCACTGTCTGGTCTAACTGATGTTCCCAAACACTTCAGCAAGAGACATCATTTTTTGATCTTCTTCTTTCTTGTTGATGTAGCAAAGTGATAAGCAATTGCTGAGGAAAATTGGCAGAAGCTGGAAAAAAAATTGAGATAAAAGAGCAAACAAAACAGCTTTATTGGGAAGAAGCAATGGAACTGGTAGATGGTAACAATAAACCACTAACAAAATCCCAACAAAACTCAACAAGCTTCATTAGAGCAGTTGATAGACTCTTGAAAGCACACATAATTGAACTCAGACAGCCATATAGCAATTATAGATTATATAAGAGAGACAGAAAGGAATTAAGAGAAACTTAATCACCAATGCATGTATCAAAAGCATCATTTACATCGTATTGCTCCAAGTTTGTGACCCTGAAAACCAAAGCTTAGAATATGCACCGTAGTGCTTCCTAATTCTAGAATGAGAAAAATATAACAAGAATCAAACTGAAGACTAGGTGATGCATTAAACCTCCCAAACATATACTACTTGTCTTGCATGTTTGTTGAAAATCACCTCATCCTAGAAAAAAAAAGAAATTACATCGTATTGCTCCAAGTTTGTGACCCTGAAAACCAAAGCTTAGATTATGCACCTTAGTGCGTCCTAATTCTAGAATGAGAAAAATATAACAAGAATCAAACTGAAGACTAGGTGATGCATTAAACCTCCCAAACATATACTACTTGTCTTGCATGTTTGTTGAAAATCACCTCATCCTAGAAAAACATGCAAAACATAAGGCCAGCGAAAAATAATTGATCAAAATGAGAAATCAAAGTTAAAGATGCTTGGGTGCATTACTGTTTAGAACTGATCAGCTACAGAGCCTCTGCACAGTCAAGATAAATTTGAGTTGCCTAATAAAAGCCAAAGTTAATTCCCAGCATACCTGCCCAAACACTCCAAACAGCACAGAACCAAACATACAACAAATACTATTTCACATTCAAAAACAAAAGGGATCTTGGGAGCCATACAAAACAGCATCAAACTTCAACCTTACCTTTGATAAAAAAGCAAAACTGGAAAAATACAGAGGCTGTCAATTTTGAAGCACAACATAGGACAGACTTGTTCAAATTCATACTTCTAAAAAGACACAAAGTCAGTATCTTAGACTAAGCACTCAAAATGTTAAAGGAAAACAGATACACACATAAAAAAAAAAGGGTTCAAATAACACTCCCAAAAATTTGTTGTCCATATGTGCCTTGATGAATTGGAGGGTTCCTCAAAAAAAGGCATGCAAACTATAAATTGGGAAATTAACTTGTTGACTGGAATGAAAACGAGAACTTAAGAAACCCTTGTTTTAATCTAAAAGAAGCCAAATCAAAAGGCAAAGTTATGAAACACTTGGTGTAATCTATGGAAGCATAACAATCTAGAGTATCTTGATGGAACATAACAATCTACAGTATATGCACAAAAAAAGCTATTGGAGAGTATGAGAGAGAGAGTTGTCAGAAGTTGAAAAGGATATGGCAATAAAAGAGAGCCAAACACCGGTATTGGTGAATTTAGCAATGAAGCTTGTAGAAGGTAAGAATAAACCACTGCCAAAATCCCAACAAAACTCAACAAGCTTCCTCAAAGAAGCTGACCTGAAATCACACACAACTGAGCTTAGACTAGCATGTATCAAAAGAATCCTTTAAACACATCTTAGCTCTCCAAGTCTATGACCCTGCAAACAAAAGCTAAGAATAAGCATCCTAGGGAGTCTTATTGACACATAAATATAACAAGCATCGAAATTAAAGAGGAGATGCATTAAACCTCCCAAGGTAATCCTAGTCTTACATGTTATTTGAAAATCATTTGATCCTGGGAAAACATGCAACACAAAAGGCCAACAAAAAATCATTGATCAAAATGAGAAATTAAAGATGTCTGGTGCATTACTGTTGAGAACTGATCAGCTACAAAGCATCTGCCGTCTGCACAGTCAAATCAAAATGAAGCTGCAAAAGCAATGCCAAGTTAATTCCCAGCATGCCCGCCCAAACATTCCTAACAGCACAGACCCAAACATACAGCTATGACTATTTTCCATTCAAAAATAAAAAGGGTCCTGGAAGCCATAAACTAACAGCATCCAACTCAAACCCTGCCTCCATTAAAAAAGTAGTAAATGGGTAAAATACAAACAAAGAGACAGCAGGTTGCAAAGCTTCTCGTACTAAAGACCATTGTTTAAATTCATATTCCTGTAAAGACACATAGTCAGACTAAGTATCTTAGACTAAGCATTCGAAATATTAAAGCAAGGCAGAGATGCATGCAAAAAAGGAATTTAGCAATGCCAAAACCTGCCTCCAAGTATGTTCCTTAATGAATAGGAGGGTTCCTAGAAAAGAGGTGAAAGCACAGGTTAAACACAAGTTATATATTAGAAAATTAAACTTGTTGACTAGAATGAAAAGGAGAATTTAAGAAATGATAGTTTTGGTCAAAATTGGAAGCCAAATCTGAAGGCAAAGTTAGGAAACGGTTGGTGTAATCTTGATGAAAACATAACCATCTAGAGAAGAATCTGCACATCATAAGTTATTGGTGAGAGAGACAGGGTTGTCAGAAGTTTATAAAGATATGGAGATAAAAGAGCAAACAACAGTTGTATTGGTGAAGTTCGATGGTAGAAGGTAACAATAAAACACTGGCAAATGCCCAACACAACTCAACAAGCTTCCTCGGAGAAGTTGATATACTCCTGAAAACACACAATTTAATTCATACTCTAGCTGTTTAACAACTATAGATTATATAAGACAGAGAAGAGTTAAGATAAACTTAATCTCCAATGCAAGTATCAAGAGCATCCTTTATATAGATCTTAATGCTCCAAGTCCATTACCCTGAAAACAAAAGCTTAAAATAAGCATCCTATTGACACATAAATATAACAAGCTTCGAAATTGAGAAGTAGGAGATGCGTCAAAACTCCCAAGGTAATCCTAGTAACACTTAAGTTGAAAATGATTTGATCATATGAAAACATTCAAAACAGAAGGCCAATGAAAAATCATTGATCAAAATGAGAAATCAAAGTTAAACTTAACGATGCTTGGTGCAATATTGTTGAGAACTTATCAGCTACAGAGCATTTGCAGAGACAAGATAAAATGAAGCTTTCCAAGAAATGCCAAGTTAATTCCCATCATGCTCGCCCAAACACTCCTACCAACACAACCAAACATACAACACATACTGTTTTCCATTCAAAAACAAATATAGTCCTGGAGCCACAATAAAACAGCATTAGACTAAAACTCTACCTCCATTAAACCCTACCTCCATTAAAGAAGTAGAAACTGGATAAAATACAAAGAGATTGCCGGTTCCAAAGCATCAAGTGGGACAGACCTTTGTTTGAAGTCATGCTTCTGGAAAGAGACGGTCAGTATCTTAGACTAAGTACTCAGAATGTTAAAGCAAGGAAGTAAAATAAAAGAGTAGGTAATGAATTAAACACTCCCAAAATATTGCAGGCCACACATGTTCCTCGATGAAATGGAGGGTTCCTAGAAAAAAAGTGTGGTCAAAGCTCACACACACGTTATAAATTGGGAAATTAATGACTAGAATGAAAAGGAGAGCTTAAGAAACTCTTGTTTTGATCTATTATTGGAAGCCAAATCAGAAGGCTAGGATAGGAAACACTTGGTGTACTCTTGATGAAAACATAACCATCTAGAAAAGTATCTGCACAAAACAAGTTATTGGTGAGAGAGAGAGAGAGTTGTCAGAAGTTGAAAAGTATATGTTTATAAAAGAGCAAACAAAAAAGTTGTATTGGTGAATTTAGTAATGGAGTAGGTAGAAGTTAACAATACACCACTGTTAAGAACCCAACAAAACTCAGCAAGCTCCCTCGGAGAAGTTGATATGACTCCTAAAAGCACACACAAATGAACTCACTCTAATTGTTTAACAATTATAGATTATATAAGATGGACAAAAAGAAATTAAGAGAAACTTAAACTCCAATACAAGTATCAAAAGCATTCTTTACACGTCTTATTGCTCCAAGTCAGTGACCCTGAAAACCAAATCTTAGAATAAGCATCCTTGGGCATCGTATAGCCACAATTATAACAAGCAATGAAATTGATGAAAACATAACACTAGAGTATATGCACAAAAAAAGCTATCAGAGAGCATGGGAGAGAGAGTTGTCAGATGATGAAAAGAATATGGCGATAAATGAGCAAACAAAACAGTGGTACTGGTGAATTTAGTAATGGAGTTGGTAGAAGATAAAAATAAACCACCGCCAAAATCCCAACAGAACTCAAGAAGCTTCCTTGGAGAAGTAGATCTCCTAAAATCACACTCAATTGAAATCAGAATCTAGCAGTTTAACAGTTATAGATTATATATGAGACAAAGAAATTAAGAACAACTCAAACTCCAACACAAGTATCAAAAGAATCTTTTAAACAGAATTTATTGCTCCAAGTCCAAGACCCTGAAAACAAAAGCATAGAATAAGCATCCTAGGGAGTCCTGCTGAAACAAAAAATAACAAACATTGAAATTCAAGTTAAGGCGAAGCATTAAACCTCCCAAGGTAATCCTAGTCTTACATGTTAGATGAAAATCAGTAGATCCTGGAAAAACATTGAAAACACAAGGCCAGCAAAAAATCATTACTCAAGCTAGGAAATCAAAGTTAAAGATGCTCCGATCAGCTACAGAAAATCTGCAATCATAACAAAATGAAGTTATCCAAAAATGGCAAGTTAATTCCCATCATGCTTGCCCAAACACTCCTAACAACAAAACCAACCATACAGTAATTACTGTTTTCCATTAAAAAAAGGGTCCTGGGAGCCACAAAAAAATTGCTTATAACTAAAACCCTACCACCAATAAAGAAGTAGAAACTAGGTAAAATACAAACAAAGAGACTGTCAGTTCCAAAGCATCAAGTCAGACATACCTTTGTTTTAATTCATACTTCTTGAAAGACAGTCAGTATCTTAGACTAAGTACACAAATTTTTTAAGCATGGAAGAAAAATAAAGACATAATTAATTGAAACACTCCCAATATATTGAAGGCTACACATGTTCCTCGATCAATTGGAGGATTCCTCGATGAATTGGAGGGTTCCTAGAAAAAAAGCACAATCAAAGGTCACACAAAAGTTAAAATTTGGGAGATTAAACTTGTTGGTTGGAATGAAGAGGACAACTTAAGGAACCCTTGTTTTGATCTATTATTGGAAGCCAAATCAGAAAGCTAGGTTAGGAAACACTTAAGTGTAATCTTGATGAAAACATAACCATCTAGAGAAGAATCTGCACAAAATAAGCTATTGGTGAGAGAGTTATCACAAATTGAAAAGGAAATGGCGATAAAAGGGCAAAGAAAATAGCGGTATTGGTGAATTTAGTAATAGATCTTGTACAAGGTAAGAATAAAACCACCGCTAAAATCCCAGCAACACTCAACATGCTTACTTATAGAAGTAGATAAGACTCCCTGAAATCACACACAATTGAACTCAGACTTGTTGTTTAACAACTATAGAGTATATAAGACATGGAAAGAAATTAAGAACTTAAACTCAAAAGCAAATATCAAAAGCTTCCTTTAAACAGATCTTATTGCTCCTAGTCCATGACCCTGGAAACCAAAGCTTAGAATAAGCATCCTTGGGCATCCTATTGACACATAAATATAACAAGCATTGAAATTGAGGGAAGGCGATGAATTAAAACTGTGTAAAGATAAACAAAGTGACTGTAGGTACCAAAGCATCAGGTGTTAAAGACCATTGTCCAAATTCATACTCCTGGAAAGACACACAATATCTTAGACTAAGCACTCAAAATGTTAAGCAATGAAGCGATACTGGCAGAAAAATCAAAGAGTAGGTTATGAATTAAACACTCCCAAAATATTGCATGTCACGCATGTTCCTTATGAATTGGAGGGTTCCTGGAAAAGAAAAGCACAATCAAAGGTCGCACACAAGTTAAAAATTGGGAAATTAAACTTGATGGTTGGAATGAATAGGATAGCTTAAGAAACCCTTGTTTTGATCTAAAATCAGAAGCCAAATCAGAGGGCTAGGTTAGGTAACACTGTAATCTTGATGAATACAAAACCATCTAGAGAAGTATCTGCACAAAATAAGCTATTGATGAGAGAGAGAGAGAGAGAGTTATCAGAAATTCAAAGGAGTTGGCGATAAAAGGGCAAAGAAAACAGCAGTATTGGTGAATTTAGTAATGGAGCTTGTAAAAGGTAAGAATAAACCACCGCTAAAATCCCCAGCAACACTCAACATGCTTCCTTATAGAAGTAGATGAGACTCCCTGAAATCACACACAATTGAACTCAGACTAGCTGTTTAACAACTATAGAGTATATAAGACATGGAAAGAAATTAAGAACTTAAACTCCAAAGCAAATATCAAAAGCTTCCTTTAAACAGATCTTATTGCTCCAAGTCCATGACCCCGGAAACCAAAGCTTAGAATAAGCATCCTTGGGCATCCTATTGACACACTTAAATATAACAAGCATTGAAATTGAGGGAAGGCGATGAATTAAAACAGTGTAAAGATAAACAAAGTGACTGTAGGTACCAAAGCATCAGGTGTTAAAGACCATTGTCCAAATTCATACTCCTGGAAAGACACACAATATCTTAGACTAAGCACTCAAAATGTTAAGCAATGAAGCGATACTGGCAGAAAAATCAAAGAGTAGGTTATGAATTAAACACTCCCAAAATATTACGTGTCACGCATGTTCCTTATGAATTGGAGGGTTCCTGAAAAAGAAAAGCGCAATCAAAGGTCGCACACAAGTTAAAAATTGGGAAATTAAACTTGTTGGTTGGAATGAATAGGATAGCTTAAGAAACCCTTGTTTTGATCTAAAATCAGAAGCCAAATCAGAGGGCTAGGTTAGGTAACACTGTAATCTTGATGAATACAAAACCATCTAGAGAAGTATCTGCACAAAATAAGCTATTGATGAGAGAGAGAGAGAGAGAGTTATCAGAAATTCAAAGGAGTTGGCGATAAAAGGGCAAAGAAAACAGCAGTATTGGTGAATTTAGTAATGGAGCTTGTAAAAGGTAAGAATAAACCACCGCTAAAATCCCCAGCAACACTCAACATGCTTCCTTATAGAAGTAGATGAGACTCCCTGAAATCACACACAATTGAACTCAGACTAGCTGTTTAACAACTATAGAGTATATAAGACATGGAAAGAAATTAAGAACTTAAACTCCAAAGCAAATATCAAAAGCTTCCTTTAAACAGATCTTATTGCTCCAAGTCCATGACCCCGGAAACCAAAGCTTAGAATAAGCATCCTTGGGCATCCTATTGACACACTTAAATATAACAAGCATTGAAATTGAGGGAAGGCGATGAATTAAAACAGTGTAAAGATAAACAAAGTGACTGTAGGTACCAAAGCATCAGGTGTTAAAGACCATTGTCCAAATTCATACTCCTGGAAAGACACACAATATCTTAGACTAAGCACTCAAAATGTTAAGCAATGAAGCGATACTGGCAGAAAAATCAAAGAGTAGGTTATGAATTAAACACTCCCAAAATATTGCGTGTCACGCATGTTCCTTATGAATTGGAGGGTTCCTGAAAAAGAAAAGCGCAATCAAAGGTCGCACACAAGTTAAAAATTGGGAAATTAAACTTGTTGGTTGGAATGAATAGGATAGCTTAAGAAACCCACAAGCTTCTTCGGAGAAAAAGATAAGACTCCTGAAAGCAAAACATGATTGAACTCGGACTAGATATTTAACAATTATAGATTATATAAGAAGGGCAACAAGTAATTAAGAGAAACTTAATCTCCCGAGCGAGTATCAAAAGCATCCTATACACGGATCTTAATGCTCCAAGTCCTTGACCCTGAAATTATAAGCTAAGAATAAGCACCCTGGTCTGTCCTATTTCCACGTGAAAAATTACCACAAGCATTGAAATTGAAGAGCAGGCAATGCATCAAACATCCCTCCCAAGGTAGTCTTAGATGTATCCTAGGAATCATGCAAAACTAGAGGCCAGAGAAAAATCTTTGATCAGAATGAGAAATCAAAGTTCAAGATGTTTGGTCCATTACTGTTGTGCACTGATTAGCTATAGAACATCTGCACAGAACGAATGAAGATTGCATTGCTTGGCTGCTTCAAAGTTAGTTCCACACATGCCCGCCCAAACATTCTTTGGAGCGCTGGAAAAGCAGAGACTATTTTTAATGCGGAAATTAAACGGGTCCTTGGAGCCACAAACAGACAGCATCTAAAGTAAAGTGCTGAAGAATAAGAATTGTTGACAGCATTATAGATTATTATGACCAGCTGCGAGGGCTATGATCAACACAGGTGAGCAGAGTACTTTCGCAAAGACAGGCTAGAGGCAGTCAGCAGAACGCAAACTTGGGAAGAAGTGAAGAAACCAAACCAACCAGACTAGAATTTCTCACATGTCCAGCAACCGAGCAGTGTCATAAGCGAGGTCCAAAAAACCTGCCTTCAATGATTAAGAAAATATTCATAAATAGAAACCTTGATTAGCCTCATACCAGAATTAAATTCACTGTTAATAACCATTCTCTCTTAAACCTAAAATAGAGATCCGCACAAATACCGCAAAGCAGAACTACAACTGCGGGAAGCATGAAACACGGTAAGAACAGAATTTTTATCCCCCGAATCCTTGTCAAAACTGTTATCAAGTTCTCTACCTGAAAAACTCGTCGCAGGAAAATCTCCAAATCATATATACATATCAAATCAATTTCAATCCTAAAAGTGACAGACCGTGGGGATTTTTATGATTAATCCATAAGTCATAACAAGAATTAAAGGATAGTACGGCCACAGAAGAGAATCCAGAAGCCATAAGAATAATTAAAGGCTAATACGGCCACAGAAGAGAATCCAAACTCACGATCTAAAACTATTCGATAAAATTGTGAAGATCGAGAAACCCTAATTACGTAGATCACGAGAACGAATCAAAATTTATCGATCGTAGAAAGCAGAAGGAAACGAAGAAGAGAAGAAGGTTACCCCCAGAACCTGAAACAGAAAGCACAGAGACGTGATTGATACTTAGGCTTTGCAGACAAGGAACGTGTAGGTAAGGACCTCTATTTATAGGTAAAAACTGGGAGATTAATGGACTGGATTGATTTTTGATTTTCAAGATCTACGGTCAATATTTTTATTCTTATGTTAAAGACGATTAAGTTGACCGCCGACTTGCTTTGTTTTCACGGAGTACACCGACAAACTTTCAAGTTTTGAAACTTTCAAACGCGCTACGAAACCATGTGCTTGCTATTATTGAGTTTTAAAAATGTTTTATAAAAAAATTAAAAAATATTATATATATATATATATTATTTTAATATATTAATATTAATATAAAAAATAATTTTTATATAAAAACCACTTTAAAACAGCTCACCATATTCTCATGTCTATTCAAAAAAATACTGTTTGGGAAAATAAAAATATATTATTAATCTTTTATATATTTTTTCAATATAAAAATAATTTTTAAATAAAAACAACTTACCATATGCTCATGTCTATCCAGAAATATTAGATGCACTGACACGTCATTGAAAACAAGCAATGGATTGCAAATCGCCACGTCACCACTGTCTCTACATATATATTTTTTATCATGCATCTTTTCGTTGGCTATTTAACTACGTTAGTGTTTTTGAATACGATAAAGGGTTCATTGCAAGAGTATTTTTTATTTATAAATAGATTTTTTTAATTTTTTTTTGATATTATATATTAAGATGACCAAATTAAATAAAAAAATATATCAAGATTGTTTTATTGCAGCAAAAACAAACACTCTAAATGTTTAATGATGTGGTATAAATGTTTTTAGACAAGCCCATAAAAACTATGGATGTCATTAATATTTCTAGACTCCAAAAAATCTACATAACTAGTTTCATTTTAATAAAGGAGTCCATTTTGACTAGAATAATTTGTTTTGGTTCTAAAAATGTTGTTTTGGATTATTCAAGACAAATACATATATGGCTTTAAATTGCAAGAAATTATATTCAACATTGAATTAGTTTCAACGCTGAATTCAATTCTTTGAAATGATGAACATGAATTTAATGCCATAATCAATTCTTTGAAATGATGAACATGAATGTAATGCCATAACCGTTTTTCAACATTGCAAGAAACTCTTACATGGTTAATTCAACCCATTTATAGCTTCAAATTAACTAAAAAAAGTTAAATAATCAAAACTCAACCTAAATACAATCAACTTTCAAGGCATAAATCCAATATATCTTTCTAGATGAAAGTTAAGAATACCTTAAAAGAACTCTTTTTATCAAATCAAACTTGCTCATGCAAAGATCAATATCTTTTACCGTTGAAATCATATCATTTGACATTTTCTCTCACCTTTTTTGTTTTTTAACAACCCTATATTTTTCTCTCTCTAATTCAAGATTTTAAATGCTAAATAAAATAAAATCTTAAACCAAAATATAAAAAACTTATTAAACAAGGATTAATCTAAAAATAAATGAAAAAAATGGACCAATAAAGCAAGCCTTGAGCATAATATTTATAAGAGGATGGGGATTTGTATCAAAGTCAATCTTGGTCTTTAGAGTTTTAATTATATTCAATCAATAAAAATGAGTTTTAATTTTTTTAAATTGAGAATCAATTTAACATCATAAATTTCTTTTAACTCCGAAAGAAACCATTGCAAAGTCAACATAAACTGTTCACAACCTCATATTAGCTGAAAGATTGTCAAAACAAATCAACCCCAATATAAAAATAAATTTTTTTAACCCTATGTCTACTTTCCCAAGTAAGATCGATGTGAAAAAAACATCATTAAAGAAGTACTTCCATCATATGAAACTTATTAACACTAAGTTTGATATTTTTCACAAATAAAAATCATGTAAACTAGTATTTTTTATTTTCTCTCGCATTTTTTGACAACCTTCTCTTTTCTCTTTTTATCTCTTAGTTTAAAAGACAGAGAAAATAAAGTTTTAAACCAAATAAAACCTCATCAGACACGGGTTTTAAAATTGAAACAGGGAGAGGGGGGTGTATAAGCTACTCTGATCATCAAAGTCATGAATTCATATTAGTTAAAAACTGGTTGAACAACAAAAGAATCAACCCAAATTTATTTTTTCTCCGAGTTTAGATATATTTCATCTTGTAAGATAAAAGCCTAAAAATACCTCAAAGAAATTGCTTTCATCGAATAAACACATGTTAACACTGATTTCAATATTTGTTGTTGCTATGAGCAAACTAATTTTCTCTCCCCTTTCTCTAACTTAAGATTTAAAATTAAAAGAAAATGAAGTCTTCGACTAAAATATAAAAACATCATTAAACATTGATTAAAATGAAAAACATTGAAAAAAAACTTTAAGGACCAATGAAGCTCAAAACAAGACTCAATTATATAATATTAAAAAAAAAACATAAGAAGTAGAGTTCTGATTATAAAAGTAAAAGAACTTGATTTAAAAAAAAAAAAAATTGAGCAACAATTTAATGTCATCATGTTTTTTTAACATTACAAGAAACCCTTGCAAAATCAATTGAAACAAATTATCAATTCTAATCTTAAATAAACTAGTTTTGGAAGGATTACAATAAATTGTTTTTGAAAGAAACACCCAAAATAATGAAGAAAAACAGCATTCCAATCCACATTGTTAAATGTATGGTAATAGCTTACTCCCTGCACCCTGAAGGTTTTTGTTAATGCGAAGGAATAGTTTACGTGGCCATGTAATTTTTAATGGAAAGAATTAAGAAAAGGAGACACACGTGTAAATGGGCCGTACATGAAGTCGAGAAAGGGCCCGCGAGAGAATATGTTTTCAAGGCCCATATCACAAAAATGGATAGTCTAGAATAATGAGGCTCACTAAAGTCCAGCCTAGAATATTTGCGGGTCTTAAATAAGCTCCAGGAATAAAGTGCCGAACGGCATGTTATTGCACCTTTGTTTTCCAATTACTATTTCCTCGGCGGCTCTGCATGCATCGTCCTGTGAAAAACCAGTCGGTTTAAAAATATGAGATTTTGTTTTTTGAATATATATTTAAAAAATATTTTTAATATTAACATATTAAAATTATCTAAAAAAATTAGATAATTTATTTTAAAAAAATATACGGTTGGATCACAATACTAAATAAAACTAAGTTCAAATTTTACTTTTTAATCCAAAAGAATGGAAGTAGAATGATCAATATGATGTATGACTTTTATACATTTTAAACTCATGGCAAATAATATATTTGATTAAAAATATCTCTTGACTTGAAGACTTTAATAGGAAATGGAATAAAAAAACTCAATTAATCAAAAATAACAATCTGAACTTATGAATTCTAATTTATATTATTTTTTATTTAAAAATTATTTTGAGATATTTTATTAAACATATTTTTAACTTAAAATCATTTTGATTTATTTTTATCATTAATTACATTCGAAAAAAACTTTAATATATATTTATAAAGTTACTTTCAATGAAGAAAAAATGTATTCCAGAGGCTCATGCTGTTGAAAGAAAAACATTATCAAAAACAATCTGAACCACACTTGCAAACTAGAATCCATGTCAAATACACGTTGATCAGGATGGAATGTGGAAACCCAAGCTTTCGAGGGATTAGAGTTTCATCTATCTGGAAAACACAAGAACAGTTAATGTTCAAAACAATTCAGAAAATCACGTGAAGGGAATAATCTTATGGTTTTTTGACCCAATATAATCTGATATTTGAGTAAATAAGGTGTTCAGACATCCGGCTTCTAACAATAGCTGAAAGTACTCCCTCTTCACCGGTCAGGCAGAACAACCTTTTCAGGCGTGCTTTTCCTCTATAAACTTTTGATGCATTTAAACATCAGGTTTATTTCCATTCCCCAATCTCTCCTGTTGCGTCATCCTGATACAAATTCATGGTGATGCTAGTTGACTTCCTTAACGAAGCACCTGTGGTATAATTCACGGTTATTCTGGCAATTTCTTCTTCTGTACATAAGTCGTCCTTCAATGAAAATGCACAAGTATCTCTAGCCAATGACGAAGAAAAATCTGCTTCCCCCCTCCGGCGGACAGGGTTGGTGGACAAAATCCACTACCATCTATCCCATTGGCATTTCTAAACTAAGATGAATGGCTCGTGTTCAAAAGACCTCCAAATGAAATCACCAAAAATAAATTCCTTGTACTCACCCAAAAATAATATAGTATCTGAAGTTGAAATACATTGATATAAATGACCTAGTCACAAGAACATGAACAAACAAAGGCAGATACGAGGAGATGCAAGCAATCATTCCCAACCTCAACGTTTGGAAAATTGTGGGGCCTTGCGAGCTTTCTTGAGACCAACCTTCTTCCTCTCAACTACTCTCGAGTCTCTGGATAGAAGGCCTTGCCTTTTCAAAGGGATTCTGTGGTTCTGACTCACCTTTAGCAATGCACGGGCAACGCCAAGGGAGATTGCCTGAGCTTGACCAGAGAGGCCACCTCCATGAGCTTTGACAAACACATCATAGCTGCTCTCGTACCCCAGGGTTACCAGCGGGACTTTCACATACTGAAGCCACAATGGATTGCCTTGAAGATATTCCTTTAAAGAAACAGAAATCCCGTTAAAAAATGTATAAAATGCAGGGAGGGAAACGTGGCAAAAAAGTAGAATAATCACATCAATAGTCAGTGAACTCAAAAGGTCAGATTAGAGCATTTTAAGTACATGCGTCAGGGCTGCAATATGGATGTAAAGTGCCATCGTCATTTGTGACTTTGGAGCTTTGGTATCTACTGTATCATTTAGAATTGGGATGAAAGTATGATAATTGAGCCGCCCCTCACTTAGAAAGGTCTATACTTTGATTGAACACACAAGTCCCTGGATTTGCAGTCACCAAGGTGCACGTTTTCACTATTGTGAACAATTGTACATCCAAAAAAATAAAGCATTGCAACTTCCGTCAGCCCGCTTCAAGGGGCCAGAACTACATTATTGGCAAAGGCTACTCTCAAGCAAAATGAAAACTAAATCACGGAAAGGTATGGCCTTTCCTTCTCCACTCAAAAACCTATAGCCACAACGAGGACTGGGAGTTGATCTTTTGGGAAATAAGTACCCACTATAGTACCAATGAGCATGCAACGCTTATTTTCTATCAAATAATCAAGAAGGCAAGCATATATCCAGTCATTGCTAATAAAACAGCTTGCACCATGTAACTTTTCCACATAACAAGTACTTTTCAGTTAACAAGGAGATTTTCAAATAAAATCTGCAAAACCCATTTCAGTGTGGCTGCAATCACTAGGAAGCGTAAAATGAAATGAGAATATCAAGAACAATCAACCAACCAAAAAACCACAGTTCCCATAAAGGCGAAAGAAAACTGATAGAAAATGTAAGAAAAGATGGGGAATTGGCATTTACCTTTGCGTCGCGATAATTGATTATAACTTTGCCAGTGCCTTCTTGAAGCACAACACGAGCAATAGCGCATTTACGGCGACCAGTGCCATGAACAGGTTGAGCTGCGAAACCACCAGGGAGCCTCGATTTCACCAATTTCTTGAGGTCTGTGGAGATTGCTTCGGGAGAGGCAACGGTAGCGGTGACACGGAGAGTAAGGGGTTGTTTGTTGGAATTGGAGTGGGGGGAGAGTGAGAGAGAAGGAGATTTGGAGCGAGAAAATGAAAGGGTGTTTGGTTTTTGGGAAATTTGAGAGGAAAATGAGAGCGAAGAGAGGGATGATGCGAGAGAGGAGATTGAGATTGACATTTTTTGGGTTTCAAAGCAAACGGAAAAGATGAGTGGTTTTATTGTAGTAGACTTTGAGATGAGAGGGGAAAGAAAGGAAAGATGGAAAGGACATTGAGCGGGTGGAGCTGGGGAAGGAAGGGGATAATGCTTGCTCAATTGACGATAATGCCCATTGCTCTACGATGAAGGATTTTGTAAAAATAAAATAATATATAACTGATGATGTCGTGGCTGATAGATTGTGAAATGTCGTTTAGATGGATTTAATAAATGACAAGTCGTTCAGACCATTAATCTCTGTCGCTACCTCTCGGTTCTTGAAAAGATGCATGCGATTCCTTTAACAAAGGCAACAACAGATTGCCATCCAGCTCCAATAGCAACACCTTAAGGAATGAAAAACAGGCATGGAAATGGAATTAATTACAGAGCCCGTCTCTTTTATTGACAGCTGGAGGATTCCAGTTAGATTTTCGGAAAAAAGAAAAAAAGAAACTTTCTACCAATCACAGGGATGCGATAAGCCAGTTAAAGAAGTGTGGACTCTGGAGATGCCATCAAATTCAAGTGGAACAAAAACAAATGACTTTGAGGTGGTGTGCATAATCTTTCGGAGCCATCACATAAATCAGCACTATGTTGTGCGCTAGATCAAATTTTAGTGAGAAAAAAGTAAATAGATAATGTTAACGTGTTTTCTAGTAAAATAAATAAATAAATAAATAAATTATGAGAGGGTTAGCAAGATAACTTCATTTACTTGGCGAGTCAGAAAAAACTTCGAGGACTAGAAAAAACAACTAAAATGAACTCTCTTGCAAAATCAAATATTAATAAAATTATGGATATTTATCTGAAACCTCATTAACTCTATAAAAAAACTAAATAAATCATGACGCTCAATTTAAATTAAATCAAATGATAAAAAAATTTAAAAAATAATCAAATGTGAGGGGATGGATAGTAAAAATGTATTCAGTGAAAGAGCTCTTTTTGTAATTATAATGTAATGTAATGAGAATGTCACAAACTCTAACAGGTAGATAAATAATCTACAACAAATAATAATGATCGCGGAATTAAGAAAAAATGAAAACATTAGATGAATAGATTTACATGTATGTTGGATAACAATAGATAAATTTAGACTCGAAGAATCCAAGAATCCCATGAAAGAAACGATCGGTTTACATGTTATGCAATGGTACAATACATAAAAACATCATTTCATCATAGCCATAAACTCTTCGAAGCTAAGAACACCATCCCCATTAAGGTCAAACTTGTTTATCATTGCTTCGCACTCATCAATTGATTTTGACTCTCCAAGTCTACCAAGCATTGTTTTCAAGTCCCTGGCACTGATAAATCCACAATTATCTATATCATACAAGCGAAAAGCCTCTCTCAAATCGTGCAACTTCTCTTCTTCTCCTGCAGCTTCCATTAGTCTAACAAGATCCTCCAATCCCAGCAAGCCATCTCCGTCGGAGTCCAACGACTCAACAGCCAGTTCTGCCTCCTTCATGAGCAACTCTCCTGGAATCAAACCCAGACGACGACTTAGCTCGGATGGTGAAACCTTCCCGTCACCATTTTCATCAAGGTGGCGAAAAATAACTTCAAATTCTCCAGCGCTAACCATGTTAGAATATCGACCTAAGATGACAAAGAAGAGATCAACTTGTTTTGCAAGCAAATGACAGATATCTTACTTCTTGAATTATGATGTAAAATGGAGGATTACATTCCTATTTATAAATCTGAAGGCCCGTTTACAAGGTCTTTAGACTGACCATCTCCATGCATTGACGAATTTTTAAATACAACAAGAGAAAGTGGTGGACAAAAAAATAAGAATGTCATGGCTGCAATAATTTAGTATTTTACAGGCAAGGAGGAGGAACCTGACTGCTCGCGGAGAATTCACTGTGTAGAAGAATAATGGGTAACGGTCAACACCTGCCTTGACAATTTCTTCTTTACTGCATAGGAAGGGTCTAATTTCTTACACTGGAGTCGGGTTGGAAGTGGCATGTTTTTTTTTTTTTTTTTTCATTTGTTTATCTTTCTTGAGCGGTTGCATTTCTATAAGAAGGAAATAGCTTTAACTGTTGGCTCCTCCTGTTTTTATTCTAATCTCCCACACCAGAGGGTGTTTGTGAGAGCTGTTGCTGTAGCTTTTCAAAGTGCTTTTCATGCCGAAATATATCAAAATGATTTTTATTTTATTTTTTTAAAATTATTTTTGACATCAGCACATCAAAATAATTTAAAAACACCAAACCATATTCATTTAAAAAAAAAAAAAAAGCTTCAAACCATGGTTTGAAATGCCAGCCAAACACCCTCCAAATATCATTGCTCAGCCCCTTCTGCTGAGTCGAGCTAAATTTAACAACTATATAATATTTTTGGTGTTTCATATGAGAGGATTGCTGGTTTCAATAAGAGGATTAATTTTGATATGAAAATTGATTTGGGTTCGGACATTTACGTAGTTGCTAACTCATAAAGAATAGATCATATTTCGCTTTCAGATTGGGAAGTGCATTAGAAATTAATTTTGTGTGTTCTTCTTTAGAGTTGTATGATGTTGTTGGCTGAAAATCTAAGCTATGAATAAAACATCAATGGTGTTAAAAAACTCGGTCATGTAGTAAGATTTTAGGATTAAGAGGTTTGCTTAATCTATGATTTCAGATTTGAGCCTTGTAGTTATTAACATGATGGTTACTGGAGGTTTTAGTTTCCATAAAATTAGTTAAGGTACGTATAAATATAAAGTCATGGCCGGAATGGGTCGATCGGAAACAATCTGCCGACAAATATAAAATGACGTTACAGGAAAGTCCAATTGCATATTTCTTGTAAAGTTTCAGGTGGCGGCTTAAATTTATCATAAAAATAACCCAAGGTGTTTCTAGACAAATATTTAAGACGTGGTGGTACCTACCCTCTTGTTTCGTATTATTCTGAGAGATCATATTACGTTACAGGAAAAGTGCTTGCTTTGCTGAATATTTTTTTCCCTCCACATATATATATATATATATATATATATATCAAAATTAAATTTGAAAAAAATGAAGACACTACATAATTTGTATTGTTTTTAAAGTTGGAGGTACAAACTGTATATTTCATGTTAATGAATCGGTGGGAGTTATGATCACGCAGCCACTTGGATTAAGGATTAGGATCACTATTAATTAATCGGCCATTATCATAAACTTGAAATCGTCTCTAACTGGAAATTTGTTTTGACCTTGGTTTCATTTAATATATACGGACCTGTCTAGATCTTTCTAGTGCATGCGTACGCTCGAATTCCATCTAATAATGTAGAAATTTTCAGCAAGTTCCAGCCAATAAATTGAGCTTAATTGCAGGATATAACAAAGAAAGGGTCTATTCTAGGAATTAGTATTTAATCATGTCAAACCCTTATAAAGGATTAAATAACCGTTATCACAAAAGGTGTTTGTAAATGCAAGTAATGCTTACTTTTAAATTATTTTTTATTTGAAAATAAACAAGAATCAGGATTTGTTTGGGGTGTGGTTAAAATTGTTTTTTCAAGTAATTTTCGTTCAAAAATATATTAAAATTTTTTTTTATTTTTTAAAAATTATTTTTGATATTAGAAAATAATTTAATAACATAAAAAAATTAATTTTTTTTTAAATAATTAAAAACAAGTGACAAACATGGGAATATGGCTGCTAAGTCAACAGCACCTCAGAAGTCTTTTTGAAGCATTCAAGTGAAACAAGGCTAGATCATGTGAACATGTCGTCTTCAGTTTTTTTGACTTGTTCAGACAAGAAGATTCCAATTTGGTGTCGTCTAATCACTGGCAACTGTCTCGTTAATTTTTAATTCCCAGACATATATTTAATTAGAACCAACCATTGTCAACACGCGTTAAGTTTTTGTGATTGCTTCCAAGAAATCAAGTCCGGCGTTTATTTATTTATTTATTCTCATGGTATATATCTTCCATCGAAAGAAAATCATTCATTAATAGTTTTAGTGCAAGGTTGTCCCTCTCTTTCCGGTCCAACATTACAAGGAAGTTTCTTAATAAAATCCTTCTAGACACATACCCTGCTAGGAAGTTTCTTGATTTACTTTAGTTTGTTTTATAACATATTATTGCAGTATTAAATAAACATTGTGATATTTGATTTATGCTTAAATTTGTAGGTGTTATTTTTGTATCATATAATTAAATATAATAATATTTTTTCAACTTACTGGAGTTCATCGTCTGGGTTTCAGGTTTGATGAGAAATGTCATGAAATCCGAGTTAATTAAATATATTATTGTTTTAATATTAAAAACAAAAGTTATCATCTTGAAAATTTTCAAAGTTAAATCATATTTTTATTAATTATCTAGGTTATTTTTGAACATATCAAGTAACCAGGTCATATAGGAGCAACTTTCATACAAATTTATTTTAAATCAGAGCTAAACAAGAAGTCGGGATGAAAGATTTCAAAGTTAACTTATTGGGTCAAGTTTTATAACAATGTCAAATAATCCCTTTGTTTTTAAATTTCATATTCCATTTTTTTATCCTTCAATATTTAATTGATTTTGAAAAAAAAATTATAGTTTATTTCAGGTTATTTTCTATAAGATTATTATAATTTCAAGTAAACATCATAATATTTTAATTATTACTCAATTTAGCGAACATCAATTTTTGTTATCAAATTATTAAGTAAAAATAGTTTAAAAATAAAATTGTAAAACTCAACAATGTCTATGATTTAGGTCACGTGTTTGACAATTTTGACCACGAAACCTTATTGATTTACCATGTCACCGTTTCAATATTAAAAAAAAAAATCATCTTAATTTTTTATAAAAGTTAAAATATATTTTTTTACCACTCATCTAGGTTGATTTTGAATTAGTTAAGTCAATGAGATTATGTCAACACAGCTCTCGCGTGGATTAATTTTAAATTTAAGCCAAGATGGGAGTTGAGTCGAAAAGATTTAAGATTGATTTCTTGAGTAAGTTTAATAACAATATCAAAAAAATAATTATGAATTTTGTTTCTAGTGCAGGAAAATCACATGCAATGAGATGACTACGATGGAAAAAACGACAGGGCGATCATCGATTCCAAATAATTTTTCTCCAAGTTTCAAATTATTATTTCAAAATAAAATGAAATGTTCGAAGAAATAAATAATAAAGTGTTAAGTTGACTCGCGTTACATTTGTTGTCCGGGTTAATTTTTTCCATGCATAAAAAAATAAAGCAAAACAAACAATCATTAAATTTGTTTAATTTAATAATATAATTAAAAAAATTATTAATAGTAAATAAAGCAAAACAATAATAATAATTAACCATAAAAAAATGTAAATATCATATTCAAGAGGAGAAAAAAAGTTTGGTAGAGAATCATTATAGCCATGTGGATACCGCTACGCTGCTGAAAAAACTTACGTAAATGATTCTAATATTACTGTGAAAGGCCACACGACAACATCAAAAGAGGTTACTCTTGCCAATATTATTATTGCTAAATTTAATCAATTAATTGAATTCAATTCAAAGACATCATTTCGTTTGAAAATGTTGAATTTAACAAAAAGCAATAAATAGAAAGACTTGATAAAACAGTGTCATTTTTAAAATTAATGAAAAATTATATAGAAAATAAAAAATGCACTGCCTAATCTTCATCATATTAGTAAGCTTTATTTTTTTAACAATTAATCATTGTTAATTTTTTGTTGAGTTTGGTTTATTTATTGTCATTGTTTTCAAAATGCTTTTTATTTTAAAAAATATCATAATATATATATATATATATATGATATTATCATATCAAAATGATTTAAAAATATTAAAAAATTTAATTTAAAATAAAAAAATATATAATTTTTTTAAAACGCAGTGAGAAACCGACTCTTAAATCATCGCATTACTTAGACAGCAACCATTAGCAACGAAGGTTTACCATAGCAGTAATCAAACGGTTTCATTTCGTGTAAACCTGGACTGGACGCTTTCCATACCGATTAAAACAAATTTAAGGAAGAAAATCATTAATTGCACTAAAATTATGAGCCAGATCTTTTTCCTTAAATTATTCCAAAAAAAAACAGAGAGTTTACACTGGTCCTAACTGAAGGATTATGAAACCTAACAAGAATCCCATGTCAACAAGATGATTACAAAAAATAAATTCAACCGACACTTTTTTTTTTTATCTTTTATTAAAAAATGAATTCACAAAAGAACAAGATAAATAAACTATAAATATTTCATAAATACTTCAAATTCCAGATTCATAACATATATTTTCAAAGTTTACTTTTCTAGAATATCTTTATTTTTCTAACAAGATATTTGAGCATTAAAAGTCTTCACATCCACTAAAAACATTTTTTGCAGCTTATTATCTAGTAAACAGTCCAGTGATAAGAACATAAGATTAAAAAGTTTACTACACTGTGATTTTAAGTTCAAACCATGTGTTTACTATTATGATAACTGCTGAAGGTTTATGTAGTCGTTAACTTCAAGGCTTGTAAAATTAGTCAAAGTGTGTATAAACTGGTCTAGACATGCACATTAATAAAATAAAAAACAATATTTGCAGGTAATAGCTACGTTGGTTTTTCAAAGATGGATTCGATTGCTAAAATAAAAAAATTAATCAATTATTCAAAACATAAATTTTATTTATAAACTAATTGGATTTCTTTTAGATATCAAAATATTTGATATGACATTTAAACCACCGTCCAAGGACGATGTTGGAAGCGGCAATTACGATAAAAGGTCACCGAATGCTTGCTTACTGTAGTTGTTTCTTTGACTTTATACAAGTCCATAAATCTTGTAATCTCGAGCGTTTCAATTTCACCTACTTGGTGCGAGTCCCATCATGGACAGACCGGATCTTGGTCAAGGGTCAACGTACAATACATGGAGAGTATCAGTGCACGCTTGCATTCTCACGAGTCAATTGATGATATTCATAGCTCGGATCATAAGTAATTTGGCTGTTTGGCACGGTATGTTTCAAAATTATTTTTATAAAAAATATTTTATTTATTTTTTATATATTTTTAGATCATATAATAATATCAAAAATAATTTTTAAAAAAATAAAAAATATTATTTTAATATTTTTCTAAATAAAAAATATTTTAAAAAATAATCCCAATCACAATTTCAAAAATAGTAGTATAGACTTGCATTCACTATAAGCGTTTTTTTGCCTTCTTTTTTAATTCTATATCTCGAGCATGTTTTCTAAGTTTGAACATGATTTACTTCTCTTTTTTTTGACATCTAAGTATTTCAACAAGTAAATATACTAAATAAATTATTTTATATTGACTTATAAATATCTTTTCTTAAGTTGTTTATTTTGATAGTATTTTTTCAACATTAAATTTACAGATTAACCAAGTAAAAAAACTTTTTTTAATTCATCACATTACACATATCTAAACATAAACGTACAGGTAATTTTAATACTCAATGGTGCTTAGTTAGCTATATAGCTAGAGCTTGTTTGGTATTGATGTGATCATTATTTTTTATTTATTTAAAGATATTAAAATAGTTCAAAATTATTAAAAGCAAAATTAATATTAAACAAAATTAATTAAAATATTACTTTATCACCATTGTTTGATTTCAAAAAGGGATTTTAATTTGTTTAACCTAAAGCCATCATTGCCGACATTGATTACATTGCCACTAATTGGATCACCTGTCTGACCAAATATAAAGACTGGGCCACTTGATCTTTTTCTAAGGAGTGGAGAAATGCACGAGTTGTATTTAATCATAGGACACGATTGGGTATCTTTCCTTTTCTATATAGTTTTACACAATGGTTATATGTTTTGAACTGTATTTTAAAAATATTTTTTTAAAAATAAATTATTTTGTTTTAAAATATTTTTTTTGACATTGCGTGTTTTAAAAGTGTATTTAAAAAAATGATTTTTTATTTTATCTATTATGTTTTAAATGAATTTTGTTTTTGATGTTTTTAAATTATTTTTATGTGCTAATATCAAAAATAAATTTTAAAAAATAAAAATATATAATTTTAATATATTTTTAAATAAAAAACATTTTCAAAAGTAATCCCAAACATACTTAGACAAATATTATATCCTACTACTGACCAACTCAATTTTTTTTCACTGCAAAAAAAATGTTAATGCCATGTAAGTGTTTTAAAAAAACAAACATTTATTTGATTAGGTTTAATAATATTACATGATTTCTATACACATGAAATAAAAAAAATGCAACAACCGATTAAAATATTACAATGAAAAATAATTAAAAAGATTACCGAAAACCCAACTAGGTTAGTATACCAAATTTTTGACTCAATTGTGAAAGCAAGTTAATAAAACAATAAAGTTTAATTATCAAACAATCAAATAACAAAATATATAATTGAAAAAAAACAACAAGAAATAATTTAAGTTGTTGTGGGTTAATTTATTGACCTTGAGATCATGAATATAGAATTGATATAATTCATAAACAGGAAATAAAAAAAATAAAAAAGATTAATGTTCAATAAATTAAATATTGAAGGATGAGATTTGAAAAAATAAATTTTTAAAAGAACATAAAAAAAACAAAGAAGTCAACACATGCTAATATTTGAAATTCACAGCCCTTGTCATGAGCCCAAGGCTAAAGCCATAGAAGATAAATTAAAAAAAAAATCATTCTCAGTCAAAAAATATTAAGAGATGAAATAAGGAGAAAAATATAATAAAAAGATTTAAAAAAAGATAAATAACAATAAAAAGAACAAAGATAAAATCTTGCATAAAAATAAATCAAAATCAAACACTAACCGGATGATATTGAAAAAACAATTCATTTAGAAAAATTGTGAAAAGGAAAATAGACAACAATTAAAATAATAAAGATTAAATTTGGTAAAAAAATTAAATGAAACGAAGTGACAAGGGATTGAACTGGAATTTTTTTTTATAAAAAAAAAGATAAAAGAGAAATTAAATAACAATTAAAAGAATAAATATCAACACATGCTAAGGCCTTGTTTGTTTCAAGGAAACTGAATTTCAGGAATTCAGTTTCCTCACTTTCCAGTGTTTGGCAACACTTTGGAAAAGAAGTCAAAAGGAAAGTGATTTCCATCACTTTCCCGGTCAACATACAAAAACATTTTCACACGCGGAAAGTGTTTTCCGCTCATGCACAAGCGAAAAACACTTTCCGCGTCTCTCTCTCACATATTTCCCACTTTCACTCCATTTCCCTCATCTCTTTGCGCCTCCCTCTCCAGCACATACAAATAATGGTTTTGTACATATATTCTTTTATGCATGACTATATTTATAATATTTTCATTCTCCAGTATATCATTCTTCATTTGCATTATTTATAATATTTATGCATGACTATATTTGATGTTAGGTGTAAATATTTATTTCTTGATGTTTATTTCATAGATATTAAAGGGATAATTGCCTTATTTTAAGAAAATTATAACTCTTGACATAAACTAATTTGACTTTCTTCATATGGAAAAAAAAACCTTATTTTAAGCTTTTAAAATTGAAAAAAAAAATATATTAATAAGTTTTACTTAAAAAATATTTCACAAGCTTATTTCTCTATAATATGATATGACATATATTGTTATATTTTATAAAATAAGCTATGTATGAATATAGAATATAATAAAAAAATTCATCATTATACTTTTTAGATTTCATTTTTTTATTTTAAGTGATTAAATATTTTATATTAAATATTTTATATATATTAGATAAACTTGAAAAAATATTAATTTATTAATAAATTATTTTCCAGTTCATTTTCCATAACACAAACAAACACTGGAAAGTGTTTTCCAGTTCATTTTCCATAACCCTGTCAAACATCGGAATTCACTTTCCAGGAATTCACTTTTCCCGGAATTCACTTTTCAAAAAGAAACCACTTTCCAGCAAACAAACGGGGCCTTAGAGATGAAAAAGATTAAGAGATACATAAATGAAAATTAAAATAATGAAGATCAAAATTGATACAAAACTCAAATAAAACTAAGTGGCGAGGGATTGAACCGAAGAAACAAATTATTGTAAAAAAATAAATAATCAAGCATAAATTAAGAAAATAAGAATTAAATTGAATATAAAAAAATTGAAAAGATACTTTTCTATTTTACCAAGGATAAAATAAAAAAAGAAGGAAAAAAAAAAACTAAAATCACATTGTGAATCCGTTGCTGTTAGATATCTACCCACCATGAAGATCTCAATAAGCCATCCCCACCACCATGATGACGACGTTGTTTGTCTTTTGAAGGAGCTCATATATACACGTGTCGACAACTTTTTTATTTATTTATCAAATGACTAGATTACCCCCATCCAATCCAATCAAATACCAACAAGAAAACCAATGTGAAAAAACCAAAAAGCCCAGCGAAGCAAGCTGTTTACCTTTCTTTCTTTCTTGCAAAAGACCTTTAGTAACTGCACTGTTCTTTTGAAAAGAAAGAAAAACTTTGAGTTAAAGTTAAGAAAATTCAACCTATAAAAGTATTTTGGACAATTCATTATGCAAATAAAAAATAAAAAAGATATTATTTTACCTCTAACCAAGCTTGCAATGAAAAATTGATCCAATAAAAAAAAATGCATGGAAACAATTATATAAGTTTCATTGTAGAGGGTAAAATAATCATTTCACCGTGCAAATTTACAGTGAAATATACGAAGAGATTGCATGTGAAAAAAGCTACATTATCTGTGCGAGTGTTTTTTTTTTTTATCAATATATTAAATTAATTATTATAATTAATAAAACGAGGTTGTAATAGAAAAAGCGGATGAGTAGATTTGTTGGATGTAAATGATTTGTTTAATATTCAATGGAGATGGTAAAAAAAAGAAGCAACTAAAACCAATTTCCTTTTACTTTTTCACGAATGGATGAATATATCATTTTTTTTTATCAGAGGAAGGTGTGTGAATATGTGTGTTTGAAGTTATTTTTGAAAATATTTTTTATTTATAAATATATTAAAATGATGTTTTTTATTAAAAAAATACATTTTTGACATTATAAAATAAAAAAATTTAAAAACACTATTTTTTTTAAAATACTTTTTAAACACGGTGAGAAACACCCAAAAAATACAATAAAAGCTACAAGATGTTTTTTTTAATCAAATCTATTGCTTAAATTCCATTTGCTTACTCCTTTTCTTTTTCTGTCCCTTGTTTGCTTAATTTTTTTCTTTCTATTTCAATTTTCCTCTTTTGTCAACCTCCCCTCCCCTTTTTTTTTCTTTTATGTTCTTCCTTCACATGCATTCTCAAAAACTTAACAATGTCAAGTTGACAACCTATTGTTATGTTTGGCAACTCTATAAAGTATAAACCATTGCAAATCGAGTCAACGAGAAGCCAACTAAAAATTCCTAAATATATTGTATGTTACACACACGTACGTACGTATGTATGTATGTGTATTCTTTTAGCTGGGTCTTCTTGTTGACGAATTAGCAAAGGCCCCACATGCACCTATATGTCCTGCAAATCAAATCGTAGTAGTAAAATTTGAATCCTTTGTCAGATTATCCCAATTGGGTTTCGATGATTCTTCGTCAATCATCGCACTCTTTTGGGCTATTAACAAAAATCTAAATAAACCCAACACGTTTCATTCTCTGTACAAATTTGACTTTGAAATTGCGTACAATTCAAGCAGTTCTCAATTCTTAGCGTATTTGTATTTCATATTTCTTAAGATTATAGACCATCTCGAATTCCTTTCCTAAATTCCTAATCTTGTGCACATAACTATTTTCTGCTCACTGGTTTTCTTATAGATTATTCTTTTATACACAAAAGAGACAGAGAGAGATATAAAGGGTGGTGTCAGCAGCAGGAAAATACCTTTTTCTTTTTGACACTGCAAATTTTGTAGCTTTTTGAGCAAATTGGGATCTAATCTGATCTGGGTTTTTCTGCTTCAGCTGTTTTTTTTGTTAGAGGTGAGTCATTCTTCCACTATTTGATTCTTTCCATACCATACCTTTTCCTTTCTCGTTAGAACCTGAAATCAAAAGGTTATGTGTCATGGATTTGATGGGCATGTTGAGCTGGAAGAATCATTCTTTTTATCTCCCTCTTTCTCTTTTATATTGATTTGAGTTTGTGGGCATTGGAGACTCCTGATGTTCATTTACATATTTTGTTGCTGAAACTTTCTGGGGCATTACAATGCCTGGTTGGTGATTTTGCTCAATATAACTAATTCATGTTTTTGCATTGGTTGTTGAATAGGAAAGCAATATAGTTACAGAGCTGGTTATCTCAGTACTGGAATTGAGTTTCCTGGAAACATTATTCACTGGATTGCAGGGATGCTTAGCTGTTCTTGTCGTATTGAATATTAGTATTGCAATGTAGAATGAAAACCAAGTTTGGAACTTTCATGTCAAGTGCAACCTTGCCCTTTTCGTCTCTCTTTCTTATGAACAATTCATAATAAAGAAAGAAAACCATAGAATTTTTGCAGTTTCGTGTCATGGCAGTATAATGGTGTGAATGCCTTCTGTTTTTTCGTGACCGCTAAGCCCATTGCATTTTGTGTGATATATAAATATATATATTTTTATCGGTTCCTTTGGTTTACTTATTGCTTTCTTTTGCAGCTAAGAAATTAATTGATGATGAGCAGATAACCATACACATTATGGGTTGGCTTAGCAAGATTTTTAAAGGGTCCAATCATAATATTTCAGAAGGGCATTACTATGGAGATTGTGTACAGGATGCTAACTATAATGCACCTTCTACTTCAGGGGTATTCACCAATTTGATTTAATGTTTCTTGCTAAACCATTGTGAATTCTAAGAGGAGATGCATATAACTATACTTCTCTTTTATTGACATCTTTTAACTTTTACCTCAACTATGACATATTAAGTGTTAATAGCCTTGATTGAAAATTTGGTGTTAGTTAAGTCTAATCCCTGATCTGCCCTTCTTGCTTTGACATTTTTCAGTTTGGGTATTAAATGTAGGAAGCATGCTTGGAGCAGGAAAATGAGGATATCGATCGTGCTATTGCATTATCCCTTTTAGAGGACAATCACAATGCAAAAAATGTCTTCGGTGAGTAATATCACAATCTGATGCTATCAGCAATACTCAATGGTTCTCTCACTACACTCATTTTTTTTTTCTGTACTTTGCTTTGATCCATCTTCAGGATTCCTTTGCCAATAACTCTTATTTTCTGAATTGATTTATATATTTTTTCTACTTCTTTGGTATTATATCAATGTCATTGGACAATCAAGATCGCCCTTTCAGCTCTGTTCTATCATATTGTTTCATTCTCTGTATATATTATGATCCAATACACCAGAGCTTAATAATATATTTCTCAAATTAATGAATAGATATTGAGATTCAATTGAAAGAAGATGAACAACTTGCCAAAGCCTTACAAGAAAGTTTAAGTGTTGAATCCCCTCCTCAATATGGAAATGGAATTCCTCGATATGGAAGTGGAATTCCATATCAAGGAAATGCATATCATCCTTATCCTGTCCACTTTCCAATGGGATTCAGGTATCTTATTTCCATAGCTGATTAATTCTGGTCCTTAAATTATTTGCCAATTTCCCACACCATTATTCAACTTCCCCCCCCCCCCCCCCCCAACAATGCACTTTTTTGGGCACAAGAATATGTGAAGAATTTCTTAATTCTTGGTTAGGTCATGCGCTGGTTGCAATACAGAGATTGGTCAAGGAAAATTTCTAAATTGCCTCAATGCATTTTGGCATCCAGAATGTTTCCGTTGTCATGCTTGTGGCCTACCAATTTCTGATTACGAGGTGTAAACTGAAATTCCTTATTATCTGCTAGTCTATTTTAGTCAATTGTTGATTTTATGGAACCCGCCATTGCTTTTTTTCCTTGAATTGTTATTTTAGTGGTGTGCAATGGCTAATGTTATTTGCATTCTTTCATTATAGTTCTCGATGAATGGAAATTACCCCTATCATAAATCTTGCTACAAAGAGCGTTACCATCCAAAGTGTGAAGTCTGTAAGCTCTTTGTAAGTATCTTCCCCAGAAACTTCTTGTTTACCCATCTTCTTTAAGTTGTGTATTTCATCCATTGAATAATTCAACTGTTATTATCATCCTAAGAATTTTGTTCCTACCCTTTTCTTTTATTATAAACGAAACTTTTCTGCTAATGTAATAGTTCAGAACTACTTATGAATGTTCTTGAATGTCAAGCCAAAATACTCATTAGAACGTATTTTTTTTTAAAAAGAGCCCATACTTCATTATCTTACAAAACAATTGATGCTTATTATTCGTGGATATGATGTTTTGCATTTTATCCTCATATTCAACAAGTTCAGCACAAAGTTTTCCTATTATACATGTACACTGTTAATGAGAATTTGCTGAGGTCATGCTACAAGATGGAGGGGGAGAGACAGAATTTGCAGAGGTTACAGATCCAGAAAGTGTTATCATATTAAAAATTAGTGCGATATATCATCTTTACATTGATAAAATTGCTAATTGTAAATGTACTTATTAGAATTTCAGATATATCACCCATTTACAATTAGTGTTGCTTTTCTGAATATCCTTTGACAGATTCCAACGAACCCAGCAGGTCTTATTGAATATAGGGCTCATCCTTTTTGGATCCAGAAGTACTGCCCTTCTCATGAACATGATGGCACTCCTCGGTGTTGCAGCTGTGAGCGAATGGAGGTAAATCTGGATGAATTCCCTGTGCTTTAAAAAACTGTCTTTTTAAGCTTTCTAATGAAAATCCTGGTGAACTGGTTTTCTGAATAAATAAATAAAGGATAATGTTTCTTATCATCACATGCAGCCACAAGACACGGGATATGTTGCCCTTAATGATGGTCGGAAGCTCTGTCTTGAGTGCCTCGACTCTGCAATCATGGATACCAAGCATTGCCAACCCCTTTATCTTGATATACAAGAATTTTATGAACGTTTAAATATGAAGGTTGAGCAGTTCGTTCCACTATTATTGGTTGAAAGACAAGCACTAAATGAAGCCCGGGATGGAGAAAAGAATGTAAGGGCAAATGCATTGAAAAAAATTATTTCATCTATTTGACACTTGTCTTAGGAAATAATTGGCTAACTTGACATTTAAGCTATTATCAACCTATTGTTAAATTTTTTAAAGGTATTTCCAGCTATGTGCAAAATCATGCTATTAATAATGATATTCTGATATATATCGAGTCATAAAAACACTTGTTACATTATTAGGATAGTTGACATTCAGTGCTCCTGTAAGGTATTCTTGGCTCCATCTTCAGCAAAGGCAGTTTTACATCTAAAATAAAAGATTTTAGTAAAGAGAACAGGAAACACAAATGAGCAACTGTCCTTCTGTCTACATCTCATCAAGTAATCATATTGAACATTACTGAATGACTAAAAATTTAAGAAATTAATTGTTCCACGGATTTTAGTTGTGGAGTTCCTTTTCAAGCAATACTTCTGCTCTTTATTTCTTTTAAGTTGGTCTCGTAATTTCTAACTCTTGAACAGGGACATTACCACATGCCAGAGACTAGAGGACTTTGCCTTTCCGAGGAACAAACTATTAGCACCGTAAGAAAATTTTGGAATTTTTCATTTGCATTTTGTAATGGACTGATTCATTTTTGGTTTCTTAAGATGGCACTCAGAATTTTATATTGCAATGGCCATGGATCATCAGGTATCGAAGCAGCCAAGGTTTGGAGCAGGGAACCGAGCCATGGGTATGATAACAGAGCCTTACAAACTGACTCGTCGTTGTGAGGTTACTGCAATTCTGATTTTGTATGGCCTCCCGAGGTAAATCTTTAGATCACTTTTCTATTACCCTTTTATCTGTAATACTGAAGAACCAGCAGATAATAGGAAATAAAAATGAATGTTCATTGTACGTATGCAAGTATCCAAGTAATACACAGTTCAGCCACAATTTATAACAATGAGATGCAGAGAGGAACAAGAAAATAATGCATCTTCATTTCTTTGATATGCTGCATGGATATTTACTTGAAGATATTTTTTATGCATTAGTTCTGTATTGTAATAGCAGGTGGTTAATGCTTGTATTGAAATCTTAACCAATACAGGTTACTTACTGGGTCAATCCTAGCTCATGAGATGATGCATGCATGGATGCGGCTGAAAGGTGGTTTTACATCCTGTGCCTTTTACAGTCATTTCTTTTTTATATTTCATATACTGACACCAAGATATGAGAATTAACCTTCAAATGATGGATTATTTTTGTTGTAGCTTGCATAAGCAAATGTACATTGATAGTTTCACTTAAGCGATTGCTTTTTATAAAGTATTTTTTTTTATTCTGACATTTTCTGTTTTCCTCAAGGTTTCCAAACTCTCAGTCAAGATGTGGAAGAGGGTATTTGTCAGGTGCTTGCACACATGTGGTTGGATTCAGAGCTCACATCCACTTCAGGAAGCAATATGGCATCATCCTCTGCATCCAGGACAACAGAAAATGGTACAAGATCGCAATTTGAGAGAAAGCTTGGAGATTTTTTCAAGCATCAAATTGAATCAGATACTTCCCCGGTTTATGGAGATGGATTTAGAGCTGGTCAGCAAGCAGTGCAAAAATACGGTCTCGTAAGGACACTTGATCATGTACGAATGACAGGGAAGTTTCCATATTGAAGTTCTAAACTAGTAGTCCTTGCACAATATGACGCCCCATGTTGAATATCACACCTTGGTGCATGGAGATGGATAAAGAACCAGCTAGCAAGCAGTGAACAAATAGGGCCTTTGAAGGAAAGCTGACCTTATTGAGATGATAGGGAGGTTTCCGTATTGAATTCTTGAAAAGTAAGTTCTCACAATACCTTTCTATCCATAGTTAAAGCATTGCCTTTTCCTATATGAGCCCAGGGCAGAAGCACATAGGTTTTGATTCTGTAGAGTAGCTTCTCGAGAACTGATTTTTATGCCTTGCAGGCTATAGAGACATTGAATATTTTTTTTTATAAATTAATAACCTCATGATGGAATTCCATTCTTTCATCTCTGTCTTCACTTTGGAACTCTGAAATGAGATAAGCAATTTATTGGACATGTTAAAAAAGAACTGGTGGGGATACAATAACTGAAAAAACAACCTACATGCTAATAACTATTATTTTGCAATAGCTTCTGCTGTCCAATTAGTTTCACCTGTTGATAGACGCCATAGTTGGGCTACTCATCAACTGGTGCCGTTTGGAACTGCATTCTCAACAGCATTTCACAATATTTTGATTTTTTTTAATTTTTTTTAATATATATATATATATATAGATTGTTTTGATGTGTGATGTCAATTTTTTTTTAAATAAAAAAATATTATCTTGATGTATTTCTTAGAAAAAAAGCACTTCGAAAAACAACTATCATTACATATTTAATGTATGATTTCAGAGTACATTTGCCAGAATTTCAACAGAATTGATACCACCTCCTCCATTCTTGGCCTCCACACTAGTTCTTTCATCAAGCACGCGTCGCGTACTTTAGCCAAGCACAAGGCGAAGTCTGTTCCACAGATTCCTTTTAGACCAGTATCAACATGGAGATCGAGCTCCGCTTCAGGGTTTTCTTTCTCCATGATAGAAACTATTGTCGTTGAAAGTAGGCTTTCATTTCCATCCTGTGTAAAAACAGCATCTTTCCATGTAATTAGTTCCAGCAGAAAGACTCCACAAGCATAACCATCGCCTTGTTCCAGCAGGTTAAATGACCACTACATACTCTGGCGCCATGTAACCTGCAGTCCCCACAACATGTTTTGTCAAGGCAGCTATTGTTTCCCCTGTCGCCGCTCTTGCAAGACTGAAATTTGAAATCTTGGCCCTTAGATTGCCGTTTAAAAGAGCATTGCTGCGTTTAATGTCACATAAGCAGATTCGGTGAGAGCTGTGAAGATCGTAAAGCCCATTAGGAACATGCAGAGCAATCTGAGTTCTCTGTCCATTTTCCAGTTTCTTTGGACTTTTTACAGGACAGCCATTCTCCAAAACAAGATGGAAACAGCCACGATTTTCACACACACATTAATCAAATTGAAGTGGCCGATCCTCTTCAGAGTGTTCACTTCATTTATAACATCTCTACTCATCTTCGTAACAGCTAAGATCTCCCCACCAAACTCTCCGCTATACACAGAACCCTGTATTCTACTTTCGGAGCTGAAATTTTCAGTAGCTTTCTTTACCTTTCCAAATTCAAGGACTTTCAAGATTTCTCATAGCTTGCAATTTTGACACGAAGGTCTTCTCGCACTACCTGTTTTCTTTCGCCACAACTCCCAGAAACCAAGTCTCCTCTCTTTTTACAAGAGAGAAAGACGATGGCTGTAATGATAGTGACGGCTAGCAAAGAGCAAGCCCAGCAGACTCGAAGTTTTTTCTTTGATCTTCCATTGCTAGGACTCAAAGCTGATGGGGGAGAGATTTCTGTGCTCTTATGAATTGCAGTTTGTGAACTTTTAAGTGGAGTAGACAGAGGTATTAGAATTGTTGTCAGAAAAAAGAGTGAGATTTTTTCCCATACCATTTGCGTCAAGCATACTCTTCGTGCTTACATTGAATCTGTCAGCAATAACAGGAATCTTATCATCTGAGCTAAAGAGGGTAAGTAATTAGATAATTTGTTCCTCTGACCATTTGATTCCTTGTCGGGCAAGCATATCGAAGTGGCACTTGCAGTTGCTCACCGGGCAACAGATGATATTCACCACGTGTATTCCTGCGCTAAAACGCAGCATAAGTAGATAATGTTAAAGAATTATTTCATCTAAAAGATTAATTAGTTAGGTGACTTACTGTAATATAATTTATATTATTCTTTAACATACTCCTCAATTGAAAATCATTTGGGCTTGAAATTTGCAAGTTACACCCTATCTCGTGCTTGAATTTTATCAAATAGAATAGGTTGGTAAGATTCGAACTCATAACCGTTGGATAAACAAGACTCTGATACCATGTTAAAAAATCATCTTATTTTATAACTTAAATTATTAGATAAAATCTCAGAATATGATTTATATTATTATCTAACAGACAATCCCTCGCAAGTGTCATTCGCTATAGCACCACATGTAGTTTTGGCCTGATAATATTGGCCAAAACAACAATAATTTACCGGGACAATAACCTCTTTGTTGGCAGAGAACTCTGACAGCCTTGTAACGTTGTTGATTCTAGCCGGCTCTTCTTCGTTTGCAGGCACCGAGTGAAGAGAGGGTTGAGATATGAAGATCAGAAAGGCCTGGTAAGATTGGTTCTGGCCATTGCAGCTGTAAGAAATGCAGGGATGGTCCTGTCTAATCACTGGCGTTGCAATCTAATGCTGAATTATTCGAGTAGTTTTGTTGAGCATTGGCGTGTGAAGTGGGAATGATGAAGAAGATATATGTATATTGATTAAAAATAGATTTAACCATGAAAATAACACTCCTGTGTATTTTGAGTCCAGATCATAATGGAATAATTTAATCAATGTTAGGCAGACCTGGTTCTGGCCCGCGAAACGTGTCTTGGTCCCTCATCAGACCGAGTCCCTCCCTCCCCCCCTCAACCTTTAGAAAAGTTATTGACGTGGGTTGTGCACATGTCGTCAGTGCATTGTAGATGTTGCCCACTTGGACGACATGAATGAGATGTAATTAAAATTATTTTTATTTAAAATTAAATTAAATTAAATTAAAAAATATATATATTTTCACAGATGTAAAAAACAAAAAAAATAATTTAATATATATATTTTTTTCAAAAATACTTTTGAAATCATCTTTGTTGTCTCTAATGACTGGTCTATTGTTACTTGACTTCTTTTTTTTCCCTTTCATTTCTCTCTTCTACCCTAGAAAATAAGTTATGCTCCTCGTTGTTATTTTCACACTCAATCTTTTTAGTTTTGATTTTTTTAAAAGTCTTATTTATTTTTAATTTAATCATTCAATTATAATTTGTAATATATAATATTTTTCAATTTTGACATTTTTATTTTTAATTTTTTTCCATGACTTTTTTATCGAAGTTTTCATGGTTTTCAATTTTATTCTTCAAACCATGTTTAAGATATTTTTTCAGCAGTAGTATAATAATAATAATAATTAATATAATTATGATAATAACAATAATAGTGATAATTCATCATTTACTGTTAAATTTATTGAGAATTGAGTTTCGCCATTTTTTCTATGTATGATACTTTTGTTCTAATGAGAAATGTCATATATTTTGATTTGGTTTAATTTTGAATTTCTAAACTGTTTAAAAAGCGTTTTAGGATTGAAAATACCTGCTTAATTTCGATTTTTTAAAATTGTTTAGTTTATTTGTTTTGTATAAAATAGTAATTAATCTCTAACTTATTTCTATAATTTCATAATAGTTCAAAGAAATTGTTATTATTTATATTCAAATATCTTCCTCTTATATTCTAAACATATTAGTTGTATTCACATGTGACATTCATAAAAATAAAAACAATTTGTATGTAATGATTAAAGTTAACATCTAAGATAAAAAAAACTATAACATATAAATAAAAAGAATATTTAAAATAAAATATTTGCATGTATCTTTTATTCTTAAAAATTAGATTCATGCTTTAGTCTTCAATTAATGTTAATAATACTTTTTATTTATTTATCAGTTCATATATATTTTTAATTTATTGGATCAAATCTTGACATGATATTTTAATCAAAAGTCTTAACCCCACAATTACATCAATTAAAATCCAAATTATGCCTATATTGAAGAAGACAATAATAAGATCGCTGATAGAAAACACACGTGTGCGCGTGTGTGTGGAGCAACTAGGAGATTTATTAATATCCAGTCCAATAATTAAAAAGAGGAAAATCCTAAAAGTGGAGAAATCTAGAGAGAGAAAGCACGATGGTAATGCTGGCAAGCACGACGGGCTCCTTGCAAACGCGTTGCCATCAACAAAACGACAACATGATTTATATTTTTTCATGGATCAAAGACTTTTTTTTTCTTCTGATTTAATTAAGGACAGCTTCTAACGTAACAAAACCACCTTGTTTTTTTAGAACAAAGCTGCTCGTTCTTTACCAACTTTCGCATCGCATCAAATAAAATAAATATATTATGGTTTTTAATTTGAATTTTATTTATTAAAAGCCTCATTCAGGAATAAACAATTTAATATAATATACACAAAATGACTCATTATACCCCCTTATACATATACAAGACTTTCGTATCCATGTTTTTCTTAGTCCGTACCAATAATTGATTACATTTTCAACGTCCTATTCACTTTCACCGATCATCTTTTAAGTTTTTATTTATAGAAATTAAGTTTATCTATATTCTTATTAAAAACATACTTATATACAGAGATATAACATTTATAAAAAATAACCGAGAAAGGCTATAAAAGTAAATACAAATATTTTTTCAAAAGCTACAGAATTCAGGATGACAGGTCGCTGCGACTGTTTGCAAGCATCATCCAAGTTATTTTTAAAAACTGTATTTTATTTAAATATGTATTAAAATATTTTTTATTTTTAAAAAAGTTATTTTTAATATTGAAAATGATCTATAAATATTATTTTTTTAATTTAAAATAAAAAAATAAAAATATATATTTATTTTTTTTTCAAACGTGAAAATGACAAATAGTACCGATTCCACGAAAAGGTGAGTAATGGAGACCCAAAAAGGTAACACCGATGTAGGGTCCAAGCTGCTAGATTCGTCATCGTGTGCCGTAACATGAGACTCGCCTCCTTCGGATGAATGCCACGCGTCACAGAAGAGAAAACCTCCAAGATCCAGGTACTTGTGACCTTCCGTAGCCTATCATTTCTCTACCGACACTTTCGTGTTTGACAAATTATTATTGGTTTAAAATATAAAATGAAAAGGGAAAATGAGGAGTTCTTACAGAGTGGCGTTTTGAAAGTTCTCCGTAGACCACATGATTATAATTGAAGCCACGATGTCTCGATTCAGAGAGTGTGTTTATTTTTTATTTTTTATTTATATTTTATAATACAAATAACATAAAAAAGTAATTTAAATATTTTCCTTTAAGATTACCATTGAGTCGTAAGAACAAATATAGGAAAGGAAATCCATATTTTTGTTAGATAAAATAATAAAAACTAATTATATACTAAGCACCCGATTCAATTTTCTTAAAAATAAATTTAATTTAAGTTTGGTTTTTCCACTTTATCTTTTAAATCCATATATCGTTTCATTATGAAACTCTCTATTTCAATCTTCTTGGACGGGATAAAAACAGAACTGTTGTGACAGAAGCATTTGCCCTGTATTTCTAAAAGGCAATTCTCATAAATAGCTAAGGGTCGGTGTAACCATATAGTAGGTTGTGTAGTATAGGGTAGGGTGTCCGGTGATAACAACTTGTAAAAATTTAAAGGATTTGCTAGCTTGTAATCTTGAATTTGAGTTTTATAATTATTAATATAATGATTATTATAGATTTATATGGTCGTTAATTTTAAAATTTATGAGATTAGTTGAGATACATGTAAACTGATCTAGATATCTATATTAATAAAAAAAAATCTTTTATAAATTTAATCAATTCTGGTGGAATGATATGGAAAATCCACAAGTCAGAACCTGATCTTGAGTTTTTTTTTTAATTTTTTTGCAAAATAACAAAAAAGTTGAAAAAAGAAGACAATCTAAAAAATAGAAATGAAATAACTCTGTTTGCAACTCGACAAATAAATATGGCCAGACCACTTTTCCAACCTTTCAAGTCCATGCCACAAAAAACCAATCCAATAATTCACAATTAAGAAATATAATTTACAATTCATCTACTCGACATAATTAAAAATACAACACACTTCATAATTCATGAAGATTAGCAGTCCATAGTTAAATACAATAAAAATTCACATAAAATTTGATCAAACTTAAACTAATTTATAATTCTTATAACATTAAAGCATATAATCTAACAATATCTAAAAATCATCACAACTCGTAGATAAATCTAGAGCGCTCGTGAGTTGGCCCGCACCACCCCAACTCATCCAACATGGATAATTTTATTACATACCAATTAATTTTATCTTGGATATCTAGGCTTGTAATGCATCAGATCATATAGATATACCTTAAGAAACATGACCCTATTGGTGTCTTATATGCCAATACCATCTCACATAACTGTCTAGATCAATTATTGGATGTTATTCCATGATAATTGTTACTCTATAAATAAAAGACATCTCCTGACATTTTAAAGATCTAGATGAATCACCCTCCCATTCTCTTCTTGCTTACCTCAATGATCGATACCACACAACTTGTCATCACTATAAATTATAATGTGAATTATTTTTTAAAATATATTTTTCATGCACGAAAAAATTATAATGTGAATTATTTTTTAATATTTGATAGTGTTATGAAAAAGAAGTTTGAATACATTTCTAGTGTTAGTTATGCCATGAAAATGAGGTGGAAAATCAATTATTATTATTTTCAATTTTATCTAACATATGATTAAAATGTATGATTTTTTATAATATAACACGTTTTTGTATTCAAATTATTGTCTAGCAATAGTATATGTTAAAGTATTTTTTTAATATATTATTGTTGGAAATTGTATATATTTTGGATCTTTCATGGAAATTGTTTCATAATTTTTTAAAGTGAAAAACCCTTCTCCACATCTAAAATATATGTTTTTTTTATTATTGGAAAATAAATTTATCGATCAGTTTTCTATAATTTAAGTAAATATAAGAGAACCAGAGATAGTAAATGATATGTATGTATGTATGTATGTATGTATGTATGTATATTTACATTTATATGATAGTAAATGATACATTATTTAGTATAATTAAGGAAACAGTAGCTTTTTTAGCTTCAGTTTTTTCAGAAAACGAAGAGACAATTCCTATCATTTATCACAATAGCAGTGATGGGATGCTTCCAGCCATAAAAATCGTTTATGGTGCTGGCAAGAGAGAAAGACAGATACTGCTAACTGAGCATGGATGACACGGTTCAATCAAACTCTACAAAACCACCAATGGCAAAAAGTCATTATCTTAATTGATTGATGATCAGGAAATAATTCCAATAGTATTTCCTTATTAAATTACAGAAATAAACATTATTTACAGAGCACGTTTACTCTTATTAAACAAAATATTGATTCATGAAACCACCCCAAAAACTCTTTCACTGTACAATTTGATTACAGTTAATCACAAATCCGAGATGGACACTCATGAATCCTTCTCTGATTTTTTTTTTTGGGGGGAGGGGGATAGAAATCTGGATACAAATCCTCCTTATTCTTACTGCACAATTAAAACGCCTGTTCGGTTAAAAACATATATAGTTTCCTAGTTAATGCGTAGACTTTTGTATAATTTCAACAAGAACATACCTAATCACTCTTGAATTCACTGTAACTTGGCCTTTGTCAGAGACATGCTCGGATTTTTGTCTCTTAAAACCCTTCAAGATCTCTCCTGGAACTAACATCTTCGAATCCATGAGAGCATACTTGAAGAAAAAAGGTAGTGATTCACGTTCTTTGAATGATCTCTTCAAGAATCCAAGGCAAATGGAGTCTGCAAGAGATCATAAGGTGCCCAAAGAGCATCCAGAGGACATGGGCGATTCGCGTCAAGTCGAGCCCATGGCTTCCCTTTACCACTCCAATGTAAAAGACTAGCAGGACCAGGATGCAAATCTCTACAAAGTCCTCTAAAATTATCCCCACCAAGCCCATGTTGATTCCACCTATGATCAACTGGCACTATATCACCCGCAAAAACCAGCAAGAATGGTGGCAATGAACCCAGCTCGTAAATTCTTATTCTCTTCTGTAGTTCCATCCATTCTTCAATCTTTGTTGTGTAATCTCCTTCCCTCCATCGATCAAGATCGATTACCATGACACCGGTGTTGAAGTAGCAAGGTTTTCTATCCGCGAATGTTAGTGATAGAGATGGATTGGACCAGAAAGTCGGAGTGAAATATGAAGTGAAATTTGCATTGCAGTATTCAGGTGCTGCCAGAACTGATTGTTCACCAAGCGGGGTGGCTGCTAGCTTGGCAATGTCATCGACAAGAACCAGGTCCGAGTCGAGGTATACAACTCGTCGGACGCACAGAGGTATGATATTGGCCAAGTAGCTGCGCGCGTAATTCAGAGGACAGTCGAGAGCTGAACGGATTGATGTAGAGATGAGCCTCGACACAGATGAATCGTCGAAAGTATAGACTCGGAAGTTGAGGCAGGGGAAGGAGGATGAGATGGCGGCGCGTAAGAGTGACGTGCTAGCTGAGGCAGAGGCGACGAAATGGAAAGCTATGTTTTGGGGGCAGGAAGTGTGTTGCAAAACCGAGAAAATTGCTGCCATGGAGCCGCGGATGTAGGCTGTGTCTAGTGTCATTGCCACGTGGACGGCGTGCTCGGAGCAGAAGACGGTGCTGTCACCATCTGATTCCGGGTCTATTTCATCTTGATCGATTGACGGGCAACCCGGGGAGTTGTAAAATTGGGGGGCTTCTTTGAATTGTTGAGTGATGGCAGTGGTAGCGGGGGAGGCATTGGTCGGAAATGAGAGAAAGAGGAAGAGAAAGGTGAAGAGTGGTGTGAGTTTGTGGATCAGTCTACGCGTAAGCATGTTGCGTTTTCAATTTTCAGATTTTTTTTTTGAAGTTGAGAAGGGGAAATTATAGGTGTTAGAGTTTATGAAGCTCTTGGCTGTAGAGTTTAATTATTGCCTCTGAAGAGCTAAAACATGCTTTTATTTATTTTTATTTTTGGTAGTGAAAATGGTTTTTTTATAAATAAATATCACCAATCAAAACAATATTAATAAAAAAAATAGCTTTTTAAAAAATAGTTTCGCATAAAAAACAACAACATTGTGATGTACCTTGTGCTGTTGCGGGGAGCTTGGTCAAGAATTTTCTAAGAGGGACGTGGTTGCTTTCATGTTGATTTTCGGAGGGGGATTTTAGCTTGACCTTTCGGCAATGGCTCATTTATGTGGTCCTATATCCCTTTCAGCATTTACAATCTGCCTGCATCTTCTTCTTCTTGCTTGCTTCCTTTGAATTTGGAAATTACAGCATACATTTCCAGCAAAATCAGCGGTGCTTTTGGGTTCATAAAATCTTTGTGACCCATAAGATCTTGTCATTTTCTAAAAAATAAAATAAAATTGAGTGAAAAATGTCTGTGCGAAAGATAAGAAAAACGCGGGAGGGTTGCATGGCGCTGTTATGATATTTCAATCTCCTTTCTTTTCTGCGCAGTGGCTCTGCCAGGGAGGAGAATAGATTGTTGATGCTTCGTCTTCATCACAGTCTCTCGAGAGACCAAACCTCGATCTCTCGGCAGATGCGTTAAACCATCACCCTCTAAGAAAACCATGTTCGAGCAAACCCTCAAAATAATAATGATGAAAAAAGTCTTCAAATGCAAATATAGCTGATAAAATGTGTTGCGGGTCTCGTAAGCATTAATTAGATTTTGTTTGCTGTGAAGTTCCAGTTTATGGGTTGATTTGTTGGACCGATCGATGTTCAGTGCTAGATTACAGAATCACAATTGTGATTTTGATATTCTAAATTAAGCTGGCGGTCATACATCAAACCTTGAATAAAATAGACCCAGAAAACGAAACATTGAAGAAAGGGCCTGAAACTTGTACTGCCATTTACGTCTCATAGAGCAAATTTACAGGCTGAAATTTCGACAAGTCTTTTAAATTTATCAATAAAAATAACATAATTTTTAATTTTATTGGTGCATCTGATCAAATACGTGACTCGATGAGCAAGCATAAGCTTCTTACGGCTAAAAGTTCATGAAACGTAAGGTCCTTTTAACGACACCACCTATATAATTACCCCCCCCCCCCCCCCCCCGATGCATGTACATGGACGTGGATTATTTGCATCACCAGCCATCGTATATCTAAGTTTTAGCTCTCCTGGTTCTACGTCTCTTTTACTTTAAGGTGATGTCTTGAATTATTTAATATATTTTTCGTAATTATAGATACAAAAAAGAAAAGGGCACTCGAGCAAATAATAGTTTTACTAATTAACTCCCATTAACGAGTGAAATTAAACGCAGTGTTTTAACCTGTAAAAGGCTCACTCTCACCCTAAATCCTAATCCGACGAGCATCATGGTATACGAAGATCCAATATTGTTTTTGAAATAAATAACGAAGACAGTCCAGTTCCTGAGCTCTAAAGATTTAATAACTTAAATGGACAATCTTAGGAAATTATGGAACTCGCGACCAACTCATAGGAATCATAGAATTTAACACTTGGATATCTCTTTTATCAACTAATTCGAGTTTTGAGGTCGAGGTGATGGAGATCGACGTCTCACTGGACAACTTGGATCTCGTTTTGAAAAAGGGGAAGCTGTAAGGCATCAGCGACGAGACAGGTGCACAGGTTCATGATATGTATGGTCATGTCATCATCATAGAATGAATAAAGTCGTAAACAAGAATAAAGTCAATGAAACCATCCGGAACAGAGGAGAAATTCCTACTCTTCCCACAATCATCAGCCCATCACTACATCGATCCCTACCATGCACCAGCAACAGTAAGAACTTTATGTACACATGATAGGGTTAGGGTTGGAAATTTATATACCATATATTACGGGTATCCGGATGAGTTTACATCTACTTTGATTTTTTTTAAAAGGAATTTGGATTATACATTGAGTTGATAATCTGCAGTGATAATATTTGATATTGTAGTGATTTTTATTTTTTATCTAATAAGAAAGAAATAATTAATTAATTAATTTTTCTTGTAATGGATTCCATGTATAATTGTGTTTAAAACCTTGATTTTATATAAATTAAAATAATATTCTTTTCATTCAAGAAAACTTTTATTTTATATGCAAAAATCTATGTCACAATTTTAATCAAATATGTATTTTCTAAAAAATATAATTAAAAGTTGTTTTTTAATTTTTTAAAACTACAACCACAAAAAATATATAAAAACAAAAAAAAACAAAATCAGTAAGTCACAATCAATTGCTGCACAATAACTCCAAACAATGCTACATTAGCAACCTCAGCCAAAAACAAAATCAATTAATGAGGATTAAACAATTATATATGATAAATATAGAAATAAATTATATTATATGTCTCTCTTTTTGAAATCTTAACAATCATGATAGCGAGTCCCACCAATGTAAACTCATTTTTCTTCATCCATCAAGCCTTGAAAGTAACTTGTTTGTCAATCTGACACCTCATGTATATTTTGTCTAATTAAATTTGGAACTTGTCATGTGTTTCAAGTATTCTAGGAATCTAGAAATTACAACATGAATATTAATTGAAATCGATATTACATTAATTTAATTTTTCTAATTAATAGTCTACACGACCTTTTAATCAATGACACAGCTTATTAAGTATGACCTGGTGGCTTCTTGACAAAAATGAACAGGATCATTGAATTCTGAATTTCATTTTTGTCTCCGAGCAGTGACATTGAAGATTCTGAATTTCCTTCCATTTACAAATATCATCATAGTTTTCTTCGATCTCCATCCCTGGAAAATGGATGGCGTATAGTTTGGCACATGAGCGACACTTGATTCAGCATTATGCTGCTTCTTTAGGAACGACAATATTTTCACTTTTTTTTTTATTTTTAAATTTTCTAAATAAATTTTTAACATGATTTTATAATATTTATGATTGTTTTGATTGCACATAAAATATGAATATACTATTTTTATATGTTTTGTTAAATTACTTTAATAATCATAAAACTTCATCTTCGCCGAAGCTCCTACTTATCCTACAACTCTCAAATCATTTCATAATGTTTTTAAAAAAAGAAAAAAAAACAATAATTCTAGTTTAAAAACCTTGGCTCGTTGAGATAAACAAGAGATATATTAATAAAACAAATTATCTTGCAGAAAAAAATCATGCTTTCAAGTTAAGAACAATACAAAAGAATTTCTTAAAACCTAAATTATTTTTTACATTTAAAAGATTTTGGGTGTCGGGCGATAATTACTATTTGACTTGAAGGGGACAGTTTTATTATTTTTTTACGAGTCTCCCTCAGATTTCGTTCCAATCGAACGCTTATGCATATAAAATTGTTTTGTGATCTATATTCTTAAGACAAAGAATGTCACCAGACGACTTTGTATATGTTAGGACCTGGATCTATTAGGATGCAAATCCTTCGTGTGGAACAATTATAAAAAAATAAATCAATCGTATACTAAATGAATATGTTTTGGTGTTTTTAGATCATTTTGATGTGCTGATGTCAAAAATAATTTTTAAAAAATAAAAAAATATTATTTGGATATATTTCGGCACAAAAAGCACTTTGAAAAGCTACAGCAATAGCTGTCCCAGACAGGCGGATCCATAAAAAAAATCTGAAATCTCATTTAATATTTATTGTGTTTGGCCCCGCGGAGCCAAACACCCACCAAGTTAGAACCCGATTTTCTCGCTGTTTGAGATGGTTTGTGATTATACCAAAAGGTGACGCTGGACATGATTTCTTATTTTGTATGAGCATGCCCATGTTAGAAATAGAATAGCAGCCTGTACTATCACCGCGGGCCAGCGTGCGTCGTGACTCCTCGACAAAGCTGTAGCAGCTTCATCCTGCATGCCAAGCACGTCTCCAGCTGACAGGGTGCTGTGAGCATATCCGTCCAAATCTGTTAGGTGCTTTTATTGTCCAAATTAGCTGTAATGCATTAACAACATGAAAAACAGGAGTCGTAGCCAAAAAAAAAGGTGTGGAGTTGATGATTTTGCTCTGGCTGGGAAGGAAATCCATCGTTGCAAAATTCCAACAAGGGGAAAGCTCTCCGAGATCCCACTCTTGTTGATCACGTTTCTGTTTTACAAAAAACAGGACGGGCAAAATGGTTACTGATTGCTCGTCGGCGGACAAAACATTTTAGGACCACAGGCCTTCAGAAAATTAAGACACGCAACGTTTCTTGATTCGAGAATCCTAAACAAGGACCGGTGCGGGGTCACTGACTTTCTACTGGAACCCACGATCTCCGCTCGGCGGTGGTCTGTTCCTCTGGAATAGAAGAAATAGAGGGAGCGCCGGGCTATGATTGGGTAGAAGTTCTGGGCCCGGCATGAACTGCTTCGAGTACCGACATTAATATATCTGAGAGACCTACGAGCGAGTGTTCTTCGCATTTTGTGTTTCGGAGTCGAGTTTCATCCAACATAATTGGCATCAGAGCCTACTGCAGTCATGGCTGATAGCAAAAACAATTCTCATATTCATATTGTCCATCTTACAAAACAAAATTATGATTAATGGTGCGGGCACTCTTGATTGAAAAAGGTTATGATGAACTAGAGCACGGGATCATTTCAAAGAGGCAGATCCTTTTACATAAATCAATAAATTGATGGATCAAGAAATCAGAGTTTTAAATTTATAATACATGGCAGAAGATCATGGTGGATACTTGAATTTAAGGAACAATAATGCAAATATTCAATCCTATAAGTGCAAGGAGAGTGACCATCATGCTTCAGATTGTTCTCAACACTGATTTTATTGAGAAGGATCCTGATGATAGATAACTAGCCTTACTACTGCCTTGTGGAAAATTGGATTCCAACAACTCTAACCACATATGTGAAGGAAGTTTTTTTTTTTTTTTTTATCTGGTTGAAACTTACACTGGTAATCAACTTTTGAAAACTTGTCTCGAGAACTTGTTGCAGGAAGAGACAGATTTCTCATTGAGCTTTAAAATGGTTTGACAAAAACTCAATTCAGAAGCCTTTTATGTTCCACTTATGAAGAATAACATTTTGAGTTTGGGATAACTTATTAAGCAAAGGATTTGCAGCATAGGTCAAGGATAAAAATCCCTCTGTATTTAAAGAACAAGATGTTTCCACTGATTTTGAACATATACATTATAAATTATGAAAATGGTTTTGCACGTTTTATTATTTAAATTTTCACTTTAGCCGATGACTTGAAACTTTATTTTTTTTCAACTTATTATTTTTTATATATATAAAAAATAATTTCAGCCCGCAACAGAGAACATTCACTGAATATTATTCATGTCTTTATTTTTCACAAAACCACTAATGTTGTTAGGGTTTATATATAATGTGTTCCATCAAGAAAAATAATTTATCAAAAAAATAAAAAAGAATAATCAAGGACACAAAAAGAAATGTAAAGAAAAATATTCTAATTTTTAATTCATATACTACTAGATTTTTTTTGTTTATTTGTTTCTTAATTCTTCTATTAAAATTGACAAAAAAAAACGTTTTATTTTATATTAAAAATAAGAATTTTTTTTTAATTTTATTATTTATGCTAGCATTTTTAGCATATAGATCAATGTAGCATGTAGCATGTAGCATAGCACAGACCCACAAATCTAGTATACGACTAATCAAAATTTGTGGCGGTGAAAATAAATAAATAAATGATTTTGTTTTCAATTTTTCATCATACAAGTCCTAAATAATGATCACTTCAAAATGGAAATTTTCCCTAACACAAAACTCTGAATTCATTATGCAATTGTCCAAAGTAAATAAAAAAGATGTCTTTGTAAAAAAACAATGTCATTTAAACGGTTAGTCAAAAAGAAATGACAAACCCGGAATAGAAATTTTACATTATGGACCTCCCAAATGCAAAAAGTTAGGATTTGTCTTGTGATCGTCTAATTAAACGACAAATATATCTTTACATATATATAAAATACCATGGGGTTCTTGTTGTCATTTCACCAAACCTACTGTTTGCAGCGAATGAGGTATTTTCGTGGAGGGTGAGACTGGAATCAAGGAGAGTTAAACCTGATGCGACTCGCATCCTATCGAGTATCGGGAGAGCATGAGTTGTTATCATCATGACCCTGAAACCTTCTTAGCTCTCCGTGCATTTAATTCACAAATCAACATAAAGCAAGCAAAACGTGTAAATGGATTGGCAAATAAACACTATAAAAATCCTCCATAATACCACGTCAGGGAAAACATCAAAAAGATTCTATCTAACAATCTTCTGATATCCCTAAACACAAACGTAAACATCAGTGTGTACCAAGTCTGAATAGAGTACCTCATCCCAATTGCAAGTCCACTAAACTTACCTCGACAGAACCTGCAATCCTGATAACAACAAATCACCCTTTAAAAAGTCAGAAAAGTTCTCTTGTTTCTCTTCCTTCAAAATTCAAAATCACAGAAACAACTAAGAAGCTAAAACATCGATCTATATTTAATCCTTTTCAGATATTCCAGGTACTGGAAGCATTGCTGGATTATAGAACTTCCTATGTAGTAAAATCAAATAACATCCACAAACAATTCACAGGAAAGAAGCAAGCAAGATTCCAGTAGCATTGTTAATTCAACAACTGGAACCTTGCAAAACAAAGCAAGAACAGGTATGCTGCCAAACTCAACAAGTCATCCGCAAGGCTGTCTGTGCTTGTAATATGCTTCTACTAAACAAGCATTAAAGAAAATTTTCCAAGTATGCTAAAGAGCATGACACAAATGGGAATCAAAATAAATGTTTCATAAACTACGCAATATGAAGTGACATTTATAGAATACCCCTTGATGTGAAGTTAATTCTTGAACTAAGAACGGACACTTTAGCATGTCAGTAAAATGCAAAAAATTCTAGGTGATTGAACTGGATGAGATTCAATCAGTCGAGGAAAATTGGAAAAGATATGGATAAAAACTGAAATCACTTAGCTGAGGAGCAAAATCTTGAAATCAAGAGCAAATTTGTGGCTCAAAGCGGACATAATTAGATCTTGATAGGACAAGCTGCAAGAGAAAGTAGCACGGATAACCTAACATACAGCATCACAAGAGGACTCAAACCCTATGGAAAAGAAGAGATAAACAATTACAGCAACATCATTTTACTATTAAATCTTAAAGCAAGAAAAACACATAGGTTGAGTTCCATGCACTTATGACACACAAAAGAAGCTGCGATACTGGTTATGGACAATTTCCTCAATATATGAAACGGGAGAAAGAAAAGGAAAAACACAAAATGCACGAACAGATTTACAAAGACTTGGATATGGACAGCCATAAGCATCTGTTAGCAGTTTAAGCTCTGAAAGAGGATCAGCTCTTATTGCCAAATAAGAGCAAGGAAAACACAACAACCAATAAACAAAAGCAGCCTCTTCAGGTAATAATCCTGTTGTCCTTGACCATGGTGCTGATGAAATCCATGCGGATGCCCGCCATTAAATGAATTAAACCCATAAGGAAAGCTAGCAGGACCATACATGGCAGCATCAGGAAATCCATGCACTTGAAGGTTAAAAAGTGAAGGGATAAGACCACCAAATGCAGCAGAAAATGTGAAATTCCCAAACCTGGCAGTTGCCATTGGTGCAAAACCTCCCAACCCTCCCATAAATCCAAACCCCTGCTGGCCAAAATGATTTGGTTCTGGAGGAGGAGCAGTTTCAGGTCGCTGCCCTGCAGGACGGTTGGGAATATTAACACCAGGAATGGACTTTGATCTCGGATCAGACGACGTTTTCCCTCTGCCATACAAAGGAACCAACTTCTCCTCTTCCACTAAGGCCTTACAAACTGGACATTCCCGGGATTTTGAGTGAAAGTGAAGCCATTTGTAGAGACAAGGCCAACAGAAAAGATGGCCACATAAAGTTACAATCGGATCCTGAGCCAAGTCAAAACAAATATTGCATTCAAAATTACCAGCGTCACCATTTCCATTGTTGCTAGTAAATGTAGTGTTTTGAGGAGCCCTGCTGGTCGATTCCCCAAACCCACTTGCCATCTCTCAAAACCCCAGCCAAGTCCCTACAAATCACATAAATAATAATAATCAACACCGGACCAGCTCTTAAAATCCCTGAAAAACACAATTTTCACAAACTTGAAACCTTTAACAGATTACTATCCCGAAGTAAATGAACGAATCATAAATGGTAAAGGGATATATTTTCAAACGATAAAAAGTGGAAAAAAATAGAAAGGGTCAGGAGGGTTTGGTTTCGCAATTCCAGATTTTAATGCAATTGGCAGTTTTACCATGGAGTCAATTTCAATTACCTGACAGCAAGTTGAATATAATCCAAGCCTCCATTAGATTCATGACAAGAAGATGAAATCTAAGAAATTAAAAACACCAAATATCCTCAGATCTCTCTCTCTCTTAAAATAATAATTCCGGGTCGCAATAAGCAAAATCTAGATCGAGACTAATACAATAATTCTAGAAGATCGACACATTCACAAAGCAACAAGAGTGCAAAAGGGAAAATCTGATCATAGGAGATTAAGAGAGAGAAATTACTGACCTTTTTGGATAGAGATGCGTCTCGGATGAGGCAAAATAGAGAAAGCCAGAGACTATGCAAATAAATAAAAAATACATCTAAAAATATCATTTTGACCGTAAAAGAAAGAAAGTAAGAAATCTGTTTTTTCATTTTATTTCCCTTTCTTTTACGCCAAATTTCTGTCCATGTTTAACTCCAATTTGTCTATTCTGTTTTCAAATAATTAAAATAAATTAGAATAGATATTATCCTACTTAAAATCATGTTTCTGTAAATTTTATTTAAATTTTAATTGTAACGTTTCAGTTTTATCCTTATACTAGTAGTTGTTACGAGCCATTGGATTGCGCTCTAACATAGCGAGAAATATATATAATTTTTTATTTTGGTTTTTATTTTTTTATTTCGTTTCGATCCTTTTATTTTTTTAGTATTTTTAGGATAGTTCTTAATTTTTTATTTGTATTTATATATATATATATATACTTCTAATTTTGATTTTGATTTTTAATTATAATTTATCATTATATTAAATACAACTTATATCAAAAACAAAATAAATTTAATTTTAGTAGTATAAAATAAGAGTGAAACTCTTTCATGCATGTAAGTGAATCTTTATTGTTAGTGATTTGTTATTTAAATGATCATTGATGTCTAACCACCATGAATGGTAATGAATAGACTGCCTCATTGGATTATGATAATAAAACATTTTAAATGATGCCATGAAAAATGATGTTTAGTGGCCGAATAACTCCTCGCGCGCCACCCAAAAAACCAGGGGTCATCAACACGTTGGGACACGTGTCATATATCAACATGTTGTTTTAGTTAGATTTAATTAATGTAATTTATAATAATACCTCTAAAGAGGTAAAATGACAAAGAAAAACCATTGGAAGACACTTTTGTTGTTTTGTTTTCAAGAGTATTAAAGTAATAACATTATTTAAGAAGACTTGAAAATAGAATCACACCTTTGAGTAGTAAGCATTTAATTTTTTTCATGGTTAAATGAATAATTTTACAATTTATAATAAAATAAAATTATTAATATTACCCCCTGAAAATCTAAAAAGACAATTGTGTCATAAAAGACCATACAATATCAATTTTAAAGTTTAAATGACCAAGAGCCCAATATAGTAATTATATTATTATTAGCCCATGTCTTGGGACATAGTAAAAGTAGTTGTTTTTTTCTTTTTCTAATATCATTAATCTACATATACCTAAAATAATTAAAAAGAATACTTTAAAAATAATTATAGAAAGAAATCAAGCTCCAGGAGCTGGACCACCACCACTTCCTCCTGGCTAGTTAATAATTATAAACAAGTGCGATGTGATGTGATACCCTCTGTTCCCGAATCTAGATTCCAAAACTCTTCCTGTTCTATTGCCTTTGGCTTCGTAAACATGCCTACACTTTTCTTTTTTCTTTCGTCTTCTCGCTAACGACTCTTTCATTGAACCAGACTCTTTCGGCTCTCTCTTCTCTCTACAGATACACAGGTAACGCATCTTTCATTTCAGCTTTCCTTCATTTCACTGACCGTATTAGAATTATGCTGCTGTTTTTGTATATCTATATATATTTAAGGTTTGAATTGGTGGAACTTGTGAAGCTTAGATTCCATGTTAATTGTGAACGATGCGTATCGGTTTTGTGGTTATATTGAGAGTGATTGCTTGCTTGCTTAAGCTTTAATAGCTTAACCAAAGAGGCACCTTTGCTCGTTTATGGAAATTAGGAATAATGATGTTAAAATAATTCTGTGCTAATTATAGTTTTAACTGGCGATCAATGGTTTTGCTGAACCGGAACAATAGTTTGATGGCCCAAATTAACTCATGCATGTAAAACAGTGAGAATTTTAGGTAATTCGAATTAATATTTTTTATGTATGGCCACTCTTTTTTTTGTATGATATTAATGGTTTTTTCTATGGTCCCGAAATAAATTATTTGAAATCAATACCTGATTAATATATGACTGTCATGTATCAGGTTAATGCTACTGGTTTGAATCATGCTTGAAAGCATTTGCTGACTGGTTTAACACATAATAAGGATAAAAAATCTTCGGATGACTTGTTTAACACATAATAAGGAACGGGTGCACCACCTAAATTTGAGCTTCCAGATTAAGGGTCAATTTCGTGTTCAGGGAGCTTGGCTATCTTAACTGAAACTCTGGTTTACCCCCCTTTTTTTTAGGTTAAGCATTTAACAAAACAGCACCAATAGTGTGCTAGTGCTAGTTCCAGTGTCTTTATTTTTGTTGTTTTCTTGGTGATGTGAAAATGGGCTGTCTGTTTTAGTTGAGGAACTGGCCTCAACTGGATGGTGCCCGTCATTGTGCAGCCAAAGAATTTCTATTTCACTGACATCCAAGAGCCTCGCCAACTGTGATTTACTCGCATGAGAAGGTTTTTATTGAAGAAAGTATGCATCATTGTTTAGATTCTTGTGACTTATATTAGCCTGAGAACTGGAGTTCTTGTGCTGTAACTCCAGTTGGTGTTATGTGCCGGTGCGCATTTTTGTAGATTCTGTTATCATTTGGATATTTAGCTTCTTTGTGAAATGATGAGGTTAGGGGTTATCTCAATTGACTCTCGGGGCACTTTGTATTGCAGCTGGCTTTGGGAGGGAGGTGGTTTCAATCGAAAGTGGAAGGAAATGGAAGAAACTTGCAAGCCTCTCAAAACCGATGATAGACTAAAGCATCACCCTTTAACTCCTTTTAGGTTGATAAGGGGTCTGATATGTTTGTTGGTGTATCTTTCTACTGCTTTTATGTTTCTAGTATATTTTGCACCTGTTGTGGCTATCCTGGCTCGCCTTTTCAGCATACACTATAGTAGAAAAACAACCTCCTTCCTCTTTGCTCTTTGGTTAGCTTTGTGGCCCTTTCTATTTGAGAAGATAAATGGGACCAAAGTTGTATTTTCTGGAGATTTAGTTCCACCAAAAGAACGTGTTTTGATAATTGCTAATCACAGAACTGAGGTTGATTGGATGTACTTGTGGGATCTGGCATTGCGGAAGGGGTGTCTGGGCTACATCAAGTACATTCTCAAGAGCAGCTTGATGAAACTACCTGTCTTTGGTTGGGGATTCCATATTTTGGAGTTCATTTCAGTTGAGAGGAATTGGGAAGTTGATGAGCCTATCATGCATCAAATGCTTTCGACTTTCAAGGATCCTCGAGATCCCTTGTGGCTAGCACTTTTCCCTGAAGGAACTGATTTTAGGTACTGCGTTTCTTCCCTTTAATCTCTTTGAGTTTTCAATGCGCAGGCATGTTTACCCATAGTATCAAGCTTAATTTTTTTTCCAAGAAAAAAAGCATGCCCACATCATTACTGACTTTCCTACTTTGGCTACCCACTAAAATCAGATATCTTACAGAGTAATTGATAGGTTCTCCTGTTTTTGATTTTTGGCAGTGAACAGAAATGCCAGAGGAGCCAAAAGTTTGCCAATGAAGTTGGACTTCCTGTGCTTAAGAATGTGCTACTTCCTAAAACAAAGGGTTTTTGCTTATGCTTGGAAGTCCTAAGGGGTTCCTTGGATGCAGGTATTTTTAAGTAATTTCATTCCTGTCAGTGTGATGATCATATGCATTTGATAAAATTATGTGTTTAATCCTCTCAAGTAAAAACATAAACACATTTGATTCCAAACTGTTTTAGAAAGTAGCTTGTCTCGCTATCAGTGAATCACTGCTGCTAAGTGTTATGGGATTAGTGTTGGAATTCTTGCAAGTTCATCCTAACATCAAAATCTCTGTTTGGATGAAGAGAACGATTCTGTTTTTCACTTCTTTTTACTGCTCCCGACATTTATTATATGCTTGCCATGTTTCCAATGCATGCAGTTTATGATGTGAGCATTGCATATAAGCACCAGCTGCCTACCTTTCTGGACAACGTATTTGGTACTGATCCCTCAGAAGTTCACATTCATGTTCGCCGTATCCCGGCCAAGGAGATGCCGGTTTCTGATTCTGGGGCTGCTACGTGGTTAATGGATAGGTTCCAGCTCAAGGATCGTTTGCTCTCAGACTTCAAAGCTCACGGCCATTTCCCTAATGAAGGAATAGAACAGGAACTTTCTACACTAAGATGCTTGGTAAATTTTTCCGTCGTAATTTCACTGACCACATTGTTCATTTACCTGACATTTTTTTCATCCATTTGGTTTAAAACATATGTGAGTTTAGCTTGTGCCTGCCTCGCTTCAGCTACTCGCTTTAAATTTCAGCCATTACCAGTTACGAAATTGTTATAGCATTGCTTAATGCAAGAAATGAACATTTTTTCTATAAAAGATGGTCAAAATTACAGTTAAGGTCTCTTGCGAACATAAGCAATATGATCAAATGTTCTATTTCAATATTCTATTCTGATATATATTATTTGGGCAACATAACCGAACTGTTTACTGCCTGGGTTTTTAAAATGTTTTGACTTGAAGCATAGAAATGCTTCATAACTTGAATACCACGAAAGCCATGGCGTTATGCGATATAAAATGGTAAGATGGAGCATGAGCGACCCACTAAGAGTCACCTCTCAAGTTCCTTTATCTAATATGTACTCTACTTCATAATAAATCATATTCTATGACATTACCTAACAGCTTAAACTTTTAGGTGAGAAAGTTCATTGACATAATATCAGAGTTTTGTTGACCAGCGGTCACGAGTTCAAAACCATCCTCATTCTATTTGATAAAAATCTAACACAAAATAGTATGAATCTGTATAAATTTCAAGCCTAAATTACTTAAAGAGAAATATTAGAGAATAATTTAAATCATATCAGTTTAAGCTTTTGCCCGAGATAGGTTTTTAACAGTTTCTCCCCCCTCTACTTTCCTTACCTTTTTGTACTAGAATTCTAAGAAGAGGGTCTCATCTCGCGACAACCGCCCTGCTCTGAGAAGTTCCTCGCTTGTGGCTTCTGTGCTGTGAAGAATCAGCCCTTATCAGCTCAAGTGCCCACCAAGAGTCAGCTCTGATCAAGTTCTTCTGTGGGTTGAGTAACTCAACTTCATGGACCCGGGCTCTCTCTGCCTCCTACGCGTCAGCTCTCAGCAACTTATTTCCCTGTCTATATCCCATACCTTGCCTTTTCTACAGGATTTCTCAGAATAGGATTTCATCTCAGCGACAACCATCCTACTCGAAGTCGTTGGCTTGAAGCTTCTGTGCTTTAGAGAATCACCAATTGGGATGGATTCGCGATATCTTGGATTCACACTAAACTGTGGATTTAAGTCTCGTCCAGTCCAATGATCAGTATGCTGTCTTCCACCGAGATCCAGTAAGAATTAGGAAAGACCTGGTCGCTAGCTAGAGGCCAGCTCAGACATGGTCTTCCACCGAAATCTCGTGCAATTTCATTTCAATCTAACAGTGGAATTAAGAGATATGATTAATATTATAAAATTATTTATTATTTAAAAAAACATTATTTGGCCGGAACGGAATAAGCGTAATGAAACCAGAATTTGGGCGGAATTTTCGGAACGGGCCGAAATTTTAAACGAGATAAAAACTGTATCGTTTTATCTTATTTTTTTAACTGATATAAAATATTTCGGCCAAAACAAAATGATATCAACATGACAGGTTTGGATTTTGGAATGGAGGGTTTGAAGCTGAGAGAAGATTTTTTTTTGTTGTTGTGCAACTCAGTCCTGTATTATATGGATGAGTCTTGTTTTCATGCTAGAATGAAAATTATTTTCTCTAGTTTGGAAAATCCTCAAAGAATGAACATGTTTATTGGATACCATATCATGTCGAAAAGAATGTCAAATGATGAAGGATGGCACCGGCTGTACATAGCACTAATTGACGAGACCATTTAAATTAATACTGTAGATGAAATCTTTGGTTATAAGGGAGAGATTTCGACCCCCTTTCGGGACAATTTCTTGTATAAAAAAAATTAATATTTACTAAAAAATGTCTCTAGCTTTTCGTTATATATGAAGAGAACACTGGCTATAATAAGTTAGAGATACATGGCTGTGCGCAGGTGATTGGAATTAAAGAAAAGACGGTGGTGGTTAATCGGGCAGAACAGAAAGAAACGGCGGGAAAGGTGAATGCCGTGATGTTTGGGATTAGTGGAAGGTAGCCCATGCATTTGCATCGCCGATGTTTGCCGCGTGAAGCGTTCACATTTTGCATTAGGAAAGCAAATTAGTGAAAAGGAGGCAGCTGGAGTTGCTTTTCATGGGATGGCGTGCTTTGAAGGTCTATGTTAATGGAGTGCGGCCCTCCTTTGCGGAATAAGATAAGTGAATAACTTGGAATTAGCATAAAGTGCAAAAAAATTGACGCATGGAAGACGAAAATAAATATTTATACAAAAAGCCAATCAAGCAAGCACTTCTTTTGCCCCTCGTTTTCTCTTCTTTTCTTTATTTTAACAGCATATGATAGCCGTTAATAAATCATATGATAGCCAATCAAGCAATTGATGCAAGTTATGAGTAACTGTCTTTTTTCCGCTCCGAAATTGAAAATTTATAGAACGCTAGTGTCGTGAAGCTTCTGCTTTAATGGCAACAGGCATGCCAGTTAGAGGGGTTCGATTTGGTGGAAAAATCTCTTTTCATCTGGCACATGAGCTTGAGATAGGGTAAACCATCGAGTTTAGCAGAGGAGAGAAGGTTATAAGCAGGCGTATAACTTGAGAAAGGAGGGGGTTCTATTTGGTTGAAAAATGATTTTTCATCTGGCACGTGAACACATTTGGACCCAGATTGAACACAGATTTGAGAAGCTGGAAATAACTAGTCGCAACCCGGCAAAATTTTAATGAAAAAATGGGAAAGGAAACAGACGCGTAGAAACAAGAAAACACGAGGCTTTTCTTTAAAGGCCTTCGGCCGAACCGCTGATCACTCGACAAAAAGGTTTTACCTTTTTTTTTTCTTGTTTTCTTTCTTCATGCATTTCCGATATTCTCTACAAGCGGCTTTCCTTTTTGAAAGCCAATCCCCGCCCAATTTCCTTCATCGAGGGTGCCCCCTATCCTACAATTGAGCCCTTGAAAAATTACAGCCCAAAATTAGGCAAAAAAAGAGTGGGCGGGGATGGGGGTCTACAGCTGCCTGTATTTTACAGACATTCCTCCGGACGAAGTAGAAAACAAACTACTCCGCAGACGATTAAACCACGATACTTTCATCTCACCAGAGCCCGTGCACTGAACGTCACCTTCCTCCTCGCTGCTAAATAGGGTTTGGTCTGAGCAGTCAAGCGATGCTCCACAAGCTAAATTATAGGATTGGCATGCTGAGTGGCAAACCCGGAGCCTGTTGTCACCATCCTTGTCGCACTTTTGGATAGAGATCTGGTCGTTGAAACAAGATACATAAATCATCATATCATGCATGACTAACGATTAAACCACGATACTTTCATCTCACCAGAGCCCGTGCACTGAACGTCACCTTCCTCCTCGCTGCTAAATAGGGTTTGGTCTGAGCAGTCAAGCGATGCTCCACAAGCTAAATTATAGGATTGGCATGCTGAGTGGCAAACCCGGAGCCTGTTGTCACCATCCTTGTCGCACTTTTGGATAGAGATCTGGTCGTTGAAACAAGATACATAAATCATCATATCATGCATGACTAACGATTAAACCACGATACTTTCATCTCACCAGAGCCCGTGCACTGAACGTCACCTTCCTCCTCGCTGCTAAATAGGGTTTGGTCTGAGCAGTCAAGCGATGCTCCACAAGCTAAATTATAGGATTGGCATGCTGAGTGGCAAACCCGGAGCCTGTTGTCACCATCCTTGTCGCACTTTTGGATAGAGATCTGGTCGTTGAAACAAGATACATAAATCATCATATCATGCATGACTAACTATTAACAAAATAAATAATGGGAGACTCCTGGAAAAAAGTGTGGGGACCCTACCCAGCAGGCTAGTCGCTTGGCAGCTGCATCACAATAACCGCAGCCAAATATATTAAATAACTTGCGAGCACCACCTGGGAACAATCGGTGATAGTTGGGGATGACAACAACTTCTTCTACCTGCTGAAGTGTACTTGATTCACTGGGTGCACAGTGTTGGCCAGACATGTCACTCTCCAGTACATTTTTGCAAACTGAAAGACTGGAGAGAAGAGTCGAGCTGTTCTGACATGTGTAGCCTGCATAGTCTGAGCAACGGAATTCACAGACTCCATTGTCGCAGACCCCGCCATGAAGGCTGCATTGCTCGTCACAAACAGCTGCATATCACAGCAAAGAGCAATATTACAAAGATAACATTTGAAAGGAACATTATCAGGCTTCTCCAAGAAAGATCATGTTACCAGTAGAGCAGTCAATGCCGGTGTAACCATTTTCACATCGACAGATTCCATTTGAAAGGCACTTACCCTGGCCATTGCAATTCCCCGGACATGAACCTACAAAAGGATAAAAGAAATGCTTGACAAAATTGAAAATTATAATTCAATGAAGCCAATAATCAATGGATAGCAAAAATATAATTGAATGAAGCCAAGATTCTCATCCATTGATTCCAAACTTGACCACTGAAAAGCTTACTAGGAGCTTACGTTTACTACAATCATGACCATGAAATCCTATGAAACAGTGACACCTTCCATCTACACAGTCCCCGTTAAAATTACAAGAGCTGGGGCACTGTCCAGGTACAGGGACTGAAACTGTACTGCAAAGCTCCTGGTAAGCGGGACAAATCAGCTCCCCTGCAGACAAGAACAAAACACAGAAAATTTAGGGATGGACAGTTAATAATTTAATTCATTCAATCAGCTTAAAAACAAATAATTAATTACCATTAAAGCCAGGGAATTGTACTGGTCCTCCAGCTTCCGGGCACACTTTCCAAACATCATCCACAGAAACCTAAAAAGAGGACCATCAGAATTACATAATAACACACATCCTGCTTTTAATGGCAGCGTGAAAACTACCAATTATTTTCAAAATCCTAAAAATAAGACATTCAATCTCCTTCAGATCATCCCCCTGGTAAACAACAGTCTCATTCAAGAGGCAAGAAGCTCATCTTGTGAAATTTGTTGTGTTATTCCATGTTCCCAACAGAAAATTGGACAGAAAGGACATCCTACAGACTCGCACATCCCAGGTGAGAATTGGCTAAAGGCTATGATTGAGATCCTCAAGCTGGCCATTTTTTTCTGGAAAGTTTAGCAAATCTTAAAAACTATAGCTCATGAGAACAGTGATTGCAAACTTGCAAATATCCAAATCATAACTAAATTAGGGTTTATGCACTTGCACAAATTTCATTTATCCATCTTCCAACCCTCTTAAAAAACTCATCATTTGTTGAGAAAACACATTTATATGCACTGAATAGATGCTTACATTGCACATGCAAGCTTCCATAGACAACTGAATGGACTTCACACTAGCATATATTAAACTACAGCATGACATGCAGGGGGGTATTAAACATAACAGAGCTCCAGTGCATACCTCGAGAGAGTTATTTACACATCTGTGCTGATAACAACCATTTCCTTGGGTCAGTGAGCCCCTGACAAATCCGGTACGTACTAGTGATGAGACCATGCACCTACATGCATTATTTTAAAACATCTGATCAATATATTGTTTCCTAAACTCTTCAAACAGAATGCTCTAATCTCACCTGGAGCTACTCCCCCGCACTTCACCTAACATTCTATCCGGTGCTCTTGCGCTGTTTGTGTCTGTACAAGATCCATCAGAGTACGCCACAAAATAAGTACAGTAGTCGGCCAACGAGGACTGCCCGCCTGCAATGGCCATTAATAAAGTTAAAAGGAAAATAAAACTAATGGCAAATATATCTGACTCATTGAAGGATATTGATATATTAAAACAATCACAGCCTTGTTCAACAGGATATGTATTGCAGGTAGTTGAAATGTCCAGCTGTTGCAGCTTGTGACACACAAAGGCTTGTGCAGGAATAATTGAGAACAAAAAACATTATCTTGACAAGATTTTCAATCAAAGCAAAGTCTCAGAGGATCTCATATGAAATGTGGAATAATGAAAAAAAATCATAATGGTTAAGGAAACGGGCTCCTGGTTTTCTACAATTAATCACAAACATACATGAAAAGAGAGGCTTAGTTGCATCTTGAAGGACAGATTGTTGTGACAATATGTAGACAAGAAACAGGATTTAAAAATATTTGTTCTACAAAGAACATTAATTTTTTACTTTCACACAAGTAGCAAATTTTCTAAATCACTCAATCATGGACTGGAGGAATTTGAACACATGGAGCATAAGTGCATGGCTAAATACTTCAAGCTCAAGAACCCACCTTTATTTGCCTGTGGAAAGTAACGAGCCCATTGGGGGAGATCCCCGGTGTAACTTACAATCGGACAATAACCCTCTGCCTCCCTGTTGTATGTACAGCCTGACAACTGGGTAGCATTGCAATGATATGCCCCCTTCCAAAGGTTGCAAGGGAATGTAACAAAGTCAGTTCCTTGATTTCGACCCCAGTCAAGACGATCTGCCATGCTATAGTTAGCCTGGTACCATCCACTGTCTTCCAACAGAGCTAGTGTCATTTTTGAAACTACTGATCTTGTATCCACAGATCCTGTCATTATTTCATTCATCAGAAGCCTCTTTTCCCAGTGTGAACCTGCAGCAAAGTTTTCAAAAAAATATTTAACGACTAATTTGCTAAGAGTTGCCCCGGTTTTTAACTAGAATATGGCTATATGTCTGGTAGTAACAACAGATTATTGCTTCTCAAATTGGTAAAAATATTTTATGCCAGTCATTCAGTATTTATGTTCCCATAAATAAACATCCTGCCATATACTACAAGTCAGTTTTCAATGATATCTATTAATTTGAGTGCCTAAAATACAAACCTTGCAACCAATAAGTCAACATTTCAGATATAGCCAAATTACATATAAAAAATAAACATTGATTGCGAGTTAAAAAGAAATCACAGAAAATAAAAGGAATACCTGAAGTGCCACGTCCTCCCCCATCTTCAAGTTCTAAACCTGTCAAATTTTCTGAGAATGCCTGCTAGAAGGAAAACTTATCAAAACCTTAGATGGCTGTTGGGATGTGACAGGCAGAAATTAAAAGCCACATAATGTAAATAAAGAATATTCTGACAATGCAAGCATTTCCTAGGAATACTAATAAGCTGCACAATACTTACCCCATAATGATTTCGTGAGTGCATGACAACACGTGGAAGAACCACACGTGTCACAATCCGGCCAAGCTTTTCATCCATGAGCTGTTCAGTGACCTGAAAAACATGCAATGGCAAGCTTTAATGTTGAGTTCATTTGAAATTCCCATAAGTGCGCGCAAATAAACTCTGAAGAACTTTCAACACCATTTTGTTTTATGGAAGACAACACAGATAGTTCCATTAACAATTCAGATAATGTTTCAATAATTGATCCAACAGTATATTTACCAACCTGACTGCGCCTTCTCTTTCTGTCATCCCTAAAATGGGCAAAGGCGTGAGGATCAAAACCTAAGACATGCATAACCTGGATGAAATTAAACATCTTAATCAGTACAAGATAGATCATTCCACAGGTTGCCAATCTTGTTAATTTAATACAAAACCACCTCATGAATGAGGGTAGCTGAAAGTAAAGTCTCTGCTTCAGCTGTCAAATGGCGAGGGGCAACATTCACATGTCCTGCAAAAGAAATGAAAACCTCAGGTTTATTATCTCAAGAACAATGAGATGATGCTCAATGCAAAATATATAAATAAATAAATAAATCAAAACATGCAGAACTAATTTACCAGCAATTGCACGGCCCCATTGATCACGTTCACATGCCACTGCCCATGCAAGAGTGTTGCCAGTGGTCGGTCTTGTAGTCACCAACAGAACCAAGTCCGCATCAGCAACCCCCTCTAAGAAGAAATTAAACAAATATAAAGGTTACCTCAGACTTCCAATTAAACACCCTCGGAGAATGGCAATTTGAGCAAATCACAAAGCAAAAGGGCAACTGAAATGACATACCTTCAACATATCCACGTGGAAGTTGTACACCTCCATCTTGCCCACATGCCGAATATCCACTTAACCGCAAGTTACCCTTTACAGGCTCGACAGCCAATGCTCTCCTAAACCAATCACTTGTCTGCCCCAGAGCCTGTATTGAAATCATTTACAGAAAAAAAAATTATCAAACTTTTTGCTGATATAAATGTTAATTGCAGTTTCATTCCTCATCATGATTTAATAGTCATCTCAAAATATGCATCACGGAGTAGATTTCTTAAATTAATTTTATGAGTGCTAACCTTGCGAAGCCGATGCTTTTTGTCCTTTCCAGAAATATCATCCACGGTGCAATTGTACCAGCAATCACCATAAAGTGGAGGATCACCATAGGGACTGCAAGCAGTGCCTGGAAGAGAAGCCACTGGAGGCTCCCCTAGCTGATAAGAAAGAAAGAAAGAAAAGAGAATATCTGTTATCAGCAGAAACTAGTACAACCAACTGAGCATGTATGTATGTGTTTGGAGATATGGTAGATAATGTTTTTCAAAGTGTTTTTTTCTTGGAATTGCACAAAATATTTTTTTATTTTTTAAAATTTATTTTTAATATCAGCACATCAAAACAATTCAAAAACACTAAAAAATGAAGAAAAACAATATTTTTTTTCAAAAACACGGTTAGACTGAAAAAACAGATAAAGCAAATCACATATTACACCCACCTTCACAATGTCACCAACTTTTCGGCAATCTCTTTCATGTGAGTGACCAACCGCATCGTAATTTAAAAATATCCTAATTGGCTGCTTTACATCTTTTTGCTGTAACGATGATTCTGGATTTCCAAGCAACGCCCTCCCCTTGCGATGAAGGGGTTTAGAGATACCAGACTGACCATAAATCTGTGGGGTGACAGAGTACACCTGGCGACCAGGTCGTTTTCTCTCTTCAATAATCTGGTCGTGAATGCATGAATGTGATATAATATTTTCACTGCCCCTCTCTGCACTTTGTTGTTGCAATTGGTGGTCGTGGCTTTCGGCATTAATAGCTAGAAAGCATAACAATATCAACGCAATCTGTTTCGAAATCATAACAACCGCATATTGTTGAAATTACTTGTCAAACTCAAACAAATAAATCTGGCGTTCGTATGAACACGAACATAGAGATTATTATGATGATGAACAAATTTGCAACAAAATTTGGCCAAAACAAATGAGAAATTAAGAGATCTTGCAACTCCAAACACGAGGTAAGAAAAACAGAGCAAGGAACAAAACTCTTAACTCCATAAGTTTAATTAAGCTATAACTATAAGCTAATAAAGCAACTAATAATACTTCCTTAACAGACCCATCTTATTTCCAAAGGCTAAGCAATCCAAATTCAATAAGGAAGCTTGTGTCCTATAAAAATCAGGCGAACTGTGAACAGTTCCCGAAAAGTAATTTCCATCGACAAAAAAGAAAACTAAGAAGAAAGAAAGAAAGAAGGCGAGTAAAGAGGAAATCTTCACAAAAGAAAATAATTACAAGGAGAAAATCTAAACTAAGAGGAAAACTTTTTGGCATCGGACAATTACTTGAGGGTTAAAGTTCAGTAACTAAACCCCAAAATTTCCTTTTTTCCCCTTCAAATTCTCAGTAAGCAGACAGAGCTGGTGAACTAAAACCCTAAATCTCACATTTCAAAGAACAAAACAAGACAGAAAGACAGCATTTAAAAGAAAAGGAACAGGAACAGCTCACCTCGAAAACAACAAGTGTGAATCTGAGCTTAGTATCAAATCTAGGTACGGAACATGAACTACACTTGTTTATAAAAACCTCCATGAAATGTCCACAACTGTAAGACTAGACAGTACGGATTCCATCAAATCGCCCGCGATTTTCCCATCGGCCTGAAAAATCGCTGGCTGTTCCGCATTTCACTCGCCCAAATAACAAATATTCAAACAAGCATGTCATTTACTTTATTAAAATCAAAGAGAAATAATTTTTAATTGTTGTTCGTGATTAAAAGTAGTACGGTTTTGAATGGTCAAAATATTACACCAAAAAAAGAGTTTTTTGAGTGTGTTTCATGTACTGAAATCAGAAAATATATGGGTGGTGCTGAGTGTGAGAACAAGAACTGGCTTGGAACAGGAGGTTTATACATGAAGGAGAAGGAACAGTAGCAGTGAAGAGAGAGAGTACAGAGATATTATGAAAACCAGATGGGTTGGGTGGAGATGATCATAACTCTTTTTATCTTTTTCCATGTTTAATATTAAATTGTGATCTTTTTTATTAAAATTAAAAATTCTATTTTAAACTGTTTTTTTAATTATCTCTAATATGCGAATTTCTATAATAAGTTTTTAAAATAAAAAATACACTACCCTCTCTGGGTTCTTAAGGTGGTAAACTTGCAACATGAAATAAAAAAAAGTGTGGTTGCAAAGTCGATTTCGCCTTTTATATTTAGATGAAACAACGAAAATGCCACTGTGCTGCTTGTTTTGCGTGTGGATAAGAGCTCGGCGATGCAGGACCGCAGTCTGGTATGGCTGGTTGGTTATCGTGTTTATCTAAGGACGCTACGTGCTGGGGCCATGAATAGCAGGGGCGGTACGGCGACCAACAAGTCTGCTTTTCCCCTTATTGCAACATTAATTTGTAGTTTAAAGGGTGTGTTTATTTTTTTAAAAAAAAATATATATAATTTATATTAAAAAATAATATATTTAAATTATTTTCATGTATTAATATCAAAATTTATTTTTAAAAATAAAAAAAAATAATTTTAAAAAATAAAAAATAATAATTTTAATATATTTCTAATTAAAATAATATTTTCAAAAACAATCCCAATCTCACCAATATAATTAGTATAATATGATTTGATTTATAATAATTCTCGAGACCATTTTTAGTAAATATATATATATATAATTGTGTTCTTCTAATTTAGAAAAATAATTATAAACTTGTCAACCATGAAGAAGTAAATAAATGCACATTTTCACATCTCACCTTAAAGTATATCTCTATTCATCGACAACGATGAAAAAACAAAGTAAATATATTACACTATCCTAGATTAATTTATTAAATCAACATGCTTTTGTGTCCAAATGTTGAAAATTCTTAGTTCCGATTATGAACTATATATTATATAGAAAGTTAAAAGAAATAAAATCAATCACCTTTAAGGTTATAAATTCAATTTTTCTCTATATTTTCGAGGTGTTAGATGCATCTTCATCTAATAAACTTCATTCACCTGCATATTTTTAACTTCTATCCTTTAAGAATGTGTAGTTATATAAAGTTAGAAACTAATTTGCATTTTAAACCATGTGCATCTTATATGATTCACATATGGAGACCCATGATCATTTATTTTTTTATACTTTAAGTATAGAAATATATTTCTAACATTACTCTATTATCATGGGGTTTTTTATTTTTAGTATGGAAATTTATTTTATTTCTAACATAACCTTGTTGGTTATTCATGTCATTTTCAGGTGTTTATTTCAAACTATGTAATGATTTAACAAGCTTGCATAAAAAATAAATTATCGATTAACCCTCGAGATATTTTATGAAATTTTTTCTATCAAGGTCACCATTTAAGAAAACTGGTTTTATACATGTTTGTTGTATTTAAATTGTCGATTAACCCTCGTGATTTACTTATGAAAAAATATCTATTTTTTTCATGTATGATTACTCATAATGGATTTGACATGTGAGTATATATGTCTAATTTATAATCATCCAGTATAATAAAACATGTCAAACTTGATTTCATGACAAAATAACTAGCATGCTTACTAAGCCATTACATACACTTGCATAAAAGATTGAAATACAATCATATCATGCAAACTAATCATTCATGGAAACTACACTTAAATTAAAAAAAAAAAAACATGACACTTATTTATTAAAGCTCTTAGAATACTACAAATATAAAGTTTTATTGTTATCAAAGATAAATTATTTGTTTTAAGGCTCTATTACTCCATTGAAAAAAAAAAAAAACTCTTCAATAAGCCTCCTCATATTCCATCGCTTTGTTTATGCATATTCTTAAACAAGGTCATTGAACCAAAAGAATAATGACCTAAATATGTCTCCACAATAATAGGTCCTAAGATTTAGATTAGAAATAAAATAAAGAGCCAAATAAGAGCTCAAAATAAAGGATCTATACTAAAAACAATTGGGTAAAAGAAGAGTTAAATTCTATAGCAAGAATATCCAAGAAAAATGCAAAGCAAATTGACTATTTGAAATTAATTTAGTATCTACTCATAAATTGTTTAAAATATATTAATATTTTATATTAAAGAGCTTAATGTTGAATATTAAATTTTAATAAACTTTGAACCATAAAAATAAATGAACTCTACTTTAATATGGTTTCAAATGTGTCTATTAATCATGTTTTAAATAAGTTTCCCAACCTTTAAAAGGGACCTAAATATGTTTTGTTAGAAAGACAAGGGTAAAGGGATAAAAATAAATATATATTTAAGATAGCCTCGAAGTAAATTTTTATTTTTCCAAAACACAAAGGATAAAAGGTCTCGATTATTTCTGTATTTTTTTTTTTTTTTGAAACAACAGGAAGACAATGTGTGATCGGAACAACTCTTTATTTAACAGGCGCAAGGGAAAAGACAAAAAAAAAAAAAGATAAAAAGAAGAAGAAGTTTATCTGGCAATGGATTAGATTATATGGTTTGGTATTTTGCTAACCTTTAATATATATATAATATATTAGCTTCAACAATTTTGTTGCTACTTTGACATTCCATCCTCTGTCTCATTTTTTATAGTCTCGAGCTCTATTGCAACAGGGATAAATAATCTAAGTGTATTGATATTGTTTTTTTGATTAACTTGGATATTTTTATATTAATTTCATGGTTTTAAAATTAATAATTATATAGATTTTCAGTGATCATCATATTAGGAATTACAAAACTCGAGATCAAAACCACAAAAATAGTAAATTTCTGAATCTTAGATCTGTACAACTAGATAACTTTTTAGATGGTTAAGTCTATTGATTTTTTTTTCTTCGGGATAATTAAGATATCCTCCAGATCAGCTTGCGTGTACCATAACTAATCTAAATAAAATATCTATTGCATTCGATGCTGTTGCCGGCCAAACAAATAGCCAGACTACATCGTTATCAAACCAATCTAACTATGTCCTAACGAACATTAATATTGACACTTAATAGCATTAAAAAAAAATAAAAAAAAAACAGCCCTAGCGGCCCCTGTCCTAGGGTTCTACTTGCAGTATCCCATTTTTATATTGAGATTTGACCCCAATGCTTCGCAGCGCTCGCGATTTAAATATCAGGGGTATTTTACGTTGGATTATTGCAGCACAGCTGTTTCTCTGTAGCATGATTTTTAAACCTGTTAAGGGTTGACCTCCAGTTATAGGTTGGTTTGAATAAATAAATATATATATATATATATATATATATATATATTAATGAGTTTTGATTGATTCTCTCTCTTCAAATTCACTAAATTATTTTTATCTTTATTTAAAAAAAAACCTGGCGTGGGTTAGAACTTGAATCACATGCCAATCGTCGAGTTAGGTCAAATTAGGTTTTAAGACATTGCTCCAAAGTTTTGACTACACGGTAGTCAGCAGAGGCCAGGTAGCAAGCTTTAGCTCAAAATAACAGCGCAGGAGGATCTCACGAGTCGAGGCAACTGCACCAGGAGGAGTGAAACATCGATGAATCCAAATGATTAAATGGATCGCTATCCTCTCATATTTTCTTTTTTATTGTGGGTTTTAGATTGATTTGCATGTATTTCAATTAATTTTATAATTTTAAAATTAATAATTATATAAATTTTCAGCTATTTTAAAATTTATAAGACTTGAATTAATGATCTTTGTAAAGCAAATTTAGAACATTTCAGGGTTAATTTTTTTCCATCGTTTTTGGAACTGGTGATGTTTGTCGTGATATCTTTTCTTTGATTTAAAACTGCCAAATCCTTTCGGAGACTCAGTTGATTAGATAGACTTAATTCAATAGACATGAATTAATTTACTAATATAATTACAAAACATTAACAATATATAAACCAACTTAAAAAAAATATTGACAGCCATCAACTTAAACAATTCAAAACATTAACAATAAATAAAACAACTTAAAAAAAAACAAATAACATTGAAAACCAATTTTTTAATAAAATAAAATAAAATTTTAAGGTATGGAATTAAAAAGAAAAACAATTCAATTGAGAAAATGATATAAAAAATTAAGGACCATGTTTAATATAAAAATTAAATGAAACAAAATGCTCAAGAATGAAATAAAAAAAGAAACCAATAAAAAAGGACTTAAAAAAAATATGTAGAAATTATAATAATAAGAACCAAATTTAATATATAAAAAAAATAAAAAAAACATAACGAGTTCTATATTTAAATTCCATAAATTTAATTTAAAAGAATTAATGGTATAAAATGTTGATATAAATATTGGACCTACAAGTACACTATTATTTAAATATTTAGAAATAACCAAAAAATCTCATAATTATTTTGAGTTTTAACCAAAAAAATTAAAAATATTTATTTTGAAGATGCACAAATCACAAAAAAAAACTCATTTGTTTTTTAAGATAGGTAAAACAGGATAGAACATTTACATCTTAAAATTTATTTTGAGCACATAACCGATAATAAAATTCAAAAAAGTAAATTTATTCGAACGAAATAAATTATATGCCCGTCAAAACTAGCATACCACTTCAAAATAAACAATACAATTTACTCCAGGGAAACGTGCGACAAAAGCGATCCTTTTCCTTTTCTTTTTTTTCCTGGATATGATTTGCTGCATGTGGGCATGCAAGCAGCACTTCTGCCCTGTCGCTTTCCTGGAAAATGTAATTAATCGAAGCTTGATCTCCACTCCTTTTTAATTTTAATTACAATTATTCCTTTTCATTTCTTTTTCTCAACGTGGAAAACGTAATTCGTGCCGGAAAAGTTTCGCACCTTCATCGGCATCGCCACCGATGAATGCCTTTGTGCATTTCAGCCGTTGGTTATCAACACATCATTCAGCTATGATTTCTTTATTCTCTCTAATTTCCTCGCAGTCTTTGCATTAGGATCCCAATCTGATGATATTGCAGTGATTATAGTGTTAATAATTATAATTTTGATGATAGTAATAATAATAACTTATAAAGAATATCAATAATGATTGAATAATTATAATAATGCTAATAAAATTTTTAGAACAATAATTCATAAAAAAATTATTAATCCGGGATATTAGATTTAAAATATTATATGTAAACAAATTGCAAAACTTAATTCTTAATAGATTCAACACCGAATAATAAATCGCTTGAATTATTACTCTCATTGTTATTATTATAATTGAAAGTAAAATAAAAAACAATCTTAGCAACATTGAATTTTTTTTGATATAAAGAACAAATAGAAATATTTGAAGAACAAAATTAAAAGACGCAAACAAAAGTAGTATTATTATCATTATGAAATATTATCAGACTATTGAACACAATCGAAGTTAATGCGTTATTTTTTTTCATGTTTGCCTAAAAAACTTTTGATTATTTAGTTGTTTTATATATTCATTGTATTATAGATAATACATTGAAAATAATGATAATGATTATTTTAAAAGTATATTTTCTTAAAAATATATAGGTTAATTAATTATATATATATATTTTTGTTTATATATTAAACCTGTTTAAGCCTCTAAATCAAGTTTTAAAATAAATAAAAAAGGGTGTGACCAGTTGATTTAACAAGTATATATATTCTTATCAAAATTAAATTTGACTTTTTCAAGGGAAATTTCAAAGTGACACTCATTTAATAATACTTTTTAAAAGAATGCGCAGTGCACGCCATATATAGGAAAACCACCTCACAATTTAGTGTTTTTGTTTTAGGAAAAACAACAAAAACTGAAATTGGAATGTTTATGAACTGCCATTGATAAACAATCACAGAACAGCATGGGATGCAGTACTAGGTAATGGGAAACAATCACAGAACAGCATGGGATGCAGTACTAGGTGCCGAACAAAAACTTCCAAGGAAACAGCACATCAAATTATGCAAGAGATCTTTCAACAAAGTGATGATTCCATAGCTCATCTAGGCTGGTCCATTCATGTGGAAATTATTGTGGTAGATGGCCTGGGCATGTAGTTGGATATACTGTGTCCGGATAGGCTTCGTTTTCCTTACTGACTAAAAGGGGGAACCAGTGGGGCTAGCTAGCCAGGGTCAAGTATGGCAGCATCGACGCCCATAAAGAATTCAAGTGGAACCTTACATGACGTATAAAGATTCGTAAAATTAATTGAGATGTATACAAGTTGACTCGGATATTTAGGTTAAAAAAAGAGTCAGTGGATAAACTTGTTTCTGTGAAAACTCATATTCAATACATTTGGCTCCTGCAAAACTTGTTTCTATTCGGTCCTTTTCTGCATATTTGCATAAAACAAGAAGACGTTACCAATCTCAAGTTCTTGGAAAAAAGTGAGGATGGAATATTTGCGTACTCAATTATCTAAGCCTAAAGGGACATGGCTAAATAGTTCTTACATTTTAGTTTCTTACTAGACATGGCCTCGTATTGTGTTGTGGAACTATGTTGCTTTTTCATAAACAATGTTCAGATGTCGCGATCATATTTTGTTTGTGGGTATATTTTAAAGGAAAAAGACAAATCATGACTAATTAAATATAAAATGACGAAATTGGGTAAATAAATAAATAAATTAATTAATTAATAATTTGAGAAAACCAAATTTAACATGAAAAACTTGTAACCTAAGTAATAAAAAGTGAATTAAATGAGGTTAGCATGTCTAATCAATAATCCAGGTTATATAATCACAATAACTCCTAAAAAAACACCCCACAAAGTCCATTAAAAAAATATTGAATGAAAAAAAATAAAAAAAAAATTATACCTCATGTATGGCTGACAGTGCTCGAGCCGGTCAAGGGGTTATCCAACACCAACATATGTGCTTGCATTCATGTTTTACGTGAATTGACGTGTATACAATTTTGGGTGTATTCCCTTTTCAATTGGTCCATCAATTTAATCAGACAACTTGTAGGCCCTTTAAACAAATTCCCTGATCAAATTATTCAATTATAATTCGTTCAGGAAATAATAATAATAATAATAATAATGGAACCCACTGTTTCTTTCCAAGTACAAGAATGGTTCGCTGGCCTTCGAACCGGAAATATGTTGGTGCCTTCCTTGATACACAACCAAAGACTACTATAGCGAGAGAGGGAAGTGGTTAGGCGATTAGCTGCGCTAACTTCAATCAATTTAAAATTTTAAACGCCTTCTAATTACACCACGCATAAGGTGATTTGGTGGTGGTTTCTTCCTCATTTAAGACTTCATATTGCAATATTGTCGAGCTGGTGAGCTGATCGAGACTTGTCTGCTGGCCTTTTTATCAACTTTTTAAAGTAGCTGGGCGCAGATCTGCTCATCCCGGATTAAAACCATACAAAACATCCTTCTTCGGTGGGTCATGGCTGTTATATAAAGTGCTTTTGGATTGAAGTGAAATGGGAGGCAGGGCCTGATGATATTCTTTCCCACTCGAATGAGATGGCCCGGGGAACGGAGTTGAAACATCATTTTCAGAGATGGGTCATTGATCTATCGGAGTGTTTCTTCCCAAACAAGCACCGGGAAAGTTGTTCAAAGCTGCGTGTGAAATTCCGGTTAAAGAGAGGCATCGTTTTTAAATGATGCAAAGTAAAAGGAGGCTCAGAGAGATTTCTTTCAGTGTTGCTGCCTACTGGAGAAGTGCCGCCGTTACAGTGCTCATGGACCTCCTCAGATTCCAATGGTCGATCGGGTCATTGCACCAGGAGACTCCGCCGTTGAACTCAGCCACTTCCCACGTCCAGCTTTTTGAGTTTAGGGATCCCGTGTGCCAACTTGGTGGGCTTAACACCGTCGTCATCAGAAAAGCGTGATAGCTTACCCATCAAACCCTATGTGGGCAATTAAGCTCCGATAGCCTGGTTTTCATTAATAAATTATTTTATCTAAAAATTTAAAGTGTTTAGATAAAACACTATAATATAATTTATATTATTCTCTAACGTGTCCTCTTAAATGAAAGCTCATAGAGCTTGAAACATGCACAAATCCACATTATCTTATGCTTGATTTTTATCAAATAAAATAAGAATTATAAGATTCAAATGAAATAATGCTAGATCAACAAAACTCTGATACTATATTAAAAAATTATTTCACCTTCTATTAAATGAGATTTAGAATATAATACATATTATATTCTAACCGTTTTCCATTAATGCTTGTTTTGTCATCCCATTCAAGGATCAAAAATTGTTTGCCTGCACTACCCAGCAACTCATCAGTCAAGCCTATTCTTGATCTGGCCACATGGGTTCAAATATTAGTGTAGGCTCAAAAGACATCATCGGTTCCTGCAGGATGTGTGTTGATGGTGATGTAAAACCAAATTGTTTATCATCATGCCACATGCCTTCTTTAAGCTGTAAAATTTGTGGCATGGAATTGAAGATGCAGCTCAATTACCAAAACACTAAAATAGCAAAGACTTTTACTGTTTTATCGACCCTACATTCTTCCATAATTGCACTGTGGTCCCATAGTGTAAATTTTTTTGGTCACGTATTCCCCCCCTTTCCAATTTGATCATTCATGTTCGTTCTATTAAAGATTGGTCTTTGTAGTTTATTTTAATAGTCTTGTTGTGGGGTTCTGGTGGAGCCAAAAAAAAAAGTCTTATCACTGTGCCGCTGCTTGATTTTGAAAAACTGTTAGGGTTTTTTATATTCCAAACGAATTGAAACTAAAAGGAATATAATTGAAAATGGCGAAAATCAAGCTCTTGGAGTGTTTTGGAGTGTGGTTGAGGTTGCTTTTGAAAGTGTTTTTTGTTTAGAAATACATCAAAATAATATTTTTTTTTATTTTTTAAAAATTATTTTTGACATCAGCACATCAAAATGATCTAAAAATACCAATTTTTTTTATTTAAAATAAAATTAAAAAATTCAATATTTAATCAAATGGCGGTTCAATCGCTTAGCATGTGGAGGGAGGGAAAAGTTGCAGGAATATAATTCCAAGCATGTCAATTAATAGCTGGCTGTGGTCAAAGCATTAACCTGATTTGAGTAAAAAAGGCGTCAAAGCGTTTGAAAAGTTTTGGATCGGCATATTAAATTAATAATTAAAAGCATTTTAAAAAAATACGTATAACATGGGTATTTTTGTCTTTTATCCCGATTTTTTTTATTGGATTTACCTAGATGTGATCATTTAATTTAATAAATATAAATATTATTAAAATAAATAAATAGTTGATATGTGTGTTGCATACATGGGTTGTGGTTTTCTCTGGAGAACACCAGCGGTCACATTCTGATTTTCAAGGCATTGTTGGAATCATCTTGGTAGCCTCTTTATTTATTGACAGCGTGCGTTGTCCACGTATATCTACTTGGGTATCGGAAATATTTTTTTTATTTTCTCTCTTCTCCGTAATATTTGCCCTTAACCCTTCAGATTTTTAAAACAGCCCTTCATTTTAGTTTTTTTTTAGATTTGATTCTTTTTTATTATTTGTTTTATATGGGATAATTTATAAAATTATAATTTAATTTAATTTTTCTTTAATTTTTTCTTATGTCATATTTGGTTTTTATTTTTTATTTCTAATTTAAGTTTTAAAATTGATTTTTTTATGATTTTATCCTCGTTTTTGTTTTTTTCCGTATCACATTTGAATCTCAAATTTTTAAGATGGATCTAAGATTGAACAAATCATGAGTTTGGAAAATTAGCCTAAATTAAATTTCAAGAAAAAACTCATATTTTTTTCAATTTCAATCTTTTAATATTTATTTAATTAGAGATTAGGCTCTGTAATTTTTTTCTATATGTTTTATCATTAATCTTGAAAATAACCCAGGTTATTTCAAGTTTTTTTATTTGTCATTCTTTGTTGAGTTCAAGGAAATTAATTTTTAAATTGAATTAAATTAATTAATTAAATATAAGTATAAGATTCTCACGTCATTATAGTTTATTTGGTTTTCTTTTCGAGTGGTTGCTTTGATAGTGTATGGTTTCTTTTGGATTAATCATGCCACTTTTTATAATGGTGGTAGAATTGTCTTAGTAAACTAATTTTTTATGGTAAAACAATGTACACGATGAAGTGACAATTAATTATTATTATTTTTTAATTTTTTTATCATGATATTAGGTTAATCAAATTTATTGAACAATTCTGAATCAATGACTCGAGCCTCGTATTTTTCTTTTTTCTCTATTGGATTAACTTGAAAACAGATTTATATTATTTTTAAAAAAAAAAACAGCTCGTAGCATAGCAGAAGGTAGCTATGTAGTTCTAGTTTTTCTATTGATATGGAATATTTTGGCGTGCCGTTTCGAGGTTGTACTGTTCATATATAATTAATTATATATATATATAATTAAAATATTAATTTAGCAAGCATAATTAAAATTCAAGATAAATTAACTTTAAATTGTACAATACAAACACAAAGTCAAACAAATATAATCTCAAAATTAGAAATACAACCACAAGTTAATCAAAATAAGAAGGATTTTAAGGCCGAAACGGCACACCCGGAACAGTACCGAGACGTTCTGGCCGGTATTTTCAGAACGGGTCAGAATTAAAACCAAGACGAAAACAACATCGTTTTGTCTTGGTTTTTTTAACAGCACGGAACAAAACGGTATTGACAACCTTTATCACTATCATCAGTGAGATCGGTAGCTAACATTAGAGAAAAAAATACCATTTTTTTCTCTCACAGAACCAATCAACTGGAATTTGAGCTTTATAAAAAAAATTTAGCAGCCTAAAAAATCTGCCGGCAAATATCTACTAGTCGTCCCTGCAGTTGATAATCTGACCAGCTTGCGCGAAAAGCAATTGGGAATATTACCACTTACGCCACGCGCAATTGCTAATAAGAGCACCTATACATGTGCGTGTGTATTTTACCAATCCAGATCAATTGTGAAATTTCTATAATTATTGCTTGACAATTTATTTCTTCAATTAGGCCAGTCTCCATGGTTTCAAATGCCAACAATAGTAACTATCAAGAAGATGAGGTCGCGAGATTCAAAGTTATAAGCATTCACCAAAATGCGTCTAATAAAGGAAATGGGGCCGTGCCACGGCGGATTCCCACCGAGGGAGACCTCATGTTTGGGAAGTTATGGGGATGATGCCGGTGTTTCCGCGCCAGCAATTCCTACCCGGGATTCTGCCGAGAAGACATGATTTATGGATTGATGTGATGGTGATACACATGCAAATTCCACCGATTGCGTAGAGTTGAATGGGTGGTGGATAATATAATCTTGTCAATTTTTATTTTTTTAATTGAAATAAAATATTTTAATTTTAAAATATTTCAGTTTTGAGATTATACTATTTGTTTATATATATAATTAAATATATTAATTTATTTATTTTTAGTTAAAATTCAAAAATAAATAAAATTATTTTTATTTCATCCCCCTGTTTTTCTATACATGGATGGGCTAAGAAATTAAGGCCTAGGAGGTGTTTGTTTTAGCCTTTTCAACAATGGTTTCTAAAAAAGTTGCAATTTTTTTTTTATTTTAAAGACCGGTAGTTTAGTGTTTTTAGATCATTTTGATGTGCTAATGTCAAAAATGATTTTTAAAAAATAAAAAAAATGTCATTTTAATGTATTTCGGCACGAAACACTTTTTGAACTACAGCAACAGCTCTCTCAAACACCCTCCTATTCTTCATTGTGGACAGGTTTGTGATATTCGCTTTGTGGTAAACCATAACCAAGGCTAGGGTAAACAACTTTGCGAAGTTGGTTATATTTGTGGACATTAAAGCCATGGATGTTCATGAGTTTCTTTTGTTTGGCCTTGAAGCGTTGCTGGAAGAAACCTTGAAAAGAAGGCTCGGTGGATGTTCTCAGGAAGAAACCATTGGCTATTGCGAAGTGAAGGGAGGTGACAAAGAAACATATCGGTTCCATGACATCCCAGTTGAGTTCCCAGAAGGTGAGCCTCATGAATCCGGATCATCAGAAAGCCCAGCCCACAATAAAGCTCCCCTCGGACCTGGGTTCTAGCCTTCCGATCAATTATCACCTTTAGTTTCTCCATGTGCTCAAGGTGTTTTCTTCTCGGATCATCAGGGGTTGCGATGGCTTGGGATATCATGTTCTCCATTGATATCGCCACCATTAAAAATAAATGCAAGATGAACACGATGGACTGAATGATATAAATTAGCTGACTTAATCATAATTATGACATTATTTATCCAGTCACAGCAATCAATATTTCGAAGAATCATATCCATTTGTATCGCTTCTCTTAGGATAGAGCCTCCCCTGGTAGGGGGGAAGGTGACCGGTGCAGATACCCAGCAAAATCCAATTATGTTTTTGCCAGCAGCCCAGCCCTTGAGTAATCGAATCTTCTGTCATTATGTATAATTTAGATTTTACGGGACACAAATTAGAGCATAACAAGAAGAAGAAAGAAAATGGAAGGACTGTTGTTGATCAAAAAATTAAAATTAATTGAGAAAAATCGATACCTGCTCAGGCCTGAGAAACACAGTGTTTCCTAAAACGATGACGTTTCTGGAATGGTCAAACAACTTGGCAAACTCAACACCTTGACCTTCATTTGCACACTCATCTACACAAATTTTGACAAACTCCGAATAACAAATCGACCCTTTTGGAATCTCTCTATGTTTGGCCTTCAACTTCTCCACGAGAGAAACCCTCAAGATCTTCTTCGCATTCTCGACAGAAATTCCGAGTTTCTTAGCCTCTCCAGCGATCTCTTCCGGAGGAGTCAGACCATCAAGGTTGAGCCGGTCCCCGGAAACGAACTTTTCTCTTAACTTCTCTCCCACCGGCATGGACATGAATTCTGGTAATCGTTGGTGACAGCACGCTTCGATAATAATTTTCGAAATGCCATTTGATTAAAACAGAGAGAATCCGGTGATTTGAAGTGCTCGAATGTGGTTGAAGAGTGACGATGGGTGCGTAGGCAAGGGGTGTGTGTGTGTGTTTCTCTCTCTAGTTTTTTTTTAAAACAAAACGAAAAAAAAAGGGGGGAAAGTGGAGAAACTGAAATTAAAAAGCTGTTAAGTACAGCTTTTAAAATTGTGTTTCCAAAAAATTTAATTTTTTATTTTATTTTAAATAAATATGTTTTGGTGTTTTTAGATTATTTTGATGTGTTGATATCAAAAATTATTTTTTAAAAATAAAAAAACATCATTTTAATATATTTCAATACGAAAAGCACTTTAAAAAATTAAGCAATAACTGTCCCAAACATACCCTAAAATAGATTGAGTACCATTTATGACCCCGGTATGGATTCCATTGAAATGTGCGCAGACTTCTGATAGTTAGTTTTATTGGAGGTTAATTCGAGGGGTAACTATATTTTTAAATTATTTTGATGGGTTAAAGTTAAAAATAATTTTTTAAAAATAAAAAATATATTAGAGAGACCTGATTTGATTTTTTCTAAAATAATATTATTTTTTAAAAAAATCCTATAACCTAATGCTTATGGTATAGTAATGTCAATTTACTTTATTGTGTTTTAATAGCCAAACACTCAAGCTACCGTGAGGATAATATTTCATTAAAAAATTATTATAATAGAAAAAAGATGCTGTGTTTAATAAAACAAAAAAAAATCACATGAAGCAATAAATCATTAAAATTAAAAATATTAATTAAATATAAAAGTATGAATTTGAAAGATAGATGTATAAAAGCATCTTCAATGGTAAAAACCATTTTAGAAAACTAAATCTTTAAAATGTTTTTTTTAATAGTGTAAATATAGTCTTTTTATTTATGTGTACTCTAATAGTAAAAACTATTTAGAAGAGCTATTTTTTATATATCATTTTAAATATAGTGCAATTATTTTGTATATAATTTAATCATGCAATTAATTATACAATTAATAGGAATAGTTTATATAATTAAATAATTACTTTTAAAAAACCCTCAAACAATATAATTTTTAATTATATTTTAAAAAATAAATTTAAAATAAAAAACCATAACATTTCAAATTTAAAATTAAAAAACACTTCATGATTTTTAAAAAGCACAATTTAGAGAAGTGCTTGCATAATATGATGGATAGTGCTAGCATGAAGTTAAATTCATTAAGAAATACAAATTATCAAATAGACTCTAGCCATAGCTCACTCTCATAGATTGCCCTGTCATGCCTCTCCCAAGCAATAATCGAACTGTATATAATAACATCTAAAGGATGGAACTGAAAAATTATAAGCTCAAAGAAAGAAAGAAAAACAAGACCAAGAAAACCTTATAAACCTGCGCTAATATTTTAAATTCACAAAATTCTATACCTATACTAAATTAAAATTTTCAGTTCCCAAACAATTTGATATTAAATGATGAAATAAAATATTTAAAAAAAAACAAGTAAAAAACAATTAACAAAGAATGACAAATAAAATAAATAAAAATAACACCACCCCATATTCAATTGAATAAATATTGAAGTTTGGAGCTTGGAAAACCCGAACTCCAAGAGTAGATATCTATCATGTGTCCTGGATCATGAGATTATGATAATCTAAATGCAGATCAAGATATTTAATATCATAACGTAGGTTATTTTTTTAGTTGTGATTAATAAATTTATTTTTTAAAATAAATTTGTAATAGAAATTGACACACACATAAATTTTATTGAATAGTAAAAAAAAAGAAAAATATCATGCAATGTTGCACGTATTAAAAAGATAATTTTTAAAAAAATAAATTTAATATATATTTTAAAAAATTAAATAATCCAAAAACATTACAAAGAAGAGGCATCAATTAAAATATAAACTTAAAAAATATTAAAAAATGCATAAAATCAACTGTAATAGAAATTGAATCACACATAAAAGTTATTGAATAAAATTTTAAAACAAATTTAAAAGTCGCCATCTATTTCACTCACGTGTTTTGTTTTCACTCCACTCCCATGTCTTTGAATTAAATCCTCAATTTAAAAAGTATGCAATTAAATGTTAGTTTGAACTAAAAAAAGCCAAATTGTACATGACAAAAGATTCAAACCAAATCGAAATGTTTTAAAAAGGACCACGTCAATTTCCATTAATATATAGAATGATGGATAGTAATGGTGCGACAGAGAATGCAGTCGCTATTTTAGTTTCTTAAATCAGTTAATGCAAATTCAGCTACTGAGGATCGGTCTGGTCTCAAAACGATATCAACCTCTATTGTAAACGGTGGGCATTTAATACCACCATCCATCCATCCACTTGCTCTGCATGAATGTCAATAATTTCTTTGACCATAATCTGTCAATGATCATGGCGTTGACCGAAAGAGAACAGGTACAAAAGAGGGCAGGCTTCTACAAAATTAAAGCAGTGTTTAGCTTACGTAGGGAGGATCAGGGAGTCATCACAGCCAGTAACTCTTATTAATCATATGACAAAATAGCAAGACAGGTGGGTCCCATTAAGATACGCAAAATCTTGTGGTTTTGACTTTCCTAAATCCCATCATCGATAACCAACGGCACATCTACAATCAAAGAGTTGCGAGCATATAGCCTTTGCACTCACCAAATGGAAAGGGGCGTTCACTGCCTCTGGTCCTCGACAGGGGATGGATGGATGGAATGGCAAAACCTTCTCAGTTCCCACAACTCATACTGTGTGCTTGGCTTTGACATGTGTGGTTTTATAAAATAAAGTATAAAATTATCGATTTTTTTAATAAAAAATCGTAGTAATGCTATTCATTAATTAACCAAATACTTCCAAATCTATAATTAAAACAAAACCATACATAGCTTTAATTTAATGAAGCTAACTAGCAGTTCTTTGACCTAGAGAGTTGAGATTTTTTTTTTCACTCACCAAGTATGGACCCCTTCTCCCACGGCAAAGTTTCCAAATTATCTTCAGAATTCAGAAGATCACAGTTGAGAAGCACAGAACCCATCTGAAGAGATCAGACGGGGCAACAAAGAGAGTAGAAAATTGCCAAGAGAATAATGTATACATTTTCAGAAACCCTTTTCCCCTCAAAGTCAGCAGCAATACATTAATTAAACCAAGCTTAGAAGAAAGCCACGGAGAATTCTTAGAGGTCTAGCCACCTCACCGGTTTTTACATATATTCACATAGGTACACTAACAAAAAGAAGGAACCTCTATAGCTCTGACGGGCTAAGTACTGCTAACCTAGGGATAGATACGATGATAAACAAGCCAAGGATACATATGTTACACGTTGGGAAGAAGAGGATTTTCAAGTGCAAAGTATCTGTTAGCAGGACAGCGAAACTTAAATCTCTAATTTATCTCGGGTCATTTGCAGACAGTCTTCAGTCTTTTTGCTGCCTTAACAAATCCTACAATGACCTGCAACTCGTCCATTTGCTGCGCACCAGCAAGGATCATGTTCAGATTATAATATTCAGAAAATTCGAAAGCTATTAATAAACTACCATTACAAACACTAGTCGTTCCAGAAAGAATGGGAAAATAAATTCTGAGAACTGAACCCCAGAACACTAATGGTCCAGAGAAGTAAACACTTGCTATCACAAGGTCCAAGAACCTATTTCAGGATTGTAGATGAAATTTTAAGAGTACCTGCGACATAAAATGCCTCTGAACAACATCAATTAGTTGCTCCTTGGATGGGTTGGGAATGGAATCAACCTAGAAAAATCGATGATGTTAATTATGCTGGCATGCTACAGAAAGTATTAAGTTACTTATTCGAGTTTCCCTCTGTGAAAACAAAGCTCACAAGGTTAAAGTGTCGCCAATATCTCCACAGTGCAGCCACCTCCAACTTGCTGAGGTCAACCTTCTGTAGTGGAGACAGTTGCTAACAAAATCAGATATTAATACATCTATGCACTCATTTCTTGTTAAAATTAGATCATGGTAAGAAAGTAAATAGGAGTACAGATTAAAGATCACATACTGTGGTCCCACGAGGCGTGGAAACAGAGCCCTTAGACTGCGAATCACAAGAGAGAGACCTGCTCATGGTCTTGTGAGATGATCCTGTTGATTTGTGTGTCCGATTCCTTGATCTATGGGACTTTTGAGTGTCATCGGATGCTGGAAAATTAAGGATGACACAACCAGAGTTAAGAGGATGGTGGACCCGGCGAAAAGAAAGGAAATAAAACAAGGGGAGCTCATGGCAATAGCGAAAGTAAAAGTGGAAGACAGAATGGATCGTGTGGTGCCAAACTTGACCACTTTCACCAATAAAACATACTGTTAAGAACCCACTGTTAGAGAATAAGCAAACATTTAATTACAACTTAAAGATTAAAGATTCCCCTAAACAATGCCAAACGTTTTTACTAAGACAATTTGGAAAGGACATAGGTATAAATTAAGGAAATTTAAAAAGAAACACAGCTGCAATTAGCAAATCAGCACGGCGGAGCAAGTCAACATGAGATTGATAACCTCGTTTTCTCTTGAATAACGGCCTATTTTCCACAACTTTTAACCGAGTTACGCTACAACAAGTCTCACCAAATTTTGGGACCAGAAGACAGTACTTAAGAAGGGAGATTTACTAACCAAGCTCACCCATATCCAATCCATTCCAGTGCACATTCTCAAATTCCAGATCATCATCATCCTCATTGCCTGTGGGAGCCTCGATCACACTAAGAGCATTCCTCTGAAGCTTTACTTCTATGCCATTAGTCAGGACCTGTAAATTTAAAATTTAGCAATCGGAGAATAAGAACCATATGAAGTGCCTAGCGGGATGACATCATATGCTAAACCGGTACATGGACAAGTTGGTAGACATCAAGAAGAAAGCAGGAGGAAAGAAACAGCAGAAATGAAGCAAGTGAAATAAGTTCAATAATGGAGTTGAGGCAAAAATGACTATTTAGACATTTTATAATTATCACACTAAAAAAATCATGACAGGAAATTTACTTGATAGCTAAAATGCTTAATCAAGCATAAGAAACACGAACCGCGGCTAAAAATAGGAACAAAAACCAAATCTTTTCCCCCAATAATGAAAACCCGGTTGAAGAGAGAGTTGAAATGTTTAAAAGATAATACCTAAAGTGAAGTGGGAACATTCTAAAAAAGAAGAGCTTTATTTATCGTCTTTTGCCCCATATCAAAAGATGTGTCAAGTTTCAGTCAGCCAAAAATATGGAGAGGGGAGCGCGCGCGCGCGTGTTAACCTATCTCAGTAGAAATTAGCTACATAAACAAATACAAGAGTTCTTTGAAAACAAAATTAGGGAATTCCGTCAATAATCCAGGATGAAAAACAAGGGTTTGATTGATTTTATGCTGAGAATACATACCTTCATTCGCAGAGAACAAAAATGAAAAATCAAACATGCAAGAGAACAGAGAAATCTAATAAAATATATCATATGCAAAGCAATAGAAATCAATCCAAAACAGAGAGAGAAACCAAAAAAATAACCATTTGAAATCCCGCATTGCAAAAAACACCAGATCCATTGGTAAAAAATCGAAATGCAATGAAAACCTATTTCCTGAACTATAACTTGCAATTACCATGAAGCTCCTTAATCCTAACAAACCTATACTCCGGAATTTCATCTTCTGTCAACAGAAGATGCAAAATTAAAGCTACTGATAAATAGTTGGTATCGCTTTTACACAAAGTCCAAGCCCTAAACCATTACAGTGCCCTGCATTGCTAACACATCACACACACCACCATTCAAAAGCAAACCAAACCACGGATGACAGCACATAAAACTCATTTCCTTAAGACGGGAAAAATTACCAGCCAATGCCACCCGCCAAGCCCAACTGCCTTCTTCACAACACCTTGAAGGCCCACAAGCACCGACTTAGTACGGTTATTCCCAGTAACCACCACTTTAGTATGACGTGGCAGCACTGAAAGCTCTTCTTCACTGCTGTCACCGTAGCTCTGTAGGTGAGAAAACCCTCCCACAACTCCTCCATTCACTGAACTCTCCATTGCCTCCAACATTATAAGAAGTGGTAAACTATATCTATAAACAATTCTTTCTCTCAGCTAAATGAGTCAAAATTCGAGTTTCAAAACTGGAAATGAAGATCATGCATTGCAGAGAAAGGCTGTGGGCGTTTTGTGGGGGTCGAGAGAGAAGAATTGAAGTGAAATTTATGGATTTTTGCGAGAGAGAAAAAACACAGTTTTATGAGAGAGAGAGTTTCATGTGCTTTTGTGTGTGTGAGAGAGAAGATGAGAGTGACTCCTGGTTTTGTTTATTGTTCGTGTTGCTATGAATCCCGACGAGAGAGAACAGACCGGTAGGAGGGTGACACGTAAGGTGGAAGATGGTGACGTTAATCATGCTAAACAGCACTTCTTCACTAGCGGTTTTGGACTGGATGGGATTTTAATTAAGGAAATTTTTTGAGGATGCCATATAAAGAGTTGCTGGCTAAACTTAAAGTGTTTGTTTTTAATTTCTTTTTCTTTTTTTTATATTAATATATCAGAATAATATTTTTTTTTTCTAAAACATTTTTTAAATACAAAAAAGTAAACAAGTTTCTAGTGTTGGATACAAGAGGGGTGTTGCGTTTCAAATTATTTTAATTTTAAAAAATATTAAATTATTGTATTTTTCTTCGATACTTCTCAATTATTTTAATATTGAATCATTTTAATATATTGTTAAAAAATATATTGAATACCAAACATAAAAGAAAATGTGCCCATGCATCGTGGCTGAGTTGTCAAAAAAACAATTATGTCAAAAGTAGATGTTTGATAATTTTCTTAAAACCATGATGTTGAAAACTCAAGTACTTGAAGTCTTGATTTGAAATTTGATGTTTTTTTAAGATTATAGTCGTAGATGCAAACCATGGATCATTAAACGCAGCCTTCAAAATTAGATTGTAGTCAGGGAAGAATTTGGACACTAATCTTCTTGTTCTCATGGAATATTCTATAGAAAAAATCATCCAGATACTTCTTTTTTATTCTTATTATCTTGAATTAATAATTTTAAATTTTAAGACTTTGGTTTTGAGATTTTTATATATAAGTGAAGAACAAAATTTCTTTTGTTTGTTTTTTGGAGTGATCATGATTTTTTTTTTAATGTAAAAATATTTGTTTGTTTTAAATTTATTTTTTAATATATTTTTATTGTTTTTATGTGCCATGCTGGAAAATTAGTTTTAAGAAATAAAATATATTCTCTAAAAAATAAAAGGTAATTATTAAAAAAATACCGATAAAGAATAAACAGGAAAAGCAAACGGAAAGGGGAGAGGAAAAAGGAAACGGCAGAATGGAAACGTAACGGAAACCTCTGCGGGGCCCACGTGGAGGGAAGGAGGTACCTGCCGTCGGTTCGGTGTTGTCCTCCTTAACACGGGCTGCCAAACTTATCTTGCCTCCATGTCAAGAATTAATGACTCTAGAAAAACATTGTGCCTTTATTTTCCCACTGGATTTTCCCGCCACAATTAGGCAATATCAACCGTCGGATTCCCGATGCCAATGTTCCAGCCATTGAACCATTATTGGCACCATAGCAGCTGTTGGATGTCAGGGTGTTTTGTTTAAAAAACGTCTGTGAATTTTTTTTTAAATTTTTTTAATTTAAATTAAATTTTTATAATGTTTTTAAATCTATTTTTGTGTACTAATATAAAAACACATTATAATAAATTTTTAAATAAAAATTATTTTTAAAAACAACTTCGAACAATTTAAAAACGTTTTTTTGCTTGCGCATCAGCATAGCAGAAGTGGCAAGTTCAAGCTCCACGTGTAACGATCACCAAAATTTGAAACACAGCTGGACCTTCGCCAAAGATCACTTCACACTGGTTAATGGAGTTCTTTTTCAAGCTGCTCTATAGATTTGAATTAAAAATGACGAGGTTTTTAAATATTGATGAAATAGCATATTTTTATACATGTGGTTATTGAAAAATATATTTTTTATAGCTTCTTGCTATTAACAACAGCGACATCCAATAAAAAAAAAAAAACACGAGAGAAATAAAAAAAAAATACGGCAACAAGACATGGGGCTCCACCGCTATCCACCATCCTTTTCTTTCACTTCACGCGCCCTCTCTCTCCCCGGCGATGTTTCCGTAATTCAGGGAGTATTAGGAATTTAAAATTAATTTAATTGAGAGGCCACTAGCATTAAACGACATCCTTCGTTTTCAAGCCCCTTGTCAGCTCACATTGAATGTTCCATTAATTTGGTGTCCAGCTAGCCACTCACTGCAGCAACGATTGAGGCTGCAAGTTTGCCTTGCTCTGAGGTTTAAAGTGTAATGGTATTTTTATAAAATTATTTTTAATTAAAATTATTTTTTTCCTCGGAATCTTTTATTTATAATTTTAGGACATCCTTAAAACCGTTTAAGAAAAAATATAAAATTAACATATTTTTTTCATACCACTCCTACATCTGTATTTTATGTCGGTACTCCTTTTTATGTTTATTTTTTCCTGTCGAGCACACGTGACAGTGCGGGGAAAAAAACCCTTCACTTCAAGAACATGTACATGCTCCCCGCAAGGGGACTTTGACTTCAGCCCAGGCCAATTCGAAGAGTTAGGCATAGACATGTGACTCGGGATAAATTAGGTCAGCAATCACTTCTGGTTCATTTTTGTTTTTTTATGACAAGGTGGATACACACCTGGTTCTCCGTTTTTCCGTTTTTTATTTATTTTTTATGATATAAATTGTTTTTATTGAATATTAATAATTTAAAATTATTAAAGAAACAAACAAAACCAGAAACAATAATTGTAGCGTAGAGAATGCATTTTATGGTCTTAAATGCATCTTGCAATCAATTGTTGGACCGCTGTCATGGACTATATATGTGCATCATAAAAGGAATTGAATTATAGGGCTCGCCTCTTCTTCAATCTGTTCAAAATAGGATCGGAGAGCACGGGACGAGGGTTAAAAATATTGTTTCGGAAATCATAATTTGTAGATTCAAGTGAACAATTAAAATCATGAATATTCTAAATTTTTATAAAAAATATATGTTTTAACTTGAATATGAAACCTGTTATATAGATCATAAATCTTTTAATATTATTTATAAACAAAACAATATCATAGTTTTGATAATAAATAAATAAATCAGCTCTCGATATTTTTTAAAATTTCTTATTTAAAAATAATTATATAAAAAATAACAATAACAAAATAGATATTCTGTTCTTGAGCAACATTTTAAGAAGATTTTTTGTATTAAATTAATTTATAACCATTCCTGAAACAATGGCTAATATTATCATAAAAATAATATAATTTTATTTAAAAGTCATGGCATAACCATACAATGTTTTGAATGCCTTCCGAGTAATTTTTCCCAAGATTACTTTCTTAAAAAAGAAATTAACTAAAAAAGGAAAATAAAAGGTGAAGGGGCAAATCTCCTTGAAAAAACAGGTACTGCACTATTGAACCTTAAAAACTAGACTCGTGCGCCTGGTCTAGACACTTTGTTATCGGTCTGGACTCTGGACAGATGACATGGCATGACATTCACTGATTTATTTTTTAATTTATCTTTAATAACCTCCTGAAACTCTAATAACCCAAATTTTAACCCTAAAACACCATTTAATCACTTTAAAAACAGTAAATCAAATCAAATTCTAAAAACTCTTACAAACTCTGGTCTGTGTTTTTAATAGCGTGCTTAATGGGTAAAAACACACTTCAATCAAACTCCTTAAAAACAATAAAAGGTTCTGTTTTACTATTTTTGTTAAAGGGGTTCTGATAGAGGACATAGGAGGAGGGGAAGGCCCATCATTCGTGGTCTGTAGGCCTACCAAAGCATTCAATTTGTGAACAGGGCCCATAATTGGCCCACCAGCCCAGCACCCGGACTGAAAACAAGTGATTCAATTTTGATAAATCAATATAGAAGCACTATCCGTAGAGGTTCTATTTAACTAGTAATGCCATGGTTGACATATGAACGCCACCATATTCTTCTTCCTTCATTCGTATCAACCTTGTTGCTTCAAATCCATACATTATTGGCATCTAAATTCAAAACATAATAATAAAAAAATCATTAATATGACCAAATAAATGCTATTTAAATTAATTTAATAGATTTTCCCGAGGATTATCCCAGACCAAGTTTCAAAAACACTAAGCAAGAGTTGACATATTATACTGGAATAATCCTATAAAAACTTGGATTCACTTCTAAAAAAATAAAAAAAGTACTGTTGTAATTCCTTTTCTCTTAAAAAAATACTATTGAAATGACGATGGACCCTCATCCCTGTAACTTGCATTTTGATTTCAGTTTCTTCAGCATGTGGCTTGCCTCCTCCTATGCTGATTCATGATCCTGTTGATAAACCATAGAAAGTCTTACGCTTCTCGCATTCAAATTTTTATAAAGCTACGTGCATGAACTGTTTCTTTTTTCTTCCAATCTGAGGATCATATGTGTTTTCACATATATCTTGTTTGAATTTAGCATCCTAATTTCACAACTCTTCAAAATATTTTGAAAAAGTGGATGAAGATAGTGCATCTTCAAAGCTTGTATGATCCCCACATCACTAGGATCCACATCACTAGGATGAATGGATATTTGATGTTGCGTGAGGTGGCAACAAAAAAACAATTCATGCACGTAGATCATCAAACATATTTTACAAATAAAATTTTAGCCATCCATGCTCGTCCGTGTTTGCATTCTTGAAATACCATGGTTTGACGTTTAAAATACTTGCCAATGATCCATGAAGAAAATTTCTTAAAACCATCCCAATAGAAACACTTGCAAGTCTTGTTTCTTATGTTTAAGTTGTACATAAAATTTGTGATGACAAAGGATCTGAGATCTATTTTGTAAGTCTCGAGCTTGAATCAGAACATATTCATCTTGTTAAAATCTGAAATAACTGAAATTTTACTAGTTTAATCCGGTCCGGAAAAAATGCCTAAATTTTTGGATGTTGCTTGGATCATTTGTAAGGCATACTTTTATGACATTTGTGATACTATATGTTTTGTTTTATAGATGTTTTTATTTGAGTTTATGTTCATGGAGTTTATTAGTTAAGTACATCTCAAAAGTAATTTTAGTTTGTTGTAAGAATTGATAAACCCATGACCTCTATTTAATAAAATTAATCACATTCGTTATCTTGTTTTGGTAGTTTATAATATAACAGTAGTTTATAATTTGATAATATTTCTATAATCACAATTTACAGGACACGTGTTAATTTCAATGTTTTTTTTTTTAAAAAAAACCTTGATAAATTATTTTTTATCAAATGTTACGTGAATTAATAAATTATTGATTAAAAATGCCCTTTATTTTAGCTCACTTGCCATGATACTTTAGATAACATCTCCAATAAACTTGTGTGTGTGTGTGTTATTGTACCTATTGTATATTCATCTTTAAGTTAGATTTCAGATATGTCATTGTACCATAGCTTACTATTCAAATTAATAAGTTTACGTATGTTAATCATACTTTAAATTTAATTTATTAAACCAAACAATTCGTCTCATAATAATTAAAAAATACAAGATAAATATGTAATTTATTATTTTTTGCTTGTTTAATTAACTCATGATAAGTATATGTATATATATATATATATATATATATTTGAAATAACCTTAAATCTTAATAATACATGCTTGTTTCATATTTTAGGATGTTATGTGTGTCTTTTTTATTATAAAAGATTAACTAAAATTGTGACACGTTTTTTATTTAACTGAGTTTCTGAAGTGAATTTCACATAACCTCTACGTTCAGTTTAATTAAATTCTCATTTCAGAATCTTAACTAAAAAATAAGGACACAATTAATATAATTATATAAATAAGGACTTATAGACACAATGGTTAAAATATAAATACACACGGGTTACTTATCTTGTTCCGAGTAATACATATTTCTGGCATTAAAATATATTATGTTAATATAAATAAACTATTTTATGGAGCAGAATCGTTTCGACTAATAATTCTGGTGATCTAAGTGAAAAGGAGAGAGAGAGTGTGAGTTTTATAAAGTTGCTGGGCCCTCCCTGGTCCAAAACAACTGGGCTCATCCATCAAAAGGCAAGAAGAAAGAGACACGTTCTCAAATGTTGGGTCCCACCCTCAACGGCTCGGGCCCCGTGTTTGAATTATTAGGTCATTACGAGAGAGGTGCATAAACTTTCACACACACGTGGCAAGCCCCCCACCCTCACCCCTCCTTTTATTTATTTATTATTTAGAAATAAAAATAAAATTCCACCACAAGTCACATATGCACGGTCCCCTTCCTTTATTTTAGAATAGTTAAATGATGAAAGCTGCGGTATAATAGTTTTTTTTTCAAATTAAAATGACTGATATGTCCTTAGAGGCAAAACTATTGCGCCGGCTGTCAGTCAATTTTTCACCCTTTCATTTTAGATGAATAGTAAACTAATTATACAAATAAATATAATTATTTTTTTCGCCCTTATGTTTTTTTAATATAAATAAATATAAAAACTCTTCGTGCACTGTTACGAAACACCCCCACCGCCACCATTTTTCTGAACACTTGACTTTTTCTTTTTTATTTCTCGATCATCATATGACTTTATTAAAATAATAAATAAAAAGACGACCCAAACACAGACCGATTCTTCTATTATACTTCACAGCCAATTAAAATATTAAAGCCTCTTCCTCGTAACCATCTCTTCTCCGCTTCCTTGCTCTTTCCTTTCTAGCCGTGAGAGAGTTAGAGTGTCTGTTCTGGGGTGGTCTGTTGTCGGAAAATGACGTCAGATGGGGCCACTTCTACATCAGCTGCAGCGGCGGCAAATACAAGGAGGAAGCCGTCGTGGAGGGAGAGAGAGAATAATAGAAGGAGAGAGAGGAGGAGAAGAGCTACAGCTGCAAAAATATTTACTGGGTTGAGGGCTCAAGGGAATTATAATTTGCCCAAATATTGTGACAATAATGAGGTTTTAAAAGCTCTCTGTGCTGAGGCTGGTTGGGTTGTTGAAGAAGACGGAACTACTTATCGCAAGGTATGCTACACGCACACGCCCTTGTTTTTCTTTTCATGGATCTGTACTTGTTGCTTTTGATTCATCTTTTTTGCCCTCCTTTCTTTGTTAGATCAAGCTTCTATCTCAGCTGAACACACTCTTTTGTATCTGTTTTCTTTTTCTTTTCGAGCTTGATTGTCACTAGGTTTTGATTTGAAGGCATTGGCGAGTTTAAGATTTACAGCTGGTCTATTGAAGCTCATATATGTTGGTAAAAAAATGGCTTTAATCCGTGTCTTTTCTGTTTCAAGAAACCTGAAATTTATCGAATCCAGTCTGTGTGATTAACCATCAATGATCAATTAAAGAAGATGGTCTTCCTCTGTTTTTAAACCCAATTGATTAAGCTTGAATCGCTGTTATCTTATTTTAATCACTTGTTTTTTGCTCTATCTGAAACCAATTCACCAGTGTTTAAGGTTTTTATGACCCTTTGTTGTTCTATGTTTGATTCATTTTATTGTCCAGGGACACAGGCCACCTCCAATAGAGACAGGAGGTTCTTCGATGAGAGTAACCCCATACTCATCCCAAAACCCGAGTCCACTATCTTCATCGTTTCCCAGCCCGATTCCTTCCTATCAAGTCAGCCCCTCCTCCTCGTCATTTCCTAGCCCCACTCGTGGTGATTACAATGCCTCTTCTAATCTCCTTCCATTCCTTCAAGGTGCCGTTCCGTTCTCTCTTCCTCCTCTCCGCATCTCAAACAGTGCACCTGTAACCCCACCACTCTCGTCCCCGACCTCAAGAAATCCCAAGCCAATTCCTAATTGGGATTTCATTGCTAAACAATCAATGGCCTCCTTCAGTTACCCTTTCAATGCAGTATCTGCCCCAGCTAGCCCAACTCACCGTCAGTTTCATGCTCCAGCCACTATACCTGAATGTGACGAGTCCGACACATCCACTGTTGAGTCTGGTCAGTGGATAAGCTTCCAAAAGTTTGCTCCTTCTGTGGCCGCAGCAATGCCCACCTCTCCCACCTACAATCTTGTGAAACCCATGGCTCAGCAAATTTTGTCCCACAATCTGGTCAAAGATAATGGAATGTCAATGGATTTTGAGTTTGGCAGTGAACAGGTGAAACCATGGGAAGGAGAGAGGATTCATGAAGTAGGATTAGATGATCTAGAGCTCACACTTGGAAGTGGCAAGGCTCGGAGTTAAGTGACTGGCGCTATGTATCGATAAAAGTGATGGCAATGAAATGCAGGATTGAAAGAGAAGACGACCCTTTTTTCCAGTTTGTGGTTCACAAGCATGGTTTGGAAGAGCATTTCCAATGCATGGCTTTGTTACTTTGGCACGAAGTGCATTTCCTGAACCAGTCTTGGTTCTTGAAAGGAAGTAACTTTTCACGTTTGGTTCGATGTTTATCTAGTTCCTGTTTCTCTTACTTATTTGATGATTAAATTTGCCAGTTGAATTGTTTGGAATGTTTCACAAGCATTACATGTAGATAATGTGGGATATTTCTGGGTGTGATCGAGAAGTTTCTTCTATTCGTTATGAACTTTGAAAGAAACTGCTGACAACATTAAACCATTTGTTGATGTTTTACTCACAACATTGTATCTCAGTGCTGCTTTCTTTGACTTTCAAATCTATTGCCATGGTTACTGTATGTGATTTTCACGATCCTCGCAGCATATCGCATACTCATCAAACGAGGCTGGCTTTTGGATGGCATTGCCCTACAAAACCCGCGTTCACTCCTGGAGAGATTCATCAATATTATAACAAGGGAATGAGAATTAGTAGTTTAAATAAGGAGGGATGCAGATTCTATGAATGGTTGCTATGTAGCAGTGTTATTTGCTGTCTAACCAGAGGGTTGTGGTTTCTATCCGTATCTATCTACTTTAAATTTCTATTTAGCTTATCACTTGGATATGTTGCTTGTGTTTTGCCGCTGGAGGAGCAGTATTTTTATGTAAAAAAAGTACTTAAAAAATAAAAAAAGCAGAAAAATCAGCATAAAATATAATCAAGAAAACCCAAGTGAATATTCTAAATAATTTATATAATAGAAAAAAATTATAAAAGGGTGGGATTGAAAATTATTTATAATATGATAGATTATTTATAGATTAGAAATAACAAAGAGTGAAATAAAAACAATTGTAGAGAGCTAACCCAATATAATTAGATTCAAAAACATAACAAAACTAAAGTTCAAAAATAAGAAAACATTGGTTTGTAAAAGAGAAAAAAACTTTTAAATTTGTATCCTGTGAACTCTTTGATTTAGATTCGATAAAAAAAAAACTTAATTTTTAATTATTTTAATTTTAAAGGATGAGATTGATAAAAAAAAATAGTTTGCAAAAGCAACAAAAAGAATAAGAATATAAAATTTGATTAAAAAACTCCAAGAAAGATGGAATTTGATGTAAGAAATAAGAAAAAAATATCAAATAAAATAAATAAAAATTAAAAAAATAAAGACAAATTTTCAAAGATTAAAAAGTTCGTATGGTGAAATTAAAAAATCTCCGCAAAAACCAAGTGAAATCGGGGCAACATCCTAAATCGGATCAAATCTTAGAGACTCAAAACTCATGAATAATAAATTGTTTCTTACAAGACAGTAATATCATCAGTGTTCTTGAGAACTTGCACCACATGGCTTCGGTCATCGTGTGATCCTCCGAGCTGCATGCAATGATTCGCCAGAACAAAAGATTTCCAGGTTCGGGCATTGCATGGAACCCATTGCCAGGTCCCTCATCAAACCCACCTGCATGACAATGACTAATTGTTTCTTTAAAATTATAATCATAGATGAAATAATTTTGATTTAAAAATATATAAAAATGATGTTTTTATTCTTTAAAAATTATTTTTGATATTATCATATTAAAATGATCTAAACATATTATTTTTTTAATTAAAAATACAAAAAAAATCATATTTTTTCAAAACCAATTTCCAAACACATTATGAACACCACCTAAACATTATAAAAAAACATCTGATACAGCTGAAGTTATATCCCTTTATTTCACATAAAAGGGAGCTCATTTTATATGGCAATAGATTTCTTGAAATTTACTTTTTCCATAAAGTGTAATGTTAGGCCCCGGCTTAAGTTATATATAATCCATGAGATTCAGTTCAAAATTCATTTTCAACTCAGCCAATCAAATCCAACAGCAATAACCTTTCTTCCCTTAAGAAGCCAGAGAGAGAGAGGGGGGGGGGGGGGGGGCGGGGGGGGGTGTGTGTGAGAGAGAGAGAGAGAGAGCAGGGTGCACACTTCTAGCTAAGAAGAAAACAAAAATAACTTATTTCAGCCAAAAAAACTGCGTCATAACTAGAGGATGTATAAACTCGTTTAAAAAATCATAGAGAATGATTTTTTTTTAATGGATTGAAATCTATCTTCTTTAGATTTCTATTCTGTTCATCATTTGCACCAATTGCCATCGTCCCCCGGCAAGAACCTCCAAGCAAACTCACTGCTACCTAGCAAGCTTGAACACCAAGTTTATGAAATCTAGTACTATCACGTTACATGGATTGTTTTTATTACAGTAATATTTGGAGTGGGGAAAGGATGCACAGGTGGAAGAACAAGCTAACGCAGCTAGGGAATATTAGACTCGTAACAAGAGACCTAGTCTGATCTATAGTTTTGTGAGTGTGATTAGTCAAGGACGGAGAGAAATGGTTCAGTCGTGAGATACGCACGTGTTCCCCGAAGCTTCAGTAACTATCTCTGTCTCTTCGCTCCTGGGTTTGAAATCCTTTTTGACTTCCACATTGCATTCTTGGTATCGAAAGCAAGCTTGAAGATGATCGTTGACAAATCCTGCCACCTGCATAAATGAATAAACAGTTGTCGGTCCGACACAGCGGAAGCCTCTTTGCATCAGATCCTTGCTCATCAGTTCAGCTTTTGGGGTCTTTACAGGTACTTGACGTGCATAGCGAAAACCATTTCTTAATGGCTTCTGGTTCACAAATCGCCAGCAATAGTTGCTGAAGGAACCAAATTCCTGCTGAATCTGCAAATTACAAGCAAAGTGGAGCTCATTAACTTTCTATCACATGAATTTCAACTTAGTGCGGCGGTGGTCAAGTTGTTAAACTTGTTCTCAGGCGCTAGGATCTGGATTCCCCACCTCCTCCCTCAAACCAACCAAAAAAAAGAAAAATCGAAAACTCCCTTGTTGAAACAGGTAAGTTGATCTCCTCTGTTTTCACAGTTCTGGTGTCATTAGAATGAGCCCTTCAAACTTAACAGATATTGTTAGTTTGAGAATAAGAAAGCTAAATTTGAAACCTCCATTAAATTATCCTCTTGAGACCTTGATAAACTCAGCCTCTTACAAGCATTATGCAATTATCCTAGGAGGCTGGTTGGATATATGACTTGAACTATATGGTTACCTTGAGCATCTGTTTAGCATTCTCCACTACTGCACGAAGCTTTGGTTCAGATAGCAATAGGTTCCCATTAAGTTTCAATGATAGAAGCTTCTTCTCAGTAAATTGTGCAATGGATGAGGGGTCAAAGCTGTCAAACAGCTTCCTGACATTAAAATTCAATGAAAAAACATCACATACAAATCACAAGGCCATTTTTCTTGAAACAGATAAACATAAAGAGTGGAGAACAATATACCGGAATACGTCTCTCATGTGAAGAATTGCTGGCCAGCTGAGTTCTGCTAATGCTTGTGAATATAAAAGTAACTCAAACAGTTTCCTGTCATCATAAACTGGAACTCCCCATTCTTCATCATGGAAAGACATATAAAGCGGGTCTGGATAAAAAGAATGATAGAGCAAACCACAAAAGTTGATTTAGTTTCCCATCAGATGAGTTCACGATTAAGGCAACTTGGAGAAAACAGAGGAAATAAGAACACAAAACTGACTCAAATTTAGAACATTGATCTATTCTAGATGAATTCAATGAAATTACCCGTGTTATTCAACTATCTCGCAGACCACTGCTACTCTTGCTGATTACTCATTGACATGCTATTAGAACATTTAGCATCTATGGCATTGGTTTTCAATTTGTCAATTAAATGAAAACAATAAATGGAAATATTTTGCACTTGCTAGGTAACTTGCTGATCTTATCCATGAACTCAGAAACTACATGTAATAGCTAACAAGCTTCGTTCTTTTACTCCAGTTCATTGAAGCACTACTTGATGAACCCAACAATCATCTTGCGGCATGTATCAAGAATTATAATATGAAAAATAAACAATTTCGCGCTGATTCAGCATGAAACTTGACATGTCTCAACCTCAGTACAAAGAGGCTCATCTTTCATGACGACTTTGGCATTGCTACCAGTCACGTTATAAGGGATGCCAAGTTAGATTAAAGAAACACCCAAAATCAATTCAAGGCAATACTATGGCCCAATCTCGTTTTATAGTAAGAACTCGAAACCTATCAAATGATGCTTATTTAAGATATTAAGACAGGATGAACCCAAAGTTCCACATCAGGGAAACAGAAAAGTATTTTTTACTGTCCCAAGGAGTGTGGCGTGGTGGTAAAAGGCTTGAGATCTGCACAGTAGATCTCGAGTTTGAGTCAGGACGTGCACTTCTTATAAGAGTCTGGGACAACCAGAGTTTTATTCACTCACTTGAGCCCACAAAGTACGTTTTCCAGGAAGTGGGGTTTCCTCGAATCCAAAAAAAAGAAGTATTTTTGACCAAATAATAACATAATTGCTCTAACTTTTGGATTTTCAGTCATTCTCAATCTTCAACAGTCTAAGAAGCTATGCCAAATAAAAACTTCCCAACAGCCTCATCATCTCAAACTTCAACATCTTGGGTGAATTCTTACCTTCCAGTTCACCACATTTATTTATTTATTAAGAATCTTTACAGCATGCTCGCCAAAGTCCATGTTTAATTATTAAACAAATTTTGCGTGTAGCTAACAAATCCACAAAGAAAGCCTATCAATAAAACCACTCCTATACTGCTAAGATATTTACTATTTTCAGTTACCATTTTTTCAACGTTCATTAATCATGCTGTATATTGATTGGACTAGATTATATAACACTCGATTGGACTGGACTTGACAAATAACTAATTTATTTTGTGTTTAGCGTGTCTTGGATGGAAATGAATATATTTTTATTTTTTTTTTTGAGTTTGATGACGCTGGATTTGGCTACCCCAGCACTTGAAATAGTTTAGGTTTAAGAAAATATAAGGAAATAATGAGCTAGTTAAAAACCTGGATCGACCCTCTAAACCCGTAATCCAGCCTTTTTTTTCTTGGGTCACTTTCTAATTTGAGTTTTAAAATTATAACAATAATTATTTTTATTTTTATGTTGATCCAAATCAACACAGATTGACTCTTTTGGCCCGTGACTCGGGCTTTATCCCGAGTCAACCCTTTAACCGAGTTTTAAATCTACAATAACGATCATTTTTATTTTTATATCGGTCTGATTCTAGCCCCAAATCGACCTACAAATCAAGTTTTTAAATTATAATAATAATAATTTTTATTCATTGACTTGAATCAATAGTCATCTCAACCTGTGACCCGAGCTTTGTTTTAAATTAACCTCGAAATAGAATTTTAAAATTATAATAATAATTATTTTTATTTTTATATTTATATTGACTCGAGTTAACTATTAACTTGATAGATAACTCGAGCTTTGTCACGGGTCAATCATGTAATTAGATTTTAAAAATATAATAATAATTATTTTTATTTTTATGTAATCAACTCAAATAAATCATTGTCTAAATAATTTAAATAAGTTTGTTCAAGATTAAAAATTAATTTTTATACCATATAAAATTACAACAAACACTTTCACAAAAATTTTATACTGTACATTTCATATTTATCTCGCACACTAAACACTTCCTGAAACTCCACTAAAAAACAAAAAATCATTAACACTCTTAAATTCAAGCAACTAACTTTCCCCTGTTTTCTCGAAACCCCTTCAGTTCAAATTTAACACCCAGTAACATTACGGATGCATATAACCTTAAAAATTCACTAATTTCATACCAGAATTCGGAGTGATCCAATCACACCTCTTAACCGGCCCCTCTTTCTTCGACGAAACATCCTTAATTTCACCTCCGTTACGAACATCCTTGACCTTTTTTGTCCCGTAATGCTTCACATCCTTTCGAGAACTTGAAGACACGCCGCTGGAAGAAGAAGAAGAATCCGAAGAACACGTGCTATCCACTGACAAATTATTCTTAACTGCAGCTTGAGACATTTTCTCCACAGGTTTCTTTGGTTTCTGCTGTGATTTCTGTAAAACCTCAATTTTCCTTCTGCCCTCTTCCAGAACCCTAGCTCTGTTTCCTGTGGGACCGAGTATTGGTCGCGGCGGCTCGTGTACCTGTTTTGTCGCTGAGTGTAGCTTAGTGGCCCCGGACATTGTTGTAAATAACTGAAATCTAGCGAAATTTGAGGCTCTGGGGGGAGCTTAAAGAAATGAAAGCAATTGATAGAGTATTTTGTGAGAAAAGGAGTGGTTTTGAAAGGAGAGTGGGGGTTGTGAGAGGGTAAAATGGGAATGTGAAGAGTGTTAGGGTTTGAGCAGCGGAGAGAAACATATAGCAGAGTGAGGTGTGAGCTGTGGTGAGAGCAGGGCAAGGAGCAGGGAAGGACATGAAAACTGACGGGCTTTTGGAGGTTTAAAAACGGAAACTTGGAGAGGGTAGGGTACCGGTTATAGCAGGTCATGTTGTTTGCGTTGCGTGTAACTTTCCTCGGACCGTTTTGGTGTTTGAAAATGATGGAGATTTGAGCTCAATTTCCAAATTTGCCACTCATGGCCAAATTGGAGTCTAGCTCCCAGGATGCGTTTGTTTTTCCGGTATAACCTGCCTTTTCTAAATTAGTAGCTTCATAAATTGTATTTTTTTTTAATAAATAAAATTATTTATTCTAAAAAAACGAAGCATGAAAACACTATAAGTGAAAATAAGTTGCAATAATTGGCAGCTTGAAAGGGCAAATGTGGCATTTAAATTTGTTCGAAGATAGAAGCTAAACGGGGCAATGGCGGTTACGAAGAAGCTTAGGCTGAGTGTCGCAATCAGTTGGTAATGAAAAATGGGTGTCGTGTGAAGTGGTAATGAACCTGGCGGTGAATTTGCTCACTGCTAAGAAAAAGAATCCAAAGACTCCCTCGCCAGAACAAAAAACGGAAGGCGGTAACTGGCGGCCTTGTGGTCTGTTGACTCTGTTCTTTCCATCATAATGGGTTGCCACGTGTCTGCTAATTATGAGTGGATATTGTTTTGATTAAAGTTGAGGCCCGAGACTACTTCCATTGTATGGCATTGAGGCTCAAGACTACTAATTATCTTAATCGCAACAGCTTGTGGCGTTGGCGGGGCATTAGCAGCTATTGACAATTGGGGTCAGATTGCGGACTCGCCAGGCTACAAAACTCATACTCTAGCTACCTTCATATCCCTTGTGAGTGTGTGGAATTCCCTCGGCAGTCCTTGCAAGTTTTGCCTCTGCCATCGTATCTGAAATATCTGGCCTTATACATTTCTCTACTTTGTATAGTGTTGGGTCTGTTCCAAGCCCAATTGGATCTTATATTTTCAATCTGAAAGTGGCTGGTCATTTATATGATAAAAGAGGCCTTGAAACAAATGGAAGATTCAGGTCTTGAGAGAGAAGCAGGGAAGGAATTGAATTGCTCTGGGGTGCATTGCTTTAGAAAGGCTTTTGTTATGATTAAAGCAGCAACATTTTTGGGGTTTCTTGTTTCAATTATCTTGGTGTATAGGACAAGAAGATGGTGGTATATACAAGAAGTTTAGAGAGGAAGCGGTGGTAACGGAGGCAGATGGTGTCGTTCCATCTGGGGAGACAGAAGCCAGAGCTAAAGTGGGTGCCAATGCTGGTAGGTACCCCCACCTCCATAATCACAACCAACCAACATTGGATTACTGATAAGTTTGCTTCAGAGAAAGGGGATTTTGATTTGACGAAAGTGAGAAAATTTGGTTTCGCTTCGGGATTTACGTTCTTTGTTTGTTTTCTTTTTCTGTATTTCAAAGTGTCTGGTGCTTTGTTTTTCTTCTCTTCTTTTGTTTCTTCTGCTCAGGGTTTAGATACGCTATCTTCGATGGGTGGATGCTTTTCTCTGTTAAATTTGTTGACATGGAGACAAAGAAATGCCATGGAATTTGATGTTTGAACAATTTCCGGCCATCACTCTTAGAGGGAGAATCATATCTCTGTCTGATAGAGAACAACCTAAGGAGTTCAAAGATGCCGGTTGTTTATATCTTCGGCCGGAATAACAGTTGAACAGATGAGAGGTATCTGAGAAAGGATTCTACCATGTTTTGGTCACACAATACAAGAAGAATTGCAATGATATCATGGCCTTCAGAAAAAAATATTATTTTCTATCAATTCAAAAATAACTAAATTTAAATCCTCTACCACATCTCCAATCCCAAGAGCTGTCTCGTATTTCAATTTTAAATCCACAAATTACTTTCACATCTTCTTCCATCAGCAATAAACACCAAATTCAATAAATTTAAAATCAAGAGAAAACGAATTCCTTAACAGCATATAGGCTTGGTTTGGTACCTTTATTGGCCGCCCGCGGCAATTGTCAATCTCAGCAAGAGACCCAGTTCTTATGAGTACTAATTAGAGCAGAAAAAAGCCCTGCACAGGACATCAAAAGCGGCCCTGAAAATCGCCCTCTGCCGTCACGGATATCAGCCAAAGCCATTAACGCATCAGCAAAATCCTGCACGATAGATAGTTTCTTCATCAACTTCTTCTCTCTCAGCTTCCACAATCTCTTCTCTTCCTCTTGACACCCAACTCCTCTGGTAACAGTAACTTCAATGCTCGATTCCAGGCACGCCTCTTCTTCACTCAATTTCTTCACATCTCTAAATTTCAAAGAAATACTCCCAATATACCCAACAAACTCCGCCCACGCACTAACTTTTCCTAAACTCTTGGAGTGTTTGCTATCAATCAAACCTGATTTAGCCAACCAAACAAACTGCTCAACAAAATAATACAGACCCTCACCTCCATAGGCAATGATTGAGAGTATGATTTCTTGTTTTGTATCAAAAGGAGAGTCTCTCAATGCGTTGACATCTTGAACAAATTTCCCAAGTCGAAATGCCTTGCGACTGAGGCCAACACTTGACTCGAAACTCTTGAGTCGTTTCGTCAAGATTAAGGTTTCCGGGAGGAGGGATGAAGCCAAGATGATCTTGGTTGCGTAACGTGAGATCTTGAGGAGCTTGTCAACCCCATCTCGTTTTGCAAGGTAAACCTCTAAGTGATTCAAAAAGTCTCTTTGTCTCGGTTTATTAGGGGTTTGATTGGAATTTTGTGGAGATGGTGAAGGCTTGGGATCCATGGTGTTGGCGATGCAAAACAAGAGACCTTATTATAGGGATTTCTCTGTCAACGGAAATCTTTCGCAAGAGAGAATTGAGCAGAGATGGAATCGCTGACGCTTTCTTACCTGCCCTTCCTTTGTCACGTCTGCTTGCTTATTGTTTGGCTTATCACTGTACAAATTATAGGGGTGTTTGTAACTGAGTTTAAATTTATTTTTAAATTTTGAAGAAAAACATTTGTTTGAAATTATTTTGTAATATTTCTTTGTCAATAGAAAAAATATTATTTTAATATATTTTAAATAAAAATACTCTAAAAAAACAATGGTTACTGTACTTTAAAACATTTTTAAAATTTAATTTATTTGTTTTATAATGAATAACATTTTTTTGATTTGAGTAAATTTTATTTTTTTAGGTATTTTTTGCAAGTCCCGGATAACAAATAAAACTTCGGCTATTTCAGATTCTTATAAAATGAATATGCGCTGATTAAAATTCGAGACCTACAAGATATATTTCAATTTTTTTACCATCACGTCACACCCATAATAATAATAATAATAATAATAATGAAAAACATGTTTTTAAAGAAAAGAATTTGATATGGTTTTTAGGGGAAAATCTCATTATATATTTTCTATAAAAAGAATAAAAATATTATATTATTTGTTAATTTTATTAAAATTATTTTTTGTTATATATTTTATTTTGATTTTTTCTTACGTGATCTCTCTCCAATTCTTCTTTGCATGTTCTTTAACTTATTTTACTTAAAAACTATTTTTCTATCGATCAAGAATTAGCCATAATATGAATTGCATTTATTATTATTTACACTGAAATAATGAAAAGCAACAGATCATTAAGCCTTGAAATCTTATCTTGTCACTACAAAATATCTGGAGGCAGTGATGGGTTATGATCACAACCGTCCACTCATCCAACGACCTGACAATTTTCATGGCAAAAACAATTATATTTTCATGGCAAGCTGTACCTTCTTTTCTTTGGCGCGAGGAACCGATACCATACCATGACAACACTCTCGAGTGACTATGTAGGACGATAGTTAAAACTGTTTTTTAAAGTTTTTTTTTTAAAAAAATATTATTCAGATATATAATAAAATCATATATTTTTTATTTTTTAAAATTAAAATATCTAAAAATACTATCAAATTTAATTTAAAATAAAAAATAAAAATATATTTTTTTAATTTTTTTAAAAATGCTTCTAAAAACCAGTGTCACCCTCATTTCCTTTCTTTCCATATTCAGATTTGTTTATCCCAATATTGTTAATTAAGTTTTGTTTCGACTGAAACGGCTGAAATGTTTCGTACAAGTTAAAAAACGAGATAAAACGATTCAGTTTTTATCTTGCTTAAAATTTCAGTCCGTTCCTGAAATTCCACTTCAATTTCGGTCAGAACATTCCGGTTTCGTTCCGTCCATTCTGTTTTGGCCAAATAGTGTTTTTTTAAATAATAAATAATTTTACAATATCAATCATATCTTTTACGAGGAGCCTATTGACATATTTATATATATTATATTAAATTTTCAGAGCAATCAAATAATGTAATGATCTTATGAGATTAATGATAATATTCTTGTAATATTATACATGTTCATAATTTTGTTTAAAAAAATCATTTTAGTGTGTCTTTTTTTAGATTAAATTGTACAATTCTAAATAATTTTATTTTTGAATTTGAATTAATTTTTTTTAAATTAATATATTTAATTATACACACACATATAAACAGTATAACTCTAAAACAACACATTAAAACCCAAAGATTTCATTTCAATTAAAAAATATTTATTAATCAAAACGGAATTGACAACTAGGTCTATCTTTGTCGTTTCCAAACTCTATCTATCCAATTATTGTATGATTTCTAATCCTCAGTTACTCTAATTATTATTACTCTCTCTCCATCATGGAAACCGAGAACAACCCCACATGTCTTCCCGGGACGATGGGTCCTACTCGAAAGACGACCCGTCCGCTTCTTACATTGGAACCGAACCGGGTCAACTCAACGGCAACCAAGAAGAACATTGAGGAGCTGGAGAAAAAATCCGCTGCATTCGTCCGCAGTGACGTGCACGGTCCGATGGGACGTGGGGAGTTACCATTGGTTGAGAGAGTCATGATAGAAATGGCGGTGGTTACGCTATTCTGGTGGTGTATTATATTATTTGCAGGGCTTGTACGCTGTTTTCGGTTAAGAACTTTCTGGGATTATGTAACTTGTGTTATACATGCATTTCTCAGTAAAACAGGACCACTGCTACTAAAAGGATCATTAAGATTTCAGAGTTCAAAACGCGTACTTGATTTGTATTTGATGTATTCAGATTTTTGACGAGGGCCACGGGCAAGTCATCTTCTTAACACTATTTTTTAGGCCCTTTAATTCTTGAACTCAGGCAATTACAGTGGTAGCATCAGCTTCTATCTATATAGTCTGCAAGAAAAAGAAAGAAAAAAATTTGGAATAAGGAGCCATTAATGGCTGTGCACGTTCATGTTGTTTTTCCATTTCTCCTAGGTTTCATATTAAAGAAACCAGATTACTGTAGACAATATTCTTAGCAGGAACAAAATCTGAAATGCGTATGCTGCTGTCTGCAAATTCTCAAGCTGATTCAATTGAAGAAACACAGCCTGCTGCTTCAGACACTCCTTTTAGTTTCTGTCTAGGGTTCTTCCCCTAGGAGTGCTCGAAATCAAGTTTTTCTTCTTTTTTTGAATCTCTAGTGGCTTGTGTTCATGATTACCATCTTGTTTTTTTTCATTTACCTTGTACGGGAAAAACTATCAGAAGTCAATAGAGCGCGAAATGGCAGTCGTATATACAAACTACTGAACGAACAGTTTACCAATAAATGTCCGCCAAAAATGGCCATTGGCATAAAAATAGATCAAGCACAACTCACTGCTCACAAGGGTGCTCCAATGGTTATCTGGCTTTTTCTCAGACTGGGGAGAATTCAATTAGCATTTCAATTGTTTTCAGCAGCAGACTTGTGCTAAAATCACCAATACAAAAACCATCCATTGGAACAAACCCCACTTGGTCGGCAATCACTATGCTGAGGTATCAATGCCTCATTGGATGCAAGGAACCGTCCAAGTAGTTTTCATCTTTCTTTTACGGAACCATTCATAGACCTTCTCAATTCCCATGGTAAGCAGCCTTTCAACGGTGATTGTAGCAACAACGAAGATGTTGACAGCTGCTTTTGTCGCGTTGAGATTGAAGACAAGCAACTAAAAGCGGTTCTTAACCTTCTCTTCTCACTGTCATAAGGTTGGCCGCAGGGGTCATGTTGCACAGCAGATATTTTAAGGGACTGAGGAAGTATGCAGTTGCATACTGAACCTGAGGAGTTAAAGACAATCATCATTCATATACTCTGGGGAGATGACATAACGCAATTTAAGAATTATAGACAACTTTCTTTGGATCAACATAAACAGTGAACACTTGGGAGGTGAAGTCATGCAACATCAAGATAATGCTATCTTTGGATTCATCTCGTCCTGAAAATTCTTTTTTTTTTCCATTTAGAAATACATGATTAAACTATCATTTTTGGAAAACCCTATTTTCAAGCAAAAAAACCCTTAGTTTCAATAAGGGACCTTCTAGAGTGGAAACAGACTTTTCCTGCGATTAAAAATGCATAATGCATAACCCATGTCCAGAGAAACGGTTCCAGGGTGGAGGAACATTTTTGCCAGAAACAACCATAACCATCGACCCTCTGCCAGTCTGCCCCCAGAAAGAATAGATGCCGTATAAATTGTTCTGCCCAGGGATGGGAAGTCTAAACGTCATCTTTTTGTGACATTTACAGTAAGGTGAGTCCCTCGCAGAGGTTATCAATGCTAATGGTTGCAGGGGATGTACAGTTTGACCAAAAGATAGGTTCATGCATCTTATGTTCCATAGTAGAAACTAAAAGACCAAAGTATATTATTGAAACTTCTCCTCTCTTTTCTCCAAATTGCAAACACAACCAATTTATGTTCCAACAAGGTCAAAAATTGATGTTAAAAGGAGAAATACTTTAGATTTGAAATATTCAGTTGCATAAATTTAGATGTTTCTGTTAATGATTTCATGCAGTAATTTTTAAATCCTCTATTCGGTAAATGGTCGGTGAAAAGGTACCTATTTTTGCAAGTCGATTTACCCACTTTGGAATTGGTTTCCCAGTCAGCTTGTAACATACATCCTTGCAGAAATGGTTGCAATTCTTAATAATCAAGTGATATGTATCACCATGATATCTTGCAGCATGCCGCTCCATGAATTCCCTGACCTGAATGGGATCGAGGCCTGTGGCCCCGATAAAGATGGACTTCCTGAACTTGAACCCTGGACACTGCCGAGGTTCAACCTCAAAAACACCACTTGTTGGGTAGTCATGTGCTCCGAATGCATATTCGACACCATGAACTGCACAGTGGAAAGAGGGCAGTGAGAAAATATGAGATCTAAACTAAGTTCAAATTGCAGAGTGATATAAAAGAAGAAAATGCAGCAGGATAGGGCTTTAGTCCATTGCTTGCATTGCTGTATTTTTATTAAATGCACAAAGAATGAGCGCTCATTTGGCTTGAGGTTGGTTAATGTATAGCAAGAATGGGAAACTAGATTAAGATATTTGGGGCTCAATTTTTCTCATTATAGCAAAGGGCAACCAATCTTTGATGATCTGATCTCCAGGAAGGAAACTAAAAAGCCTTACCTTCCACACCAGAGTGAAAGATGCCGAGGCCAGCCCAATAGGCATAGCCATTCATAGGTGTCAAGTCATACACATTGAGATAAACTGGTGTATCACCTGCACCATAGTTCGCTGATCTCTGTTTGGGAAACAAAAAAAAGCGGGAGGCTGATTTGCCCTTCAAACGAAGGGGCATGATGGATTTCCATCCATTCTTTGATCCAAATTTCATATTTCCTTAGAGTAAGACCAAAGTCCAACTAATGCTGCCCCCAAACTGCGGATACAAGAAAATAACAAGCATCATCCCCTAGAAGAACAAAATCAACAGACTTTTAAAAACAACAGCTTTTTCTAAGAAAATACATGAAAAAACCAACTTGAAATCACAGCCTATTCTTTCAGCTCTTCATGAGAATCAAAGTCCTGCACCTAGTGGATCATATCCATTTCACTATAGAAATTTATTAGTTATGTCTATTTCTCTAGTTGATCTTACTGAAACTTAAATGCAAGAGTTTTTTTGGCTCTGCAGTACATTGTTTCCCTTTTTTAGTTTTTAACTCCCCTGTTATGCCATTATTTAAATCTCAAAAACGGTCAAAAACAAAATTAGTATATTTTTGGTAATCTTTTCAAACATAATAGAATACCACATTGCAGAATCTGCAGACTTGTCAAAATTACGGCTACCATCTGCAACTCTAGTTGACTAAAAAACATAACTACATTGTACTCCAAAGAGTCATCGCTTCAAAACAATTACATCTCCGAAGTAACGACTTTCACAGCATGGCTTTTAGGAGATAAATTGAACAATTAAGTTACATAGAATCCAGTGACTTTAAACTCCGAGATTCTAGTCATGAATTCTCCCAACCTTTAGATTTTATAGTTGAAGGAAAAAATGTTACAGATCTAGTTGAAATCAAAAACAGTAACAGCACAACGATGTAACAGATCAAACAAAAACCAGAGAACCTCGATAACAACCAAAAACAAGATTACAAGGAAAAGAATTATACAATGTGGCTTGGTTATGAGTAAAGAATTCCAAGAACTGTTTTAAAAGAGAGAACCTTGGGATCCAACAACATCTGAAATGAAGCAACAAGACAGCAAGTTCTCTTCTTTTTACAATTCTTTTCAAAATTCCCCAGGAATCAAGAAGGCCCTTAAACAAACAAAAAAATAGAAAAGAAGAGGGACCAAGTTAAGAGAAGAACTCACGGATTTGTTATCAGAAAGAGCAGGCATTACAGCCCATGAAAACCACCTTTATAAGAAGCACCTTGAAATGAAAACCACAGTGAGTTGAAAGCAATAATTACTCCCTTAACAAGAGAAAAGGAGGGCCTATCTGATTTTGAAACGCTCACTCGTCCACAAAACAACAAAAAGGCTAGAAATTATAAGAAAATAATAGGGCCCCGACACTGTATTGCAAGGTAAAAGCCATCTGTCAGTTTCTCTTCCTCTCTCTACTGCGTATCAGTGTATGGATAGCCTCACTACCTTAGGTGCTAAATGACAAGGAAAGATACACGGAGGAAGGGAGGTAAAGAATGGTGGTTACTTGATATGTCACTTGCGGCCGTACATTTGTTTTAATAAAACAAAATAGGGTAAAAAGAATTTAATTCTCATATAATTAATTAAAGTGATAATTTAAATAATATGAAAGAAAAAACAAAAATAATAAATATATATTTTTTAAAAATCACCATTATTGTTAACCTCATTATAGGAAAGCCATTTTTTTTTTTTTTAAAAAAACATATCTTAAAAAACAAGAAAAAAATCAAGCAAATATTGTAACTTGTTATGTCATGGATGCAAATTCAATTAAAAAACTTAAATGTCATCCAATTTAATTTCAAGGAATAAAATCATTGAAAAACAATTCATAAATTTTTTTGTAAAAGAAAGTTAATGTAAAGAAAAGAGAACGGGCTAAAATATGACATGAAAAAATGTGAAATTTTAAAAAACAATTATCCCAGACAAAAAAAAAATGATCAAAAGAATTAAGAACGACTCAAAAGATTATCAAGGCTTTTGTTTTTTAACAAAAGTCAATTTGGTCAACAAATCAAACACATGACTTAAAATATAAAATTAAGATAATTCTATAAATAAATAAAAAATATTCACAAGAAAAAATATTCAAAAATTAAAATTAACTCGAATTAATATTTTAAATTTATTACACAAGTCTTAAAATTAAGTTTACCATTAAAAACATATCTATAATAAAAAATAATAATTTTGAATTCAAAATATAATATATATTTGATGATTTTTTTAAAATATTGGTAGGAGAATATATTAGATAAAATTTGTTTTTAAATATTGAGACTATAAGATAATGGATAGATTCAAATTAATATATTAAATATGAAATTATTAAAAAAGAAATTGAGAGTGAAAAACAATCAGCTAAAGTTTTTCAATATAGTTGTTTATAAGGGTTGATGAAATTTAAAATCTAAATCTAAAAAAAAATATACCTCTTAGCTTAAAACATTTACCGTTGCCAATCCTAGGTTTTAATTGCAACTTTTTAAGTATGTCCACCCTTGTCTGTTTGGCAAGTGTCAGAAGCGGCAGACAAAGCCAAGCCAGAGCTGAGGGGGTAATTCGCACAAAGTTTCGCGGTGCTTTAAATAAAACGACGTTGTATTATGTTGAGACTGAGGTACCATAGAAACCAGCAGATACTTTTCATTCCATGCCGTCTTCTTAGTTCGGACCAAGATTGTCAAAATATTTTGATTTTGTAGTGTTTTAGCACAGGGTTATAATATATATATTAATTAAAAATAATTCGTTTAAATCCAAAAATAAAATTATTTAGAATTGTGTAATTTAATCTAAAAAAAGACACAATAAAATGGTTTTTTTGAACAAAATTATAAATATGTATAATATTATAAAAATATTATCATCAATCTCGCAATATCATTATATTTTCTGATTGCTCTAAAATTTTAATATAATATATATAAATATATCAAGAGCTCCTCGTAAAATTTTATCTCAATCTAATGGTCAAATTAAAAGATATGATTGATATTGTAAAATTATTTATTATTTAAAAAAACACTATTTGGCCGAAACAAAACTGGAACATTTCAGCCTGTATTTGACCGAAAAATCTAGAATAGACCGGAATTTAAACCGAGATAAAAACAATTCCGTTTGGCCTCGTTTTCAACTACTACAAAATATTTTGATTGTTTCGGCCAAAACAAAACAAAACAAAATTAACAAAATTGATTCTGACTCAAAGTTACGATGACAATTGCTAAAATGAGCCACTCGGTTAACTTCGATGCTTCAACTTTCAATTCATTGGTGTTTTCTTGAACATGGGATAGAATTTCAAACTTGCCTCAGCACTGGCTACAGACAGAAATCATAATTTCTTAGTGAAAAGAAAATAAAAATATTTGATAACCAAAATGGTCTCGGAATACTAATTACCGTTTTATTTTCTCGAGAACATTCATATCAAATCACTATTTTGTAATATTGAAATCTGTAAAATATATATACAGAGACTGAAATGATAAATTTTTTTAACTCATATATGACACAAAACCAAGCACGGAGTATCTTCAGGACAGGGCAGCACGCCGCACGAACAGAACACCTATCCACTGTCCTAAGCATAATCTTTCACACAAATGTAATTTTATCGTGGGCACTTATCTAAACAAGCATCTCGATCGATATCCTTTGACTTGCGAGAAATTGCAATCTGCTTTTCATTGGTCTCATTTTACGCAGCCCCGAGAGTGTTGAAATGAGTCCATGCTTCCTGCGTGCATGCAAGGAGTGGATAACTATGTTAGATGAATTTAGAACCGCAATGGTTCCTTTTAAGAAGCCATCGGTAAATTCTTTTGACTTCAGGAATTTCAACTTAACCAGATACTACCTGCAAAATATCGAAAACTTTTTCTGCTATGTATTTTTCATGCGAGGTAGCACCTTTCTGCTGTAGTTTATCAGGGTGTAGACAGAGTAAGGCCTTTTGATATGCTCTTTTCACTGCATTTCCTTCAACTATATCAACAAGAGGCATAGGTTTCCATCCACTTCCAGACCAAAGAACCTGTGATAGCAACCATTATCAGTTCTAAATATGTCCTCCCAGAGAGCTTCTCTAACAATTGTAAGGTTAACTAAATCAGTCAAAGCCTAAGGATGAGTCGTGGAACTAAGTGCCTGGGATAGCCGAGGTTCTACTCACTTACTTGGGTCCATAAAATGCGCTTTCCAGGGGATAGGTTTCCTCGAATTCAAAAAAAAAAGAAGGGGTCGTGGAACGAACTTGATGAAATGCAACTTACCAGGTTTATTCAGGAATCACCAGAAACCCACATACAATAGGAAATGCAGTAGGTCTGATGCTATGGTAATTAAAGTTCAGATCAAAGTACTTGCAGTCTAGAAAAGAATTGCGTACAAGGCAAACTCACATATTGCAAAGTTGACAACAGGGAGCGAATGTTGCCTTCCTTTCCTTTCGACCATTTCTGTATTTTATCATCAATGACCTGCAATGTATAACTTTCGATTGTTAATTCCTAGTAGAGTTGAAAAAAAGAAAGAAAACATGGAGTGTCTTTGTTTGTATTCTGTCTCACTTGGATTTCCTCATGATTATCGCTGGTTTGCGGCTCCCTTTCCTCATCCTGGGACAATTCTGTAATCTGGACACAAGGGAAAGTACACTAGCTCATTAGTCATTCCAAGATTCAATTAAACAATACGTATACCTGCTAAAGAAAAGAAGAAGAGAAGCATAGTGGAGTGCTTTTATTCCAGCGAATAATGAAAAGCAAGGTTAAATTTTGAGTTAAGCCTTGATATTATTTTCAATACGCAGACATGGATCTCATACCAGGAGGAAGGACATATCTGTATCTCCAATGGTTGATTCTGAGACATCAGGAACGTATGCTGTCAACAACATTTTAATGCATCACATATCGCATTCTTAACAACTATCAACACCGATTCCAAAACCTCTTTGTAAAATGAAGTAGCAGTTCAGTAAAAGAGGTTCATGCTAATGAAATTGCATAGCAACTGGAATATTTGAATCATGATTCAGATGAACATGAAATATACATAGTTGTTTCACCATTTTCAATCTAATTGATGTTAAAAGCACATTAAAATCATTCGTCCAGTGGATGGGATCCAAAATCTTCTGTTTTACATGAAGTAATTGAAAGAACCTATCGCATCACGCATCTCATAATTATATATCCAAGCCGCACAAGTCATTTGGTTGAAGATTGATATAAAATACCTGTAGTTGGCGCTGATCTATCCTTACGTCCAGAAGAGACGTTTGTGGACTTGAGATTGTTCGCCGTTGTATCAGGATGTTGTTGCTGAGATTGCTTAAGACATTCATCCACCTTAAAATTACAAAAAAAAAGTTAGATGCACTAGGAGATTGACAGAACTCTCACCCAGAAAACTATCAAATTGTATCTGTTGTTGCTAAAATCTGACAAAATAAATGCAAAATCATTTTCAGCAGAGTACCTGGATTGATGCATTTGAAATGTTTTTCCCGTACACATTATTCGAGTGCATTTTCTCATTTGTGGCATCCTCAGTCCTGAATTTGCTCCTTTCCTTTCGTCTAGAATCTTGATGTTGTGAGTCATTAAGATCAAAGTTGGGTTTTCCTGGAACTTCCTGGTTGAAAATTTTAACAAATTCCTTGACCCTTCCCCTAACCCTGTTCTTCCCAAGGCTGTCTCTTGATTTTGAAGGTGGAAATTGAAAGTCAGCTCTATCCACTCCTACATTATTCGCTTTCTCGTCTTGATCTTCTATATTTTCATTGACATCAAAAACCACATATGATTTTTTGGTGCTTTTTACCTTGCTTTCTTTCAAACCAGTTTTACTAGTCATCTCATCAATACCTGCCAGAGAAAATAAATGTGTTATTAGAGATATCACATGAGGAGCATGCTTGGATCTAGAACACGGCTTACCTTGTTCATCATCATTCTCATATAACAGGGAACATGGAGGTTTTAACTCAGTATTGTGAGCCTCTTGCGTAACTGCAGAAATTTCTTCCCTTGTTTTTCCAGATAAGCCTGTTTCAGTAGCAGAGTGATGTTTTATTTCTTTTAAAGCCCCCGAGGCGGAATTTATAGGACCATCTTCAACGATCACTTGAAGATTGCTTGGAGTATCCAACTCAGATATAAGAAAACTTGTGTCCTCAGGGATTTGACACGTTTCTACCTCACCCTGAATGCTTGTGTCGAAGAGGAAGTGATCATCTTGTTTGTCAAACCCCATTCGACTACTGAATGAGGGAATCTCAATATCATGTGGAGTTGCTGGATGTAATTCTCCTGCTATACCCTCGCATGAACATCTCTGAAGTTTACACTTCTCATTCAGCCTTGATTTGTTAGCTCCTCTAAGAGGCATCGCAAAAGGTAATCCTTTGGTTGCCCACTTGTAAATAGAAAAATGAAATTGGTTTCTGTTTGTCGGAATTTCAGAACCATCTGAATCCCTTTTCCAACTTCTGCTTTTGTCTGTTTCTTCAGGTTTGGTCCAGTTTGATGACTCCTCACTGCTAAGAGATTGCTCCTTAGATAAAGCGCTCTGCCGAGAGACATCAATAGTCAACTCTTCTCCAACGAGGTTCGTTTGGCTTGCAGATCCAGACAAAGGAGAATATGTATAATTGTTTATTGCACTTGAAGCACCATCTTTATTTTTGTGATGGCCACGGGCATTAGAAATAACTGTTGGCAACTCTGTCCCTTTAATCAGTTTGGCAGGGAGGCTGAAAAATTATCGGTGCAATATTTGAGCTCTTGGATGCATTTTTTCAAAAGACACCAAAACCCATGCAGATAGTAGTGAAGATATGAATAACTACTACATAAACAATCAATAACCACTACCGGTCACCACATTAATACCGAAAAACATTTGAAATAACCTCAGAAAAGACATATCATCATCAACTCATGGGGGTATAAAAGAATTCTCAATCGGTGATTTATGTTAACTAATGAAAGAATACATCAATTATAAGATCTAAATCGTACAGGAATAAAGCAAATAGCATCTCAGAAAGAAGCCAAAACCTGAATTGTGCAGGCAGTGATGGACTCCAGGGATCAGCTCTCTGGGGCATCAGTTCAGCAGGGCTTAAGGCTCTTGAACCTGGAGTCGAAGAAAGTGAATCACGGTCATGCTTCCTTGGAGAAGAACTCATTGACTCGCCGCCTCTAAAAATATCATCAAAGAAACCGTCGTTTCGATATCGCCTTCTATTGACATTTTCATCTCCAAACACTGGCTTGTCATTTAGACCAGACAAACTGTTGCGAGACAACTTGGTATCAACATCACCACTTGTCGATGCAAATGAATCTGCCGTTTCAGAAAAACTATACCGCACCTCCTGAAGCGACGATCGCCTCGGGGGGCCACCGAAAACATCGGTAAAATCAACATCTGAGTTTCCATGCTGGCTCTCTGGAGAAGAACTTGGATGGTTTGTAAAAGGTCTTTGAAAATTATAACCTAACAGAACACTCTCTCTCTGAGAAATCCTCTCCATTACCCACAAAACCAGGTTAATTCAACTGGACAGGACAAACTTGAAGAAAAAAAAGTGGCCGGAAGTTCCTATCAAGCTTTGTGATCATGGAACTGCAAGTCCTGATGGGGTTCTTGCTGTTGAATCAAGAACTTGCAGAGAGTTCTCTTCCGAGAATCATGGTATCGAGGTGGGGAGGACGAGATACATACAGACAGCAATGTGGAAGATGTTGCAAGGGAAAATACAAGGTGGGGTTGGTGGTAATTTGAAGCTACTAGTGAATATCAGTGTTTCTGAGTGTGTGGATATCGGATAAGGAGATGATTCCAGGCGACAACCAAAGTGTTCCTATCTTTGTCGTTAACCTAAATTCTTAGAAATTTATTATTGGTTACCGTTAAACTCGGATTTTGTGTGATCCCACATTGTTTTGGGTTCGTTCTCTACAATGTCCATTCGGATGACAGCCTGTTATTGATTGCCATAGATTGAGAGAAGCCATCAACTTCTTCTGGCTTCTTCCTTCTGTCCATGTAAATTAAAAGAAAAATCAAATTAAAATTGGTAAGAACACGACCAAAAAGGCACTTGCAGTACAAAACATAAAGTACTGGTTGTTTTTCTCCCATTGTCCTTCTGATTCACTGGCTCATATTTTCAAGTCTTTTGCAGTAAAATTTGGTCTTGATTGCAGCAGATGTGATTAAAACAGACCAAGAAATGCAGTGTACGCCCAGGTCTTTATACCTTGACTACGATTGGTCACCATAGAGAGAATACTTTTACATGGTAATCCCATGAATGAACGTTGGTGAACAGCCGCCAGTTGACTAATGTTCTGTTTGGTAAACCATTTTAACATGCTTTTCAAACTTTTTTCTCTCGAAAATAAATTAAATTTATATTTTTTTAATATTTTTATGGTTTTGTAATAATGATATAAAAAATATATTAATATATCTTTAAACAAATTTACAATATAAGCAATCTCCCTCTCTCTCGCAATCCTCTAGGAAAAAAAGATCTGGCAATCTCTTATTCTTGTTTCCACTTTATCGTATTGTATTTTTATGTCATACCCCGCCGTTTAATCTCGATCACGAGAATCCAACACGTTAAAACCCTAAACATCATCATCTTGAGGTGAGCTCAAATCTGCTATAAATTAATGGGATATGACCTCCACCTGCAACCAAGATGCCGAGTTTAGGACAACCTACTGCATCATTTAGGGGCGGTAAACTTGAACCACCTTCAACTTGAGACTAAAAAACATAACACATGCAGCCCGTAGCAGGTTTAGGTTTAGGTTTAGTTTTATCTATCAATTAACTATTTTATCTAAAAATTTAATTATTTAAATGAGATTCCAAAATATAATTAATATTATTTTCTAACAAATCTCCTTAAGTGAAAGTCCTTTTTAACTTGAAATTTGAGCAGGTCCACATTATCTTGTGCTTGATTTTTTTATCAAATAAAATAGAGATAATGAAATTTGAACTCGTAACCGCTGGATCAACAAAACTCTGATATCATGTTAAAGAACCATCTCGACTAAAAGCTTAAGCTGTTAGGTAATGTCCTAGAATATAATTTATATTATTCTATAACATTAACATATGGAAAATCAAGCTAACAAATTTGAATTTTAGCATATCAACAATTAACTGTCACGCAGTCAGCTATAACAAAAAAAACTAGAACGTAAGCAGTACATATTTACATCCGACGTGCTTGAGGATAATAAGTATTTGATCAGTGTTCAAGCTTGCGGGTTGCACAACCAGGAATTTCCTATGCCCAGTAATTTTCCTCCCGGTGACAACTTGATCAGCGCCATTCTTAAAGGCCACTGCATGCTTGAGAACGAGGTTTCTTTTCCAGCTTAATATGAACACAAAAAACAAGAGCATTATATTAGTAAATGATCTACTTGAATAAACTCCATTCCTATCACAGTCAACTTGACGATCTCTGTTCAGAAAAGAAATCATGATGCTTGAAATGGCGGAGAAATGAATACAAGTAGAAAAGGAATGCACATCTTTCTAGTGCTAATCTATTAACAACTAACTTGATCTGGTCCTAATTGATGGAAAAAGAGCGGGCAGAAATGGTCAAGATAGTTAGCATATTGTTAGTGCCAACCCTCAGTCAATGATGAAATTCAATCCCATTTGATCTCAAGCAGCTAGCCAACATGAGCCGGATAAATATTGACATAAACAGATAATTCCATCTTGATAAAGAAGATGAGTGCCAGATTATCAACTCTTGAAACATCATTCAGTGCCTAGGAGACTTTATTTGGTCCAGTGAAAAGGAAAAGGAAATCAGGGAGAACAAATTGAACAGCAGGCACACCACTACTGGAGAGAAGGGAAATTAGGAAACAAGAACTTAGACAAAAACAAACCACTATTAAACCTTAACCACGTTTGGTGATTACTTAAAGACAAAAACAAACCACTATTAAACCTTAACCACGTTTGGTGATTACTTAAAGTTCTAGAACTCCAAAATCCGCAAGCATAAACATCGTTCCCCAAGATCATGCACATAGGCTAGAATTACAAAATGCCATTTTGGCTCCTCTTGCCTGTCAAAAACTACTATAGAGAACCTTAAGCACATTCGGTGATTGCTTAAAGTTCCAGGACTCCAAGATCTGCAAGCAAACATCGTGCTCCAAGATCATGCACACAGGCTAGAATTACAAAATGCCATTTTGGCTCCTCTTACCTGTCAGAAACTATTATAGAGATCTTGTATATTCATGTGTGTATTAGCAAGGCCCTTAGAAATGCCCATGCAGTTAAAAACTACGGCATAAACATGGTTGGAAAATATTTAATTGACAATTGCATTCAGAAAAGCAGCAAAATAAAAACAAAAAGGAAACCACACACACAAGTGACAGAGAAGAGAGTCATACATCATCCAAGGTGGTAATATATGAAACAACAACAGTGATATCATCAAGCTTGCCACCATAATAGCGAAACCCAGCATCTTGCGCAGAAGTGGAGAATGGGGTCTGCCGGTCTTTATCTTCCGCTCGTTGCCGTGCCAATGCAGCAATTTTCTGAGCTGCTGCCTGGGGCTCTAAGCCAGCTCTCATGGCATGAACCACAACTGCAGTAATTTCAGTGTTGTACAAGTTGTCAAACAATCCATCTGTTCCAGCAACTATAAAGTCTCCAGGAGCAACAGGAATTGTGAAGACCTGAATCAAATGGGTTCTTTAGCTTATCTAAACATTCTGCAATAGATCGTGGTTTACTCATAGCAAATAAACCACAAATCATATATATTTTCTTTTGATCACAACTGCTTTGGTGATTCTAATGCCAGGTGTGACTATCGAATCTCATATATGATCAAGCATGTCTAGAAATTCAGAAATATAGAATTAGTATGGTTGCAAGGAATACAACAAAAGCATGCTTGTAATTTTCAGTTAGGTTAAAGAAAATATGAAATTGTTAATGACAGATTAGACCATATGAATGATAAGCCATTTCATACATCTGTATTTCCACACATGGTCGACCATGACTGAAAACTCAGTTATGTAGCATTTGAGTGGTTGCTAGGAATGCAATTGCTTGCGATATTAAGCTAGGTTCGACAAAATATGACACAGTTGATGTTAAATTAGATACCATATGAATGCTAGGCCATTTCAAATGACTAAAAGAAGCGTAATCAATCTGCACTGATACTTGCAAATAAAAAAATCTCACATGTAAAGAATGAACAGTAAGGAAAACAGAACATGTAAGAACTAACCTGGCCAGAGCTAGGAACAGCACCACTGTTTCCATTCTCAAGTTGATAGGTGAAATTAAAACCATGTTGTTGCACAGGAGATCGGAAGATGGTGCTCCCACCTCGAACAACTACAAACCCACTATCCCCTAAGTTGATTGCATGGAGACCCTGCATGAGAAATCACATAATCAACAATGCAAATAATACAAACAAAAGACATAGTGGTCTTGTCTCAGCAAAGCAAGCAATCAACAAGATTCATTTCTAGTCTGAGGCAGTGCTATCTGTTCATGAAGTAGCCAAGTGCAAATGCATCATGTGAAACCACTTGAATAAGAAAACGAAAGGAGTTAATAAATGCATGCAAATATGAAAAGGGATTTGCACAAAATCAATATCATAAAACGTTAGTAGTTTTATATGCAAGTTCACCAACCACCTCGAGTCATAGCTGTTGATGTGCTCAGTCCTTGCTATGATAGATTTGTTAATTATTGTTTGCCACACGTGGAGGGAATTTAAAGATTTAGTTCCTTGGTAGATGATATGAATGATTGATAGGAGTAGGCAATAAAATCCAACATAGCTGAAATTTAAAAGATTTTGACTCTAAATGGCTGTAATCATGGTGCATCACCTTCTTTCTATCTACAATGAATCCACAAAATGACTGTTAAAGCCGAAAAGCTACTCACTGTAGCATTTCAAAATCCATGCTAAATGTGAGAATTGTTACCTGATCTGTGAGTGCTATGATGCATGCTGTTGAGGAACCTTTGGCTTTAGTGCTAGAGTGAGCCTTCTCCAAGACTCTAGCTGGGTCAATTGAACCCTTAGGCTCCTCTTGAATTGCAGCAACTGAATTAGACATGAGCTCCCGGGAATACAGTCCAGAATCCACACCATGATCTGCCCAGCCACCAACGCCATCAGCTACACCAACAGCTTGTTCATCTGCACAAATAAAGTGGGCATCCTCTCCGCCAGTCTCTTCTTTATCAGGATGGGGCAGGTAACATGATCCCGAGAGTAGCTTGAGTGTTTTTCCAGTTGAAATATTTCTGCAGTCAATTTGAATTAGCATAGCAAGATTGTAAATGCTAGAAGTCGCAATATAAAAATAAACAACACTGCACGGAAAAAGTGAGCAACATGTTGACCAAGCAAAGTCTTCGGTCTGAGTTAAACACGCCAGGGAAACAAAAGAAATCATGGAACAAGGGGAGATTGTAACTCGAGTTCTGAAATGATATATCATGAGAAATAAATAAGAGAACGATGGAAAGGTCTAAGAACATACTGTTCTGATGAAGCACAACCTTCAAGCTGTTCCTCACGGGTAGAATTCTCATAGGTCACATCATGGGCTGTCCCAGCTGCAAAGCATGGATGCGATGAACAGTGGAATTCTCTGAGTCCTGACTCCATATATGGAGAAAAATTACACCATCTCTTTGCAGCACTGTTGATACAGTACCCATAAATTGGAGAATTGGTAGGCTGCTCTCGGTTTTTCAAAATCATGCTATCCTTTCTGAAACTCTGGGAACGACTGCCAAAAGAGATGCTGTGATTGTTTGCCGGCAAGGGAAGATGCCCACCCCTTGAAGTCAGGTTCTCTAATTTACACTCACTAAACATAGCTCTGGATGCACTAACAGCCATTTTATCATCATAAGACTTCCCACTAACCGATATTTGATAGTTGTCACAAATGGGACGATCAATGTGATAACCACAACCCTGAAACGAAGGGCCTGATACAGAGGGTACAGAAAATGTACGAGGAAGTGCTCCAACAACAGATATCTTCCTTCTTCGGTTAACTGATATTGAATCAGAACTAGAAGCAATGACAGCATCAGGACTCAGAAGTAGTTGTAAATCCGTAAGCGATGAAACGAATACAGGATGAAATAGCCTATAATTGCAGAATCGAAACTTCCCTTGCTCAACCCGACTCTTAAATTCTTGCAGGACACCTTCTTGTCCTATTCCTGATCTCCGAACCGCACTTCTTAGCCTTGAAAAATACGTTGACGGCATCTTACTCTCTTAATCAAAAAACTTCAGCACGAACCCGTCTATCACTGCCTCCACAGCACACAAAATACAATCTCATAGCTTCCAACTCATCTATCTGCACTTTTAAATTCCTGCAATACAAAGAGGGGGGAAAACTGGTCATACACATATTAACCAACTATTCTATAAGCAACTAAAACCTCTGTAAACCAAATCGACAGGAAAAGAGAAGAACAGTAGCAAGAATTAGCCTAAATCACAATCGGTACAAAACCCCTTTTAGCAAATAAACTCCGAGCGTAATTGTATAGTTATTACAGGTTTAAACAATCAGTTACGCAGGAGGCTAGTGAGTGATTAAACACAGAGTCAAAATAAATTCCAGGAATATAAAAAAGTAAACCCACTAATTTAAACATGGAAAAATAAGTCTCACCTGTGTATTGAAGCCTGGAATCTGACCCTCTTTATTTATCTATTTATAGGCACTAAGAGAAAAGCCAAAGCTCAATCTCCAAGGAGTTAGGTGACAGACACGAGGCTCTCTACTCCAATTCCTTCTCTCTTTGACTCTTCCACTTGTTTCACGATCGCGAGAAATGAAGAAGGTGACGAAACAGAAAGTAATTTTTTTTAATCCTCGTTGTCAAACCCTGGAGACAGAAAAAAAAAAACATTAACATTAATTATTAACAAATAGAACACGCACTGATTATCTACTTTCCATCCTCTATCCCTTCAATTTTTACCTCTTGTCGTTTTATATATTTTCAATAATTTGTGCCATTAAATGTTTTTACTTTGCCAGATTTTTTTTAAAAATATTATATTATTCTTAAATTAAAATTAAAAGTTTAATGATCAAAATTGATATTCTTAAAAAACTTTTCAATTGTTTATTTCCTATGCTGTGGAAATGTTCAATTTGGTCTTTTAAATTTATCTTTTATTAGATAAATCATAGGATATTCTTTAAAATATTAATTAAAAAAGGCATTTTTAACTTGGGAAAATACATTTTCTTTATAATCTAAGTCCTTGTGTTTTCTTGCCTATTTTTATTGCCATGAGATGAAATAAAGGAATTAAAAGGTCAAACACATCACCAAGTTAATAATCTATAAGTGCATCATTTTTTTAATAATTAAGATCAACCACTTGCTTTAGTGTTTAATTAGGAATCGACCATTCATTCTACAATTTATCATTATAGATATACATGCTTTAATTAGTTTTAATTTTATTCTTTAATATCTTATTTTAATTTTTTTGAACTTGGTTTCCATTCCATTTATCACTTTTTTTATTATATTTTTCTCAATTTTATATCTTAACATTTATTTTATCAATGTCATGACCATAATTATTGATCTTAAATGTTAACACGAGTTTACTTTAATTTTTAAAATGTTATTTTTTAAATTTTTATTTTTTAAAATTTTATTCTTCAAAATTATTTTTAAGAACTGATGTTCATGCTTTTTTCTCCACTTTCCCTTATAGTGTGTCTAAGGTCGTGGGGTTAATGGGTTGATCCAAAAAAAAATTCTTGTTTTTTTTTTTAATTTTATCATTAACGTTGAGTTGTTAGATAATTTAGCTTCATAGTTTTATTAAGTTCACTTTTGCCCATAATTCTTTATAACTTTAATTGATATGAATAATTTTTTGATTAAATAAAGTATTTATTACTATAAATAAAATTATTAAACATAGCTAAGTCTATGGCATGTGCCGCAAGATTAAATATTTAATTTCTAATTATCTTTTAATTTAATATTAATTCATTTAATTATATATGTGTATAAATACTTTTATTTATGATTAAAAGAAATATATACAAAAACGCTTTAAAAAAACTTGTATATTGATATATTCATTAATTCTTTAAGGATGTAGAGAATGTCGGTGTTTTGACTTATCTAACACTGTGTGGCGTGTTATTTACCACGTGTCTTTGTCGTCTCCATAATTAACGAGGGTAGTTTGGTGATTGCACGTAACGTCCTGACTAGTTGGAGAGCAGACAGAATTGGCTAAACTGCGCTGGTGTGCGGCCGATATCCTTGACTTAAAAATGAAATATTTCTTGCAGCTAACCACGAGTTGTTCTTGTTATTCACGAAGAAGCCCAACTAATTTAGTTTTTTCTTTTATAAAGTTAATTATAACTTAATTACTATAGTTATTTTTACAGCTATTTAATCACTATATTTTCCATGCAAATTAGTCCCTGATGTTAGCAAATAAAAGGGGCTTAATATTTGTTCAAGCTTGGAATTTATCCCTAATTCTTATGAACATACAATCATAATTGCTCTCAAAGTAGCATTTACATGCACCCAGTTCGATTTTGTTCTCCTTCTTATTATTATTTACGCATATATCTGGATTAACTCAGCTCCGCTAATAGGGTGAAGACTTCACCCCCGTTTGGGAGTGCGTTGCAACCAGCGTAACAAAAAAATTTGATTTTTTTTTTCATTTTAAAAACCAGCGGTTTAGTATTTTTAGATCATTTTGATGTGCTGATGTCAAAAATAATTTAAAAAAAATAAAAAAAACATCATTTTGATGTATTTCTACACGAAAATCACTTTGAAAAACTACGCAATCGCACTCCCAAACAGGCACGAAGTGGATTGTAATTATATTTCATAATTGTTGCATCTTAAACAAGAGAAAAAAAGAAATGGGCTAGAGGAGAGAATTGGAGCTCAAAAAGGAAAAGTAACATTATTGGTGCTGCATTACTATTTCTTTTAGAGGCCAGTCACAGGAACACGATTTAGAGGTATAATATACCCCATGAAATAAACTAAACCTGCTATGATAAGACGCAAACGTGTGGCTGAAAAGTCCACACAATAAACTATACCTTCCAAATAAAGTACAATGCAGACCGACCATTAAAAAGTATCACCTGAGAAGGAGAATAAATTCTGTTAGTTACAATACGGTAAGGATGCTAGTTGATGAAAGGTGTAATGCACGATCGCCAAACCTACAAAGCTATATTCCATCACCGACAATTTGACTAACCAAATGCTCGTATAGGATATGTTGAAGTTACCTTTTGATTAAGCTTATCATTCACTGATCTATGAATATGGCGGCTTATCATTTATTATTCTATGGAATATCTTGGAAGTCTTTGTCCATGAACTCGAAATAAAAAAGATCTTCATGAGGTTCAATTTACAGAATTCAAAAACAGCAGTAGCACCATAGGACTTCCTTGTTCATCGAGTCAAATATAGATAATGCAAAAATTTGGTAGTTTGGGGATATACTGAACAACTGGGAAGGAACCAACTTGGTTTAAGGATATCCATGATGTAAGAAACAATATAATTCCCAATTAAATCTCCAAATCTGATAATCCTTCACACAACTTACTTCAGATTTCGATAGTGAATTCAAGCATTTTAAGTGGCACACATGAACTAAAACATCAGTAAGTAGAGTGTTTATAGATCTAAATCAGAGAAAAATTACCTTAGTAGATATTCAGTCGATATATCTGGTACAAAGGAAACCCTAAACAGCAACCTGCAAACACAAATATAATCCACAACATGATCTTCATTTTGTTCCTTTTGCTTGTATGTTTAACATTTTAAGAAATAAACTAAACACTAGGACAAACTGTTATCAAAAGTCAAATATTGCAAGGTCATGTCAATATGAATTTTCCAGTTGAAACTACAAATTATGCAGCAATTACCTGTTGAGCATAAGAAATTTAGTTTATTGTGCGGAAATTTCACGGACAGACTATTATTAATACAGCAGCCCATTTTGTATTTCCATATGATTCCTAAGCATTATTTTCTCCATACTTGAATTGTCCTCAATTTTTATACCTTTTCCATAAAACCTATATCTCTATGAATAATTACCTTCTCGTTATGTTCAATAGAAGTTTCTGTTACTGGTGGGCCATATGTATCAGAAAATGAAAGTTCTTCCCTGTATCCTATAGCAAAGTTCAAGATCACAAGCAATTTCTTGTTTTATATTCTAGAAATGGTATATTGCATGCATTCACATCGTATCTGGCCATATAAAGGTCACTCTCATTATTTATCTCCCTTGAGCATTCCTGGAGGGTACAAAGTGGTGCTATGACAGTAAGCATTGTGTTGCATTAAGAAAGTCTTTACAAGCCTCAGACTTGCAAAACAAATGTTCCTTCTAAGTTCCATGCTTTGTCACACACAAGCGCGGGCTCCTTTTAGAAGAATCCTGATTGCATTCAGTACCCAGGAATGCAGGTAATTGGATGGCAACTATAGATCCTATCAAGAAACTAATAGTTTGCAAAAGCTTCTTGAAGCAAGTATATAGGCTCAAATTTAATGTGAGGTTATTTTCAATGCATGGGCTGAAATTATAAAAAATCAACTACTAATATTCATGCCACAAAATGCATGTCGAATACATCAAGGCAATACAATAATTTGCATCTCATTCTGCACCGATAGAGAACAAAGCTTGATTCAGCTCACATTTCTAATGGTATATTCACAAACTAACAATATATTCTTCGATCAAGGTTGGACTCTCTGTTCATAATGAAATGCATACAAAATAGCATAGCTATGGTACTTTACCTTCTCTTTTGGTGTAATGATGGCTTTAACTGCCTCAAAAACCTCTTCAACAGGCTTTGCCGCATCAACCTGAGAGCTCAATGCAAATAAATGGTTAAAGTAATCAAGCAATATGCATTGCAATATAGAAACAATTGCATAAACATATTACCTTCCGAACTTTCCCCTTTGAGTCATAGTACTCAACCACAGGAAGACTGGACTCTTGAAAAACTTTAAATCGCTTCCTTATAGTTTCAATGTTATCATCAACTCTTCCCTATATAACCCCAGAAAAGGAAAGAATCACAGAATAAAGATACATTGGCACATGAGATGTGAAAAATGAACCAATACAGAATAAGAATGCGAGATATGTTATGTCCAAGTATATTATAAAAAGAGCGGTCACAGTAATCCAACCTCGTTCCTGCTCAAAATTCGCCTCTCCATCTCCTCTTCAGGACAATCAAAGAATAGGACAAATGCTGGTTCAATTTTGGTCTGGATAAACAACATAACTCAGCATTTAATAAAATAAACCTGAAACTTTATCTTCAGCAGACATGCCATCTGAATCTTTATTATGCTACAAACACTATTCAGACCAAGCACAGAGCTTTAGCATGCACATGCACATGCACACACACACACTCAGATACTGGGAATAACTTTACTAGTTTCATAAGAATCGAACCTAAGACCTTTACCAGTCACTCTCTCTCTCTCTCTCTCTACCACTCAAGCTACACACAGAGAATTGTGTAGAGAACTTACAACAGCCTCAAATGCAGCTCGGTTTTCCTCATTGCGGGGAAAACCATCAATCAGAAATTTGTCGTTTTCACTTTCATGCATTGCTTTTTGGAGGAGCTTTATTGTTACCTCTGAAGGCACTATCTTTCCCTCCTTAATCATGTTCTGAATCATGGTTCTGTAGACCACAAGGAATAAGATAACCAAGTGTTCAGTGATAAGGTCAAGCAAAAAAAATGCAAACATCATAGAAGTTCCAAAATCTAACACGTAGCACCATAAGACCAAATGGAAAAGTATGTGAAGGCACTTAGATGCCACCATGACTCAATATCCATAGACCATGTGCAGAGAATACATGCACTTGATGACAAGCATATTTTGAGATTAAACTTTAGAGGAGAACAAATAACTTATTAAAGATCTGACCACGTGGAACACAGAGGACAGTCACAGAAAAATTGCCAATCACTTGATAGATCAAATCCAAAAAATCCCTACATTCCCATCAAGAAAGATATTGAATGACAGCTTTAAGAAGTAAACATAAACACTCCTATTAGGTATTCAAACATAAATATTCATTCAATATGATGCATCATTGAGATAACGAGGGGCAGGGGGTCATCAAATTACTGAAACCTAACCACAAATGAGAGAGGGAAAAACTTGCATGATCCATGTGATACAGATCCATGAATCGCTTTAATTTTATTTTAAATTCTGTATGATTTAGTTTTTCATGTAAATTTATTCTTCACATGAAGTAGCCTTACTTTGGGATCTTGGTACTGGTTGTGAATCTTACTTTATTCATGAAAGTAAAAACATTAATTTGATGGATTTCTTCTATTTATGGTTTTCCTTTTCCTTTCCTGTTTGAATGTCAGTTTCTATCTAGTTTATCATAAATCTCAATGAGATGCAAATTCAAAGTCATCCTACATCAGAGTGCCACCAATAATAATAATAATAATAAACTTTAATCAAGAAAATTGAAATAAAAGTGTAAAATGATAAGATGCTTGAGAATTTAAATAAAAGTGTAAAATGATAAGAAGCTTGGGAATTTTTTGAATAATGAATCTAATGGAAAAGAAACATTGAGTATCAAGATATGGCATTCAAAGTCTTCTTACAGTGGTCTCTGGTTCAAAATGCCATGTTTCTAGGTAATCATGGCAAAATAGTGATTACATTAAAAATGATAGAGATAAAAAAATGTAATGAGCAGCTTGGCAGAAAAAAAGTATGCAAGACATACCCATTTTCAGAGCCGGATTTAATTTCTGCCCGGAGAAGATCTCCAGCACTGAGATGAGTGTAACCAAAGTTTTCAACAATACTGGCACACTGAGTACCCTTTCCACTGCCAGGGCCACCTGATCAATCAGGAAAACAAACAGTTTTTTGAGAGTACAGGAGGAAATGAGGACAAGAGGGAGACTGACTAATGATCGAAGCAAGCATTTGAGAACCCAAACATGGATACAGGGAAGCAATTAATAACATTTTATGCTCCTCTATCAATAACAGAGTTAAGGCATGGCAGCAATTTTCAATTCAGGTTTACAAAATAATTGACGGAAGAGCAGACAGACAATCAGTTATAAGTAAATCTGAAGAGAAAATGGTCTAACCCAAAACAAAAATAACAGTAGGCTTCTTCTCAGCATCGCTAACAGTTCCCATGAATGCCGATTAATTGGTGTATTTTGAATGAAGAATCTGCAAAGGTAACAGCACAGCACATCACAATGTGAGAAAGGCAGACAGAACATAAAAAAGGCAAGAAAAGGAAACAGAAAATATCATTTGATTCTGAGTATTCAGTTCAATCCTAGATTAGATCTGATCCTGAGACACTTCAATAAAGTTGTCTGTTCGGTTGCATTTAGAAATGAAATACAACAAAACAAGCTGAAATTTAGGAGAAGCTTTAGATTTTTCACTGGATCAATTAGATCAAAACTTACTGCTGATGAATACAAGAGGTAGGATCAAGATGATAATTAGATCAACAGTTAAACCTGAAGAATTAAACTAGCTTACTAAGATCTGATAACAACACAGAGAAAGAGAGAGGTTGGTTTAGAAAAACTGTTGTGCAGCATTCCCTGTTTAACAATGGAGTGGAGTATATTTGAATTATAAAAAGGAGGGGAAGAAGCAGGGTCCGTGCAACGTCAGAAAAAGTGGTGGATCGGAGGAGAGGGAAGCAGATCCAGGCTGAATTATCAATGAAATGTTCTTGCTTAAATTCGAAATTGAAGAAAACTGATTATTATTATTATTATACCATTTCAATATAACCAACAGACTGAGAATAATTAATGAAGAAATGAATCAGAAAGAAGAAAAATGAAACGAGATCTGATCCGGAGGCATACCTTAGGGAGCGGAGCGGGAGAAAAATGGTGGAGGGAAATATTAACTGCTTGGGACAATCGAGGCTGAGATGGGGCTTTGCCTCCCTTTCAATTTATACAGGAGAGAAAGAGAGGGGTATGACGGTCTAATAGTGAGTTAATTAGAATTATTTCCTCGCCATGTGGACCACTGAAAATTTCACAATAGACCTTTCGTATATAACAATAAATATATTATTAAAAGTACAAAGACAGGAAGATTCCTCGTTTGTATTTTGTAATAATAATAATAATAATAGGAAAGGAGTGAAAGTTTTTAGGAAATGGAAATGAACGCGACTAACGCTCTATCCTTCGTTATAGGAATGTGGTCGGATCGGTCATTTCACTTTGCGTAACTGCTAAAAAGGTCATTCCCGTCCCTTTCTATTATTTTCTGTATAGAAAAATCCACACGATAACAATAACGCGGGGAAACAACCTCCTATAAGTCCGTTGAATATGAAAAAAATAAATAATATTTATATGTTAAAAGAGCTTCTCAGCCTTGTAATTAAATTCAATACAGTTGGTCAAAGAAATAAAAGAGATAGAGTCAAACTGTCACGTGAGCTATTAATTTTTTTATCATATGATAAAAAATATAAAAATAATTTACAATCATTTAAATACTAAACTAAAAAATAAAATTTAATAAAAACTCAATTTCGAATAATAATTTAAAAAAAAAAAAAAGCTTAGACATGCAACCCTTGTTGCCTAGAATCTAGCCTTTCTTATGCTTTTTTTTTGCCATGTTTAAAGAAAAAACAACCTCCAATGAATTTCTCTGGATAAGATGGATAACACTAAAATTCTTTAAATCAATAGTTAAACTCTCTTTCTCTTTATTAATTAGTACCAAATTTCTCTCTCCTATTCCAAACTCAAAAGTTGAAAATTAAACAAAACAAATTTTTGAGATTAGCTGTAATTTTTTCCGTCAATTATATTTCAATTTTATATCTTTTAATTTAGTGTTTTTACAACAATTATAAACTGAATCTCATTTAATATTTAACGTCGACCCCTCTCTCTCATGTAATAAGAATTTGAGACTAAGAGGTCTGATTTTCTTTTGGTTTCTCAGGTTCGAGCTTTATGGTTGCTAATATGAATATCATTGAATGCTTACATAGTCATTAACTTCAGTGCCCATAAAATTAGTTGAGATATACGCAAGCTGACTTAGATATTCACGCTAATAAAAAAAATTACAAGGGAGTCAAGCCCCATCTTCAACCCCAATTGTCTGAAGCAATTAATGTTTCCCTCCATTATTTTTCTCTCACTCCGCTCCCAAGGCATGACTTGACACCCCAACAATTTGTAGGGAGCATAAGGAAGAAAACTGTCAACGCATCAGTAGACGCCCCAACAATTTTTTTGCAGGAAAAAATAAAATGAAAAATATAAAATTACCTCAACATCCCTACAACCAGCTCTTGGATCTTTTTTTAGGAGGGCATATCCGTATTTTTACTATCTAGAAACATTTGAAAACTAGAAACACCCCACTAACAACTCTTGATTTTTGTCTTTTATGAGGGTAATATAATTATTTTACTACTCACAATAGTGTAAAAAAAATCAAAAATACCCCCGGGTAGTCAACTGTTTATTTTTTGCTAAAATGGGTAAAACCATAGTTTTACTGTGAAAAAACCCCAAAAAAAACAAATACCCCCAAACAACCAAAAAATATCAACCAATCCCATGGAAAAGTCAAATATACCCCAAGGCCAAGACTTAAATTTTAACACAATAAATGACAAAATAATAATTTTACTATTACAATGCATAATAATATGTATTTACTGCTAAAGTTAAAAACCCATGTGGTTTAATGATTTCTTTAATATATATAAACCCACAAAGCCAATATACCAGAATCTGGCCCAATGAAGATATTTAACGAATAAGCCCAATTGTTGACCTAGATGCTGCCCCCGTTCCCTCAACAAATTCTGCAGCCATGGAGGCAGGACAGTAGCTCTTCCCTCGTAATCACCACCACCACCAAGATAGAGAAGAAATTAAACAAAGCTCACGAATACTTATCATCAAACCTGAGTTACAGCTGACAACATCTCCAGCGTCTCTTAAGATGCAAGGCACGGAAGATCTGCATTCGGTGAGTAGTCCTAGGAGAGTGCTTAGTTTTTCAAAGAGGAGGAGGGCGACTGTATCCTTTCATGATCCTGATGACAAAGCTGCTTCTGGGTTTGGTGTATCAGGAGATCATGGTCCCAAATCCTCTGAAGTTTATGGTTTTGTAGGCTCCATTACTACCGTTGTTGCCACAGGTTGAATTCATCTTTTCTTCGTACCTTTTTTTTTAAAATAATAATAATAATCCGGATCCATCTTTTTAAATGCCATGAAGGATTTTATTTACTTGAGGAAAGAAGTTGCTCACCTTAGCATGTAATCATCTTGTTAGCCATTCTTTCATGGGGTACATTTACCTTACCAGAAAGAAAATCTTTAAGATGTGTTTCATGTTGGAGTACGGGAATGAGTGTCTCCACAAGTTCGATACTGACTTCCATTGTTCTTCGTCTGAGCAGTTATTTTCTTTGTATGGGCATATGTCCCTGAAAATTGGTTGCAAGCAATTGGAATCTTTTACTATCCCAACAAGTCAGTGGCCATCAGACATTGCTGCGATTAGTAATTTAGATTGAGAAACTCAGAGGACGAGCCTAGTCGTAACCTGGATTCTGCTTTTCAGGTACTGGGCATTGGCTGTCCCAACCTATGCCATGGTGACGATCTTATTAGCTCTGCTATTTTACGTTGGTCTCAACTTCATGTCAACCTCTCCCCCTACTTCCTTGAATACAATCTTCGGTAAGTCGCTCTTGCAAATGCGGGGATCACTTTTTGGCGCTCGGTGAGCTACGTGTTTATCTAATGACGTGCTTTGTGTTCTACAGATGAGTTCAGTAGGGAACCTTCAACCTTCATTCCATCGAGGGAGGAGGATGAGCAGCCCATCGAACCCATATCTGATATCGGCATCAATAGAATCAATGATCTCATGTTTAAGAATGTGAAGTAAATTCATCGGCCTCATGTTTATTGATGAAGAATGAACAGTGCACCTCAAAAGAAGCTGTTCCGACAAATTTACAGTTTAGTCATGGACATTAATTTTACCTTGCGACTTGCTTGAAACGTGTGTAACTTGTCTCTATGCATATGAATATAAAATCTCATTACTTGTGTCTTAAAACGAATGTAACAACTGACTACAACTACCAAGAATAGCGACAGTTGCTGTTGCCGCCCATTGCACTTCTACCCACAGAGATTTAAACTTCAACCTGCATGGCACGGTATTAGAATGATCAACAAAAGCATGATTCAATTCTGGTGAGCTCCAGCACTCCAGCACATACAACTCGATGTTTGTATTTTGGATGAGGTGGTTCCTATAGCTGGCGAAGTGTAGCGGTGCCACAGCAGCCATTGATGGACCAGCGAGAGCCTTAGATCAACTGTTACCCCCAAGATTGAATATGGATGTCCATCATATGACTGGCTCTGGATTATCTTCGGAGTTTCGGATCCTATCAATCTGGGTGACCAGCATCTCATGCACTTTAACTTTCAACTGCAGAGAGCACGCATATACAAGTTAATATTTTATACATCATGAAAAAAGTTGGAAACCAATACTTTTTTGTTGATGAGAGGATAGAAAGCAAAAAAAATCTAACTCTTGCAAAACAAAACACTATCGACAATGCATTGAGAAACAGTTGGAAGAAACGTAATGACAAAGAGAAATCAAAATGGCCAAGTCAGGATGCATTAAGAAAAACCAGGAAGCCAGTATATCAAAAATCCCACCAGATCAATTACCAATTGCACATTTGATTGAGCACATAACACAGATTACAAAATGAAGGCCAAGCATGAGTTAGGCAAATGTGTGTTCAAAGCATAACACATAAATTGTTGGAGATTGATATATCATAACAATTGACTAGTCACAGCCCCTGACGCTCCAACACAAACACAAAATCTGAGGAAAATAAATAGTAATGGAAAAAATTCCTATAACACCAAAGCCAGGCCAAGCAAATTCAGTTTCCAGCCGCTATAAATACATAATACATCTTACAAATACATAGTACATCTTTACAAATACATTGCTAGAAGTCAAAATTGATTAACAATTACATACCTCATCAAGACCCTTTCCATCCATTACCGACACAAGAATTGCTCCTTCAGGTCCCATTTTTCTATACCTTGCCAGTTCAACATTATCAGTATCGCTATCTTCCGTGATGAAGATCACAGGAGCCTCTTGCAAGATATCACATTTAGAAACAACATCAAGCCAGAGATGATTGCTGAACCTCTGTTTAATTTCTCTGTATATGACAAACTGCAAATCAATTGATCAATAACAAAAGCAGAATTAGCTCATGGATGAAAAACATAGCAGGATGACAAATAAATATTGAAAAACAAACTTCCCGGCAAGAGACCCTAACCACCAGCACAGCGATTTGTGTGTAGCTGCAAAGCAGTTTGGCATCTTGCAATGCCAAACTGTTGTACCGTGGCAGTCTTTTTATTTCCATAAAGTAAAAAATTTTAATCTTACAGAAATAAGGAATGGCTTGAAATACACAAGAAATCTAACTGACGCTAAAAACCCACTGCTCTCACAAGTACAAAAGGGGGGGGGGGGGGTGACCGATGTTAGCGATACTAACACTTTTACAATCATTTATTCACTATCTGACAAGGTACTCATTACACAGAGAAGTTTTCAAATCATAGTACTCACTAATCATTAAATTGAATGAATACCAAAACACTATTCAGAAATGATCACAAAGTTAGTAACATAAAGTTGGTAAAAGAGCAAGCATGTACTGAATTTAGGAGTGCAATGTACTGAAAATAGCTGGCTGTATGGCCAGAAAAGGATACAAATTAAAAGTACATCATATCATTTGATACCTGATCAGAAGGTGAGGTCCCACATTCTCCAGTGAGATCATGTACATAAAGTATTGCCGTTGGCAAATGTGAGAGGACAGCAAGTGTCAATTTTTCCAAATTGTTCCTGTCCTCTGCAGATTCAAATAAATTGTGAAAATATACAAATCAGGCAGATATAGAATGCTAATGCAAAAAACTGAGCCATTATATAACAAGACCTAAATACTGAAACTGTGGCCATAAATAAGCAGGCTACAGGGTGTGTCGCAATCACCAAGAGAGTTGATTGTGTAGCTTAACATGGGTACAAGAATTATACTTGATGCATGAACTCCAAAGCAGGAAAAGAGTTATTGCTTGAAATCATACCATCACATCTCTTCAGTAGCCCAGGGGTGTCTGTCACCTGCAGTTAATTTCAGCACATTAACAACTTGTAAGAAGATGAGTGATTACATACTAAAATCCTCTGACCTCCAACAAAAGAGAAAATAAAATGATTAACCTGAAAATGCTGGAAATTTAGAGCAATGTGGCCCATTAGAATTCCTCTAGTTGTGAAAGGGTAGTTGCAGACCTGACCACAAACAAAGGATGGGAAAGATGCAGAAGAAAAGGATATTATTAACATCCAGAAAACAACAATCAATTCAATATAAATTTAACTGACCAGCCTCTACAATAGATGAATACCAGCATCAGCAACTATAACGGAGTAATGCACACCCCGACCAGAAATTAAAATAATAAACACAACCAGATGATCCAAAAAAACTGTTCTTTTGTTACTCAAATGGATAAGACAACAGATCCCCACCCAAAGGTCTTTAACATGTTTTCATGTCATCATTTAACTAGAAGCATTGAGTAGGGGGGGAATATAAAATCATATGAAGGTCAGGATTAGCTGAAAGCTCATACATTGCTACTTAAAACATACATTTAAGCAATATAGAACCTCAACCATCTAGGGTTATCAATATTCTTTTCAACATGAGCAATATTTAATTCATTCATTATATACATCCAGAACCACAAAGAACAAAGTATGATGAAGCTAAAAGACTGGTCCAAACCTCAGGCTTCCCAGTTGAGAGCTCACGAACCAAGGATGACTTTCCAACATTAGGAGCTCCAACAAGACAAAGAGTAGGTGTTTCCAGATCAACCACTGGCATAGCCCGCAAAGTCTGCAAACTATATTAATTATCAATACTGACCTATCACATGTTAATTACATCTAATTATAGTCAGTAGTGAAAAGGAGGTTATTTTGCAAATACATATATAACCTGGTAGCCTAGTAAGATGCATCACCACAAGCGTCACTAAGGAAATTCATTCATTAGCAAAGGCAATCTCTAATATGGTCAAAACAATTAGAAATTTGAAATGCTTTTTCTATACCCGAGACAAAGACACACGCATGCATATGATTGTGCGACCATATCATAAATTACTAAAAGAGAAATACATTTCTTTAAAAGAAGAATACCTTGGCAATGTTCAATAAATCATCAACTGCCTTTCCATCACATTTAAAAACTTCTTCAAGCTTTTCCATACCCTGCAGATAATAGGACAGACTGTAAGGTCATAGATATTTGTAGAGGGAGTATGCACAAAAGCAGAATAAGAGACCTCATTCAACCGCTCCAGAGCATCTCGTTTTGTTAAACACTGCCCAAAATTGCACCACCAGTTAGTTACAACATAATTTTTACAGACAGATAATAGAAGTAACAAGAGTGCACTAATTAATTTCCTTCATTCACGATATTGCACAATTATGATTATGATTTCAACCTTTCCGCGTACAGATCTAGTCAACATATCACAATAATATAGGTAGATACAATCATCTGGAGGAGGCAGAAATTGTCAATTTCAATCACTTATGCTCTGAGATTGTTATAGTATTTATACCTAATGTTCATTTATGACATCCATCAAGTTTTAGAACCCATGTAATCAAGGAGTTCAGCTTCCTTCTGTACTCGTAGATGAGAGGGCAAGACAAACATTCATGGATACATAAAAAGGTTTCCAAAATTTACAGGATATGCAAGAAACTAAAACCAAAGAAACATTCTAAGTTTAGAACCATTTTTGTAGGCTCTCCAAAAGTTTCAATCATACTAAAGGTATATCTGAACAATCTTAGCTCATAACAATTCCAGTCAAGCAACTAGAATTCAGCAACCAAAAATACAAAAGATACACACTTCCTAGTTTTAAGAAAAAAATCTAACCTTAGCACAGAGAGAAGCATGTTCCTTTCCAACACCCACCACCTTCTTCCTCAGTGCATCCACTTTTCTCAGCACCTATTAAACCTTAGATGAATCCAGCATTGGAATAAAACAGAAGAAAAGAGCTTCTATAAATAGTCAAAAGAAATGATAGATGGGAGATGACATAAATATTTCTGCACTTATTCAATAGATGGGAGAAGACAGGACATTTTCTTAAGCCAAAAAAATAGTCTTCCACTTTTCTAAAACCATTCATCAGAACTTCAACAAAACATAAGTGGAAGAAGAAACAATACACGCGCACGCGCACAAAACATATATTAATATAAAAGCATCAGTTTTCATGAGACAAGGACCTTCCACTTCATATCACATATAAGTCAGCCTGCCCAGTGGAAGGGGATGTATGAAGAAGGATTCTCTCACTACTTTTGCAAAGAAAAATGCTTATTTCTGTTATGGAAAAGCATTATTAAGTCACACCAGTTGTTTTTTATCAATTAATTTCAGAAGAGTTATGAGACCACGGGCCCTTTTGAAGGCAGAGTCTATTGCTATCTGTCCCAAGTCCCAAGAACCATCATACAAGCAAACACAACAGGAATGAGTTCTGCATAAATTACCTCTTCATAATTTCCATCCCCAAGGGTCAACTCGATAAGTGATCGTTCATAAGGATGCAAATACTTCTTTTTAGGGAAATTCTCCATGTACTCTCTCAGTGGAACTGCCAATTCCTGAATATTATAACAGCAACCAAAGATCAAAGCCTCTCATCATTTGCATATTAGACACCTTTTTTTTAGATTAACATACTTGAAAAACTTTAGAATAAGAGCTTACTTTCATCAGTGCATCAAGTTGTTTTGCCCCTTTATTTCTCTCTCGTTTCGCAATATTAGCTATGCCTAAGAATGAAAAGAGCGAATATTATAAATAACTATTTATCCAGCGTCTCAATTATGACATAAAAGAATTGTCAAGTGAATTACCTTTTGTGGGTGGAACTCTCTTGGCCTTCTTCAATGCTGAATAAAGTATATCAACCGATGGCATCACCATTGGTAGCTTTTGAAATGCACCGACACTTTCAAGTTTTGTTGATTCATTTTCCTAAAATAACGAATTCACAACAAAAATTCATTAGACACACATATCCAGACAGTACATCGGCTGTAGTAAAGGAGAAAGGAGCAAAATACAAAAAAAGGGGTACCTTTGTTTTGTCTGGTTGATGTGTTTGAGTGGTAGAGGGTACATAGCTTCCATCGACAATTGCATAAGTGACAGTCTGAACATTTCTATAAAAGCATAAATTCGGATACCTTGTTGCTCCTGCTTTCACATACAAACCTACATTTACAATTGCAATCGACAGCACACTATTAACCACCAGTCGTCCTAAGGGGAAAAACGAAAAAATCTAAAATGGTACCCAAAAAAGAAATCAATCATGCCAAATTCAACTCAAAACCTATCTTTAGTTCTGAAGTATCTAAAGTTCAAGCCACTTCAGATAGAGAAAGAAAGAGGGTTACCCTCGGAAAACTTGGAGGTTTTAAGAAGAATTTTGGTTGAAGAAGTTTGTAATAGCTGCGAGATACAAAAGGCACCACTCATCTTCGTTGTCTTTGAAACCAAGAGAGTCGTTGTCTTTGAAACCAAGAATTTTTGGTGTTTTATGTTCCCTTTCTTTCAGGGTTTATGAATTCCATCCTCCTTCCAATCTTCATGGCGACCATACCCTAAGCCCACACTTTCGATGCCAGTGGCCCAACATCTGCTCTGCTTTTGGGCTGGGCGTCTTGGAACCGGGCCATATAATCTGCTTCCAGACCCGAATCCTGAATTATTATTTTGTCACCTTTTTCGATATTTTTCTTTTTCCCTTCTCCTCCTGTTTTCGAATTGCAATCTCTCTAATCTCTTATTCTTTCCATTCTTCTCTCATATCTTAAAAGATTACTCTTCTAGTAATGTTAAAGCTTTTCGACATTGATGGGATATTGTGATTCAATCATCTCTTTTTTATGCTTTTTGCGAAATGCTTCGCGAGGTTACTTAATTCTGACCCTTCTGATTCATTATATTCTCATCTACAAAAAGAAAATTCAGCAAGTCATATTAGTGGTAAGTTTCATCGAAAATATAAGTGATAGGCATCCGTGCCACATCCTCCTTCCTGATTGGGAAATCCCCGAAATTTCGTGTGGAAATTAATGAACAGGTTGGTATCAGAACAATTACAGCCTATGAAGGGCTTGCAAAAGTTGAGCAAATCGATTGAGGATTGCCGTTTTTGAGAAGAGCTGCTGTTACTAATGCTCCAATATCAGATACTGAGCTTTTAACATCTATGTTAGGTCTGTCAGATTTCTTCGAAATTCTTGTTGTTGGGAACGAACGTGACCCAAAAAAACCCAACCTGGAAGCTCTCCAAACACTTGACATTTCAAACAAGCATGCTTTTGTGTTACGAGGTTTGCCTTTTCATTTATTACTTCATGCTGTGAATAAAACTGCTGCTGGAACAAAAATTTTATGTTAGGTTCCTCCTTTATTAAGGTTTTTGTTCTGCCAGGACTCTGTTTCGGGATTAAAAAACAGGGATGGCAGCTGGTATGCCAGTAGTGGGGTTGGGTACCAGGAACCCTGGAAAACTATTTACAGTAGCTACTTCTGTTATTCAAGGATTTTGATGACCCAAATTTATGGACAGAATTGGAAAATAACCACAACCACCTACTACTTCAAACAGGGATACAGTGAGACTGGTGTGACAAATCCAGGGGCAAATCGCGTATTACCCATGTACCAAGAGTTAGTTATCTATGGCTGCACAACACCATTACCAAATGAAATTAAGACTATAGTTTATTGAACTTTGCTCCATTGTATTTCAAATGAAAATGAATCATTTTTTATTTATTTTCAGACTAGGATCCTCTTGACTTGTAAATACATCGGTATGAAAGTATCAGCGACCAGGAAAAAGAATTCTACCCATCAAGAGTCTGGATCGCCAATTGAAGTGGCTATAATTCAAAAGGTATTTCATAGATAGAATCAGTATAATACAAAGTATTTCAAATATATATCCACCTTATCGAGCCCACGATACAGAATCAACCTCATCCCTAGCTGCCTTGTATAATTCAAGCCTCTTTGCACACTGCTGTCTTCTTTCCATCAATGTCGGGTCTTCATCTAATAACTGTGAAAGCTGCTTACCCTAAAATGCAATTGAAAATTATTAACCGTCAAAGAGCAATCACATGCTTGGGAAAATTAACAAAATTGCACTCGGACAAAAGAGAAAGAATTAACTCCAATCAACCATTGAAGTCCAACAGGAATTCGTGCAGATGAGTTCGATTATATGATGCATATAAAATTACAGGGATAGAGTACCTCTTTCTTCCCAATTAGTGTGTAGAAGTGATTTAGCAATGAGTGTTTGGCTTCTCTAACTTGGCAATGAACCACAGCCTTGGGAATTGTGCTTTTGAGTGTCTCAGACACCATACCAACATAAGAGAACACGTTGGACCCAATCCTCCTGAAGTGCATCTCTGAATATCGGTCCACAGTTGAGGAGGCTGGATTTCCTCCATTATCCACTTCCTGAGGAAGCTTTCGAAAGAAATCCACAGTTAAATATGAAGATTCCATGTCTACTAATCGAAGAGCTGTCTTCTTACTTTCCACTCGGAATCTTTCCAAGGCCTCGTTAGCAGCACCAGCTAATTCAGCTTGCAGAGATGGAAAACGCCTTAATGCCTGTTTCATGTCATGGTGAAAATTAATGTTCTTGCTGATCGTTGGTGCTTATAAAAAGCAAAAGCAAGCAATAGGTAAGTATAAAAAATTTACCTGAGTTTCTGCAATTGACTTCCTGACAAGCTCTTTTAAGACAAAGTGAACCTGAATAACAATATACATATCCATATCCAAGTCAGCTAAGGATCTCGTGAAATTTTGACCAACAATTTTATCACTCGCGGATAATTTAAAGAGATTTAAAATAAAGAAAAATGCAGAAATTTAGACTACTTACAGCATCAGCAGAGGCTTCTGCCGGGCCTCTAAAATAATTCAGTGCGCTCTCGATTAGACGACGGTAACCTTGCTCTGGAGCAATCAGATGTGGCTGATAACCATCTGCCTCTGAGACCACCCTCTTTACATTCTGCAGGGAAAGATGCCGATCAAATGGTAGCTTTCTCAAAGCAGCAGGGAGCTGGTTATCGAAAACTCCATAAATGCGGTCACCTCCAGGTCGCCTGGAATTAAAAATCCGAAGGTCTCATTAGACGTGAGGGGGAGAGATTAACTGATCCATCTAAGATGTTAGAGAGAATATAATGTTATTCTAACCAAAGTAAAAAATGATCTCTATAATTTTCTAGTGTCAGGTTTAGACGTCAAGTTTATCGAATATATAGCCATTTCATTCATGTATAATTACATTTATGTAAAGCAGAGTGCATGTGGTTCATCCATAAAAGAACCAAATCACAAGGCCACAGACCGGAATAGACAAGTGACAATATTTAAGATCCCAACAAGTTCATTAGGATTCAGAAGTCAGAAGAAACTTAATCCCTCGCAGAAAGGATTTTTCTTGAAGTATATGCAAATATCACGAATAGTAGACATAAAAAGTAAGGCTTGTCAGTTACAACCTCCACAAGTGTGTCAACCACAATTTCCTTTCAAGAAATGCTTATCAAGATTACCAGGGAAGATATTAATTTCAATATATATATTCAGCTTTAAAGGTTTTTCATCTATTGCATCCCCGTAAAAAAAAAAGAGAGAGAACCTAAAGAGCTCAATCCTAAAAAAAAAATCGAACAAAAAATTATACCAGCAAACTTTTATAATCTTTAGGAGATCAATTGATAAACAAAAAAAGCCTTTATGAGTCCATTAGCTCTAAAACAATTATTTCAAAAACTTTTGTAGTTTCTAAACTAATTTTCAGACCATATTAGATTTCATTAAAATTCTCCAAGAAAAAATTACCTTTCTCAATTAAAATATTTGCAGCGCAGTGCATGTACAGGTTGAGTTGGTGCTAACAGTGCATTTATTGGGTGCCCTTGATGTATAAAAGCAATGCATGTGGTGTGGAGAGCAAGAAATACATATGCATGCATAAAGAAAACCTACCAAATACATTAATCCTTCGTATTCTTTTAACACAAATTTTTCAATCTTTAGATTTTCATATCATTACACTAGTGTTCCCTCCCTTATACTTTGAGTTAGACCACACAACACTCAAAAAATTTCTTCTAGAGAGAGATTCTTTAACTCAACCACACAATACCCCATTGCATCTCTTAAAATTATAACATTTGTTATAACTTTTCATGGAGTTACATCTACAACTAGAACCTAAAACCATGAGAAACATAATCGTTAGCAAACCCATGTCTTGTAACTTTTTGTGGCTATGCCAACATTTCTTTGTTTAGAGCTAGACCAATACCAGTCAACAATAGCTAGAAATAAGATAAATATTTTTTCCTCGTGATTCCTAAAAGTTCATTCAATGTAATATTTCTTATTTAAGCTAGTTTCTTCACACGATATAACTTGAAATGCATACCGTAAATGTATAACAACACAACAAATTGCATTTCATTCTTAGGATTTCATAAAATCATTAATCATGCTTTTATTCGGGGGTAAGTAGCCATTTTTTTTTGTTTTAAACTAGTCAAATATTACTGAGTGGTTCATGAGAACATTGTCTGACAAAAAAAATACAACAATAAATAAAGGTAATTTGTCATCACCAATAACATATTTCCTTTCTCATTCGTATGATGATATTTGCAAAGCACCACAAATTGCAGATAAATAAATAATAATTTATTCAAAGTTGATTACTATGCTAAAATACTTTATCATGACGACAACAGAAGATGTGGATGTCTGAAATAACTGTCCCTGTGAATATATTCAATTATAGATATCACTCTTTTACTAGTTCAGTTCCTTAATTATAGAATGTGTTTTGAATCAACTTTACCCTTATGATTGAAAAATACTTGCATATTTTAAGAGGTTTATATGAAACTTTGGAGAAACTCATTTTATGTCTGTCTTCAAAAACTGCTTTGAGTTGAAAGGGTGTACATAGGGTTGATTGAACATAATCAGATTCTTCATATTTCATCATTGTCCTCACAGTTCATTGACTAATGTATTTTGAGGTAAATTAAAATTCATACCTAGATGAAGGGTCAATGGATTATCGTAAAATACAATAGTCTCGTTTTACTATTTGGAAAACAGTGAAAATGGGATTGTTTCGCTTCTTGGAGAGTGTCTATACCTGAGTGAAAGACTACATCTACTTTAACCAATTTTATGTAGTCAACCCTGAAATAACCAAGATAAAGATAATGTAATGTTTTTAGCTAAAGGGTTTCCTTCACAATAATGTAAATAGGATCATATTTTACTTTCTTTCTATATTACACTTTGATATCTTGTTTATGTTTTTTTAGATGGTCATACCTCCCTTAAACGAGTTAGGAGAGCTCATCAATGAAGAACTATTCATATTCAAGAGGAAATAATAGAGTTAAGTAATGAGGAAATAAAACACAATAGAGATTTCAAACATGCAATTGATAGGTTAACAGTTACACACAATTATGTTAGTATTCGGTCGACAGGAAACTAGGTTCTCTAATTGCATCTCTCATGATTAAGATTATTATGGTAGATTCTCCTCCTTCGCTATCTTTTCTTCCATCTTTGTTTGATTAGTCTAAAATATTGGTTTGTATGTGAATTACCCCTTTTAGACTGAACAAAGGGTGGAAGAAAAGATGGTTTATGAAGAGAATCCACTATAATAGGAGAATAAGAAATTGGTTTCATGTAGATTGAGAACTAGCATGGTTGCGTGCAATGTTAACTTAGTAATTGCGTACATGAACTATTTATTATGAATCATCTAATTTCTACTTGATTATTATGTCTCTTCCTAAGTATCCTCATCCTTTTCAATATCAACAATCTCTTTTTGTTGAGCTCTCCCGACTCATCTAATTGATCTAGGATCGTTTGAAAAGACAACAAAATATCAAAGTGTAGGGATAGGAAATAAAACATAACGAAATAGCATTTCATAGTTTCGTACCAATTTCACATTGTTATAGAGGAAACCCTTCATCCAAAAGTATCACAATATATCCATCTCAGTTATTTTAGAGTTGAATGCATGAAATTCTTTCATAACTAATTAAAGTAGAAAAAGTATTGCACTCAGCTACTTGCACTCTCCAGAAAATGGAACATCTACACGTTTTATATTCTTAAAATAGTAAAACAGGACTAATGTATCTTACGATAATTCATTCACCTCTCCATCCAAATAGGAACTCCAACTACCAGTAAGAGGGAGTGTATATCCATATCCAAGTATGCTTACAAGGACTATTATTTCAGACTTCCCACATATTCCCTCAAGGACTTTGTTGATTCTCTCATAAGATAAGGTATTTTAATCTGATAACCAACTCTTAATAAATCATTATTTATTTGATCTACAATTTGTTCCATGATAGTGCTGTGACAAATATCATTATATGAATGAGAATTGACGAGGGTGTTGTTGGTGATGATTGGTTACCTTTATTTCTAGTGGAATTTTAATTGCCAAATAAAGTTCTCCTAGTAACATTTTTATTATCAGATAATGTTCTCTTGAACTATTCAGTTGCCTCTAATATAGTTTAAATAAAAGGAATAGAGACTCACTCAAATAGAAGAATAAAAGTATAGATAGTAATTGTGTGAATTCTCAATTTGTTATTACAGTACACTAACATGGTATGTAAGTCAAGTTATACTATATGAAGAAATAACTTAAGCAATAAATATTATACTAAATAAACTATTGAATCACAAAAGAAAAAAATTGTTTCTCTTGGTTCTAGTTCTTGTTGTTAGTCTAGCTCCAAACATAAAAACATAAATATTGGCACAAAAGAAACAAGACCAATATACTAGGTTTGCTAAAGATTATGTTAATCCCAATTTCAATTGAAGTTGTAGCTCCAAGAAATGTTATAACTCCGAGAGATGCAAGTTTGGCAAGTGTGTACTACATGGTACACAACTTCTTTGATAGTATGAAAATTTGAAAACTAAAAAGTTGTGTTAAAATAAGAAGAAGGATTTTACCATCTTTGTAGACATCATATTAGCCACCCTTACAGAAGAACCCTAGCATTGTCATCCTTCTATAAAGAAATATGTTTCATTTTCATCTTTTCAAGGTAAATCTTCTAGGTAAGTCATCAGATAAGATGTATATGTACCACACTACCCAACGATACAAAACAGATCACTCAAATCCCTACAACACATAAACATATGTTTTTGCTCATAGTTTCTACATCATTTGATCATATTTTTTTCCCTTGTTCACCAATCCTATTAAAATCCTTTATTAAGTTGACTTAAGTACCAGAGTATTCCCTAACACACAAAATAGAACTTTATTTTGCAAGTTAAAACCCATCTTAGAATAACTCAATCCATTGTCAATCATGGAAAGCCCAAGAAATCCTTTGAAGTTGTTTTTATGTCTTCATCATGTAACAATTAATATATATATATATATATATATATATATTGGTCCATTACAAAAGCTAGACTCAATTATTCCTAACAAAAAATCATCAAATCCTAAGAATTTACAATCCCTAAGAACCATAAGTATCACCATGGTGTTAAGACTTTCATTAGACAAAGATTTAACACCTACTTAAACTAATTATATATGGATACAATTTTGTTTCTTTTGTGATAGTTGATGGATGTTTAGGATAAAAGTATAATGATTTCACAAAGGAAAATTTCCTTTTAAAGGTGTAATCTATTTTTTTTTGAAAAAAATTAACATATGATCATAAATTTTCTATAAACCATTTTGGAGATTTCCTAATTGTCTAATGTTTTGAAAATTTAGTATATTTAGTTTCTCTTTTTGATCACTCTAGTTCCAGTGATATTTGAGTTTGAGATTGAAGCAGATATAAAGTATGTAGGTATTTTAAATTGTTTGTTTGAGCTAAACTAGTATTAATGTCTTCTTTAATCATGTTTGACTTGCAAAATATGATTTAAACCAGCAATTTTACTGCTTTTTCAGACTTACTACAGAGACCATCTATGAACTCAGTTGTATCCTTTCTGAAAATAAAAAATGAACAATTGAAAATGGCCCCCCCATACCTATCCCTTTAAAATTGAACAAAGGTAGATAAAATAAATAGTGTACAGCTTGAATAAATTGTAGTTGTCTTTTTGGAAAGGGTTATAATGCAACTTTCGAATTCAGATATTATATTTTTGAAGTTTAAGTAAAAGAGTAAAAATGATTACCCTCCATCCAGATGCTCTTTGAATATTCTGTCAAATGCACGACAAAGTTCCAAGATGGTGTATAATTGGGCCTAAAGCTCAAAACATCAATCAGAATAAAATGGATGTCAGCAAGGAATTGACTGGGAAAGAAATAAGCTACTCACCCCTGCATCAACAGCAATAGGCCTACCCAGATGGTCCAATTCTGATTCAAGCTCGTCAATACTTTTGTTAATCGTGGATGTGATACTTGGTATGCGAGCTCTAATTACAGACTCTAAACTCTGAAAGCAAAGTCACGTCATTAAAATGATCCCCTGATTTTTTTTAAAAGAAAAGGTAGTAGAGTCAATACAACATAAAAAAATATCAAACCTTTGAGAGAAGTTTTGCAAGATATTCTGAACCCATTTTATTGGCTAAATGCCCATAATCAGGACTGGTTGCAAAGTATTCGCGCTCTTTGCGTCTAGCCACAATCATGTCAATGTTCTTATTGATGTCGGCTTGGGATCGGTTCACAATTCCAACCCAAGGATGCTGCAGCCGATATGAGCTTCCTTCCAGAACCTTATGTCCGAACAGCAAATAAAAATTTTATTCCTTGGTTATGAAACAAGTGAATTTATTAAAATAACTACATAGAAGGTATGTGGTTGTGGGTGGGTGCCCGAGAGCGCGTGTTTGTGAGAGAAAGAGGTGTAGATTACATCTAATGCATTGGTTCCTTTGTCCATCAAATCCAACTTGGTCAGCACCCCAAAGGTTCGTTCACCTGTGCAAGTTATGAACAAGAAGATTTCAGGGAAAATTAAAACAAGCAACAAAGAGTTTCCAGTAACCTACAGCTCAGGCACTCAGCTATATGAGAAGATATGTACCTGAGGGATCCACTTCCCTACAATGTCTGATAGCATCTGAAGTCGCTATATCTTGATTGGCTGGAGATATTGCTAGTATAATACAATTTGGCTGCAAACATTTAGCGTGATCAGTTAGTATATAAAACATGCAAGACAAAAGATCTCACTTGGATACAAGAATATTGTGCATTTCTTATCTTTATCATGCATCTTTAAAATTCATTGCAGAATCAAAATTCCTAAACTGCCAAGGGACATGTTCAAACACATTTTGACACCAGGGAATTTCATTTAACGCTTAAATCTAGTATAATACAATTTGGCTGCAAACATTTAGCGTGATAAGTTAGTATATAAAACATGCAAGACAAAAGATCTCATTTGGATACAAGAATATTGTGCATTTCTTATCTTTATCATGCGTCTATAAAATTCATTGCAGAATCAAAATTCCTAAACTGCTAAAGGACATGTTCAAACACATTTTGACACCAGGGAATTTCATTTAACGCTTAAATCCCAGAAAGAAATGTCAAAATTTAGTGGATGCGTCCTATTTTTGAAAGTCCCGCCATTCCCTTGGACCAAAAAGACTCGGATATAAAACATGTAACGCAAGATAGAGACTAGAATAATAAAGCATGGTTCATTATGCAGCCATGATTAAAATACCACGACTGTTTTGACTACATTTTGTTTGAAACATAATAAAACCCACCCAAATGACCATAATTGCACAAAAATGCGTCATTTCCCAGTTTAAAAATGAAATGCTAAAGCATCATTACCTTCTCAACATAACTGTGGACCATGGCCTCAATGTCTTGAACAATACTTTCAGGCTGTCCCTCTTAAGATTAACACATTTGTTACCATTCATTGCTTATAGATAAAATACAAAATGATCAATTAAAGCAAAAACATACCAACAGCAACTTTTGTTAAACCAGGTAGATCAATCAGGGTTAAGTTGACAACTGCAAAACAAAGCAAATCAAGTAAACTGTAAGACAGACAACTACATAAGAAAACACCACAACTCACGATTAATGCATGGATGTTTAAGCTGCGTTTTGTAATGCATTGGAAAGTGCTATTTAAAATGCATTTGGGGCAAAAAAAAACATCACATAAAAAGCTCTTGCACCCCACTAACAAACACACACTAAGATAAAACATAATGAAAAAGAATAATCACACACCTTTTGGAGAGTAGATGCTGAGATGGATAGGAACAGGAGAAATTTGTTTGGTTTTCCCTGTGATTCTATCAGTTTCATCCTGAATTTCCTTGCGCACCACAGCTACATATAGGGGGGGAGGGGTTGTTACAGTACAGCGATAATTTTGTCAAATTGACTAGAAAATAAGTAGAAATAAAAGCGGTAATAGAAACAAGCATACAAAAATCAGTGAATCGTTGTTTCGGTAGATGAAGAAATTCAGCATATTCTTGTGATCCATCCTCGGTCTTATTTAGCTGCAGCACCAGAGGCCTCCTTGTCACAATCCCTGCAGTTAATTAAAATAAAAAGATAAAAACACTTTAAAAACAAACATTTTGTATAAACTAAAAATAAAAGAGGAATAAAACAGAAAGGATCAGACCTGATCCTCTGGGAAGAAAGTCTCGACCGACAATGCTTTCCAAGACTGAAGATTTTCCTGAACTCTGATGTTCTCAGCACCCAAAAATCCAAAATCAAATCACAATTTTATCCCCAAAAAATATCGCCTTGTCTCTCTCTGCAACGATTTCCCTAAATTCTCTCAAATTTCTTTCTAACTAGAAAAGCTTCAAACGTTGCCACTAAATTTCTTAGTTGAAAAGAAAACATAAGAGAAGAAAGAGCGTCTTATTACCTGTCCACCAACGACGGCTACAGAGGGGAGAGCTTCCCAAAGGGAAGAGAAAGCGTTATCATCGCCACCATAGTCTCCGAGAACTGTACAGGCTCTCTGGATTCTATTTACCAGCCCTATCAAGCTCTCCATGGTTGCCATCTTTGGGAAAAAAAAGGGACTAAAATAAACTGAAGCTTTGTTTCTCAAGAACAAATAAGAGCAGCGAGAGAATTTTCAGCTCAGGAAGGAGCGAAGAAGGACAGCAGCTGCGCTTGACTTCAAACGGACGCTAAATCCTTGTTTTTCTTTTTTTTTCTGGAAGTCTGGCTTTGAGTGCCTGTTTTGTTAGAAACGTCACGGTCGGTGGATTAATCCAGTGTGTGCGCGTGTCCGGTGACCGTGACTGTAGCAACTTGACTCTCCCTGGTGGCGCCTTCTTCTTTCTTTCACGCGTTCGAGATTTTTTGAATTTTGAACGTTGGAAGATTGTGGACCCCATTGTTTTTTACAGCATTACAAACTTGTTTTGGAGTACGATTGCGGTAGCTTTTCAAAGTGATTTTCGTGCTGAAATACATCAAAATGATGTTTTTTTATTTTTTTAAAATTATTTTTGATATCAGCACATTAAAATGATCTAAAAAAATCAAACCATATTCATTTAAAATGAAAAAAAAAATCAAATTTAGGCAAACACCGATTGAAACGCACAGCCAAACAGGCACTTACTTGTAAGCAAACTATTCATATTTTTTAAAGTGTTAGTGTTGTTTTTAATTTGAAAAATATATCAAAACAAAAAAATTGATATCATATATTAAAATATCTGAAAAAACAAAGAAAAAAATAAATTAAAACACATTACCAAGCACACCCTCTATAAGCAGCATTAGCATCCACCCTATTTTGGGTGAAACAATTTTCATGTTGCTGATTAACAGGCTTGGAAATTGAGTTCAGGTCCCAAATTATTATTATTTCCATTCCATAAGTTAAAATATTTTTACCAGTTTAAATTTTAATAAATATTATTTTTTTAATTTATAAATTTTAAGAATGCACTTTTATGTGGTTAAATAAGTGTTAATAAAAAAATCGAAGAAGTATGCAAATATTATTAAACATCAAACTAGTTTCATGAAATTTTGTTGATTATTCATATTAGAAATAATATATTCATAACACAATTTTACGAAGCCAAGCGGGTTTTTTCCCTAGGAATTAAACTTTGAAATTGCAAGCATCCACATCCTGTTCCAATTTGATAGGCAGAACCTGAAAATATATTTTTATTTTATAAACGCAATAGTTAATAAAATGAAAACAGAAAAGCAGGCAGGCAGGCAGACATTTCCGACTATTTGAAAGTTTGGTCCAAGTTATATTTTAAAATATTTTTTATTTAAAAATATATTAAAATAATATTTTTATTTTTTAACACATCAAAAAAATTAATTTAAAATAAAAAAAAATCAAAAACACTTTTAAAATGCAATTCAAAACACCTTATAGTGTCTATCATTATCAGTCTAAGAATTAACGATAAAAAAATATCATTTTTATATGCCACCCTTTTGAATATTCTCAGCTGAATCGAATCAACTCATGACCGCTTCAAACTTATATATATGCTGCCATTACCACAGAGATTAATTAATTGAATGAATATGTCTAATATCCAGTGACTATGATAATAACCCATCATCCTAATTTACTTCGACAAACAAAATATCTCAAATTCTACCATTATAACCGACATGGTTGGAACAGGCACCATATGGCTTTTTCGTCGGGCCTTTTCTTCTATTATTAGAAAAGAAACAGCGTCAAACAAGGAACCTCAGGACAAACATGCAAAGCTCAAAGTCTCATCAGCAAACTCGATGATCTGAGAGCATTCAATTATTTGCAGCACATAAATGACAAAATAAAACATAACAATTTACAGTTGCTTGAGCCCCCCTGGAGCATACAATACAAGCCACCACCGAGGCATAATTGAACAAGCTCAAATTTGCGTACATTTTAAGAGATTTCAGCTGGCTTGCTTGTACAGGTTGGGAGCTAAAGGGCGCCAAATGTCATGATGAAGAAGATTAGAGAAAACTGATATAATGGAAAAATGCTCTTACTTACCAAGCTGTCGCATAAAAATCACTACGATATTTGAACATCACTTTTCTCCGACTGACAAGACTTGATGACAAATTTGGTTCATATATCTCAGGTTTCAATCTTTCTTGTAGACCAATGTTGGGTAATCTGGACTCCACATGTTGTTCATGACATATTCTTCAATTTCCTCCTGTTAAAATCATGCGTGAGTGTCAAATTAAGGCCTCCCAGAATTGGCTTCGAATGAGAAAAGCAAAAAAACCAGGAGCCACCATGCAGTACAGATCACCAAAAGATCAGAAGAGCTGATGACAAAAGCTTTCTCCAAAGATGTTTAGGTTCAGTTTCTTTAGTATCAAGTTAGGGTGGAATGGATTACCCAGGAATTCTCAACTGCTTTTATCAGCCAAGACAAATTAAGCTTAAATTAAGATTACGAAATGCATCCGCTACAAATTAATCATTCTGACTTTCTCATGTAGACTACACCACACCTACACTCATTTCAAAGACAGATTGACCTTTCACCCATTCACATTCCACTGCAGATATTGGGAATAATTGCGAAAATATGATAAATAATTCAGTAACCAATCAGAAACTAATGTTTTCCCATATATCAGACATCCATGTCATCTCAATATTCAGAAACAACTAAGCCTCAAACCCAAACTAGTTGGGGTTGGCTATATAGATCTTTCTGTGCCATTCACATGCAAACATTAATACGGTTACCAGACTTAAAGTCCCAAGAATTAAGTTTAGGTAACACACACTTAATTTAATAACTTGATCATCCATATGGATTTAAACAAGATGATCGATTTTGAATTCAAGTATCGTGCTAATGCTAAAATAAAATGTTTTCAAACAAGTAACAGGCACACCTGACTGAGTTTTCGGAGCTCTCTAGCGTCCATTTCCCGGTATCCTTCCACAAGATCCTCTTCTATGGCTTCCTTCACCACAGCTGCAGCTACTTCCTTTGTTATATCTCGTATTCTGCAAATATGTATGGAGCTATGAAGTCAGGAACATGTGTAACACCTTTAGATTGCAAAACTTTTTCAGCTCGCTGAATAGAAAATCGAAGAGGTAAAAGAGCCTGATTATGTACCTAGATGTTGAAGGGTATATGATCCCTTTTAGAACCTCCTCTTCTGTCATATACGCAGCTAAGCTGTAATTTCCATCTTGAAGTTAGATAATCAATAGCAAAACTTTATTGCCAAAACATGAAGCATCGTTTTTTAATGATTCTTAAAATACAACAGTTACATTATTAAACAGAATAACCAGAGCCCAGTGCTTTGTTAAAAGGATAGCTTTATAAATCTCTCCGTCTGCTTCATTAATTTGCTTTCCTGGTTATATCATAGTCTATCTAAATCCATTTTAAAATCCAACACCACCTGATTTAATTGAAAATATTTATCGATTCTTGAGCTTTCTTGATGATGAACTATTAGTAATTTCACAATTTGTAGATAATGCTTCAGTCGGCCTAATTCAGAAAAGATATGTGAGAAATACCATTCAGCTGCAGCCTGTAGCATGCCATCAGAGATGATCCTAGACCCAGAAAGTAGAGTCCCCAGTCCAATACTGCATGGTTAAATGCATCAATAGTTATTAAAAAAATGGAATAAGCATGGACTATATTAGTTTCCCTTGATAAAGGTTAACTGGGAAAACTGACCCTGGAAAGAGATACATGTTGTTTCCCTGGTTGCAGTGGCCAATATGACCATTTCCTGCAGCATCAAAAGGTTAAAAAAACTCTTCCAAACATGTTAATAATTTTCAAGTAAACTCTGCAATGGAGTATAAACATTCTTCACATGTCGAAGGAAGAACATCCATCTCAAGTTGAAATGAAGCAAAGAGATTGCTTTCGAGCACGAGTATAAATCACAAAGTGTTGGTGCTTCATTAATTTGAAGAACCATTTATTCAAGATCGGATTAAGAAATTTATGCCGCAATGCATACCAAGATCCACATCTTTGAATGGACTTCCACTAGCAAAAATAATATTGTCCCCCACAATGGAAAATGCTTCTTCAGGAGTGCATTCAGCTGTACACCACGGGGAGGAAAAGGGGAGAGAAAACAAGATAGAAAGAAGAACAAGCATTAGGTCAATTTCAGAAACGACACAAATAACCAGGCCTTCTTTCTTACCAATATCAAACAAACAAACAAAAGGGAAATTTGTACCATTTTTTGTGGGATTTGACATGGCAAAGATGGCTGGTCTAGTCGAAGTCGAACCTTTTAGGGCTTCTAATACCTACAAGTATCCACAACATCCAGTTTACATAAACAATAGTTTATTAATTTATAGTCCTTTATATGTGAGCAAAAAGTCTCAAACTATATCAACATGTTTGGTTGTAAATTCCCACGTATCGTATTGTGCATGTACAATAAGATTTTGTTTCAATTATCACTATATTAGATAGGCTCGCTACCTCCTTCGAAAACAAACCCCCAACTGCAGATAATCCAAGAAGCACATCAGGCTTCACTTCTCGCACCTAGTTATGAAAGATTAACCAAGATGAGTATAGTGATCACAAGCAATAATCTTTTTAAAAGTAAGGTAGCTTTGTCTGAAATGGTTTCCGCCAGGCCATAGTTGTACGTACAACATTAACTATCCAGAGAGAGTTTTACACACCACTTCTGCAAGACTTGCACCTTCCCATAATCCTTGATGACTAGCTTCTTTGACCTTCCTTGCAAATGGCAGAGCTTGTGGATCAATATTTTCACGTTCCTCTGTAATAAGCCCCTGGGAATAAACAGCAACAAAGTCTATTATCATGTCTATCATGGAAATGGGCCGCTGAAATATGAATAACAAGCTAACATCAAGAAGGTAGATCCAACATGAACATTCTTAAAATTCAAAGTGGCACTACAATAAGCAAAGGAGATCCTAGGAGCCTCCACAAGACTTTCTAGATCAATCACAGTAGCTTTACAATACCTTGTCAACACTGAAAGCAGATTCATTATTAGAATTCTAGGCCAGTAAGTAACATTTCTCACCTTAGCATCAACTACCCAGAACTGTCTTCCTGCACTTTCAAAAGCAGATTCATTATTTCCAAGCATTCTAGCCATGGTTTTCCTGGCAGCATTGAGAACCCCTATTCCTGCACTGCAGATGAACAAAGATTATGCCAAGCCTTAATATATTGTGTACCATACAAGCAAGTGCCTAGTGCCAATTCACAAATTCAACCACTGTCATTTTATTTGGCCTGATGCCTTTAACGGAATTGTCAGCTTCAGCCAAGTCTCAAAGAGCATAACAAGCTCACAACATCTTAACATCTGAGTCAACTTTCAGTTTAATTTCCCTCATTCAAGGATAATTCTAACTCCTAGTCTGTGCTGGTTATACTTTACATGCCTTGATTATTATTTTTTTCTAAGAAGAGGAAGGCAGTTTTTAAGGACCATTCTATGCTTTCATACAGCAAATAAATGGATTGCAACTTATGAAAATCAGATTACTAATAAAAACAATCTAGACTTTCTGGGTGCAAATCAAGAATTAAAATGATAAAAACATTGAACATTTCATCTCCAGTCTACCCCATAGAATTTTATACTTGTGCGTTGACAAGGAAGGACAAACAAGCTACCTTCCAGCACCAGCAACAACAATCTTTTGCTTGGGGAAATCAATCATTGGCCTTCCCTGTGCTCTTACAGCTCCTAAAAGACCAGCTATGGCAACCCCTGCTGTTCCCTGTGCCATGCATTGGAATTAAATCATGCAAGCAGATCAAATGTTCAATTGTTGAAACTGTGAAAATTTGCACGTGCATAAAATACAACATTTGATTCATTAACTCTTCAAACCATTCATTCATATGACAATTCAATCAACAAAATAAAAATTCACTTAAGGAAATGTGCAAATTTACAAGCACTGGTGACAAAATAAAGGCAAAAAGGGTCAACCCATGCATTGAACAAGTATGATACAGGCAAGGGAAACAAGCACTCAAACCATTGTCATGGAAGAACATGCATGTTCTTTCAGTGGATTTAGTATTGCCAACTCATTAGGCAATCATCGCAACCATCTTTACAGGGCTTTGTCATGAAGGTAAACAAAGGGAATGGATGGTTCTATAGCTGTTCCGTTGTTCAGTTGAATTTTAGGAAGGGGGGATTGTTCAGGAGAGTAACAATTCATCCCAAAAGCCTTGGAAGGAAAAAGAATGGTGTCTTTTTTTTTTGCCTCCTCTCTCTTCCTCAAGCTTATAATCATTTTCTTCGCTTTTACTTGCACCTTGCTATTGGGATCCACTAACATTTGCTTTAATTTAAAAAAAAAATAACTTAATCCTCTTTAAAGCTCCTTCCCAAACATTCTAAAAATTCACTTTCATGCTCTTCACAAATACTAAAATGATAATTACCTTTGCAATAATCTACCTTGATGTTTAATGCCATGCAAATTATTTATTAAGGGAATAAAAACTTTGCAGATTATATTTATTTCCTAAAGCACTTTTTATTTTCAAACTCAATTTTCTTTCTAAAGAGGAAAAATAGGCTCTTTCGTTTGGAGTGCAGTACCTCCTGTGTGTTATTACTTTTTTGCAAGTGTGCTTCTCATCAAATCTTTTGCTATTTCTATTTGATCTATTTCTTACTTCCAATTACCATAAACCTACAACATTCCAAATTACCATAAACCTAAAACATTCTCAATTAAGAATTTAGGGCCTTATTATAGACTGGGGGTTCCAAGGCAGCAAAATTAACATGTATATTTCCTATTTAAGCAAAGACCAACCAAACATGTAGCGTTGCTTTCTACATCAGCAAAGATAAACCAACAGCAGTAACAGCATCCAGCCCATAACCTGAAAGTGTAATGCAACTGTACATTCACATCACCCCCTGCAATACACTTTAGGAGAGCAATAAGGTGCTGTGTTATTAAATAAAATACTTAATTACCTGGACATCATCATTGAACATTCTGTAGGCATTCCTATATCGCTGCAATAACTTGAATGCCCACTTACTCTGGAAATCTTCAAACTGAAATTTCGTAGTGCATTAGTAGTTCACAAAAACCATTGGGGGGGGGGGGGGGGGGGGGGGGTCTATTAGTGTCTGACTAGATTAAGTGTAAATAAAAATTGACGTTACCTGCACAATCACATGTGGCCAGCGAGTAAACACTGCCTCCATGAATTCATCAATTACTGCAATGTACTCATCACCATCAAGACGGTGCTCTTGCAATCCCAGATCTATTCACAAAGAATAATGCAAGTGTCCCCTTGTCATTGAAACAAATTAAACATATTTTACAAATTTAAACAAAATTCTAATAACTATAGTGATGATACATGTGACAATGTCACAATTGGTGAACAGCTCTTTTTTATAAATAAAGAAGTTAGTTCTTGTGATGTCCTAAAAGATTTTCAAAATGATCATATGGAGAAATACACTTACATAAGGGATCTTTGAGCAACTTCTCATTGTTAGTTCCAACATCAATCATGACAGGAAGCACCTAGTACAAGCAAAACCACAGCAAAGTTTAATAAAAAAATTGTCTAATTCACTTTGGTAAGAGGTTAGAGATGAAGTTAAGTATGACCGAGTCTAGACATGGTCAAGTAAAAAATGACCAGAATAATTATATACATCAAGAATTCATTAGCATACAAGTGTGGACCTGTAAGAAAAGAAATCAAGAATATTTCAATTTGTATTGAGATGCTCGAATTTAATGATTCTTGTAAATATGATTCATTGAAATTCCATCTAGTAAAACAGAAGAATTATAAATCTCCAAAATAAAAGATTGGAATAATGCAAATAGAGCCATTGCAAATTAACTAGAAGACACACTCGCTCTCAAATTTCATAAATTTTACGTGATCAAGGTAGAAGTGTCTACAAGCAGACTGAACATTTTCAGAGGGGAAAAAAAGCAAAGAAATTCGAAGAAAAGGAAAAAAGTGCAATCAAGTCATCACAGTGAATATAATATTAGGTCCTAAATAAATTAAATACAGCATAATATGAATCCACATGCCACAAGGTAGCGATGCACAATATCTACAGTATAAATGCTTTGTGCCACATTTCTCAGATTATTTATTCTTGAAACATGGATGATTACTAGAAAGAATTGACACTGCATGCAGAGATGAAAACTAGTGTCATCCATTTGGCGCAACTTCTGGTTAAAGATTTGCTATGTCATACAAGTCCCATCTATACTTTGATCTCTATGTCCAGGAACTTTCTGTTTCAGCCTCCTCACCCATAAAGACAGTTTATTAGAAGGTGGGCACAAATCAAAAGATTATCCAGTTGGTATTGGGAACACAACTGGTATATGGACACCACTTCCTGTCCGACTTGCATTTGTTAAACATATTGATATTATTGCTTTTTTGGAACTTTCATCATATAAACAGGTAAAAGGTGTTTATTCAATAGAAACAACATGTAAAACAAGAATATACCCTTTGAGGATTTATCCCAGCAGCAGCGACATACAAATCTAGCTTTCCAATAGCAATACCAATTCCCTGAACTCCAAGATCTCCAAGACCCAATATCCTGCTTCCATCCGTAACAACAATCATGTCAACCTGTAGTTATCAAGAAGAAGAAAAAGAATTGTAATTAAATCCACAATTGATGTTCTAAAGTCTAAGATCCTTGCATATAGTTCATCAAACTATCCTAAAGGCCCTGGCATGACAATCAAGCAATTATAACATAATCCTTTCTTTCTTCTTTTTTGTTTTTCTTCCCTCAACCCCTATCTTAATTTTGTCATCCTATGGTATAATAATTCAAGAAACCAAGAAAACAAAGGGGTTCTATGTTAAGCACAACTGATAAATGCAATATACCTGCTCAGCTGGCCAGTTATACACCATGGACATCATTTCTCCACGGTCTTCAGCACTGAAATACATTCCCCTTGGTCTTCTAAACAAACCACTGTAATTTTGGCAAGCAAGACCAACAGTCGGGGTATAGACTATGGGTGCATATTCCTCAATATTGGCAATTAGAACCTGTCGAATTAAGAAATAGAGTTATGACCTCGTATGTCATTGATTGAATAAAGAAAACTAAGAAATAGAGTTAAGAAATAGTGCATGATGCCATCAGCTATCCCCAAACAGTTTAATGTACAAGCTATTATTCAGCACTCATGCTCTCATTGCATGCAAGAAGAATACACAAAAAAATATCATATCTGACAGTGCATATCAGATAATTGATTTCCAGTACACGCCCTATTCAATGACAATGGAGAGTGAGGCCAACTGATGCTCAACAGATAAACAGACACCTCTTGCACCAAGGTTGTCAACCAACTAACATTATAACAGGATGTCTCACTGTGTGCAAGCCAGTGACCAGAGGAACAACAAATAAAGGAAGGCAGAAAAATATAAAGATAGAGAGCAGAGGAAATTTTAAAGAAGAAAAGGGATATATTACCCCAGTTTTTCAGGAAACTGAAAACAAATATGCGCACATCCAACCTTATACGGTAAATATCCCTTATTTTTCCTCTAACAGACATTATTAGCAGGGCTTATAGCTAGTTATCAACCAATCACCTTGAACTGACCATACAAAGGACTTAACTCATAGTCAGTGTGACGTGAGCAGTAGTCAGGTCTCCACAAAGGAACAGAAAGCAGGAAATGCCACTTATATTTATAAGCAAGCATTGAAGATTCATAGTCCAAAGAACATAGAAGATAAATGGACTAAAACAGCAGATATTCAATCCATAGTGAAGAACACTATTGCACACTTTATTTATGAAAATAAAATTTCGAAATTCAAATAACTTCATTGAAAACATTTCAAATTACAACTATAATAACTTTAAGGTAAAATTGGAGAAAAGGTAAAATCACCTTAAAGTACATAGTTTCATTTCTATCATGTAATCGATTAAGTATCCGCCACTTGGCCAGCGCATTTGGATCAGATGGTCCGTCTCTTGCTTGCACTTCAAGCCTCTTCAAGTCAGCCACTGTAATTTATCAAACACAAATCTCCATTTTCATAATGAACTGAAACGTATGATTCTGATAATAATCCAAATACACAGTTCACTTAAATAAATCAATTAACAAAAAAAACTTCGAACAGCTAAAATCAGACAGGAAAACATACTGAAGCGTTGAATTTGCTGTTCAGAAGACATGACATTGGGAGGAAGAAGTCCCCGTAGATCAAGACGGTCGCGTTCCGTCATGGAAAATGCCGTCCCCTATTCCATATTATTAACAACAAAAAAGGTTATCAGAATTAAAATTGGAAAGAGAAGAATGGTGGATAGTGATTATTGAATGGGACCTTGTTGAACCAGGGATCGTGAAGAATATCAAGGCTCCGTTTATGAACAATGGTAGGACGGTGACCCTCCAATGTAGTGAATGATCTAGACTGCACCAGAGCCGCCGGATTCGTCATTCTTTGTTTGAACCGTTTGATCAGAGACGAAGACGCTCTGATCAGATTGGAAACATTTGACATTCTTCCTTTGTGAAGATTGACGATTAGCTGGGGAAAAATGAAGAGAAAACAATAGTAGTACTTGAAATAAAACCTAATGCAGTGCTTGAGTGAGTAGCTGGGAGAGAGGGAAGTACGAAGATTTTTGCTGGAAAATATATTGAAGATGAGGGCCCGCGTTCTCCTTTTTCTGATTTTGTAACTGTTTGGGAAAACTGTTGCTATAGTTTTTCAAAGTGATTTTCATGCTAAAATATATTAAAATGATATTTTTTTATTTTTTAAAAATTATTTTTGATATAAACACATCAAAATGATCTAAAAACATCAAAATATATTTAAAAAAAAAATGAAACGCACTTTAAGAAGTTGTTCCAAATAACTTCTTTGTTAATAATTCTTACGAGGCAGGTGCTAGGCATGACATTGTTATACCTGCCCGCAGGGTTGACCCAGGATCTTGAGGACATGAAGTTGGCCGGGTCTGATTAATCGGCCCAGTGAAACTCACGACCTGCAGGGTTGACTCATGACCCGGGAGACCGGCAAAACTAGGCAGAAACTTTTTTCTAATGTCAACATTTATAAAATCTAATATTATTTTTAATTATTTTATTAGCACGTTTTATAAATGTACATGAACATTTTCACGTGGAAGAAAAACAATTTTAAAAACTAATCAGCAAGTAGCTTGGTTCACGTATGTTTTCAAAGAATGTTCATGTGAACATATCAATGTGAAACAAAAGGATGGGCAAAAAAAATAAAAATAAAAAGGCAAAAGGTAAGGTTGAGAAAGTATAGGCATTGTATTTTCTATATATGGGGTGATTAAAGATGTTTTCTTTATTAGTTGATAACTCATATTAAAATTCATTATATAAATACTTAAATAAGCTTTTATTTTTCTAATGCGAGAATGGGAGCTCATTAGTATATATACTATATATTCACAATAAAAAATATATGTTTTTTTCAATATGGATTAAGAAGCTTTTTTTTTTGTATAAATACTTCAACTTAAAAGGAGAAGATGTAATATTTCAATGTAGGATAAAAAAAAAAACTTTTTACACTTTATTATTTACAACGTGTATAGTCTATTTTAACATGGATTAATTTTTAACCTTTTCATACGGGATATTAAAACTTTAAAAAAAAAACCCTGAGTCAGGCTTGATAACTATGAGGTATGGTTGTAAAACGCGGTCTAATGGTTAATCCAATAAAGTGACAAGATCATAGATCAACTTGGAAACAAAATCTCTTATAAATCACTCTAGTATTCCCTTATATCTATGCCAAAAAAAATACAAATCTTTTCCACTTATCCATTTTAATAAGGATATTTAAAAAATATATATTATTATTTTAACACGAGCAATTAATTGATAAAATATTTCATCGTATTTTGACAAAAGCAATCATAACAAAAGCAATCATACAATTCCAAATACCATATTTTAACAAACACTCTAGCACAAACAACATTTTCATTGTTAAGAAGTTCAAGGTTCCACGGCATTTTAGTTCAAGCTTGATGCAAAAGCACATATAAATCAATGCAATACACGTAGATACACCTTCATCGACACCTTAATTTTGATACAATAAACATATTGAGTTCTTACATGTCAAAACAAACAAGATTTGAATCAAATGTTGATAGGATCAGGCTAACCTTGTCAAGAGACATCATAATTAAAATTTAATAAAGATAAAATACAAGGGCCTGAACATACCATCTTCTGCCCCCCAAAAAAAAAAGTGCGCGCGAACCTACAATGCTAAACCTACATGGCTGACCCTTTTTTTCTATTTTTTTTTTTAAATAAAAAACACAAAACAAATGCCTCATTGCGTGTTGGTCTAGATTTGGCCATCAAAGAGGTAGCTAGAAAAATAGAGTTCGATTTATAGGACCTAAAAATCTATTTTTGACCATTTTCAAAAATCTAAAAAATAAAAAATGCAAAAACTTAGATTTTTAAAAATGTCTCATAGACAGTAAAAATAAGAGGGGGGAAGTTGCTTTTTTGTTTTGGTGACAAACTTGGCATCTAAAATCTCCATTATTTTTAATTAATAAAATTTGATTCATTATTAACTTAACAATGAAGTGTTTTCCTGAGACCACGAGAACTCCATACCAAGTTAGTTGAAACAAAATTTTCTTTTAATCCTAAAAAAATATAATGTGGAAAGATAAAATTTTCAATAATAATAATAACTAAAATAAAATATAAAATGTTTCAAGGAACAAAAAGAAAGAAAGAAATTGTTGAAATCCACATTTATTGTCTCTTCAGTCTTCAGCGAAAAGCCGAGCAGAATTATTATTATTTTATTTTAAAATAATTTAAGTGGAGAGCATGGAAATCATATACAGAAACGGACCTGAAAACCCATCATGGGATACGACTGGGCCTCGAAAGCAGACTAAGAAATCGGACCGGGTCCAATTTGATTTATAAGATCAGGAGGTCGCCATGCACGAATCCGCTTAGAAAGCAAAGAGGGAGTTTTCTACTCGGCAGCTATTTTCGTGAACGTTAAAGGCATGAAACGAGGCCGTTTCCCCCATGCCCCCACTCGCCCACCCTCCGAGAAAGTAGCCGCGTCCGTCCTTTTTTTTTTCTTTCCCTGATAATAATAAATAAACGCATCCTTAAATCCTTGACCTCGGTGGATTGTACTTGTACATCAGCCACGATCACTAAACCGAAGGCAGTTGGCTGATCTCTGCTCTAACCGTCACATGATGTTAACGGCAATAATTCCAAAGCTTATGAGTTATAATTAAGAGCATAATCAACTGGCAAATCATTCGCATTTTCTACGGCTGAACGACAAAATTAATACGTAACCTTCAGTTGAATAGAGAACAAGTTGCAAATGACTTCATGATTATATAATTAATTAATTAATTGCTTGCTTGCCTCTTGAGTTTTGATGCCCGAGGTCCAAAAAAATAAAAATAATTAATTATACTCGTTTCAATGTTTTTGGGTGACGGCTATGCAAGGATTCCCTGGTTTCATCCAAGAACAAGCCGCAATCATCGTGCCTCTAGCATTCATCGAATAATCACAGACTGTGATTTTAGGTATTCCCATTGTTTATAATAACTGGTTGAAGTATAGATCCAGCTCTTGTTTTCTGCAATATAATTAGCGAAGGGAAGGGAATCGTTCGTAGGCACGTGGAATATATATATACACCGCTTCGCCGAAGGTAGAGTACTTTCTTTTTTTCAACACAAGAAAATATAGAGTTATTTGTGACAAACAATACAAAAAAATGTTGTTAATTGTTGCTAGCGATTAAAATGAAAAAAAATCAACCCACAAATAGGTCATGTACTGGACTGGATTTTTATTTTTATTTTTTGGAACTAATTTTTTAATTAACAAATAATAATAATAAAAAGAAATTCTTAAAAAAGAGATTGAATAATACAAAAAATAAAGTATGGCTACACAAAAAGAATATTTACAGTTCCTTTAAATCAAAATTCTTTGAATCATGAAAAGTCATATTACAAGAGGGGTTTGATTGGAACAATTGAAAGTTTGTTACAAATCTATAATTACAACAAGGCTTGCATCGGGGGAGAATATAGCACCTTTTCCTGAGAGTACACTAAACATCAGGGAGGGTACTCGCGCAGGTGAGAGCTCGTTGGGGGGCAGATTTGGATGCTTCAATCGATGATGGATTTATGTCTGCTTAACATTGCATTTTAACAATACTTTTAAACAAATCTACAAAATTATTATTTATATATTTTATTTTAAATTTAAAAAATATTAATATTAAAAATATTTATATATATATTTCTAAACAAAAATTATTTTAAAAAACAACTTCAAGTATACTCGGCAACCATCATTTACAAAATGAGGACGGATTCATTGACTTGGCATATTTTGAATTTTGTTACAGATCCTTACACCACCAACACAATTTTTATTGTGATTTCTTAAGCACCACCAACTATTTTAACATTATTAGTAAAATCATTAATCCACACTGTCATCATTAACTTCATAAAATCACAAAATTCTATCCATCTTTATCATCAATTCTAGCATCATATCAGCCATCATTATTGTCACCACAATTTGAGCTCTTGGGAAAACTTTTGAAAAACTTTATTTTTATTTTTGTTTTATATTATTTTTTTGTGTTTTCAGATCATATTTATATACAAATATTAAAAATATTTTTAAAAAATAAAAAAATATATTATTTTAATATATTTTTAAATAAAAAATACTTTAAAAAATAACATAAATCACAATTCCAAACAAATTTCAAATTCAAAAATCGCATCATAGGAAAAAAAACTAGCCGGTCCACTGGAAAAAAAACACCGTTAAAGATAGTAGTCAAATCACGGGGCCATGCTTTTCCAATTTGGAACACCGTACGCTGCCAGGATCTTTCCGGTGAGAGCGGGTCTACTTCTGCAGAGCGGTGATCCCCTCACACACGTTTCATCTTGATTAGGATATTGTTCTTGAATTTGAATGACCTGATACTGCAAGTCATCTACCACGCAAGAGGAAACTTTCAACATCCGAATCTTGGAGTTCACTAGGGGGGGAAATCGTTCACGACCCTCTCTCCCCCGCCTTAAAAAATAAAAAAAAAGGAGAAAAGGTAACCAAGGGCCAAGTTACTTAAAAAGCAGTTGCAATGAAAGCAGCCCTTTGCCCGGTCAAACCTTATCCGAACTTTATATATATATATATATTATTTTATTTTTGTTTCCCGTCAACTTTATTTTATCCAGGACCAAGTTCATAACACGTCGGTAGCCTGCCCTTTTCTTTAGCATATAGTATTTTAGTTTTTCTTATTGAATTCAGAAGGCGTTGACGTTCGGAATAGTCAAAAAACGACAGTCCTAAATAATTATATATACTGTATTTTGATCTTCTACTTGGACATTCTAGTGGCCGATCTTGATTTTTTTTTTCAATGCTCGTACGTATTCTTTAAAATACATGATTTTTTTAAAGTTATTTGTAGAGATATTGTTGGGAGAGTTAATGAAAAATAAATAAGTACAACAAATACAACTGTAATTATTTTATTGAACTTTTTATTTAAATCCAATAATAAAAATATTTTTAACTATAAATAAACATGAAAAGAGTAAAGAATTAGATGGAGTCTCAAATTGTGGCATGCCGTGATGGTGTTCTTGGAGTGAAAACTTCTTCTATGCTCGATGACATTTTAAATATAATATTTTTCTCTCTCGAGATATAACAACTCATTAAATTTTTTAGACGCGTAAGTAAAAACTCTTTGAACATTTAATTACCCTTGATTATCACTTAAATTAAAAAAAATAGAAAAAGTTATAGTGGAACTTGGGAGAATCAACAAAATATTGTGTATAAAGAAGTACATGGAAGAATAGTTTAAAATAAGAAAATATCTTCTTCTTCTTTGATAATTGGAGTATCTGGGCCAGCTTGCGTACACCACAGCCAATCCCCGGATCCACTGAATATCCTGTAAGCCCAATAAACATGTAAGGCACCGCAGGGATGATAAACGTGTCTGACAAAACTTGGACCTGAGATGAAAATAAGGGAGAAACCCTTCTTGACTATCAGGCCAAGACCCTGCTGGCAGGAAAATATATTCTATTCTTAAGAATCTCTTATGACACGAGATGAACCTACCATGTATATTTACCTTGTAAAAAAACATATGTTACCAATCATATTTAAAATAATTAAATATGATACTCAACTAAAATCATTAAAACATAAAACGACTATAGTAATTAATTAGAATGGATATAATAATTATTACTAGTGGTTATTAATAAAAGTAAATTTTAAATGAGAATTGTAACATTCAACCGTGACTTAAAATCAAGTAAACTATTAATGTTTATAATAAAAGTTAAATATTTTTTGAGTTGGAAACCGCACTTAATGTAAATAAGTCTCAATTTGAAGACCATGGTAACTAGAATATTTCGAACTAGATTATTTGGACTATATATAGTGGCCGTTTAGCATAGCTGTTACACCGGAGGTTTGAAAAAATTGGCTTAAAAAAAAATAGATAAGCGTTTGGTTAAGTAAAAATTTTTAGATGCTGGAAAAAATTTCCAAACTTTTAATCATTATCAATGCTCATTTTAATTAGAAGGATAAATAAAATAATCGTAGTGAAACTTGAGAGAATTAAGAAAATAATATTTTAAAAAATATGTGAGAAAATAGTTTAAAATATAAATAAATGTGTTTTTTAATTCTTTAATATATATATATATATATAATACCTTGTAAAAATATATGATTCTAATTGTATTTAAAACAATTAAATATAGCAAATTGATAATAACTAATATTCTTAGTTCCATTTTCGTATCTCCACCATGAATCGATACTGGTCATATTGTGTGTATTCGACGATGATATAAGGTGCCAAGATCCCAGCATGTGCAGAGAGGCTCTTTGAGGAAGCAGGACAGCATGGAGAGCAAATTGTCCTGCGGCCGACATTACAGGGTGTTTGTCTTGGATTTTAAAAATATTTTTGATTTTTTTTAAATTAAATATTTTGTGTTTTTAGATTATTATGTGCTGATATCAATAATATTTTTTTTTAATATATTTCTAAATGAGAAATATTTTTAAAAATAATTTTAATCACACTCTCAAACAATCAAGATACAAGCCGAGGTTAACCCTAATTGACTTTTTTCCTGAAAAAAAAAAGTAGGTAAGAGGAGTTCTAGCTATACACGAGCTATTTGATTTATGCTCCATTGCAGAGAGATTTTTTTTTCTTCTCGTTTCAAAATATGCAATTTTGTTATTTTGTATTTTAGTTTTTATTCTTTTATTTTTTTGGTTTAGTTTAGATCCCTTTAATTTTTTTCAATTCTTTTGGAATAGTTCTTATTTTTTGTTCGTGTTTATATATTTATACTCTTAGTTTTGACTTCTAATTTTTATTGTATTTATATTTGTATTAAATGCAGTTTACATTAAAAAACATAGTAAGTTTAATTTTGATGATATGAAATGATAGTGAAACTCTCTCTCATGCATGTATAATGAATGTTTTGTTGTTAGTGATCTATTATCCCAATATTGTTTTTTTATTTGTTTTGTCTACGTATAACTTGATATATATTATAATTTAAATTGATTTTGATTTTAAAAAAATTATTTTTTTTAAGATTTATTCTTGATATTATTATATTAAAAACATTTCAGAATACTGAGATTAAATTAATTTGAGATAAAAAAATCTTGGTTTATTTTTTTTATATATTTCAATACGTTAATATTAAATAAATATCAAAATAATAATTGCACTATTATAATCTATAATAATATAATTCTATTGCTAGAATGTTTAGGTGACGTGGTTTAGCTTGTTTTCAAATAGGTAATTTTAGCACCAGCAACGAAATCCTGGCTAGCTAGCCATGCAGCAATTGCAAACGCATTGGATCCTGCAACGCCATTCAAACTTCCAAGCTGTGAAGAAAACAATTTCAGCTAAATTTACTATTGTATTTTCATTTTAATTTTTAATATAAACTTGATTACTTTCTAAATACAAAACATTTTTTTACCTATCATTTCATGGGATTTTTTTATTCAAATAGATGAAAATGCTCTCAGTTAAAAAACTCAAACAAATCTGATTTAACACGTCACGAGGTTGCTTTCTTAATTAATAATATAGTCAGAGCATCCAAAAGTAAGAAGCTATCTATAAAAGTTAAGTTGATGATATATTTTTTTAAATAGTATAAATATAATATTATATATATTATAACAAAAAATATTTTAAAAATCCAAGTATATTTTTATATATATAATATTGATACAACTATTTATTAATATTATATAATTAATACAACTTTAATCAAAGTCTCTCTTTAGCGTAAAAATATATTAGCTTTTTTAATTAATATGTAAAATAATTCTATACGACTGCTATTTCCTTGAGCTATAAAAATAAGAGATGAAACAAAATATTTTTTTAAACTTTTTTCTTGGAAATGTTGCTAGTGTGTGATACTATGTTAGTGATTGTTTTTAAAATAATATTATTTGTTTATTTTTAACATTAATATCAAGATATTAAATAAATATATTAATAAATAAACATTGGAATGAAAGCCAGAATGGATGATAGTCAGGTTAGCACTGGCTATCGCGCGAATGGATAGTTGGCATCATGCAGGGCACAATAATACAAGAAACTGGCATGATGAAATCGTCACATTACAACCGGTGTTTGTTATTTAAAAAAAAATGAAAAAATTTAAAAATTATTATTTATATTTTTTACTTTAAATAATTTTTTAAAATTATTTTTATATACTGATATAAAAAATAACTTTTTAAAAAAATATTATTTTAATATACTTTAGAATGAAAAACAATTTTAAAAATAAAATTAAAAATAATCCAAAACAATCCAGATATGAATCACGGGCCTTTCTTTCCACCTAAAACAATCGGAAAATCTAGAGTTTATTTAGAGTGTGTTTGGCATTGCTTTTGCTTGTGCGATTGCGGTTGGAAAAAAGCAGTTTCCAAAAAAGCACTTTTTATGTGTTGCAAAATAAGCAGTTAAGTGTTTGGTTAAAACTGTGGTTGAGTTGGAGGTTGAAAAAAAAGCAGTTTTGGGTGTTTGGTTACCAAACTTTTCATATTGCTTTTAACTTGTTAAATTACTAAAAAGGGTATATATGTATATATATACATGTAAATATTGTAAATTTAATAAATATAATAATATTTTGTAAGTAATAATTAATGAAAAAACAAATATTATGTTTCAAAAATAATATATATATATATATATATATAAATATGATAAATATAATTAATTTATAGAATAGACTACAGACCACGCTCTTACAAGAACCCAACCACCTGGAACACAAATAATCCGAAGACAAGCAGGAAGAGAAGGAGACACATACATATATATTTATTTGTTAAATAATATATAGATTGAACAAACTTGTGAAATTACTTTAAATGAGACACATAGATATATAAATTATTTTTTAAATTTTGTAGATTAATAATCATAACAATAAAATGTATTATTATTAATTTAAACTGACTAAAAAATTAATTTTATACAAAATTAATAGATTATTATTTGAAAAAAATTCAACAATGTTATTATAATTTTGTATATATATTTTATATGTAATTTTGTCTTATACAAATTTATATTTTATATATATATATAACTTAAAAAAACGCATTTAAAAATAAATACCAATTTCTATTAATGTGAATACTTCAAGTAACATGGGAACGTCATTTCACTCTCCCATCAAACTATTTGCAATGCCCTCGCGAACAATATCCATACGTGAATTTATGCGCGAAGTCTGACTAGTTGCACACGCAACAACATCTGGTAATAACTCATCTGGGATATAATCGGGATTACGATCATATTCAACAAAAACAGCATCATCTTGCGATCTCCTTCTAATATAGTTATGTAGTGCCATCGATGCAACAACAATCGCAACCTGTGTTTTGTAAGGATAAGCTGGCATGCACTGCAAAATCCTCCAGCGTTGCTTCCATACTCCAAATGTTCGTTCTATCACATTGCGTAGTGATGAATGTGCACGATTAAATACTTCGCGGCGTCCACGTGGTGCACCCCGACGTCGAAATTCTTGAAAATGATATCGCTCCCCTCTATATGGACCTAAATATCCATACTCATTCGGATAACCAGCATCAACCAAATAGTATTTTCCTGAAAATAGAAGCAAAATTCAACTTTTATATTAATTCAATAAAAAAAGAAGAATAGTAATTTATTGAAATTATCATATATGTAAGAAATAAGAAATGACAACCTTCAGGCGGTTTAGGAAATTTGATACTCGTACTGTCTATAGCCTCGAGAAAAATACGTGTATCATGCGCAGCACCTTCCCATCCTGCCCATACAAATGTGAATTGCATGTCAAAACTACATGCCGCCATGATGTTTTGTGTTGGGACACCTTTCCTACCAATAAAAGGAATTTGATATTCGGGCGAAATCGTGGCACGAACATGTGTCCCATCAATTGCACCAATACAGTTCTACAGGCAGAAAAAAAAATGAATTAGGATAAAAAATTTCAAACAAAAAACACAATTTTAGTGCAAACTATATTTAATGTCAACTTCAAAAAATTACCTTGAAATGTGGCATAAATCTTGCATTCATCGCAATTTGTATTGGTGTGTTGGTAAAGTCTGGATCAGTTGGTTTGATGATATCTATAGCAAATAGACGTAATGCTTTAAGGACTTCTTTCATGCATCTACTTACTGTTTCGCCAGAATGCTGAAATCTTTCTTGCACATGTCGATTTGATGCCCCAACTACAAGAGTAAATAGAAACATTCCTACCTTCTCGAGTACGCACATCCTCCGCGAAGGTTTTAAACCATAGCGCGTTTCCAAATCATTACACAAACCCAACAAAGTGTCTCTGTCCATCCTAAACATGTTAACACAACGTTTCCAATGACCTCTTAAAATGTCACTCAACCAACGCATCCCTGTATTGTATGAAACCATACATGGTTCTTTATAGATGTAAGTACTATAATATATGTTTACTGCTCCGGCCGTGCATAGAAGAAGTTTTTTATGATCATATTTTCTCCGTATAAAATTTGCCTCATCTTCATTGTCGTCGTCGTCGCTACTGTCGTCATCGTCATCGTCATCGTCATCGTCATCGTTGTCGGGAACAGTTGTTCCACCATCAACGTATGCGGTATTGTTTCCTGCATCTGCACCATAGTTAATGTGCTCAATAACACGATTCATAACATTGTCATAGTCACCTTCAAAATTCCCATTGAGTAGAGCATTAAAATGTGCATCATCCATATGTAAAGAAGCGCGAACCTGTCGACATTAAGGAATGTGAGTCATGATATACAACTGCAAGAGTCACGATATGTTTTAAAACTAGTCCAAACAAACATTCATAACAATGAGCACAACAATTTCACGGCCTTAATAGTAAAACATTTGCACAACAAATTACTTGTTTGTGACATTACAATCCAAAACTAAGACTAATATCAAAACCAAATAGTCAAACAAAGTACGAGTATTCCAGTTAATAATTTTCTCAAGGCGCGATGCTTTGTTGAAGCCAACGGTATTTTAGTTGAACACCTACGATGCTAGCCCACATTTCTCTATTTTTTCGCACTTGTAGAAACTTCATGGCGCGAAAAAAAAATTGTTCGTCATCTGCCGAACCAGGTATTGATTGGAGCTCAGCCATAACTTCTGGAATGCTACAGCCTGGCAAGTCTTTATTTGCAGAAGTGGAATCACTCCTACTAGACATGCTGTCGAGAAGCTGTTGCTGTATTGATACTAGTTGAGCACCAATGGAAGATGACTTTTTCTTTCTAGCTCTAGGCTCCGACTGCTCTCTTTCTTTTCATTTACCACTGCTCTTGGTGTTGCTACTACTAGATATATGCTCCCCCCCACCGCCTCGAGAAAGATACTGTTGATAATCTATATCCACATTCTCATCCGAGTCCCCGCTTCCTTCCTCCAAATCAGTACCTTGGAGACCGACATTTAATGTCTCCAAATCGTCGTCACTACCAGGTACTGTGCCCGACGATGGTGCCCATGCATGTTGTCCGGTAGCCGTGACTCCGGAGAACATTCTATCAAATTTAAACTTCAATGAAGGCTCGATTCCGGACTGTCTAAATTTGTTCACTCCTCTATTTTCCTACATAAACAAATTAATGCTCTCGTCATTATATTCACACAACATAATAACATCGTTGAAAAATATGGCATGACAACATCTCACCTGAATTCGTGATTTCCACCACTCATCGCTGGCATCAATTGTTCCTAATTCATTACTCCATCCGACACCAGTTTCACCAATCAATTTATTCCACAAACGCCAGTCTTTCTTACAAACATCCCATTTATTTTTCAGTTGATCTTTCTGCAACAGTTGACCCGTTTGTTCTCCAAATGATTTTACAATATATTTCCATCCGCCGCGTTCAAAATGCGAACCCGGTCGCATACCCATATCAATTGCCCTAATGCATATATCACAAAATATATGCAAGGTTTGTTTACTCCATTTAGCTTTCCCACCTGACTTAGAAACGTCCATGATATGTCGTGACGCTTTGCAAAGAACAACAAAAAAACATTACAAACCGGCACCACATACTATGAACGAACGATTTCTAAAACACACTTGGTGTAGTACAACAAGAACACCGTAAATACTGAAATTGCAAATACTTGCAATGAACTTGTAATCAAACAATGAAATAAAATCAATCAAATAAAATAAAACTAAATGCATATCCTTTGGCCCCTTAGGCCATATCACTTTCTGTCTACAGTTCTTTAGTTAATTTTTCCAATATCTCGACGGTTTCAAAACTGTCTTTAGAAGATTAAATGGAAAAAAAAAATTGTGGGTCCAAACAAAATTTTATCTCCCTAATATAAGTATTAATATAACTAGTGGGGCCGTCCTTTATTTTTTTTAATTAACTTTCATTTATTATAAATAATTTAGAAATTTCATAAAAATATAAGAAAGGTTTTCTTACAAGTTTGTATATTGAAAGGTTCTTTTTATATATATTTTTTATATTGAAAGGCTTTTTTTATATATGAAAAGTAATAAAATCATATAAATAGGAAAATATGTATTTAATTATTGTCAATCACGTCTCTACTTAATTATTGTCTCTTTTTGATTATTCGAAGACTAAAATTATATTCCGTTTATTAATTATTTTGTAGTCCTTCATTATTGTAATTTTTTATTTATTCTTGCACATCAATATTGTTCTGCATCGGAAAAGGTTAATGTATTGAATAAAATTTCACAATTCAATGCACAAATAATTTCACTTTCACGTTCATAATAATATCCCACAATCTTCAAAGTCTCCGTAAAATTCTATGTAACTTTGTGCTACAGAACAGAACCCCGCATTCAAGAACTGGAATTCGTAAAAACGTGCAATTATAGAGCATTAAGACACTTTGTAACGTAAGGAAATGCAACTGCTCCACGCTAATCAACCAATAAACTTTCAGATGAGAAAGCACACCTGATCAATCACAGTAATACAACGATCAAACAAATAACAATCAAACAAACAACAATAATTATTTTTTTTTAACAACATCAATGATGAAACAAGACATATTACACAGCAAATGCAAAGGAAAAAAATCACAGTAATTTCAACAATTTCAAAGAAATTGCACAGAACAAAATCACGGCAATTCAACAATTACACAGAAAATGCACAAATAACAATCACATTATTTCAACAATTTCAAAGAATTTTCACAGAATAAAATCACAGAATTTCAAAGAATTTTCACAGAATTTTTTTTCTTTCAAAATATGCAATTTTGTTGTTTTGTATTTTAGTTTTTATTCTTTTATTTTTTTGGTTTAGTTTAGATCCCTTTAATTTTTTTCAGTTCTTTTGGAATAGTTCTTATTTTTTGTTCGTGTTTATATATTTATACTCTTAGTTTTGACTTCTAATTTTTATTGTATTTATATTTATATTAAATGCAGTTTACATTAAAAAACATAGTAAGTTTAAATTTGATAATATGAAATGATAGTGAAACTCTCTCTCATGCATGTATAATGAATGCTTTGTTGTTAGTGATCTATTATCCCAATATTGTTTTTTTATTTGTTTTGTCTATGTATAACTTGATATATATTATAATTTAAATTGATTTTGATTTTAAAAAAAATATATTTTTTTAAAATTTATTCTTGATATTATTATATTAAAAACATTTCAGAATACTGGGATTAAATTAATTTGAGATAAAAAAATCTTAGTTTATTTTTTATATATATTTTAATACGTTAATATTAAACAAATATCAAAATAATAATTACACTATTATAATCTATAATAATATAATTCTATTGCTAGAATGTTTAAGTGACGTGGTTTAGCTTGTTTTCAAATAGGTAATTTTAGCACCAGCAACGAAATCCTGGCTAGCTAGCCATGCAGCAATTGCAAACGCATTGGATCCTGCAACGCCATTCAAACTTCCAAGCTGTGAAGAAAACAATTTCAGCTAAATTTACTATTGTATTTTCATTTTAATTTTTAATATAAACTTGATTACTTTCTAAATACAAAACATTTTTTTACCTATCATTTCATGGGATTTTTTTATTCAAATAGATGAAAATGCTCTCAGTTAAAAAACTCAAACAGATCTGATTTAACACGTCACGAGGTTGCTTTCTTAATTAATAATATAGTCAGAGCATCCAAAAGTAAGAAGCTATCTATAAAAGTTAAGTTGATGATATATTTTTTTAAATAGTATAAATATAATATTATATATATTATAACAAAAAATATTTTAAAAATCCAAGTATATTTTTATATATATAATATTGATACAACTATTTATTAATATTATATAATTAATACAACTTTAATCAAAGTCTCTCTTTAGCGTAAAAATATATTAGCTTTTTTAATTAATATGTAAAATAATTCTATACGATTGCTATTTCCTTGAGCTATAAAAATAAGAGATGAAACAAAATATTTTTTTTAGCTTTTTTCTTGGAAATGTTGCTAGTGTGTGATACTATGTTAGTGATTGTTTTTAAAATAATATTATTTGTTTATTTTTAACATTAATATCAAGATATTAAATAAATATATTAATAAATAAACATTGGAATGAAAGCCAGAATGGATGATAGTCAGGTTAGCACTGGCTATCGCGCGAATGGATAGTTGGCATCATGCAGGGCACAATAATACAAGAAACTGGCATGATGAAATCGTCACATTACAACCGGTGTTTGTTATTTAAAAAAAAATGAAAAAATTTAAAAATTATTATTTATATTTTTTTACTTTAAATAATTTTTTAAAATAATTTTTATATACTGATATCAAAAATAACTTTTTTTAAAAATATTATTTTAATATACTTTAGAATGAAAAACAATTTTAAAAATAAAATTAAAAATAATCCAAAACAATCCAGATATGAATCACGGGCCTTTCTTTCCACCTAAAACAATCGGAAAATCTAGAGTTTATTTAAGGTTTCAGGTGCCATTTTCCAAATCAAGAGCAGCCTTTTCTGTTCAGAAGATATGATTCCAGGCGAGTCAAAACCAAGTGCAGCTTTTGCTGTTTTTCAGAAAATATGATTCCAGGCGAGTCAACTGGGCACCTGCCGAGTTAATGCTAGGAGCAAGGGACAGGCTCTTTTTTAGACGACTCATGAGGCGAGTAGTGGTAGGGTCAACCTTGGGGTGAGGGTTTGGTTGCCACGACGCCCACCACGGAAAGCAGCAAGCTTAAAGCCCACTCCAAGCCCATTATCAAAAAGCCTGTTTGCTACTCAAAACCGAGCCACAAAAATCAAGGCACGCCTGGAAAGGAAAAGCTCACTCCGACGCTTTTCAGAAGCGCGTGCTTTCTTTACAAACCGACAAGCAGCCGTGTGATAGAAGCCCGAAATGATTTCTCTGCCGATCGTTCCCGCATGAGAGGAGGGCACCTAATATGGTCCCCGATCAACTGACTCACATGACGCACGCGCCACTGAGACAAAGCGTGTGAGCACCACAACTCAAAATACAAGCTAGCATTGAAGAACTCTTCCATTTCCAATTGACAAGTCACCCAATCATTAATTGCCAAAGTAGAAGATGGTAGCAGAATTTTGAAGACAACTGGGTCTACTTATTATATTTGAGTGGATAATTTTGATAACAGACAAGGCAACAAATCTTCAATTGAACGAGCCTGATGATCACTTAAACGCTACCCTTCTCTCTCTCTCACAGTAATATTGTGAATTTTCTCTCTCTAAATTTAATACAGATACCAAACACTTTTGAGTTCAGACCCACAGGGGATGCTTCCACTCTTTCCTTTTCACAGAAACTCCCACCTTGTATGGTCTCTTGGACACCAACTATATAAGACATCCTTTCTCTCTCTAATCCTCACAACAAGACAAAGCTTTTGCTCATCAGATCTCTCTATCTTACAGTACAGAAACCACCCTATATATAATAATAATAAAACCCCTCCCCCCCGCAAAATGTCACCGCTAACCACCACCGCCACTACCACCGCCACATGAACATTCTTCATCCACGAACAAAAGAACCCTTGACACGTGTACCCTCTTGTTGTTAGTTTTACTAAATGAGGTGCAAAAAACACCCGGGCGACCTCGGCAGCAGCGTGGGCGTATGCGCCTCTTGTCTCCGAGAACGCTTGTTTGCATTGATCGCCGCCCAGGCTCAAATACAGCAGCAGCAGCAAATAGCACAATTATCAAAGGCACATCACCATAACCATCAGCATTCACGCGCCGCTGCGGTAATAGATGAAAGCCGTAAATCAGATTCTAATTCTCAATATCTACAACAGCCACCTCCACCTCTAATATTTCCTCGCTCTGTTTCTCCATACGTTGCTCGCCGTAAATCTGACGACTCCGCCTCCTGGTCCAACCACAACCACAACCAACACCATAACCTTCTTTTCTACAGCACCCCTCAGGTGGGCCCTGCCTACATCACCCCTTCATCAACCACAGCAACCGCAGCGTGCAAGAAGCAAAGCCGAAAATTCTCTCTTTTTTCTAGTATATTCAGGGCCAGATCCGACAAACTCAAATCAGACGCTACTGGCTGCGGTGATTCTATTGAGCCATCCTCTTCTTCTTCGCCTTTCTGGTTCTCAGCGATCTTCTCCGGTCGTCGGAGAAGGCAATCAAGGCAATTCCCCATGGAATACTCCGGCCCGGTTAGCGGAGAGCCTCGCCAGAGGTCGGATCGAGGAATGTCGCCAGCGGGAGGTGCTGATTCCGACAAGGATTGCGAGAACTGTGATCGGTCACCGTCAGGAAGCGGTTACTCGTCAGAGTCGTCTATGGCTTGGAAAAAGACACCAGTAGCTTCGGTTGGGATGCGGCGGGGGAAGGCGGGACACACTAGGAACGTGTCTGGATTGGCGTTTTGCTTGAGTCCTCTTGTCAGGGCGAGTCCTAAACGGAATTGGAACCAGAAAGGAGGATTGCCGCCTGAACTGGGACTTTCTGGTGAGTTTAGGGCTCCGGTGAGGCCGCATCTATCCACCGCGGCGTCGTTTTGCGCGAACCGGTCCAGGAAGCTTGCGGATTTTGGAAGAGTCCATCACAACCGTTGAGAGCGATGACATGTTCGCCCGTCTGTTTGACCAGAGTTGTGATATATTTTGAATTACGGTTTTGCCCCCTCCAAATTTGCACACACGCACACACGTATATTCTGCGTTTGCTCTATTTTGTATGATTGATAAGTTAAATTGCAGCGTGATGGGAAGGGAAAATACAAGATAAAAAGAAAATCAAAAAATATTTTCGTTCTTTGCAAACATCACCGATGTTTATTATTATCATGATGGAAAAAAAAAAGATTTTTGCTGTACAGTTTGTGGATTTATTTAAATGGGCAATAGAATGTAGTGAAATTAGATACATTCATTCTTCTTTATTGACTTTTTATCTTGATGATGATTATTTTTGTGGATTATGATTATTTTGAGTGGAGTATGAATTTTTCTTCTCTCTTTTCACTGCATTTTCTGTGGACATGGTTTTTCTGTTTGGACGTGTTTGGTTTTAGCACTTGGATTGTGATGAAGCTGGGGATCATAATGGTTTTTCTGTTTGGACGTTATTAATTAAACGTTTTTTCTCTCAGAATTAATAAATAAATAGGGCATTTAACTGTATTTTTTTAAAATTAAATATTGACTTCAGGGTGAAAATAAAAAAACTTAGATATTACTTTTCCGATTACTAATGTTATTTAGCATAAAATAAGGAAAAGAAACACATGTTTGGTTTTTATTTACCGCAGCCTAACATGAACAAGAATATGATGTTACTACAAGTATTTACTGGTAGCTAGATTTCATACCATTCACGAGACATGATACTTCGTTCTTTAAAAAAATAAAAAATAAACGGCGCCGGTTTATACCTGCCATTTTTTTTAATGGTCAGTTGAAGCATATAATAAATATTGGTACGGATTCCCTTTAAAGAAAAACGGATATAATTTGATAGTTGGTTAGGATGACGAGTGCCTGACGCGAGGAAAATAAAACACGAAGAAGAAGAAGCAGCACAGCAGCGAATTGAATTGATACTACTTGCTGCTATAGATTTTGAGCTTAAAAGGTATATTCTTTCAAGATTCTCAGTTCATATCCCACTGTCTATATTTTAAAACCTAATAATTCAACATGTTGAAAATATATCCTTGCATAAACATGAAAACCTCAGAGTTTAGTGAAATCACATACAAGTTTGACCGAGCAATCTTATTAAGAAACATATCAGACCAAATGGGAAAGGCATCCGTTCTTTCTTTCTTTTTGACAGGCATATAAATTATTAGTGAGTGGGTGATGTTCCTGTTCCCCACCAGAAATACACGAGGCATGCAAATGGGCGGGTAGTCTGAGTGGTTGAGCAAGGTGGATGGAGAAGAAATGGCGAAGCCGAAATGAGGCGTCAATGCATCCAATTCCATCCCTTTTTGGTGGGTGGTAGAGCCCACAGATTTCAAGGGAGAGCTAGGGATGCATAGGCTTCTAGCTCATTTAATTCGAGCAAGAAATCGATGTATGCTGTCACTGATGAGTTGCTATACACACACACAGATTTTATTTATTAGAGGGACTTGGAGTTGGACTGTAATAACTCGCCAACCAGTCCTCAGTACAGGGACCTGGTTATAAGCAAGTGGAGTGACTCCCAGAAGCGGCAGTGATGGGGGTGGCGCTGACGTCAGAAGTTCGTCACTGGGGGGACCGAAGGAGTTAAATGTGCTCACCAAATCTTCTTTATTAACGGTCAGAAAAAAGTGGGGTCATATGATCTAGGAAAAGACCCTTCTTCTAAACTCCCATGACAAGCGATTCCCTAGAGAACAGAGCACGATTCGTTACCATCAGTGTCTCTCTTTTTATCGTTTTCAACTGTTGGATCATAACGACAACCACCCTCCTCTGTTTCCCGCCAGTTTTTGTTCATTTTAAAGCTCCCGGATTAAATCAAACCTTCAAATTCAATACAGGGAAGCGTTTTAAGTTTAAACACGATGGATTTAGGAGCCGGAGATGGAGAGATGACTCGAGTCAAATAGATTAGTATTTCAAACAATTAAGGAGGTGGTGGTGGCCAGGGGAGGGAGAGGCAAAAGCTTCTTTCTTTATGCGTCTCTCCTTTAACCTTTGCTTTTGAGAAAGAGAGACTGCTGGCAAACAATTCAAAAAATGACCCAACCCTTATATTTTCCCTAAAAACCCAGAACCTCGTTTTCAGTACTACTGCTGGCACTTATATATATATATATATATATATAAACGTTTTCAGTTCTGAACAGCTCTTGTTGAAGGAGATGGAGAGAAATAGAGAATTGATTGTGGGGTTTGGACACTTTGAAGCTCTGAAACTGGTGAGCAGAAGTAGAAAGTTAATTGTCTTATTTATATTCTCTGAGCTTTCCATGTGCCATTCATTGCTCTCACTCTCCGATCGGAGTTAATGGGAAATAGTAAGAACGGTCGACTTTTTTTTCTTTTTTTTTCCCTTTCAATACAGCTTTGTCTGTTTTTGCATATATTCTCACACTAGCACCACTTACATTAATCCCATTGCAGAATTCTTTTAATCCAAAATTGGAGATCAAGTGAACCTGCAATTGTAAATTGAGATGAGTCCCTTTATTTGAATTAATCTTTACACATTAGAATTTTGTAGTCTTTTCCCGGGATAGGTTCGCTCTCCCAGTACTCGATTAGTTTGAAGATTGCGGATGAGGTTTGTTTTGTCAAGTAAAGAATTTCATCATTGCTGTTCGACAAAACAAAAACTAGCTGTTGCACTTATGTGGGTCTTGTATTAAAAACCCAACAATGTCTTCAAAGTTACGCTCCGAAGCCAGTAGTTACAACGAGAGCCACAATTCTAGCCTCGAAAGCCTTTTTTAGAGTTGTTGTCGGGGGCACTTTAGCTCTGTAAAATAGTGTTTAATTATTATTTTAAAATAAAAATCCAAATAAAGTAAAATTAAAAAAAAAAAAAAGAGGTCGAGATTGTGCGTGGTAATGATATGTAACGAGGACTTGTAATAAATACATTTTTTTTTTCTATTTCTTTTTCCTGGGGAGAGGAAGGGCACTCGAGGGGCATAAAATTTGTGGCTGTCCCATCTCTCTACCGTCGCTTCCTTACCGAACTCACAAACGTTCCATCAAAGAGGTCAATTTCAACATTATCCAGACGTTCATCTTAGGAATGTGCAGGAATGTTATTTTTTATAAAAAAAATAATATTTTTAAATAAAAAATATTATCAAGAATAATCTAGATCATCACAAACAGGCTCGTGAACATGCTCTTACGTTGTGTGTAACAGCTAACCCCTTGTTTTCATGCATTTACGGGTCTGTTTGGGACACCTGTTGCTGTAGTTTTTCAAAATGTTTTTCGTGCCGAAATATATCAAAATGATGTTTTTTTATTTTTAAAAAATTATTTTTGACATCAGCACATCAAAATGATCTAAAAACACCAAAACATATTCATTTAAAATAAAAAAAAAAAGATTTTTTTGGAACCACAGTTTCAAAAACTGTTTAAAACAGCTTCTACACAGCAGTTCAAGGCTACGTTTGCTCCAAGTGTTTTTTCTCCTAATTTCTGACTTGAAAATATTTTATAGAATTGAGCCAAAGTTTGATTCAAGCAAAAATTATCTACATTTTTATAATTTATTTATTATTACTTGCTCTTCACTGAAATTGCTTTGAGCTATTCTTTATCCAGTATACTTCTAACTAAATTTAATTTTATCAAAAACAATTTTTGAATTATAATTCAAGAGCATATTAAATCAACATTATTTTTATTTTTATTTATGTGTATTAAAGAAACATCTCATCTAAAAGCTTAAGTTGTTAGGTGAGGCTCCATAATATGATTTATATTATTCTCTAACACACCCTCTTAAGTGAAAACTATTTGGGCTTGAAATTTACACAGACTCATGCTATCTCGTGTTTGATTATTATCAAATAATATGAGTGATGAGATTAAAACTCATGATAATGAGTCAACAAGGCTCTGATACCATATTAAAGAATCATCTCACCTAAAAAATTAAGTTGTTAGATGAGACCCCATAATATAATTTATATTATTTTTTAACTTATAATTTATATTATTCTTGAATAATGTGCGAGGAGATGCGTATATTTAGGAAGATGCACGAAGGTTCATGCCCGATAGATTATATATAGTGAAGAATACTATTTTTAACCTCAAAGCCTAAATTAATTTTATGTATAAACACATTATTTTTATTAGATTTTTCCAAGGTGAGATATTGGTCGGTTACTTGTGCACATAATGTTTTAAATCATATCAAAAGATAATACAATTTAGAAATTATTAAATATTATCTTTAAGAAATTTCTTCCTCTCGAATTCAAATTCAATTTAATCTACAGATACTTGCATGCCAAGCAAGAAATTTGCAAGCACTAGGAAACAAATCATGGGAGGTGAATAATTCACTGAATGTGGACGATGAAACTCGTCGTCATGGGTGGAGACTGGTAAAGCCAGTACATCCACAAAAGCCAAAACAAGGAAAGATATATTCTTCAACATGGGCGACAAAAGGGCTACACCTGGCTATTACCTTGCAAGATAATAAGAATTAATTCTTATTAATTTTTTTAACTCTATAAAAAAATAAAAAAAAGATTTAAATTTGATTTTCCTGGATTTTGTTCGTTGTAAATCAAATACTTCAAAGTTAGAAAATGCATTTCTATAAATACTTTAAGTGTAATATTATTTATAGGTTGCAAAAACTACAAGTGAGTATGTGTGTTTATGGAAATCTTCCAAATAAAATCAGATTTTATTGTTATTGAAAAAGCTGAAGAGGAAGGAGAATGAATTCAAGATTTCCTAAAAATATTTAATTTAAAATAAAATATAAAATTTTTATTTTTTTTCAAAAACACCATTAAAATAAATTAAGAGTCGAAATCCTGTACAGAATCGAGGGCCTGAGTAAAATAATTCGTCCAACGAGCTGCAAATGGGTTCACTAGCTGCACAATGGAGCCGAACACAAAAGGCTGAAACAGGGGTCCGATGAAGTACAATCTGTCGCGAGGCTAATTATAAGAAACTGAAAGAATTATTACTTCCTCACCCCACCAGCTAATTCCCAGATGGCTTTATCTCAAGCAAGGAAGCATGGTCTTTTTCCAAGTGCAGGCAAGATGCCGACGTTCAGTTTGTCATCTGCCCGGCAAGCTCTCGCAGCATGCCCTTGCTTGAGTTTTGAAGAGAGGAGTTCATCGGCAGTGAAAGGAATAAAGCACAACAGTTTCAATCTCGCATTCCATTTTGATTTGATTCCTTTCCAAACGTCTGCATCGTCGAAGTAATCATGTATTCCCATAAGAACAGGACTCAGAGCAGGAATTTAACTTACACAATAATAGACAGCCGAGTATTTCATTTTATAAGTATTTTTAAAAGTGTTTTTTATTTAAAAATATATTATAATAATGATTTTTAAAAATCATTTTTAACATCAATACATGAAAATGATTTAAAAACATTAACAAAAAATAAAAAAAACATTCTAAAGAAATTTAAAAACAATTTTAAAAACACAATAACAATTAAGACTTAAAAAGCAGAACTTTCAAAAAGCAGCCTATAAAATCACCAAGGGAAAACGTCTCTAGTCTATGTATTATTGGTAAAGGCCAATCAAAGAAAGACATGTCATGCCAGAGGCACAGCGAGAGGAGCCCAAACCCAAAATATTTATCGTTTTATTTTCTGAACAATTTCTTCAATAGGATCACAGTCACCACCTCCGATAGAATTCATGGCTGGAGGCCATTTTTCTAGATTTGTAAGAGAGGGCTCCAAACTAGAATGATCCATGAATAACAGGTTCAGTCTAATGTTGGATCCACCTCCTTGAAACACATACTATATGCCACATAAAATATATTAAAGTACAATAATCAGAATTATTTAACTGTTTAATCCATCAAAATACAAGCCGTTCGCATATAATTGTTCTTACGAATAAAGCCTTGCTACCTTCGTTCAGGTTGATTTTATAGATTTTTTCGTATACGGGAACTTCTCAATTAATCTTGACTGTTTTCAGTTTCAAGGCTAAAAAAATCAAATGCCACACAATAAACATTAGCAGTGTATGTGACATCTACTTGCGAACAGCAAGGGGCACTACCACTTCTAGTCTTGTTTTCTCTGAAGTGATATTTTCTAACTGGGCTTTTGATACGACGCCGTCTACTGCAAGTGTTTTTCTTCTCTTCGGAAAGGTAGCATCAAGGGTTGATTTTGAATCCAGAATTCAGAAATCTAGCCTACAACCTTTCGGCATGGAAAGCTGGAACAATGCATTTTCAGATCATATCCCTTGCACCCCTGAAAAGCAGACAGGGCTCCTTTTTAGAGAACTGTTTATAATTATAGCTGTGATTGTTTTTAAAAATATTTTTAGTTTAAAAATATATTAAAATAATATTTTTTTATTTTTTAAAAATTATTTTTAACATTAGCATATAAAAATGATCTAAAAACTCTAAAAAAATTAATCTAAATTAAAAAATAAAAATTTTTTTCTTCGAACAATGGGTATGCCAATACATTTATGTCACAAGTCGCGATTGTGCATGTAAGAATGATCAGATCAATCCATTCGAAAGTCTATCTTCAACAGTAAAGCAGAATCAAATATGAATGTTAACGAGAATATTTTATTCGCACCATTCTCTCTAGGTCCAGAACAACCATACGTACATGACTTGTTAGGGCTAGCCTAACTACAACAAATATCTCCTCTTTCAAGTAATATATCTTATAACAATGCACCAAAACCGAAACCAATACAGATGCTACAAAAATAAGGGGAGGATACAAACTCTACACGGGCAGTGTGGGCTCATGGATGCGTGCTCAGATCTGAATTTTAGTATATATTAGCAGGCATATCGTCTCAATTTTAGTATATATTAGCAGGCGCATCCTCCTGATTGTTGCTGGGACTGTGATGCATTTGCATTGGAAGACTTCAGATTGACATCCACCATATCTTCTTGCTTACTTGAAGAGAGCGTTTCCATTCCTGGCAAGGCTGCTGCAATCTTCCGAAACAGTGCCTGATAAAGGGGAAAAAGAATACAATCAAATGATCCCTTTGCACGCACGTTATCCGTAAGTTCTTGACCGTGAATAAACAAATATGGTTCACCTTTATATTGAAGCCAGCCTTTGCACTAGTTTCAATAAACATGACGTTGAGGTCACGAGCTTTAGCTTCTCCTTCCTCTATTGATACCTGCCTGTCAGACCAGCCACAAGATCCAAGGATGATATAAATGAACAAAAAGATTTAGCATGTCCTTTCAAATTTCTTTAAACTATTTTTTTCATAAGAAAAATCTCTAGATTATCAGAGCATCAACATTTAATTGAAGGCGTATAGTTCACCATTTCATGGTCTCAAATTTTAAAGATATACAAATTCAAATCAAATTTAGACAGAAAACTGATGAATTGTGAATGTAAACACGTAATATATATCTTTCACGACTTAAATCTACTTCAGAAAATAAGTTTGCCGCTTGAGAGCCCCCTTTTTCATTTTCCGAGAGTATAGAAATAGAACATAGCGATTAATTGTCAAAAGATTTAGACAGGTGCATAATTAGCAAATTGAAAACTAAATAGAGCAAGCTAATCAACTTGATTCACATTGAACTCCATCCAAACGCAAATCCTCACCTTTTGTCCACAAGATCTGTTTTATTCCCAACAAGTACAATGATAACATCGCTCCCCCGCTCAGAGCGAACTTCTTCAATCCACTTTGAAGTATTCAAGAAAGATTGCCTGCCTAATACGTTTGAGGTAGATGCTAGATGGTTAGTGAATTTGATAAGCATGTAGCACAATGTACATTTGAAAAAAACTAAATCCAGACAAGGAAATTTTATGAACAAGAAACAAGGATACAGAAGAGATGTTCAAGTTAGACTAAGAAGTTCAATATATGAAAAGCTGTACTGGTTCAAGTGGCTACCAATAACCTATTTGTCTGACTTCGAAACCCATCAAATGAAAAGTAAAGGAGGTGGCAGATAAAGGAAACGAGGACTTCTCAAAGAAGAAGAAAATCACATACTTGCAACATCAAAAACAATGACTGCCACAGAGGAATCCCGAATATAACTTGGTATGAGACTCCTGAACCTTTCCTGTCCTGCAGTGTCCCTGCAATTGACTCCATGTGTTAGAACAAGATTATGTAAAGGGACTCAAGAACAATAATCTCATCAACAAGATTATGCTTATGAACGAAGCATGTGATCCATATATTTTTATCAAACAAAGAAGAGCTTCTTAATATAATCATCCGCACCAGGAAATGAACAGGGCCTGGAGTGTACGCCATTGACAGCAAAACGTTAACTAATTATTTAAACTGCAACAATGAATCGCGTCCATCAAAAAGAGCTCTTCTAATCTATCAAGAAGTAATAAACCCAAGTTTTATATCCAGGCACGAAATACACGAATTTTTTTCCAATTACCATGTTTCAAATGAATTCGTAAGACTTGCAAGCCAGTTATACCCTGACTAGGTAAAGAAACAGCCACTGCACCAAAGTTTGTAGTAATAGAAGAATGGCGTATATTTAATGGCATCAATGAAAAGGGGAGGAATCATAGTTTCAAATCCTATTGTTGTAGTAACAGATAAAAGGAGACTGGCAATTCATGCAAGGCATACACTTGGAACACAAGTGCTGTTGTGTTAATTTTGCATATCCATTGTCCACTTATAAAAGTAAACATGAACAACATTATGCATTCAGATTTCAAAAGCATAAAAGTTATGAAGAAAACATAGAAAAGGAAAATACAGAACAGGCAAGTAATTAATTACATAATTAGGGCGAAAACTTACCAGAGTTGCAGCCTGACAGTTCGATCTTCAAGGTACATTGTCTTTGATAGAAAATCAATACCAATGGTAGCCTGATTATTATCATCAATCGGACAGAAACATAATCACTTAGCAGATCATCAACTTGACCATCAGAATATAAACCAGACTACCGCTTAATTAGGAAATCATTTCCATTTTCAAGCACCAAGAATCAAACATTTGATAAAAAATAAATAACTATTCAGTATCACTACATCATATATATAAAACTATATAATGATTCCCAGATCAGCTGAAAACACGAAAACAAACCCATAAATCTCATCTCATAATAAGTAAAAATGGATCACGGCCGAAACTAGGCGAATCAGATGCGTAAAAAAAAGAAGAAAAACCAGGCTTGCTAATGGAATGGAGAAAGGAAAGGAAAAGCAAGCAGTGATCCTACCTGATAGGTATTGTCGAATTTGTCGTACATGAAGCGAGTGATGATACTGGTTTTTCCCACGGACTGATCCCCCAAGAACACCAACTTGTACTTGGCCAATGCCGATACCGGTGCCATTATTATATGATATTATATTAACAGTCGGATCTATCTCCAACAAATATAAGAGGATCCAAGAATCAAGACCTCTCCTGAACGGGAAGATCGAGATCGAGATCTAGATCAAGGTCCTCCTCCTCCGTTGTAAATTGTATTGCAAGAGAGAGGGAGATAGATGGCAATGGGCTGGCTGGTGCCTTTGTTTTGCGCGTTAACTCTTTTCAAAGAAACTCTACCACGTCACCACTATATTTTTTTATATCTAATTTAACAAAGAAAGGCAGGCATTGTCTGTCATTCGTTCTTCCACTAGTCTACACCGCATGAAGACTATAAACGACGTGTCACCGCCGCTTCCTATTAATTACTATTAACAGTCAAGGTCCGTTTGTTTGTTTTTATTCCATCTATTTTTTAAAAACTTTTACTTGAAAAAAATATTAAGATAGATATTTTTAATTATTTTTTTATAATTTTAATATGTTAATATTAAAAATTTAAAATATATTATTTTAATTAAAACACATTTTTGCATTTAACTTCACGAACACCCCCCAACCATGGGCTGTGCACTGTTTATTTCACTGTTCACCGCCGAATTTCCTTTTCTAATCCTTTAAGTTTTATAATTGCGATAGTTTGCTCATTCAATCTTTATTTTTCAATTTAATCCTTATAATTGCTTTTTATTTTATCCTGACTTTTTCATTCTTTTTTTATTGCATGTTATCCCATATTTCAAGCATCGAAAGAGGACGAGGATTCACTCTACAGCCATGTTCATAGCATTTGTTCACTATGCAAATTCCCCTTTTCAGCCCTGAAAAAATTACAAGGACCAAAAATGATATTGACAAGATTTGATTTACTTTCTCCATGTTTGCCATTTACGGAGCGAGTAAATCTACACTTTCGTCCCTCAATTAAATCTTTTTTTACATTTAATCACTTTTCTTATTTATTTTTCTATTCAGTTCTCAAACTTTTTTTGTCTTACGTTTCAACCCCCGTAAACTTAAAAGGGGAGAGAGCCACCAAAAATATTATATAGAGAGAAAGCCCTAGGATGACTAGATTTCAACCACCAATAACTTAATTCATCCCTGGGATGAACTTAATAGAGTGGTTTTCACCTTAAATAATGTTGAGAAAGGTAGATTGCATTTCATAATTATTCTTTAATTTGTGTTTTTAAGTTAATTAAGATTTTTTTCTGATAAATAAAATTATAAAGGTTCATGAGAAAAAATTTCCATGTATTTTGGGTGAAAAATAGTAGGTCTATTTTATTTTTCCCCTCATGTTTATTGTCTATATATTTTCTTAATATGTTTGCATCAAAATTATTAAATTATTATTTTTATTTAAACTTATTTTTGAGATCATCATAAGTTTTTTTGTTGAAAGGAAAAACTTATGATAAAACAAAGTCTTGCCGGGGGAAAAAAGATCAGTGAGGGAAGATGTTTTTGAATATTAATTTTAATTGCTTGCAATTTACATGCAATAAACATCTAGATAAATATATATTATTTACTAAAAAAATATTAATAATAAAAGAAGAATTTATACTGACAATTATATTTCTTCTACAAAATTTCACGTATTTCATTTTCTTAAAACCATCTTGATTATAATTAAATATAAAAAATCAGAAGAGATATAATTTTATGAGATCATGTGCATAGATTTTTGAGCCTTTTGCTTTGAATTTTTAGTGCTCATATAGTTTTCATTCTTTTTTTTATTAAATACACAAACCAGCTTTCTAATTTTCAACATGATGTAAGAAAAAAGCGTTTATATCTCTATGCATTCCAATATTCCATATCTCCTGTAGTTTTATTAATTTTACAGCTCATTAATTACATGCAACCCAACCTTCCAAGTATAATATTTTTTTGTTGGAAAATATTTTTTAAAATATTTATTGTTTAAAAATATATTAAAATGATATATTTTTTAAAAAAACATTATTTTTTATATCAGTATATCAAAATGATTTAAAAATATTAAAATAAATTAATTTAAAATAAAGAATAAAAACAAAAAATATTTATTTAAAAAAAAAACAGCCAAACAAACACTAACTCACGATGATTTGAAAAGATAAGAAGGTGATGGTGGCGACGAGGTGGTCATGGTGGTGATGAAGACGCTTGAAAGTTTTGTAAATTTTGTTTTTCAAAATATATTTTATTTAAAAATACATTAAATTATTTGTGTTTTACTTATCTTTTAAAATTTATTGTTTAATATTAGTAATCAAAATAATTTAAAAATATAAAAATTAATTTAAAGCTATTTTTTTAAAATGTTTTCTTAAAAAATACATTTAAACCATAGTACTATACATAATAGAGAGAGGAGATAATGATAATGGTAAAATAAAGAAGGTAATTAAAATAGCTAAATGATACTCAAGTGAATTACTTAAATATTTTATAAAATCTTATTAGTTGAAAATATATTATAGTAAATAAACTAAAATTAAAAAAATGCTATAAATATTATCATTTACAAGTTTTATTATAAATATTTAACAAAAAAACAAATAGAAAAAAATCTTTAAAAGTTATTTTTCAAAAACAAACATGAAAAATCTGAAAAATATTTTTCTCGTAAGATATTTTACAGAAGTAACTAATATATTCTTATCAGTCGAGTGCGAAACCCAAGTGAGATTGAAAGAGAGATTAAGGGGGAAATGGCTTTGAGAGCGGCCGTGCTACACCACATTCGGGTGCCGGTGCAAACCCTAAGACTCAAAACAAATCCATGTGCTCCGTCCGGTTCAATCCGGCTAATGTCGTCGCATGATGACCATCTGACGAAGGAAGAGGTCGTCGACAGAGTTGTCTCTGTTATCAAGAGCTTCCCTAAAGTCGATCCTTCCAGGGTCAGACCGAACTCCCATTCATCCCATTCCATTTCAATTTGGTTTGCCTTTTCAATTTCAATGTGCTTGCTATAATAGAGATTCATTTGATTTCATCCTTTACTTTTTGCTTTTTTTGATTAATTTAATATGTCATCGTTCAGAATCCTGGTTAATATTTGAATGTTATTTGAAAAAAATTATAGAATAAAATCTGTGAAGAGACACTAACTGAGTTCCTTGCAAATGTTAAGCATGAAGTTGATGATAATTCAATTTTCTGACCTTGATAAATAATATAAAAGAATGCCTTATTTAGTTTAGTGGAAGAAAAGTTTCCGATGTCTTCGCTAACGGTCTTTTTCTTTATTTCCTCGTGCTCTGTCTCTCTGTGAATGCTTAGAATCTAGTGGCTTTTTTTTGTTTGTTTTTGTACTAGCTATATACAGTATTAAGATCACAATGTCTGGGTGGCGCGGAAAAGCTCAAATTCAATTTTTGATGCCTCGATCTATTAGAAACTGATTGGTTTTTAAGTTTCTAGATAGGCATATTGCATCCCTGAAATGCCTTGTTTCCATTTGGGTAGCGTATCTTGTTCATTGCTTGATATGCCTATCTTCATGGAATATGAACTCTTCATGGCTTTTATATCATTCTCATGTGAGTGTTACCTGCGTCTAATCTCCTATCTCACACACAAGGGATAATTCTTGTTTCCATTATTTTTTGCAAATAGTTTAGATTTTTTTAGTCAAAGGAGAATACAGGAGCCACTCCCTGCTATGGAGCTTTACTTGAGCAAACAAATGGGAGCTAAACAAACTCCTGATTGTAGGAAATAGAAAAGTAAATAGGATTTATCATAGCAGCTTTTCAATCACAGAATTCTGCACTGTATTTTATAGAGAGAAGAGAATGGAAGGCAAAATAGAATTAGTTGTGGGCTCCCTAGCAGAGTGAATCTGGAGCTTCTTTTTATTCACGAGAGATACAAACAAGCACACCAGAGATGATTCTTCTTTTCTCCTCGTCCATTATCGAGCCTCGTGATTGCAGCCTTGGCCTCTCGATCACCATGTTAGCATATATTTTTATTTTCTATATCAAGCTTATAATCACCTATGCAACTGCATCCATATGTCATGTCAAATATTGGCACTGTAGCTCTGCTTATCGTTATTGTTTAAATCAAGCATCTTCATTTTCCAGACGGGGAAAAATTAATAATGTTGGATTCCAATTGATCAACTGTAGGTGACTCCTGAAGTCCATTTCCAGAAAGATCTGGGCTTGGATAGCTTGGACAACGTGGAGATTGTGATGGCTCTAGAAGAGGAGTTCAAGCTTGAAATTCCAGACAAGGAAGCTGATAAGATTGACTCTTGTAACCTTGCTATTGAGTACATTCATAACCATCCGCTGGCTAGTTGATTTGAGCATATGGTTTCCCTCCCTGAATTTCGTGGAAGACAATAACATTCTGTTTTGTTTGTTTTCCTTGCTCAGTGTTTGTATGGATTTGATCCTCATGCTGGGATTGCAAATAATCCTAGTCTGTTTGAAAAGGGTAGCATTGGCAGAACTGGCATTTGACTTCATTATGCATGTAGTTCCAAATGATTACTGGTTTCTATTTGTGAGGAAGTACTCAATGGCACAATTTATTTTCACATTTAGGATGCTCCAGTTTCCTTCCGCTGCTTTTGTTCATGGGTTTCATTGCGTGGTGCATTGTTACTTTGGTGGCTATTTGTCACTTGCAAGGGACATCTCTGATGCATGCCTCTTGTTTTCGAGATTAGCAAGCTTTACTTTATGCTTCCTTATGTGTAGACTGTTCTCATGTTGCTGCTTTGATTGCCTGCCATTGCTATTCGAGTTTATGAACCCTAAGTATTATTGGGTTCTCATGTTGGGGAAAACGAGGGGAAAGCAGTGAAGAGAAAGGGGAGGAAGACGAGGGAAAAATAAGAGAAGCTCGGCATCTTTTTTCTTGTTGCTGGGGATAGGATCTTGTAATCGTGGTCCTCAAGGAGAACAATTTATATATATGTCTGGTTTGATGGTTTCTTAAGGCGATCAATGACAGGTGAGCAAGGATTTGGCAGTTCCTCAATGGAGGTTCTGAATGGGCACATGCCATATAAAAGGAATGTTTTTTATACTAATTCTGGATTTACATGTCAAGCGCACAGATGTGAAGGGAAGCAAAATTGGAAAACATTATGGTAATTCACTTTTCATATGAGCAACACCTCAGTTTTATTTATTTTTATTTTTAACACTTTTAACTTCTTTTCCTTTTTCCTTCTTCTTTTTTCTTCAAGATTTACCTTTTTATTTTGTACTTTCATATTTTTATTAATTTTTAATGAATCATCATAATTTATTTTGATTCCTTTTATAAAGTTATAGTAGTTTCTAGCAAATATCTTGATATATGATTGATACTTAATTATTACTAATGTTTATTTTTGCTATCATATTATTCAATAAAAAATATTTTTTTAACCCAGTTCATAATTTGGATCACGAGTTTTGTGAGATAAATCACAAGACTACCAGTCATTTGGGTTGGTTTTTGACCTATCAAGTCAAATGAGTCAGCTTTCACGCATGATAATTTTAAACTCGGGCTAAGCAAGGAGTAAGGAGTTAGGTTGAGATTCAAGAGGTTTCAAAATTGACACACTAGGTCTAGTTTAATAACAATGTTAGATAATTTTATTTATTTATTACAAAAATGAGAAAGCTTCATCTTTCACTGTTTTTCCTTTTGATTAATTTTTTTATTTAATCAATCTTATTTTTCAATATTTAGTTAATTTGAATTAATTTTTATAATTCAATTTTCATAAGATTATTACGATTTCAAATAAATACTTTATAGAAAATTAGCATCACACTAGCTTAGTTGGAGAACTTGAGATATCCATGTGGAAAATGCTTGTTAATGCTCTCTAATCACCACTTCATTTAGGATCTTTTACATCATTCTTTCATTATTAGTTTAAATAATATAGTTTTCTTTATTATTATTATTATTATTATTATTATTATTATTATTATTACAGTAATGGGTATTTTTCATAACAGTTTTTATGTACTAAAATGGAATCCCTTTTGATCGGATAAGTAAACATCCATTTTCTGATAGTATTTTATTTATAAGAAAAGCCATCTCTTTAACGATTTAAATGGAGAGCAACTTCATTTATCGATCACGACAAGAAACTTAAAAATAATTAATAACCAATAAACTCTTTATTGAATAGATGACATTACAAGGATTATTGTTTTTTGATGCAAGAAAACTTCATCTCTCAAAAATATATTTTATAAAATTAGATAAACAAATAAAATCCTATCTATTTCATATTCTTATAAAAAAAAAACAGTCACTTTAAGACCTGCTGGGTCGATTACAATTCCTTTACATCATACCACTCTTTAGAAACGGCATTACGGGATGATAGATAGTGTTGGGGTTGACACAAAAGCAAAGAAACCTCGTATGGGCCTAAAACTTATTTAGATTTGATAGATTCAATCCGAAAAGATGTCAAGTTTTTGGATCCCGCTCCTAGGAAACCACAAGTCCACAACAGAACCCTATGCTCCCTCCTTTCTTTCACAGTCAACCCGTGCTCCATGATAGGTTAGATGGAAATTTTTTGGCCAGTATCATCATACCTACTGGATTTCAAATTAAACCAGATACAAACTAACCCAATATAACCCGATCACCCTCAGGCAATATTTTGGAGCGGTATGATAGCGGATGGTGGGTTTCCCGGTGAGGTGAAAAGCCACCGGCGACTGAAATGTTTTTCTTTTTCCCCAGCACCGATGCTTAAAAGATGTTATATGTGTTCCCAGCCTATCTATCATAATGAGCTCCAAAAACTGCTGATTCTCAATGACAAGGATGTATCACTAGATTACCTGACAGTTGACAGACTGTCAATTTATAAGGCGTTAAGTTCAGGATAACAATCTGACTTGTCATATTTTCCCCAAAAGAAAAGATCACATGATCCTCCCAAATAAATATGGACCTTGTGAGCAACAGCTTCGGTGCTAGATTAAAAATTGTCTATCAGAACAACTCGGGATCATGTCAATGTCAGTCATTAATGCAAAATATTTTTGGCTACCAGGAAAAAAAACAAAAAACTCCCGTTTGGGAGGTTTAGCAGCACAGAACAAAGAAAGCAGCAATAACCGATCCCCTAATGCTGAGCATACATTAATACAGACAGTCGGAAGATCTCATTTAACTTCACACGGACAGAAGAGCCAAGTTGTCCCTCGTTGTATGGAGTTGGTCTTATCGAAGTCAGCAGAAACGCAGAGATGTCACTCGACCACGGCCAGCAAATCACCAGCTTTGCAAAAGCAATGCTTAGCATCTGTTCCCAAATCAATCTGCATAGTTTCAAGAATCTTATAAGAACGCGTCCAGGAACATGGACAATCAGCAATACAACGGGTATGATGACCATAAGAATCAATGTTACATCTACAAAGGTCAAAATCTACAAGTACATGCATAAGTTAATAAATTCGGGAGGAGGCTGTCATGCCCCAGGTAGAAAACAAAAAGCATCAGCCAAGTCCAAATAATCACATAGAATAAAGGCATTAGCTAGATTCTACAAACAAACAACATTTCTATCTAGAGAGTAGAAAGAAATTGTATCACTTGATTACTTGGAAGAACATTTCATAAATACAAAAATAACTGTCACGGTCCCCTGTCTAAATGATGGCCTACCATGCCCATCATATGCACTGAAAAACAGAGAACTCTGTAAGGGGTTAACTCCATAACTAGTTGGTATTGTGAAGGTTGCAACAAAGCAAACATTTTCATCCACCAAGCCACAATAATCGGGTGATAAAATTCAGTAGCCGGGAAAAAAGGCCTCGTAGCTAGCATGTACTCAGATGGGACCTCTATGTGTTGTTTGATGTATAATTCTATAGTCGACTACTCCAACATATTAATCTGATAGATTCAACATACTGTATTCCAGACATTCAAAGGGGATTTGATCTCCAAGCAAACAGGAAAACACTTCAGAAGCACACTCATTGAATTCACACGTGAGATGCAAGTTTCTCTGAATGGTAATGCTACTTACCTCATAGGCATTGATGTCTGAGAAAAGAACCTGCAAAATAAGGTACATAAATCAAAATAATCACAGGTATAGTTGCAGGAATGAAAAAAATCAGTGAATAGCAGAATTAACAGCATTAAAACCAGCAAGATGGGTCGATCATTAATGAAGCAAGTAGTATTTGTTTACCCTCTTTCCAGCCTCCACTTCCCCTGCCTCAGCACCAACAGATAAAACCTAATATAGAAAACTCGAACAGTAAACAATAATGTCGGTAGCAAGCACCAAAATCAGCCTATCCTGGCTCGTGAAAACAAATTTTAGATCACACATGATTCATACCTCTCCCATTAGATACCTCTCAAATTTAACAGCTGATTTGGGCAACAGAACCCCGCCAGACGATTTCTATGACGCGAAACAAACCAATGAGCACAACAACTTAGAAAAACTGGATATTTGTAACATTGGGAAATGGTCATCACGATATGAAACACGAAAGAGGAAACTGCACTGCATTACCTCAGGCAGGTCCTCGAGACGGATAAGAACTCTATCAGCTTGTGGAACAACCTGCAGCAATACCCACCATACTAAAACTAAATTCAAAGCTTTAAAAAAAATGATAGGATAAAAAAAAGCAGCAACAAATTAGAGAAACTAGATAAAAAAAGAAAAAAAGGAAAACCTTAGTGGGTTCCCATTTCGTGGAAATTGCATTGATTCTTAAGGAATCCCTCTTCGGTACTGGTAAATAAATTAAGAGAAACAAATTTAGCGAAAAAGAAATGCTCAGGACGGAAGTAAAGAGCCAGAAAATCAGAGACCTTCGAATTTGAGTTGAGAGAGAGAAGAACCCTTGGTTTTGTTCACCGACAAGAAGGGTGTTGTTGTTGGTACAGTAACAAATGTAGACGCCATGGTTGGATAGATAAGGCTTTGCCTTTGCAAGGGACAGAGAGAGGAGAGTTTAGCAGACAGAGGGATGTTTGGCACAAGGACTCGCTAAATCCTTCCTCCTCCTACGTATACCCTGACTCGCTAAACAAATATTACATCTTTTGATTTATCATAATGCTCCAAACAAATCAACAATATGCCACGTCATACATAGATATACTACACTTAGACCGTGTTTCGTCGCCATTTATATATTTTTTTCAGCAAAAACAAATTACACACAAGATTTTTAATATGTTTTTATAGTTTAGAAAATTTTATAATAAACTTCAAGTAAAAACTAAAGAATTTATATATATAATCAAATAAATTGAGAACTGTATATGTTAATAAATATAAAAAATAGATAAATAATTAAAAATAAAACTAGAAAAATCAAGAGCCGAGTGCATATTAAAATATTTAATCTTCCAAAACGAGATATTAACTAAATTTCAGTCACTATGACATCTAAAATATTAAGGCTTATTTTATTTTTTTTACATAAAAACCTATTTTTAAAACCCATTTGTTATATAAAAAAAAACCCTATAATACCTTAGAAATTTTATGACCTCGAGAAAAAAAAACATCCCAAAATCAATATCAACCAAAATTTAAAAATGTATCTTTTTATCGGGTTATTATAATCTCATAATTTAGATAACTAATTTGATGAGTTAAATAGGATTGTATTTTATGAGCACAGGTAAACGAACAAAATTTTAATTATCTCAGATTTTTTTTAAGAGATTTTATAAAAAATACACACATTGACTCGAAATTAAAATCTGCTGTATAGATAACAAATTATCTACCGTCATGTCACGCCACTTACCACATTTCAGTCATCATGGCATTCACATATAATCGCTGTATTCTAACAAGGCCACATTTCTTCGAAACCAATCCATGGATCAATGATTTTCAAAACCAAAAGGACTAAGTCACAAAATCATCAAAGCAACAGGAACTAAATCATAATTTGCTATACATAGATCTATGATAATTTTTTAGCTTTAGAGTTCTCGACTATACTGCACATGCACGGGAAATAGGTTTTCTTTCTTTCTTTCTTATCCCCTTCAAACGCACAGCATAGCACTCAATCATCTCCCAGCCAATCCAATTCTCAAGCAGTCCCGAAACAAAAAACATTTCTCAATTGATGAAGGGAGTGGTTGTCCGGAGCTACTCAGCCGTGCTTGTTTCATCCTGGCAAATCCTAATGCATCAATGACTCGAGTGAACTATCCTATCAGTTGCACCAAAAAAGCTTGTGTTCTTGGGATTGGCATTAGTTGGGAGGACAAATATCGCTCAACGCTTAACATCAGGAAAAAAAAAACAAATATATTGCGGGTAGCCAGGAACAGTACCTCAAAACATTCTAAAACACATCATATGTTCATTCAGCAGTTATGGACACAAGCTGATCCAAACAATGAAATTACTCATGCTTAAACTACGAGTCCTGAATATGAAAGCAATCACTAACATCTCTACCTATCAATTTTCATGTATCATCTATCGTTATCAGTTTGGTAAGAGTGGATATTAAAGTAACAGAAAAAAAGGGACTAGATTCTAAGTTCACACATCTGCCTTCCTAATCTATCTGACCACAAAGGTAGGATGCAGCTTGCATCAAACATTCTGCAGCTGCACTACTTCAACATCATTACATTCCCTGTAAAACAAACAGCACAATCATCATTCACGAGTTACTATTAGTAATGGAACAATTTAAATATTATTTTCCCACTCCAACATGAAGAGAAAAAAAAACGAAACAAACAAACAAAAGCATAGATAGAGTTACACGAGGACATAATAAACACAGTTTCAAAGGCTATGGGAGTGTTTATGTGCTTGTGAAATATGGAGGCATGCATCTACTGAGTTTAATGCATAAGTTAAAGCAAGTAATCATCAGGAAAACTATGTTATGGTTGATGGAAACATTTAATCATAGATGTGATGGAACATTTTGCACATACAAGCAGATGGAAACGATCTTTCCCATGACAAGTATCCACAGCACACTCATTACTCTGCTTTTGCAAAAAAGGGATGGAATGAAAATGAAATAATGAAAAATGATTACATCTGATTTAGGTTCTGTGAGCATGCTCCTTGATGCAACCGAAACCCCTTGGTTTCTGTCTCTCTTGTTTGCATCTATTTTCCGCATAATCCTGAAAGCCAACAACCAACAACGATTGGCAACTCTAAAGTCAGCAATAGCAATGAAAACGATTAAAACTAGTTAAGGACACAGCAAGCTGAAAGCAAGGAAAGTGGGAAAGCAAGGGGAAAATGGCACCATCAATAAGCTGCCGAAGCCAAAAATAAAATGCATCAAACAGAGACACCAGCATTTTTATCAAGTTCAATGCTAGGTGATAACTCGTCTTTCTTATCAAGGAAAAAGATAAGGGTAAATCTAGTAAACTTGGATTCAAAGAATCATCTTCTTATTCCTCAATTCAAGTATCTAGCTTGGGTTTCCTCTAACTAAAACAAAAAATATTCATGAACACCTCCTAGGTGAGAAAATCAAACTATAAGACAAACAACAAATATTCATGATTAGTAGCATTTGCTAATTATACCAACCAAAATCAACACCCATCAATTCAATAGCAATGAAGCAACAAGAAGAAGCAAGTAGCTCTCTAGCCTAATTGATCACATGTTGCGAGTCAAACACATAGACATAAAGAGAATGCAAGTAGAATGGTGCTGCCAATCACAAAATGATCTCAAAATGAAACTAGTAAAACAAATATTTACGTAGATAAACACAAATGCAAACAACCAACTCAACACAGACATGTCAAAATATTATAGTGAAATCAATACTAGGAGAAGACTTATACTGTTAGAGATAGTTTAAGAAACCTTTCAATACTCCTGGTCTCGAATTCATCGTAGCGGTCAATCACCCTGAAATAAATGAAATTTTTACTTGATCACCGCTAGAATCTATGAAATACCAACAATTAAATACTTGATAAACTTAGAAACATGCTCAAAACAAATTAGTTAAAAAAAAGGAGAGAAATTTAACAAACCAGTCAAAGGCCATTTTAGTGCCGCAAACTACACCAGCAACTCCTCCTACAGTTCCAGCGGCAACACCCGCTGGCAAACAAACAAGAAGACCACCCGCAAGTGTTAACAAAGAAATAAAAGTTAAAAGCAGGCAAAACTGGGGATTGGGAACATACCACCATAGGCAATCTTCTCTGATGTGCGATCCATTGACTGCATATGCTCCCTGTTTTTATTTACAGCATCATCAATATCAATCAAAATCATCATCATTTGTGAGAACTGGGAAAGCTAACAAAGAAATACAAATCCAAAAGCCCAATAATGTTTAAAATCATGAAGTTACCAGAGTTGTTTAAATCCCTCCATTTTGACTTAAACCCCAGCAATTCTCTGCCAAAACCCAACCCCCCAATAAAAGGAAACGGTGTTTCTTTCTTTCTGGAATCAGTTTCAAATTATTTTGAAGAAGATTATTTTCCCAAGAAAGCCCAAGTTCGACAGCCCAAAGTGAGCCTAACCCTTGGCACTGTCGAACTATTTGAAGAAACTGAGGGTAATGGGCCTTGAAAAACTGGTATCTCTCGATGGCCGTGATCTAGGACAAGGAGTCCGCGTGAAAATGGTAGGTAGGTCCCTCTGAAGGCGGTGCTTCAATATCCGCGGTCAATTTGCTTCAACATCCTCTTGAACAGCTACTCCTTTGGGACCACCATTCCCATTATTTGTCCTAAATATCTGCAAAACTTTTATTCCTTTTATAAATAAATATACACGTTTCTTTCCCAGAAAATAAAGAAAAAATTCTTTTCCTTGACAGTGTTCAGAAAGAAGTGAGACCCATTTTGTACGATAGGGTTCCTTTCCTTTTCATTCTCTCTAGCAATGATGGTGATGGTGAAGAAGAAGCGTTATTTTTGTTGCTGTGAATGGAAGTGGATTGTGCTTTGCCAGCTACTCCTAGCTAATGCTGTTTGCGCCAGCCACCTTGGTAATAATCTTTTGCTTTGCTTTATTTTTCATGCTCTATCTGCGAATGCGATACTACTGCAGCCCCATGATTTTCCCCCGAATATGTCCATCGACTAGTTTTTATACAGTTTATTGTACTGGTTATTGGCTGGTAATTTGATGTGGAAGGTCTTGCCACTCTCTTTTTATTGATTTTGAGGTTTTGCATCCTCTTTGGTTGCAGGAAGTTTTCATAGTTTAATGAACTAATGCTGCGAAACTTTGGATTTTAGTGAGAATGGAAGTGTTAAAGCAGAAAGGACAAGAATCTGAGCATAAAACTAAGTTACGGGCTTTCCAAAAAATTAAGTTTTATGCGGAGAGAATAATATAAATTATAAATTGATTACTCACCATCAAACTTAAGTTTTTAGATAAGATTTTTATGACATGTTATCCAAACTTTATTGATTCAGTGGTCACGATTTGAATCTCAACACTCTTATACCCTTATTTTATTTATTTGATAAAAAATGGTCACATTTATGCATTTAAATTTATAGGATGTGACTGTTGTGGTGATTCCATATGTTTATTCATAGTTGCATAGCATGTACTCCCCCCCCCAAAAAAAAAAATCTTGAAGCAAACCCCTGCTGTTAGTACCACCTCCTTGTGTTGAGATATTTATACCCTTCTAATTGGTCTTTTCATAAGGTTAACGGTAGTTTTTTCATCCCAAATAATCCAAAAACGCAACCTGGATCCTTGAGCTATATGTAATCATGCTTGTAGAGGGGGGGGGGGGGGGGGGGGGGGGGGATGTATATATATATGGAGGCATTAAGTGTAGCTTCTGTCTGGACCTCCCGTGTTAGCTGCTATGATGAATGAAGAGAAGCATGTATCAACGAGCTGAGCCTTCTATCTGTCTTAATCCTAAAATTATGTGCTTGGCTGCAACATTTTAAAGCTTTAATAGGCAAGGCAAACTTTAGTTAGTCACTTAAAATGATTTTCATACTTGTAGGCAACAATTAAATTTGCATATCTACCCTGGTATATCATTCGACCATTTACACTAGGAATAATTGAAGAATTGTGAGTCTCTACTTTTGTTTCTTAGGACAAACTTAGCACCAGAATACAATTTTCCTCCATATAATGCAAACCCACCCATTTACAGAGACATACATATCGTAAGAAAATTTAGGGTACAGGATTCTTGAGCACTTAGGTTGAACTGGTCTTGTGCCAGCACTGATTTTTGGTGAATTATTACTTGCACATGTTGATGAAAACGTAAAAGGATTCTTAAGAACTTAAAAGGTTGGAACATATACTTTAGATGTGGATAATTGAGAGAATTTTGATAATAATAATAAATGTTGGTTGCTTGTATTTTCCCATCAACATACTTCTTTTTCTATGTTACGGTGCATTTTTTCATACTGTTGATATCAGGGAACCCTGCAAATGATCTTGTTGATATCATCAACAAGAACCGAACAGCCCAGAAACTTCCAGAGCTGAATGACAGCCCCGGCCTTGGCTGCATGGCTCTGCAGTATGCTGAATTATGCAAGGGTAACTGCACCAGCAATGGTTTTGTGAATTGCAAACCACCTGAAGATGACTTTACTGAGGTTTTTGGTCCGAACTGTGGTGTAGAGCTGCCCACTTTTGGCACCATAACTGGCCATATCGTAGGTTGTCAAGCCAAGTACCTCGAGGCATCACTAGCCTTTTCCCATGTTCTTGTCAAGGACAGTAAAGCTTTATCCCTGATTAGAAATAAATCACATACAGAAGTGGGAGTAGGCTTGGCTGGGGCTAAAAAAGGTTCCTTCTTTTGGTGTATTTTATTTAGTGATGGCCAGACAAATTCCACTTTTGTTCTTGAAGATAACGGCGAAGGGATCAAGCAAAAAAAGGGGTGCTTTAGTGGGAGCACTTTTCCATGCAGTAGCGGACAGAGGATCCCTGTATTTCTTAACAATTTTATGACCCTGGTTCTTCTAAATATTTTTCTGCTACAACACCTGTATCAAACTTGGTTTGTAATGACGTAAATGATTTGCTGAGACTGCTAGGCTTGGAGATTTTGTTGTGTAGATGGGAGGACATTATTTTTGGCTGTTGAAGATGAGTTGTGATTTATTTTTTTCTCCATTTTTAACGATTTCTTGTACCATGTTGATGTTCATGCGAGCGTGACTCTTTTGCAGACTAATGCTCCAAGTATAGACTAGAAGGAACACTGATCTTGGTTTGAAAGTTATTCACTGGGTATCATCAACAAATACAATTCCTATTGCCATATCTATCTCCCAGGATATTGGTTGCCGTATACTGTATACTCCGTGATTTGAACTAATTTCTTTACAAATAAAAAGATACTCGAGCGATGATGGGATTTTTAAGAGTTTTTTTGAAGCAAGAAAAACTTGAGATTTAGGTCATTAATTTTATATATATTTTAAAAAAATTAAATAAATATTTGTCAATATTATTGAGAGGTATATTCCTAATTTTTGTAAAGGTCCAGATGATATCATTGAAAATTTGCATAAAGAATAACGCGTATGATTAGTGATTTTCGAGATGGGAAGGCTAAAGGAAAAGACTGTCATGTTTTGGTTTCTTCGTTAATTAATAATTTCAATATTTATAATTTATAATAAGCTGGCGTGTTTGTAAGAAAAAACCTCTAACAGGGTTGAGATTGTCCAAGTTCAGTTCCATCAATGGCGGGCGGAAAGTGATAGAATCTCTCGGACAAGGTCTTTGAAAATAGAAGAATCATTCTATATACAAATAATTTCAAACAGAAACAGATCCTCATGATAAGAAGGCACACGAGATCAATACCAGCATCTTATTTCCGATTCGATGAACCTGCGCTGCAACCCTGAGAGACATCAGCAGGCCTTGGAATATCAAAGGCAGACCATTCGATGCATTCACCTGTGTGCAGTGGATTTAAAGCTGTGTATGCCCCTCCTCCACAGCCAGCCTGCTTTATTTCATTTAACTGTACATAACATATAAACCATAAAATTCAAAAGCTCTCCTGTCTAGCGATTCTAACTGGACCCGTGGCAACTAAAGTTTTTCATGCAGAGAATCTATGCCGCCTGACAAGCCGCCGCCACATACACAACCCCAGTACAAAAAGCAGAGCCAAACTCATAAAACAGTTTATAGGCTCACAGTACAAAAAAATCCTAAAAATTCAAACCTTTGAAATGCTGGAAAAAGAAAACATGTTGGCAGGAAAGAAGTTCTAAACTTGAGTTTACAATCAACAAGACATCAATAATTACCACTCATCCTCCTCACAGCAATCTCAGAAGCAGTCCAATATGCATGCAGATAGATCCAACTGTGAGCAAAACAGTTCATATCAAGAGATGACAAACACATAGAGATTGCCTATCTCAAACCATGGGCTCCAAAATTTTATGGCTGCAGGACTAGTATCTCTTCTACCAGTTTTGTAAATGAACAAGATTGATATTGAAAATCATTGCTGCTGTTATAATCAAGTTTTCAGTAAGTTTCCTCGTCATCAATAACCTTGTCCAGGGCCAATTAGCTATGATCGTACTACCATGATATGAAACATTCTGCAGTAAGTAGCTATGATCTTGATACTATTTAAATATTTATGATAGCTATAAGCTAGTTAGCATGATAATTGCAGCTCACTATGACATAATATTTTTTGTGCAATCCTTCAATCTGGTCAAAATTGCAATATCTTAACCAATGAACTAAGAATTCATCTCATAATTCTAGCAAAACGATCTTCTGTTCTTAGAAGACTCATTTCCTGTTAAAGGCAACATCCTGAATTGATCATGCATGCTTCAAATGACGACACTAACATGCATGGCTCATGCAACATACAAATAACAAAAATGACGGGCATGGCTCACTCTTCAAAAGAGCAAAGACAAGCATGAGAAAACTGCTTGATTCCTCAAAGTATCAGACTTTCCTAAAATCGATTAAAAACTGTTAAAAGTAAGTGATTTTGGCTCTAATAACAGGAATATTTGAAAAGGAAAGCAATGCAGAGACAAGACATGCAAGTCAATCACAACAGCATATACAAACCAACTATGAAGCTTTAGGTTCCAAGAGATAATTCAAGTTATTCATATCTTGTTTTCAAACTAACTGAAATATTAACACCAATGTTATTCATATCTTCTATACACACACTAGACTAACTGTTCTTATGTACATCTGCAGCTACCCATGACAAAACCATAACATTAACCCTTCCAACATTCCCAAAAGCTCCTCAGTGAACAGAAAAAGGCACAGAAACAAGATACATTTGTTACCCTTTCATCTCCACGGGATCATGTGTATGCAGCATTGATTTCAGCTGATGTCAAAAGAGTTCGACAGTCATCACCTCCAACCTCCCAGTCAATTCTTTAACCCTGCAGAGCAGGAGAACTACATTCTCAACTGTATATAGATCAAAGCATAAACGAATTAGCCCAATTTCTTTTTTTAAAAATAAATCAAATTCAATAATCACAAGTTCATTATATATTATATATATATATATATATATCATATTATATTATATATATATATATATATATATATATTATATATATATATAAAAAAAAAAAAAAAAACAATTAAAACATAACAGAACATCTCTTCTACATCATTTCCCCCCTCATTTTCCACTCTTTCTATGAAGCAAACTAAACCATATATTGACTACATGAAATGTTTTCCCATTATCTCACTTAAAACAACAATAGCAATACACTAGCTCCTCTTCCTGTTACATTGGTTCACAGATTCAGCGACTAGGAAGTGAAAAGGGTAAAGAAGAACACTAAAACATTCAGAAGTATCAACAGAGTCAGACCTTTGAAGGAGCTTCATGAACCTTGTAACATTCCGGGGTGATCGAAGCCAGCCACATACCAGGAAACAAGCACTGCAGAAACAGAACCAACAAAAAATCAAATATCAATTAGTCATCAAACCCGTCAATTACCCATAAAATAATAATAGATCAGAAAGAAACAAAAAAAAAAACGATGATTACACACATCGAGTTGTTTTTGCACATGCTTAGCTCTCTTCTTTGACCTTCTCGCGGGCTTTGACCCAGTCAAGGAATAAATATCTTCTTCAATTTCTTCTCTAGTAAGAGGAATCGAAAACCTCAACTTCTTCTCCTTCTCCTTCTCCTTTACCTTCTCTTTCTCCTTGTTGTTGTTGTCATAGTTATTAGCATCATTACCATTCCGGTTCGACCGAGTCATTTCGTTCCGATCACTACTTGGAACCTGAGATTTGATATCTTGCACCGCGCCTCCACCAATCTTCACAGTACCTCCGCTCCCATTCAAACCCTTATTAACGGCTCTCCTCGGCCTCAGATTCCACGTCTTCGGCATCGACTCCTCCACATCCTCCACTACAGCAGCAGAGTCCAGATCCCCTGCATCCGCAGCCACATCATCAACCATGCACTTGCTGCTACTGCTACCGCTGCAATTTTTGTTGGTCCTCAAACGAATAAAGATCTTCGATTTCTTTTCCAAAGTCTCAGCATCATCAGATTTTTGTTTCGATAACGTCTCAACCTTTACCCCGCCGTCTCCATCCGAGTCAGCAGCAGCAGCAGCATCCCGGTGAGGAGATTTGCTGCAGCGAGAGCGGTGGTGGTTGGTGGCGTTGTTGGAAGGGTTCATTGACCATTTAAGGTCTTGTAGAGGAAAGTTATGGAGTGGCTGGTGTGGTTTGACAGTAGTAGAAGAAGCCATAACAATATTGCTTGTGTTTGGGTGGGTTGCAGGTATGGACCGAAACACCATTGAAGAGTAAGAATCCGATTTTTTCCCTCGGTGTTCAAATCGGCAGCTCGATTGAGTTTTCCTGTCAGGGAAGGTATCAGAGAGTGAATTTGCTTTGGTTGAATAAAAAGAGGAGAACGGAAGGAAATTGGAAGCCTGGAAAGTCAAATCAGGGCAATCTAAATTTCTTGGAATTATATGGAGGCTCAGAGAGAGAGAGAGAGAGAGAGAGAGCGGTTAATATACACAAACTATTACTAATCTACTACCCTTTGTCGAGGATGCTAGGAAGAAAGTGGAATGGATACAAGCAGAAGTTCTTGTTAATTATTTCTGTTCCCCATTCTGTCCTTGAGAATTTTGTTTATTTGCATTTGGCCCTTCGTTGATTTGTTTTTCAATATCATTACACCATAGAATCTTGGCTGGCAAGGCAGCTGAGGCGAGGCAGCGGTGGAGATTTTTATATTTCTTGCCCCCCTCCCTCTACCACGCAAGACAAATTCGAGTGGTTGTTATTTTGTTGTTCGTCTTGAGTTTAGAATACGTTTCAAAAATATTTATATATATAATTTTGATATAAAATTATTTTAAAAAAATAAATATATTTTATTTTAATACATTTTTAAAAAATATATATATTTTAAAAATCAAAATCGACTACAATACTTCTAAACAGATATGATATTTGGAATACGTGTAGAAAATGTTTTTTAAAATAATTAAATTTATTTTATTTTTAATTTTAAATTAAAAAAATATGTTTTTAAATATTTTAATATACTGATATTAAAAATAATTTTTAAAAAATAAAAAATATATTATTTTAATATATTTTTAAATAAAAAAACATTTTCAAAAACAAATCAACCTCCTGACCATCACGAAATTAGCTACACAAACTCCAATCATTTTCACTTCCGTGCTCAAGAGAAATTAATAAAAATAGTTAAAGTTGAGTGGGTTTTATGTCCTTGGTCGTTTCCTGCAAGATTTTATCATTAATTCAAGGATGTTGATCTCCCATCCAAAAAGTGGCAACACATTGGGACCACGACGATCCCTTCTTTTGGTGGAAAAAAGGTAGTGTTGATTTTTTATTTGATTTTAGATTTTTTTATTTTTTTCTAAATAAAAATAAAAATTGTCCAGTAACCTTCTTTTCTATTCTTGGGAGTCCCCGTTTTATATTAGCAGTTCTGTCAAAATGGTTTGGTGAAAATCCATGTTCCTTGTAAAATAAAAAACAGAAGCATGAAGTGGTTAAATCGGGAAACGTTCACACCGTGCAGATGGTGTCCAAGTCTTGCAAAGAGAGTAGTTTATACATTGATGTGGTTTCTGTTTCACTGATTGACCAGAACTCAGCCACCAATTCAACTCCGTCTAGCCATCTGTCAATACCGGTCCCACTTCCATTTAAACTATGGAAGCTGTTGCTAATTTATTATTTATTTTCTTTCATTTTTAGAATACTCCTAGACTGGTTTTCCGAACTAGAATTATAACCTATCAAATTATATTAAATTCTTTCTCAGTTCAATGAATCAATCAACATTTTGATGCCTAAATTAATATATTAAAAAAATATATTTTCCATTACAATCCAAAACGAATAGGTGCATCTAACCCAATCTAGAGAGTTGTTTTTTTAACTAGCATTGAAATCTTTTTATAAGGCATATTTATTATTATTAAATTGATGGATGAGAAATAAGTCTTTTTACATCTTAATTGTATAGTGTAATGACTCAAATATCTTTGAAAATAAAAAATATGAACTTGATGTTAAGGGGTATTTTTGCATTTGCACACTGAATGTTTTGTTATTATAATGTCAGCTGAAGAAAAAATTGGCATTTGTTCGAATATATAAAAAAATAAATTAAAAGGCATAGTAGAATGGCTTTTTTTCAATTATAAAAAAATTATTATTATTTTTTAAATAATTGATTAAATCTATTATAAAATATTTTATAAATCATCACGTGCAAGCATGAAATTTATTGTAATCGTGCCGAACACCATAAAAATAGCTACAGGCGCAGCTGCGCCAACTACAAGAAATGAAGAAGCTGCCATAATTGGTCCATCAAGTCCCATTGATAATTTTTTGTTTGAATCTGTGTACTGTGAATTTATTGGGCACGAGGGTTGTTTGGTAATATTGATTCATTAAAAGTGTATATGATTGGATTAGATTGGGAGCCTGGTCAGCATGGAGCACGACGACACGCGTGGATGTATTCAGATGTGTCCACATGTCTAAGAGAAGTAACACGTAAGCAAGAAGCATATGCGTGAACACGTGAGCTCTGAACCTTTTTCCTCGTTTATCCTTGTTACTCGGGTGATTTCACTAGCATCCTCGTCCCCACTTCCACTTTTTTTTTATGGCTATATTTGGGAAATGTATTAACAATTATTTTTAAAAAATATTTTTCATTTAAAAATATATTAAAATAATATTATTTTTAATATAAACACATCAAATCAATTTAAATATATATAAAAAACCTGTTAAATTCATCATCTTCTAGATTCTAAGATAGAAATAGTGTAGCTGTCACTACTAAATTATCAATGTTTGTGCAAAAAATTAATAATTTATTACAATAATCAGAATAATTAATATTTTTTTCTTACTGCTTTCTTTGAGTTGGGCCAGATGTAACTTCCTTATCCCTTTATGTTTTCTTATTCTTGTCTTTATAATAGCCTGTTTGTGAGTGTGATTGTGGTAGCTTTTCAAAATATTTTTCGTGCTGAAATACATCAAAATAATGTTTTTTTATTTTTTAAAAATTATTTTTAATATCAGCATATTAAAATAATCTAAAAACATCAAACCATATTCATTTAAAATGAAAAAAAATATTCAAATTTCGGCAAAATGCCGATTGAAACGCACAGTCAAACAAGCTATAAGTACTTTTTGAATAAGCACTTTTAGTTTTATTTTGCATTAACATCTCCTCTTCTTACACATAGTAATAAATGAGCTCATTTTAAGACCATTTTTCCTTTTAACAGTCAAAACTGATTTTAAACTCTAACTAAATTGTGCAAGAAAAGAAATCAAAACCAATTACACGAGTAAATCCTTAGATAAATCTAGCTTCAGTGTCTTTAGATAAATCCACTTCTTACACACAATCATGATGTTCTCTTTCCAATCTTTGAAGTTGGTTCACAAGTTGGTAATTAGTTTTTGGATAGATATATCAACTTACAAGTAATACTTATATTCGATATTAACTAAACAATAAATCTCGTGGCTCTTTTACTGTGGATTTTTTTACTATTCACCTAGACACAGTTCAGTATTCATTACTACAATATTATGACCATTTTACTCGCAGGATCGAAAAAATTTAGCCCCGAGATTGAGGATATTTTTGAATTTTCAGGGGACACAGGTGACATTTCCAAATTTGTTGCACAATAAAACAACAAAATTAGCCCCCCTAAACAACAAAATAAGCAAAAATGGACTACGGGTAGTTTAGCAATTTCCCACGGGACATGGATGGTATTTTCAAATTTATTGCACAGTAAAACAACGATATTAGCCCCCCTAGACGATAAAAAACAGGTGTCGGACCCAAGGGTATTTTCGTGTTTTCCACTGTGTTTTTTTCATGGTTATCGGGCGGGTCCATGGATATATAGGTAATTATTTATTATTTTATTTTATTTTTTCAAAAATACTAGAGGCGCATCGTACGGACGCCCCTGCAGTCTTTTCGGCGCACGCGCCCTTCGGGCGACGCGTGTGACTTAATACGGCGGTCAGAAACTAGCATATGTCGTGTTACATGATGCGCCGACATGTACTCTTTCTCCCGGTGCGGCACATGTTAGGTTACGTTGGATGGTTTTAATTTTTTCCTCCCTTTTCTCTCTCCTGCCAGTTGGAGATACGGGTCGGTCTTTGCTGTTTGAGAAATGTTTATTTTGGTCCCTGTTATGTTAATTTCTCTTTTATTATTATTTTTTAAATATAGTTTTTGATGTGTTTCAATTGTGCCCTTCAATTGAAACTGGTTGTATATGTTAGGTTTCAAGTTAATCCTTATTCTTTTGATTTTTGATTTGCTTTTTATTTATTTTAATTATTTCAGTATGCAAGTTTTAATTGCTTCTGACTGAGTCCTCTAATTGAAATTTGTCATATATTCTATCTTGCATTTTGGTCCTTATTCTTTTAATTTTATAAAAACATTACAATTTTTTTAAATGTCCTTATTTATCTTGGTCCCAAGGTTTTATTTATTTCAATTTTATCCTTCAATTGAATTAATTATATAGTTTGTTTTAATTTGTTTTGATTGTGTCCTCCAATTGAAATTAGTCATATTTCAATCCTTATTTTTTAATTTTTTTAAAACAAAATTACACTATTTTTTTTAAAATATATATTTATTTGTTTCGGTCCCAATATTTGTATTTGTTTCAATTTTGTTGTTCGATTGGAAATAATTATATATTTTATTTTTCATTTAGGTCCTTATTGTTTGAATTTTTTATTTCCTTTTAATTTATTTGGTCTTTTCTGTCATTCTTAGACAACGTTTATTTTTATCCGTATTTATGCATCTATGCTTTTAGTTTTTAGTTTTTAATTTTTATCGTTTTATTTTTTATTATTGATTTATTTTTATTTGATTTAGTCCTGAAATTTTTATTTATATTGGTGATCATTTTCAAATTAATATTGTTCTCTTTTTTCCTTTGTTCTTTTTTGTATTTTTTGTTATTTTTATCTATTCTTCGGATAAGATGATTTTATGATTTTATTGTTTGCGCTATAATAAAGATAATTTTAGTGATTATTATTATTTTTTTGTAAAAATGCTTTGCCTTTTTCATTTTAACATGAATTCTGCACGGATTTATTATTTCATCTAAATTTATATTATAATAAAAAAATCTCATATATTTATTTATTTTTTAAAAAAAATATGGTGTCGCCCGCGACGAGGCACGGGAGCATTGGGTAGTAAACAATAAATCATATCGACAATAAATCTAGAGTGAATTACTGTTCACATGAAATACCATATAATTATGGCACGTGTGCATGTAATTCGGCCCAATATTGACCTTCCTTTTAAGTCGTCGTCGTCAATATTTGCATGAATTACACACACAATCATCTTAATATTCCAAACAAATTAACTTAGAGAGGAGAGGTTAGCTCGGCAACATATTGCTTCAATCAATTCATATTAGAATACCAGACATCCTTAGAAATAAATATTCAAAACCAAAGTTTGATTTTAATGGAAACTTAAAAAATGGAAAATTACTAAATGCCCTATCAAAGTTTACAGCTTTATTTTACTGAAGCAATCGGGCCGGCGCGGGTGCATGTTCGCTAGGATTCTCCACGACCCCTGAGGATGGAAAGGCCCTCTCTGAATTAGTTCATTAGAGTGCTAAAAACGTTAAGCAACAGATCATGCTAAAAATAATTTTTTAAAAAATAAAAAATATTATTTTAATATATTTTTAAATAAAAATCACTCAAAAAAACAACCCAAATAAATATGTTCCCTCGGCTTGAACGTTGAATTCTCACAAATCCCCGGCCATTTCTTTATGTTTTAAGAAGTTGCTGAAGCTCCGCATGACAAGTGGAACAAATTGATAAAACAAGACACGTAAAGAAAAAATTAAAAAAATTCCAAATCGCAAGAGTCTTACACGTGTCTTGTAATCCAGTGTCTGGAACAAGAAACCATGAATTGCTTAGCGTACATGGAGAGAATTCCTCGGCATCCCCTGATATTATATAATGTATTTCTGATTTGTGTACGAGTGGAAAAATCTAGAAGTATAACCCCTTTTAGAAGTGTAGTTACCGTTATTTTTGAAAATATTTTTTATTTATAAATATATTAAAATAATATTTTTTTTATTTTTAAAAAATCATTTTTGACATTAGTTTTAATTTAAAAATATCAAAAATAAATTCATTTAAAATAAAATAAAAAATCAAATTTTAAAGAAACAGCAATACAACCGCTTTCTCAAACAGCTTCTTAGCAGCAGTGTCTTTCCCCGCCATTTATCTATCATTTTGTTCCAGAAAGGAGCTATTCTACACAATACAAGCGTTTAAAGTTTTATCTCTTAAATCACATTGATATTAAAAATAAATCTTGATTTAAAAATATTATCTTAAAATAAAATATTTAAAAAAGAACATGGTAGAAGTCCATCTCTGTGGCTGCTAAATAAAACCTAAAAGAACCCTAAACAGTAATCCTTTCAGTCTCCCATATAAAAAAACAAGTAACGATTACACGGATTCACCTAACTGCTCAAAATATTTTAATGCTGGAATTGCCGAAACGTATTAACTGGGTGAGTTTTGTGTCATTCCGACTTCAACATCTAAACTGCTGGAAAATTCAATTGCCCTTCAATTTTGAATATTCCCTCTTCAACATGTACATCTCTGCCACTTGTTCTACATCAATACTGGACGAGGGAAAATCTCTATGAACATTGGAGGATTTTATGAAGAAAATCACAGCTTAGCATCCAGATAAAATTTGCCAGAATCCCCATAAAAAAAACTATATTCTGGTGTGGTCTTCAATCTGAAGACAGACTGCAGATGGGAATCTCCTCCCAGCTTCCCACTTCCTTTCCCTTCCAAGCAAGCAAAAACATACTTGAACACTTAATCACTCAATTTATTTTTCAATCATCCTACATATTTGCCATTATATAGTTTTTTGTTACATTTCAAACTCTGGGCTCCACATCTCATACCCATGAGAGATATGATCCACCTCTTCAAATTTGATGCACGTATATAATTTCCAACCATGACAGAATCATTGCGCGGTCACTGTTTCGCATGCTAGCCAGCAAATGACAACGGCTTATACGGCACAAATAGCAGAGTATTGTAACACGCATGAACAAGCATATGCAACATTTTCAACAAATGCGCTAGGAATTGAACTTGTTTGTATCTTATGCGATGGTTAGCTAAAGATCAAAACTTTTATAAAAAATAATATAAACAAAACTTTTATAAAAATAATTAAAACAAAAATAATAATTAAAACAATAAAAATTGAAAATGAAATACAATAAAAAAAGAGAACTGCACAGTTCTTTCTAGTCCATAATGACAATCTAATTATTATATTTCGCCATGCTTCATACCAGCAAAAATAAAACACGATAATGCTTTTAAAATTAGGACAGAACATTAAGGGTTTTTTTAAATTACTTTTTCAAAATAATTTTTATTCAAAAATATATTAAAAATATATATTTTTTTATTTTAAAAAAACTAATTTGTATTATTATATCAAAATAATTTAAAAATACCAAAAAAATCTTATTTTTTAATAAAAAAATTAACTTTTTAAAAATATTTTTAAACCACAAACAGTCACCTGGTAGCACCACAAGCATCATCTAGCATGAACGTTACACTCGCTGACATATAATTGATTAAATCTATTATACAAGATTTTATAAATCATCACGTCCAAGCATGGAATTTATTGCAATCACGCCGGATACCATAATAGCTGCCAGCCCAGCTGCGCCAACTAGAAGAAACTGCCATAATTGGTCCATCCAGTCCCATTGATAATTTTTTGTTTGAATCTGTGTACTGTGAAACTATTGGGCACGACCGCACGAGGGTTGTTTGGTAATATTGATTCATTAAAGTATAAATGATTGGATTAGATTGGGTGTCTGGTCAGCATGGAGCACGATGACACGCGTGGCTGCTTTCTGATGAGGGCGTGTCCACATGTCTAAGAGAAGTAACACGTAAGCAAAAAGCATATGCGTGAACACATGATCTCTAGACAGATTTCCTCGTTTATCCTCGTGACTCGCGTGATTTCACATCCTCGTCCCACACTTTCACTTATTTTTTTATGGCTATATTTGGGAAATGTATTAGCGATTGTTTTTTAATATATTTTTAAATTATTAAAATAATATTTTTATAATATGAACACATCAAATAAATCTAAATATCAAAATATTTTAAAAATAAAATAAAATAATAATAATAAAACATATTAAACACACCCTTCATTCACCATCTAGATTCTGAAATAGAAATAATGTAGCTATCACTACTAAATTATCAATGTTTGTGTAAAATTTAATAATTTATTTTATTAAAATAATCAGAATAATGAAAATTACGTTCAAGTTTTTTTTTTAAATGATAGCCTATAAGAATAGCAAAATCATGACTGAATATTTAATAAAAAAATATTCTATCATGATGAGTGTGAAAAGAATTTACTTTCATGTAAATAATTGGGTTAGTAGAGGAGCGAGAAACGTAATATAGGTACAACTGTAAAAACTTGATGTTTGCTTTTGTGCTACATATAATTAATTATCATCTATCATATTTTAACACCTGGCATTTTATTTTTCTATTAATGGGAATCTTTAAATTCGTTCCAATCTACTAGATAAAAAAAATTCTTTTCCCACTTCAAAATCAATTAATGTAAGATAAGGACGTGGAAAGTTGTTGACATGGAGTCTGATTGGGACAACTGTTGTTATAGTTTTTTAAAGTGATTTTCGTGCTGAAATATATCAAAATAATATTTTTTTATTTTAAAAAAATTATTTTTGACATCAACAAATCAAAATAATCTAGAAACACCAAAACATATTCATTTAAAATGAACAAAAAATTGAATTTTTTAAAAATACAGTTTTAAAAGCTGTTCCAAACAGATTCATTATCCCAAGAGAAACGTGATAATAGAGAATTTATGATCTAAATAATAGATTTTAAATTTGAATTAGAACGTGTATTTTTTATACAAATCTAATTAAAAAAGGTATTCGTGAACATTTATTAATGGGAATCTTTAAATTCTTTTCAAAGGAGAGATTTTACCGAATTCATTTTTCTGCTCTTTCATTTCCTTGGCCACCGCGTGCTACTGGTTTCAGCTAGAGGTTTTCTCTGGCTTGGTTCAAGACTTTCTTCAAGCTCCTTGTTTTGACTTTCTTGAAAGTGGGTCCAGTGTGGTGTTTGGCTCTATCTCTGTTGCATTAATTATACTTTGAAAGTTCTTCCTTTTATTTTGAAAAATATGGCCAAACATTCGCATGCAAATCAAATCTTCTTTACTTCGCCGAAAAGAAAAGGAAAATAAAGAGCTTTCCAGACCGCAACAAGTATACATGGTCCCCAGCTTTGCATCTACCAACCTGTTTGCCTTTACCACAGATATTGCAGGGTGTTTAAAAGTGTAATTACGGTTGTTTTTTAAAATATTTTAAATTTAGAATTATATCAAAATAATTTATTTTTTATTTTTTAAAATTTATTTTTGATATTAACATATTAAAATAATCTAAAAATACTATTTTTTTTATTTATAAAAGCACTTTTTATATGCTTTCCAAACATTTCTTGATTGGGTCCTTCTATCAATATTTTTAATGCATCAAAACAACATCAGTCCGAAGAGAAGTTAATGAAAATATGCTTATCATAGACTTGGATTGAAGACCCGGTTGAGAAATATTTAATTGATCAGTAACCCGGGTGATTAAAGAATTGAATGTGTATTTGTTCCCATAACTATGTATAACCTTAATGATTTTTATATCGGTATGCCTCTAAATAGTTCTGATTTTTCAGCTAAAACTTCTTATTATAATTTTTTAATAACAAAATAATATTTTTTTCCCTCTAAAATAAGATCATTCCTTATATAAAAAACATAATTCCGATAAAATCCATGATTGAGTGTGAATAGCAAGATTTGAATGAAGATTTTGTTATCATTTGGAAATGTTTTTCAAGTTATTTTTGGAAATGTTTTTTATTTAAAAATATATTAAAATAATATTTATTTATTTTTAAAAATTATTTTTGACACCCAAATAATTTAAAAACACAAAAAAATAATTTAATATAATAAAAATATTTTTTTAGAAAATATTTTTAAAGTTCAAGCAATAAATCTGTTAAATTAGTATATTTAAAGACAGGATTGAGAATACGGAGTACTTTTTTAAGATTAGCCTGAAACTGAACAAGTTGCATGCATTAGGACAGTGAATCACGTGACAAACCACCTCGCTCACAGTCCTGGCACGGACCACACCAGGGGAGAAAATCGGCATGATGATGATGATGGGGGATTGTCGGCTGGGTGCATGGTGTGGATTTATTAACTAATCATTTAATACGCATTGAATCGATACCCGAGAGGAGAGCACGTGGGACAACTAGCACACTAAGCACACGTGCTTAATTAATTAAGGAGATTAGTCATTGATACGAGCAGTGGGAAAAGCAATTACGCTCGACATGGAAAAACATTTGAATGCTGCAAAGCAGAAATGCACTTTACTTTTTAATTAATTATTAACATAAACTAATTGAGGAGGGAATTCACTATTCCCCTCGTCACAAATCACAGTGCTTTATTTTTTTTTAGTTTATCCTTGATATTATTGTTTATTCTAGTTGTCGTGGGTTTAACAAATTAATTTATGTTGAACTTATCATTTTTTTTTTATCCAAATTGATTTTAAACTTATCAAGATGATTGAGTTATACCGGGTCAACCCTACACAATTAATTTATTTTATATAGAAAACATGTTAACACCACTTAGATGTTTTTTTACATCGATAAATTGACTTGTTCTAGTTTTCTTATTATATGTATAATATTTTTTTTTATAATACCGAGTTGATTGAAAATTAAAGTTATAATTCTATTTCCAAGAAGTTATTGTGATTTTTTTATCCAAATTTAATAGGTTAACCTGGTTTAATATGATTTTTTTAAATATTTTTTCAATTTAATCATTTAACATTGGATTAATTGAGAATTGAACTTTTTTATTTATTTATTTTTTACGAAGTTATCATGATTTTACGACCCCGATTTCAAGTTAGGCTAACTTATTCAAAACTCTTTTCTTATTTAGCTGAGTGTTTATTTTTCAATTTTATCATTTAATATTAGACTCATTGAGAATTAAACTTTATAATTTATTTTAGTTTTCATTTGATAAGGTTGTTCTATCTCATGATGTAGATTGCGAGTTTGGTTAATTGAATTTGGTTGACTTATATTGTTTTTTATGTCATTTTTTCATCTTATATTTCAATATTAGATTGATTGAGAATTAAATTTTATAATTTATTTCAATTTGTTTTTCAAGGAGTTATCCTGATCTCATGATTTAGGTTCGACCAGTTGGTCGGGTTGATTTGATTTTTTTTTTGTTGAGTTTTATTGTTTATGCTATTCTTCAACATTAGATTGATAAAAAATCGAGTTTTTTATTTACTTTCTATAAGATTATCAAATTTCCATGAATGCTGAATTTGACAAGTTTATTGATTTAATATGATATTGTTGTTATTTTTATTTTTTAAAAATTATTATTTTGGTTTTTTTAATTAAATCATATTTATATTATTTATTTATGTTATCTTTAAACTTGTTAAGTCGATCTTGTCTATTACAATATAATTTAAATTTTTATATTAAAAATACATTAATAATACCTGATTTTTTTCATAATAAAAAAATAATATGATCTTTATTATAGCACACGGACAATGATCTAATAACTACAACATGCATCAATTTCCAAAAAAAAAAAACACATACATTAATTCATGGATTAAACTTTAGCCTTCCTGGCTTTTCTTGAAACCGGACAATTATTCCCTCTTCATCTTTGATCCAAGTGCTATCAAAAATCTCAACTAGCTCATATTTTTATTTTTAAAAAACAAAAATATTATTTTAATATATTTTAAATAAAAATATCTCTTATTATATTTTTAAAGAAGCTCGTAACTACTGAGCTTCTACACAAAACATAGTAAACTAAACAACTGTTTATTTAAAAACATGTTAGAAATTGTTTTTTTATATATATATATTTAAAAATATATTAAAGCACTATTATTATTTTATATTTAAAAATATATCTTCAATATCTACACATTAAAACAAATTAAAAATAAAAAAATAAATTAAACCATAAAGCTAAAAACCACCTAAAACTACATGTTACCCCGGTTATCTCAAGTATTTTATTTTATTTTATTTATTATAACTAGTCCCATCCTTTAACTGTCCTGAAAAAAGCAAGAAGCTCTGTCAGCTCTGGCTTCAAAACCCAACCATTTTCTACCCTTCTTTTCCCATTCTGCTTTCTCACAACCCCGTTATCCCATTTGAAAAGCAAAGTTTATTTTGACTGGAAAGATTGAAACTTTGGTCTTGTTGTCTGAGAGGAGGGGAGAGAAGATGGGTGACAAAAATGATGGTTTAGGCTTGAGTTTGAGCTTGGGATATGATACACAACGGAACCATCACCATCAGCCTTCTTTGAAGCTTAATCTCATGCCTTTAGCTTCACAAAACAAACATGAAAAAACTTCCTGGACTAACCTCTTTCAATCACCTGGTACCTGTTTTGTTTCTTCTTGTTTCTGGGCTCTAAAAAAACAATCTTTCAGTACCGTCTTTGATTCAGATCTGTGTTCTGGATTAATCACATGATTCCTGCTATTGCTTTTGTTATTGCAGATAGAACAAGCGATACGAGATTGTCTCAACGAGGGATTGACAGGAACAGGGTGCCGGCTGCTGTGGCGGATCATGATGACGAAACAGGGGTTTCTTCACCAAACAGTACACTATCCAGCTCAAGTGGTAAGAGAAGCGAGAGAGAACAGATTGGAGAAGAGACAGAAGCAGAGAGAGCCTCTTGCTCCCGCGATAGTGACGATGAAGATGGTGATGCTTCGAGGAAGAAGCTGAGACTGTCAAAGGAACAGTCTTTAGTGCTTGAAGAGACTTTCAAGGAACATAATACTCTCAATCCCGTGAGTAGTAGCCTTTGGGCTAATCTCCTCTTGTTTTTTTAATAATGCCAGGGTGGTTTTTAATTCTGGTTTTGGTGTCAATTGGTGAAGTACGTGGTGGTTTTGTAGTTGCAGAAGGAAAGGCTGGCTCTGGCAAAACAGTTGAATCTCAGGCCAAGGCAAGTGGAGGTGTGGTTTCAGAACAGAAGAGCAAGGTGAGATATTTCCCTACTTTGTCAGGGCTATTATTGACATTTTCAGGAGTAGTACGAATATCAAGTATATAATTGTCTTCTTGCTTTTGAAGTTTTCAAGAAACAGGTATTTATTGCAATAGTAAAATAGTTAAATTAATGAAATGATATTTTAAATGATATAAATCCATTTAATTATGTATATTCTAACATAATTTTTCTTTTTAAAAACTTAGATGTATTGGAGTTGAAGAACTAAATGTTTTTCTTCCATGAAGTTTGATGCTATTTTTTATGTACATTGATGCATTTAATTTTTTTATTTTTTTATTAGCTTTACTTTATAGGTTTTGACATTTTTTTGAGAAATGTAAAAATAACATTTTTGAGAGAGAATGCATTTTAACACTTTTCTTGAGCATGTAAGAGTCCGTTTGGCTGTGCGTTTCAATCGGTGTTTTGCCGAGATTTGATTTTTTTTTTCATTTTAAATGAATATGGTTTGATAATTTTAGATCATTTTGATGTGCTGATGTCAAAAATAATTTTTAAAAAATAAAAAAACATCGTTTTGATGTATTTCGGCACGAAAAACACTTTGAAAAGCTACCGCAATCGCACTCCCAAACAGGCACTAAAACAAGTGTCGGAAAGTTACAATGATGTATTTTTTTTTGACTTTCCATTGAGCATATCCTCTAGCTGCTCTTAGAGGAACTTCTAGGGGTGTGCTAAACCAAAATATATTTTTTTGACTTTTCAATGCTTATTTTACATGCTTTAAGAAGAGTGCTAAACACAATGCCAAATATTCTCTTCTAAAAAATGCTGTTTCTATGTATCTTCCAAGAAAGTCAAAACCAACAAAGTGAAACCAATAAAAAAATAAACCAATTGCATGCAGCCATGTGGAAAAAAAAGTATTAAACTTCTTGAAGAAAAAATAAAGTGTTTAATCTTTCCGCTATGATACAATTGACTTTTTTTTCATTGGAGTATACATGGTAGAAAAAAAACTATATTTATACTATTTAAAATGCTGTTTTATCATTTTGCTTTTTAAAATAACGTTTTCCATAGGAGATCTTAGAAGAGTTTGTCTGCAATATTGTGGTAACGATTGTTTAATTATAATTGCATCCAGGGTGTACAACAGCTGTTGTTCTTTGTAAAATGCATCACCATATTCAGGTGTTGCCTGCACTTCGTACTGGCAAAAGAAATAGTAAATTCATCTGGACTACTGAAGTTTAGTATCCGTACTTATGTTGAGTCATTCTTCAATATGTACAAGTAGGGTGTTTTGTAGCCTGGTAAATAGAAGTGTGCTTTTATATTTCGGTGATTTCAGAATTAGCCTGATTTAAATGGATTCTGAATTGTTTTTATGCCGAGGAAAATGGAGTGAAAACTGAACATTTCCCTGTCGAATTGACGCAGGACTAAGTTGAAGCAAACCGAAGTAGATTGCGAGTACCTAAAGAGGTACTGTGAAAATCTAGCAGAGGAGAACAGGAGGTTACAGAAGGAGGTGCAAGAGCTCAGAGCTCTGAAACTTTCCCCACAGCTCTACATGCATGTGAACCCTCCCACCACCCTCACCATGTGTCCTTCATGCAAGCGTGTTGTCTCATCGGCATCATCATCTTCAGCTGCTGCTGTTTCCTCTGCTCTTGCTCCAATTGCCTCGACCACCCGACCACAGCGACCGGTGCCCATTAACCCTTGGGCAGCAATGCCAATCCACCATCGAACTTTTGATGCTCCTGCTTCTAGGTCATGATAGTTTGTTTGAGGCAGGAGACAAAATGGATGAAAGCATTTAGGATAAAAGATCCAGTTAGCTCAGAGTGGACTAGTTGCACAATTTAGTGTTTACAAGTGGTAGGATGATGGAAGAACGACATAGGAATCCGAATTCTTTATCTTCATGCATATCATTGTAGGGTTGGAGGTGGACAAAGTGGCTCTGCTGTGTAAAGAAAGTATTTTAGTGATTCTAGTGAAGGAATGACTGGTCGTCTTATTAACTAAAAATGCTTCTCTTCATCCTTTGATTACTGGTGGATTTTGTATATGAATGGTTGTCAATTAGCGTTGATGAAGGATATGTTTCCCTAATCGTAAACCTCAAATCTCAGACGTGAAAGTTCGTAGTTGAAGAATTTCATGTCACATGGCCCATGATCTCTTTTATTCACTGCAGTATTACAGCAAGTTAATAGACATTAAACATGTCTGGCTCCGCTGCTCCCAAGCTTCCATGTCTCTCGTTCTTTATCCGACCTGCAATTCATCTTTTCAAGTGTCAGCAAATTCCTTGTCCATGATACTACAGAAGGGGATGATCGCACATTGTTGGGGCTAAAGTTTGAAACCTGATCTCACAAGTTCTTATCATATCCCTCAAACTCATGAACCACCCTTGTGGGTTTAGAGTTTAGACACTCATAGGCCTTGAGCAAAACAGAGCGCATTATAAAAAAGAAGAGGAAATCTAAATTTGATCAAATCTCCTGGAACACAAGCAAAAGCTAGAAGCAGATGGAATTAAATTCCTGTTTAGCAATGTGTTTCAAAAATATTTTTGAATTTATTTTATTTTATTTTAAATTTATTTTTTTGAATTCTTAAATCATTTTCATATCCTGATATAAAAAATTATTTTTAAAAATAAAAAAAATTATTTTAATATATTTCTGAAAAAAAAAACTTTCAAAACATAACCGAAATCACAGTCCGAACAGTCCGAATCAGGGGTGGCATCTGATTTCATGGGTGATTGTGTCTTCGTCCCTGGAGTCCATGCCAGTGCATTTATTGATAAATCTACAATGCAGGAAAGACATGCAAATCCACAAGGCATACAAAATAATGACCGACCCTTGTAATCTATCCATGCAATCTAATTTTATTGAAGATAATCAAGCAAGGCTGTGCACGCTCGGTGTTCTTCTATTTAGGAAAGAGTGGATGGTGCTCTGCCAAAGAGGAAAGATTGGTGACCTGCGCAGACAAGGAAACCAACTGGCGTATCTCATTAAGATTTTCCTATTGTAGTTCTATTAGAACTAAAACGTGTAATTGATGTATAAATAGAAACAGCATCACTGTAAATTAATAAGAATCGTGAACAAGTTTTTTTCACTCTCAAATTCTTCATGGTATCAGAGCATTAATCGATTCTGCTCCCTGTGTTTTTTTTTTCACTGTCATGGCTGAGTTGATACCTGCAACTCATGACACATCTGAGGGGACCAAGGAGAAGACTATCTCCGTGTCCAACAGCTCAGATATGGATTTTAACACTGGCCAAAAGTTGTCTTCAATGTTGTTGAACGAATTCAACTACCTTCCCTGGTCAAGAGCCATTAAAATTGCTCTAGGGGGAAGATCAAAACTGGGATTTATTACTGGAACAACCAAGCCTCCAGAAGCTGATTCCCAGGAGTATGAAGCATGGCTATCCAAAGACCAACTGGTCATGTCCTGGATTTTAAACTCAATGGAGCGCAATCTTGCTGAAATTTTCAGCTACTTTGACTCCTCCTTTGAGCTGTGGAAAGCAATTGGTGATATGTATGGAAATCAAAACAATGCTGCACGCATCTTCCAAATTCATCAAGAAATCTCCAAAATTACTCAAGATGGAAAATCGTTTGTAAACATGCTGGGAAATCTGAAACGTCTATGGAGTGAATTAGAGCTTTATCGACCACACACCATAGATGCTGTTACCTTGAGAAAACGAATTGAAGAAGACAGAATTTTTCAATTGCTGGCAAGCCTCAACCCAGAATATGAAGATCTTAGAAGTCACATTCTAATGAACCCAAAACTACCATCCTTCCAAACTGTGTGTGCCACGATTCAAAGAGAAGAAGTTCGTCGAAAGGTCATGTCTCGCACCACTAATTCCTTTAATTCTGATGCACATGCATATATTTCTCGTCCCTTCTCTGAGAATAAAAATTACAAAGGAAAAAGGCACGAATTCAAGTGTCAACACTGCAAAAATTCTGGGCACACAGTTGACAGATGCTGGAATCTACACCCAGAACTGAAGCCGAAATTCATGAAGGAGCATAAAGGGAAATTAATCACTACTCATAGAGCAAACTTGGCTACTCATTCCAGTGACTCCTTCACTGCCAGCCCTGTCACTTTATTGAACGAATTTGCAAATTATTTGCAAACAAAGCAAGGCCAAGGAACAAGTGCAGAGCAGACACAATCTGGGGAGTTCATCAGCAAATTTGCAGATTTCTTAGCTGGTGCAAATGCCGAAAACAGTCAAGGTATTTTACTTGCGTTTATGACTGCATTAGAACTAGGTAATTTGCATAATTTATGGGTAATTGATTCTGGTGCCACTGATCACATGTCAAATAAATTGGAAAATTTCTCTGATTTTTCAACTTTCTCGTCCCCTGTCTTCGTCTCTGTTGCAAACGGGAAGGGAGTTCCAGTTAAGGGTAAGGGAAAAATGAAATTAGTGTCTCAAATCATTGAGTCTAATGTGCTGTACATTCCTTCTTTCCCCTTTCAGCTACTCTCTGTCAAACGTATAACATCCACTCTCAATTGTGAAGTTATATTGTCTCCTTACAAGGTTGTATTTCAGGACCTCATAACCAAGAAGAGGATTGGTGAAGGATTTCTCTTGCATGGACTTTATTTCTTCTCTCCCGATCCTCAAGTGTGTAAAAGTCTCCATGCAAGAACTGCACCTGTAACACAACAAGTTCTGTGGCACCGTCGTCTAGCTCACCCATCTATTTCGGTTCTTAATCAAATTTCTCCTGTATTCCACCAAGGAAACATTGACTGCGAAATATGTCATTTTTCAAAATCATCAAGACTACCATTCAATAAATCAGTGTCTCAAACAACTCAGAAATTTGAAATTGTCCATTCGGACGTTTGGGGACCCTTCTCCACCTCAATTGATGGTTTTAAATATTTCGTAACTTTTATTGATGATTTTTCTAGAGTCACTTGGGTTTACTTGTTAAAATCTAAATGTGAAGTGATTGATTATTTCAAACACTTTCATAAACTGATCACTACCCAATTCTCAGCACAAATTAAAACTCTTCGATCAGATAATGGCACCGAATACATGTCCCATAACATGACGCATTACCTAAGTTCTAATGGCATCATACACCAAACCAGTTGTGTGCACACGCCACAACAAAATGGAATTGCGGAAAGGAAAAATCGCGATTTGTTGGAGAAAACAAGAGCAATCATGTTGCAAATGCATGTTCCTAAATGGTTCTGGTCTTTTGGTGTTCTTACTGCAACTCATCTTGTAAATCACTTACCCAGCCGAGTGCTGGAATTCAAATCTCCTCTTGAAGTTTTGCAGGAAAAAATACAAGATGTCTCATACCTTAAAGTATTTGGGTGTATTTGTTATGTACACTTACCAGCAAATCAACGAGACAAATTGGATCCAAGAGCTGTCAAATGCGTCTTCTTGGGATATTCACAAACTCAGAAGGGGTATAAGTGCTATGAGCCAAAATCCAAGAAACTCTACACTTCTCGCGATGTTCGATTTATTGAAACCAGTTCCTATTTTGAAGAAACTAGTCAGGAAGATGTATTCCATGATTTTTTTCCGCTGCTTAATGCTGATCATCCCGTTGAAAACACTTCAACTGAAGAAGCTGACGCTACTAGCCATATTATTCCTAATGCCGTCGATGATAGTGGCATGGAACATATTGCATATGACAGCCACACTCCTTCAGCTCAAAATTCAGCTCAAAATTTTGAGCCTCTTCGCTGAAATCCATCTCGAGCACGGATGCCGCCAACTAAATTAAAAGATTATGTTGGCTACAACGTCAGGTACCCCATGAATAAATCCATAACTTATCAAAATTTATCACCGGTGCACACAGGTTTCTTGACAGCAATATCCAGTACTCAAGACCCCATAAATTTTAAAGATGCTCAAAGTCAAAGTGTTTGGCAAAAGGCAATGGCAGAAGAACTAGCAGCCCTTGAAGAAAACAAAACTTGGAGCTTAACTCCCCTTCCACTTGGGAAACATGCAGTTGGGAGTCGGTGGATATACAAAACAAAATTCAAGTCTGACGGGTCTATTGATCGCCACAAAGCTCGCCTTGTTGCGCAAGGATTTACTCAGAAATTCGGCATTGACTACAAAGAGACATTTGCTCCTGTTGCGAAAATGACCACCGTTAGAGTCTTATTATCGGTAGCCATCAACAACGGCTGGAAGCTGTCGCAAATGGATGTTAAAAATGCATTCCTACATGGAGATCTTGAAGAAGAAGTATTTATGAAATTTCCACCTGGACACCCTCAAAGTGGAAATTCCAGTTTGGTGTGCAAACTACATAAGTCAATTTATGGGTTGAAACAAAGTCCTCGCGCGTGGCATGCAAAATTAAGTACTGCTCTTGAAGCTCTTGGTTTTCAAAAGAGCTCTGCTGATTCCTCTTTGTATGTTAAATTAACACCAAATGACAGTCTCATGGTGCTTATATATGTCGATGATCTCATCATCACCGGGCATGACAGCGGGTCGATCAAACAGCTAAAGGAGAGCCTTCAGCGAAAATTCCCAATCAAGGATCTCGGCCAGTTGAAGTATTTCCTTGGAATTGAAATGGCAACCTCTAGCAAAGGATTATATCTAAATCAAAGAAGATATATTACCGACCTACTGCAAGAGTCAAATCTGCTACATTCTAAACCTGCAGCTACACCACTTGACAGCAAACTGAAATTGGAACCTGTTGGAGAACCACTTGAATCTCCTAGCTATTATCAGAAAATTGTTGGGAAGTTGATATACTTAACCATCACAAGACCTGATATTGCGTATGCCGTTAGCCTTGCAAGTCAACACATGCATGCACCCACTATGCAACACCTAGGAATGGTAAAGCGCATTCTTCGATATTTAAAAGGTTCCATTGGTCGTGGCGTCATCATGAAGAATAACAAGCATACAAATATTATGGGGTATTCTGATTCAGATTGGGCAGGTAATGCACTTGATCGACGGTCAACTACAGGTTATTGTATGTTCGTCGGTGGTAACCTGATTTCATGGCGAAGCAAAAAACAGCATGTGGTGGCACGCTCTAGCGCCGAAGCTGAATATCGCGCTATGGCCTTAGCAGCCTGTGAACTTGTATGGTTGAAGCGTCTGCTCACTGATCTAGGCTGTGCTTGCAACACTCCTATGACTCTTTATTGCGATAATCAAGCAGCTATGCACATTGCGTCCAATCCTGTGTTTCATGAACGAACAAAACACATTGAAGTGGATTGTCACTACATACAGCAACAAGTTCAAACAAAACTTATTGCTACTCAGTATGTGCATACAACAGATCAATTAGCAGATGTGTTTACAAAAATTCTACCAACTACCCAATTCCATCAACTCGTAAACAAGCTTGGTTCCATCAATCTGCTGGATCCAGCTTGAGGGGGTGTATTGAAGATAATCAAGCAAGGCTGTGCACGCTCGGTGTTCTTCTATTTAGGAAAGAGTGGATGGTGCTCTGCCAAAGAGGAAAGATTGGTGACCTGCGCAGACAAGGAAACCAACTGGCGTATCTCATTAAGATTTTCCTATTGTAGTTCTATTAGAACTAAAACGTGTAATTGATGTATAAATAGAAACAACATCACTGTAAATTAATAAGAATCGTGAACAAGTTTTTTTCACTCTCAAATTCTTCAAATTTCAAATCTCCTTTTACATTGGTTCACAGAAGAAGGTGCGAGAATCTATGTCCAATTGGTTGGTAGGTAGCTAAGCAGAAATTCAGGATTTCAGGAACAAACAACCACCTGCTCGAATAAAATATGAAACAAGAAGATTCATGTCTGAATCACGAGCTTCAAGGCACGGCACGGCAAAGTTTTTGGAGCAAAACGCTGATAGTTTCTGCGCATTATCCTCTACTACTTGTTAGATTGTGATAGAAGTTGTATTTTAAAATATATTTTTTATATTTTAAAAAATATTTTTGATAATATTATGAAAACACAAAAAGGTAAAAATAGTAATATACTTTCTTTTTTTTAATTTTTCAAAAACAATTTTAAAACTACCAAAAACGTAAATATTACAACCGTGGAAGTTTTCGCATTGGTCTGAACCTGATGTAGTCAAAACGGTAACAGTGTCTTCTTGAGAGCGTAATATCGAACCATATACAGCTTTCTCTGTGGCCCGATCCCTAATAAAGAACTTGGCGCGGTGATAAGAATGCGAAAGTTTTTCCAAAGTAATCTTCAACGTGAAGAACCATCAGATCTATGCTTTTGATGGTTTTAACATTCACATTTTCTATTTCATATATATATAGAAAACGCAATTCAAACTACATTACTAAAGACACCCTTATGAAATTCAAGCAGCGCATAAAATAAGGAATTCAATTCTCACAAGCTTCTCTAGTGAGAATTAAGGATGTGGATTACGTAAACATTACATTCTATCCAATTTCAGTTACTCTTACATTGATTCAAAATTGAAGGTAAAAGAATGTGGTCTGATAGGTAAATAGCTGGACAGCTAATTGAAGACACAATGACCTGCTCGAATAAGAAGCTTCTCCCTTCCTCTCATCCAATGTTCAAGTCTTGCCAAAGCACCCTGTCATCTTGTGGTGTCTTATCTGTTTATTGAGCGTATCTTATCTGCTCATTGAGCTTTCAGGATATTTAATAGATTCAAGGATTAGTTGTGTGCCGGCAAGAGTCTGGACGCCCCGGTTATGTATAAAAAAAAAAAGAATGAAATAAGAAAACCAGGTACCAAATAAGAAGCTTATGGCAAGGCAGAGCTTTTGGAACATAAAACCCCGACGGTTCCTGGTTCCTGCACATTATCATCGTTAAAAATAATATATTACAGATGAATATATTTGAACTTGCACCGCTAGTCTCGAGTCTTGGGAGGCGAGCCTTCTAGAGCCGTTTGGAGAGCTTCGACTGGTCTACCCGTAAAAGAAATTAACAATCACAATCACAAACAGAAACACTCCAAAATTGAGTTGCAAAATGATTGGTAATTACTGACTGTTTAAGGAGGCTTTCGATCTTGCGAGATTTGTGTTCGATTCTTGTGATTGTAGACTCTGCCTCTGCATTCTCTGCTTTCACTATTTCCCCTCTCCCTGCCATTCTCTCTCCCTGCAGTGAAACGACGAGGAAGTTAAGCGTTTAGCTATGGCGGGTAGCGTTGAGCCTTTGGCGCCGTGTTTCTCCTGTTTTCGATTCAGCTTGGTGATGCTCTATGAATTAAGATCGTTCTTATTGGGCTATGGCCAGGGCCTGGTTCAAATCACTGCAGGCTGTTTAGCCTTTTCTTTTCATTGGCCACCCTGTTTTTTTTTTTTTTATGATTATTATTATAATTCAAGTTAAAAAGATATATTCTTTCTTTTTATTTTTCTTAATTTTAAAAAAAACTTTTAAAAAATAGATTTCTTTTTTGATTTATTATGAGGCCTGTTGTTACTTTAAAATATATAATGGGCTAGTCATGTTTCGTTACATAATAAACAAATAAACTGCAATTATTTGGACTTAAAATTATTTTAGACAATAAAGATGTTAGGTATACAACAATTAAATTATGTCTCTTTGTGCTAGAAAATATAATCTTCAAAACAGCGATAGAAGAACTGTTTTTTTTTTTTTTAAATAAAAAAACTTTGAGAAGATAGAATCTTAATAAAGAAAATTAAAATATATATATATAAAAATCAAATAAATATGATAAATGATTGAGAGTGATTATAATAAGAGTTTTGAAAATAATGTTTTAATAATAATAATAATAATAAGAATAAGAATAAGAATAAAAAACCCTTCAAAATTGCTAATAGCCAAGACGCGACCTCACCCTAACCACCTAAATAAACAGTTGATGGAAAAAGGATAACCCAGACGTCATTCAGTACAAACGGTCATCGTAAATGAATTCTCCTCTTCCTTTCCTTGCTCCTTGTTTTCTCTTCCTTCCCATCAGAGCTCAAAGTCTTCCATCCGTCACCATCTCATTTCCCCATTCTCACACCTACCAAACAACTGAACCTGCAAAGGAAAACCCTTGTTCCTCCATCAATGGCAGATCCTGTCTCATATTCCAAGCCCCTTTCGCCACTCAAGGAGCTTCACAACTCAAAACCCATCACCAGAATCGATAAGTCATTATCTTTCACTAATCACAAACTCTGTAAGTCTCTCTTTTTCGTGCTCGTTCTTTTTCTTATTCCACTATTTCCTTCACAAGCTCCTGAATTTATCAGCCAGTCTACTATTTTCACCAAATTTAGGAGCCTTGCTCCCCTTCTTTTCATTGGCCTTGCTGTTTGCTATGGCTTGTTTAGTCTTAGAAATGTTGAAGATTTTGACTCTGAACCACCTCCCCACTACTCTGATGATTCACAATCATCTTATGTGTCTAGAATTTTTCAAGTTCCTCCAATTTCTTATGATGGGTCTGAAAACTTGTCTGGGTATGATGACAAAAATATGTACCAAAACTTGAATTCACAGTATTATAGTGGCGAGTCTATGGTTAATGGTACTAGCGGCCATGAACTGAATAAAACTGGATCGCAGTACTGTAGGGATGATGAGTCTATGGTTAATGGTACTAACGGCCATGAACTGAATAAAACTGGATCGCAGTACTGTAGGGATGATGAGTGTATGGTTGATGATACTAACGGTAATGTGCAAAACAAGGGGGGGTCTTTAAATGCTGAAAATGACTCTGAAAATTCATTTGAGAATGGTGATAGTAATGTGGTTCAAGCTTGGAATTCTCAGTGTTTTCAGAGTGAACCGATGGTTGTAGGATCTCAACCGAACTATTCACTTGATGAATATGGTAATCTAGGACAAGTAAATGATTGCAGGCCACTAGGGTTGCCAGTTAAGAGTTTAAATCCGAGGAATAGGATTCTGGATAGCTCTCTATTAAACGAGTCTGCTACAAGCTTCTTGGCCTCAGACTCCTCTGATGGCCCTGGAAGGATTGCAAACGAGAATGATTTTGGTGATATTCCTCCTACGAGCTTTGAGGAGGGTTTTAATGAAACTGTATCCTTATCTACTGAAATTCCATGGCATCCAAGATCTGAGATGCAGGAGATTAGAGAGAAAGTAGGTTCTTTTGCTGGAGATTCTTCACATTTTAGGTCTCTCTCAGACGATGAAACACAGTTCGAGTCTCTCAAATCGCAGTCTTTCAGGTCCACAACATCTCTGTCATTTCAAAGGAGTCCAGGTCCACAACCTCTTGGTCCTTCACATTCTAGACCTCTCTCAGTTGATGCAGCTCAACTCGAGTCTCTCAAGTCACAATCTTTCAGGTCCACGACATCTCTTTCATCCCAAGGGAGCTCATCCTCGTATTCACCAACCACGCTTTCACCCTCACATTCTGTTCCTTCTGAAGTGCCAAACTCTGAAACCGAAGAGTTAGGGAAAAACAAGAGCTATCGTGCATCTTACCCTCCTGCTTCTCAATCACTAGCAACCTGGAAGGCTGGTGCTCCACTGAATGCATTTCATTTGAGGAGATACAATGGTGGCTCTTTGTTCCCAAAGGTTTCACGGAGAAGCTTAAAGGATGAGTTGAAAGATTTGAAAGGGAAATGGAATGAGCATACAGTGCGCAGTGGAGAGACGGGGCAGGGTTCTTTGAGATCAGATCAGACACCTGCAGTACCTGTTAAAACTTCATCACTAAAGGGAAGATTTATTAGGACTATTGGAGCCGGTGGATATGCTGCAGAGACAATAAAAGCTGGGGAGGTAAGTAGAAACCACATTGAAGAGAAGGTTGGAAAAATATGCGATGAAGCGCAGATAGTAAACATGGGAAAGAATGAAATGAAAAGAGGACCTGATAATATGTTACATGGCTCTGATAAAAAGAACTCGGATACTCACCATCATGTGCCAAAGCCAACCCAATCAAAGTATAAGAAGAATGAAAGGGAAGTGTTTTCAGAGAGTCCCACTGTGGAGTCCACAGAAGAATCAGAAAGTAAGACTGATAACTCTCGAGTGAGTTCTGATGAACATTCCGTCCATCATGTTAATATGTTACATGGCTCCGATAAAAAGAACTCGGATACTCACCATCATGTTCCAAAGACAACCCATTCAAAGTATAAGAAGAATGAAAGGGAAGTGTTTTCAGAGAGTCTCAGTGTGGAGTCCACAGAAGAATCTGAAAGCAAGACTGATAACTCTCGAGTGAGTTCTGATGAACATTCCGTGCCTGCCACTAACATTGACGCAGGAGATTACTCTAGCGAGGTCGATAAGAAAGCTGGTGAATTCATAGCCAAGTTCAGGGAGCAAATTAGGCTTCAGAAAGTTGCATCTACTGAGAGATCAAGGGGAAAGCGCTTGAATGGTACTCATGTTAGGTGAAAGATAAGCCCATACTGCTACCAGATAGATAAGAACATGGAGAGGAACTTGGTTATTATTCATCTTTTTACTTGTTCATTCTTCAATTATCTACTTCAGATTGTGTCTAAATCTACTACTGTAGATACTATATCCAGTATAAATAATTTGTATAAAATTAAAGATTTCATATCTTTCATGGAATTGTTAGACCTTCTAACTATTCTGCATTACTTTGACATCATAAACCAATAATATTGCCTAAATAATTTGTAAAAGCACACCATCATCACCAATCTTCCTTTCTATTTGGTTTTGCTCCATTTTTATTGCGCATTGAAAAATAGGGGAAATGATCTTTCAGTGAGATCCTCAGCAGATGGTATTGTATCTGTTGCAGTTGCTGCTGCATGTCCATAAAATTTAATTTTTGAATCCAAAAAAAACGTGTCTAATTTTCTAATCACCTCACCAATTATTAGAATCTAGACAAGCAAATAAAATATTGTTTGCCACAAAAATAAATTATGAAAAGAGATTTGGTTTCTATCAATGCACAAATTGACTTGAAAGTATATGGACTAAAATAAACATAGCAAAACTTAATTTTTAAAACAACCTTTTGATTTTTTTTTGGTATAATCAAGGGTATCCTGAATGCTGGCTCAGACTAATCCCTATCACACTGGATGACAAATGCTTCCCAAAAAGCCGGCTACAGACGAAGAGAGGAGTCGAACCCCAGACCTCGTAAGCGACAAGAACGCGCCTAACCGCTCCATCGGACCCTATGGGTAAAACAACCTTTTGCTTTAAGTCAAATGTTATCTTTAACCAAGCAAATGTAAGAATTTTATATGAGTTCACAGTTAAAAATAAATTAAATCAATTTACAAAAATTGAAACTTTAATGGGACCGTAATTAAGAAGGGATTTGTTTTGAGTGAAAATGCCTTTTGTCTTTTTTTTAAAAACTCATCATCATAAAATATTTTATAGTTAATTTTTAAAATTAATTAATTTATTAAAAAAGATTGCTTATTAAAACATATATAATATATTTTTAAAACAATAATCCATTCATAATGAAATCCAATATTTTTTTTCTACCATTGCTATTCTTTTATTTCTCCACCACCACCACCACACTCGGCCGTACTTTTAATGTTGTTTTTTAAAAGTTGCACCCCGCATCTTTAAGGTTGTGTCTCTCAGGCAACCTTAACCACCACTTAACCACCACCACCCTCGACCCCACGATCAACTTTTTCACTAATTACTTCACAAATCGTCTTACTACAGCATCGGATTATTAATTTTCTGAATTTAAAGACTTCATGGTCCATCCATAAAATATTTTAAACAAAACAATTGCTCGCTTCACTATCAAAAGCTTTAGGGCCTGTTTGAGATTGTGGTTGCAGTTATTTTTTAAAATGCTTTTTGTTTAGAAACACATTAAAATAATATTTTTTTATTTTTAAAAAAATCATTTTTAACATCAGCACATCAAAATGATCTAAAAATACTAAATTTTTTTCATTTAAAATGAAAAAAATAAATAAATTTTGAGCAACCAGTACAACTACAGTGACAAACGGGCACTTAGTTTACCAATAGGAACTGATAGAAAAGAAAAATAATTTGCAATAAACTACGAAATAATTACCTCTTAAGAATTAAATTCGATGAGTATATCATTCATTTGAAATGGAAGAGAGGCAAAAAAAGAGACAACGACGGCTCAAGACAGGAAACGTTGTCGTCATTACACAACCGTTTCCACTTTGGAACAGGCAAATTCTGTATCAATGCTTGGCATTTTAATTCAACTGTATTTATAAGATTTTATGAATATTTTTAAGAGATTTAAATTAATATATTAGTATATTAGTATTAAAAAATAAAAAATATAAACCAAGGGAGGCAAAGGGCACCGTTACTTTCGCTTTACAGTGTTAGTTGAGAGAGAGAAACACTCCTCTTCCTAATTTGTTTCACGTCTCTCCTCCTTAAACCTCCAATCAACCATGAAAGAATCCATTCAATTCTCAGCTTCTTGTTGTTGTTGTAGTTGTAATCCATAGGAGGTTATTTCTAGTTGTTGCTTTCCCTTTTCTTTGTTGTTGATGAATGTAGACTTGCTACTATTGTCTAAATTGTTTTTTTAGTTTATATTGTTGGGCTGTTCCATCTCCGACGGATTTTCCACGAATGAAGAAACTTGGGGTGACTGGAGTGGTTACATTGAATGAATCATACGAGACTTTGGTTCCCAAATCACTATATCATGTGAGTTTGGTTTCCATTTCGTGTTTTTCCAGATATGACAGTCTTGCTAATGTACAGGTGATTGATGAATGTCTTAACAAATTGTCAGAAAACAATACTGTGCTCGCTATCAGAATACATCTCCTTAATTTAAAATCCATGCCCCCATTAAGGATTTGCAGTTACCTATATGTTTTTGCAATTATCTTTTTTGACAAATTGGTTATGATAATCTTGTAGAAATTATTCGCTTAAAATGGCCAATGCTGCCTTTAAAAGCCCACGCAAGTCACTGATTGTTGTTGCTTGAACGTGAAAATGGGGGAAAGAATCTGCCTGTTTCTTTCATGATTATGCCTGGGTGTTGATACACATTTATGTTCATTGTTGATTTTTTTTGTAGGCTCGTGATATTTTGACCATTCGGACGAGAGAATATCTGTTTGCCCTTTCATTTACTGATATATACCAAGCTGAAGACTTGGGAAGACAACATATGTTACTGCAAGCCTGGTATACCATTGCTCTCTGTTACCTAGTATGTATGAATTCAAATTTAACCTGCCGGGAAATTCAATTTCCACACTCCATAAATTTTGTTTAAGAGATAATCTGTTTCTTGACAGGTGAAACCCAGGCATATGATGCCCAAGGCTGCATACGAGCATCACTCAGGTGACTGTTTTGAGTGTTGTTGTGATTGTTTTTAAAAATATTTTTTGTTTAGAAATATATTAAAATAATTATTTTATTTTATTTTTTAAAAATTATTTTTGACATCAGTACATTAAAATAATCTAAAAACTCAAAAAAAAATAATTCAAAATTTTTCAAAAATATTTTTGAAATGTAGTGTGATGGATATAACTTTCATGTACATCCCTCATTTTAATTCAATGTAACCCTTCTATGGATTGTCATGTACACACACGTATTACATTTAGAAGCTGTTTGGGACAGATTTTAAAACTGTGTTTTCAAAAAATTCAATTTTTTTTTTCATTTTAAATAAATATGTTTTGGTGTTTTTAGATCATTTTGATGTGCTGATGTCAAAAATAATTTTTTAAAAATAAAAAAAAAATATCATTTTGATATATTTCAATACAAAAAACACTTTGAAAAACTACAGCAACAACTGTCCCAGTCCTTTATTCTCTGCCAAGGAATCTGGACAAAGAAGGCTTGAAATTGCACGCTTCACTCTAGACCAAATGACCTGGATTGAGCAGACTCGCCCTTTATATTTTGACCTTGAACCTTTTGTTCATGGAACTAACTGCGATCTGTCAATCTGTCATTTTATTTTCACTACTTTGAAGTACAGTTGTCGTTTTATTGGTTTGATGGTTCCTTTTATTGCCAATCTGTCATTCGACTATCCCGGATTCGAAACCAGGACGAGGATGTGGGGGAAGAAAATTCTCGTTAATACACCCTGAATGTTGTTTAAGATCCGATCATGAGGTTCTGGTTTCAACCGGACAGGATTAGGCCCGATGATGTAGTGACTAACAAAGAGATTTTCTTTAATAGTTTTTCTACATCCCCAGTAGTCTTTCAACGTCAACTGCTATCAGGAGTCGGTTTTTCTAGTTTTATTAGGGCTGGCTGCTTATAAAACCACCTCTTTTATTTTAATTTTTGTAGCCAACCAGATTTTGAAGTCACCATGAGCTGGACAATGGAGGAAGATGCCACAGGAAGGATGGAGGAGGATTCAGCGCTGGGCCACGCTCCGTTCTGATGATGAGTGTCAGAGAAAACACCCTGGTGCTGATTAACTTGCGCAAATAGAAAGCAGCTTCTTGCACGTGTGAGGGTATTCAATCTACTCTGCGACATGGTTTTGGAGAATGTTCGGGAGATGTGGGCTGAATGGCATTTATATAAATAGCCATAGCTTAGTTACATGGGTGGATACTGTTATGAACACACAAGGTGTGTGAGAGAATAACAATCAATATACAAAATTCAAATCCTCCTCCTCTTCTCTCTCTCTCTCTCCTCTGTTCTCAATTCTCTCCCCTTCTCTGTGTGAACTCTTCACATCTCAACAAATACAAAAGAATAAATGGGTACAACAGACAACAAGGCATGTTAAGATGGAACTATCTAGTTGCTTCTGAAGGAGCTCTCTGATAAATAATTGACTCATCTGAACCTGGTTTGGCATGATACTGCCCGTAGAATGCATATATTCCAACCATGATAATGCTCAGAACGACAAATCTCACCCAGGCTTCATGGTGTAACTGCATAAAGGAAATTTGGCCATCAGTAACTAGCTTTTCTGTAAGATTAGACTGGTTTCAGAGTTTGGCAATTTGTAAGGAGGCATTGCTTGTAAAAATGACTCTAAAAGTGCACCTGAGCAAACAGGAACATGTTGAAAAAGACGCAAACAGCTGGCACAATGGGAACCCCAGGACACGAAAACCCTGGAGGTTCGGTGTAAGCCTGCGAGAAAAATAAATGGAAGGCATTACAGGACACGAGAAAATCATGAAGAAGATGGAAGCCAGGCTCATAAAACTGTTAACTACATAGCCTAAATTAGGCAGGAGAGGCCTTGCTAGCCTTCCAAAACAAATAATCAAGCAAACTCAATTGTATAACTCAACAGTTAGCCCTTTCAATAGATTAAAATCCCCCCACCAAAAAAGAAAATTCAACAGGAAAATCAAAAGAGTGATATTTGTTTGATGAGATGCAACTAGTGCTCTGAGAATATTATCAGGCATCATGAAATTCTACTTCCAAAATGTCCTTGTGCACAGTCTAGGGTAAAGAAAGGCGTAATAACTAAACAAAAAAGATGCCCACATTCCAAAGCCTGCAGTGTTCTCAAGTATTCTTTGATTCGTCTCACCAATTACCTCTCCTACCTTAAACTACAACTAAGAATCAGTGTTCCGTGTGCGAAAAGAAAACAAATAAAATTCTCATGGAAAACAAAAATACACAATTTAAAGACCACCCCCTAGACACCAGAACATACCACCATCTAAATAATAGCATGTCTGTTGATAACATTTCATCAAATGTAGACCAGAAGAATCACAAATTTAATCTCCACAACATTAGGACAATATTAACAGATTTTTACCCTCATGAGAACCACTTTATCATTATAATACATTGTGGAACTAGTAAGGAGAAACATTCCACAAAAGGCACAATATAATACTCACTTGACGACAACAAAGAGCAGTAGTAGCAAGTATAGCTATAACAACTGCCACGACCAGAAAAAAAAATGAAGCGCTAAAACGGTAGAAGATTCCAGCAGCAAAACCACAGCAGGCAACTGTGACAATGCAAAGAACCCCTTCCCTCCATGCTGAGGTCCATCTTGAAGAAAATTGACTCACTGTCTTATCCTTCCACCGAAGGGCTAGGACGCATGCTGAAACAACAGAATAACCTGTCTGCAACCAGTCTAATACAATGTCAGGTGCATATAACCCACTAATAAAAATCAAAGCACTCAAGCACTACTGTTGACAAGAAGCTTGAAAATCAAAATGCAAAAGCACTACGAATGACAACAAGCATGGAATTTTAAGAATACATTTCCTGCCTAAGCACAAACACATCCCAGCATGCCGCGTCATTTGTAATTCGATTCAATATTACAGGAACTGGCAGGCACACTGCAATGTGATTGGTAAGTGCAGGTGGCAGTTTTAGAAAATAGATAGCAACTGCATACCAAACAGGTTGCAGGATTCTATTCACACCTGAATTCTAATACAGAAGAAGATCAGAACAACATACCAATGCACCAACTGAAAGAATGTGTGAGAGCATGTGCACATTAAACAACCCTCCCAGAACGCCAGCAACAATACCAACCCAGACTTGAGAATGAATAGGAGTATGACGTGTTGGGTGCACTTTAGAAAATAAAGAAGGCAGTAAACCATCCCTTCCAAGACCCAGATATAATCGAGACTGTTTATGAAAAACAAGCTGTCACTCACAATTGCACAGATACAAAATCATGTAATTATATGCAAGGTCGATGTGCGTCACCTGAACGTAAAGACCAACTAAAAGGGTCGTGGTAAGTCCAGCAACAGCACCTATGCTGATTAAAATAGAAACAAATTTCAAGCCCTTGGAGGAGAAAGCCTCAGCCAAAGGAGCATCTTCCCCGAGGAGATAGTAAGGCACCATCCCAGTGATCACCAAACAGACTCCAATATAAAGTGCAATGCATATTAAAAGACTTCCAATGATGCCTAGCGGCAGGTCCCGCTGAAAACCAAACAAATCAGGAAAACAAAATTTCCACAATCAGATTACGTATATGATGCTTGAAATCATAAATCATGATTGGATTTTTCTTTTTCATGATCTGATATATTTAGCACCAAATGAACAGAACATGCCTGTGGTCTCCTAGATTCTTCAGCTGAATTTGCAACTGCATCAAACCCAACATATGCAAAGAACACTATAGTGGCTCCGGTTAATATTTCCTTAACACCATGTGGAGCAAAAGGTGACCAGTTTGAGACATCAACCTCAAAAGCACCCACAAAGATTACAATGATAACAATGATAACCTGTACCAAACCCAAACTAAGTCATTGCATCTATTCTAATCTTACATCCTTCATCAACTTTTGCATACAATATTCAACAATAACTCTGTTTGCAAGTATACATACCTTTAATACAGTCATGAAAGAGTTCACAATGGAAGACTCTCCAACACCCAAGCACAAAATTACAGTCAAAAGAGCAAGTAAAAATGGCGCTAACAAATTTATGGAAAGAGTTCCTCCGAAGAACTCTTCACCACCATGTCCAATCCAACTCGGAATATTATCTTTAAAAACAGGGAACATCTCTAAAATCGTAACAACATAACTTGCTAAGCTTCTTGCTATACTAGCTGCTCCAATGTGATAATCAATCATCAATTGCCCAAAAACAAGAAAAGCAGTAAGCTCATTGAAAGCTGAGTATGCATACAGGTATGCTCCTCCAACAACAGCAGGTAAACGTGAAGCCAACTCTGCATAACACAGAGCATTCAACACACACGATAACCCAGCTAGTATAAAACTGCATGTTACCCCTGCATGGCAACATACCAAGAAGACAATTAATAAGAACACTTCAACAGCAGCATAAAGCAAGCAATTCATATTGTTTATATCGATCACATCAATCAACTTGGAACGCAGTCAGTACATCAAATTGGAAAGGAAAACTCCACTTGTACTAATATTTGGTGTGCATATGGGACATGATAAAAAAGAAAAATCTTTTTCACCTCCCAGCACACAGATTTCTGTCCTCCACCCCCACGGCACATCCTTGTCATCTCCATCAGCTAAGAGCGTTTGGTGAGACAAAGAAACTAGAGTAGACACGACAAGATGGGACATGACCTTATCAGAGAACAGAGTATAAAATCTGGCACTAGGCCAGACACAAGTACAACTGTAATCGGCCTGCACAATCCTTTCCAATTTCACATACCAAATGCTACCCATGTACTCAATCCATTGTAAAAGCAAAAACTTTTAAACTTATCGAATCAGCTTGCGAGTCAATCGAGATTAACTCCTCTCCCGGTTAAACATAAGGGCTATCTATCTAAACACCAAACTAACTCAAATTCTCCATCGATCAGACCTGAAGAAAATTATATACATGTATTATATACACAGGAAAATTCATACTCGCTACTTTATAGCATTACTTATTTTGTATCGAATAAAAATCATGCAATACACGTGCTTAAAAGAGTGATGTTAGATTGAAATGGAGAATACAGACCGGGGCCAGCGTCGCGGGCGACGGTCCCGGTGACAACAAAGATGCCAGCGCCGATGGAGGCACCAACGCCAATAAGGATGAGATCGAGGAGGCCGAGGCGACGGACGAGGGCATCAGTTGAATTACGAGAGACGAGGACGGTGTCAAGTGGAGAATTTACAGGTTTGGTCCTGAGAGCTGAGGAGCAGAAGTGAGAAAACCAGGAGGAGGAGGAGGAGGAGGAGGAAGGAGTTTTCTGCCCTCTCATTGATCAAATGATTTCTTCTTCTTCTTCCTCTATCAGGGTCTCATAAATTATAGCGATTATCCGTTGTGTTTGTGCAAGGGACCTTGCAATGAGATGGATTCGGTGCTGCGGATTGGATGTAGTTTGGTTTTATTAATTAATTTTTTTTGCGGTAAACGTCATGGATGATGTTTTTTTTTCATCCTTCTTTTTCATTTCCATTCATATTTTGTCATTTTTTTATGCGTCACTGCTTTTTTTTTTCTCCATCTGGAAGAACTTTAGCCCCGTTTGTTTGTTGGAAAGTGGTTTCTTTTTGAAAAGTGAATTCCGAGGAAAGTGAATTTCTGAAAAGTGAATTCCGATGTTTGGCAGTGTTATGGAAAATAAACTGGAAAATAATTTATTAATAAATTAATTTTTTTTTAAGTTTATTAAAATAATGAGGAACAAATCTTACAAATTAAAAAGTTGAATGAGAATGAAATTGAAAAAAAATATAATTTCATAAATTATCTCAAATAAAATAAATAATAATCAAAATAATAGAGATCAAATCTAATTTTTTTTTAAAAAAATGAAAGGTGAATAAATTAAAATAATAATAATTAACATTTCATAAATTATTTCATATAAAATAAGTAACAATAAAAAAAATGAGGACCAAATTTGATAGATAAAAAATTTCAATAAAAAAATGATAAGAAAAAAACAAATAGCAATTATAAAAATAAGGACCAAAATTAATATAAAAATTAAATTTTAAGAGATGGAATTGAAAAATAAATATTCAAAAATAAATTATATATAGCAATCAAAAGTTTGAGGATCAAATTTGATATAATCAGTAAATAATGACATTTCTAAATTTTTCACAACTTCCGGAAAGTGTTTTCCGCCCAAATTGTCCGGAAAACACTTTCCTGAAAACCAAGCCAAATTTTTCTTTGACTGGAAAGTGTTTTCCGTTGACCGGAAAATATTTTCCGTTGACCGGAAAATATTTTCCGTTGACCAACTTTCTGGAAGGCAAACAAACACAGGAAAGCTTGGAAAGTGGTTTCCTGGAAAGTGAATTCCGAAAAACAAACGGGCCTTAGTCTCTTTTTTCTGGTGGTGAATTGATCTCTTTGCAACGGTGTTTTATTTCATGTTGGTGTAATTGTAAAAGTGCCTTCCAAAATATATTTTAGTGTAAAAGTTTGGGTGGTTTTTTGTAAGAAAAAATAAAAAGAAAAGATAATAAATGATAGAGAGAGATGGACGAAATAGATTCCACGAAGGAGTCCTCTTGCCACGTGCTCACACTTTCCCCCCACGTGGATAACAAAATACTAAAATATTGATGTACATTATATATATTATTTTTTAAAAATATGTATATATTAAGATGATGGTATATTGTATCGATTATAGTCAACCATAGTTAATCTACAAAACTCGTAATTTGGAATGAGAGAATACGAGAACAACGGTGAATATATATCAAAATAGATCAAGAAAGTTAATCACAATAAACCAAATACTTAATGATAAAAAATATTTTAATTTTTTTTATAAAATAATCATTGAACCAGTTGAGTCTATTAAGTTAATCCATAACAATTAGGATATTATTTTTTTATTATTTAATGCTTTTTTTGTCCCTCATTTAAAAAAAAAATACAATTGCACCTATTGTTAACAATGAGTTTCTTTTCACTCAAACCTATAATAATACAATTTCATCATTTGTTATTGTTCTACATTTGCTATCTTGCCCTCACATACTTATCTTATCATGTTTTTTTTTTGCTTTTTAAAAATATGTTTCATGCAAAAAATATCACCATGCAAGTAATTAATATGTAAAAAATTTGTTTCAATAAATAAAAATAATATTCTAAGAAACACTGTCTTTAAACACAAATAAGTACATGACTCGTGTTGCAAGATCAAATATTACAATCTTAGTTATTTCTTAATTAAATATCAATTTAATTAATTAGATATGTGCACAAACTATTTTATCTGTGATTGATAATTTTTTATATTATAAAATACATCGGAAGATCTTGCAAATTCACTTTTCATTGAAAATAATAATAATCAAATTCATATGACGAATTGAGGGTACAAAACTAGTAAAAAATTAAGATGAGTCAGAGTTTCACTACTCACACATGTCTAAGTACTGTGAATTAGAATAGTAAAATTAATATTTTTCTTGTATAAAAAATTCAAGTTGGTTTTAGGGGTTAATGGTCTTTTCACATGAGTTTATTCATTAATATCAAATTGATCAGGGACCAAATAATCTTCTATTAATTTTTAAGCACCATAGAATTACTTAATTAGCCTTTGAAGTAATAAAAAACATGTGTGCAATGGATTTTTTTGTAGTCTCATCATGTTTTTTTTTGTTACGATCATTGACTTAGAGACTATTTGATGTTTTCATAAATATAAATTATTATTAAAAAATAGCTAGCATGAGAAATACCCGAGCTAATATGAAGGGCGCCTTTGTGCTTTTTAGTTTAGTTGTGAAGCGTTGTCCACTAGCTTAAAAATGACTTTTTCAATGGTGTTGGAAGTGTTGTGGCGTCTCCTTCCATGTGGAGGGCATGCGTTGTGGTTTAGAGGACAACCAGCGGTATGCCCGCGTGATGTGCCAGAGTTTTTTTATCTATGTAGAAAATTTATTGTTTTTATATATATTGTATTTTGTTATTTTAATATTTAATTTGTAAAATTATGATTGATAAAATCTTTATAATCGAAATGGAAAGCGGTTCATAAATTTTGTAATTGCAGATAACGCATGCAATTTTTTTCATGAGTTGCATTTTTTTCTCAGTAATATTAGATATGACACATTATAAATAAAAATAATGTAATTATTTTTTTCCATAAATCAACTTATATTTTTTTCATCTTATAATTAGTTATTTTAATATTTACTTACTGAAACTGCAATAGATCAAATATGTTATAAATGAGTTTTTTGCGTTGTATAATTAGTATGCTTGCCCGCGCATTGTGCTAGGGTTTTTTCTATGTAGAAAACTAATTGATTTTTAAAATATTGTAATTAGTTGTTTAAATATTTAATCAGTAACACTATAATAGATAAAATATGTAACATATAAATTTTTCCCCGCGTAAAATGAATAGTTTGATCGAAATGGGAAATGGTTCGTATATTTTTTAATTGTAGATGACCTAGGTAAATTTGGCAACCTTTTTTTTTAGTTGCCTTTTTTCCCCAGTAATATTAGATCTGAAACATTAAAAATAAAAATATATAATTTTTTTCCAGAAATGAACTTAATTTTTTTATGTGCTATAATGACTTATTTTCTGTCTAAAAGAAACAGCAATCGAAACGGGAAGTGACCCGTATAATTTTTAATTGTAGATAACTTAAGCAATTTTTTTTAGTTTAAATTTTTCCCCAGTAATATTATATTTAAAATATTAAAAATAAAAATATTGTAAATTTGTTTCTAAGAAATAAACTTAAACAAAAGAGTATCAAATTCAAATCCAAAGGAATTTTTTTTTAATAAGATTTATTAATTATATTATTATATTAAATGTATTTAAGAATATTTTGATATTAATTTTTTTTAAGGAAAAAATCCTAGGTCATTTCTTCTCTCTCTCTCTCTCTCTCTCTCTCTCTCTCTATATATATATATATATATATATATATATATATATTTTTAGGCGATAATATTCAATAAATATCAAAACATATAATTAGTCCCACATATTTTATAGAGTAATCGACATGGGAAGTGGATTGTATATTTTTTAATTACAGATAATCTAGGTAAATTTGTAATAATTTTTTATGAGTTGTTTTTGTTCCCCAGTAATATTAGATCTGACGCATTACAAATAAAAATACTATAATTTGTTTTTAAAAATAAACATAAATTTCTTGCGTGCAATAATTATCTCTTTGTTGTCTAAAAAGAACAGTTTAATCGAAACGGGAAGTGACTCGCATATTTTTTAATTGTAGATAACCTAGGTAAATTTGTCATATTTGTTTTATGGGTTGTTTTTTTCCCCAGTAATATTAGATCTGACACCCTGTAAATAAAAATATTGTAATATATTTCTAGAAAAACAAACCTTTTTTTCGTGCTATAATGACTTATTTGCCGTCTAAAAAGAACAGTGTAATTGAAACGGGAAGTGACCCGTATATTTCTGAAATCTAGGCAAATGTGTGAATTTTTTTTTTGAGTTGTATTTTTTGCCTGGTAATATTAGATCTGAAATATTAAAAACTAAAATATTGTAATTTTTTTTAAGAAATAAATTTTCAAAAAAGAGGACAAAACTAAAATTCGAAGACAAATTTTTTTCTATGTCATCCAATTTATTCATTATATTATTATATTAAATGTATCTAAGAATATTGATATAAATTTTTTTTGTCCAAAAAATCCTAGGTCACGTTCTCTTCTTCCTATATATATTCCTAGGCGATAATATTCAATAAATATACAAACATATAATTAATGAAAGACTAAAGATATTCTAGAAACCTTAACAAAAGATAAAACAAAAAAATAAAATAAAAAGTAAAATTATCATCGCCATCACTGTCAAAACAATAAAAATTATCAAATTATCTGGAGGGAAAAAAAACATCAACAAAAGAGCAAGCAAAAAAAACAATTAAATTATTATTATTATTATTAATTTGCATAGAAGGATAAAATTGAAAGAAATCAAACTTTGATACTGAAAATATTAAGGATTTATAATAATTTTGCATGGAAGGATGAATTTGAAATCAATCAGAACTTTGATACCAAAAACATTAAGAATTTCAGCCCAATCCGAAAAATTAAAAGCATGAGGACCGAATTGAAACTTCAATATATAATCAATTTCGATTGAAGGACGCAATTGAAACAAATCAGAACTTATATAATAGCATTAAGGGCAAGAAAAACAAATCAAAACGTTCAGGGACTGAAATGAAATTTGACAAAATCCAGTGTAGTTGACGTCAGCTGGCACAGGGAGGAGAGAGAATGTGGGGGGGAATTTTTAGACGGTCACTAACACGTCCACGGGCACCATAGCGCCACATGCGCCGCTCAATGTGGAAGAGAACATGCCTGAAAATCATTCTAGACGCCGGTTGGGCATTTTACGACGCCGGAGGAAGCCTCACGCGCCGCCCGAAAAATGCGTGAGCGTTGAGACAGACGGCACGCCAACAGCTGTCAGGCGTAAAAAAAAAAGGCTGATTACCGGAAGGCCCCTCACCCTAGGTGCATGTTTTGTCCTTTTCGAGGGACAAAACGGTCAATACACTGTGCAATGAATAATTTAAAAATAAAAGAACCGGCCGGGCGAACCGGGCCGAAAACGGTCAATGACCGTCCAGCCCCTGAAAATAGAGGTGTTTTTTTGTCTTTTTCGGGGGCTAATTTCGTGAATACACTGTTCCAAACCGGAAAAAAAAAGAAGAGGACATACACCCACGAAGCACCGGGTGAAATTGCGTATGAATAGTGACAATGAGTCACGGTGAACAGTAGGCCCACTGTTCAAACCCCCCTAATGTTTTAGTGTTTTTGATAATTTGTTATCAAAAATCTCTTTTTATTTTTCTCTTTCTCGTCCTCTCAAAGTTCACATTGACCATTAAATTTTCAAAGTTGTCCTCTTGTTTGGTGATATTTTGATACCTCGTTTTTTTTATCTTGGATTTTTGTTCCTTTTTTTCTTGGTAAATTTCAATTTGTTTTTAATTTTATCATTGGATCCATAATTATAATGTATTTATTTATTAAAACTTGGTTCTCAATCTTTTGATTCTGATTTCTTTTGGGTTTGAATTTTTTTTATAAATTTGGATTTTCTTTTCAATTGCCCCTTTAAATCCAAAATTTGAAATCATCCTCTCATTTACTTTTTATTTCAAAAGTTATTGATCACACATCATTTTATTATAACAAGGAGGTATTGAGATGATTCATATATTTTCATAGAAAATGATGTTTGGTTACTAGAAGACCCTATATATTTTTTTTTAAATGTAAATTACCCTTAAACCAACTAATAATAATACGGTTAGTGGCGGTGACGATTATAATTGATTATATGTTTTGTTTTTTTATCTCGACCTTATTCTTTTAATTTTATTTTTTTCAATCAATCTAAAAACAATTTCTATTTTTTGTTCATATTCGTGTGTTTATACTCCTAGTTTTGGTTTTCAATGTCTATCAATTTCTCCTTGTTGAGGTTTTATTTTTATTCAATTTATTCCTTGGATTTTAATTTGTGTTAGTGGTCATTTTAAAATTGATATTTTGTTTTGTTTTGTTTTTCAAATCAAATGATTTTTTATGCTAATAATATTTATTTTGGTTTTGTCATTTTTTAGCTCTTTTGTAAGTTTTTGGGTTTCTTTTTTATTCTTTGAAATAATTTTATGATTTTAATTGTTTGTACAATAATAATAATTTTAGTGATTATTTTTATTGTTATATTTTTGCTTGCTCTTTTGCCAAAGTTTTTTGTTTTTTTATTTTGTTCTTCAGAATAATTAAATAATTTTCATTTTTTGAGTAATAATGACAATAATAATGTTAGTTGTTATAATCAAGATAATAAAAGTGATATTACTATTGATAATGATAATGAAAATAACAATAATATTTTATTGATATTAATAATGATAATAATACTAACGATAATTTTAATGGTATTAATAACAATAGTAGTGTTAGTAATAATAATAGTGGTTATAATCGTGATGACAATAATAGTGGTGACGGTGATACTACTAATGATAATGATTAAATAATTGTACTAATAATAATAATAATAATGTGGTAATAAAAAAAATAATGGCGGTATTAGTTAAGTTGTGGTGGTAATAGCTATCACAATGGTTTAATCGATAATGATTATTTTGGCAATGACGATAATAACATTAATAATGGTAACAATGATAATAATATCAATAATAATTAGAATATTAATTATTTACAATAATGATAATAGTGGCAGCTATAATAATTGTGACAATTTAACAATCATGATAATAACAATGAGAATAATAATTGAAATACTTCATAATTCAATGTTATATTTGTTAAGAATTGAGTTCTATAACTTCTCTATATAGAGTATTTTAGATCCAATATCCCGGATAAACGGTTTATAAAAAATTTATGGCTCAATATTATCTTTTATTTTTTTTGTCTTTTTTTTAAATTGCATTGCTTGATGTTAGTCTTAAAATAAAATATTAAATTTTCATTTAAACCAATTAAATAAATAAATTTATATCAATTTAAAATTTATATATCTTATTAAAAACTCGAGCTTTGCAAAAATTCTGTCCAAATTTATTATCATGCCCATATGTTTAGCATTATGAAAAAAATCTTGTAATTTTCAATTTTTTTGTATTTATAAATATATGATTTTGATTGCGACGAAGCGCAAGGTTATTGACTTGTTATCTCGAATAGGCAACTTTAATATCTATTTTTATTCTTTTAATCCATTCAGATCAAGACAGTTCTATTATATTTTGCCATATATCTTAGGACTTTCTGGGGTTTCCTCTTAATAATTATATCCATCGGATTCAATTCTGATAATTTTACCGAAAAACTTTCAAAAAATCCCATGTAATAAAATGATTTACGATAAACAGTCAATTTTAGAGAGAAAAAATAAAACTAAATGATACAATGGCGGTGAATGTAGCCCAGGAGGAGCAGTAGTTTAAAACCAATGCCATCTCCCTGTCTTGACCTATCCCACCCTCATTACAGTGAAGGGATTCAATCCCAATCTTGTTTATTTTTATCCCTCCACAAACCAAAAAAATAAACTCTCTCTCTCTCTCTTCCATTGCCTCCACACAAAGTTAACAAAAAGAAAAAAGAAAAAAAAGAGAAGGGTAGAGACTCACATGCTTTCCTGAGGGTTTCCTCTCTCTTCTCTCATATTGCCCACCCGAATTCTCTGTTTCCTTTCCTCAATTTTGTATCTCTTCTATAACTTGTTGAAGCTTCATTGACCCTTTATTGAATGCGGTTACCTTATGAAAAGGTAACTGATTTAATTTACCAAAAAGTTTCAATCTTTCAGGAGTTACTCTTAAAAACTCAAATAAGTCCCAGCAACCCAGGTTTGATTAGCCATTAATTTTATTGCATATAATGCATCTATGACCTTAATGATTATTGGGTTCTCGGTTTCGCTGGTGTTGGGATATTGTAGATTACAAAATTTCCATCTCTTGTGATTTGTATAAGCAATTCGGCATTCTGCATTTACTTGTTTGTGGACTAAGTTTTCGAAGTGAGAAATTGGTGCTTTTGTGCTTTGAATCTCAAGTTTAAAGGATTTATATTAATGGGTTCTCGCCTGTTTCTTCAATACTTATAGGGTTGAGGTGTGTGACTTGATCGAGATATGAATCGTAGGGTGCGGCAGAAAGTGGCGAAAAAGAGTAAGGAAAAGGTGGGATTACCTAGTAACCCTGAAATTGGAGATGCGGGTTTGTGTCCTGATAGTAACGAGGATGTTGATTGGACTAGCTTGCCAGATGATACTGTGATTCAGTTGTTTTCCTGTTTGAATTATCGTGACCGTGCAAGCTTGTCATCGGCGTGCAAGACATGGAGGGTTTTAGGTCTTTCTTCGTGCTTGTGGACTTCATTGGATCTTCGCGCCCACAAATGCGATCCTGGAATGGCGGTTTCACTTGCTTCCAGGTGTGTGAATCTTCAGAAGATTCGGTTTCGTGGAGCAGAGTCTGCTGATGCATTAATACACCTTCAAGCAAGGAATTTACGTGAAATAAGCGGTGATTACTGTAGGAAAATAACAGATGCAACTCTTTCCATGATTGTTGCTCGGCATGAGGCCCTTGAAACCCTCCAACTTGGACCAGACTTCTGTGAGAAGGTAAGTAGTGATGCTATTAAAGCAGTAGCCTTTTGCTGCCCGAAACTAAAGAAACTCCGGCTCTCTGGATTGAGGGATGTCTCTGCTGATGTCATCAATGCTTTAGCTAAGCATTGTCCAAATCTGATTGATATCGGGTTCTTGGACTGTCTAAAGGTTGATGAGGCAGCATTGGGGAATGTAGTATCTATTATTTTCCTCTCAGTTGCTGGGACATCAAATATGAAGTGGGGCGTGGTCTCACATCTTTGGCATAAGCTGCCTAAATTGATCGGGTTGGATGTTTCAAGAACTGATATTGGTCCAAGTGCAGTTTCTAGACTATTATCATTATCACCTAGCTTGAAGGTTTTGTGTGCACTGAATTGCCCAGTTCTTGAAGCAGACAATACCTTTAGTGTGAATAAATACAAAGGAAAATTATTACTTGCCCTTTTCACTGACATTTTTAAAGGACTTGCTTCTTTATTTGCCGATACTACAAAGATGGGGAAAAATGTTCTTTTGGAGTGGAGGAATTTAAAGACCAAGGACAAGAACGTTGATGAAATCATGACTTGGCTTGAATGGATTCTATCCCACACCCTTTTGCGTACTGCTGAGAGCAATCCACAAGGTTTGGATGTTTTCTGGCTCAAGCTAGGGGCACCAGTATTACTCAGTTTAATGCAGAGCTCACAGGAAGAAGTTCAAGAAAGGGCGGCCACTGGACTTGCGACGTTTGTGGTCATTGATGATGAAAATGCTAGCATAGATTGTGGAAGGGCTGAGGCAGTTATGCGAGATGGTGGCATACGTCTTCTTCTAAACCTTGCAAAATCTTGGAGGGAAGGTCTTCAGTCAGAGGCTGCTAAGGTGAATTTCTTTCATGGATGTGCAGCATCACTGATTATAGCCTGATTATTGCACAGTCTAAGCATTTAAAAAAGTTTTCCCATAATCTAGTCTCCTAAATGGTTTAATTTTATGTATTAATGCCTGGTTTCTTATTCTACTTATATTTACTCTCTGCTATGAAGATTATTGATTTGATGTCTCAGTTTGCACTTGATTTTCACATGAAAATATGGATCGAGGTAAATATTCTAAAGTGTTAATGATATAGGCAGTAGCAAACTTGTCTGTGAATGCAAATGTAGCAAAAGCTGTTGCAGAAGAAGGAGGAATTGAAATCCTTGCTGGGTTGGCAAGGTCCATGAACAGGCTGGTTGCCGAAGAGGCTGCTGGAGGGCTTTGGAATCTTTCAGTCGGAGAAGAGCACAAGGTTTACTGTTTTGCTTTTCTTTATTTTAATATCACAAGATATATGTCTTAAACTTCTAATTTTGGTGATTTCAAAACTATTGATAGGGTGCCATTGCTGAGGCTGGTGGAGTCAAAGCTCTGGTTGACCTTATATTCAAATGGTCCTCTGGCAGTGATGGAGTTCTGGTGAAGTCTTTAATACCCTGCTCTATGTTATAATCATATAAAACTTTCCCTTAATCATGCATTACTTTTCTTGTGTTTGACTCAAGTAAATGTAGTATAAATTTTGAGTTTGTTTCCAATCAGGAACGTGCAGCTGGTGCTTTGGCAAATCTGGCAGCTGATGACAAGTGTAGCATGGAGGTTGCACTGGCAGGTGGTGTGCATGCTTTGGTGATGCTTGCTCGAAATTGCAAGTCCGAGGGAGTACAAGAGCAGGTGTGCTATTTTCTATTATTAGGACATATATTTTGTGAAAAGGTGCATACTAAGATTTCTACAAGAGACATTGATGGATTTACCACTGTTTGCAGGCTAAATGCTAGAATCAGAATTTGTTTGCTCTTAATATATTCCTTTTCATTCTCTCCTTTCTTGTTCTGTTGTTTTATTAAATGGGACAACTCAACAGATTTATAATCTCAGCTACATATAATTTTAAATATTGTTGAACTTTTCAGAAAAGAATGTGGCAAAGAGCCATCAATAGACCATGATGATGATGGTTTTGGGCTTTGAAAATAACCTCATCAAGGTTCAGATTGTGGTGAGCAATGCCCACCATTAATCATGGTGCTTGAATCCTACTTGAAACTAAGGCTCACATGTACTCCATATCAAAATGCTTTTGCTATTCCTTAACACTCTGCTGTGGTATGACTGTAATGAATTAAATAATGAGGTTCCTGGTTTGAAATTTGTTATTTCAAAGGGTCCTATTTATTTCTACCAATTATTTCTTTGAAAGATTTTTTTCTGTGTGAAGTTGATTTGTTGTAACTTACTAATGTATCTTCATAATGCTAGGCTGCTCGTGCGTTAGCTAACTTGGCTGCTCATGGTGATAGCAATTCTAACAATGCAGCTGTTGGACAAGAAGCAGGTGCTCTTGAAGCACTTGTTCAACTCACACGTTCGCTCCATGAAGGTGTCAGGTAATTCCTTCGCAAATCTGTATATGTATCTCTTATCTAAGCTTTCTTTCTTTCTTTGCCTGTGTTTCATATTTGGTCAATATGTTTGATTATCTAATCAATCTTAGCTTCTTTCTTCCTGCTATTGAATTCTTTTATCTGCATTCAGTCTATGATATTAATATTGTCCATTCAAATCGCAATTTCTTACTTACCAGAGGGTGCAATTACTTGTATCTGTGTATATACTTATGACAAGAAAAAGATAATAGTGGTTCAGAGATGAGTTAAGTTCTTCATTAATTATTGTGTGATCTTAATAATCCTTTTCTTCACTGAGATTGTCTTCCATTTCAATTCCCACAATCATCCAAGGGCCAAGGAGCAATGACAATCCATCTTGAAGGCAACTTAAAATTCTTTGATGCTGTTCTTTCCTATTTTATCTTATTGCTTGCTAACTTAACCTTGATGCCCCTCCCTTTCTTTTCTTATGATGATGCTTACCCTCTAGTCCATTTTCCTTATTTGGAAAGAAAGGAAAAAGAAGTACTTGGACTGCAATTGCTCTATCCTTTTATAAACCAGCATAGAATCACATGTATTATATCTTTCTGATCTTTGGGTGTATTTTTTGTGTTTGAAACTATGGTTGTTGAGTTATGTTTTAGTAAAAAGTTCATGTTTGCTCAACATATTTGAAAATTATGGTTAGTTCAACTCTGTAGCATCCTGTTCTCGCAGCCTAATGACCTTAGATTTATTGGGCTTTAGTACTTGGAATCATTGTTTCTAATGTTTCTCCCAGTGGCTGTGGTAAGAAGCTGTATTCTCTGGCCAATTTTAGATTAGAAATTGCATATTACATAATTATCTTCAATGTTTTATCTGATATGTTGTACTTTGATTGCTTGTTAAACAGGCAGGAAGCTGCTGGTGCATTATGGAACTTATCATTTGATGACAGAAACCGAGAAGCAATTGCAGCAGCTGGCGGTGTTGAGGCCTTGGTAATGTATTTACTTGCTACCTCCATGTGTAGTTTGTTTGTGAGATCCATTGTAGCACTGACACACAATAGGAAGTGCTGCAATGAAAGTACTTCATATAGTGCGTGTTTGAGAGAACAAGGCGCCTCTTAGTTAGCATTTTGAAGATTAGCCAAATGATGGATTCTTCATCAATAAAAATATCAATTTAAAGATACAATATTAATGGCTGGTGCATGACCTATTTTTTTCTTTGCTGAAGTCAATGCATTATAAATATGGAAGTGACAGAAAATGAAGCAAGACATGTTTTTTTAGCAGTTTTTAGTAATTACTTATTATATAGCTAGTACTTAACAGCTTTTATTAAAGAGCTGATTCTATTTCCTGTTTAGTTCACTCTCCTGTGCTTCACTACCCAAATTATTTGGTTTAAGTTTCATGTGGGACAAATAGCTTCAGTGCTTGTATAAAGCAACCTACATTAACATTGAAGACAGGCTATTATTGTTGGTCCATCATATAAACTGATCTTGAGATCGATTCTTTTTTTTTTCTTTTCTTCATCCTTTGGTTTACATCAAGTGATGTCATAGAGGGTTTCAAGATTACTGTTTGTCTTCCTCAAATTTATCTCCGTTTACATTTGTGATTTCATCATGGATTTTTTCTTTTTAGTAACTCCACAATTGTTGGCCAAGACATTTGGTTGTTTATTGCATTTGTGTTGTGAAAAAGCCAAAGGAAGTCATATAAAAGTTTTTGGCCTCACTGTGGGGTTAAAATTTATACCATGTCATTTAGAAAACTCAAGATACGATCTCACAAGATATTGCTAGTGCATATCTCGACTCCAATAAGTATTATCAGGGGATATTAGTGGTACATATTGCAATTAATAGGTTAAGGGGATATTACCGGTACATGTTGCAATTACTAGGTTACCATGAACTAGTGATAAATTGCTGGATTTGCTACTTACAATATGGAGTTATCTCTAAACAAATCAGATCTCAATGCCTACAGATGGTAACAGAAGGAACATCACCAGGAGATCCTTGCATCTGGAACCTGCTTCTGCAACTAGCCAAAGACCATATTTGGAATAACATTGAGCCTCTCTGGATTCCTGCATTAATCTGAACCCCACTGGCACTGTGTTCCATAACTGGTGTTCTTGGTGCCACTGTTGGTATCTTGTCTGAGTTTTCGCTACTTCAACACTCAAGATTTTGTTTTCCATTTAGGGGAGAATGATGGAAAATGAAGCAAGATTTCTAGGATTAATATTTTATAATTAAATCTTAAGTATTTAGGAATTCTACTGTCCATTTCGGTAGATGGTGTTTTTTTTTATTTATCTATTTTGGTATTTATTAGGGTTTTCCTGGTTTTGTTTCTTCTGTCCTTGTTGGATTTGGTTTCCTATTTGGATTATGAGTTTACTCAATTTCATATTCATTAAGCTTTTCAGCGGTCTTGTTTTCTATGTTCATATTAAGATTAAGTTTTCCAATTTGGAATATCTTTTCTGTCTAAATAAGGCATCCTAGCTAGTTGATCGATTTAATAATAGTGATTGCCTCTCTTTGTTTTGTTTTTTAAACCAATTGCTCGTGCATTAATTGAATACTCATCAATAGAAGGTTTGCTTTTGTGAGGCAATATGTTTGCCCTCATTTTGAGGTGATGTGTTTGGAAACTGAAAGCTACAATTATATAGAAAAGATATTCAACTTCCGTGTGAGTAAAAAACACTTCAGAAAGGGAAGACTGTCCTTTTGAAGTCAAGGTCACAATACAAACACAAGCATAGTAAACGTGCTTGTTACTTAAAAATGGTAATTTAACATCTGGTGGGTTCCACTTTCAACAGTTTCTAAAAATCAAGCCAGATGTGTTATATTTTTTGATGCCTCTCATCTGCATTTTATATGTGTTACTTTAATACATGGGCATCCTTTATATCGACTCATGCTTAGTTCAAGTCTTAAGACAAACATATATTCACTGTTCTAGACTTCGCTTTTGGAGGTGGAAATTCCCCTGATTATTTAAGTTCTTGTTTGCTCTGTGTGCTAATGGCCAATGATTTAAGCAGAAGCAATTTTACTTTTGCTTCTTTTATGATTTTTTCCTGATTTCATTTGATGACAAATGGTGTATTCTACGTGGTAAGAAATTTCACCATGTATATTTTTAAGGTTTCATCTTATGTGGTGTATTCAGGTTGCCCTTGCACAATCTTGTGCAAATGCCTCTCCGGGTCTTCAAGAGAGGGCTGCTGGAGCTCTCTGGGGATTGTCAGTGTCAGAAGCCAACAGGTAAATGTGTTGGTTCAACTTTTGGATCTCATTTTATTGTGTGTTATGGATTGATAGATATTACATCATGTACCATGGGAATATGTATATGTTTTTGTTTGCATGTTCCTCAACTGAAGCCCATCCACAGGGTTGTTTGCTTGCATTTGTTGCATGGGGAATTCTTCAAACCATATAATTCTCTCTTTCGTGAGCCGTGAAAGGCAGAGGCTGCATCCAGATGGTGATGCGCTGTGCATTGTTTGAGAAAATGCATTTGTGATTAGCCTCATGATGCGTGATGATTATTTTGAGGATAGTAGGTTCTGCACTAGTAACTAAGGAAGAATTTTGATAAGTACTGCTCCACAAACACTGATTAGTAACTATAAAGATAGACACGCATGGCATCTCTGTATCAGCAAAATGGTGCACTTGTAATTGTATAGCTGCAATCAAACTACTTTTGTATTTTATGCAGTTTTACTGTACAAAGTGTGTTTATCTTTATTTCCATGTTGCAATTTATGTTGTCCTTTTGTCTTGAATTTGTACTTCTGTAGGCCTAATAAACCTGTATATTCTCAAATAAATGATGTTTTTTTATTCTTAATCTTAATTTTAGCATTTATATTAATGCTAAATATATATTTGTTGGTTTATATTAGCATTGCTATTGGACAAGAAGGAGGTGTGGCGCCACTGATTGCCCTGGCTCGCTCTGAGGCCGAGGTCAGTTTATCAATCTCTTAATAGTCAATGTCTGAAATTTCTTATCATTATCAAGCATTTCTGACTTTTGAAAATCGTTATCAATTTTTATGCAACTTTAACATATGTTGCATATATAATCAAGCTGCTTCAAACTTGCAAAAGTTCCTTATGTTTTCTGCTGTTAATAAAACCCGAAAAAATTTAAATGTATTTTTCTCTTTCAGGATGTTCATGAAACTGCTGCAGGAGCTCTCTGGAATCTTGCTTTTAATCCAGGTAATGCACTTCGTATAGTGGAGGAAGGGGGAGTTCCTGCGCTTGTTGATCTATGTTCTTCATCAGTATCAAAAATGGCTCGCTTCATGGCTGCATTAGCATTGGCCTATATGTTTGATGGGAGGTACTTACACAATTTCCATTTTGGGTGCATGAACAACATATAATCACCGTCACTAAATATTCCTGCCTTTTGGTAATTTTATTTTATGTTCTTTGTTTTTTAATGCAGAATGGATGAATTTGCATTAATAGGAACATCAACAGAAAGCACCTCAAAGAGAGTGAATTTAGATGGAGCTAGAAGGATGGCTTTGAAGCACATTGAGGCCTTTGTCCTTACATTTACTAATCCGCAAGCATTTGCCACTGCTGCTGCATCATCAGCTCCAGCAGCATTAGCACAAGTAACGGAGAGAGCTCGTATTCAAGAAGCAGGACATCTACGATGCAGGTGCCTCTCTGTCACATGCACAAGCATGTGCAGCTTACACACTCCTAGTTATCACTGTTCCAAAAAAATCATCTGCCCTAATTTGTAGCCTATTGTTGCATGAAGTAAGAATTATGTAGGCTGATATTTCAATTTGTAGTCAGCGGTTTTATGATTGAACTTTGCTTGTTAATGTAATTCAATTATGATTGCTATTGAATGCATGTAGATAGTGCTGATTTTGTGTGACATGTAAAATTCTATTCTTGAACTTGCATCTGATTTCATGGAGGTCTTCTCTCTTCAGCACCACTTGCATCAAATTTCCTGTAGGTCTCGTCTCTTTAGCACTAAGGCCATATCCTGGGCCGTTGTACATCAACCCACGTGACCCTCCTCTTTTCTTAATGGGATGGGCTGCTCAGATAGTGTCAATTGACTAGGCTACCCATCTCGTGTTAGCCATAATTGTTCACCTTTGTCATGAATGATTTCAATTTTATAGCGCTGGCTGGTTCTTTAATTCACCATATTGCTCATGAATGGTTTCACACCATTTTGTACAATAAACTTGAGCAAACTTTTTTCATTTCCTTCTCTTGTTTTTGTGGCCTCAGTGGAGCTGAAATCGGAAGATTTGTTGCCATGTTACGGAATCCCTCTTCTATACTAAAGGCGTGTGCTGCATTCGCTCTTCTCCAGGTAATCTTTCTCGCCGAGACTCTTAAAAATACCAGTTCCAAGTTGTTTGAGTTCATTACCATTTATACTTTTCTACTGACTATTTGTTTGGGTGAATTTAATCCAACAATTACAGTTTACCATTCCTGGTGGACGGCATGCTTTGCACCATGCGAGTCTCATGCAGAGTGCTGGAGCTGCACGGGTCCTGCGAGCTGCAGCTGCTGCAGCAACTGCACCCCTTGAAGCCAAAATCTTTGCAAGAATTGTGCTGCGCAATCTTGAGCACCACCATTTAGAATCTTCAATTTGAAAGCAGCCGTAGTTTAGCTGATGGACGCCATTAGACATCGAGTTCCAAGCTTCCTTTCTTACCCAGTGGAATAGAATGCAGTCTGCATTGCAATCTCTCTATAAAGGAGCCAAGCAACTTCCAGAAGCAAGTCTGCTTAGTATAATTCTCTCTTTCCCTGCATTTCTTAGGTATTTAGAGGTGGTTTAGTTGAGTTTCAGTGACCCCCCCCGTGTAACAATTCCTTGTAGTTATATTGTAAGCACTTTTGGTTGGGGTTTGATCTAGAAAAGAAGTACATAAACATTTTTTTTCCTCCTATAATCTGTATTCATTTCGACATGTTTTCCTTACAGTGATATTTGAACCGTTTGAGACTTGACGAGGGCTTTGATCAATTCCTTTTCTTCTTGGAGTCGTTGAAAATAACCTCGCAAAGTGCTATATAGTCTACTGGGTTTTGGTTTTGATGAGCTTGAATATCATTAAAATTAAATTAAAAGAAAACAAAACTAGTGTGTCTGATGAAAATCACTACAGACAGCGAGTGATATGGATTTCATTAAGGCTTGGGGGAAAGACCCTATCTGTTTGGGCTAGCAGTTGGCCAACCTAGGCCCAAGCGTTTATACTTTTAATAAAACTTTTGATTTTTTTCTTAAATTTTGATTATGGTTTAATTGAAATAAAATAATTAAATTATATTTATGATACAATTCTATTAATTTCATTCAGTTTTGGTTTTCTTAAATAAGATTATAATCTTTTTTTTTCTTTGAGTTTAATCAAAATTAATTTCAATAAAATAATTAAATTTACATTAAAATATTATTTCATTAGATGCCGTTTTATTTGGAATTTATTTTTTAATATGATAATATCTTTTTTCCCCCTTCATATACTTAAATAAAACAATTTTGAAATGACACATTTTGTTACTATAGCAGGTATTGTAGCAGTGGTAGATTTGTAATTTTTTTTTTATTAACAAATATGATCTTACATTTTGAGCTGAATAAACATGTTAACACTTTTTTTTCATTAGTTGACACAAATGATTCTTGATTTATTTAATTAAATAGATGCAAATGGGACTTTCAATTTAAAATTAAGATTATTATTTTTTTGGTAAAAAAATACATTTGCAAAACTTGCATGCGTGTCTGTTTTTTCCATGACAAAGCACAAGTTAAAGAACTAGTAATTACTATAACTACAACGAGTTATTTGAATGAGAATTGTTAGTATAAAATTTTCTTTCTCGAATTATCAACTCGAATTAGTGAAAAAAAATAATATTTAATTACTTCTGCTCCAAAAAAAATGTTTAAGTCCATTTGAAATTATGGTAACGATTTAAAAAAAAAATGTTTTCTGCTTGAAAATATATATATATATATATATTAAAATATTTTTAAAATCAGCACATCAAAACAATAAAAAAACACCAAATTTTTTGAACATAAAGCAAAGAAAAACAAAGCAAGTTTTTTCAAAAGCATTTTTAAAATGCAAAAACATTAATAAAAATAAAACTTCTTTTAAGGCTGTGTTTGTTTCTCGGAATTCACTTTCCGGGAAACCACTTTCCAAACTTTCCTGTGTTTGTTTGCCTTCCGGAAAGTTGGTCAACGGAAAACACTTTCCGGTCAATGGAAAACACTTTCCGGTCAAAGAAAAATTTGGCTTGGTTTTCAGGAAAGTGTTTTCCGGAAAATTTGGGCGGAAAACACTTTCCGGAAGTTGTGAAAAATTTAAAAATGTCATTATTTGCTGATTATATCAAATTTGATCCTCAAACTTTTGATTGCTATATATAATTTATTTTTGAATATTTATTTTTCAATTCCATCTCTTAAAATTTAATTTTTATATTAATTTTGGTCCTTATTTTTATAATTGCTATTTGCTTTTTTCTTATCATTTTTTTATTGAAATTTTTTATCTATCAAATTTGGTCCTTATTTTTTTTATTGTTACTTATTTTATTTGAAATAATCTATGAAATGTTAATTATTATTATTTTAATTTATTCACCTTTCATTTTTTTTTAAATTTTTAGATTTGATCTCTATTATTTTGATTATTATTTATTTTATTTGAGATAATTTATGAAATTATATTTTTTTCAATTTCATTCTCATTCAACTTTTTAATTTGTAAGATTTGTTCCTCATTATTTTAATAAACTTGAAAAAAAAAATTATTAATAAATTATTTTCCAGTTCATTTTCCATAACACTGCCAAATATCGGAATTCACTTTTCCAGGAATTCACTTTCCAAAAAGAAACCACTTTCCAGCAAACAATCAGAGCCTAAATAAAATATTCTGTGATATCAATCTCAAGTCATGAGCGAAAGCAATCCAACTTGCTTTACTAACAAAAATTGTGATGAAGTGTAATAATAGTTGTTTTTGAAATATTATTTATTTAAAATATATTAACACAATATTTTTAAAATTTTATTTACAATATCAGCATATTAAAACAATCATAAAAACATATATAAAAATTAATTTTAATAAAAATAATAATTATATTTTAGCCAACCTTAGTTTGGGCTTCACTCCCAAATTAAGGACCTGACGAATTCTGCAAATAACAATATGACACCAAGGAAAAGTTCAATAGAATGATCTACAAGACAGTTTCAGGATCGGAAAAATGAAGATAAATAAATGGGCAGATATTGCGCGAACAATTAATTTATAGTTCTAGCGTGTTCATTTCCCTCTTCCTTTCGACTTATTATCGTCGTGATTACAGTTCTGAATCTACCGCCGAATATCCAGTAAATGTTGATCCTCAGCGCGTCCAACCAGCTCCATGAAGTTGTTCTTGATTGCTGAAACCCATCTACAAGATGAAAGCCCCTTTTCAATCTGCAGACTCGGGGATGGCGCTTGTTCCTCCAAGTAAGGCAATACGTATTTCTTCATGTCAGTTTGCGAGATATCGAGATGCCCACCTGACACGTTAATGAATTTAACTTTCCCAGCTTCATCCAGAGTTTTCAAACCGATCCAGTCTTCAGTGTAGAGCTGAGTCTGCAAGGCGTAGACCATGTTAAGAAATTTGAAATCTACCATATTTGAATGAAATGAAAGCTTGACCTCGGATTACAGCAGCGAAATCCAGATAATTGAAGATGTTTTCATGGCTTGAGTTGGAGTATGCTTGTAAAATATTTACCTCCTGTGCAGGCAGAATAGTATCGTAGGACCCGTCTGGATAATATCCAAACCAGGAGGTTTCCTTCGGAACCAAAACTGTATCTTGTTCAAACTGATAATGATCACCAAGTTACAGGGATTAGATTAAATCAAAAGACGTTACAGAAACACAATTGAGGTCAACTCACCATGATCAGAACTAGGTTCTCTAAGCTAGCGAACCGTTCCTTGTATGTTGAATTTCTGGTATTCTTGATCTCGTTGTTAACTTTGGGGAGGAAACTACATCCTTTTAGATAGGCAGGAATGTCCTGTAAGAAACAGATTTATCTCGCCATGACAATTCGTTTAAGAAAATAGTAACTTGGCCTAGAAAAAACTTGATCATGTGGGAAAGAGCACAAAGCAAATTATTTACAATTAGCCACTTCTTGATCCAATATAACTTTTCTTCTCAGACTGCTTCAAAATCCTCTTAATTTATTCACTAATTTATATTTTACACCCCCGCGAGGAGGGGCTGCTGAGAACCTGTGTATATCACCATAGCTGAAGGACTAGACTCACTGTTGGGATTTTGATATAGCCGCTGGGAGCCAAGTGTTCCTGCAATTTCATCAGAGATAAGTCAACATCCACTGAATGCCAAAAGATAGAATATATGAATTGGGGGCAATGAAATTATCTATCCTTCACAAGAATTGCCAGTTCCTAGGAAGTGATCTTGCCAAAAGAACTGTTCTCTTGGTTTACCATCTCAAAATAAGAAACTCGGACCTGAACAAAAGTGCTGTAGATCTCTGACTTGATCAAATCATCCAAAAGAATGCATATGATGGTGCTCTGCAAAAGTCAGAGGCTCAGAGAATATCAAACTGAAGGCTACAGTAGCCCGTGATAATAAAAATCCACAAGAATATCTCCAAGCACTGATATGGGATTCAATTTCAGCACAATACAGTCCTTAAAAACAGCAGGAATTGAAGCAATGAATTGAGCACGCTCAGGCAACAGCACTTACTCCACAGAAAGGAATTGAAGCAATACCAGCATGGATACCTGCCAGCGTAATCAAATTCTTCACCTGTCCCACACACGGGCAAGGGATATTAAGCCAAGGTAACACAATAATAAGGGAATAAAAGGACATTGCGGGATAAAAAGTAATTAGATGAAGAAGGATATAGCCATGTTTTCAGTTTCTTACAGGAGGCCCCCCCTCACAAAACTCAATGACCCCTCGAGCAATCAAGCTACCCTGTGAAATAAAAGATTGCGCAGAACATTAGCATGTGTTTGATATTGTGATGCAGGGTACTCTTTAAAAGTGCTTTTCTCTTTCAAACTTTTAAGAAAAACGTTACAATTCTAAAATTGATAACAGATAACAACTTATTCTTCAAAATTTGAATTACCTGGGAAAGTCCAATTAAGTTGTAACCACCGCTCAGTTCACTCATACTCTTCACCTGCAAATTTCGTTGACAATCTAATTTTGAACATCTGAACTTCTAAGTGAAAAACCAATGACAAAAAAAGCTCGTAGCTTTAGCACCTTCTCACAAGCAATTTCCGTCTGCAACAAAGGTGAAGATAAATTTAGTTTTGGGATATGACACTGTCAACATTAAATTCTCCTCAAGCCATCAGTTCAGCCATCACCTGATCTAGAAGGGGCATAGTCCAAGAATCCCACGCTCCATCTCCAATTTCTCTGAAGACAAGAAGGGAAATCAGACAAAAAATGAATTTGAGCGGAGGTCGATCACCAAATAGAGAAATGAACATTGCTGTTATGACTAGCAAAACAATCCACAGATTAAACCATACATGCAATGTCCTTGAATGCCTGACCACTTGGTTAAAAGCTCAGTGAACTGTTTGACTCCCTTATTACTGCATTTGTCACTAATACCTAACACAAAACACATCCAAAAAATATCATCATTTTATGCACATGGCAACAACTATGATAAAAAAAATATTTCCCCAAAAAATAAAATCTCCAAGTAAGTAATCGGTGACTAAACGTCTAAACCAAAAAAGAAAAAAGGAAAAGAGTTAATTACACTGAAATGATCAACACGGACCTCACCAGTTGTTAGCCATAAAAAAGAATAACTGGCTTTCATCAACAGAAACAAGAAAAACTACAGCTTTTAAAGAAAAAAGACCAGCCAGAAGAAAAAATTCTTACCATGAAAAACTACGAAGGGAACAGAATGTGTGAAGGGGACAAAAGTAAACATCAATGTAATGATCATAAAGGTTGCTGCCTTAATGAATAGGAAAAAACCCATCACTTATGATTTCTTTTTCCAAGAGAAGAAAAAAAAGGTAGCAAGAAAGGAGGTTTGGAGTCCTGGGGTTTGGGAGATGAAAGTAAAGATACACTTCACATATAATATACAGCATGCTTGAAAGAAAAGGAGACTGCTAGATATGGCTCAGGTTGGTGTGGCAGATCGAGGACAGACGGCCAACGACCTTTCTTATCTTGACTTTGAGTTGCTTGCTCTTCTGCCCCTTTGACCATTAGATAGAGCCAAGGAATTTACATCACTCTTTGTTAGATACGATCACAGTTTTTAGTAGAAATAGCTTGTGTAATAAATAAATAAATTTGATTTATCAGATGAGAAACTTATTTTTCCCTTTTCATGTGAGGAGAATGCATGGATGCTTGATTATTAATTATTTCTTATAAACTTATTCATTGGTTTCTATAGCATAAAAAATAATTAAATTACTTTCTATAGAATAAAATTAATTATCGGGTCATTTATTGCTGTTGATTATGCTCAATTTAGTTGTTTGTTCTAGATAAGCCATTTTTAATAATCAAAATTGTCAAAAATAAAAACATTATAATGCTATTGATTTGCGGCAGAGCTTTGTCTTCCATCAAATGTCTGCTCTTGGGATGTTATACCACGTGGCTAGGAGGAGCTGGATATCTCGAAGCGGTTGTCTCCACACACGCCAAACTTGAGTTCGTTACAACCTGGTCTACCGAGTTACAGGAAGTGTTAAAAGTGATTTTTTTTAAAAAAATATATTAAAATAATATATTTTTATTTTTAAAAAATTATATTTTAACATCAAAATGATTTAAGAATATAATTTTTTTTTAAAAATCATTTTTTATGTAGAAATACTTTTTTATTTTCAAAATTTTAAAAAAGAAAAACATATAATGCTATTGATTTGCGTCAGAGCTATGTCTTCCATCGAATGTCTGCTCTTGGGATGTTATACCACCTGGCAAGGAGGAGCTGGATATCTCGAAGCGGCTGTCTCCGGTCTCCACACACGCCAAACTTGAGTTAATTACAACCTGGTCACTATACTATCGAAATTAAATAATTAATATATATATTGTACCAGATATAATTAATTGTCGTTTAATTAGCGTTTGACTAAGGTTAATCATAGTTTCTCTCTCTCTCTCTCTCTCTCCAGAAAATACATTGTCTCCACATCTTATCTAGTTCCAGCTGTTCTTTTTCTATTTCTTATAAAAGGGAAAAAATTGAAAGAGAACATGGATTAATGGATGACTAAATTATAAACATATTTGAAAATATAACTTCTAGATTAATTATTTTTTGTTGAACTACAAGGACTAAGTTATAATTAATTATTTCTGAATATTTTTTCTGGTTGATGTTGCTTTTAATTCAATGAACTATTATTGTGGTTTCAAGCTTTTTATATAAAAATATTGAAATTTTGATTATTATTTAAAAAAAATGTCTAACTAGATTTAGTCAATCAAGAATACACTTTTCAGGTTTATTACATGATGTAGAGTCAACTTCCATCGAGTTAATACATGTGAAGCAACTAACTAGTTATCATCTAATCCAACAAGTAGCAGTTTACAATTTGCGGTAGTCATGGCGTCACCTACAATATGCAGATTACGGAATATTCAACTAACATCCATAACTTCAATTATTTCAAAGTGCATCTGCAGATTAGGAGGCCTGTCACCAAAATAAAATTTCTCACACACCTGCAATTTCCCTCCACTTCTGCGAGATTCAGATTCAAGCAGATGAGCTAGTCTGTCCTTTTCCTCACGTATCAAAACTCGGTTGCTATCACACCATTGCCTAGGAGTTCCATGGAGGACAAAACGAATTCCAGGGGCGCCTTGCATGAGACGTTGGGATATTCTCTCAATCACATCGTGATTGGTGGTATAAGCACCAGCAGAGTTTAAACCAACATCCACATAATGGATCTCCGAAATGCTGTTCAAAAGGCTTTCTTTAGTAGTCGGTATGATTTGAATATCTTCTTGAACACTCGAAAATTCTCCACCGGGTGGCTGTGGTTTCACTTGGGATTCTACTTCTAACGAGCCTAGCTCAGTAACTAGCTGGTTGAGCACGGTGCCGCCCTTGCTGAATCCAAGGATGTATGTTTTCGGCTGATTAAATGATACGCTATCTGCCGACGATTCTTGCTCTCTTCTTGGAATCACTTTCTTAGCCTGCAATGACACAAATTCAGGATATTGACTCACATCAATGATTATTACTCGACACACCATATGGGGCTTGAATTATTGACATGGCAGTAAAACACACCTCTTTCAGGCAATTCAGCAAGACCGAGACGGTTGAGCTGGAAGCTGGGAATCCGACAGGATTATAGGATTTTGGCTCCCCGTATCGATTCACAGATGGAATAAAAGCTTTATAAACAGCAAAAGGCCCATTAAAAACAGGAGCCTCGATAACAAATGCATTAACACAGCCACCATATTTAGACACCAAAATTTGAGCTATTTTTTGCAAATCAGACAATCTCTCAATCACTGGGTTCTTGGTCCCTTCAACTCTATCTCCATTGAAAAAAATTGCATTTGCAGAAGGTACCTGGGTTTCAAATAAATTCAATTTTTATTTTTTAAAATTCTTCAAAGTGGAAATAGAAAAGGAACTTACAGAAAGGGTTTTGGAAGCAGCTGAGAGGCAGAGAGATACTGCAACTCTACAGTAACTTGTGCTGCCAGGTGCCAATGGGACCTTCAAAACACCAGTCCAGCAGTCCATTGATGATTCTACCGTTTAAGAGAAACCAAAAAATCACACACGAAAAGAACGAAAAAGGTTTCAGCTGGGAATTTAAACAGACATGTGATGGGCACTACGATTAGAGGAGCGACATTTGGAGGTTAAAAAAGAGGGTCATGGGACTTTTGTTTTTCTTTCGGTCTTGGCAATTAAACAGGCACTAAGTAGGCCCGTTGAGTTTATTTTGATCGGCTTTAGACCCCATGATTACAAAGTCTTCAAAAAGAATTCTAGGGTTGGACTTATTTATCTGGGCTCACCTCACATTATGATCTTTCCACAAAATATTGGAGGCCCTTCCGAATAAAGTTGGAACGCGACCAATACTTGTATTGGAAAAACTTACCGACGAGAGGAAACAAAAGCTGCCCCATCCACGCAGATGTACTCGCTTTCATTAAAAGGAATTTTACGTTGTTTCTTAAAAAACATATCTGGTTTAGTTTATTGAACTTTGGTTGTGGTTTGGGTTGAAAGAGTTTTTGGAAAGAAAAAAAAAAAATATTTAGATCATCAGTTTTTTAATATTATTATTAAATTTAGTATAATAATTTGAACTTTAAGAATTTCGACCTGATTCTTTATTTAGATAGAGCTTTAAACGCCAAGACACCTCTGCTCATACGTGGATTAATGAATTCTTTCACCATAAAATGACTCTTAAGGTTTCAGACAGGATGCAGCTGGACGAAACAACCTCAAATTGAAGAACTAGGTCAAGAGGCAAAAGATCGGAATAAAAATCTGACTTCATAAAGATTTCGGCCGCACCAACAAATCTGGTTTTGTTCTTTATAACTCAATAGGAATAATAATAATAATAACAGGTTCAAAGCGAGGTACAATCTTCAAATATCAGTCTAAAGTGGCAAAAACAAATTCACTGTATTACCATCTCCAAAAGCTGCAATCAGTTGCTGTCGGCATGCCATGAACAAAAATCAGGCAAGTCATGGGGACACACATCCACCGAGTTCCATGATCAATATCTATATCTTCAAGACAAAGGATGCCGTCTCCTGCAATTTCCAAATCACCAGTAAAACACTACATCAAAGCCAGTCCGGTTGGACACTGAGACAAACAAATAGATTTTCAGTATTCCCTAACTAGCCCAGACCATTAAGTGATGTCAACATGATGGCAGTGCATGCATAGATGTAACCAAAAGAATGGAAGTGGAAAAATACCTCTTGGGTCGGCTTCGGTCTTCCTCATAGTCCATCACTCCACCAGGTTCAGAGTAGATCTCCTCGTGCCCTCGGAAGTCAATGTCTGCCTGCTTACAGTTTGTAACTTCTGCCACAACGTAAGTAAGACACATCGACAAACATATCCAGTAACTGAATAAGACTCGTCATGTACTACTTGAATTTGCTACCAAGATTCCAACTGAAGAAAATCAAGATAACCTTCCTCGTATTCCCAGATAAACAAAGAATTTTTGCATTTATCTAGGTGAAACATTGCTAGCAAAGATATGCAAGTCATGTTGTAAATAATAGCTCCAGCACACATAAAATAAAAAATGATGCACAACCTACCTACATATGATTTGTGTGGAATATCCAGTTATTTCTTTCAGATAACATGATGCTCCATGGCACTACTTCATGAGCAAGGATGTTTAATTATTTGTTTCAGATTTTTTAATCTTAAAAAGAATACGATATCATACTACTCCATGGATAATGCTTGAATGTAAAACTGGATTCAACTGACCTTGAGGGAGAGTGACTTCTTTACTTCTTCCACCCTATCTTCTACATCCTTTCGGTGCTTCTTATCCACTTCACTCATAGAATCAGCCCATTTTATCTTCTCTTGAATTGAGACAAGTAAATTATCTGATGTAGCCAGCCTAGACATCCATGGGTATAAAGTTAGATATGGAGCTGACCCAAGAGATTTAACACAAGGAATGCACACCATATTCAGAAATACATGACGAGCAAGTAAACCAATACATCAAACGAACTGGAAAGAAACTTTCATTATTAACAGCAGAATGTACAAGGTCACACATGATAACAAATGAGCTTGAATTTGAAAAAACTGTCAAAATAAACTGATAAATTGCGTGAGGAACATATTAGAAAAACATTACCCAGAGGACATGAAGAATCAAATAACAGTGCTATGGAGTCCTCCAACATGTCCAAATATTCAGGTCTTAAATGAACAATGGGTTTTTAAGCAGATTATTGTATTTGGTGAATAAAAATAGAGTAACAGCTCCCAAATTCAAATGGATTGAGGCATTTTGGAGTCAGGCACACAACACTAAATAATCTCAGAGAATATGTCAATGCTAGTAAACTAAAGACTAAAGACGATACCAGTTTGATAGTGTTTGTAACATATTCCCAAGTTGTCCAGGCCTCAGATCCCTACCAGCAGCAAATTGGACCTACACGTCAATTAATAAAGAAGACATCATATAAGATTTAAAATGTTTGAGAGGGGTAAAAAGATATTGTAGAATACAACTTAAGGCAAGCTGATGACACATTCACAGACCTCAAAGCACCTTCGCTTCTGATCTAGCTTTCCTCGTACTATTCCCTGATAGAACCAGAGTTGGAAAGAAGAAAGAAAAAAAATGCGCAGAATGATTAGCATAATCCTAATTCACGAATTGCAATAGTCTGGAAAGAAAATAGGACACTGAAAGAACTACAACACCATCAAAGTTTTTATACATTTTGTTAGCCAATCAACTCCATTTTCCCACAGGAAAAAAAAAAGAGGGAAGAAAAAACAATCATGATTGTGGAAGGAATGAAATGCAGCTGGCAGAAAACCTACCGCATACATGCACTCATTGATAAGAAAATCTTCAAGTTCACGAACATTTGAAACATCTAACTCCTGCATTAGTTGATCATAGGGTAGTACCTAGAAAAGGGCAAACACCAAAACAATCTAAATGGCGAGGACCAAGAGGTCAGTAAAATATTCTGATTCAAAAGATCAGAAGAAAACAGGTGAAACATGCAATAATCAACTTTTAAACTAGCGATGCAGCATAAATTAAAAATAGCAGTACTTGTCAATGTAAGAAACTTATTTATTCCATATATTTATATGAATCAATAACATAGTTTAAGATTTTGAATTTCCAAACACTTGACTCACATTCCAAGCTCAAAACCAATTCCAATTTTACTTCAGAGAAAACTACAGTAACTTGACTAGATTTATTAAAACTGAATTTCGATTTTAGCTCTGACTAGAACAATTACTTCTCTAAATTAGGTGACAATTTACTGCACGTTTCTTTCTTTCTTTTTTAAGATAACAGCTGACACATCTAGTGAGTTGTGTCATTCACTTTTTGGAGGCAAGATTCCATGAGCCTGTATGGAAGGCAAATTAGCTACTCAAATAAGTAAATTCATTTCTGAAAAAAGGGTTCATGATACAAGGAAAGATACCTTGCTCACTTCAGCAAGGGTAAGCACAGTAAGTTGCTTTAGCTTGAGGACTTGATCAGGAACCAATTGTGGAAGACAACCAGCATTATCTATAAGAAAAAAACATTTGCCCATTTCATTAACGTCTTGAAAATAAGAGAAATGGGGAGAAAAGAAAAAACAACAGCAAGGACCTCATTATTGAAACGATACAGCCAGAATATACGAACATGTTATTATCTACACCATCGTGTATTGCGGTAATGACAACACAAAATTTCTATTCATTTCATGTACTCCATTAGAAAAACACCGTCGACAGCTGGTGAGGCCAAGGTTCTTCAAGAATCTCATTTCAAGCTACCTTATCACAGTTAAGAACCAGACTTTCAAGTAAATGTTTATCACGAGGCATACCAAAAGCAAGAGCAAGAACACGTAAAGAAGGAAAAGAAGCACTAAATACAAAAATTTAAGTACAACACTAGTCAGCATGTGCAGGGAAAAAACAAGTTCGTTGAACATTTAATATTTGATTTCCAGTTTCTCCTATTAAGACCCATTCATCATTAGTATAGCCACTTCCAAGCTACAGAGTCCACGACTGAAATGACAAAAAAAATACCTGCAGGAAAATCAACTTGCTTTAGGTTCATCCGAACCAACAAAAATCAAAGTCCATCTTCAAACGAAGCCCATTGGCTCGCATATTACCGATAAAAAGAAAACCGAGTAACTACAGTCATTCAATACACTTTCCCATACAATAATTCACGAATCTCCTTCCGCAAAAAAATCTAGTCAACTCAAGTTCTCCATATTCAATTATCAAGTGCAGTGCAGATATATATATATATATATATATATATATATATTGACCAAAATTATTTTCTTCGGCAATTGGAAATCCAATATGAATTGATACTGATCGGAAAAAAATAGAGGGAAAAAGAAAAGGGGTAAATTGAATGTTTACTTTTGTAGTCAGTCCAGGTTCCGTGAGCAAACAACTGCAGAACATCGAGGTACAAAGAATTCTCAGTTCCTTGGAGCTGTCAGTAAATTTGAAAACCAAATTAAGATAACAGAAGCACCATCCAACAACATGGAGAAGAAATTAGCAGGGAAACTAATGGGTAAATGAAAACACCTCGGAGACGGTGGGGACCGAAAGAATCTCAGAGAAGGCAAAGAGAGAAGGATGAGAAGTGGCTTCGATAATAAGAGGCCAAAGAGCGGAGGCTTTTAAAGTGGATGCTTGATTTACGAAGTAATCGATGTGTTCTGCTTGTTTTTGTTCGATGTCCATTCTCTCTAAAAATCAAATGGATGACGACTAGCCTTCTTCACAAGCCCTAGCCAGGTGCATACGAGGAATTTGCGGAGGTGGATAGGATCACGGCATTGAGAGGGTTGCGGAGTCTTCTGATTGAGACCGAGAGGGTTAGGGCTTGGGAGGAGGAATGCGATCAGAGAAGAGAAGAGTTGAAATTTAGCAGTCCTGATGTGTGAAGTGGAAGTAGAGAAAGCTGGTTTTTTGTTTATTTATTTGGTTTATGAAGGTGATTTTTGGAGAGCGCGATGTTTCCTATGAGGGCAAACGAGTTGTCGTCGCTGCTGCGGCATCAAGGGAGGATTTGGTAAAATGCACGCCGCCACTCAACGTCTAGGATTCAGGTACCGCGTGCGTTAGTGTTAAAAACAGTTTTTTTATTATTATTATTGAAAATAAAAATTCTCATGGGGAATTTATAAATAAAATAGCTTTTAGGAACTTGATTGACAGCATAAAATAATTGTGTAGTTATTGGTGAAAATGATATTTGTATTAACCACCTTAATATAAAATGAGATGACGGTATTTAAGTAAATAAAAAATACATTATCAAAAATATATTTTAAAAATATATTAAAATATTTTTTTATTTTAAAAATATATTGGTTAAGTTTATTTTTTTATTTTAAAAAATTATTTTTAATATCAATACATAAAAATATCTAAAAATATTAATTTAAAATAAAAAATAAAAAATATTTTTTAAAAAATATTTTTAAAGCACATGCAAATAAAAAATGATTTAAAAAAAGAAGAAGATATCCGTCTCTCCAAGCACAGGAAAAACGGCATGCTTTTTTCGTATGGAATCTCAATTATCCCATGTATATTACTGAAAATATTAAAATATAAAACAATAAAGAAAGTAGATTCCTTGAATAAATTATTATTTTTTGATAAATGGTAGTCATGAAATCTGAAAAATATTTTTAAATTTTTTTCAAGTTTATTAAAAGAATGATAACTAAATCTTAAATGTAAAAAGATTGAAGGATAAATATGGTTTTTACTGAACTCGAGTAATTAACTTATTATCTTTCAAGAACAACAGGGACCGAGTTTAGCTTACTCTGAAGTATTTTGAATCCCCAGTTCCAGGGCTCCATGCATAGACGGAGACGGTGAGGACAAATGTCCTGAGAAATCATAATTTCATTCCGAAACTATCTTTCCTATTTTTATTTTTCATTTATGTCTTTTTTATGCTAATACACTAAAAGCAACCCAGAGATTCTGCCATAGGCTTTTATTTTCTACCTTAGAAATGATTCTCCAACCCATGCACCACAGCACATACACCAGCATAAAAGACCATTGATCAGCTTGATGACAGTTATCTTCTTAGAAGCCATGCCCTCCGCCTTACGCAGTTGTTCTCCTCGCTGCACTCGCGGCGGCTTTCTTGGTGGTAGTGTTTGATTTTCCGTTGATCGCAATCTTTGCTTCAGATGAAAAACTTCAACAATGAATGATTTGTCATCCAGGAATTTATGTTTCAAAGGTTAAACATCAAGATTTGATCTGAAATATGAGGAATCACACGTGTTCTTCTCTTCTCTTCCCTGTCTGCAAAATTAAATGCTTCTCTTCTGTTTTGCAGTTTCAATAGCTGAAGAAACTTAAGCAGCTTAATAAACGCACGTGTTTACATCGAGTGACCGACTCTGCCATGACGGATATGTTTACATTCCCACAAGGCAATACCAAAACAAATCCATACAAGCAATTCTGAATTGAATCTTGTCTGGAAAGAAGAAACAGGAGATGCGACAGTGCAGATGAAACACAACATGGGACGCCCATAAACAGAGTTCTAGGATTGAGAAGGTGCAATAGCTGCCAAATTCAAAGAAAAAATGGCTACTCCCAAGCATTGCCACGAGGATGGTGCATGCTTAGAAAACAAGAACACATACTGTGTCATAATAGCTCTTCAGAATCTCAATTGTCATGATCACCAAAAAATATATCCCCTTTAACCCCAAAAAAGCAGCTTACTTCAATCAATTTAAGGAAAGCCCACATGAAGATTCTTCATGAGAAAATAAAATAAAGCATAAAGAAAAGATCTTGACATTGAAATCATCCAGCAACATAAGAGAATCCAGAAACCTTAGGCTTCAAATGGACAAAAAATAGTATAACCTGACGGTGCAAAGATATCAATAAAAGCAGGAAAGTGTGTTTCTGAGAGATGGAGAGTTATTACTTAATCTAAGTGAAGATTCTTAGACCAACACGAAGCATCTCGTATGATCAGAACATGACGAGGAAAATGTGTACGTACTCGTGCACTTTCTATGATAGACTTGTAAGAATTAGACGAGGAAGAAGCATGAAAATGAATATCAGATAGTCAAAGAAACAAAACCAAGTTGGTAAAATTAGACTATTTTAATAGAAACGAAAAGATGGTCATGAGTTTTCTATTGGTACACGAACAATTAATCATGGGATTTCATGCAGACATTCACTTTTGCTGGAGGATGAGTATATCAAGCTCGCATCACCTTTGCTGATGGATGCGTATGTTCGCTGATTTATGCGCTGAAAGGATAAGTCTTGATATTCACATCATGGGAATTTCGGTTTCACCAAGAACCAGCCGCACGCGATCAACCCTTCCTCAGCAGTAGCAATATTGCCATGAACACTGGAGCCGACGCCAAATCATGCTGCTGCTACCATTCCAAGTTCGGTTGAACAAGTTGTGCCAGAGAAGCACGTGCAATTGACAGCTAACCACGCTGGATTGCTCAGGTAGAATACCTAGAAGGGCTTCTCGAGCCAGGAAGTGCTTGGCTCAAAAGTCTCGTAAGATATTTTGAAGATTTGTTGTTATTCCACGAGACAGATCCTTCTTCTTTGTTTTTTTGTGCTAGCTGTTTGGCAAGAGAAATTGTGGTGGGACCCCTCACCTTACAGCTCCAGATTGTGTCATACCATTCACTCGTGGAGTCTTCGTCGACACGTGGAAAATGTATGCCCTCCTGCAAATGGCTGGTTGCTTTTAAATGTATCCCCGCTTTTCCTTTTCTTTTCCCTCACCATTTTGCTTGCCTTTCTTTGTGGATGATTAAGATACTGGTTTCTGCATCATCTTTTATCTAAAAATGGGCGACTTTTTAGATTGGGAGCGAGAAGCGTTGAGGTTAGTGGGTTTGAGTTGAGAGATAATACTCGAGTCTTTACGGGAAGTTTGCATGGGTTAGTTTGAGATATTTTTTAAAATATTTTTTATTTGAAAATATATAAATATAATAATTTTTTATTTTTTTAAAATTATTTTTAATATATGAAAATATTTAAAAACATTAAAAAAAAATTAATTTAAAATATAAAAAATCAAATTATTTTAAAAACACTTTTTAAAAATAGTGAAACAAAAAATTCCTGTACTAGCCAGAGAGGGAGAGGATGGAATCATATGTGGTCACAGAAGGATTGATCATATTACATGCAGTTTTAAACCGTTGATTCCCGTTCAAACATGCGACCCAAATATTGGGATTCTAAATCTTGGGATCCTAGAGCGGGGGAGGGCTATCTTCGCTGCGTAGCTCAACGCTCATCGAGTTTCCCACTGTAGGAAAGCCTCAAGAAAAAAAATAAAATCAATTGAGCTCGGTGATGAAAACGAAGATTAACTAAAAAAAGACGGAGGAAAAGTATTTTTTATTAGTAGTTTTTTAATTTGAAAATACATTAAATTAATATTTGTTATTATAATTTATTTTTAATATTAATATATTAAAATAATTTAAAAACATCATATAAAATATTGATTTCAAGTCAATAAATTAAAAATATTTTGAAAACTCAAAAACAAATAGTCTGAAGGGTTTATTTAAAAGTGTAGTAAGAGTTATTTTTTAAAATAATTTTTGTTTGAATATATATATATATATATATCAATATATCAAAAATTTATAAAAAAATTAATTTAAAACAAAAACAAGACAAATTTTATTTTAGTTTTCCAGAAATATATTTAAAACCCACTCCCATTTATCTAAAAAAAAAAACAATCAAGGCTATCCCGATCTCTCCCAGGAATGGCCAGGATAGGAAGTGAGGTGGCAAGTATGTGTCTTAAAATTCTATTTTTCATGATAACTGAAGCCCTGTTCATCATCGTGATGCATCTTACCTGCATGTCGTCGAGTCCTTATTTTTATATGGAAATAGCAAGAAAATAATCTAGCTGGTCCCACAAAAAATGATGCGTAGATTAATAGACGTAAAAGCTCCTGCTCAATGAGTTGGGCCTGGAAAAAGGGTCCCCCCTGGCTTGCTTTTTTATATCATTTTTTTTGGATTGCTGCTCACCATACACGGATCCGTTTGTTCTCCACCTTTTGTAGCTCTCGTGGATGCTGTAAATCATCTAAATTCAGCAAAAATTATCCATCTGCTGCAGCTTTTACACTTCTCTGTTTACAGTTAGGGCATCAAATCCTGGGACTGTTCTGGGCTTTTACATTTCCAGGGGAAGAACGTACAGTATCATTCTTCTGCTGCATAATCTGTAGCATGGGCGCTGTGATCCACTGTTTCGATTGTTAGCATGTAAATCGCAATAAAAAAGAGTATGTTTTCCGAAGCTACAAAGCTCAGCACGGTATGTAGTTTCCCATGCTACCATTCTGGTTCGGATCCGGTGACAGATGGAGGACAAGAAAGGATCGGGCAATTTGGCCCCTGACCTGCACTATCACCGCCGCCTATCCCGATGAAGAAAAAAGAAAAGTGAAAAAACCTTTGGTCAGAAGCTGCCCAGAGAAAATAAAGACAAGGAATATCTTGAAAGAAAGATCTGATCTCATGAATGCTAGCTGACCAAACGACCCGCCTTTCCCATCGCTAATTCATCCATGGAGTGCCTGCAACCCTAGGCGAGTGCAAGACACTGTATAAAGATGATGAAAGTTTGAAAGCAAAAACTTTCCTTTGAAAAGAGAACGACGATAAAAGAAGGGCTGAGGTGGCTGGGTCCACCGAGGCTTATTACTCCATGGAAATAGAAAGCTGGAGGTGGGGAAAAAGTAGAAGAAAAAAGATGAAAAAAGAACCCTTTCACCGTTTTCAATCACTCGCACAGCTCTCCCAAAGGATCCACTTATTGCAGGATATCTATGCATCTCTGCCTTTCCATGCTCGGGCAATAATTTAAGTTCATTTTGATTGGCGTGTCATTCTCCAACCAATTTCGAGCTTCGACATGCTAATATTTTTTATTTTTTTTAGATTTTTCGGGGAATTTATTTGAATTCGAACGTGTAAGGCTAACGTACGCTAATGAAAAAAGAAGAGGAAGAAAAGAAGGGTGTCCTTTGTTTACTTTTCTCTGCACAACAATCTACAGTGATTGCTTGTGAAGAAATATGTATTTACTTGAGATGTGCCCGTACAAAAAAAAATGTTGTTTATTCCATAAAGAAAATTCTTGGGAATTTTACTATTGAATCAGCTAAAATTTTATGAGGAATTTTCTTATATATTGTTATATTTCATGTTTAATTTTAAGGATAATTAAAGTTTTCAAAATTATTTTGTTTTGTTTTTTTATATTGGGTTTTTTCTTAATTTTATCGAGTTTATCTATAATTAAATTTTATAATTTATCATGATTTATTTTATTTGGGATTATCATGATTTAAAGCTTGAGTCACGGATTTGAAAAACCAACTTATGTTAATTTAAGTTCATCTAATATATTATTGTTTCAATATTATCTTTTAAATATATTTTAAATCAAGCTGAGTTCAAGTAGTCTTTTCACTCTTCATATTAATTTTATTTTATTTTTTATTTATATTTTATAATTGAATTGCATAATTTAAAATATATTTTTAAATTGATATAAGTATATCAAAATAATTTTAAAACATTATTTTTAAAAAATTGAAAAAAAATAAAAACATGAGAACAAATATTCTCATAATACTATGTATTGTTTATCCTTGCATGTATGTATTGATATGTGAAGCAGGTTTATAATTGAAATTATCATCTCAATTTTCAAACAGTATTTCTTTATCATATTTATATAGTTAATCAAAAATAAAAATAAAAATAAAAAACAGAGAAGATATAGAAGATGGGAAACAGTTCCAGAGAGCGCCTGCTAGAACATCTCACTCTCTCTCTAGCACTCCACTCTCTCTCTCTATCAAAGAATTCAGGCGCCACCACCTGCTCAAGCGGTGCGCGTCACCAACCTGCTTAATACTCGCTACTTTCCCGTGTAAACTTCACTCTTTTTATTCTTTACATCCCATCTCCCTTTGTTCTCTAGAATGGGTTGTGCGGCTTCCAAGCTAGACAACGAGGACACGGTGCGGCGGTGCAAGGAGAGGCGCCGCCTAATGAAAGAAGCAGTTTACGCCCGCCACAACCTAGCCGCTGCACACGCAGAATACTGTCGTTCACTCCGACTCACAGGCTCAGCCCTCTGCACTTTCGCCGCTGGTGAATCCCTCTCTGTCTCCGACCAAACCCCCGCTGTCTTCCTCCACCCTGCCACAACATCCACCCCACCTCCTCGCACCAACCCCATCCCTCCACGTGTCCCTCCTTCCCCTTCCCTCCACTCGCCGCCACCACCACCTCCATTTTCTCCTTCTCCTACGATAGCTAGCACTGAACTTCCTCATATTCTTTCTTCTTCAAGTATCAAGCCTCAATCTAATCGCCACCGCCGCAGCAAGCCTCCGAAGCTACCTCACATTCTTTCAGATACAAGCCCTTCAGTTTCCCCGAAATCGAATTTTGAATATCCAACTGCTTTTCGAAATCATTCAACTTATTCTACCACGCCATCTCAAGCTTCTTCTGTATGGGATTGGGAAAATCTCTACCCTCCTTCGCCTCCAGACTCAGAATTCTTCGCTCGAAAAGCCAGCCAAAATCACTACAACCAGCAGCAGCAGCAGCAACACCAACACCAACACCATTTAGATACTGACGATGGGTCGTCACCAGATGAAGATGAGGATGTCGCAACTGAAACCGAAACGGAGAGATTATCGGAGTATGATTTCTTTAAGAAAAAGCACTATCCGCAGCAGCAACAGATTTATAACGAGACGGAGCAAGAGGAAGTTCATTGCAGTGAATGGGGAGATGATGATCATTATAGAAACACAACATCATCAGATGAAGAAGATAATGATACAGAGTTCAAATCCGAGATGGAAACCCGGTCTAATTTCGGATCGAAGCAGCAACCGCAATCACAACAATCTGATAATGTTTTTGGTAAGTCAGATAATAAGTCTGAGGCGGGATCGTCGACGACCAGTTACAGGACTCGAGAGACATCTAATATGAAAATGGTTGTGAGACATAAGGATTTGAAAGAGATTGTTGAAGCCATTAAAGAGAATTTTGACAAGGCGGCCACAGCTGGAGATCAGGTTTTGGAGATGCTTGAGCTTGATAGAAGTTTCCGGCAGCTAAAGAGTGAGTAAAATCCATTTCTTTTTGAGGTGAGGCTTTATTTGTTGTTTAATTTTGATTAATTTATCAATTGTTGCAGAAACTGTGTATCATTCTAGCAGTGTTTTGAGTAACTTGAGCTCCAGTTGGACCTCGAAACCGCCGTTGGCCGTTAAGTATCGCCTCGACACCGGTTCACTGAATGAAACTGGCGGTCCAAAGAGTCTTTGTTCTACAACGGAACGGTTGTTGGCTTGGGAGAAGAAGCTCTATGAGGAAGTTAAGGTAAGCTTCGCAAAAATTGTACTAAGATATCATTTTGCTAGCCTGGTTTTTTACCCAATTCATTTGCCCCCTAAAAAACCTCCTTCATCGAATAAGGTAGACTAGTCCCCAAATTAATTGAATGGTTGTGATTTTTATTTTGTAAAATTAGCGTTACTCTTTTACCATTTCTGGTTTTTGTTTCCCTTCCCTCTCTTGTATTAGTCTTACCATATATGATTAATTGGTGTTTTCAGGGGTATTAAAATATGCACCAGTGAGGTTAGCGTAAGTCTAGCGCAGTTTTTTGGCCCTTTGTCGCTAGTAGTTTACCACGTGGACTTTTTTTGACGAAAATGACCCCGTTCAATCTTATTAATTATGTGATGGGTTCTTCTTGCCTTGACTGTGACGTGGATCATCATCATCGTTTCCGGTGAGGATATTTCCCGGATCAGTGATTGTTGATGCTATTCATGCATTCGTGTATAAACAAGCGGGTGAGAGCCCCTTTTGTTGAAGTTTGCATGTAGTGAGGGCCTAAACGTGCCAATCAGGCTAAATCCCAGCTGATGTTAACAATTCTTTGTTAGGATGGCTTGCCACCGTCCTTGAATTATCTTTAAATGCAAATTATCTGTGTGTTGCATTCATTTACAATGACTAGAATGCCCTTGACAACCGGTCAGAAAGACAAGGATTGCTTGTGTAACCAGGGCACCTTTTCCCATCAAGTTGATGCATTTTTTTGGGTGCATTACTGCATCTGAAATTTAGCCTCCAGCTGTGTTTGGAATGTGTTGACGAGTGCTAATGTGTAGAACAAATTGTTAATGTGCCTTTTCAGGCTAGAGAAGGTGTTAAAATTGAGCACGAGAAGAAGCTATCAACACTACAAAGTCAGGAATACAAGGGGGATGAAGCAAAGCTAGACAAGACCAAAGCAGCAATAGCAAGACTGCAATCTTTGATTATTGTCACATCTCAGGCTGTTTCTACCACCTCTACTGCAATCATTGGTCTTAGAGACAGTGATCTTGTTCCTCAGCTGGTTGAGCTCTGTCATGGGTATGCCATTTCTTTTCTTTTTTAACTCTTACAATAATTTTTTTTCTTATATACATAAAATATGAGATCTATTCGAATCAACAAATTCTTGTGGTTGTGAGGCCACAAAGCTTTTACCCTTGATACAATGCAGCTTCTTATTTCTGTTGCCCTGGTCAAGTTCTTGAACTACTGATATAATCAAGAACCGGTTCTAGTAAAGCCGCTAGTAATTCTTAAAATAGGCATCTTCTACCTGTATTTTTCCACTCGGAGAGTGCCTTTTCACTTTTGTTTTGGGCTGATATTGCTGACTGAATTAAATCCTGACTTTCATAATCCCATACTCGCATGAGATGCGACCCTTGCGCTTGCCTTGGTAGGTGAAGCATTATAAGGGGATAGCACTGGAATGCCAGTTGCTTCATCCAGTCTGTATCCACATGTGCATTGCTGTCCAGTTTTCTTGACCATCCACTGCCAAACTACCTCTCCATCAGGCAGTGGCCCAACCCTGCATGGATTGTTACCTCGTTTCTTAATGTGGTGAACTAAGTCAGAAAGCATTTATAGCTAGGCTGGCGATTTTGATTTTATCCAGAAACTATTAATTACGAGGCTGCTCTTTGGACACATGTAATAGCATTACCAGGGCTTTGGATGCTCTCAACCATGCTTATCATGTTTGCAATATATGACCATTTGATAATAGTCCTGGAGAAGCTTTGTGTTCCATATGTACATCATCTGCTGGTTCATTTTACATATTTGTAGCTTTCAGCTACCTCACAAGGCTTCATGTTCAACTAACAATTGCCCCCATTTGGGCGATGCTAGTTTTGGTACTGCTGTTGTCTGTAGAGAAAAGTCAGAGAGAGATTGTTGCTTTAATTTTGAAAATGCAGTTCTTGACAGTATTGAAGATGAAAACCCATGAAACATGGCCCAACTACTATATCCAGCTCTTAACCTAGAGTTGGGCAAAATTGCTGTATCAGTGCCCCCCCCCCCGTTGCAAACACCGAGAACCCAGCAGTGACTTGACAATCATAATCTGGTCAAATATATTTGAGAGACATTGTTTGCACCATGTCTCTATGGCAACTTGTTGTCTTTGTATTTTAATGATGAAATTATGGGCTGCTGAAATGACATCCATCTAGACCATATATTTATGCATCTGATTTGAATGCAGGTTCATGTACATGTGGAGGTCAATGCACCAGTACCACGAAGTTCAGCATCACATTGTGCAGCAAGTCCGTGGTCTTGTGAACCGATCACCCAAGGGTGACTCAACTTCTGAATTGCACAAGCAGGCTACTCGTGACCTTGAGTCAGCAGTTTCTGCTTGGCATTCCAGTTTCTGCCACCTAATAAAGTTCCAGCGGGACTTTATTCAATCTGTCCATGGCTGGTTCAAGCTCACCCTTATTCCTGTAAGCAGTGACAACATGAACGCCAACATGGAACCCTCTGATGTATATGCCTTCTGCGATGAGTGGAAGCTTGCCCTTGACCGTGTCCCTGACACGGTTGCTTCCGAAGCCATCAAGAGCTTTATCAATGTTGTTCATGTGATATCTATGAAACAAGCTGAAGAGCTCAAGATTAAAAAGCGAACTGATAATGCATCGAAGGAGCTGGAAAAGAAGGCTTCTTCTCTCCGTAGCATAGAAAGAAAGTTCTACAACTCATACTCCACGGTTGGTATTGGACTTCCTGATACTGGTGGATCTGATAATGGACAGGTATTGGATGCTCGTGATCCACTGGCTGAAAAGAAATCAGAGCTTGTAGCTTGTCAAAGGCGTGTGGAAGATGAGATGCTGAGGCATGCCAAGGCAGTGGAGGTGACACGATCAATGACACTGAACAATCTTCAGACAGGCCTTCCTGGAGTCTTTCAGGCATTGACCAGTTTCTCTTCCTTGTTTATGGAGGCACTTCAATTGGTATGCAGCCGTTCCTACACTATCAAATAGTTTTGCATAATTTACCTGTATGGTGAGTTGGAAATTCACAAGGGCTGGGAAATTTTTGGCTGGGGGCGCTTATGTTTATTTTTTTTAGGTGGGGGGCTTTTTGACATGTAAATATACGAAACTTTTTTGCGGTTTTTATCATCCTTGCAAGTTTGAAGGGAGGGAGATGTCTCTGTACAGGAAGTTGCCTGGATTGTTGTCTCGGAGGTTCACAGTTTCGGCATGATTGATAAATTATACAACTTTGTTTTGCTCGTGGTTTTTGCCCTTTCTGCTGTAGCTCCTGGCATTTGTTACTTTGTGGAGTGGATTTTATAGCTCGAGTGCTCGAGAGTTTTGATACCACTGCCTTTTCGGGGACCACTTAATTCATTATATGTGGGGCTTCAGAATTTTGGTTCCTCGAAAGTTAGGGATGCCTTTTGGAAATGTGCACCCGCTCACCTCTTCCTTTTCTTCATCTTCTTCCTCGATACTAAAAGTGGAGGAAAACCGAGACAGACAGCTCATAAGCACAATTTTTATTGAGCATCACAATCCCGTTCATATAATCACCCATAAAATTCGCGATTTTATTTTTTACTATTTTGGAAATCATTTATTGTCAATTTCTCATCTTTTTTTTTCTTTTTTTATAACCCAGAACAAAAAACACAACTGGTAACCTTAAACATTAGAGAAGCAAGGAAGAAACTGTTCCATCATAATCAGTATCTCCTTGTATTTTAAAGATAATCTGTCCCTTTTTTTATAAAAAAAATGTTCATTACTTTTAAAGTTGGATCAAGTTTGATAAAAAAAAAAAAAATCTCCACATGAATGTTTTCCTTTTATTATTTTACACTTGATTAAAAAATAAATTTCAAAAATTGTTCCATGGGACAGCTCGGTACAATGTAATATTCTTATTTTTTAATAAATTCACATCAAAATGATCAAAACATAATTATTATTTTTATGATAACTTGCTTTTATAGTTCTAATAAACTATTATTTAAAAAACATATTTTGGTAAAAAAAATGTCATAAAAGGGAAGCATATTAATAAGATGAAGGGTTATTTTAATTAAAAAAGATATACCTTTTTTTATCTTTATTTCACTGAAAGATTATATTTTTTTTATTCATCTCTTAACTTACCAACTTTGGTCTTTAATTAATGTTAATAATTTTTAAAACATTTATTATTATAAATTTATTTTATTGAACGAATGTGCATTTACAATTCAAGAAGAGGCAGTTTAACCGACAGGCTCTCTCTCTCTATCTCTCTCTCTCATTGCTGAACAGGCTTCAGCATATGTATTGGATCCGCACTGACAAATTGACAGCAGTGATGTTGAAAGGCAAGCAAACTTTAGTCATCATTACAAACTACAATTATTAGATTATTCAACCTAGAAAATTACTTCTTTTTTTGTATTTTTCTTGTCTTGGATCTGAAGCCTCTCTTGTCTTCTTTTGTATTACGGTAATAGAAGGATTCAACCAAACCACTTGTTGTCTGTTGAAGTTCTGTAATGGGATCAGATGCTGCTAACTAAGTAACTTGAATTAAACAATCCTGTTACTGGCCATTTTTAAGCCAAGCCATCCTTCTTTACCGATTATTATATCTAGTTATCCAGTGCCTGTTAGTGACAAGAGCATATTAGCTGGAAACAGCTGAGGAGATGTTTGGAGATCAACTTGGAGAGGTTGCCATTGCTGATGTTGTCTGGTGTTTGGTTTGTTTTCCTCTGTTAGTGTCTTTTTTTATTAGACGACTGTTTTTGAAAATGTTTTTTATTTAGAATGGTATGAAATTGATGTTTTTTTATTTTTAAAAATTATTTTTGACATTAACATATGAAAATGATCTAAAAACATAAAAAAATTAATTTAAAATAAAAAATAAATATTTTGATTTTTTTCAAAAAACACTTTCAAAACATCGTGCCAAGGTTTTAAAAATCTGGGGTTCGAGTGAGGTTCTCGCCATATATATTCTTGAAGCCAGGGACCGTAGGGGTTTGATATAAATCCTGTTGTTGAAACTTGAAAGCCCTGTTTGGGAGCAAATTCAGATTGGTGCTGTGGAAATTCAACTCCCAACACCCTGAATGGGCGGTGATCACTTTCAAGAACCACCACGACAGATTTGCTGGTGTTTATAGAATTGAAAAGAGGCAAGAAATTACTCGGCAAGAGTGAAGATGTGGTGTCCAGATGCATGCATCTATCATTCCCTGTAACAATGGCAGGATCGCGTTGCAGATAGGGGACCAAACTAAAAGGTATAAACGCAGTGGGCCTTAAATTTCTAAAACGAAATCATTTTGCCTTCACAGAGTACCACACAGTTTTATTTTTTCTTTCATTGTAACAAACGTTGAATCTGGAGATATCTCATAGTTTAATGGGAAATCGTAGCCTGCAGTGTTGTATAATGGAAAGCGAGGCGAAGCCACTAACACCATTAACAAATGGAGTTCCAATTTTCACTGGCAATCTTCATACATGCCTCCATTTCCAATGGATTTGGTTTCCAGTGCTGCATATCTATCTTAATCGTTGGAGGATCGAGATGATCAAAAGAACCCACCCATTCAATGAAAGAGAATTTCTGGTAAAATCAGCATTACCAAGTAATATAACTGGTAAAAACTGGGCCATTGATATTGATCGAAAGCATCAGTTCTTAAAATTGCTACTCAGCTAGAATATTAGGTTTGTAATGATTCGAATTGATCATGATGGTTAACCACTATAAAACCCAATGGACCTAAACTACTCTGTAAATTGAAGCTCTAAGGTTTCCAGCTGATGATTTATCCTCTTATGAGGAAGGTGATTATCAGAACAGGATACTGCAGGCATGTTTTCATAACATCAACAAATGACACCATTACAAGACAGCACAACAGCCTGTACTAAAAGAACTCGAAGTCCAGATATTTACCCCCGGATTTCATGTCTGTCCCTGCCATCCTTTTACTGCTGCTGCCTACAATGCCGATGCCAATTTTGTCAACTGCGCCAAACTTGCCAGGCGAGGGCTCGGTCTCTACTGGTCTTGGCACTTCAGGTGGTGTGCTACACCTAATTAGAGCCCAGTTCACACCTTTAAAGAAAGGATGCTGCTTGATCTCAGTTGCACCCCTCTTCACCCCTAGCCTATGCTGAGGTTCCTTCACCAGCAGGCCTCGGATCAAATCTTGGCTGGCGTCACTAGTAGGCGGTGAATCTGGGAATCTAAGCTGTTGCCCCACCACATTGAACAAGGTAGCTCGGTTTCCTGAGCCTTTGAATGGAGTTTTACCATATAATAGCTCGTGCAGGAAAATGCCAAATGTCCACCAATCAACTGCACTGCCATGGCCTTCTCCCTTGATAATTTCAGGGGCCAGGTATTCATGGGTTCCCACAAAGGACATCGACCGAGCAGCTGTTGGTTCTGCCACGAGCTCTGGAAGTGCATTAGCTGGCAACCCAAGGTTGTGGCGAGGTTTTCGGGGCTTTTTCTTACTTTTCTGAGGGAAGATGCGAGGCAAAAAACATGCAGGTTGGATGCAAACTGACGAGGGCTCAATACAGGCAGGCTGAACACAGAATGCCCCACCACCAGCTCGTCTTGAAGGGTCGGAATCATATGATGTTCTTATCAGGGTGGGTGAAACTGCACATCTAAGGGAAAGGTCAAAATCTGAAAGCATTATGTGGCCATCGTCACGGACTAGGACATTTTCAGGCTTCAAGTCTCTGTAGACAACTCCAAGCATGTGAAGATATTCAAGTGCCAATAAAACCTCTGCAGCATAAAATCTGCACATTTGAAGAAAGAAATTACTATATAGCTGCTCTGCTAAAAATCACTGATTTTGGCAAAGAGAAGACAAGGAGATAACATCACAAAAGGGCCAGCTGAAGAGAAGGAAAGGACATTTTACGGCACAAATAGCATTTGTCCATGATTAGGAACAAACTGTTTTGTTCCTCAAATGTCATGGCAGGAAATCCATCTGACTACAGCGGAATCTCCAAATTTCATAGTTAATTAGGTGTTTTTGTTCTTTCCAAGTTACCAAAAACCTACAACCAGGCTCTATAGTTTGGGACATTATTTCAACATTTTAGTCAATAGAACAGTTTTTGCAAATCCAAATTCCAGTGCTCCATCAAGTTTCCAAATTCCAGTGCAAGACTGTTTAGCATAGGGACTACAATGAGGTAGAGATAGGTGTCAGTCGTTTCATTGGAATTGGAACCGTGAACTGAGCCATATTTTGATTTCAGAAGCATCCAGAATAGGTACTCTTGTGAACTAGCATCACTTACTGTGTGTGGGGTCTAACACCAGTGACCAGAGCATTTTAGCATATAACAGGACCTGGGAAATGGAAATTGATATTTAACAATATCAGGGAGGATCAAAGTCTGAACTCTGAATTTGGTTTTAAAAGTTAAGTGCTGTGTTAGCCCCTATATGACACGGTTTCCTTTCCATGCATCAAAATCTGAACTCTGAAATTGGTTTCAAAAGTTTAGTACTATGCAAGCCCAATATGACACGGTACTTTTCTTTTCCAATGCGCAACGGCAACATATCTGAATGTTATTGCCATCCCAAAGCAAGAAAGAAATATGAAGGGAAACAACAGCCAGTGATAATGAAACTCGTACATTTCCCATCCCTGCACCAGTAGATGGGCTAAAATATGACTGCATCAATCGATGGACAATGGATGACATCTGTATTTATTATTTTGAAAATAACTAGTATGGAAGATACATAACTCTGCTGAGTTTAGCATTTTAGAATTTAATCCAATTTTCTACAAGCTTAACCATCTCTTCTACATTTGCTTAATATTTCACTGGGTTTTCATCCCTGGTACCTTGAAACACACAGCAACTTGTACATGGAAATTTAATTTTACACTTCCATGAGGAAAGATAATGAATTGTCCACTAAAACACTATGAAACTGTGTTTCCATCCTAGCAATTTACTAGTCATTACATACAAGCAATCAAATTCGAACAGTGGAAAAAAACCCATCTACATGTGCCTTTCTGTCATTCATTTTGCAACCGTTTAAGCATTAAGGATGGGTGAAAAAAAAATCATGGAGTTGGTTTTCTTATGCGGTCCAAGATGATAGCATGAAGTGGAAAATTTCTTGTGTTGACATGGCATAGCAAGGAGAATTATTGTTGTTGCCTTGTAGGTGTTGAAGTGACCTCAGTAACAAGGAAAGGGCTCTGACCAATCAATTAGTTTATTATAATAGCTATGGCATGCAGGTACCTTTAGTGTTAAACTATTAAAAAGTTGGAAACTATGCATCTTCTACAAAAAAGAAATAGTTAGGAGCACACAACTACTAGCCTAATATTTAATCACGTGCTGCTAAACGAGGGCATATCAGGAAACAGCATCAAGAAAAAAAAACTAAAGAAACCATGCTTTATTCATAACAGACAATGGCGAGAATGCTGATCTACTAAAAAATACCTGGCAGCATACTCAGAAAAATGTTTCCCAGGTTGTCGTTGCCTCAGAGTATGAAGATCACCCCCTGGGCAATATTCCATAACCAAACATGAGAATCTGTCCGTCTCAAAATGTGTATATAAAGTCGGCAGAAATGGATGATCCAACAACTGCAAAATCTCCCTTTCTGTCTGAGCTCTTGTCAACTTTTTCCTGCTTGCAAGGGATGCCTTGTCCATTACTTTCATTGCAAAAAAACACCGAGTTCCACTCAGCTCTGAGAGATACACACTGCCAATGTCACCACACCCAAGGCGTTTGAATAATCTAAAGTGACTCATTCCCAAAATTCCATCTCGTGCTCGAATGGCAAGAATAGCGTTCCACCTAGGATCATTTCCTTTATGGGGCTTATTTGCACTGCCGGTAATATTGCTCCAATTACTGTCATCACTAAGACCACTGCTGTCACTTGCTCGGCTGACACTAGTCTTCGCACTTTCAAGTGAATCCCCTCTAACACTAACACTCCCTTTTGTACTCTCACAATTTCTATCGATACTAAGCATGCCATCACTTGTAATAGCATCACTCCGATATGTACTGGCACAGCTATTGACAATACTCATAGCTGTGACAACACCAGTACTGTCAATGCTACTATGAGGACTCACATTACCACTTGGAGGCAAAGAGGCATCCCACACACATTCCTTCTCTTCTGAATCAGGTGGAAGGGGAGAGCTTTCAGTATTTTGTGATGCACGAGGAACTGAAAATGGAGAAGGCAATACAAGCAAGTCATTAGGTTCTTCAACCAAACTTTCTGCAGGAGAAAGAATCACTGAGCTTAGTTTTTTGGGCAGAACCCTGATTGAAAGATCTTCTAGAAAAGCCCCCTTCACAGACATACTCTTCACAAGGCATCCAGGCTCAGCTTTCTTTTGACCGATTGGTACATACACAGTTTTCATTATTAGATCCGTGTCGATAGGTTCAGGTGGATGACTGGCCCCAGAGAAAGAACTCGGCCCGCCTTCATCAAAGGAATCGTCACTACCCTTAGAAGTCACAACAACATCAAGCATTACGTCTTCTTCTATGGCTGCAGAGTCCTTTCCTTTCCATGGTCTAACAGGCACAGGAAAGTCCTTGATTTGAGATTGTTGTGCATAAAATCGACCCACAGCATCCCTTACCGATCCTGTCTGCAGCTTCGGTGCCTGGCTCACTTCTCTCCCTGACATTATATATGCCGCTGATGATAACTGACTCGCAACAGGCAATTTAGCAGGAAATGCCTTTGATTCTGCAATCCTTTCCATATTTCGTACTACTTAATATTACATGGAAGGATCCTTCAGCCAATAGAACTGCAAATGGAGATCAGAGAGTCGATTAGGCGCTTCAAGCATCATAATAATAAATAAATAAATAAAAAGTAAAAATACAGATATCATCAATCAAAATTTTCTTCAAAGAAGAAACGAAAAATCTCAAAAGTAATTCTTCACCCACGACGCAATCTAGTAGCTATTCTTCAATTCAGGGGTCACTAAATCTCTTCATTCATTTGATTTCCTAAATGTTAGATATTTGAACAATACCATTCATGCATAATCTGAATTTTCTTGCCAAAACCAAAATAGATGCACGATCACTAAACGGTTTGTACAAGCAGTTGAACAAAAAAAAAAATACGAGACAATCGCAAAATCGGACTAGATCAAGCAACTAAAAACTCAATAATAATAAAAAAAACGGAAAATCCATAACTTCATTCACAGTCAACTAGAATAAGGAATGCTACCAGTAGCGGCAAAATCACAACATTCCTTAACTTAAAATTCTTCAATTCCACGCAGCAATAGAATCCAGAACTCTGAAGAAGTGAGACATCTCTAAACCCCGAAAAGAAATTTAACAAAGCAGAAAGAATAAACCCCGAGCAACATTTAAACAGAAACAGAGAAAAAAAACATAACGAAACAAAATGAATATTAAAAAAAATACAGAATGAATAAGAATCCTGTACCGCGGAATTCTGTTGAGAGACGGACAGAGCTGAAATTCTTTCTTCTTGTTGTTTCTCTCTTTCTAGAAGCTTAGAAATGAGATTATAAAAAAGAAACCGAAGGTCTCTGATTGATCACCAAAACTGAAGCTCCTCAATTTCTCTCTCTGAATCTCTCCAAATTTTACTCGCTGGAATGTTGCTGTTGGTTGGCTCTGCTGCAGCAGCAGCAGCTGCAACAAAAGCTTTCGTTGATGGTTGCAGGGAGTAGTATTTGCTTTTCCTGTTCTTTCGCTGCTTTGTATGGAGGACGCAGTCCTAGTGTTGCCTAGTGTTGCCTTTTCTTTTTTCTTTTTCTCTCTCTCTCTCTGTTTTTTTTTTTTAATTGTTGAGGGAGAGAGATTGTGGGGACCAGTGAGTGTTGGGTGTGGGACCCACTGTGTTTCTGCATTAAGCCACACTTCTTTTCAAAGGAAGTGGGGACGCTCCTCCCCCCCCCCCTCTCTCTCTCACTCTCGAAACGTTTTTCTTTTGCAGGATCGGGTTTGGATTCTCCAGTTTCGTTTATTTTCTCACTCCCGTATTTAGCGCGTGTTAGATTTTTATTGTTATTTTTATTTCACTCTATATAACATTATAACTCCTTTTGTGATAAAAGGTTTATTATTTATTATTTTAAAGACAATTATAATAGTACAAATATAAGTATTAAACATCATTAGTTAATAAATACGAGTCATTTGTTTTGCACTCAACTGACTTTTTTAAATATATAAAAAAAATGGCAAGAGTCTATTTTGTTTTTTTATAATATTGTATATTTGGACAAAATAATTAGCATGGATAGAAATTTTATGAAGTAATGTTAAAAAAAATTATTTATAAGACCATAGTAATAATAATGATAACAACAACAATAATAATTTATTATAATGATTGTAGTGCTTATGATATTAATAATTATAGTTATGGTGTTAAAAGTAACTCATAAAATAATATTAAGAATATTAATAATAACAAATTTTATTATAATCCAAATAATTATATTAACTATATTCACAATGATAATAATATTAATTTTATTTTTGTCTTTTATTTTTGTCCTTAAATTTTTTTTATCTTGTTTCTTTAAAATTGTACTATTTAATATCAACATTAAACAAAAAAAAAACTTGTCTTATTTATTTTTTGTTTTGCATTTCGGTTCTTTTTTTTTTGGTTTAGTTTTGATTTCTTTAAGTTTTTCGTTCATTCCAGGATAATTTCTATTTTTGTTCATATTTATGTATTTATACTTTTATTTTTTTTATTTTTAATTGTTATTGTTATTTATCTCTGCATTAAATGCAGAATATAAATTAACTCAAGCCGATTTCTTCAAAAAAGAAGAAGAAGATGACATGAGTTATAGCTACAAATTAGAAGTTAAAAACTGTGTTTATTTTATAAATTAACTAAAACCAACTTCTTTAATAAAAGAAGATGATATAAGCTATAGCTATAAATTGGAAGTTAAAATTGTGTTTATTATTAATTTAAATCTTTGATTGGAGTTAAAAAGTTATTTATAATCATTTTTTAATGCTTTCTCGAGTTAAATATTAAAAAGTGATTTAAATCAATTGACAAAAGGCATCCCAGACATAATTTAAAATTTTTAATTCTGGATTTATGTATAAAAAAAAAACTCTTTGCCATGCTATGAACAAAAACAGGACTGGAATATGTGGTGGGGTTTAAGTGTTTTTTTAAAAAATATTTTTCATTCATGAATGTATTTAAATAATATTTTAAAAATATATATTTTTCACATAGCACATGAAAATAATTTAAAAATAATAAAATATTTAATTTAAAATAAAAAAAATATTTTTAAAAAAATATTTTTGAAAGATAAACTTGTCATAAATTTGGAAAATATCTTCACGCGCTCCATGAGCAAACCGTTCAAATGAAACCGGCAATGATTCGAGAAATATTTTTGGTTGCCGGTTACTGAAATTAAGATAAGAAAAGATGCATGGTTTTACACAACGATGAAATGATTATCTTACATAAAAATCGACGATCCACTCCCTCCCATGAAATGAGAGGTGCCATTATAATATAGGGCATGGTCCACCACATAATTAGGCAAAAGCAGACACCCTCTCTCTCATCTTGACTTCCCACCGTAGGTCTTATGTAGTTGTGTGTTCACTATGACTACGCTGGTCAAGGTTAGAAAATACGTCTTAATTAATAAATAAACACAAACATTTCCCAGTGAATTTTTATTTCGTTTTATTTTAAAATAATTATTTTAGTGTTTTTTTTATGGGGTAATATCAAAAATAAATTTTAAAAAATAAAAAACAATATTATTTAATATATTTCTAAACAAAATATCACTTTAAAAAACAATACTCTAAAATAAACTCGTTTTAAAATGTGGATGCAACATGGAGACAGGCCTGTGGATCTATGAAGAGCTATGAGTTCGAGACCACGACAGTCCAGTCCATTTTTAGAACGTGAAAGCCACAGCTGCAAGAGCGCGTTCTGATTGGACGGTGAGCATTGACTGGCATTCTCCAAAAGATCCCCAAACAAGGAGACATGATCACAGCCAGGTTGGGGCTAGAACGAGGGCCGATTTGGTAATCAAAAAGAAAAGGACCGGTTACGCGTGCATGGTCAATGTCTGACGTGGCAGTCAATAATTGACAAAAAGTGCGAGTAAAAACCGGGTTTAGAGGATTAGGAGGGGGACACGTAATATAACAGGGTCAGTGAGTAGTCAACTTCTTGCTGTCTTTGTTGGCCCACGACGTGGCCACTCAAGAAACTGTCTTCGCTGCACAATTGTAAAATATGCCTAATCCTCGGCTTGGAAGTTTTTGCAAACATAATGTTTTATCTCATAGAGGCCTTTTTGCAGGACATGTCATTTTCAGACAAACATGGCGAGGCGTGCAATAATCCTTAAATAAATTTTTTTTAAATAATTTTTTATATCAATGTATCAAAATAATGATCTAAAAACACTATTTTAAAAAAAAATCATTTTTTTTAAACACAATACCAAACATGCATTTTGATTGATGACCTCTAATATAGGGCTTGTTTGGGAGAGCTGTTGCGGTAGTTTTTTAAAGTGTTTTTCGTGCCGAAATACATCAAAATGATATTTTTTATTTTTTAAAAATCATTTTTGATATCAGCACATCAAAATGATCTAAAAACATCAAACCATATTTATTTAAAATGAAGAAATTTTTTTTAGCAAAAGCTGCGGCACGGCGGGTGAAACGCCATGCCAAACAACTTCACAATGTAGGTTGGGTCAAGTTTTTTTATATATATAATCCAAGTTAATATAACTAGAGTAAATCCAAGTTAATTTTTAGAATCATGATTCAAAATATGAGATTGAAATAACTTTTTAGAAAAAAAATAAATCATATGGTCTAATCTTCAATCAACCCTATAATTAAAAAGAAAAAAAAAGACCGAAATCGATTTAAGTAAACTTTCAAAACCAATGACTCGGGTTATAAGATCAAGACTACCCCATAAAAGACAACCTGTAATATTATAAAAAGACCGACCAATTAAATATTGCTAGATAAAATTAAAAAAAATATAAATAATGTTTTTATCATAATATTGATGAAGATTGTTTTTTAAAATCAATTCATAATTTTTTTTCATAACTGATTTTATGTTGAAGTCCTTGAGTTAAAGTAATCAGATCTTAACAAGTGAATCTCGTATTTTATTTTTCCTTAAATTATATATATGCATATTAACTATGATTTATATCAATTTCCAATACAATATTGCAAGCGTGGCTACTAAAAGCAAGGAAAAATAAAATAAAAAAATAAAATAACAGTAAAAGTTAAGCACATAAAAAGACTGGTGCGTTAGATTTTTTTTTAGGTTGTTTTTTCTTAAAAAATAATAAAATAGTAAATTGTTTTATTTTGAAAAAAATATTTTTGATATTAATACTAAAAAAACACTATTATACATATATAATATTTTTTTAAAAGCATGGTCATATAAAAAAATACACACTAACAAACCAACTAAATCTCAAACATAATCCTAATTATAAATAAAGTGGAAATATAGATGCTATGATTGTACATGATTATTAAAGAATAAATTATATTCTTTAGATTCATCTAACAATTTATGTTAGAAGTGAAATAGGTTTTTAATATAATATTAAAACGATGTTAATTCGGCGGTCCTGAGTTAGAATTTTATTATCTTTATTATATTTGATAAAAATTAAGTACAAATAAATATTAATTTCAAGCATAAAAAGCTTAGATTTGAAAAAACATATTAAAAAATTATAGATAAGATGTTTGATTGAAAATCGCAGACCCCATTACTAATGAATAAACTCCAAAACCAAACAATGCATCTCTTGGCAGAATTTGCATGCTGATCTAGACGTGTAGGCACCAACCAAACCACCATAACATTCCATAGCCACCGCATCAAAATCACAGACGATACGCATAACCATGCCAACCTCCACGTTCTCTACATGCATAGCTCAAAATCCCCTATAAAAACCCACAGCACCCATCACCTCATTCATCCACCAAGAACACCACTAAACTTTTCTCCAGCAAAAATGGCAAGGTTTTTTATCGTAGCAGCAGCTCTAGCTAGCCTTCTCCTGGCACTCATCGGCAATGCCTCTTCTTATAGAACCACCGTCACTACGGTGGAGTTTGATGATCAGTCCGGCAGGGGTCGATCTGGAAGCTGCCAAGAGCAGATTCGGAGGGCGGAACTGGACAGCTGTGAGCAATATGTGTCCCAATCAAGGGCAAGAATTGCACTCCGAGGGATCCAAGGTTCTCGTGGTGATCAAGGGCATGCTCAGCAATGCTGCCAGCAAATCAGGCAGGTGGACAGGCAGTGTCAGTGCGACGCTTTACAGTCCTTGATCGAGGAGCAGACACAGCAGCCACGCCGCCGCCCTGAACAGGAAGAGACGCCGGAGGTGAGGAGGAGGGCATCCGAAATACAAAGACAGTGCGGCTTGCCCGATTGTCAATCCCAGTCAATCTGGTTCTAGATGCTGTTTTAGGATCGTATGATGTGCCAGTTAGCTAGCACTCATCAAGCTCACTCACTCGTAGAGTGGCTTGTGAGAGGCAGGCATGAATAAAAGTCACATCAGGCTGTTTATGCAAGCACTTATGTAATAATAAAAGGAAGTCTAGCACATGAGGCTGTTTATGCAAGCACTTGCGCCATAATAAAATAAAGTGAGTTCATCTTATGTAAGACTGTGAGAGGCTAATTTTGAATCTTGGTTAATTTAAGAAATGGTTTAAAATATATTCTGAAAAGTAAAAAAGCTGATTAATAATGTTCTTCGATCCATATCACTTCCAATTTCATTAATATATACTAAACTTGATATATTGCCCCAACAATGTTCTTCACTTACAGTCAAGAAATTAATTTCAAGAATTCACTGCACACTTTCCTGGAATTTGCTCCCTCTAACATGTCACTTGCAACGCTGATGTTAACGTGGCATTAGCTCAGAACCACACTGTTTTGTTACACTACAATGGCTTGGCCAGCAAACTTTTTACTGCTGAAGATGATTGGACATGGAGGAAGTTTTTTCGTATTTTAAGGAATGTGTTTTTTTTAAATAACAAAGAAGAGTAGTATAGTGAGAAAAAATGGAGGAGGACGTGGATCATGATTGGGATACTTTGTGATTGTTTAGAGTATGGCTGATGTTGTTTTTAAAAGTATTTTTTGTTCAGAAATATATTAAAATAACATGTTTTTTATTTGTTTTTAAATTATTTTTGACATCATGAAAATATCTATAAATATCAAAAATTAAATTAAAAATTAATTTATTTAATTGATGGCAACAATCAGTATGGGGCAAGCTGTCATGGGAGTCTCCAATCCCATGAAAGCTGTGGCTAGTGATTAAAATGATTAGGTGAAAGTATATTCGACCACTGCTCAGATGCTAAAAACATTACACCCACATTTCCAGAAAAAAAGAAACATTTTGTAGTAATCTATAATTTGTGGGCCTTGCGTGCTGCCACCCTTGCTTTTTGAAAAAGTTTAAAATTAGAGGTTTGAAATTGTAGGCTTGGGAGTGTTGGAATTAGGAAAAGAAAAATCAAAGTGGGCTCTTTCATGATTCATTTCTCATCACCGATGACTTTTTCGGTATGTGTTCTTAGTTTGTGGTGTTTGCCTTTGAATCCTTCTATGGAGCCTAGGTTTACTATTTTCGTGTTTCTTGAAGAGGGAGAGATGATTATTCCTGCTCATAGCTAGTTCATATCATACTCAACTACATTGACATGTAGGGTTTAGTTCTTCACTTCAGCAATCAACAATGAAAAGCCAAGTTTTTTTTTCATTCTGGTCCTCAAAAATATTCAATTCTTTTTTTCATTTTCATTTCATATATAAATATTGAGATTTATAATTATGCATGTTTTTATGCGTTTTCAAGGGAAAAGAAGTTGAAAAATAAGATTTTAGAGTTATAATTTTTGTTTGACAATGCGTTTTAAAAACATTTTTGAAAACAAAATATTTTTTGTTTTTATATTTTATTTTTAATTAAATATTTTTAATGTTTTTAAATCATTTTGACAACATGATGTCAATAATATATTTTTTTAAAATATTATTTTGATATATATTAAACAAAAAAAAACTCTTAAAATCAACTTCAACTACACTCCCAAACAAACATGTTTTTAGGCTTGAATGTCAATTCTTCAACCACCAAAAATGACTACAAAATTATCCAAATGGATGATGAATCATCTATTTAAAAAACTACAACATAAATAAAAATATTAATCAACGATCACACCTAAGCTCTATCATTTTTGACTAGGCAGTCGGACCTATTCTACCGAGCCTGGTAGTACCTAACTTTTTTTTCATTAATATTTTTATAAAATAAGTAAAAATGTATAATATAAAAAGTACAAGCAAAATAAAAATGTTTGCATGAGCATTTATTTTTAATAGAAAAATTAGTTATTTGCTGTGGTTTTTAACTAATCAATTAACTTTCACGAGCCGGACCAAAAAACATATTAGCATGTTTTTATAGCAATAATAAAAGCTTTATTCAAGAAGGGAGAATTCAATACATCCTCTTAATAAAGTAGATGGAGATTGCATGCATTCAAAAATTAATTCATGAAGATGAGAACAAATGCAAGTTAAGATATATGTTCTTTGCAAAGACATGCTCGCAAAATCAGGCTGCGACTTTTCAACCAAAAAAATCATTCTCCAACCTATTTTTACCTAAAAAAACAAACTCTTAGAGCATAAATGAAAAAAATCTTTCAAATCAAAACACTTTTAAATTAGTTCAAAAATATAAATCAAACCAATTTTTTTTCTCAACCTTGATTCGCTTTTTCTGATAAAACGAAGGATAGAAAATAACTCTTTTCGTCAAATGGAACTCATCCACACCTAAGATGAGTATTTTTCTTGCCATAGTGCATAACCAATGACTTTCTTTCTCCTCCCTTGTTTTCATGTCATCTGCTCTCAAACATGGGATTTAAAAGCAAAAAAATAAATAAATAAATGAAAAAACACAAATTTAAGAACTACAAAATGAAATTTTCAAATCACAAGGACCAAAATAGATTTTTTTTATAAAAAGTTACCCACACTTTACCAGAGGACATATCAAAAGTTAATATGAAAAGCAAAAATATATTTGCACAATTTCAATCAAAATTAAAGATTCATTTAATTAGACCCTTGTTTGGCTTATGTTTGAAACAAAATTGGGTTAAAATTAACATAATATAACCCAATTAACTAAACCCATCAAGAACCCTATTTGATTTCTAAGAAAAATCAATTCCACAATATTTTTTAAATATTGAGACAATAACATCTTGAATCAATTTAGATTAACCTGTCATTGACATGACTTTATGATGTTTAACAATTTTGAACTCATTTTAATCAAAATAGGCATTCATGGAAAGCAATAGATAAAAATTTTCAAGGGGGATTTTATTTTTTATAAAGGGTTATACAAAAGAGTAATTGTTAATATAATAATAAAATGCTATAATCTTAGAAAAATATGAAACCAAAATTTTATGTACTTATTAATCTGCAGTACCATTCTCTCTTCTGACCCACTGACTGACTGGTCTTCTTGGCTTTTGTGGTCTCTGCCTCCTGCCCGGGTTCCTGGGTTCTCTAGGACGAGGTCTATTTGAAGAACTATTCAAATTTGTTTCCGTTGAGGGTCCGGCTTCTGTTCCTTGATGCTCTGCGGTTTCTCTGTTCACTGTCTGTGCAGGTGCGGTGGCTCGTTGCGGAAGATATATACCAGGAACAACCACTATATCTCTTTTTGGTTCAATTAAGCCGCTGTTTTCCTGCTGTAATTTCAATATGGCCTCAAATTTCTGTCTTCTGCAGTTCTCTGAATCAGAATGAAGGAGCTTCTCCTCGTATCTGATCTCTGCTTCAGAATTCTAAGATCAAAGTGAACCAGCAATTAACATGAATCAAAATCCAACATACAAACAATAGTTGATGGTCCAACTAAGCTGAAAATTTATGTCAGATTCTATTAGTGTTGACAAGAAATACTTGCACTGTATATTACTGAGTACTGACCCAGATGCCCTTCAAACAAAAATATTACCGCTCAGTTAATTATTTGCACTGAGTTGCCTTATCAGGCTGATATTTTAACTCCATAGGAATAGAGCAAACTGTGATTTGGAATAGAAATTTTTTATATGGAGGCAACTATTAAAAATGCAAAAACATAGGTAAATACACTTAAAATCAATATCAATGATTTAGATGGCATACCAATTGAGAAGCTTGAGTTCCAACCAAGTCAAGCACATGTTCAAAATCCTTGGCATGGAAAACCTTTCTACAAACTGGACAGTTCCCCATTCTTTCTTCCAGTATTCCATGCACATCTGATAACCCTAGATTGTTGCGAGAAAAATTAATAGCATGATAGAAAATAACCTATGTCTTCTTGATTAAACAGGTATTAATAAAAACAAAGTACAGGCAGCGTATGTTCTGCCTGTCAAATTATAAGAATATGCCCCAACACAGACACACACAGGGGTGGGGAACCCTCGAAGACATACCATTCTGATTTCCCATCTCTCTGTTTTGCTGTAAAGTTGTGGAAGATGAGGTGCTAGTGCTGTTTTCCTTCTCCTTTTGGATCCAATTCCACAACCTTACAATGCATTCACTGCCATAAATTGAAGAAAAAAGAAAGGATAAAAGGGGGAATATTTTGCTATCAAAATAAAAATGAAAACTAAACCCTAGTGTATCATCCAGAAGAAAGAAATCAAAACTCTACCAGTGAAAACAATGGAAACAAGACATCAACTTCATAAATGGCAAGGCTTCATCCTGTTCATCTTCTGGGACTAATGGGTACAAACACAGTGAACAATCACCATCCGGGTGATTCATAACAGAGAGCTTCTCCACCGCCTCCTACAAATGTAGGATCAATGAGTCTTTGCAACTATATATTACAATAAAAAAAGCTACAAATACACAAATTCACTTCTATAGCTAAACATATTTAAGATCGGGCAATTTGTAGAATTCCTGTCAAGGAGTTCAGAATCTAGTAGAATCACTATTTTTCTTAGTGCAACATCCAAGTAAAACACAATACTCAGTAAATTATCATTCTTGTGATTATCATTCAGAATATATATATATATATATTCTTCCCAAATGCAATAGGTTATAATACATGATCTTTTATTACCTTGGTGTTTCTACACCAAGCACCTATCTTAGCACTCGCGGACAATTCAAAAGTATGCTCATATCCTGAAAATAACAGGGACAGTGAATCTGTGATATCAACTCCTCTACTGAAATGCCATCTATAGAGAGTTACAAACCCCAGCAAATTGAACAGAAAGAATAAGATGCATTAAAGCACTATCTTAATGCTAATTGGCACAAGCCACATATTACAGCACGTGCATTTACTTCACAGAACAGCCAATAACTTGAAGAAGACTCCCCACAAATATATGACAGCTAGAAAAAAAGAAAATCAATTTAAGGCAAGGATAGTCTATATTTTATCATATGAGGCAACTGATATGGTTTCCTCGTTTTATTAACACAATATGGAATTACAATACTAAGGCAGAAAAAATTCTTGTTGAATGAAAAATGCAGCAATTACCTCACAAAGTGCTACAAGCATCAGACAAGAGGAAAGTTCACGTGCTTTCTCTTGTATGCCAGTTATCAATTGCTTTTGCCTTTCTCCATCAAGACCCTTGGATTCTATGAGATCAATCCATGGTGGTGTGCTTGGGTACTAGCATGGAAAGTAGACAAAAGTTAGTATAAAACAAACAAAATTGCACCTATTAAGTGGAAAATGTATAAATTGACAACTTGTTGATGTCGTAATATACCTGAGGACCTGCTCGTATCCCAATAACTGCTTCCACAAACTTCAGGAAAGAAAAAAAAAAAAATGATGTCTCATAAAACAGTCATATATGCATCTTCTATATGTCAAAAGAAATACAAAACAACCATCACCCATCTCTCAGTATATAAAGTTACAAGCAGCAGGGGAAAAAGGATGCATATCCTAAATGTAATGATTTTTCCAATGGAATTCACGTTAGGACAGCTGGATGCATCAGAATACTACAATAAGTATTGGGCACATTGCAATAATTATATTCTAAATGGGTTTGCTCAAAAAAATCAGCACTGTCAACTTTTATTAAATATTGCCCATTGATCATATCTAAAACAATTTCGAAAACGTTTTACACCATTTCTCGATTAAGCAGATAGAATTTTAAGCTGTAATAAACATATTTAATTCCCGTACTTTTTTTCTCGAATTTTGTGCTTCGAAACAAGAAATAATCAAACCTCGTAAGAAAGAGAAGAGGAGAGAGAGTGGGGGACCTGTTGGGAGGAGATATCGGCGGTTCTGGGCTTGATGTGGAGGTGAAGATGAGGAGGGAAAGAATCAAGAATCACACAATCGTCGCCATACACGGCTAGCACCGCTTCTACTTCTATTAAAACTTCTTCTTCGGCCATTCCTTCTTCTTTAACAGCTGGCTATGCTAAGTCTCCTTATTGTTCTGCACGCTAATATTAAGTGGTGGCCGATGACGGAGGGAGGAACATCAATTGAATTCGTCTTTCTTTTCTTTTTCCCTGGACACGCCTTCGTGAATGCTGCCTTCTGTTGTAGGCCTGAGTGTAAGCCCAAGTCTTTCTAAAAACAAGTAGAGCCCAAACAAAAAGGCCCAAACATAAATTTCCCTATCTGCTTATTTCTCCTACGCTAAGAGCAAGTCCAAAGGAGCATCCATATGAATAGCCAAAGGCAAAAATCAGTACTTTTGCCTCTTTTTTTAAGATTTCACTTCTCCAACGCAGGAGGTATTTGAAGAGTAAAATAGATATTCTCATCAGCAGCTATTTTTACATGTTTTCATCCAAAAAACTAAAAATAAAGTAATATAAATATATTATTGGAATACTGTACAAACTAATTAAAACTCTTCATCGATCTTCTTCTCCTTCATCTGCTGTCAAACTTTATATTCTTCTTCATGATATACTTTCGAACATTGAAATAATTTTCAACAAAGTTGCTACTGTTGCTTCTATGATCAAACATTCTAAACTTTCTTGTTCACGAACCCCTGCCAAAAATCTCAAAAAAAAACTATAATGTGATGATTTCACTAAACAACCACAAAAAACCCAGATTCCAAAATATGTTAAATCAACTAAAAAAGCTCAAACTCTTTTAAGAAACAAACCCTTCAAACAACAGAGAGTCCAAAAATCTCCAAAAACCCATTTCATAAATCCATCAAAGTTGTCAGAAAGTTTGGGACTCTGATGGAGCGGAAGAGAATGAAATGGAAAAAAAAAGGAGTGCTTGCTGGTAGAGGTGCAGCGAATGGGAATAAAATCAATTGATTTAGCCATTTTTCCTTAAGTCGAAAGACAACGGGAAAGAAGAGAGGAAAGAGAGAAATAATAATCAATTTTGAAGAGGATTTTTACTTGCAATTAAATGAAAGAAGGATGAGACAGAAGATATATTGACACACACATATATATATATATATACACATATATATATATATATTAGAAAATAATGTGTGGGGGGAGGTTCTGGAGATACACGCAAATAATATATATACAAAATATTAATAGTAGAAAATAATGTAATTATATCAAAAATATTTGTTTTTGTTTTTATTCAAAAATATCTAAAGAAGAGAGTAAAAAATTATATACAAAATTAATAATTATATTGTTAGAGGGTTTCTTGAAAGCAATCATTTAATTTTATAACTTACTCTCATTAATTGTATAATTAAACTATATATAAAATAATTGAATTTTATTTAAAATAAGATAAAAAAATAGCTCTCCAAAAAGACTCTTACCATTGGACAACACATCAACTCAAAAGTTATTTACACACTATTATTCAAAGAACCATTTTTATGATTTGATTTTTAAAAATAGCTATTGTCATTGGACTTGCCCTAAACACCGAGCTTTGAGCAGACAAGGAATACAAGCAGAAATTATTTTATTGACATAGTTTATATAGTTGGCATGACCTTGCTACCCAAGTTTTTAGTTCTTATAAAATCATTATTAAATTTTAAAATAAAATTTTTCAGAATTTTTATATAAATATTTCTTTATCAACGTATTTCTTTAGTCGGCGTAATATTCTTAATTGAAAGCATTCTTTCTCTCAATAAAAAAAATATAATTGCCAAATCATGGTTATAAAAAATATGTTTATATTTTGTGTGTGATTGAAGGCTTAAAAAAATCATAAACATGATATATAAATGTATTTAAACATTTTAATGACAAACAACATATTTTAACAGGATTTTCATAAATAATTTATTATTATATTCTTATTTTCAAATCAAACATCATAACTTAAAGTAAAATTATATTAATCAAATAAAGTTTTAATAATATTTAATAATTAAGTCAAAAAGTACGTGAATAGGGTAAATTTTTGCAGGGTGTAAATTATTTAATAATAAAGTTTTATAAAAATGAAATAAAGTCTTATAATAAAAAAAATGATTAGAGATGCTATCAGCGGTTGATTGATAATTTCCGACCAAAACAAAAAGGCGTTATCAACAATTAATAATTTTCAACAAGAATATAACGGGCCCATCACAGATTCACAGCCACAAATACAAATATACAATACTCGCTGGAGCCACACAATTTTTACTTTAATTTTCTCCCATCATTGTCCTTTCAATTTTCTGTTCTGAGTCTTTTAGTCTTCGTCGTTCATTGATTAATAAACTCGGAGCCACAGATGAATAAATTCTCCATTACCCACCTTCGAGTCCCGATTAATATCTGATCGTCGAGCCTGCACACTGTGCATGAAAGGCTCGAAAATCTGCAGTTATAAAAACCATCGCAGTTTTGGATTATGAATCAGAGCTGGTTTCTCCCCGGCCTTTCTTGAATTTGACCTCTCTGGTTCCCTTAGTTTCTTGCTCTTAAATGTAGAAGGCAAGAAGAACAGTACTGCAGCAGATCAGAGAATGGCGATAGAGTTAGCTGCAAGAAATGAGTGTTCCGCCGAAGCAGGGAAATTGCAGCCAGGTATAGCAGCTTTTCATTATAATTGTGTGTTAAAATTTCTAAGAGAGCTTGTTTTCTTTTTATGACTTTGTTAATTTAAATTTATAAATATATTTATAAGAAGATTTATTAGATAAATAAATTTATTAAACCGGCAACTAGTAATTACTAATTAGGGGACGACTATTTATCGATGTGACTTCTTTTGCCTTTTAAAAGTGTAAAAGTTTATTTCCAAGTTGCCGTACGTGAAATTTTAATTTTATAATGATTTTGTTTTTTATTTAATTTTATATCAAAAATAATTTTTAAAAAATAAAAAATATATTATTTTAATATATTTTTAAACCCAAAAAAATACAACGTTCGCTAAATACTTTATTCGCTGGTGGTCATTTATATCTCGATCGAAATCTGGCGATGATGTCTTCCCATTGCTAGCTAATATCCTTTAAATAAACAGCTCTCTATCAAATGAAGACACAGACCAGTTAACCAGTACAATCCTTTCCACTCAGTTTCTATTTCCTTCACATGGCGACCGATTCAAAGAAGTATCCATCTGAAGAAGGGCCTGCAGGTATGTATTACCCCTTAATCTATGATCAGCATGTTTAGTTCCGACTAAGAAGGCACGTGTTAATTTATCAGCTCTAATCCCAATTTAATTCTTTACCATAAGGTCTGAATTAACCATAAATAATCATATCAAAACTTTATTGTATTATGAATTATATGAGCATTTAATTCATTAGTGCATGAATATATGATCAGGTGATTAATTAATTATATTTTTCTTATGGGAACCGTATATACAAGTTATTGGAGAAAATACAGAGGATCGCCCATATTTTTTTGTGCGACTAGCAAGACACATGTATGGTAACAAAGCAAGTGTGTGTTTGTTTTGCACTGAAAAAGCTTGACCATTAATTAGTCTCTTAGGGTTCAGCTTGTCGTCATTAGATTTTGGGGAAAGATTAGGTTTTTACTGCAGCCTGAAGAGCTACGTTTTCCTTTACAGATTGGTGTGGCATATAGATCATGGATATTGGGGGATAATCAAGATATTTACAGGCCGCTAGAAGCTCTTGAAACCGTTATGAAGTAGAAAAAACTTCAAATTAGATCTAGTGATCAATGATTAATACCTAGCTAGATTGACGGGGTCATCTGAAACAACCATATCTGCAATGGTTTTTTCGTTGTTAAACAAATTCCATTGCTAACACCCCTGTTTTTTAGAAGTGTGCTCTCTTTAAAAAGTCTTGGAGATCTTCGGAATACTTTAGGTAGTAAATATAGAAGGAAAATAATGTATAAGAAAACAAGATGAATAACCTATAAAAACAAAAAAGTGTAGGAGATCTATGTATATAAGAGGTAGAGTGTGTGGAGCAGGAGAGAAAGAGCGGGTAATTATTGACGAAACATGTAGGCGGGTGATACTCGACGGAGAGAAAAGTAGGAGCCACTTATAATCGTAGGAATTAAGCTGGACGTCCCAAAGAAAAATTATGTATGTATCGTATAGCGATAGTGGATGATGCATTGTGACGCGTGTCAGTGCTGGATTTCTATGAGGTTGAGCCCAGAAACACAGGGGACAACCCACTAGACTATATATTTCCTATCTTAAGAACAGAAAGCTTGCTGGTTCGGACTACAAATTGGGCATGGCAGACGAATTTTATGTACACTTAACAGATATTTTGTTTTTTTTAAAGAAAAAATGGTATCATCAATGCGTATAAACACATATAACACATTTTTTCTGAAGTATCTCATGCAAACACTATTAATTACATGTTTTCTTGAAAAATATATATAGGTGCTTGGGACACAGGCGCCGAGAAAGATCATCATAAGCCTTCGAGGAAATTAACTGAAGCTGAGAGGAAAAGGAAACAACAATGCCAGAGGGAGAGCCATGCTAGAAAGAAGGCACGTAGTGCATGTGCAGATAGTATCCACCCTTGTGTTCCTTAATTTTCTCTTAGTAAACTAATTTATCCTTTTTATTTATATACACCGGTGCAGCTAAAGATGAAAAGTACAGAGGAAGAGGTGGGAAAGCTCAAAGAAAAGTGTGCCTATTTCAAAGGGCAGGTAGATTTGCTTGAAAAACAAGTGAAGGAAGTTACAAACGAAGTTGAAAGACAGAAAGCTGAAGTGGCCAAGCTTTGGGAGCAAATTGATGGGGTGAATTTTCCTTCCCCGTACCTTTTTTTTGCCTTCAGAAAGAAATATTTAGATGCATGCCCACACACACTACTGTTGTTTTGGTGAGCAGGTTATAATATATGTAATATCAAATTAAGGATTCAACTTTTGGCAACTTTTAGAGCAAGTTAGATTAATTCTTATACTTTATTTTCACAGCAAGCACAGGAGAAAGCCGAGTTGCTTGACCTCCACGCTCAGGAGATGGCTGCCGCAGCAGCACGCCATGCTCAGGAGATGGCTGCCGCAGAAGACCGCCATGCTCAGGAGTTGGTAATGCTGCTATACCTCTTTATTTTCATATTCTTATTACTTAAAAACATCGCATTGAGATTAATGAATCTTTTGCGCTCACTCACACATAAACAGTACTAGAGAGACTTTCAAAATCTGTTTTTTTTTTTTGCTATTCACCCTGTCTATAGAATTTTTGAAGATACACAAATACAATGAAAAATACCACACTTTATTGATTTGGAGCTAGGCTGTATATATACACATTTGAAAGCTATGTTAGGCAATAATATTGCCTGAATGAATGCTGATAATAATACACAGTTAATGCTGGGATTTGTACAGATATTGTAACTGTTATATTTGCTAAAAATGGAAGGACGCTTGATTGTTGATGCCGAGTAACTGCTGAGATGTTGTTTAGGCAGATTCTGTGGAGTGTTCCTCAATACTGTCTACACTAACTGGATGATACTTGTTTCTGCATAAAACAAGTTTAACAATAAACATTCTCCCCTCTTAAACCTGTTTCATCAAACATCATAACACAAAGCTTCTTCTGCAAATACAAAACATTTTTGCCTTCAGTGATTTTGTAAGAAAATCTACTACTTGCTCACTTGTTCTAACATGGATCAGCTCCCCTTCTATTTCTTTCATACTCATCAAACTTTTGTGATATGTAATATCCATATATATTTGTTCTTAAATATTCCAACTTATATTCACTTTGCTTTTTTATTAAATTCGTTGAACTCTTTAAAAATAATATTTAATTATTTCCTTCTTTTTAACACATACACCATGTTTTGCCACCATAATCATATGTAAGAGTAAAAAAAAAACAATTACTTGTTGCCACTGGATAATGTAAATTTGACACCACATATATTTCAGTGCACCAAATCAAGTTTTTTTTAAGCTATTAGTTCAAGTGTTACTTCATCAAACCCTAGTAAATTATGAAAAGGACCTTATTGTATTTCTTTATAGATCCACTTAAAATCTTTTATTATTATTATTATTATTATTATTATTATTATTATTATTATTATTACTCAAGCCTGTCTTATTATTATTATTATTATTATTATTATTATTATTATTATTACTCAAGCCTGTCTTATCTCTTGTTGATTATAGTTCACTGTATCTTTTTTCTATTAAATTCCATAATTCCCGAGACTTTAAAAGAGTCATGTCTTGTGTGCTCAAAGAATCATAGTGTTTTGTGAGCTAAGGACCTTGTGAATGAATTTAAGTGTTATTATTGTTGGAGACCATTGTTACACTCATGTTATAATACCAATTTTGTTGGAATAAAAAACAATACGGGAACAACAAAATCAATGAATCTCTTGCACTCACCCACACGTACATAATAAGAGACTTTTAAAATCTGTATTTTCGTTTTACTCTCCTCACACACACTTACAAACATCATATACTGACTTTTATATAGAATTTAAATGAAATGCTTAGTATTGACACTCACTAATCTTTATAAAACATAAATGTTATTCTTGAGTGAATTACTGTTGTTCAGTCTATACTAACAAACTTAATGATAACGCTAGCTTCATGATACTATTAACATCAGTGAAACTTGTTTTTCCACAAAATCAACCTCAACATTCAACTTCACTTTCTATTTATACTCTAATAATATAAAATTATCTATAGGAGAACATGGGGCAGCCGCCTGCAGAAGACTCTTCAAACTTCGATCCTGATCAGTACCTGAATCTTGATGAGACACTTGGGTGTAGCGGTGCAGAGATGAAAAATATTGTTTTGGCTCCGTAAATGACATATATACATTGCATGGAGAGAGAAAACAAGAAGCCTATAAGATTGTTTACAATGGTTTAATAATTTTTATTTTCTAGTTTTTATGAAATGTTTTGAATGCACTATCATGGTTTTTCTTGTGTGTTATTTTTTCTATATTAATACCTGAAATACCCAGATACTTTTATGTGTGGTTAAATTAAAGCTTTTAGACTTGCAATTAATTTCCACATGTATCATTAATACTTTCGATGATAATGTTGTTGATTGTATAACATGAAACCTTTTATCTATTTCTTGATTTGTTTATCTTTTTAATATTTTTAAATAGTCTGATATATCTAAAGCTTTTATTTATTTATTTATTTCAATTAGTGTTTCATTTATTCACTACACACCACCTTTGTTTCATATGAAACTAAAAGGAAAAGAAGTGATATCAGATTTAATGATTTCTTAACTCATTTATGTAGCTATTACATCAAACTATTTTTTCCCATAGAAAATGCATATTTCAAATCAACTTTGTAGCTACATCAAAACCAAATCTACTTTTGAATGATATTAAAAACACCTCTATACATCGTAATAAATTCAAACTCATGATGCGAGTTTTTTATGGTTAATTTATAACAATGGGTACGAATAAAAAACAAAAGGCCCATGTGGCCTATAAATTTCCCCATCTGCTTATTTCTCCCACGCTAGCATGACTGTTTGGGAGTGTAATTGCGGTAGCTTTTTAAAGTATTTATCGTGCCGAAATACATCAAAATAATATTTTTTATTATTTTTTAAAAATCATTTTTGAAATCAGCACATCAAAATGATTTAAAAACACCAAACCGCCGGTCTTAAAAATGAATTTTTTTTTCAAATTTCGGCCAAAAACCGGTGGGATCGCAATGCCAAACGGGCACGTACACCGAGCTTTGAGCAGACAATGAAATACAAGCAGAAATTATTTTATTGACATAGTTTATACGAGCGGTATACCCGCGCGATGCGGCGGGTTTTTTTATCTATGTAGAAAATTGATTGCTTTTATATGTATTGTATTTTATTATTTTAATATTTTAATATTTAGTTAGTATAATTATATTTAAGAATACTGATATGAATTTTTGTCCTTCAAAAAATCTAAAGTCATTTTTCCTCTCTCTCAATATATTTTTAGGCGATAATATTCAATAAATATCAGACATGTTAAAAATAAAAATATTGTAATTTGTTTTTAAAACATAAACTTAATTTTTTTTTTGTGCTATAATTATTTATTTTCCGTCTAAAAATAACAATCTAATGGAAACGGGAAGTGATTTGTATATTTCTTAATTTGACTTGTAGATAATGCAGGTAAATTTGTCAAAAAAAAATTGAGATTTTTTTTCCAGTAATATTAGATCTAAAATATTAAAAATGAAAACATTGGAAATTCTTGTAAAGAAATAAACTTAAATAAAAGAGCACAAAATTAAATTTTGAAGGCAATATTATTTTTATATAAGATTTATTAATCATATTATTATATTAAATATATTTAAGAAAACATGATATGAATTTCTGTCCTTCAAAAAATCGTAGGTCATTTTTCCTCTCTCTCAATATATTTTTAGGCGATAATATTCAATAAATATTCAAACATATAATTAGTTTTACATATTTTAATTTAACATAAATATACAAATATATAATTAATTTGACATAATTTCAATAATATATTAATTTAAAGGATAATCTTAGGCTATTTTGTTCTCTATATATATATTTCTATGCGATAATATTCAATAAATATTAGAACATATAATTAATGATAGACTTAAAATATTTAAGAAACTTTAACAAAAGATAAAATAAAAAAATAAAATAAAAATAAAAATTATAATTGCTATTACTGTCAAAACAATAAAAATTATTAAATTACCCGGAGGAAATTTTTTTTTAACAAAAGAGCAAGTAAGAAAAATAATTTAATTATTATTATTATTATTATTATTATTATTATTGTGTTAAGTACAAAATTAAAATTCGAAGACAATTTTTTTTTATGTTATCCGATTTACTCATTATATTATTATATTAAATGTATTTAAGAATATTGATATTAATTATTAATCATATTATTATATTAAATATATTTAAGAAAACATGATATGAATTTTTGTCCTTCAAAAAATCATAGGTCATTTTTCCTCTCTCTCAATATATTTTTAGGCGATAATATTCAATAAATATTCAAACATATAATTAGTTTTATATATTTTAATTTGACATAAATATACAAATATATAATTAATTTGACATAATTTCAATAATATATTAATTTAAAGGATAATTTTAGGCTATTTTGTTCTCTCTATATATATTCCTATACGATAATATTCAATAAATATTAGAACATATAATTAATGATAGACTTAAAATATTCAAGAAACTTTAACAAAAGATATAAAAAAAATAATAAAAAACATTATAATTGCTATTACTGTCAAAACAAAAAAAAAATTATTAAATTATCCGGAGGAAATTTTTTTTTTAACAAAAGAGCAAGCAAGAAAAACAATTAAATTATTATTATTATTATTATTGTGTTAAGTACAAAATTAAAATTCGAAGACAAATTTTTTTTATGTTATCCGATTTACTCATTATATTATTATATTAAAGGTATTTAAGAATACTGATATTAATTTTTTTTATTCAAAAAATCTTAGGTCATGTTTTCTTCTCCCTATATATATTCCTATGCGATAATATTCAATAAATATTAGAACATATAATTAATGAAAGACTAAAAATATCCTAGAAACTTTAACAAAAGGAAAAAAACACAAATATCATTGTCATTACTGTCAAAACAATAAAAATTATTAAATTATCCGGAGAGAAAAAAATATTAACAAAAGAGCAAGTAAGAAAAACAATTAAATTCTTCTTCTTCTTCTTCTTCTTCTTCTTCTTCTTCTTCTTCTTATTATTATTATTATTATTATTATTATTATTATTATTATTATTATTATTATTATTATTATTATTATTATTATTATTGTGTTAAGTACAAAATTAAAATTCGAAGACAATTTTTTTTTATGTTATCCGATTTACTCATTATATTATTATATTAAATGTATTTAAGAATACTGATATTAATTTTTTTTATTCAAAAAATCCTAGCTCATGTTTTCTTCTCCCTATATATATTCCTATGCGATAATATTCAATAAATATTAGAACATATAATTAATGAAAGACTAAAAGTATACTAGAAATTTTAACAAAAGGAAAAAAAACAAATATCATTGCCATTACTGTTAAAACAATAAAAATTATTAAATTATCCAGAGGGAAAAAAATATTAACAAAAGAGCAAGCAAGAAAAACAATTAAATTATTATTATTATTATTATTATTGTGTTAAGTACAAAATTAAAATTCGAAGACAAATTTTTTTTATGTTATCCGATTTACTCATTATATTATTATATTAAATATATTTAAGCATACTGATATTAATTTTTTTTATTCAAAAAATCTTAGGTCATGTTTTTTTCTCCCTATATATATTCTTATGCGATAATATTCAATAAATATTAGAACATATAATTAATTAAAGACTAAAAATATCCTAGAAACTTTAACAAAAGGAAAAAAAACAAATATCATTGCCATTACTGTCAAAATAATAAAAATTATTAAATTATCCGGAGGGAAAAAAATATTAACATAAGAGCAAGTAAGAAAAACAATTAAATTATTATTATTATTATTATTATTATTATTGTGTTAAGTACAAAATAAAAATTGCTTTTCAAATAAGAGAAAAGCAACTGGATAATAAGAATAATAATAGAAAAAAAAAGAGAAAGCAACTGGAAAGTTGCTTTTAAAAAAAAAAGGAATTTCAAAAAAAAAGGAAAGCAAATAAAATGGATTTTAGAAAAATAGAAGCAACTTTCCAGTTGCTTTTCAAATAAAACAAAAAACAGAATTTAGGAAGAAAAAAAAAGTCAAAAATTTTGGTTGAGAGGTTCGAACCCTGCGCGCTGGAAATCTGGACTTCCAGCGCGCAGGCGAACCGCTCGGCCACAACTACTCATCTGTCAATTTCACCATAAAAAATACAAAAAAAAGCCCTGTGTAAAAAAAAAATGCACAAACTCTTGTGCAGCACCGGAGCAAACTGCACATGAATAGTGACTATGAGTCACAATGAACAGTAACCGACACTGTTACAAAACCGTAATTTTTTAGGTTATTAGATAATAATAGTCTGCATGACCTTGCTACGATGCGGATACCCAAGTTTTTAGTTCTTATAAAATCATTATTAAATTTTAAAATATAATTGTTCAGAATTTTTATATAAATATTTCTTTATCAAGGTATTTCTTTAGTCGACGTAATATTCTTAATTGAAAGTATTCTTTCTTTTAATAAAAAAAATATAATTGTCAAATCATGGTTTTAAAAAAATATGTTTATATTTTGTGTGTGATTGAAAGCTTAAAAAATCATAAACATGATATATAAATCTATTTAAACATTTTAATGACAAACAACTTATTTTATCCGGATTTTCATAAATAATTTATTATTATATTCTTATTTTCAAATCAAACATCATAACTTAAAGTAAAATTATAAAAATCAAATAAAGTTTTATAATAACATTTAATGATTAAGTCAAGGCCATAAAGTAAGTGAATTGGGTAATTTTTTTGCAGGGTGTAAATTATTTAATAATAAAGTTTTATAATAAAAAAATATTAAAGATGTTATCAGCGGTTGATAGATAATTTCCGACCAAAACAAAAAGGCGTTATCAACAATTAATAATTTTCAACAAGAATATAATGGGGCCCATCACAGCTACTGTACTCGCTGTAGCCACACAGTTTGTGCTTTTATTTAATTTTCTCCCAGCATTTTCCTTTCAATTTCTGTTCCGAGTCTTTTAGTCTTCGTCTTTCATTGTTTAATGAACGATACCTCGGAGCCACAGATAAATAAATTCTCCATTGCCCACCTTCGAGTCCCGATTCATCTGTTCGTCGAGCCTGCACATTATGCACGAAAGACTCGAAAATCTGCAGGTATAAAAACTATTGCAGTTTTGTGTTCTCAATCAGTGCTTGTTTCTCCCCTGCCTTTCTTGAATTGGAACTCTGGTTCCCTTAGTTTCCTGCTCCTAAATGTAGAGGCAAGAAGAAGAGTGCAGCAGATCAGAGAATGGCGATAGAGGCAGCTGTATGAAATGACCGTTCCGCCGAAGCAGGGAAACTGCAACCAGGTAAAATTGAGAAAGCTTGTTTTCTTTGTTTGACTTTCTTAATTTAAATTTATAAATATATTTATAAGAAGATTTATTAGATAAATAAATTTAAATGACTTGGCTTTGGCATGCTATCCATTATTACACATACAATATAGTAATTTTAATATCTCCAAGTCTTCGTCCATTTTATTTTTTATTTTTTTATCCGCGAGTCTTTTTTAATATATCGTATTACGAAGTCTTCGTCAATTACGTGAATAAATGAATAGTTTATTAATCGCCAAGTGGTTATATCACACAGTCATGTGTGTAAACTTGTGTAGTGCTGCTTCATTAATTCAGCGTGGATGTGGCTTCTTTTGCCTTTTAAAAGTGTAAGAGTTTATTTCCAAGTTGCCGTACGTGAAACATTAACAGATAATTTTAGATTAATATATTATAAATCAACTAAAACTTAATTTTCATTGTTAAGTGATCTTTTGCATATGGCATTACATTTTAAAATTGTTTTTTTTAAATATTTTTTAAATTTTTTACTTTAAATTAAATAAATTAATATTTTTAAATTATTTTCATGTGCAGATGTCAAAAATAATTTAAAAAAATAATAAAAAAATTAATTTGATATATTTTTTTAACCAAAAAATCACTTTAAAAAATAAGTGCTATCATATTTTAAAAGAGTCTTAAAAAAGAAAAAAGAGAAATTAAAAAACATCAGTGACAATTGGTCAACAATTTGGAGAATAGGACCACAAAAAACAAATGGGACACAATCATCGTCCCATGGGAGAACCTAAGTTCAACACTTCTTTTATTATATGTACGGTGTCCAAATGTCCAAGATGGCCCCTTGGGATGAAATGAAAAGGGAGAGATGATATTCGCTCGAATTCATGCGATGATGGCTGCCCATTGCTAGCTTATATCTTTAAAATAAACATCGTTTGATCAAATTGCTACCTATATACCAATTAACCAGTACAATCCTTTCAACCCAGTTTCTATTTCTTTCACATGGCGACCGATTCAAAGAAGGATCCATCTGAAGAAGGGCTTGCAGGTATGTATAATTACTCCTTAATCTATGATCAGCATGTTTAGTTCCGACTAAGAAGGCGCATGTTAATTTATCAGTTCTAATCCCAATTTAATTCTTTATCATACGATCTGAATAAATTATCATATCAAAACTTTATTGTATAATGAATTATATGAGCATTTAATTCATTAGTACATGAATATATGAGGTGATTAATTAATTATCACAGAACTACTTGCCACTATTTTTCTTATGGGAACCATATATATAAGTTATTGGAAAATACAGAGTGAGGATCACGGATATATTTTTTTTGCGACTAGCAAGACACATGTATGGTAACAACAAAGCATGTGTCTGTTTGTTTTTCACTGAAAAAGCTTGACCATTACATGGTCTCTTAGGGTTCAGCTTGTCGTCATTAGATTTTGGGGAAAGGTTAAATTTTAAATGCAGCCTGAGTAGCTACGTTTCCTTTACAGATTGGTGTGGCATATAGATCATGATTATTGGGGGATAATCAAGATATTTACTGGCTGCTAGAAGCTCTTGAAACCGTTATGAAGTAGGAAAAACTTCGAATTAGATCTGGTAATCACTGATTAATAGCTAGATTGATGGGGTGATTTAAAACAACCACTTCTTAAATTGATTTTTTGTTATTAAACAACTTCCGTTGTTGATTCGTTGCTAAGTACCTGTTTGGGAGTGTGGTTGCGATTGCTTTTGAAAATGTTTTTCGTTTAAAAATATATGAAAATTATATATTTTTATTTTTTAAAATCATTTTTGACATCAGCACATCAAAATGATCTAAAAACACCAAATTTTATTAATTTAAACTTAAAAATAAAAATAAAAAATTTTCAATTTTTTTCAAAAATATTTTTGAAAAGTACTCCAAACACACAATGATATTATCCTGTTGCTAAAATCCACCACTGCTAACACCCTCGTTTCATTCTTTTTAGTAGAGTGCTCTCTTTAAAAAGTCTTGGAGATCTTCGGAATACTTTAGGTAGTAAATATAGAAGGAAAATAATGTATAAGAAAACAAGATGAATAACCTATAAAAACAAAAAAGTGTAGGAGATCTGTGTATATAAGAGGAAGAGTGTGTGGAGCAGGAGAAGAGTGCATTGTACTGCTATGTAGTCCTGTGTGACCTCTATGAGTTGTTGAATATTGCAGGGGCCGTACTGGTTAGGGTAGGCGTCGTTCTTATCATCGATGGTAATTATTGACGAAACATGTAGGCGGGTGATGCTCGACGGAGAGAAAAAGTAGGAGCCACATTATCAAATTATGAGTTTATAATCGTAGGAATTAAGCTGGACCCAATGAAAAATTATGCGTGTATCCTACAGCAACAGTGGATGATGCATGTGCGGTGCTGTTCTAACTTCTTAAAGTTTGTGATACTGCATTGTAATGCGTGTCAGTGCTGGATTTCTGTGAGATTGATCCCAGAAATATAGGAAAAACTTTAAGGTTTCATTGGTTTTTTGACAAGCTTGCTAGTTCGGACTACAAATTGGACATGACTGACGAATTTTATGTACACTTAACAGATATTTTGTTTTTTTTGAAGAAAAAATGGTTATCATCACTGCGTATAAACACACATATAGCACTTTTTTTCTTAAGCAGCTCAATGCAAACACTATTAATTACATGTTTTCTTGAAAACTATAGGTGCTGGGAACACAGGCGCCGAGAAAGATCGTAAGCCTTCTAAGAAATTAACTGACGCTGAGAGGAAAAAGAAACAAAAATGCCAGAGGGAGTCGAATGCTAGAAAGAAGGTACGTAGTGCAAGTGCAGATAGTATCCACCTTTCTCTTAGTAAACTAATTTATCCTTTTTATTTATATACACCGGTGCAGCAAAAGATGAAAAATACAGAGGAAGAGGCGGGAGAGCTAAAAAAAACGTGTGCCTTTTTCGAAGGGCAGGTATCTGTGCTTGAAAAAGAAGTGAATGAGCTTAGAGATGAAACTGGTTGGAAACAAGCTAAATATATGCTCGAAACCCTTCTGGTGGATATTACAAAGGTTGGAAACAAAGTTGAAAAAGATACTGCTGCAGTGGCGAGGATTTGGGAGATAATTGACGGGGTGAATTTTCCTTCCCCGTACCCTTTTTTTTTTTGCCTTCAGAAAAACATTGTTTTGGTGAACAGGTATATATATATATATATATCAAATTAAGGATTCAACTTTTGGCAACTGACTTCTCTAGTATACTTCTCCTCTAAAAGATCAAGTTAGAATAATTCTTGCACTTTATTTTCACAGCATACCTTCACTTTTTATAGAATTGTATTCCTTTTATTTCTATCAATATTATAAATCACATGAATTTTATGGCAGAAACACTCTACATGTAGAAAGGAGTGCAGGGGAAGCACATCTTATAGCACGGAAGTGCTAGAAGGGGTTCCTAGCCCGATGGAGTCGGCCATGAGTTTGAATGGCTCGGTAATGTCAGGCTCATTTCAACCATGCCAATCACTCCCTGATGAAAACAATCTGGTATGCATGTATTCATTTTCTTTGCTTCCTCTTTCTAATTTAGTGCTCTAATTTACCACTCAAT